>OY284416.1:59853468-61277650 GCA_958301585.1 Merodon equestris
CTGAGTTGGGAGCATAAACTGCTTCTATTCGCAACAATCCTAAGTATTATTTATTGAATCCAAGTCTGTTGTTCGTAAGTTCAATAACCCTCAAGGACGTCTGCAGATGAATAACGAGATACCAGGGACTTCAATTGACCTGTTTCGAACACACGAACTGCGACAGCGATGCCTGCCGCTCCAGCGCAAGAATCCCCGCATGACGATGGAGAACGGAATTATTATAAATAAACAAAAACATTCCCGCTGCACATCCCTTTACAGTTCACTGAATTTTCATACGATTTTGTCGCGTCATTGTTTAATAATTAAATCAACAATACCCAGCACGCCCGATCGCGTGCAACAACAACAAATAGGTATAAAGCAAAACAACTGAAAAGGAGAGCAAGTAAGGAGGAAAAATCCAAAGGTGGCTGTTAAATAAATCGACACCGATAGCGCAGTGGATTGAAACGTTGTGCTAGACTTTTTCGATACACATCTCCTCATCGAGGTGCTCATAAATATTCATATGAATGTGACAGGTTTCCGCGCAGAAGGCATACCCGTTCCCCGTGGGTTTCAGGCTGATAAGACCGAGAAAAACCTTGTTCATCCAGTAAGTTAAATTGCAAATCGGAAATCTCATTCATTTGATGTATCGGGAACTGGATGGACATAATATCGATCAGCGATCTTCGTAGGCTACCAATGTGTGCTACTGTCATTGCATGAAGATCCAATAACTTCCATGGAGTATCGAAGATGAATAATAGACATTCTACATTTGAAAGTCGTTTCCTGTCACCAACTTTCCATTTCGAAGATATCATATGACAAGTTGATGTTCGTGAGCTTGTTTTCGTCTTCTTGAACTCGGTAGTTTAGGTAGGCCATCGCACCCAAGAACTGAGTTTTTCAATTTGAAATAGCACACGCTTACGTAAATATGAAAAAAAAAAAAAAAAAAAAAAAGTATGCATGACTCACGCTTTGTTCTATTCCTTGATACTCCTTCAGGCAGCATATGTATGTAGGCATATGCAGGTCGTTATAGTGTGACTCGATTTTTTTCGTTACCATATTTGTAATCTGTTAGTAATCTGTTAATCATAAGGCCGAAAGGCGCAGTTTTAAGTCGTTCTGTTTACTTTAGAGCATCCGTCTGGGGCAAATAAGGTATTTTTAAGTTAGTTAAGATAGAAAGAGTAGTTTTAAGTATTTTTGTGAAGAATAAGATATTTCTAAGAAATATTATTACATCACTTATCAAAGACGTTACGGTGCGCAATTTTATCCCCTGAACTACCAAGGCTTGGAAACCAGTCTGCTGTAGCTTTCTTCCTACCCCTAGAGCTTCTGAAAACAGTTTCATAAAGATATTAATCTCCTTAATGAGTCTTTGACTGCTATCACCTACAAAACTTCTTGTTTGAAATCCAATTTTAAGTGACCATATCCTTGAAATCAATTCTTCAATTCTAGTCTTTCTTTATATATGGTTCATCCGACTCCAGGAGAAATTTGATCTTTTGAGACAGGAATGTCGCTCGCAAGTTTTACGAAAAAGTAAAACGAACATGCCCCGGGCTATAAAGCCAGAGCAGAAGCCCATAGGAATGAAGAAGGACAATTAGTAGTAGAGTCGCAGTCGATCCTGAGAATATAGAAAAACCACTTTTGTAGACCGTATAACAGCTATGATAGGTCTGATACCACAGTTAGGAAGAATGATCTATTCGCGGCGGACGAAGATACAAGAGAATTCCGTCCATCTGACGTATATGAAGTTAAGCTTGTTATTTGGAAGCTTAAAACTACGCAAGCCGCATGCTTTGGACGGATCGCATGCCCGACGAATCGAATCTTAGCATCGTTTGCCCAGTCCAATCGCGAACAAGATCTTCTCTGCCGTACTGTGTGAACGCCTGAAAGCCTTTGTGTATAATCGGATGGGTTCCTATCAGTGTGGTTTCAGGCCAGGTAAATCCACAATATGCCACAATGCATCATTCTGCCCGACAGCCGTAAATCACACTGTGGCAGATCTTGAAAAAGACACAAGAATTCCAAATCGACGCATATGTCAGTGTGAATAGAGACGAGCTATACCGAGCCATGTCTAGTTTTAACGTCCCTGCCAAACTTGTCAGACTGTGCAAGATGACTAGAATTTTCACTACTCCATTAAGATTGGTAGCGAATTAATCGAAACCTTTGATATTAAAAAAGGATTTAGGCAAGGTGACGCACTGTCATGTAACTTTTCAACATCGTGCTTGAAAAGATCTTATGAAACTAACTGGCCAACACAAGGAGTACGATCTATTTCAAGTCTCTGCAATTGCTTGCGTACGCTGATGAAATTAACGTAATTGGGTGAGTACAACGAGACGTCAGTGAAGTGTTCGAAAGCATTAAAGCAGAAGCGGCTAATATGGGTCTTTCGGTAAACGAGGGTAAAACCAAATATATGCTGTCATCCAAAAAAGATGCACAACACCGATGTCTAGGCTACAAATTTGAAATGGTAAAGAACTTCGTCTACCTTGGCCCACTAGTGACCAGCGACAGCAACACCAGCGCTGAGATCGAGCTCAAGACGCAACTGAGAAGTAAAGCTCTCTCTCGGAAAGGTAGCAAGGTAGCACTATATAAATCGCTGATGATCCCGGTCCTACTTTACAGCGCAGAGGCCTGGATTTTAACGAAAACGGATGATTAGACGTGATACTTCTTCTCCTTCCTCTGGATTAATTCATAAAACGCTGTGTTGCAAAAGTCCTCAGTCCTCTTCTTGGAAACAAGCCAACTACGGACATGCAGCCATACTCAAAATAATAGACGACTTGAGAAAGAAACATGGTTATAGAACCCTCTTGGCTACGATCGACTATGTATGCCCGCACAATGTCTTTTCTCTCAAAATACCAATTCCATTCCCCGACAGAGACGAGTGGCTATCGAACGCTGTTATCAACGACCACGAGATTACCGTCTTCACCGACGGACGAATCGAAAATGGACACAGGACTCATTTAGACTCTCTGATTTGTGCAGCGTCGTTCAAGTAGAAATCCTAGCAATAGAGAAAGCAGAGAAAGTAACCGATATCCCACCATCGGATATCACCATCTTTGTAGACAGCCAGGCTGCACTGAAGTCAATAGGATCCTATACAATGAGATCAAAGGCTGTCATGAAATGTCACGACTCACTGAAGTCCATCATCCAGCACAAGGTCAAACTCTGCTGGGTCCCAGGCCACAGCTCAATTTCAAGGAACGAAAGAGCCAGACAAGGGTCTGAAATGGACATCAGCGAAGCGGACACGTCACTACAACCACCGATCTGTGCATTATACCGGATCATAAATCACACAATAATAAAAGAAGCCAACTCGTCTTGGCTTACGAGAAACGACAGTCACACGAGAATATCATCGTGGCCAGAGCTCAATATCAGAAAAACAAAGAAGCTTTTGGCGCTTTGGACGATCCAACATCTGCTTTGCGATTCTTTACAGAGATTGCGGACGTAGCAAATGCAGATATACTCGTATCTTCTAAAATAAAGAGCACGGGTTGGTTTCAGCCACCACGTGATAGGTCCTTAACCTAACCTAACCTATCTTTATCACCCTATAAAAACAAAAATCTTTAGGTTAGGCTCCGAAATATTTTAGCTTATGACAGGACTTCTAACATGTATTGCTCGACTTGCTTTTGTACCATAGACGTATTTTTACCAACAAAAACCTTTTACTTATGCTCAGGCTGTACTTGATGACATAATTCGCATTAGGCGGCATTGAACTCATTCTCAAGCCATTCGGTTAAAGACGGCTGACAGCTTGTCTACGTAGACAAGAGATTCAAATCAATTAATAAAGCGACAAAGTGAGTACCATGCTGTCATTTCGGCGCGAAGTACTTAAAAAACGCGTCATATGCGTCAAGTAAGCTTACTTGCAACACATCGCGAAAGCTTACGCTAATATTTTAATGGCAAGTCAAACATTTGCTGACACGACGGTACTCCTTAGTCATATACGGGCTCCATCTAATGCTATCATACTTGCACTATGTACGTAATACGTTCTCTTGTTTTTACCCTCGCGCAAGTGTTTCGTTCCACTTCACCTCCTGAACCGCTCAAGCGACTAAAGACTTTTAAGATGATTTATCGTCGTCTCCGCAACACAACCCGTTTGAAACGAGGTACAAACCACATACACCCACTAACATTACTCAAGCCAGATGCCTATGCCTCCATCGGGTTAGAATCTTTTTGCAAAAACTTTACTAAACAAAACCACACCACCGCTCAGATTGAGTTTGCATTTATCTTATCCCCGCATCTCTAGTGCTCTTCCACATCACGAAGCCCTACCATATTTCCGAAGCGCACAATTTTACCCTCGAACCGTTGACACTCGCAATTAGCATGCAATCAGCAGGCTGGCATCAGCAAACATGCACCAACCTCAGCCTAATCAGGACTTTCTTAACGGTACTTGTATGGCGCATTTCTCTTGCCACCTCTTGCATCATTCACTTGATGGAAGTTCGCGCTATGAAATTTTAAGGAGCATAGCGACAGCGCGTTTTTCTCGACGAGTGTTATCCTTGAAAAGTGTGTACAGCAAATGTGGGCGCTCGAGTTATCCTCTTTGATGCACTATACGCAATTTGTTTACGCTTTTCAACACGCATCGTCGTCATCAATGTCGTGAAGTTTGTCAGCTGGAAAACCTTCGACGTGGCGACCCGATAGGTATCAGTTGTCACCCATGAACAAGATGTGAGTGCTTCGAGGATAATAATTATAAACTCAGCTTGACATTAAAGAGCAAATTTCATGAATATGCGTTCTTGGCTCTGTTTTCTCGCTTAGTAGCATCGCTCTAAAATGCGCCAAGCTTTTATTCGACTTGGAATTACTCTGCTTGCATAATACTCGTACTATGCTTTGCGTTACTCTTCCATCACTTGCCGCGTGACGGGAGATCAGGGTAGATGCTACGTTGTCATTGTCATGCACGACAATACCAAGCTAACAGACAGCTCTTGGCTGGGACAAAGGAGTTATTACTTTCGCTGATTCCAACGGGGACAGAATCGTATGAATACATTGTGTAACGCAGTTGACGGGAGTAGGGATTCACTTGGAATTCTTGGGTATTTAGATGACTCTCACCCAATTGTTGGACTCATGCGAGGGGTACCTGGAATAATTCTTTCTAAGTGGAAGTTAGAAAGCAAATGGAAAAGACAATGTGAATGAGGAAGCACTTTTGGGATTCAGCATTGATTTTGTTTAATTTGACGTGCAATGCGTTTCTAGGGAATGTCAATGTAGGGCTTCTATAGGCGGATGAGTAATTAACGAACGCAGAAAGAGTGAAGTAAATTCAAAAAGTCCTATGATGACTTGTAGGCGTACGTGCGTATTATTTCTACGTGACATGTCTGCATTCTATCGTGAGCGTTATCCCAAGCGTGACAGTTTGAACAAGACAATACAAGATTGGGAGCAATGTATTCATATACATATGTATGTACGCCTTCGAACACCAGACGTTCGATTCAAAAGTAGCGACTGTGAAATGAAGCTGCTATTTGTATTATTCATGTATGTTTTGAAAGACGACATAAGGATCGTTGTGATATCTTGAAACTGACTTAAGATTTTGAAAAAGTATTAATTTAAATCATATGAAAGAGTGGATTTGAGTACATCATCGTAGAGACCTGCAGACACTGCATATCCCGACTGAAACCATGCCTCTCGCTTTTGATTCTACTGAGAATTGTATCAAGTACCAGCCTTTAACGACATGACTATCATGTTGGAAACATACCACAATGGGCAAATAAAGGTTACTATTTCAATTCTTTGGGAGCCTATCACCACAACGGTTTTACTTTAAATTACCATAAATAAAACTGTCAGTAAATGCTTTGAGTAATCGTTGATGATTAATTTCAATCATTATGCGCTGCCCAAATCGAACGAAGCCATCGCGGAAGATCGCTAACGACTGCGACTGATCCATTTGAGACGCGCGTTTAGAGAAACAGCTTTACGTAAATGTCATTTTGCCACAGGTCAACACTGTGGTCGGCTTTTTCAAATCTACCTATTGTAGAAACCGTGATGTCCTACCACTGCCGCCGTATTCTCCAGACATCGTGGCTTCCGATTATCACTTGTTCCGTTCAATGGCACATGGTCCGACTGCGCAGCACTTCCACTTTTATGAAAATACCAAAAAGTAGGTCGATTTTCAGCTAGCCTCAAAAGAGCACATTGTTTGTCCACGTGGAATTCATATATCGCCAGAAAGATGGGAAGAAATTGTGGCTGGGGATGAGCAATACTTTGAGTGAAATTGATTTTACAACTTATTGTACTTTACGACTTTGATGCCATACAAAGTTCCGACAACGTTCTTCATGCAGATATCGATAAGGCCAATATTTTCAGTTTAATCTTCAAAAAGATCACGAATATCTCAAAACCTAGGTGATGCAACCACATGAAGCAGCCTTCGTTGCAGAGCCATGAACCATCTACTGACGAGCTTGTATCTCCAAACAAAATATGGGACATTCTGAAAATTTTACAGCTGAGGAAAACAAAGGGCCTTGATGGTATTAAGAATTTGTACCTCAAACATTTGCCGAAATCAGGGATAGTATTTAGATAGCTACAGACGAATAAGTCTACTAAGTTAACTTAGCAAACTCTACAAAGCAAAAAATACTTAAAACTAAACTTATGAGTTTCAGAAGTCATCACCGTACCACGCATCAAGCGCTCAGAATATGCCAGCACGTCAAAAGAAGTTTCGAATTGGGCAGATCCAGGGGTTTGGATTTGGGTTTGCTAGATATTGAAGTAATGGTTTTATCTAAAAAATATATTCTCTATATTTAGTCATATCCATACAAAATTTTTAGACTAATACACGTCTTGACTAATCTGGGGGCACGGCAGTGCCCCCGCCAAGTCGAGCAAAAAAGCGGCACGGCCGTACCATCCTTTTCTCGAAGCAGTTCGGGCCATTTTCGACCCCCTATAACTTCGTTGTGGATAAAACTAGAAGCCTGAATTTTCAGTAACCAAGCAGGCATCCCATAGACACGGTATATTTCAAATTTCATTAAATTTGAACCAGTAGTTTAAGAATTATAACTAGTCAAAGTTTCTAATTCTGTCACTCACTCACTCACTCACTCACTCACTCACTCACTCACCGATCATCAAAACTTTAGGGCACTTCTAGCAGACATAGAAGCTTGAAATTTAGAATACAATTAGTGTTTAGTGTATAAATCAAGGAAAAACTAAAATATTTTGCAATTTCGGTCCAGTTTTCTAGATACACCAAATATTATTACTAATAGGATAGTGTCTGTATGTACCTTTTTCAATTTATCTAGATGGCGATTAACCCCTAAAAATATGCAATGCAACCCAATCAATGGGCGGTTGGGGAATTGGGTTTAGTGGTCAATGTGGTTCATGTATTTGCCGGAATATAAAATAAATATCTTTATTATGTACATATATTTAATAACCATTTGAGGAACTGGCGGACCCCACAAGCGGACCAGTAGGAATGCAGTTAAGTGGGAAGGTTATGGTCCTACACTTCTGACCATAACGACGCCGGGATAAAAAGGAAAAGAAGAAGAAGAACCATTTGAGGAAGTTATAATTAAATCAATTTTAAAACAAATTGTATGTTCGGTGTCCGGCCACGGGTTTTCTAGTACATAGGATTACAAAGTTACATTTGCAAAATATACCACCAAAAGCAAAAAAGATCATGTTGCTGATATCTTTCAAGACATAAACTCTACAAAACCTTTAAGAAGCCGCCTGTTTAACATTGGCCTTAGAGTTTTATCTAATAGAGAGTGCGGCTCTTTGGAAGCCAGTGACACTCTACTTGGTATTCCTTTGTACGGTACAGATCCTACCACAACAATTCGATGGCTGGACGTCAACATCTTTCGTAACCGGCGCGTTAAATCTAAATCTGATATGATGATGCTGGAACCGGAGTCCACCGATATTTATTACGAGTCTTGGATTGATGACCACTATCCCAAACGGCCTAAAGAGTTGGAGACTACTAACTTGTACAGTTTCGCTCAAAATTACGATATTGTTAAAACACGCCCAGTCTCCTCTAAAGTCGAGTGCTACGAGATAAATGACGGTAAAAAGTTCCTGAAAAGAAGAGATAACCCATATTTGATCAATCACTATTTCTATGACGGAGAACAAGTACCAGAGAAATACTTCTTCTCTTTACTTCTTTTATTCAAGCCATGGCGTTCCTTAGATGAACTCAAAATGGGGTGTGATACTTACACGGAGGCCTTTAATTTGGCGAAAGAAGATTTAAAAGAAGGAGTCGATTATGGTAATTCAATGATAGAGTCAAGATATAAGATACAAAAAGCATGTGAAATGATAGAATCTAAAGTTGCTGAGATAAACGAAGAAAGGGAAATTGTTGATGATGACGATGGTCCTGAAAACCCTTTAGACTTTGAAGCTGTGGAAGCTGCAAACGCAATGGATGACTTTCAGAGAATCAATCTGGTAGAAGAAGAGCAGACTGATCTTCAAAGTATGATCGCAAAACTTAATGCCGATCAAAAAAGAGTCTTCGATATGATCACACATAAAATGGACACAACTGATAATAACGCTGACGTTTTACGCTGTTTTGTGAGTGGAACTGGTGGCACTGGAAAGAGCTTTTTAATAAAAACTGTGAAAGTTTGGGTTAAGATGTATTTAAACAAAAAAGTGGCAGTTAGTGCTCCAACAGGCATAGCTGCATTCAATGTGAATGGATTGACTATACACAGACTATTGCAGCTGCCTGTGGAACACAAGCGAACACCGAGGTACAAGCCACTTTCCGATGAAGTGCTCCAAGTTCTGAGATCAGATTTGAAAGAAGTAGTGTTGTTTATCATAGACGAAGTGTCGATGATATCCAATGTTACTTTAACATATATTCATTTACGCTTGTCTGAGATATTTGACACAAGCGATGATCAGAATGGGTGGTTTGGAAAAAAACATCTTGTAGTTTTCGGGGATCTTTTACAGCTTCCGCCGGTAAGAGAAAAGTCACCTTTTGAAAAACTCTCAACTGCTGAAACTAACAAGTTGTTAGGTTCCCTCAGTATGCCGAATCTGTGGATTGAACTGTTCGTATACGATGAACTTACTATTAACATGCGACAGCTCAATGATTCTGACTTTGTTGAAATGCTAAATAGAATAAGATTAGGTGTGACTACACAAAAAGACCGCGACTTACTCTCAACTAGATTAATAACTCTAAAAACCAATTCAAATGAAAATAGATTGATTGAAATAATTGAACACCTCTCGAAACTTCCTGATGATACCGTTTGCTTATTACCTACAAAAAACATGTGTCAACAATTAAATACTGCAATGCTTAGATCTCTCCCACATCCCGAAATAAAACTTACAGCTGTAGATAGAATAGATTGCCCCAGATACCTAACAAAAAGAGCTCGTAAATGCATAAAAAATTATGAAGACGATGCTTCTATGACTGCGGGCCTAGAAGAGAACATAATTATAAAAATAGGAGCAAAAGTCATGTTAAGGCGAAATATTGACGTGAGTCTTGGTTTAGTTAATGGTTCTATCGGTATAGTGCAAAGAGTAAAGGTTGATCCGGAAAATACAAAAATAATTAAGAAAATATACATTACATTTGATAAAGAACAGGTTTACGAGCTGGGTCCGGTCAAAACTAAATTTGAAATTATTAATAGAGCTTATGTTCATCGCGAACAGTTTCCCATATGTATAGCCTATGCTATAACTATACACAAAAGTCAGGGCCTAAGTCTAAATAATGCGCTGATGGATATCGGTTCTGCAGTATTCACATCCGGTCAAGCTTACGTGGCACTTTCGAGAGTTACAAGTCTGGGCGGCTTACATCTAATTAATGTCGACTTTGGAAATATTAAAGCGCAGGAATCCTCAATTTGTGAATACAATAGACTAAGAAGCATTTACCGTCCAGACTTGACAAAAATTGTAACATCAAAGCCTCCGAGAAAAACCCATAGGGACAGGGAGTGGGCTTTGAGAAAAACTGCAGCTGAAGCTCAAGAAGTAGTACCGGAAAAGAAAAAGAGGAAGACAACCTACAAAAATAAGAAAAGCTCATAAGACACAGAGTGGGCTTTAAGAAAATCTGTTGTTGGTATTCAAAAAGTAGAAGGTACCGGAAAGGAAGAAAAGTAGGACTATCTACAAAAAGAAATGAGATGCCATCAAAAACATAACTTGTAAAAAAAACCAAGTCTCGCAACTCAGTTCTTCTACCGTAAAAAGTTGTGAGATCTATGTAATACCAAGTCGGTTAATTTATTCAGCCCCTACTTAAGAGACCTTCTGTCTTAAGTTATTACGTAATTAGCTAACCTAACAACATCTTATAGTGACCATATTAAATATTAAAAATCTTTTATGTTTTAAATAAATAGTTTTGACTTGGCAATCGCACTAAACAATCTAATTTAATATAATATCAATTACTTGTGAGATGCATGCGATGGACAAGTCAATCTATTTATTTAAAACATAAAAGATTTTTAATATTTAATATGGTCACTATAAGATGTTGTTAGGTTAGCTAATTACGTAATAACTTAAGACAGAAGGTCTCTTAAGTAGGGGCTGAATAAATTAACCGACTTGGTATTACATAGATCTCACAACTTTTTACGGTAGAAGAACTGAGTTGCGAGACTTGGTTTTTTTTACAAGTTATGTTTTTGATGGCATACACGTTTTACAGTCTATATTAATAATAAAGCATCTTCTTTTACGCAGGAGTACCACAAGCTTCTGTTCTTGGTCCAGCACTTTATAACGCATACACTTCTGATCTACACCTCTCTACAGCATGTGAAACAGCTATTTACGCCGACGACACGGGTATATTCTCCTCACATGAACAGAGTCTCAATATTGCAACTAATTTGCAAAATGGGATTAGAATATTCGCTTATTTTTTAAATAAGTGGAAGATTAAACTTAATGCCGAAAAAAGCAACCTATCTTTTCTAGTTGAAAAAGAAAAAGCCCACTTAACGTGTGCGGGGTAAATGTCAATTGGAAATCAAATGTGAAATATCTGCGGTTGTATCCAAATACAAGACTGACTTCCAAAGAACATAATTCAAATACATAAAACTAATATTGGTATCAATATGCCTTAGTCACTTATAAATAGGAAATCGTTGCTAAGTAAGTTCAACAAAATCATTATGGATATCTATAAAGCAAGTCAATATTACTGTATGGTTACCAGGTATGGAGTAGTAGTGGGTGCAAAATGTCACATTAAGAAATTGCAAACCTCACAAAACAAACCGCTGAAGATGACGCTTAATCTATCAACATACCATTCTACCTGTGATCTTTATTTTCAAACGGAAGTTGAATTGATCTCCGAAAGAATTGTTAAACTTACGGACAGATTTCTACAAAATTGCATTTTTCTGGATAATCCTTTGCTAAAACAACTAAATGTTTAATGGAAAAAGCGGATTTTCAAGCATGGAGTGCTGAGATTGAAATCGAAGTAAGGATTCGAATTAACACTTCACAGCATGCGAGAAATGGGTTCATTGGAACCATAGGGAGTACGGGGGGTGGTAAGATAGAAGAGAGGAGGATTTCGTATATTGCGGGGGTTAGTGTTGATAGAGAGAAAGAGTTGTAGAGGGTCGCGCAGTCAATGGTACCTGAAAGGAGTCGATGGATGAAAGTGTTCATGTTGATTAGTTTAAGTCGGTCTTGCTAGGGTGGTAAAATCAAAGGATTGCACCAGCGGAGACCTCGAAGAACAAAACGTAGGAACCGGCGTTGGATGCTGAAGGAAGCCGAGGAGGAGATTTGATTCATTTACGTGAAAAGGCACATGATTGGCATTTGGAAATGTTAAGCTCCATGCAATTTTTGGAACACCAGATGGAAAAACTATTGAGATCAGATTGAATAAATAAAGAGTCATGACTGGAGGAAATGGTCTTGAAGAACTTGCTGTCATCGGCATATAGTGAGATGTGGGAATGTTCACCATTTCAAATAAGAAAAGAAGTGGACCTAAGTAGCTGCCTTGGGGGACGCCGGAGGAAGCTAAAAAAGGGTAAGAGAAGGCAGATCTAAGACGGAAACTGTAATAGCGATTTTCCAGGTAAGAAGATATCCACTTCAAAGAAATAGGGTCAAAGCCAAAGGAGGACAATTTCAAGAGTATCAGTCTGTGGGAGATTTTATCGAAAGCTTTACTGACATCGGTTGTAATAACGTCGACTCTTTGCCGTTCTCTAAGGCTGATAGGGTAAAGGACACAAATTCAATAAGGTTAGTGGCTGTGGATCTGCATTTGAGGAAACCGTGTTATCTAGGGGAGATTAAAGATTTGCAGCGAAAACTTAGAGTTTCTTACAAAGTACTCTCGATGAGTTTGGGTATATGTGACAGTTTGGCAAAGGGAAATAATTGTTAAGAACTTTCTTCTGACCTTTTTTACGTATAGGGGTATTAAATGAGGTTTTCCGTAAGCGGGGGATAGGGACCAAATCTAGAGAATACGGCAGCAGTTCGTAGCCCAATTCGACCTATTTGGCCGTGGCGAGGGCGGAGGGGTGAGCCGGTGCGTTATCATGGTGAAAGAGCACTTTTTTCTTCGCCAAGTGGGGCCGCTTTTTTTTCAATTCGGTGTCGAATCGGCCCAATAATTTGGCACAGTACAGCCCTGTGACCGTCGTGCCCTTCTCCAGGTAGTCGATGTGGATCACACCTTGTGAATTCCAGAAAACGGTGGCCATCACCTTTCCGACCGATGGGACAGTCTTCGCCTTCTTCGGAGCACGTTCGCCGGGTGAAGTCTACTGTTTCGACTGTTCCTTGGTCTCTGGTGTGTACCAGTTGATCCATGTTTCGTCGACTGTCACGAAACGACGCAGAAACTCCTTCGGATAGCGCTTAAACAGCGTCAAACATTGCTCCGAAGTGGTCTCATGGCTGCGCTTGTTGTCCGGAATGAGCATACGCGGAACCCATCGCGCCAACAGCTTTTTGATACCCAAAATTTCATGCAGGATATGACCCACGCGATCTATTGAAATGCATACTGTCTCAGCAATCTCGCGCACCTTCAATCGGCGGTCAGCCAATACGAGATCGTGGATTTTTGTCACTTCATCCTCCGTGGTAGACGTTTTCGGGGCACCTGGATGTGGCTCATCAAAACCGACGTGCGACCACGTTGAAACACTCCCGCTTCCACACGCCGTCAAAACGAAACTACGAGTCCGATCGGACTGAAATTTCTACAGTAGCCGTCTACTAGAATGTACTACACGATAGTAGTTTGCTCTTGCGATACTGGCACCATCTGGCGGTGAGGCTAAGTACTTATCGGACCACCCTCGTAAATAGGTTTAATTTGTTTTCGATGACATGAGAATCGACTGTGCGAGAAAGAAATGGTCCAAGGGAAAAATTCGGTAAATAATCGAAGTAAGTGAGGTCTGCAGCAAAGAGGTCCTCGGCGAAAGACTGTTTCAAAAAGGTGACGAAAAATTTGGCGATAATAAAAAAACTCAAAGAAGATTGATTTGCGTTTCAGTTAAATAGCGTTGATAGAGGGAGTTGTGAAGAGCGGTAAAGTGGAGATAGCTGCGCATTTAGTAAAAAAAGTCATTAGAGGATTTAGTACGAAGAAAGATTGTCCACTGTTTATTTCTTTTGTTTGTTAGAGAACGTGGCCTGCGATTGTACCAGGGTGGGAAGGTGGACATCATTTACATCAATAGTAAGTCAGTCAGTGGGGAGGTGGACATCATTTACATCATTTACGGTTAGGTTATCACAATTGAGAGGCGCTTTTTTAAGGTATTCATTGACTAGGTGAAATTTCGCTTTGTGGAAGTCGTGAGAGCCAGAACTGTAGGGGGTTTGTTCTGTAATGGAGAGTCGTGAAAAAAGGAAACGAGGAGGGGGGGGGGGGGGATGGAAGTTATCGATGGTTGAAAGAGTAAGGAGACAAATTGAAACAGAAGAGTTCAGGGGATCAGTTGTGAATATGAGGTCTAGTTGTCTACCCATGTAGTTTAGGACGCCACTTGGCTAAGGGTTCATACTGCTTGGCGAGACATTCTTTTGGCAGTAGTGGGATTGGTGGCAATATAAAATGATTGATCGTCTGATTGGGTCCATTTAAGACGAAGAAGGCTGAAGTCACCGAAAAGAAGGATTTCATCCTGAGGGTCTCCTAAATCAATTATTTGGTCAATTGTGTTGATGGGGAGTCGATAGGATTCAATTAGTTGTGAGGGCAAGGTGTAGAAACAAATGATGTATAATGTCTTCTGGGGTAGAACCATCTTAATTGAAAAATCGAGAAGTGGGGAGGATGATATTGCAATAAGGGAAGAGTCAATTGTATTAAGGACGGCTAGTAGAACGCCTCGACAAGGGCTGAGTTAGTTATCGCGGTATTTTATGGTGGTATTTCGGTTATTTATGGTGGGGATCACATTTGTTTCGGTCAGAGCAAATATTTCAAAGGGTAGAGCATGTGACTGTTGGAAGACAGCTTGGATTTTTGAGCGAAGACCTCTTACATTATGATAATAGAAGGTAAGAGGGACATTTTGGCTGCTGGGAGAGGGCGAGAATTAGGGACGAAAAAAAACTTGTCGTGGTCAGCTCTACTACGTTGACGGTGCGATATACGTTTTGAATGAATGTATTGGCGGAAGGAAAATTTGACACTTTTTGGGTGATATTGAAAAATGCATGGTATTTTATGAAGAGGCTTTTGAGGCAAGTGAAACCCGTGGGGAGACCTTCCTGTTGAATGGAGACCATGACGCTTGTGTTTGTTTTACCTTCATAACAAATCGAGTCTGATTTATCGTGTAGATAAGGCAAAAATTTATCGAATCACTATATGTAAATTGTTTGGCAACCATATTGTAAAGCATCAGAGAACGAAATAAAGAAATATCTTTCTATCTAGAGACAGGATTAATAATTTCAAAAATATCGAATGCACACAGTTAACTCGCGAGATTCAAAAAGTCGCCATATTTTTTTACCAAAACTCCTACCAGTAAATGGTAGCAATTGACAATTGACATTATCTGCTGTCTCCCTCATTAATTTCGCAGTTTTTCTAATCATATGACATCTTCTGCTTACGGTGATATTCTGCATAATTTTTATTACGAATTATCATCATAATTTGTAAAATTACAACAAACCGCGCCACCAACCACATATGTGTAGAATACTCAACCGAAGTGTCGCACCATCACCCCGCTACGGATAACAATACTCGCACATGTTGTCGTTAGCGTTCCGCTGCATCCTTACCAATATCCAACTGTTCTTCTGCCAGCCACGCGGGATACACACTCCACATCCCCAAGGGACCCCCGACATAGTCGACCATCTCCAATTGCATTCGCATTTAATTGGCAACTGTGGCTTTGGCGGCACAATGAAAATACGAAAATACCCTTAATTCAATTAGAAGCCACGGACCACACACATCCTCCGATTTCGATGAGTGTCCTTCGGCAGCTCGCGGACTCATACAGGACCGCACACACGGCTGAATAATGACTTGTAATGGAATGATGCGGTCTTGTGGTTATTCGGAATTTCAAATAAGTGAGCTTAAGGAGTTCTGGACCGAGAACAGAGCCTGAGGAGTGGATGATGGGATATGCCTTTGAATGAAGCTGTTGCTGGGCGAACGTCGAACGCCTGTCCCGAATCTGTTAGGATTGTTATATTTCGACACTTGCTTATACCATAGCTGATTCCGACTGTCGTCAGGATAGGATAATACGTTCTGGCTGGCGAATAGTTAATAATGGTCCTTCTATCGGACTTTCCAGTCGTGTAATCTAAGTCTTTTTAATCAGAACATGTATCATATCCTGTATAAAAAGCCCTTTTCCATTAATACTCGTATTAAGTCGTGTTTTTCATAGCTTATATAGCGCTTGGACCAATCTATTGTACGAGTAAATAACGCACAGCCCATGCGTAAATCATTTCTGTTGCAACCATATTTAGCCACTGAAGCTGACACATACAGGCATTTCGTCTTTTACCAAAAACATAAACCCTTCAACCCTCAATGTACGTCTTTCATAGCATATCCCTGTTTATCAGCACTTTTTCACGTTCCCCCACTGACTTACTATTTCAATTCCAGACCCTTCAAACAACAGCTCCGCACTTTCATCGAGCTCGTCGGAATGAAGGATGTCGGTACTCTGTTTGCAGATGGCCACGGGAGGTCTTCAAGCGTCTAACAAAATTGCCCAACCGACCAAGAAGCAATCGCTGCCGGCAATTCCAATTTATAATCTTAGTTTCACTCCCCGTACCCATTACACAATCGCCGTCGACGACAAGGACGACGAGAAGCTATGTAGACTATGTGCATTGGGTGTGTCTCCGGTTTCAAATAGTAGATTGAAAGAGCGTCTGTTCCAGACTTCAGGTGACTACAGTCATGTTGCCAAACCAACAATGGCCCGTGCATAACGTGTGTGTAAATTTCACGAATAGTGCAATAAACAATACAGGGGACAGGCAGGACGTAGCTGTACATTGTACGTACACAATCGTCCTCGCACTGGGACAATATAATGGAAGGTGGGAATATGGCTTCCTTCATGCATACCGAAACGGTTGCCGATGTGGATTCTGGAACGTGGTATGGTTCGGTGGTTGCGGGTTAGTTAGGCGCTGGGCCTTGACATGAATTTTCTTTGTTTCTTTTTTTTTTCAATTTTTGGATACGAGTATTTCAGTATCGTTTTCGGGTAGCGCGCTTTTGTATACCCCTTAAAAAAAAAGCACAAAAGAAAATATTTTGAGTTATGTGCAAATAGGCAGATGTTTTTCTTGTACGAGAAGTCTTTATACTCCTGTAAGCACCGGGCACCGGAGAGCAACCAACCGCTTGGCGGACTGATGGTGTTTGAGAAGTTCCATCGAGAAAGAGGGACTTATTTTATGGCTTGCGAAGGAGGAATTTATGGCAAGCGGAAATTTGAAAAACGCTCAATGGAATGGGATGCGATGTTTTCGGATTTGGTTTATTGGAAAGTTACTTAGGTAGGCTGGCTTATATGGTTTATTCAAATGGAATCCATTTTTTTTGTTTAAAAAAATGTGGAAATACTCTGATTGAATGGGTGAAATCGAATGAAATGTGGTATCAAGAACCAGTAACATTTAAGTTTTATAGTAGGTCAGGGGATTAGGAATCGATCAGGATCGAGTAGTGAGGATCATCTTGCTCTGATACTAGGGGCAGTCGAAGATAGATTGTAACAGATTGTTCTTCGCCCAACTGTAAGCCTTGACTGTGGAAACACCAGGCTCATACACATTTTGGAAATTATATTATTTTATGTTTGTCATTAGTTTCGACAATCAATTTTCACGGCTTTTCTGGATTAAAGCTGGGCGCTGGCCTATCGATATAAAAATGATCTGCTAAGCCCTTAAAAGTAATAAAGAAGAAGCATTTCATTTTTTTTTTAAATCGGCGATAAGTTGAATATAAAGGGTCATCTGACTTAAGGGTGTCCAAATTTTCGAGTTCGAAATAAAATAAATGAAAAACTGAAAATGGTAGGCAATACTTTATTTTGGGAAAATGTACAGTCATGTTGCGGATTTTATTTTTAAAAGCAATATTTTCAAAATTAGGTTCGTTTCTTTCCAGACACTCTTGCAGCCGGACCCTCACATTTGCAATAACGCGTGAACAAAGAGCTCTTTCAATAGGCAGTTTCTCGGCGAATATACTCTTGCAGGGCCTGAATTGTTCGAGGATTGTTATTGTAAACCCTTGACTTGAGGCATCTCCACAAGAAAGTGGCCAGGGTATGTCTCCACACTGGCTGATCAATTTGTTCGGGAAAATAGCCCTCAGCTTCTTCATCAAGATCCTAGCCGTGTGTGGTGTAGCACCGTCTTGCTGAAATAGCGTTCTGTTGTTGTGCCCGGGGAACAGCTGCGGTTGCGGCAGTAGAAACTCGTCCATCATTCTGCAATACACTTGTAAGGAAAAAGGTGGAGGTTGTAATATTCTAATTCAAGCAATCCGGCAGGGCACGAATGCCATTGGGTTCTGCCAAAGAAGGACTAGCTTAATCGACGGGCAGGCCACGAAATTCATAAAGGTCTGCCAGAAAAAGGGAGAAACACATTTGATTGTGGATTGAATCTGAATTTATTTTCAATCTATCGGTCTTTACATACTATTTCCCCCAATAGCATTTCCAATGCATATCGATCTCAAATAGGTCGCGTGCCATCATATTTCGGCTACACTGCATTGTGTCCCCACAAAGAGTCACTTCTCAGATGACACATTAAAAATGATGGTCTGTGATGTTGAATGCCATTCATGACACACTTCTATGGGCATACTTGGGCAATGAACATTGTAATGTTTATGTTCCAATTCTTCCTGCCTGTATTCTTGTGGTGTCAGCATTTTGCCGTGTGCCGTCCAGTGTTCAGCTTTTTTGGTGTCGCATGATACTATTATATAATGTGTATTGTACAGTGTGTAGGAAGTGTTTCTTATTAGTTTGGTAGGTACACTTCTTCTTCTTCTTTTCCTTTTTTTATCCCGGCGTCGTTATGGTCAGAAGTGTAGGACCATAACCTTCCCACTTAACTGCATTCCTACTGGTCCGCTTGTGGGGTCCGCCGGTTTGACCTCAGAAAGTAGCGGCAGGCTTCCCGGTTTGGGATTACTTCGTCGCTGAGGCCAATCAAATGCTGGTGTTTTTGCATTTGTTTGCACCAATTGTTTTTCGGCCTGCCTTTTTTGCGTGTTGAAATTGGAATGTTGATTGATAACGCCTTTTGGACGGGGTTCAAAGGATCTCTCCTTTGACATGGCAATACCAACTGAGTCGGTCGCGCTCTATATTTCTTGTGATGGTTTCTTTTACGTGGAGGCTTCCTCGGATCTTTGAACTTCTAATTCTGTCACGCTTTGTTACTCCCGCTGTCCTACAACTGAAGTGTAGAGTCTTCCTTTCAGCTTAGGGGGCATTTTTCGATCACAGAAGATGGCGGAGTTTTCCCGCCACTTCATCCACGCGATGGTTGATGTCGTCATCACAAGTTGCTTCTCTATTAATCATAGATCCCAGATATTTAAACTTTTCACACTTGGGAAGCACTCTTCCATTCAAGTAAATGTCTGGAATAGGCTGATGAGGGTCAGAGAACGGGCAGCACAGATACTCTGTCTTCTTTGAACTAATACGATACCCGTGTCCCTCAAAAATGTCCACCCACACAAAAAAGTGCTCGTTGTAGGGACGCCCGATCATCACTTATAATGGCCCCATCGTCAGCAAAGAATAGCTGGTGCACATTGGGGTCCGTCACTTTTCCTTCAAGCAAGCAATCAAGGAGTGCTGTAAAGAGCAGTGGGCTGAGGACGCTCCCTTGATGTACACCGACTTTGATTGCGAACTCTTCGGTGACTCCTGCGGTGCATCTTACTCTTGTCGTTGCTCTCTTGTACATGTCCATGATCACTCGCACGTAGGTTTCTGGAACTCCTTTTTGTCTTACCGCTACCCATAAAAGATCTCTTGGTTGCCGGTCAAAGGCCTTCTCGAAATCAACCAACACCATATGCAAGTCCTTTGAAGAATCACGATGCTTTTCCATCATGACCCTTATACTTTGGATTGCATCTGTCGTTGATTTACCCGAGACAAACCCGCACTGGTCATTAGATAGTCGTATTATTTTCCGCAGTCGGCTATCTAATACCCGTTCAACGATCTTCATGGTGTGCGACATCAGCTTGACAGAACGGTAGTTATCACAATTTCGCGTATCACCCTTTCCTTTGTGCAAAGGAAGAAGATAGCTTTCCCTCCATTGATTAGGCATAGTGTCGCCTCTCATAAGTTTGGAGATAAGAACCATGAGCCATCTAGACCCGATGTCTCCCATCTTTTTCCAGAACTCAGAGGGTATCCCGTCCGGCCCAACAGCTTTTCTTTTCTTGGAGTTTTTAACCGCGTACCGAACTTCTTCGACTGTGATGTCGGATATTTCGGCATGATTCTGGGCGGCTCTTGGAAAGTACACTCGGGGAAACTGTTCGTTCAGAAGTTCCTCGCAATAATGTCGCCATCTGTGGAGAATTTTTTCGTCTTCCACAAGGAGTTGGCCTTCAGCATTGTTAATAAACTTTGGGAAACGAATCTCCTGAGCATTTCTTCTTCTCTGGGCGGCTATCTTAAAGATATTTGCTCCTTTGTTCAAATTGTTTTGTCGAAGCTCCTGGGTAGCCTGGTTCCTGTCAGACGCGGAAGACGATATTTCTTCCAACTCCTGATAGAGGCCTCCCATGCTTTTCGCTTTGAATTCGGCGCACTTTTTCTTCGCATTACCTTTGCAATATCTATATACCTTTTCACGGCGAGCTTTTTCCTTTCTATTAGTAGAAGAGCACTTTGACCAAGCTTGGAAAGCCATTTTCTTTTCGTGTATCACTGCTTTGACTTCGTCCGTCCACCACCAGGTTTCTTTTGCGTGTTGGCAGGGGCCTTTAGATGTTCCGAGCAGCGATTTGGCTTTCTCCAGGCCAGATTGTTGTAGGGAATCCCACATGTCTGGTGCTCTGCACTCCTCATTACTAACCTCATCGATAATGGAAAAGAGGTAGTTCTAGGTAGGTCAGCTTATACCACTTGATTCTCTCAGACACTTTCGTTTGCTGCTTTGACTTCTTTCTCGCATCCATAAAAAATTCAGTCAGGAGGAGACGGTGTTGAGGGACGATCGCGTCTCCCAGGATCACTTTGCAATCTTTAGCTCGTGGCTTCATGAAACTGGATAGCAAATGATAGTCTATTTGAGTTTCATTTCCGCCGCTGCTATAAGTGATCAGGTGCCGGCTTTGTTTGACGAACATGGTAATTAGCACTATAAGACCGTACGACTTGTACATGTTTAGGATATCTTAACCTGAAGAGTTCCTGGTGCCGTATCCCAGCCCTCCGTGGTAGCCTTCATAGTCTTCGCTTGTCTTCCCGACATGTTTGGTAGGTACACTACAATATGTAATTTCCTCGAAGTCATGTTGATATGATTTTGTGAGATATATAGTAGGTGAACGAAATATAGCCGCAGCCAATATTTTTTTCAAAGGAGACTGATAAAAGCAAACATTTCTTCGGTCTCATGATCCTGATCACAGTGCAACAGCAGTGATTCACGAACATTTCTGCTCAAGAGCAACATTCACTTTTGAAGAAACTTGTTGAAATTTGCCATTTAGATTTATAATTTAACCAAAAAGACTTGGCTCTGTGTGGATTGTAACGCCACCTAAGAAAAGGCAACAAATATAACGAAGGTTTGGTAAAGTCGTAGTCTCCCAGACAATACAAAGCAGTTACCGTCAATGGCTGTGATTATTTAGTAAGTTTCTTATGATCGACCAAAGTATATGAAAAGCAAGAGGAATTTTGAATATTTTTTATTGATATTAAAAATATTGTATGAAGAACGACAACTACTAAGCGACTTGTGCAGCAAGTTTCATATGGAGCCATGAAATCTTATCATTAATTCTGATGTAAATTGATCACATTAATGAAATGTAAAATATCGTAATATTTCTAGACTTGCCCCATTGATAAAAGTCAAGGTGAAAAGTTTTTATTTTTAAAACAACTTAACGGCTATTTTTCCGGAGGCAAAAGCATCGTCTTCGATTTAGTAAACTATGTAAGACAATGCCGAGAAAGAAATAAACTGTTTCCCTCGGTTTCCTTTTTTTAAAGACTGTATCCTTCTTGCCTCCATAATATTATTTAAGGAAATGTTTTTCTTTCAGGTTTTCACTCAAATCACTGAGAAAATATGTTAAAGAGGTTCCTGAGATAGTATCACAGGTAGGCCCATAAATTGTCCTAGGCAAATCTTAGCTAATTTAACTGAACTCTATTCCGATTTTAATTAAATAATTAATTTCTGTGCTAAAAAAATTGAAATCAGGCATTTTTTTATGAGAAAAAAATAGCTAAATTAACAAATTTATTGGGGGTACAAATTAATTCGGCCTGTTTTCAAAAGATGGCGCCACCTGCAAGTTGTGGCTGATCTTGAAGCGATTACCTACTTCATTGGAAAGGTGTGACATCTGTCAACAATAATTAGTGTGCATCAGCGTCTGTTTCTAACAACAACATTGTTTTTTGCCTCTTCGAAAATGTCCGGATTTGTCTTAAATAAACAGCATTTGCAGGAAGTTTTGATTTTTTTTCTCAATTTTAAGAAAAGTGCAGCTGAAGCCCATCGAATGCTTGTAGAAGTTTACGGTGAATCTGCCCCGACCGATAAAAAATGCAGAGAGTGGTTTCGACGCTTCAAAAGTGGTGATTTTAGCGTCGAAGACAAAGAGTGTCTTGACCAGCCCAAAAAGTTTGAAGATGAGGAATTGGAGGCTTTACTGGATCAAGATCCCTGCCAAACGCAAAGTGAACTCGCAGAATCGTTGGGAGTGACTCAGCAAACAATTTCCGTTCGGTTAACGAAATTTGAATTTATTCAAAAGCAAGAAAATTGGGTGCCGTACGAGTTGAAACCGAGAGATGTCGAAAGGCGATTTTTCACCTCGGAACTGCTTCTTGAAAGACATCAAAGAAAGGGATTTTTGCATCGGATCGTGACTGGAGATGAAAAGGGGATATACTACGATAACCCCAAGAAGAAAAAATGCTATGCAAAGCCTGGTGAACCCGTTCCATCATTGTCTACATCGACGCCAAAGAAAAACATCCACGGTTCAAAGGTATGGTGGGACCAGACGGGTGTGGTGTACTATGAGCTGCTAAAACCAGGCGAAACCATTGATGGGAAACGTTATCGACTACAACTAATGCGTTTGAGCCGTGCATTGCGTAAAAAACGGCCAGAAACGACCGAAAGGCATGACAAGGTGATTTTGCAACATGATAACGCTCGGCCCCACGTGGCTGTAGCGGTCAAAAACTACCTGGAAACGCTGAAATGGGAGCTCTTACCCCACCCGCCGTATTCTCCAGACCTTGTTCCTTCCGACTACTGGCTTTTTCGACGGATGCAAAACTGGGGTCACCGGTTCGGGTCTTTTGAAGAAATCGAAGAATGGTTCAATGATTGGATCGATGCCAGAGAGGACTCAGTTTTTAGAGATAGAGGTATTCGAGTTTAGAGGTATAGAGAGTTTACAGAGGTATTCGAAAATTACCAGAGAGATGGGAAAAATTAGTCGCTTCCGACGGACAATACTTTGAGTGATGTATTTTTTTACGTTTTTTCAATAAAAAAAAAATTTTGAACACAAAAAACGGACCGAATTAATTTGTACTCCAATAAATTTAATTAAAATATAAGAGAAGGCTCTTTACTCTTAATATTTAATACATTTTGCTTTGCTATCATTTCCATGTTTTCAATGAGAGTTAATTTTTCAACTGGAATTAAAAGACTTAAAATCTATCTACGTGTGCTGCCCATCTTAATCTTCGCGATTTAATTACGTGGATAATGCTTGGAGCTGAATAGAGCCCCTCGAATTCTTGATTGCCTAGTTTTTTCCATTCGCCTTTTTGTTCCTCCTTTTTTCCAGCATAGATTCTTGTTTTCAAAAACCCGAAATATATTTTCCTCCCTCTTAGTCAGAAACCAGAACTCATATGCGTGGCACTACGATTAATATGGTCATGGAAATATCGATTTTGATATTATGGGTATTCATGAAACGAGATAATTTTCCGCTTTGCAGAAAGATATCATTTTCCGCAGGTCGTTTGCATGAACACCCCCTTGAAAATAATTGCGTAAGCGTGAGAAATGAACAGATGTTCGTAAAACGTCAAAGTCAACTGAAACATATTTTGTCATCCAAAATGAATTAGCCCTTCTAAAGCTTATTGCTGCAAATTCCCGATATGGAGCTCCATTTTTGCACAATTTTGTTCCCAAATTAGACCAATTGTTTCTGGATGTTTTGCCATGTTTGGAGGAAGGTCGATTTAAGCAGATTGTTTGAATGAACTGGAAAATTTTCAATTTTATTCTTGATCTGATTAAAGATGACAAATTTTTTTCATGGCGTAAGGTCTTGTCTACAGTATCCTGTGAAAACACAATTGATAATTGTGTTATATCGATTGGGATCTAGTGGTGAAGGAGGAACGATTGCCAAAATTGCAAAATTGTCTGGTATTGGTGACGGTGGTACAATCCAGATGGTAAAAATCTTTTTGTAGTTATCAAAAATATAGAAATTTAATATACTTCCTTTTCAGAATATCAGTGAAAGAATTTTCAAAGCCATTCATTTGCAACCCAAATGTAAATAAAAGGCATTGCATTTTTAATAAAAAAACATTTCCAAATTGGATGTTAACTCATCAACACATTACGATGTCAAACTCATACTCTCGAGAAGAATTAACGGACATGCACTTCTGCTATGGTTTAGCTAATGGTCGAGATCGTGAAGCCGAAAGACTCTACGCTGAAAGATATCCCAATCGGAGGTGTCCCAGTCGTAGCATGTTTTTAAGAATCCACCGACGTCTGCGAGAGCACGGAGTGCTAGAGCATCGAAGAAGCGAAAGATCAGTTACAGATGGATCAGGAATCTTAGATGAAAGAATTTTGGATTTGGTCCGACGTAATATCTCCCTTAGTACAAGGAGGATATTTATTATGCTTGGAGTACCCAAATCTAGAGTATGGAGAGTGCTTCATACCGAAAACGTACACCCGTATCATGTTAGGCACTTTAGGCCGTATCATTTCAGGAACTCACCTCAAACAACAAGTTTTTGAGAGCAGAATTTTGTCGATCATTACTGCTTCGAGATGAAACTGAACGAAACTATTTTGCAAGGATATTCTGGACGGATGAAGCAAAGTTTACCAGAGATGGGGTTACTAACTTCCACAATTTGCATCATTGGAGTAGCACCAATCCACACAACAAAAAACACAATAAATCACAACACCGCTTTAGCTCTAATGTTTGGCTTGGTATTGTTGGACAAACTGTAATCGGGCTCCGGTTTTTGAATGCCGTTATTAATGGAGAATCATACTTGCAGTTCCTACGAGACCTTTTGCCGGATTGGTTGGACAACGTTCCTTTGGCCATAGCAGATAATTTAATCTACCAGCAAGATGGAGCACCAGCACACTACAGCTTACGGGTTAGAAACTGGCTGGATGATCATTTTAGTGACCGTTGGATCGGAAAAAGGGGCCCCACGGAATGGCCACCTAGATCACCAGATTTAACTCCTCTAGATTTTTATGTGTGGGGATTCATGAAGAACTATGTTTACGAAGTGGAAGTAGTATCTTTGGAACAACTGAAAGAACGGATTGAAGTCGCTGGAGTCAAATTGCAGGAAAATTTGTCAAGCATAGACTTATGTGCAGCCATTAGAAGGAGATATAATCTTTGCCTTCTAAAAAATGGGGATCATATTGAAAATTTATTATAATAAAACTCCGATTTTTTTAAAAATAATAAAAAAGAGGTCAATGTTTCATACATTAATTAATTTGCCTACAAGTCCAGCCGCGTTAAAACAAAAAAAAAGGTTTTTCTTAGAAAAAAAATTGTTCGGGTTTTTTTTTTTAATTTCTTAAAAACTACAAGACATTTTTGCATCCGGTTTTCTGTTTTTAACTAAAATCTAATAAGAGAATTGAATTTTTGAAAAAAAAAATTAGTACTTAATTACATACAATTTTGAAAAAAAATACATAGTTCGAAATTCTTGTTTTTTCATTTTTTTTTCAAAATTTTGAGTTTGAAAATTAATTTCTCAAAAACTGTTCCTCAGAACAGCTTTGTTTAAAACAAGATGATAGAAGAGGTTTCTGGCTTTACAAAAAAGTATATCACGGCATTGTGGATGTAACTGTTGATTTTTAATATTTTTTTTTCCAAATTAAGTCAATTTTTTTAGAAAATTGCCCCTCCCGGCTAAACGGGGGGAAGAGACCCCCCCCTCGCAGGTGATTTTTTTCTTGTCTTGACCAGACCTACACGCTCTAGCTTTTTGGCACACTGCTCGTGTGACACCATGTGTAATAACTGCGATCTGTTTACTAAAGAACAGGAATTTTTCACAGGATCAGAATGGCTGGCGGGCGACAGTGCCTATAAATTATCTAGAACTGTTGTAACTCCCTTGAGGTAAAATTCTACTGAAATTTCGGTACACAAAAGAAGCAACTTTAACAGGAAATTCACTAAATGCCGCATAAGGATTTAGCACTGTTTTGGTATCTTGAAAGAGAAATTTACCAGTTTAAAAGAGCCGAAAATACAAATAAAAAACCAAGCTGTTAAAATTGGCTTCTCGTCCTCCTGAAGACCTTCGTCGCTATCTTTCCAATCTACAGCATAGTTTTCTTGTATCTCAATAATGAGATCATCAGTGTCAAAGGTCGATTGATAGACTACTCTAGGAACTACATTTTTCCTGGCCCCAAAAATTTGCTCAAGCTGATCAAAAAAGGGACAGATTTTCTTGACATATCTATTTTCTGTCACGCTTTTTTCCTCTCCAGTTTCCAGAAGGCCGGCCCCTGTTTTACCCTGCCAGTCTACCGCTGACATATATGTGGTTTTCAGATAACGCATTTTGCTTTTCATGCAAATCCAATCGATGTTGGTAAGCAGTGGAGATAAAGCCGCTATTTTTTGAAAAAAAAACCTTTGTGCTGTTGGCTTCTGGAAGAAAAGAAATTTTCGTTATAATTAAGTTAAGAAATAAGCTATAAATTTAAAAATACTACAAAGGTTTCGAGGTCATCTTTTACCGCCTCCACTACCAGTTCCAGCATCGACTGTGTCTCCAAAAGTGTCCAGCGATGTGAATGGTGGCTCCGTTGGCGTTTTGTGTATTTCACATTTTGAACCTAGATTAAAAACAATAAACTTTAAAAATTAAAATTATTTCAAGTATTTTTTTTGTCTCCTTCGGCATTTTTTGTATTAATTTTTTAATGTATTTACATTATGTATTTTTAAATATGTCACACTAAACGTCACTTGACTTTTCTAATTTTACTAGGTTTACGTCTTCTCTTTCCACATCACGCATCACCACGATAGAGTGAAGCTTAAAAGATGATTTCCTCTCCGGTTGCATTTGCTGCTGACCTTCCTTCCTTCTGGCTTCACAGTACTGTACGAGTTCACAGTACTGTACGAGTCTTTGGTGACGGGGACGGTACCGAGTCATAGGGGAAGTAAGCAGACGCCACGATAAAGTGTTCAATTTCTCCATGCGATTTGTAGCTAATTCTAGCAGTCATCAGATCTTGTCGACAGAATTTACCATGTTTGGTTGCCCATAGCGTGTTCCTTATGATGAGGCAGACCCTAGACCTTTCGGATCGCTCAGCATAAAGAATCCTAGCATCACGTATACCACCAAGACCACATAGGCGTTTATTCCACACTCATGGTTCCTGAATGGATACAATGTGATGATTTGTACTACTACATGCAAATCTGCTACTGAGAAGAGCTGTCTGCGATCTGAGTAAAAATCACAGATTAGACTGCGGAGCACGTTCCATCCTTCAACTACTTGATATCAAAATGTAATAAAATCCTACCATGGCTGAAGTAGGGACGTGAGTCGTACACAGATTTAGGGTCTCGACAGAGTCGTTGTCCAATCCCATAACCAGAGTGAAGCCTTCTTTTTTCAGAGAGCCTTACTCTCTTTGTAGGAATATAAATTTCAGGCCCTCGTCGTGTCAAGTCCCGAGTTCTGCGCACGTAATCGCGTCAGCACATCCAACTTGTTTCCAGGTTTCCCCGGAATCCAGCATATAGCGCGTTAATTTTGCGAGACTGACTACTTGATAGGTAGTAGTTCCCAGGGGAGCAATTTTCGGCACCATGCTCTTGATTAAGGCAGATGTCGGCTAAGAGGAACTGCTCACCACGAAGATGCTATTCATGAGAGCAGACTGAAGCCTGAATACAGAAACCTGATGCTGAAGCTAGCTCCAGTAGATGATCTTCGCAGTATTGGCAATCTGCGCTGGTCATTCTACTGTCACTGCCAGCTTTCCCTATACTGGCCTTTTCAGAGGAGATGGGTGAGAGGTGCTACTCTTCTTCAGAGCAAAATGTTGTTGTGCGTGGTGCCCGCCTCCGAGGAGCAATCTTTTGTTCTCTCCCTCTTCTGAATTTTGCTTTGACCTTTGTTGATCGCCGCATCTGCCTTCGGACTCCGATTACCCGCCACCACGTCGGAGTAGGAGACATAACGTTCTTTCTGCCGAGCAAGACTGTCCCCGCGGCCGTCTTCCGTTGGCGAGCGCTCCTACCTTTCTTAGTTCGAGCTCCTGCTCACTTCTGACGCCGATTTGACGACACAGCCCTGTCATTTTGAGGGTTGTTGGGACCTGAAACCGCTTTGCCTTTTACCTTTTGCCTTTTGCACCATAACAGGATTCTGGACACTTCTAGCTCCGTCAATTTGGAAGAATATTTGAGGCGCATGCCGAAAATGTTCTCATGCTTGTGCCTCCTACAGCAGCCTTTATTAGCCGCCGACGCTCTCTGCGCTGCGCGCCGCCAAGAATGACAAGCGCCGCAGATAAGAAGGTCAGATGGGCTTCGGTAGCTGATACTTCCGCCAACCTAATCATCTTAACTGCTTTCCCCAAAAGTTGCATTCATCCTCCGTGCCTTCGGCTGTGTCAGTCTCTTTGCACAATTTTCTGGCACGCCTTTTTGCCTTCTTTTTTAGCACTTAGCAATGCAATCTACAGTACGTCCCAATTCTTAGGCTCGTTCAACCTTAACGGTTTGCCATGCCGCGCCATCGTCGGTTGTATGTGTCAATACATACTCCTACGGTCTGCCGAAGACGTTGGTTTTGATGACAGTATATACACTTCGTATTGCTGTCATTTATAGGAAGTACATTTCAAATGCTTCCATTTCAATGTTATCAAACGCTCCATTGATGTCTAGCTGCGTCATCTAGCATTAACCAGCGATTAACTAC
Organism: Merodon equestris; assembly: GCA_958301585.1. Classification (NCBI taxonomy): domain Eukaryota; kingdom Metazoa; phylum Arthropoda; class Insecta; order Diptera; family Syrphidae; genus Merodon; species Merodon equestris. The sequence continues at coordinate 59,882,673 of OY284416.1, forward strand.
TTGATACGCGAAAAAGTTACACCACGGCACGTCACTCTCTTTTAAGTTAACTATACTAGATTAGATTACTCCTTACTGCATCGCGAGCCCCCCAACTTCATCCCGCACAATTTGACATCCTGCACAATTAAACACGCTATCGCCACTTTAAAGTCAACAAACAAGTATTATGTGTACATCTGGAACTCATATTTTTTCCAGGTTTGTCCGAAGGGTAAATATTTGGCCAATGGTGAACTTCCCTTGCCTGAAGCGACACTGGTAGGGGCCGATCAGACATAGCTTGCTAACACTTTAAGAAGCTGGTGAGAATCGACGGAGAAGATTCCTCTGTAGTTGATGCAGTGAAAATGATGCCCCCTTATGTGGGTCGCGAAAACAGTTCTAAGGTTTCATTAACCCAATATGCTTTCCTCCCCACCAGGATTACTCCAGGCCACGAATGAATCATTCTGCCTAATAGCTTCGAATCTCAAAGGGATCAAAGCACTTTTCCATCTGTTTGATCTGTTCTACGACACTTAAGATTACTTTAAAAGCTCTTTAAGCCTCCGCGTGCCGCCTAATCTAACCTCGCCTTAAATAATGGTTATGTTTTTAGTCTATTTTCGTTTTTATTTCTTAGTTGGCAATCCCTCACATTGTTGTTAAATAAAGAATTTTTAATTTAGTTTGCAATCCACGCATGTAGGCATGAATTACCAAGATATCCGATTCCGTACATTCCTGATATTTGCTATGCTTACCCCCTAAAATGCGACATAATTCAGCTCATATACGACAGCCTTAACCCAACTAAATTCTCGAAATACAATATCCTTGGTGTTGTGCATGCTAATCGCATTCCGTTTCGTCCTTCCCAATATCGACCACAAGAACCCGGTCCACATGTGAATATCATATAATATCTGCCCACAAATTAAATTCTAATCTACCAAAACTCAAGCGCACGCACTCATCCTGTTGTGTTCGAAAACTAATTAGAAAATATAAAAACGTTTTCGAGAATATCCTTCCGTCAATTACACGAGTGTACTCTGTCGTACTCACACGCCTGTTGCAGCCACATGTATCCAAACAAGGTTATTAACTATTTAGTTGCTGCTAATCAACAGGCTTCAGATCTGAGAGAAGCTTGAGGCTTCCATGCTCACTATGGGGGCGGTACTGGTGGACAACGTCATTAATCCTTTGGGGAATTACTTTACGTTAGCAGCGGTAATTGAAACTATTCCAGTACAATAAATTCAAATCCGAGTAAATGTCTAAGGCAGGCAATTTGGCCTTTCGGGATGCTGCTCTTAGCCTTAATTCGTACTCGCGGTGCTTCTATCCGTCTTTAAGGTACAAGATATAGGGGATCGGATGAAGGATTAACTTTAAGTTTACAATTTACTGCCAAGCAACCACATGGTTTGTATGTAACTTTATTCAAGAGGCATAGGCCGGAATTGCATGTGCGGCACGATGACATCGACATTAGGGAGAAGGACCTGAGGATGGAAGCAGATATGTACTTGCTCTACGTTGTGTTATTGCCTGCCTAACATCCATGCATCCCACTAACTGGAAATGTGTATGATTACTGGCGTAGATCTACAAACAGCAGCCCCTTGCTGCAGGTACAGGCGTCCCCATTCTAATAAGGCACAAGCATCTGTGTACATCTGTAACAAGAATTACGTGTATACAGTATACTTCTGATTTTCATCCCTGTAGAGTTCTAAGCTTACTTCATGAGGCGAGTGGTAAAGACGACCACACGAGATAATGGGCTTAATACAGACGTGCCATTGCTACATGCCTGGCTTTGCGATTGTATAAGGAGAAAAGGATTCAGATTCATGTGTATGCGTGTAAATTAGCAATTAAAATTTAATTATGTCGACTGTGAGATTTATAAATACCTAGGCGTTGTAGGGAAGCAGGACAGATTTGACTCATGACCGCGGTGGTGGGTCGGAAAAAGTTAAATGGGGTAGCTAGTAGGCCAGTGGAACCATTGCCTTAGGAAGATTTTTAATTTAAATATATTTGCATGTGTGGGATTGTTTACTGGTGGGGCTTATTAGGGATTATAATCAACTATTAACGCCTAAAAAGTCCATGATATCCAATGCTGTGCACATAAGTTCATCCTTTGGTGTCTTCCACGAACGATTCCTAGAAAGTTGTCTCCTCTGAGCAGTCGTTTTCATAGAGGAGGTAACTTTATCCTTTAATCCAATTGAAAGGTACAATATAATCTCCCTGAAAGAGGTGGAGAAGTCGAGAGTTTTATTCTAGAAATCTCGAATAGTTTGTTGTTCGGATAATTTGTATAATGACATATCCCTTAATTAATTTTCAAAAGAATTTTTCTGAATTCACCTACGGAGAATAGCAAATTCTGTGATCCAAAGAGAAAAAGTGATCAAATTTCTTGTTATATTGGAAAGTTTCCAGGTTCCTAGAGCTCGAATTTACTGTTTTTCCCTTTGTATATCTTAAGATTAAATAGCATACACTCCCGACCCATTTCAAACCTGCAAAGAGTTCTGATAGGGGATATGTTTTTCATAATGGGAGAGTGTTAGCATGAATGGAGAGCAAGCAACATTGGAAAACTATGTTATCCAGCAGAAATTCAGGTCACCAACGTGGACACGTAAAACGGTATCTGAATCGCGCGGTATCATTTGCAGAAAGCGTAGATGAACCTTAGGCTTTCTCGAAATACGCTTGCAAAAACTTGGGAAAGATTGGGCAGGATTCGGTTCTCAAAACCAGCTTTTAGAGCGGATCTTCTAAATACAAACCCAAGTAGTTTTTAGCTCAATCTACCCTTGCCAAAGTGATTCACGATATGAAAAAAATCAGAAAAATCCTCAGCCTCGGCTGTTGATAAATTGTTAGCCAACAAGCCTATTTACTCAAAAATCTGAACTTTTCACAATGTGCTTCGATGTCTCTGCCTAAAATCGATATCCACCCATTTTCCGGTCAATATAAAAAATGGCCGAGTTTTAAAAATATCTGTAAGGGTACTATCGATACGGGCGGAGGCAGTACTCCCCCCCCATCAGACTGGTCAAGGCAAACCTTCTACAACACTTTCTCTCGTGGGCGAACTCCAGATGGTGCAGTCTTAGCAACTGCGTCATATCAAGGAAAACATGGCCCTCCTATAACAGGAAAAGAACCATCGACCTAACTAACAGACCCCGACAAGAGATTGCCAGAATTGTATCCATCTGCACTGGCCACTGGCCTGTCGGTACCCATGCTGCTAAGTTAGGCATCCCATTCAACACCTACTGCCGTAGTTGCAAGAACCCACTGGAAAAGGAAACTCTCACCCATTTCCTGTGTGAATGTCCGGCTCTAGCTAGAAACAGACAGCGCCTACTCGGCAAAATCTCCTTCGACGATCTATCAGAATTCAGGGAAATAGGATTCTGTAATATCATCAAATTCCTTAATTCCACAGGATGGATATGAAACTCCAATAACAGCACACTAGGTCACTGAGTGGTGGCATCAAAACGGCGCATAAGCGCTAATTGGGCCTGGCATCTCGATATCAGGCGGCCACTCCTACCTACCTACCTACCTACTATCGATACAAATTCAAAGCTTTCTACCTCCCAAACATTTCGTAGCCCAAAATCGTATTTTTGATTTAATTCGGGATATTACTGTTTCAGAAGCTAATTACTTGGATGCATGGGATCGACTTGAAAAGCGGTACGATCGATCTAATTTAATAATTCATTCACATATTCAGTCGTTCCTTTCGCTACCTAGCATTATCACTGGTAAAGTTAAATGCCTTATGGTCTTCTGCTCCAGAAACTCGACCAGGATACACGACAAGCATGGTCAGAAGAAATCGGATGCCGGAGTGACTGTACCATCGATGAATTAGTGTCGTTTTTACAGCTAAGTTGTGATGCGTTAGAACCGGGTCAGATTCTCTACTTGGTATGCCTGGCCATATTGACGAGCTAATCGATGCGGATAAAGTATTCAGCATTTGCAATGGCTCACCAATCTAGGGTAATCAAGGAGTCTCTGATTGTTTGTGACAATATGGATAGCATTGTATCTTTAAGCTGCATCAGTGCCGACTCGTAGTGTACCCAACTGGACGATGAAAACACCAAGTCTTTCCGTTGACGATCAACGTGCAGAATGCATTTTCGTCAATACTCGCGTCTACCTGACGGCAGGTATGTGGTTCAATAACCCTTCAAAAGTGACTAGAAACTGATTTCAGAAATACTTGCTACACAGGGTAGAATCGTCTTTACCCAACTGAACGTAGAATAGCTTCGAGCAAATACTTGAGGGATGAATACATACGCTTCATGGAAGAATATTTGAACTAAGGGCATACGGCAGAAATACCTTTCAGTGAATTGACTGTGCCGCCAAGTCAAAGCTACTATCGTCCCCAACATGCTGTATTGAAGGAAGACAGCTGCACTACCGAGATGAGGGTAGTTTTCGATGGCTCACCAAACTCTTCCCGTAATCAATCCCTACATGAGTCTCTTCTCCTAGTTCAAAGCTACTAGTATCAGCGAGATTTTTTTTCTATTTGTATCCAATTTCTTCGTCATCTCTACACCATATCTAGGGGCAGAGAGAAAATGTGTCGCCAGATACGAATATTTGATAAACACACATTTTCAACAAATCTTGTTTTTCAATAGTTTACGCTCTTATGGTGTTTCGAAACAACCTGGGCGGGATGCAGACGGTTTGCGTCAAAGGTATTCGTTCACTACTCTCCGAGGGTGATTGTCCGGGATAGGATTTTTTTGAGAGATTCGATTAAATTTGTCGCGTTGGTTGTAGTTCACAGTAACTTTTTTGTGTCCACGTCATTAAGATGTTATATCGGAAATGTGGAGGAAATCAAATGATTAAGCTGGAAAACATTACCGCCTCTTAACCGTAACCTATGGCACAATATGCGCTCCATTTCTGGCTGTTTGATGAACATTGAACCGATTAGCCCATGACGTGAGCTTTCTATCATAGAGCTCGTAAAATTCTCAACGGTATACTTAAACACCTCTATTGTCTTCGCCAAACTCCACATAGACTCCGATAGTAGTCTTTCCGGCTTTTTGATACCATTCGATTTCTAACTCCAGTCATTTTTGATATTAAGATACCTTTCCAGGATTTATGGAAAGAAGGTCTAAAGTAAGATGATGATGTTCCTAACAATATAGCCGATCGATGGACATTGATTCGTAGTGAACTTCATCCAGGTCATCTACTGCCGCAGTGTAACCCTGGACGAATCGTTGGTAGCAGCCAATACATGGGTTGCTCCTATAAAGGTAATATCTCTAAAATGTGCGCAAAAATCGTTATTCCCCTCCGAAATTGGTGCTCTCAAAAACCATAAAACGTTGTCTAAGACACATAATTTGAAATTGTTAGCCCCAATTCTTGACTCCAATGGAGTGCTTCGCGTCGCTGGTCGTTTGAATAAATCGAACTTGGCATACAGTTTCAAACATTTTTTTTTTCTGCATAAATTATCTCGCGGAAGAAACCCAAGGTTTATCAAATGATACATTGCTCTTTTTGTATGTTTTGTTACGAAAGATGTATACATCTAGAAGTTGTCAGTGACCTTTCTACTAACGCCTTCTTATCAGCTCTTGATCGCTTAGTAGTTCGTCAATTAAAATTTGGAGCGGCAACGGCACCAACTTTCATGGAGCCAAGAGATCGCTTGATGAAAAGCATGCTTGCCTTCTCAATCAGGAGACAACTTCTCAGGAGACAACGTCTCTTTGAAATTTATAATTCCTTTACACCTCACCTCGGTGAGTTGTGGGGGGCAGGTGTTAAATCTGTCAATAGCTATCTGAAAATAGTGATTGGTGATCGCACTCTCACTCACGAATACCTGTACACATTATTGACAAAAATCAATCAAAAAACACCCGACAGTGAACCCACTGCCTTAACAACTTCGCATTTTATGATTGGTGAACCCTATACCCCGAATATATGTACATATTCAACAAAAAATAATTGGCATCTTTTAGAAATTCTTATCAGGTTTTCTGGGAAGGATGGCATCAGGAAAGAATGAATGTTCTGTCTTTAGATCAATTTTGTACTACTTGTACTTAACGAACTTTTCAAACATGCATTAATCTCATCTGGTGTTGACCTGGGAATGACGGGCAACATTTGCCGAAAATCACCAGATGCTAATATTAATGCACCGCCGAACAACTGTTGATTTCCACGTCAAAATCAGATGTTGATATAAAAAATCATAACGAATGCGTCGACCAATTTCGTTCAAACTTTACATAAGCCATCCACACGACCATATAAACAAACTCTGAAAAAGTTATCAAATTCGGTTTGACCGTTCGTGAGTTATAAAGTCACATCAAAACTTGCAACAATTTTTTATTTAAGAGATTTGATCGAAATCTAGATTATAAAAGGTTTTATTGAAATTTACTTTTTTTTTTTTTTTTTTTGTTGGAGGCTTCTACTATCTGTTGGAGTACTCAGACACAAATACTGGTCCATTGAAAATTGAGGAGGGGCTTCAGTGATGTGGAGCTAAGAGATTCGGCACCCACCACGTCGGCCCCAAGGGTGCGCCACCGTGCGCACGTAATGACGCCCGCTAGCCTTCTGCAATCATGTCTCCTTAAGAATAAGAAAAATGTTGCGGACTTTTTGCTGACGTCAGGGCGTACGCGCTTAGTCATCCTGCATCCTGGATATTCCCTCCATCTGTGACTGTGTACGTTAAAGACCCAGTCATTGATGTCAGATTTGACCGTGGAAGCAGGTAGACCTAAGGCGGGTTCAGGTCCTGAACCTGAAACTCTCCTCTGAGCCACTTCTAGCGAGTCCATCGGAGATCTCGTTTCCTGGGATTCCAGAGAGACCTGGAACCCATACAAGCCTAAGTGAATTTAGTCTTCCGACTTTGTTCAAAAAGGTCTTGAGTTCATGCACTAATTTAGAGTTGGATAGAGGATTGGACACAGGTTTGAGTGCAGCTTGGCGGTCACTGCAGACACATATGCTTTTTCCCCTCCACCCGTGTTTCACAACATAGTGCATGGCCATTAGGATTGCGTAAATCTCCGCTTGGAAGACAGACGCATATTTTTCTAACGAGAAGTGCAGTCGAATGTTTTCGCGCTCAAAGAAAACTCCAGCGCCGGATCCCTGCCCAGTCCTGGAGCCATCTGTGAAAATGCGAAGACATTCCATTCCAGGTTCAGTGTCTGGCCAAAGCCAGTCCTGACGCCATGGAAATGTGCCTGTGTAGTTATAGCGCAGTAGGATGGCAGGTGTCATTGCGTCAGAAGGCATATCCATGAGACAGGGGTCGTAGGATATTTCTCCCGCAAGTACACTTTCACTCCAATGCGAGTTGTACCAAAGACCATTTCTCTTTAGACGAGAAATGGCTTTCAATGCACACTCCCTGATATACATATGTACATATATGTCAAGTGGTGGAAGATTCATCATAGCATCTAGAGCAGCTCCCGGTCTGCTGTGGAAGGCTCCCATGCAGCTGAGACAGACCGCTCATTGGAATTTGGTGAAAGAGGCCATGACGTGTTTGCGTGTTAGCCTGCTACACCAAACAACCGATGCATATGAGATTATCGGTGTGCCATGTAGATCCAAAGGACCTTTGATAAGCCCCATGTTTTGCCAAAGGCACCTTTGCATTGCCAAAGAGCTGACAGCGCTTTGGTGGTTTTGGAATCAACATGTTTTTACCAAAGAAGCTTTCTTTCTAGGATGACTCCCAGATACTTAGCTTCCTTGGATATCGGGATGGGAATGCCTTTTAGCACCAGCTGAGTATGCCAGTATTTTTCCTCCTTCTCGTGAAAAGAACGACATCTGTCTTAAGAGGATTAACCGACAGCCCATTTCTCGTGCACCAGTCTTCGATCACATCTAGCGTCGCCTGCGCTTTGAGACAGACATTCGCTAAACATGAGCCGACATGGAGAACAGCAACATCATCCGCATAGGCCTGGGCATAGATTCCATTTACTTACTGAAAAACAAATTTGATGTACAAGAACTACGGGGATTTTGAATAGGGACATTGCAATTCTGTATTTGAATACAAAGGCATCCTAAAACTTTTCTTCTGATCTCTTAATGTCATACCGCAATTTTAAGTAATTAGATAAAAGACTGGTCTGAAAAGTTTCCGACCTCAACGTGAAGATAGCAGCAGTGGTCAATAAAATCCAGCGACTGTAGTTGTACGTCTTTTGACAGTTACTCACCAAAATGTCAGCCATTTTGGACTGGTAGTTTTTATTTGACAGTCGTTTGAATGAGTCAACGTGAGTGTTTTTTGTGACAATGGACAAAATTGAGTATCAAACTGTCAATTCAGAGAATTGGACTCTGTGTTTAGATTTACCATAGCACATAGTGAAATTTTGGGCGGCTGAACTTAAACGTGGCCGTGAGCATTGTACGCATTATTACTTGACCAACCGAAGCCAGAAATTGCGGAAAAGTGGCCACATCCGAAGAAAAAGAAAATCCTGTTCCACCACGACAACGTGCCGTCTCACACCTCAGCATTTGCCATGGCAAAAATCCACGACTTACGGTTTGAACTGCTTGGATATCCGCCTAACTCACCAGGTCTAGCCCCAAGAGACTTCGTTTTGTTCCCTAATCTAAAAATTGCGTTCGGAGGACAGAGATTTTCGTCAAATGAGGAGACAATCACCCGAGTATTGATTGGACTAGTGCAAACTTTTTAGACCACACTCGTATTTTTCCTTGTAAATTTCACGAGTTCGAAATATTAACAAATTATTAGAAATTAATGGCTAAATTCGGCAGTCGCAATTTTGATAGCACTTACTTCAATTTTTCGTCGTAATAATCATTCCACCACACAGACCATGGGTGCCATAGTGCATTAATTCCAGTAAACATATTCACAATTGTATGTTCCCCTGCCATTGAGACAAGTTTGGGACTATAATCAAAACTACTATAATCCAAATTATCAACCTGCGTTACCCCTATAAAAGCATCAAGACGCACGGTATAACCGAAAGGTCTTAAACATTACTTTTTTTTTTATAATTTTTACTATCAAGCCCTAGTATCTTGATAGCGAACAACGAAGGATTAAGTTAAGTAGAAAGAGAATCCAATACGTCTAGTTTTAAAACAAATAAGCATAAGCTTCTCAGCGTATTATCCATAGCTCTGCACCCATAAAAAGTCTCTTCATATTACAATAGCTGTCCAACTGAGATGAAGTCGGTCTACTGGTTTAAATTCCCTTCCGGTCAGAAAGTCGTAAAGTTGAATACGAAATGCGAACATTATAACGATCAGCGCGTATTCATGTGAGTCTGTTGACAGTTATGCGGTCCTCACTCTTCCATCTTTTTACCATTTTAAGCTCGTGGTCATTGCCACATAGAATCCGAAAGCAGAGCCAACATGAAACAAAAAAGCAAAATCTTACCAAAAGGGTATTTCTACGTCAATGTGTGTGTAGAACATGTATCCTTGGGCCTTTATGGCAACAAGAATCGCCGGTTGGTAATGTTATCTTCTCTTTTTTTTATTTTTTTTTCATCCTTTGCTTGCTATATCCCTTTGCCTTTAAGCGTTCGACATTCGTTAGTCAGTCGATTCACGTTTGGCCGAATCGAATCGAATTTAAATTTTTTATCTGCATGTGTATCCTTTACGGGGATTTTATTTCTTATGTTTGCGTATTTATCCTGTGTCCTGTGCCCCTTTTTCCGGAATACTTTTTCGTTGTTTTCTTATTTATTCACCGCTGGTTGCTTATCCCGCCCGTCCCTTCTGTCACTGCTGTTTGATGCTGAATTATCATTTCTCTTTGACTTCATTATGTGGTGTTGCTATACGACAGTGCGTCACAGTGGCAAAGGGATGGGATCGCACCATTGGATGGCACAATATCATCATATTCCAAGTCCTCTGTGTATGTCCCTTTTTTCCGGTTTGTGATATTGTGTGTTCGCCTATTTGACACACTCATTCGACAGGAACTGGTCCGTGGAGTGTGTTCTTTCCGACTCAAAGCAAAGCGGAAAAAACCGGCCTCCGGGCAAGGGAGAAGGAACAGAAACTTCTCCAATGGACCGGAAATCAGATTTAATTCAATAATTTGATGATTCAGTTTATTTGGTTCCCCGGATGTGCGGTGGTACGTTTGTTTGCTTCCCATGCTTCTATGGCCGTTTGTGAAACAACCGAGTTTTCTCCTCACTGGCCAATAATATCCTTCCCCCCCGCTGAGGGAATAGGTCTTCTTTGATTTGCCTGTCATTCTCACGTATGCATTGCGGAAATTTGATGGCCCTCCCCCCGTTCAGCCTGACTATTTCGCATAAAAGAAAATCATCCTGCTGTGGGTAGTTGGGTGAATGTTTTGCTATTTGGCAGTCTTGTGGCTGTGAAGGAAATGACGACGGCCAAAAAGCCTTCCGCAACGGAATGGGGCGAAAATTCTTTGATGAAAATATGATGAACTGAAGCTCATACCATTCTTAGATTGCTATGGTATTTTAGGACTTTAAAATATTGCCAATTACATGTTTGGATTCGGGCCACAAACACAGTCGTACATTTTGACGGGCCTTGATATGCTTGATGGACGTCGCCTTGAAGTTTTATTCTTAGTGGTATGTACAGAGCTGTTTCTATTTATGCTGTATACATTATAATTTTAGCAAGGACATACGAGTATGTATATATGAAACAGAGAACGTACTGAATTATCGAGAACAGTTTTCTTTAGCGGTTTTCGCGAGTAAGACAAAGTTCTTGGTATCAAAATTGCTACAGGGCCATAAATGTCTCACGTTTTTTAACAACATTCTTCCCCTTAGTTGCAAAGTAGTATTACAGGATTAAGCACAATTTCACATTATTTTTCTTAGGCTTCTTACGCGAAGGCCTTTATAACAACGTTATAAAAGAAAAATCTTTTTCATGCTTCAAATGGTAGCTATGTGTCAAAGCAATCAGCTTTACTCGAATTATTGTATTTGAATTCAATTACACTTCTTATGTCTTGCTCATCAAACTGCATACAATTTAAGTTCGAAAAAGTACACGATTTTTGGGGCCATCCACGAATCCACGATGAGCAGTTCTATTCAGCCAGGCCGAGCATCATCGATCTGAACAGGGAATAGTCGGGAGGGGCGTTGGTAGGACGTCGGATTATAGGGTTCAAGATAGGTTCTAAAAACTTGAGCTACAGGTAATCGAGCGATCTATCTGATTGTAGAAAGTATAGCTTCTTATATAAACAGTCAGGCTCTTTAGTTTGCATGTTATTGTGTAAAAGACCTTATGACCTATGTATACTTAAGTACATAGATTATTATCAATCGTGCAGCCGTACATCTGTTTCGAGTATGAAGAAACCTGGTCATATCTGGTTAGATTAAAGACGAAACGAGCGATATTATTGTACGCAACGTTTAACTTACTCCTTGAATCATAATCTGGGCTACAGAATACCTTACAGCAAAACCTCATTATTGAAGGAAGGCATAAGGAAGGCATTGGAAGGAAGTGGGCATAAAGTATTGGGTGACACAAAGAGCACGAAGTCTACCATAAGCCTTACCAATTATAATTTGTTTTGTTGGAGCACTCCGACGCAAATAAAGGGTGGTCCAACCATAATGCACGATGTTAATTGTGAGTCGCATCTTAACGTCAAGTTTTTTTTGCCCAACTTAATTTGACATTTCTTTGTTTCTGTGTTTGACAAATTCAACATGGCGGTACGATCGGCCAAAGGCCATGATCATGTAACCATGCACCTGTTTCCAGAATGTCGTCGTCGTCGCAAGACAGTGTTATAATTTTACATGTGCAAATTTTTTGGTATAAATAATTGAGCAGCAGAATATCTTTTTCATAATGTTCAAGTCGAACGAAGCTAATACACAGTTTGCACGGTATCAGTCGGACAGTGATAATTGTTCAGTTTGTACATACAATTACAGCCCAGATAATAGCGTTTGTAGTTATAGTTACAGTCCGGATCGTAACCAAGATGCCAAATCCAAGAAGGAAGAACATGCAAGTGTCGAAGGAGACCATCGAAGTAGCTCAGGAAGCCAGGGAGGAAGTAAGTGTAAGAGAAGAGGTAATATCTTCGGACAACGAGTCAATTCCGTACTCGCAGCCGTTTCTAGTAGATGAAAATTCAACAAGTGGAGAAAATCGACCGGAACCCATCACAAATTTGGCAGAATTCCGGAAGAAAATACTATTGAAGAGGAAAGTGCTGGAAAAAAAGGAAATCCCGGAAAAGAAGCAGAAAACAGTCGAGGAAATTATAGCAGACCAGGACCCCAAGGACAATATGCTCAGTTTTCTGAGCATAATACTAATACTATGGACATCGGACTTTTTGCTGACGGCAGTGGATATAATGAAGAAGATCGTGAGGAGGGCTATCCTGGAGAAGAGGTACGACCTGAAGAGGAATTTATACGAGATGCAGCTCGGGATTATGAATATCGTCGAAAGTCTCCAACACCAAAAGATCGACTTAAACAATTGTTCGCTGAAGGTAAGATAAAATTTGTAAAAATAATTTAAATTCAATTATATTTACATTTTTTTTACCGGATTTCGTCAGAAACCTCTCCGTAAGCGCGTATTACACGACCTTTACGGAGCATTGTCTCCAATCGAGTTTATAACGGTTTTGGCGGAAGTTTCCTCTGCATCGCCCACCACGACAACCATTTCCACGTCGTCCGTGATTGTGCCTACAGTAACTCCAGCTGTCGATGTGGATTCAGCGATTACATCAGGGAATGCCGGCTTTTCGGAAGGCGATACCCTCGAAGGGTTGTTCCCACGTACGAGTTCGACCTCGACCACTGGGTGCATCTCACAGGCTATCTGCAAAAAGGACGGAGATACGTTATGTACATGGAGCACGCCCGGCGAATGTGGGTACCGGGTGGTAAAGCTCGATGTCTTCAACTTCTCGAAGATATCGGGATTGCCCAAGGAACGCTGGTGGAAGGAAGCAACATATCGAACAACTTTCCTGACTTCTTCGGGTGTGGACCCCAAGGAGATACTGATAGCAAAACTGCTACAAATGGCAGCTCAGGACCTCAAGAAAATACCAGGGATCCGAAAAGAGGAAAGGGTGATACGATCACCCAGTTTCTTCTACGGCGGCCAACAGCGCCAGTAAATCACATTTTTTCTACTTCTATATGGTTAAAGGGTAAATTTAAGTTTTTTGATGTAAATAGCGTATTCTTAAGAAATTGTGTTAAGATTGTAAATAATTTCTATAATGAACACTCTTTTGTTGAATTATATAAATTTTTTTTGTCTTGCGAACCACAGCATCTTCTGTTCAATGCTCCTCTGGGAAATATATCGGAATATTACTATGATATTGATTTTTCGGTTATAGTTTTAAGTAAATTATTAGAATTCCAATTCAATAATGATATTTTTGAAATAAAACAATTTTTAAACAATTTATTAAATGTAATAGATAAGAAAATTCCTTTTACGAAAATGGGCGTCCAAATCAAAATTAATTTCGTGCACTTGTGATTTTTTTGGTCAGCACAATCGACCAAATGTGTCCACAATCGGTAGAATTGTGCCCAAATTTCAGCAAATCGGGTCTGTAGGAAATGTGAAAACACCTGTGCATGCTCGCCCAGTTCGTTCTGCAGAAAACATTGCTGTTGTTCGCGATAGTGTGGCAGAAGAGCCGTCAACCTCGACTCGTCGTCGTGCCCAACAATTGAACATCTCACGAACATCACTTGAAGAAAGATTTGAATTTACACGCTTACAAGGTTCAATTGACTCAAGAGCTGAAGCCTACTGACCATTTCAAGCGTCGTCAATACGTCGAATGGTTGGCTGAACAGACAGAAGTGAATGGTGACTTTACAAGGAAAATCATCTTCAGCGACGAGGCACACTTTCACCTCAGTGGATGAAGCAGAATTGCCGCATTTGGGCAAATGAAAATCCACGAGTGATTGTTGAAAAGCCTATGCATCCACAAAGAGTGACTGTTTGGTGCGGTTTACGGGCTGGCGGCGTCATCAGGCCGTACTTCTTCGAAATTGAGGTCGGCCAAGCAGTTACCGTGAATGGTGTTCGCTATCGCGAGATGATAAGGGACTTCTTGTGGTCAGAAATTGAGGATATGGACCTGGACGATATGTGCTTCCAACAGGATGGTGCCACTTGCCACACAGCTAACGAAACAATGGCTCTTTTGCGTGAGAAATTCAATTAATTATTATATAATTAAATTAACACAATGTTAATTGGCCGCCACGATCATGTGATTTAACACCGATGGACTTCTTTCTTTGTGGATATTTAAAAGAAAAATTGTACGTCAATAAGCCAAGAACAATTCAAGAGCTAAAGGATGGGATAATTCGGCACATTAACGACATTGAAACTGAATTATGTCTCAGAGACATTGAAAATATGGACCATCGGATAGAGGTATGCCACCAAAGCCGTGACGAGTATTTGGCCGATATTTTGTTTCACACATAATTGCCATAGATCCTTCTATCATAATAAAAAATATTAAGATAATTCTCTGAAAACTTTTTGTTTTATTTACAATTATAATCGTGCGTTTTCGTTGGATATACTAGTCTTTTACTAGTCCATTTTACTTCCATTCAGACACCTTTATTGTATTTTTCCCGTTGTCCGAAGAAAAGTGAGGGGAGCTTCAGTGGTGTAGAGCTAAGAGATTCAGCATACACCACGTCGGTCCCAAGGGTGCGCCACCGTGCGCGAGCGAAAGCGCACACTCGCAGAGAAAGTGTTCTGCTGTGTCATCCTCCTCTCAACATGCAGCACAGATAGGCATCTCACTGATGCCAAGCACGTAGAAATGCTTGGATGATTGGCAAAAGTGCAATGGCCCGTAATGACGCCGCAGAATGTTGCGAACTTCTTGCAGACATCAGGGCATACGCACTTAGTAATTCTGTAATCCTGGATATTCCCTCCATCTACGACTATGTGCATTAAATGCCCGATCGTTGATGCCAGATTTGGCCGTGGAAGCGCCAATGAAGGAATGAAAACTCCAGCGCCCAGTCCTGGAGTCTTCTTCTTCTTCTTCTTCTTCTTCTTTTCCTTTTTCCGGCGTTGTTATGGTCAGAAGTGTAGGACCATCATTTTCCCACTTAACTGCATTCCTACTGGTCCGCTTGTGGGGTTGCCGGTTTGACCTCAGAAAGTAGCGGCAGGCTTCCCGGTTTGGGATTACTTCATCGCTAAGGCCAATCAAATTCTGGTGTTTTTGCATTTGTTTGCACCAATTGTTTTTCGGCCTGCCTTTTTTTTTTCTTGTGACACGAGCATGCTCCAGATTTTTTTTTTGTTTGATCTTACTCTTACAACACCGGTGATCTCCAGTCGTGTCAACCCACTGATTTGCATGTACACTTGTGGGGCAGTTTAATGGTGGTATATGTGTCTCTAGGCTCACCTTGGTGTTTTCTAAATTGCCTAGATGTGATTTTTGTTTACCTTTGTTTTAGTCGCCTTTTACGACAAGCGAGAGGTATCGCTGCAAAGATATTCTTAACCCGTCCCTGCACGGGTCCGCCCAATCCTGGAGTGATCTGTAAAAATACAGTCCATTCCAGGTTCAATATCTGGCCAGAGCCAGTCCTTACATTATAGAAATTTGACTGTGAAATTATAGCGCAACAGGATGGCAGTTACGAATTGATTAACGTTTATCAATATTCCCAATCCTCTGCCACCCTTCAATCTTTTGTTGATTCTCTTTTGCCCCCTACAGTTAAACTTACTCAGCTAAGTCCTGACCCCACCCAAAGTCGTTACGCCCTTTCTCGACTAAGAGATAAAAAAAAACGTATGAGAACATTCGTCTCTTTCTGGCTTACCTCCACGATAAATCAGACTCGGTTTGCTATGAAGGTAAAACAAACACAAGCGTAATGGTCTTCATTCAACAGAAAGGTCTCCCCACGGTTTAAACTAAGTTCAAAAGCCTCTTCATAAAATATCATGAATGTTTCAATATTCGCCCCAAAAAGTGTCAAAGGATCTGGATACCTTCCGCCAATACATTCATTCAAAACGTAGTAGAGCTGACCACGGTACGGTTTTTCGTCCCTAACTGTCCCTAACTGTCCCTAACTGTCCCTAACTGTCCCTAATTGTCCCTCTCTCCCAGCAACCCGCTCGCTCTGCCAAAATGTCCCTCTTACCTTCTATTACCATAATGTAAGAGGTCTTCGCTCAAAAACCCAAGTTGTCTTCCAAAAGTCACATGCTCTACCCTTTGAAATATTTGCTCTGACCGAGACAAATTTGATCCCCACCATAAATAACCTCAAGCTGCTCCCATCAAATTTTAATGTTTATCGCGATGATGAACTCAGCCGACTCACTGATAGTTGCCCTTATCGAGGCGTTCTGTTAGCCGTCCTTAATACAATTGACTCTTCCCTTATTGCAATATCATCCTCCCCACTTTTCGATTTTGTTTCAATTAAGATTGTTCTTTCCCAAAAGACATTATACATCATTTGTTTCTACATCTTGCCCTCATTACCTATTGAATCCTATCACTAACACAATTGCCCAAATAACTGATATAAGAGACCCTCGGGATGAAATCCTTCTTTTCGGTGACTTCAGCCTTCCTCATCTAAAATGGACCCAATCAGACGATCAATCGTTTTATATTGCCACCAATCTCACTACTGCCAAAGAACGTTTCATCTTGGATCGCCTAGCAGTTTCAAACCTTAATCAAGTTAGTGGCATCCTAAACTACATGGGTAGACAACTACACCTCATAATATTCACAACTGATCCCCTCAACTCGTCTGCTTCACTTTGTCCCCTTTCCCCTTCCAATCATCGATAACTTCCATCCTCCCCTCCTCTTTTCCTTTTTTCACGATTCTCCATTACAGAACAAACCCACTAGAGTTCTGGCCTCTCACAATTTCCAAAAAGCAAAATTTCACCTAATCAATGAATACCTTAAAAAAGCCCCTCTTGATTTGAATGATGCAATATCTATATTCTACATGGAAATATTTAATTCTATCTCCTCTTACGTTCCCATTTCACAACGCAAAATTTTGTCCACCTTCCCACCCTGGTACAATCGCAGGGTCCCTTCTCTAAGAAATAAGCAGTG
Organism: Merodon equestris; assembly: GCA_958301585.1. Lineage (NCBI taxonomy): Eukaryota > Metazoa > Arthropoda > Insecta > Diptera > Syrphidae > Merodon > Merodon equestris. The sequence continues at coordinate 59,899,933 of OY284416.1, forward strand.
GTCAATCTTCCTTCGTACTAAATCCCCTAATGACTTTTCTAACTACCTGGGCAGCTATCTCCACTTTACCCCTCTTCACAACTCCCTCTATATACGCTATTTAACTGAGACGCAAGCCAATCTTATAAGTGATCCTAACTCTTTCTTTAAGTTTGTTTACTACAAAAGAAGACCTGATGGCTACACTACCTCACTCTCCTTTCATGATCAAACCTGGAATGACCCCAATATTATTGCCAACTATTTCGCCACCTTTTTTAAAACAGTCTTTCGCCGGCGACTCCTTTGCTCCAGACTTCGATTGCTGCGATTATTTACCAAATTTCTCACTCGGAACATTTATTCCTCGTACAATCGATTTCCCCGTCATCAACATGAACACTTTCATCCATCGACTCCTTTCAGGTACCATTGACTGTGCGACCCTCTACAACTCTCTCTCTATCAACACTAACCTCCGCAATGTACGAAATCCTCGTCTCTTCTGTGTCCCCACCCCCCGTACTGCTTATGGCTCCAATGAACCCATTTCTCGCATGCTGGAAAGTGTTAATCCGAATCCTTACTTCGATTTCAACCTCAGCACTCCATGTCTAAAAATCCGCCTTTTTAATCGCCCCCTCCTCTCCCGTTCTTCTTAGCTAATAAGTTAGATTAGATTAAGGTTAGATTAAGTTAGCTTGAACTAAGTTGTGTTTGGTGTTTGTCCCCACGAAATTATTAAATTATTCAAAAATAACAGCTCATACGAGGGTGGTCCGATAAGTACTTGGCCTCACCGCCAGATGGCGCCAGTATCGCAAGAGCAACTTACTATCGTGTAAATTCTAGTAGACGGCTACTGTCGAAATTTCAGCCGGATCGGACTCGTAGTTTTGTTTTGACCGCGTGTGGAAGCGGGAGTGTCTGCGGATTTTAGAAAAATGGAAAAAGAGAAAAATGTTTTTGGAAGGGAAATCGCGCAGCGAAATCAAAGAGCGTTTGGATGCTGTGTACGGTGACTCTTCTTCGATGGCGACCATCAAAAATGGTTTAACGAGTTTCAACGTGGTCGCACGTCGGTTTTTGATGAGCCGAAAACGGCTACCACGGAGAAGAACATGACAACATGCGCGATATACAGTAGGCATTTCAAAAGATTGCGTGGGTCATATCCTGCATGAAATTTTGGGCATGAGAAAGCTGTCGGCGCGATGGGTGTCGCGTTTTCTCACTCCGGACAACAAACACAACCGTGAGACCACTTCAGAGCATTGTTTGATGCTATTTAAGCGCAATCCGAAGGAGTTTCTGCGTCGTTTCGTGACAGTCTATGAAACATGGATCTACTGGTATTAACCAGAGACCAAGGAACATTCGAAACAGACGACTTTACCCGGCGAACGTGCTCCGAAGAAGGCGAAGACTGTCCCATCGGCCGGAAAGGTGATGGTCACCGTTTGCTGGGATTCACAAGGAGTGATCCACGTCGAATACCTAGAGAAGGGCAAAACGGTCACAGGGCTGTACTATGCCAAATTATTGGGCCGATTCGACGCCGAATTGAAGAAAAAACGGCCCCACTTGGCGAAGAAAAAAGTGCTCTTCCACCATGATAATGCACCGGCTCACACCTCCGCCCTCGCCATGGCCATCCACCGTATTCTCCAGATTTGGCATGTGCGACTTCTTTTTGTTTCCGTGACTTGAAAAAGTCACTCGCCGGACAGGAATTTCAGTCGAATGAGGAGGTCATCGCCGCCACGGAGGCCTGCTTTGCAGACCTCGAGAAAACGTATTTTTCAGACGGATTAAAGAAGTTGGAGCATCGCTGGGTCAAGTGTATCGCACTAAAAAGAGACTATATTGAAAAATAAATCGCCATTTCTCCAAAATTGTTGTTTTTCTTTTGTAGGCTAAGTACTTATCGGACCACCCTCGTATATGTCAAGGGTTGGACGCTTCATCACAGCATCTAGAGCAGCACCCAATGTGCTGGGCAAAGCTCCCGTACAGCTAAGACAAACTGCTCTTTTGAATTTGGTGAAAGAGGCCACGACGTGTTTGCGTGTTAGCCGGTTCTACCAGACAACCGATGCATATGAGATTATCGTTCTGATCTGACCATGTAGATCCAGAGGACCTTTTCCGGCGATAAGCCCTATGTTTTGCCAAAAGCACCTTTGCATCGCCAAAGAGCTGACAGCGCTTTGGTGGTATTTGACTCAACATGCTTTGACTAAAGGAGCTTGCTATCTAGTACCGACGAGGGTAATCCTTAGTCCGATCTGAAGCAAGGCAAATTGCTGTTCGATAATCTGACATTCTTCAGTGACCATTTTACGAATCTTAAAGCTTCAGTGAACCGGAAATTCAGTTTCACAGGAAATCCAATCTCAAGTTAACTTCTAATCGTCAATTTCATTCATCCCTTAAAATGATCGTCAAACCTCCATCTGTGCTGAACCAAACAGTTGCTTTGATATTTCATATCCCATCGCCTAGATAGTTATAGTTTACGGTATGATTTGCAGCATCTTAGAAGGCGTACCAACGATCCTCGCTGGAAACTTCTATGGTCCTGAAGTAAGGTTGTACTCATTATGAACATTACGAAAACAAACGTTCGGTATTCTTGAACTATGAACTATGTGACAACTATTCACGAAACCCGAATTCGTCTCAAAGATGTCCGAAACCCGCATAATCGTAGATTGTCTGATTTATAGCCAGATGTCCTATGTGCTCGAAAGATCTTACTGCAGATGCCAATAAAAAATAGGTAAAAGCTTGAATTCTTCTTATATGTTTCTGCTTTTTGGATTTAGGATAACCAGTTTCAAATCATGCACGTCTGTAAGGAGAAGAATTCGTCACTCACATCCACCTTCGTTTCGTGTCTAGAACTTCCAAAACACGAGGCTATTCAACGCAGTCCGTGGTTATCCCGAAATAGTTCCTAGAAAATGGGTTTGTCAAATACACTAAACCGTTCTTTTACGAGCTCACAAATGTTTATTAGCTAACGTCTGTGACAGTTTGTTGATTGCTTATACCGGACTACATGTTATATCGACCATTACATTAAGGAACAGACAATCGACAGAATTTAGATTTTTATGAACACAGGAAAAAACTGCACAGTGGTCCATTAAAACAAAGGAAACAGAACAAAAACTACAACCATTCACTCGACCGTCCTGTGGCATTGTGGCGTAGTGCCTTTTGCATCGCATTTATGGCTTTTTGCTAAGTAACCTGTAACAAAAGAATAGTCGTCGTTGGTATATTGGAATCCCTTAACCATCAGCGTCGCCAGCTGGACCAAGCATCACTTCCTATGACTACTTCCCTGAATAATTGGATCCAGTAACGAAGCTCAGTCACACATTGTTCGTCTATTGTTTGCCCGGTATTGGTCCTTTGTCCATATTCATAATTTTCGGTCCATAATTAGTTCGGAGACCACTTTTCTTTTCTTTCCCTCGATCCATTTCGATTAATTTCGGATTTAGATATTCAAACGGGCAACATGGGATTCGGGATGACGCGTCGGCTATTATCGTTGCCTTGGCGTTTGTTGCCAGCCGGCCGCTCTTCTATCTTGAAAAGTATACAACCGTATCGTACCGCTCATTCTCCTCCGTGTCCTAGATTGAGAATTGAAAATCAAATCAAATCATTTAAATGGGAGCCGATAGTTGTAGTTGAACGAACACAAATGCAGGATTAAATGTCTCCCCTTTTTAAACACCGGTTCAAATCTTAAATGGGAAATAAGGCCGAAACGTGTTGGCTGTTTGAACTGTGAACTTCAACTATATTTAATTCTTGAGGGAAAAGTACATATTATCAAAAAAAAAAAGAGATAACAATAAATGTAGAAGAAAGGGATAAAAAGAAATGCAGAGCGAGAGATATGATTTTCAACATCCTCCGGGCGGCAAACATGTAGGAATCTCCAGGTTATATAACAGCTGAACTGGCCTCCGGGTCCTAAAACCGTTCGAATAGCGCACCGCACATGCTCTTGTGTGAGAAAATCACACCAGGGAAAACATCTTCTATGGAGGCCAAGTTCCAGTTCAAACGCGGGGACGCAGGATCCCCAACAATAACAACGTCGCCTCGTTTAAATGTGGATGATGTGCAAGACTTGTTGTGGTGGAATGAACGCAACAGTAGTAGATACTCCATTCTCCAACGCTTCCATAACTTATTGGTGTATTTCTGGCGACGAGTCCATAAAGCTCGAACCCCACTAGCGTCATCTGGTACATTGGATGGCATCGTGGGCCCGTATTGAATCCCTAAAAAATGAGCTGGAGTTAAGGGTTCTACGTCCAATGGGTTGCTGCCTACCCATGTCAACGGACGGACATTCACGACTCTTTCGGCTTCGGCCAACAAAGTTATTATTTGCTCTGAAGTGAGTTTCGCTTTCCCTATTACCAATTTTAGGACATTTTTTATGGTTCGAATGAGTCGCTGCCAAAAACCACCCCACCATGGAGCTCGCTCTACTGAAAACTTCCAGTTTATGTGTTTGTGTGCCAAGAAATTTTGAATAGCTCCATCTTCAAATTCAACACTCCTTAACTCAACAGCTGCTCTGCGGAATGTTTTGACATTATCAGAGTAGATGACCGAAGGAATTCCCCTTCTAGCAATAAAACTTTTGAGACCCATAAGACAACTATCAGCGGATAAACTCGTAAACATCTCTATATGTACTGCACGTACGGCTGCACAGGTTAACACCATGAGGTAGACCTTATCCATAATGCTTGGGTCATCGAATGAGTACAAAGGTCCAGCGAAATCTACGCCCACGGCAATGGTCCAAAAGGCGCTGACGATGGTTTCCCAAACAGTTTTCGGCATATAATACATCCCCTTATTCTTTTCTGCACTTGTTGGCGTCCTTTAAGAAACCAAAAGTGAGTTCTGAGCTGAGACAATACAGTATTCGGTATTATTGAGCGGGTATTCAATACAGAGGACGTTGATGATAGTGGTCTATAATGAGGTTCGTAGCGTTTGACTCTGATAATATTATTGGATGTCGCATATCCGAGGAATCATCAAGGCATTGAAGACGACCCTTGAGTCTCAAAAGACCATTATCATCTAGAAAAGGAAGTAATTCCATAATTTTTGACGTCTTTGGTACCTGCTTCCCTTTCTGTAAAGAGCAAGTTTCTTCAATAAAGCATGTAGACTGAATATACCTGATCCAGTAAATCTCTGCAGCTTCAATCTCTTCTGCGGTTAAATGTGTAGATGGTAGCCCACTTTCTTTACGGCACGCCTTGGCGAAACGCGGTATATAGGCTGTGACCCGAACAACATGTTTCCACGTACCCACGTTTTCATACGCAAATAAGGGTGGTGTTAATGATTTGTATTCAATTCCACCACTGGTTTCCAAAAACAAAGCAACACTCTCTTCCTGATGGGGGTGTTGAGCTGGAAAGTCATCATCTAAAAGCCAAGGTGGTCCGTTTTTCCACATAGTTGAAGATTGCAAGATGTCCGCACTAACACCTCTCGTCAATAGGTCAGCTGGATTTTCCTTCCTGCTACAGTGCCGCCATTCAGAAACGTTGGTATGTCGTTTTATCTCATCCACCCGGTTCTGCACGTAAGGTTTCCACTTACTACCTGCTGCCTGTATCTAACTCAAGGTAATTTTTGAGTCGGTCCACATGTAAAAGGCACATATTGGAGCTTCGATTGGCTGCTTCAGGTATGTACAAAGCCGAGCAGCAATTAAAGCAGCAGTGAGCTAAGGGAGCAACCTGCGCCTTTGCACACAAAAATTAAGATGTTTTCTCTCCCGACGAATTAGTGCTCGTGATGTATGCTACAACTCCAAGTGCCTTGAGGCTAGCATCGGCGAAAATGTGAACGTCCCTTGTTGTTGACACTGTAACTGCAGCTCGTGGTATAGTGATCGCGTTCAGATGCGACAAACCCTTCACACATTGCACCCACTCCAGAAATAAATTTCCAGTCAACGGCTCATCCCATGATAGTTTTTCTTTCCATATGGACTGAAACAATATTTTAAGTCGAATAATAACTGGACTAAGAACACCCAATGGATCGAAAAGTCTTGCAATTGTACTTAACACAATGCTCTTATTGGCTGCACTATGTCTTGCAATCTCGATCATCTTATTCGTTGCAACGCCAATCTAGTCACTAAACACGAACCAATCCAGTCCAAGCACTTTCTGAATCTCCGGTGCGTGTCCCGTTCCCAAAGCCCTTCATACACTTCTGCTGTTGGAGTTCCACTTCCTCAAATTCATTGAAGCATTACTCATAATTTTCATTGCTTCCTGGCTTATACGTATTGCATCTTCTTCTGTATCCAACGTAAAAACATCTCCGCAAAAGATGACAAGTCGAGGGGAAAAATGCTTCTTCATTGTTTAAATGTTCTCGTATGGTAGCCGTCAATAAAAATGGACTGCAGTTAACCTCAAAGGTGACTCTAGTCATACTATAGTCCATAAATTGCATCAATTGCCGCTAAAGTGCGTTTGGAGCGAACCACACGAAGCGATGAGTGTCGCGATCCTTTTCATTAAGTAGAACTTACAGGAAAGCCTTTTCCACATCGGCTACTACACCATAACGACCAAATCTGAAATTTAACAGAATCTTGAGGATATCTGGAAGCAGGTTAGCGCCCACCTGCCACTTATCATTGAGGGAAGGTGAATTTTGGCTGCGAACAGAGGCGTCGAAGACAATTCTCATTTTCGTCGTAGTATTACCGGCCTTGAATACTGGGTGGTGTGGGAGATAGAAAACACGCTGTGGTTGAAGCTCCTTGATGGTGGGAGTAGGTTCAGCAAAACCATCGGATATTAATTTTTGAATGGCTGCGTCATATTCATGAAGAAGGTTTGGATTTTTGGACAGTCGCATAGTTAGTGATTGCAACCGTTTTAAAGCCTGCTCTCTATTGCTCCTTAGCGCAGAGCTCTTCTTCCACGGTTGCCCTTTCGTGTTATGCATTGAGTAATCAAATCGTCTGCCATGCGTATGTTTTCCACTTCTTCTTGACAGATGCCGATATTTTCAAGAGACCAAAATGCGGTGCCATTATGCTCCAACGACGAAAGACACAAAGCAGTGCTACAATTAAGTGGAGAATTTGAGTTTTTGTTCGAAAAAATTTCCTTACCGAACGAATGCTTTCCTTGTAGTGTCCACCCAAAAAAAAAATGTTTCCACTACTCCTAAGGAGGGCGATATAAAACGCTGTTTACCGGTGACAACTGACCAATATTTGTCGGACCCAATTAGAAGCCCCAATCCTTCCACGGCCTCTATATTTGCATGGTGAACGTCAGCCATTTGAAGACCTTGGCTCGATTCGTATGATAGCTCTGGCGACGGGAGCAAATCAACACAAATATTTGGAACTACCACTGCTTCTATGTCGACATATTGGTTATTATACTGGCTTCCGAGAAAAATTCGCACCTGTGGAACAGTTTCGATGGAGTTTGACTTTTGGAACCAAATGGCATCAGCGATAAATTAATTTGACCAATAGATGGAATCTTCCATTTGTTTACTAAATCCTCGCGAATGTAGGAATATTGGCTGCCTCCGTCGATGAGGAAACGAACTGTTTCCTTCCTTGGATTGCATAAAGATGTTACATGCTTTCCTTTACATTTGGCACACGAGATGAACTTGGCGCTTCTACACTTTATTGACATACACATTTGACTGTTCTTGCGATCGCTGCTACTCGGAACTATGTTATTCACGAAAGCAGGGAGCAACTGTGATAGCTCTTTGTTAAATGCTCCTGGAGGGAATTTATTTATTATACTCTCAGAATGAATTTATTTCAAAGTTATTAACATTTGAAGTTTAAATTTTATGAAAGGTAGGGAAATTACATTTGCTACTGAACGCTGCTAAGTTGTAAAATTGACAATCGAAAGTAAATGATAAAATACAAAGAAAACGATAATATACTGTTGTCTGCTTTGTTCTTTTTGTGCGTACTTCTGAAAGTAGCAGTGTAGGTGGTGAAATTAAAAGTATGTATTTGTGAAAAGTTTTAAAGTTATAATTTTTTGAAATAGAGCGAAAAAAGACCAGTGACATTTGGATGCATTTTACACAAACCGTTGGTAAGATGGCTGTTTTTAAAATTTGCAAGCAGTCGTTATCCTTCAAAACATCGATAACTAATTTGAAAAAAACACATGAACGTTCGTCATCCCACAATTGTTACGAGAACAAATTCTCCCATAGACGTTGAAAACATCATACCACCTGCAGAAGATATGATATCTCACTGAGGGAGATCATCCCAGCCCATCGAAGTCCACCTCAGCATTCAACCCAAGTTTTAAGGCAACAGGTACTCCAATTCATTCCATGAAAAATGTAAATTACACAGAAAACAAAAAATAGACAGGTTGGACTACCTAAATAGTGTCAATAACCTTCGTATCACCACATATACAACAATAAAACGGACTGGAACACATTCCGGGACTATATACAATCAAACTTAACAGTAGATATCCCACTAAAAATCAACAATGACATAGAACGGGGTGTAGTGCACCTGAATGACATAGTTATTGCGGCAGCTATAACTGCAACACCACTCAATAAACGCAAACATTATGACTATCACAAACCTCCAAACTTACTAAAACTCATAAAGGACAAAAGAAGACTCCGGAAAATATGGCAAACTACCCGCTCTCCTGTTGACAAAAGCAGACTTAACAAAGCCGCTAAAGGACTCAAAGAAAAATTACTTACCATTCAAAATAGCGCCATAAGCGACTACTTAAAAAAACTAACACCTACTTCTGAAAGTAACTACTCTTTATGGAGAGCCACAAAAAAGATTAAAAGTAGAACACTACACCAACCTCCCATAAAAAAGATCGATGACACATGGGCTAGAACAAACTGGGACAAAGCCGAAACACTAGCTAAACACTTTGAGGAAGTATTCACAAATGACGGAAATACAGACTCCTTACCATCATTCGACAACGGAATAATCCCCAACACAAACATAAAAAAAATAACTATTAAAGAAATAGAGCATACTATTTATTAAAAGTAGAATTAAGCATACGAAAGCTCCAGGATATGACCTCATGACCGGCAAGATTCTTGACGAATTGCTTAAAAAGGCAGTTTCATTTATAAGAAATATATACATATAATTCTATAATAAGACTAAAATATTTCCCTAAAACCTGGAAAGTGGCTCAGATTATAGCTATACCTACACCTGGCAAAGACGCAACAAAGGCAACATCATACAGACCTATCAGCCTTCTTCCTATTTTATCAAAAATATTCGAAAAGCTCTTACTCAACCGAATTGAACCACTACTAATCCAAAATAAATCAATACCTGACCACCAATTTGGTTTTCGACGACATCACTCCACCGTACAACAAATTCACAGAGTTGTCAACAAAATTTCAACTGACCTGGAAGAAAAAAGATACTGTGTGGGCGTATTTCTAGACGTGGCTAAAGCCTTCGACCAAGTATGGCATAAAGGCCTTCTATACAAACTGCGCCACATTCTACCCCTTGACTTTTACCTCTTACTAAAAAGCTAACTCACGGATCGTACTTTCTATGTAAGGTATAAAGACGAATCTTCGAACCTTCACCAGACGAAAGCAGGAGTTCCCCAGGGAAGTGTCCTAGGTCCAACTCTATACCTATTATATACTGCTGATATCCCAGTTCCAAGAGAGGAAAAATCAATGATAGCGACTTTTGCGGACGACACAATAATCCTGAAATCCCATCCAGGCAGATTTGAAGCCACTAGGCAGCTACAGAACACACTGGACCAAATAATTAAATAGTTTGATGATTGGCGAATTAAAATTATTGAAGACAAAACTATACAAGTCACGTTCACTAACAGACCAAATGATCAATCCCTACCACTAAAAATAAACGACAAAATTATCCCTGTGGACAACGTAGCCAAATACCTAGGAATGCACCTAGATTCAAAACTGACATGGAAAAACCACATATTAAAAAAGAAACAACAGGTATTGATAAAATTCAGACAACTTTACTGGCTTCTTAATAAAGACTCTAAGCTCACAATAACCAGCAAATTGCTGCTATACAAATCAATAATTAAACCCGTTTGGACATATGGCATTCAGCTATGGGGAACATCAAAAAAATCGAACATAGACATAATTCAAAGACAGCAATCAAAAATATTACGCACAATAGCCAACGCAGAATGGTACATAACCAACGCTGACATCCACCGCGACTTGGGAATTCAAACTATCAACCAGGAAATAACGAAGACAAGCAGACAACACCACATAAAACTATTACTACACAAAAATGACGAAGTGAACCCCATCCCCTTTCAAGAAATCTCAAGTAGAAGACGACTTCATAGAACAAGACCAACCGATTTGATTCTCTAACAAAACAAGATAACAATTGATAAAGAAATTTAATGTACTTAATGTAAAAATAATGTTATTTTGTAATAACGATTTGAATTGTATCTACTGTCAGTCCAAGTGAAAGTACAATAACTTATAATTATTGTTAAATGTAGTAAAAATTCTTCTAACTGTTTAAATGAATGGGCTAAATAACATTGGTTACAAAGCCTAAATATTCCAGAAATCAATTAATTATAAAATGTACTAAGTGTCCCAGGACAGATGTATGCAAATTTGGAAAAAAAAAAAAACAAAAAAATGATTGGTAATGAATTTATTTATAAAATACTATCAAGGATGAAGGTTTTAAAGAGTTAATGAAAACATTGGCTCCTACATACTGTCTTCCAAGTAGGAAATTTCTTTCAAATACTTTATTAGACAGTATGTACAATGAGCAACTCGTTTTGTTAACATCAAAACTCAATAATGTAAGGAGTGTTTGCATAGCTACTGACCAGTGGACTTTCATAAACGATGAAAATTACATTGGTATAACCGCTCATTATATCGATGATAATTTTGTGTTTCAAAATACCATGCTAGAGTGCAATAAGTTTGAAGGCCCACACACCGCAGCTTCCATTGCAACCGAAATCAATCGTGTTCTGACGTTATGGGAATTAAAGGACAAGGTCTTGATTATTTTAACTGACAACGCTGCATACATCACCAAAGCAGTTAGAGATCATTTGAATAAACGTCACTTCGGTTGCTTTGCTCATAAACTGAATGTGTGCAAATGGCGTTGGGTTTTCGAAGTAATGTCGAGTCTGAGGATATTTTGCAAATGCCAGCAACGCAATGGACAATTAAAAAAATTAAGGACATTGTAAACTTCATCAAGCGAAGTCCTCAGGCAAGTGAGAAACTTTTGCATAGCCAGGTCATGTTGGGTAATGAACAACCCCTTAGTGTGGTCAATGATATTCGAACGAGGTGGAACTCATCATTCTACATGATGGAGAGATTTGTTGCTCTAAAAGAAGCTATAAAAATAATGTTTGTAAGCATTAACAAATTCAAATGCTTACAGATATTGAGTGGTTAATCGCTTCCGAATTGTGCACCATTCTACGTCCTTTCGAACAAGCAACCAGGGAAATGTCGGCAGAGAGTTATTTTACTGCAAGCAAAATTATCCCTATATCTGACGGGCTTGTAAAAATACTGGAAAGGATGCTAAGCGATGGAAGTATACAAAATGCGCAAGCCTTTGCCGAAACCTGCTTCGAGAGCTGAGGACAAGATTTAATAATCTCGAAACGAATTTAACCATCTCTTCGAACTCATTTTTGGACCCTCGGTTTTTCAATTTGAATTTTCAATTTTTAATTTTCAATTTCAATTTAAATTTTTTATTTTCTTTACTAAAACATATTGTGTAGATACATAGCGACTGAATAAGATACAAAACTAAATTAACAATATTAGACACAATGAATTAATAAAGAAGCTGCAATCTATAGTACATAAGGAACTAGAGGCGAAAGCAGCTGTAATAACTTTATTATAAGATACAACATACTTTAAAGTGGTAGGGTGGGGTTACGACAGATCTGTACATATGTATATTATATATTATATTTTTTATAAGCTTTTTTTTTTTTTTTTTTTTTTTTGTTTTTTAAGTTAAATAGTGAAATATTTATATAAATTTAGACAAAAAGGAAAAAAAAACCATAGTACTTAAACGGCTACATTTAGTAAGTTATTAATGTCGTTGTAATTGAAATCGAAGAGATAAAGTTTCACTTTTTTGGGAAAAATGGATACATTTCTTATAATTCTAATATTATTATGTAGTTTATTAAAGAGTCGTGGTGCAGTTGACGTATAACAATTTAAAAAAAATTGCAAGTTATGATGTGGTACTATAGCAAGATGTTGATCGTTTACTCTAAGGTTATAGCTAGAAGAGCACCGGCTCAATAAATAACCAGATCTGGCGAAAAAAATCTTTAACACTTTATAGAAATACAAATGCTTCAGAGGTAGGACTTTGATGCTTCTGAAGAGTATTAAGCTGTCATGTCGACGATTTTTATTACAGATAAGACGAACAATGTGTTTTTGAGAAATCAGAAGTGGATTATTTTTATTGTGGTGTGTTCCGCCCCATGAAACTATACCATATTCGAGCTTAGAGTGCACTAATCCATAATAAATACACTTAAGAAGTTCTCGTGAGCAATATTTTTTTAGAAAGTATATTTGCCTTGTCGCAGCCATAAGATACTTCTTTAGTGCATCTGTATGAGCAGACCAACCCATCTTCCAGTCAAGCAAAACCCCAAGGTACTTGTATGACTTGACACACTCAATATTAAAACATTTATCAGAGCATGAACGTGACTCAAAAAATGTTAGTGGGTTTTCTACCGAGTTACAAATTTCTTTACTGTGATTACATTTTTTACGACTTGCACAATGAAAAGAAAATGTTCCACAGTTTACTTTCTTACCAGATACATCGAAAAACATAATTTTGGTTTTGTTACTTATTACCATTTTGTGCATTTTGAACCAATGGCTTAAGACTTCCAGGCGATGATTAATATCTGCCGAAAGGTTCAGAGCAGAGTCACTGTGAAAAGCACATGCCATGTCATCAGCGAACGCATTCACTTTACTGCGGTATTTTTGTAAAAAAAGTGAGTTAATAAAGATTAAAAAAAGTATAGGACCAAGCACTGAGCCTTGAGGAACTCCCAAGGAGATGCTTCTTGTTGAGCTGAGTTGCCCATTAATTTTAACCCTTTGTCCTCTTGCAGATAGGTAGGAACAGAACCAATTATGCATTACGCCTCTAAAACCACAGTTGTACAGTTTGTCCAATAGTAACTTGTGATCGACAGTGTCAAAAGCTTTTGTTATATCGATAAACAGAGCCGCAGTTAGTTGCCTGTTATTTATGCCATTATATATGTTAGTGCAGAAATTTAAGAGGCCACCTTCAGTTGAACAACCAGAACGAAACCCAAATTGGCATTCACTAAAAAATTTGTTTCTTTCTAAAAATTTGATCATTCGCGTTTTTTACAGTTTTTTAAAAAATCTTCGAGAATACCGAGAGTAGGGAAATCGGTCTATAATTATTTATTGATGTTTTATCACCCTTCTTAAACAGTGGTATTACTTCGGTTTGTTTTATATTGTCTAGAAAGATACCATTAGAGATGCTCTTATTAAAAATAAGGCATAAGATATCACAGATATTGAACGCTATTTTTTTAACCAAATTATTTGATATACCATCAGTTGCAGTTGAATTCGAATTTTTTAGAGAGATTATGATTTTGTATAATTCAAAAGATGTTATGGGTTCAAAAAAGAAGCTATGTGAGGATGACGCATCATTAGATAAACATTCGCATTTGGTAAGTTCAGAGCAACTATCAGACACTACTTTACTACAAATTCAGGTGAAATAATCATTAAATTTATTAGCTAAATCTATGGGATTAGTTACATTAGTATCAACAAGTTTCAAGTTTTGAATTTTATTAATATGGGTTGTTTTATTAAGTATTTCATTTACCAATTTCCATTCTTTTTTAGAGTCACTTTTGATCTCACGAAATTTATTTAGATAGAAATTGTTTTTGCACAACAGAACGTCCTTTGAAATTTCTTTACATAATTGTTTGTACGCAGTAGTGATACCAGCTTTATTAGGGTTTCTGAGTTTCTTTTTGAACAGTTTGTTCTTATATTTAATTTTTTTCAAGTAGATCAACAGTAATCCAAGACTTTAATTTCTTTAATTTGGATTCACTTTTACTCGAGCATTGCTTGACAAATTTGCTTAAAGTTTCAATAAACATAGCGTAATCTCTGGAAGGATTACTTTCATTAGAAGTGTTATGCCAGCAATGAGAACGAAGTAGATTATTAAGTGCGTCATAATTAGTAGTAACGTATGTAGAACAGGAAGGTAAGTTCTTAGATCTTACATTAGAAATGTACTCGATGCTCAAACACGTCGTACAATGATCAGTCAATTGCAAATCAATTACAGCACTGCTGAGCTGGTATTTCTGTGTATTAAAAAAACGTACCATGATATGGTCAATGCAAGTGCTTGTAGAGTCTGAAATGCGGGTTGGCTTGTTTATGCATGACTCTAACCCATAAGATGATAATAGGAAAAAATAATTATCTACAAGGATAGAGTTATGTAAAATATCGATGTTGATGTCACCCAATAAAATTATATCATTAGAAGATTCGTTAGATAACAGATTTTCTAATTCCTCATAAAACACATTATTGGTCACAGTTGGCTCATGAAATCTATAAACACAAAGAAATGTTAACTTTTTATCATTTACCTTCACTTTTAAAACATCACAACTACGCAAATTATAGCGAAAATCTTCAACACTTATCTCACTTTTAAAAAAGGCCACAACACCACCAGCTGAATATGCATTATTGCTACAAGGTATAAGATCATATCCTTCAATACTAAAAAGAGTCTCTTCATTTTCATATATCCATGTTTCCGTCAAAAAAATACAATCAGGCTTGTTGACAAAATAATTTAGATGTGCAAGAAAGTTATCAAAGTTTTTCCGTATGCTTCTAATATTTTGGTGAATGATAAAAAAATTGTTCAAGTATTTCTGGTTAGAAACGAGATCATGGAAATCAACATCTACACAGCTGACAGAGGGAATATTAAGAATATTTTGTTCAGGATCTTGCATGCTAATTAAGTGCTAGAAGGTCGTCCTCTAAATTAATAACAATACACTTGTCATTGTCCCTCTTGCGCATGAGTATTCTCCCATTTTTAATCCATACATACTTGAACATTTTTTCCTTCTTAGCTTTCTGTGCAGCTTTCAAAAGATATCTTGTCGCACTACTTAAAGAGTCATTTATATAAATTTCACAATTTTTTTCACAATTAAAGATCTTAGAAGTCAAATTACTTTTCTTGCTGGATTTGTTTTGCATAACTATATTTTTCTTTAACTTCGTAACAAATTTAACCACTAAAATATTACTTAATGATTTATTGTTCTTTTTGACATTTTTCACAAAACAATTATCAATATCGGCTTCAGATATTTCTGCGTTTACACCTTTAGAAAAGACTTGTTTAAACAACATGTCTTCGAAAACAAAACTGCCCTCAACGCCGCGGCCGTCCAAAAAGACATAACCAACTGGGTGGCCACGAATTTTAATAACAGCAGAAGAAATCAGGAGTCGATAGTGAGTCCGTCGCAGGGCATCATAGAGACTGCAGGAGACTATTCTTCCTGGAGTTTATTCGACAACAAAATTTCCAGTATGGAACCCAGCACTAGTGGAATGTCGAATGCAGTACGGTATCTCAACGATAAGGTGGTCGAAAGGGCGGACAATCCCTTGCAATGGTGGAACATGAATAAAAATTTATATCCAAATCTTAGTGCATTGGTAAAAATAAGATGTTGCATGGTGGCTACAACCGTGCGAAAGACTTTTTTCTTAAGCTGGGATGATAATCACTGAGCGTCGATCGAGGCTTTCTCACAAGAAAGTAAACAAACTGTTGTTTTTAAATTATAACATTGTTGAAATAATTTTTTTGTTTAGTATTTGTTGTTTGTTTCCGGTATTTTCGCTGTATATACATACATATATAAATTTCATGCATTTTTTTTCTTTTCTTTGTGTTATCTTTCCAATATATTTTTTTTCATATTCATACATTACTGCTTTTAATTAATATTTTGGTAATAACAATAAATATATGTAACTTTGTTGTTCGTTTGCATTAATTTTATTTTATTGCATTATACATATTTCAATAAGTACTTTAACTGGTTAACTGCTCCTTCTCATAACTGCTTGTTGCGATCACTGCTACCCTAAAAGAGCAGACAAGCCCACCACTACATATGACCACGTTTTGTGCACCGGTAGCAACGATTTTGTCTTTTAAGGATTTCTCTCTTTTCCTCCATTGATAGCTGGCTGTCACATTCTTTCGTTAGATGACGATCGGAGTTACAAAAAATGAAGCTGGTCTTGTCATTTAGAGACATCAAATTGGTGGCGGTAGTCAGGGTTGGCGAAGAACGTTTAGAATTTGCGAGAAATGTACTTGATGTAATCTCACTCTTTTCCAGAGACTCGATTTCCCTTTTTAAAAAGCGCATAATGCTTTTAACCTGCTTATTTTCTCCTGTTTGATCGTCTTCCTTTTCTGTGGACGAAAATAGTCAACACGAAGATCAACTGGAAGGCAACGAATAAGTACGGACTTTGGCATGACATGATACTGGTGTGTTGGAATTTGCAGTATGGTTGGAGTGCGACAGCATGCGGTGACAGCATTATTGAGATTACGCAAGCCGGCTGAATCTGTTCGAGAGTGTACTATGCGAAGTGAGACGAATTGTTGCATGTGTCTATCCACCAAGCGTTCGGTGTCGCCAAATTGTTCGCGTAAAAGAGAGACGGCTGCTTCATAACATGCTCCAGATAGTCCAAATGCGGTGAATCTGCCAATTACCTTTTTTGTAAGGTAACGAAACTTACTCGTGCAGGGACGGGTTAAGAATATCCCTGCAGCGATACCTATCGCTTGTCGTAAAAGGCGACTAAACAAAGGTAAACAAAACTCACATCTAGGCAATTTAGAAAACACCAAGGTGAGCCTAGGGACACATATACCACCATTAAACTGCCCCACAAGTGTGCATGCAAATCAGTGGGTTGACACGACTGGAGATCACCGGTGTTGTAAGAGTAAGATCAATCAAAAAATAAAAAATCTGGAGCATGCCCGTGTCAAAAAGGAAGGGAAGAATGAAAACGGTCAAACCGTAGCATTATGGAAAAGAACGCTAAAAGGAAAAGCACTACCCCGCCAGGCACTACTAATGGTCGTGATCCTGGGACGAGCAGCAATGCTCGGGTCAGAGCTATAGGATTTCCGGGGGATAGCAAAGTAATGCAACGGCGTAAGCCACATTTAAGAGTCGCGAGTTGGAACGTTGGAAGCATGAGTGGGCGCAGCTATGAGCTTGAAGAAATGATGGTTAGAAGGCGAGTAGACATCCTGTGCGTACAAGAGACGAAATGGCGAAACACCGGTAATCGGGCACGTTTCTTGGACGTTAAGACAAAAGCCTACAAGATGTTTTACTATGGATTGGAACAAGGAAAAAACGGAATCGCCATCATCCTTGCGGCAGAGTTACTTGGCAACGTCCTAACCATTTCAAAGTCCAGTGACCGTTTGATGGCTCTCAAATTGGTGATGCATGGTGAGGTGTGGAACATCGTAAGCGCATATGCCCCTCAAGTAGGATGCGAACAAAAAGAAAAAGATGCATTCTGGCTAGATTTCCACAACCTTGTCAAAATCATCCCAAAGGAAGAGCTTTTGTTTGTTGGGGGAGATTTAAACGGACATGTCGGGAAGACAAGCGAAGACTATGAAGGCTACCACGGAGGGCTGGGATACGGCACCAGGAACTCTTCAGGTGAAGATATCCTAAACATGTGCAAGTCGTACGGTCTTATAGTGCTAAATACCATGTTCGTCAAACAAAGCCGGCACCTGATCACTTATAGCAGCGGCGGAAATGAAACTCAAATAGACTATCATTTGGTATCCAGTTTCATGAAGCCACGAGCTAAAGATTGCAAAGTGATCCTGGGAGACGCGATCGCCCTTCAACATCGTCTCCTCCTGACTGAATTTTTTATGGATGCGAGAAAGAAGTCAAAGCAGCAAACGAAGGTGTCTGAGAGAATCAAGTGGTATAAGCTGGATAAAGGAAAAGGCGAAGCTTTTTTTACCATCATGGAAAACTACCTCTCTTCCATTATCGATGAGGTCGGTAATGAGGAGTGCAGAGCACAAGAGATGTGGGATTCCCTACAACAATCTGGCCTGGAGAAAGCCAAATCACTGCTAGGAACATCTAAAGGCCCCCGCCAACACGCAAAAGAAACCTGGTGGTGGACAGACGAAGCCAAAGCAGTGATACACGAAAAGAAAATGGCTTTCCAAGCTTGGTCAAAGTGCTCTTCTACTAATAGAGAGGAAAAAGCTCGCCGTGAAAAGGTATATAGATGTTGCAAAGGTATCGCGAAGAAAAAATGCGCCGAATTCAAAGCGAAAAGCATGGAAGGCCTCTATCAGGAGTTATAAGAAATATCGTCTTCCGCGTCTGACAGGAACCAGGCTACCCAGGAGCTTCGACAAAACAATTTGAACAAAGGAGCAAATATCTTTAAGATAGCCGCCCAGAGAAGAAGAAATGCTCAGCAGATTCGTTTCCCAAAGTTTATTAACAATGCTGAAGGCCAACTCCTTGTGGAAGACGAAAAAATTCTCCACAGATGGCGACAGTATTGCGAGGAACTTCTGAACGAACAGTTTCCCCGAGTGTACTTTCCAAGAGCCGCCCCGAATCATGCCGAAATACCCGACATCACAGTCGAAGAAGTTCGGTACGCGGTTAAAAACTCCAAGAAAAGAAAAGCTGTTGGGCCGGACGGGATACCCTCTGAGTTCTGGAAAAAGATGGGAGACATCGGGTCTAGATGGCTCATGGTTCTTATCTCCAAACTTATGAGAGGCGACACTATGCCTAATCAATGGAGGGAAAGCTATCTTCTTCCATTGCACAAAGGAAAGGGTGATACGCGAAATTGTGATAACTACCGTTCTGTCAAGCTGATGTCGCACACCATGAAGATCGTTGAACGGGTATTAGATAGCCGACTGCGGAAAATAATACGACTATCTGATGACCAGTGCGGGTTTGTCTCGGGTAAATCAACAACAGATGCAATCCAAAGTATAAGGATCATGATGGAAAAGCATCGTGATTCTTCAAAGGACTTGCATATGGTGTTGGTTGATTTCGAGAAGGCCTTTGACCGGCAACCAAGAGGTCTTTTATGGGTAGCGCTAAGACAAAAAGGAGTTCCAGAAACCTACGTGCGAGTAATTATGGACATGTACGAGAGAGCAACGACAAGAGTAAGTTGCACCGCAGGAGTCACCGAAGAGTTCGCAATCAAAGTCGGTGTACACCAAGGGAGCGTCCTCAGCCCACTGCTTTTTATAGCAGTCCTTGATTGCTTGCTTGAAGGAAAAGTGACGGACCCCAATGTGCACCAGCTATTCTTTGCTGACGATGGGGCCATTATAAGTGATGATCAGGCGTCCCTACAACGAGCACTTGATGTGTGGGTGGACATTTTTGAGGGACACGGGTATCGTATTAGTTCAAAGAAGACAGAGTATCTGTGCTGCCCGTTCTCTGACCCTCATCAGCCTATTCCAGACATTTACTTGAATGGAAGAGTGCTTCCCAAGTGTGAAAAGTTTAAATATCTGGGATCTATGATTAATAGAGAAGCAACTTGTGATGACGACATCAAACATCGCGTAAGCGTAGGGTGGATGAAGTGGCGGGAAAACTCCGCCATCTTCTGTGATCGAAAAATGCCCCCTAAGCTGAAAGGAAGGCTCTACACTTCAGTTGTACGTCCGGCGCTCACATACGGTTCACAATGCTGGACAATGCACAAAAAGTATGAGAGCAAATTAACGGCAACTGAGATGAAGATGTTTCGCATGACAGCGGGAGTAACAAAGCGTGACAGAATTAGAAGTTCAAAGATCCGAGGAAGCCTCCACGTAAAAGAAACCATCACAAGAAATATAGAGCGCGACCGACTCAGTTGGTATTGCCATGTTCAAAGGAGAGATCCTTTGAACCCCGTCCAAAAGGCGTTATCAATCAACATTCCAATTTCAACACGCAAAAAAGGCAGGCCGAAAAACAATTGGTGCAAACAAATGCAAAAACACCAGCATTTGATTGGCCTCAGCGATGAAGTAATCCCAAACCGGGAAGCCTGCCGCTACTTTCTGAGGTCAAACCGGCGGACCCCACAAGCGGACCAGTAGGAATGCAGTTAAGTGGGAAGGTTATGGTCCTACACTTCTGACCATAACGACGCCGGGATAAAAAGGAAAAGAAGAACGAAACTTGTCGCATGCTGTTAGTTCGTTGCTCTCATGGACGGCCGCCTTGAATTGCTCCCAAAAGGGAATCCACTCTTCAATATTACCATCGAACCTTTGAGTTGTAATTTTGGCAACTTCGATGGAGTTATCTAAGATCTCTAACGACGGTGTTATTTTTTGTCGCACCTTTTGCAAACGATTATTAATCCGCGTGAGAGTTTCGATTGCTATATCTTGATAGTCCGCCATTTTTTCCATCTCCCTTTCATACTCTTCTGGCTTGCAGAGATCTTTGGCGTTTATCTCCTTATCCATGACCTTAAGACTTTCGCTTGCAGCGGTTAAACGTTGAAATAATGCTTGTAACTCTTCTTCAATATGGTCCAGATCCAGACCCAGGCTGGGAATCCTTGGACGTGAGGTACTCGGTTGAGAGTTTCACAATTTTAGTTACTTGACCATGATAAGCCGCTCTCGTTGAAAGCTCCATTTCACTTTATTTAGTTTCTGCTCACCTTATTCCCGGGTTTCGGCACCATGTAGGATTAAATGTCTCCCCTTTTTAAACACCGGTTCAAATCTTAAATGGGAAATAAGGCCGAAACGTGTTGGCTGTTTGAACTGTGAACTTCAACTATATTTAATTCTTGAGGGAAAAGTACATATTATCAAAAAAAAAAAGAGATAACAATAAATGTAGAAGAAAGGGATAAAAAGAAATGCAGAGCGAGAGATATAATTTTCAACAGCAAATGTCCATTTCTGAAATTGAATTGAGATTCAAATTTAATCAGTCCTGAGTTATGACTGTTGTTGGTATTCGTTACCTCTTATTCAGTATTCAGACCATGTTACCAGCGGTAGGGTTGTCTGTCTTGGACTGTGCTCCTTTATATGAGAATGGGTATTAAATGTGCCTGGAATGTTGGCGGCGATAAATTACGGGCATAGGACAAGAATGGAGAGCAGAGCGCAAAACCGCGACTTTTAACGACTGTGGTCGACGCGGAAAGGTTGCACGTTGGCGAAACATCGGATTGCCGTCGATGCGCGTAAATTACGACTTCACCGAAAATTCTCCACACACACCTTTTGCCGTTGATTTTCGTTGCTTTTATTTTTGACTTGTTTTGGTTTTGTTTTGACGGAGGCCATAATTTTTAGGACGACTGAATGGTTGCAATTCTGCATAAATATTCCGCGATGTTCCAGTGTTGACATCGAAGTCCTTCTTTTTTATTGTTGGGTTTCTGGAAACAATAAATTGCGGTCGCTGGAAAACATGGAAAAATGTGAATAGCACAGGTGCATTTCACAATCTGCTGCAAAAAGAAGAAAAGCGACGCGACGGTTTATGACAGGGTATTAAAAATATGTTTTTTTAAAACTTTTCAACTCAAACTTAAATGCCTCTGTCTTGAATTCGTTCCAAGATCCGTCAATTCGAAAAGGTTACAAACCATAAAGATAAAATTATCACTTCGTTTGTTGGTAATAAGACGGAGAATTGGCCGTGTTTCTAGTGATAAAAGAATTGCCGTCAAAAATGACTTTCACAGGTTATTCTCTTTGAGCGGTGAAGTACTCATTGGAGGGGACTTCAACTGTAGACATAGGGATAGGGGTTGCTTGAGAGCTAACTCATGGGGTAATATTCTGTCAGAATTATGTGTTAACTTGCCGGTTTCTGCAATGTTTCCTGCTATTCCCGCCTATTTCTCTTCTGGTTTACGTGGTCAGCCATCTGTCCTAGACTTGTTTGTTACTAATGTGCCTAGCTTAATAACACAACCGATTGCTGTAAACGTCCTTCGTTCTGATCATATTCCTGATTTCTGTAAGCTTTATTGGTCAGGGGTAAAACAAGTGCAATACATACAAGATTATGTTAAGAAGTACACCAGTCATTCTAAAAGGCGTTTCTAGTAAAGAAAGCGTGGATACTATTTTAAATCGCTTTTCGACAAACATATTACGGAGGTGATCCGATAAGTACTTAGCCTACAAAAGAATCACAAAAATTTTGGAGAAATAGCGATTTATTTTTCAATATATAGTCTCCTTTAGCTCGATACACTTGACCCAGCGATGTTCCAACTTCTTTAACCCGTCTGAAAAATACGTTTTCTCGAGGTCTGCAAAGCAGGCCTCCGTTGCGGCGATGACCTCCTCATTCGACTGAAATTCCTGCCCGGCGAGTGACTTTTTCAAGTCTGGAAATAAAAAGAAGTCGTACGGGACCAAATCTGGAGAATGCGGTGGATGGAGCAGCAGTTCGTAGCCCAATTCGACCAATTTGACCGCGGCGAGGGCGGAGGTGTGAGCCGGTGCGTTATCATGGTGGAAGAGCACTTTTTCTTCGCCAAGTGGGGACCGTTTTTTTTTCAATTCGGCGTCGAATCGGCCCAATAATTTGGCATAGTACAGCCCTGTGACCGTTTTGCCCTTCTCCAGGTAGTCGATGTGAATCACACCCTGTGAATCCCAGAAAACGGTGGCCATCACCTTTCCGGCTGATGGGGCTATCTTCGCCTTCTTCGGAGCACGTTCGCCGGGTGAAGTCCACTGTTTCGACTGTTCCTTGGTTTCTGGTGTTTACCAGTGGATCCATGTTTCATAGACTGTCACGAAACGACGCAGAAACTTCTTCGAATTGCGCTTAAACAGCGTCAAACACTGCTCTGAAGTGGTCTCACGGTTGCGCTTGTTGTCCGGAGTGAGCAAACGCGGCACCCATCGCGCCGACAGCTTTCTCATGCCCAAAATTTCATGCAGGATATGACCCACACAATTTTTTTGAAATGCCTACTGTCTCAGCTATCTCGCGCATCTTCAATCGGCGGTCTGCCAATACGAGATCGTTGATTTTTATCACGTTATCCTCCGTGGTAGCAGTTTTCGGGGCACCTGGACGTGGCTCATCAAAAACCGACGTGCGACCACGTTGAAACTCGTTAAATCAATTTTCGATGGTCGCCATCGAAGGAGAAGAGTCACCGTACACAGCATATAAACGCTCTTTGATTTCGCTGCGCGATTTCCCTTCTAAAAACAGGAATCGAATCACCGACCGATATAGCTCTTTTTCCATTTTTCTAAAATCCGCGGACACTCCCACTTCCACACGCGGTCAAAACAAAACTACGAGTCCGATCGGGCTGAAATTTCGACAGTAGCCGTCTACTGGAATGTACTACACGATAGTATGTTGCTCTTGCGATACTGACGCCAGCTGGTGGTGAGGCTAAGTACTTATCGGACCACCCTCGTAAATGCTGCTGAAGAAAGTATTCCGAAAAAAATTGTAAGTGAAGCTAACTTAAAACTTCCTCCTTGTATACTAGAGCTTATGGAAATAAGAAACGTTTACCGAAAAAACTGGCAAAGATATCGGGATCCTTTTTACAGACATGCGGTATCGAATCTTAACAAAATCATTGCTCAGAATATATCACAAGTTCGCAATAAGAAATGAAACAGAGAACTCAGTTCACTAGAAAAAAACGCTAGACCTTTTTAGAACATTGTAAGGGTAATAAAAAATAAGAAAAAAAAAACAGTTACCATTCTTAAGAGATTCTGTTAACACCCATTTCACGGATGTAGATAAAGCAAATGCACTTGCGCTAAACTTTGCGAAGAAACCACAACATTTCCAGAAATCTAGGTGATGCAGAAATTGAAAATGTTGTCAACGCTGCAGTTCAAGAGTATTCTTCAAATAGTGTCCTTCAAACATCTACAGTAAATTTCGCTGCAGAAGAAGATATTTAATATATAGTCAAGGACTTGAATATGAGAAATACAGGTAGTGTTGATGGTATACGCAACGTATATATGTATTAAACATTTGCCTAAGTCTGGGATAAAATATTTAACATTTCTCACCAATGCCTGCCTGAAAATGGAATATTTTCCAGGGGCATGGAAGTTAGCCAAAAATTGCCCGGTGCTTTAACCTGGTAGCCTAAGCAAAATATTAGAAAATGTTCCGAAGAATCGAATACTCAAACATATCTGTGATAGCAATACTTACCCAAAAGAACAATTTGGCTTCAGGCAGTTTCATAATACTTCGCATCAAGTGCTTAGGATTTGTAATATTGTGAGAGAAAATCGGTCCGTAAGTAAATCTACTGGAATGATTCTGTTAGATATTGAAAAAGCATTCGATACTGTCTGGAACAATAGTCTGTTTTTAAGATGATACAGTTTAATTTCCCATCCTATATTTGAAAAATAGTACAAAGTTTCTTGTCTAGTCGTCGTTTTAAAGTTTATATTAATTGTAGTGTCTCTGAGTTAATAACGTTCGACTTTGGCGTCCCTCAAGGCTCTGTATTAGGCCCAGTTTTATATAATATCTACAGGTTCCGATTTGCGTAATTGTCATGTAGCCCTTTGCTTCCAATATTGAAAGCAATCTGAATAATGCAATGGATGTATCTTTTTCACTAGGAAAAGAAAGCATTGCTTTCTCCCTTCGACCCAATTACAAGTTAATGGAATAACCATTCCCTGGGAGCCCTGTGTCAGATATTTAGGTATCCATCTACATATATTCAAAGTTAGTGTTCAACGAACAAGCCGAAAGAACGGTCAAGAAAGTAGGAGTGGCAATCAAAATGCTGGACGCATTTATTAACAAAAAATCAGCGCTTTCAACAGAAAATAAAATCATAATTTTCAAAGTTATTTTTCAAGCGATTCTTTTGTATGGATGCCAAGTTTGGGGGGATTTTGCAAAATGCCATATAAAGAACTACAGATATGCCTCCCGAACTCTGATTATTGTTAATTGATTCCTTTTTCCAATTTGTCGAAAATTATTTCAGTGGCAAGATACTAAATATTATCAAATCCCTGTACTGTAAAGTGTGCGGTAACAAACCTAAAGTAAATTATTATACGAAATTAATAAATCTATCTATCTACATAGATGGCGCCAGTATCGCAAGAGCAACTTACTATGTAGTCGTGTAGTACATTCTAGTAGACAGCTTCTTCTTCTTCTTTTCCTTTTTTTTCCGGCGTCGTTATGGTCAGAAGTGTAGGACCATAACCTTCGCACTTAACTGCATTCCCACTGGTCCGCTTGTGGGGTCCGCCGGTTTGACCTCAGAAAGTAGCGACAGGCTTCCCGGTTTGGGATTACTTCATCGCTGAGGCCAATCAAATGCTGGTGTTTTTACATTTGTTTGCACCAATTGTTTTCCGGCCTGCCTTTTTTGCGTGTTGAAATTGGAACGTTGATTGATATCGCCTTTTGGATGGGGTTCAAAGGATCTCTCCTTTGAACATGGCAATACCAACTGAGTCGGTCGCGCTCTATCTTTCTTGTGATGGTTTCTTTAACGTGGAGGCTTCCTCGGATCTTTAAACTTCTAATTCTGTCACGCTTTGTTACTCCCGCTGTCATGCGAAGCATCTTCATCTCAGCTGCCGTTAATTTGGTCTCATACTTTTTGTGCATTGTCCAGCAGCGTGAACCGTATATGAGCGCCGGACGTACAACTGAAGTGTAGAGCCTTCCTTCAGCTTAGGGGGTTTTTTCGATCACAGAAGATGGCGGAGTTTTCCCGCCACTTCATCCACCCTACGCTAACGCGATGGTTGATGTCGTCACAAGTTGCTTCTTTATTAATCATAGATCCCAGATATTTAAACTTTTCACACTTGGGAAGCACTCTTCCATTTAAGTAAATGTCTGGAATAGGCTGATGAAGGTCAGAGAACGGGCAGCACAGATACTCTGTCTTCTTTGAACTAATACGATACCCGTGTCCCTCAAAAATGTCCACCCACACATCACGCCTGATCATCACTTATAATGGCTCCATCGTCAGCAAAGAATAGCTGGTGCACATTGGGGTCCGTCACTTTTCCTTCAAGCAAGCAATCAAGGACTGCTATAACGAGCAGTGGGCTGAGAACGCTCCCTTGGTGTACACCGACTTTGATTGCGAACTCTTCGGTGACTCCTGCGGTGCATCTTACTCTTGTCGTTGCTTTATTGTACATGTCCATGATCACTCGCACGTAGGTTTCTGGAACTCCTTTTTGTCTTAGCGCTACCCATAAAAGATCTCTTGGTTGCCGGTCAAAGGCCTTCTCGAAATCAACCAACACCATATGCAAGTCCTTTGAAGAATCACGATGCTTTTCCATAATGACCCTTATACTTTGGATTGCATCTGTCGTTGATTTACCCGAGACAAACCCGCACTGGTCATCAGATAGTCGTATTATTTTCCGCAGTCGGCTATCTAGTACCCGTTCAACGATCTTCATGGTGTGCGACATCAGCTTGACAGAACGGTAGTTATCACAATTTTCTTTTTGTTCGCATCCTACTTGAGGGGCATATTCGCTTACGATGTTCCACACCTCACCATGCATCACCAATTTGAGAGCCATCAAACGGTCACTGGACTTTGAAATGGTTAAGACGTTGCCAAGTAGCTCTGCCGCAAGGATGATGGCGATTCCGTTTTTTCCTTGTTCCAATCGATAGTAAAACATCTTGTAGGCTTTTGTTTTAACGTCCAAGAAACGTGCCCGATTACCGGTGTTTCGCCATTTCGTCTCTTGTACGCACAGGATGTCTACTCGCCTTCTAACCATCATCGCTGCGACCACTCATGCTTCCAACGTTCCAACTCGCGACTCTTAAGTGTGGCTTACGCCGTTGCATTATTTTGCTATCCCCCGGAAATCCTATAGCTTTGACCCGAGCATTGCTGCTCGTCCCATGATCACGACCATTAGTAGTGCCTGGCGGGGTAGTGCTTTTCCTTTTAGCGTTCTTTTCCATAATGCTACGGTTTGACCGTTTTCTTTCTTCCCTTCCTTCTTTGACACGGGCATGCTCCCGAATTTTATTTTTTTTTGTTTGATCTTACTCTTACAACACCGGTGATCTCCAGTCGTGTCAACTCACTGATTTGCATGCGCACTGGGGCAGTTTAATGGTGGTATATGTGTCCCTAGGCTCACCTTGGTGTTTTCTAAATTACCTAGATGGGATTTTTGTTTACCTTTGTTTTAGTCCCCTTTTACGACAAGCGAGAGGTATCGCTGCAGGGATATTCTTAACCCGTCTCTGCACAGGTAGCCAGTTTGCCTAGGTTCATTTCCATAAAATCTTTGAATGTTGGGAGATGTTTCCCGTTGATTGCTTGTGCAATATCGTCTGCATACGCTATGACTTTGCACCCGCTGACCCCCAGGGATAGGGGTATTTCGTTTACCATTTCTTTCTCAGTTTACTGGCCTCATTATTCTCTTCTATTTCTGAGCAGAAATTACGCCAGGATGTCCTTTGCGCCTTTTATCTCACTTTTATATAGTCAGAGGGCGTTATTGTAACGGTTCCAGTCCTCTGTTCTGCTTTGATTTTTTGCCCTGTTGAATGCCGCCTGCTTTCCTTTCTAAGTGTACCAACATCAGTAGACCGCCATGGAGGTGTGGGCAAGACCTTTGATGGGATTTCTTTATTGCTCCTGTAACTTTAATCGCCAGACGATCAATGTCTGCATGCGACTTGGGGTTATTTAATTAAGCGGGGTCAAGGGCGCTTTTAAGGTTAGCCTCATATTTATCCCAATTAATCCGTTTAGGAAACCTAAAGGGTGTTTTAGTCGGCATCTCAAAGTTTTGATGGAAGCGAATGCAATGGTGATCAGAGAAGGAATTCTTTTCCGATACCGACCAGTTTACAACTGGAAGAATTGGAAACCAAAGTTATATCTAAAACTTCCTGCTTATTTCTTGTTACGAAGGTTGGCCTATAACCCCTAAGGGCTGTTTCAATAATATAAATAAGTAATACTTCACCTTTTTTTGTTGATGTCACTACTGCTCCAAATAGTCTGGTGAGCATTTGCGTCGCATCCCATCAGGACCGGTGTTTTTGTCCCTTATACCTCTCTGACCATCCTTCTGATTGTTGTAGATGGTAAGGGCCCGATATCGTCGTAAGGCAGGTATGCTGCGGACATCCATAATCCATCCTCACGGACGACCTCTACTCTGGCAGTAGTGGCCCTGGTTCCCATGGAACCTTACTAATTTGTCATTTCTGACAAGCATGTACTGCTGGCGCCATATATTTCGAAACAATGGACCCCCATTTTTTCACCTAATAACTAGGTGCGAAACAATAGGGCTAAGGTTATACGAATACACAACTTTTTGAATATACTGACTTGAGGCTACGACAGTCTATTCCGATATAAGCGGATTGATAAAGGGAAGACGCGAGTCGGGAGTTTTCTACAAACGATATTTCCCACTCTGCGTTTTTATTTTATTTTTATTTATAGGGTTCGCCCAGGTACAAGAGTTACGCCCTTATGGTGTTTGCCACATTACCTGGACGGGGTGAAGTGGTTTGTGTCGAATATTTTCGTTGCCTACTCTCCGGGGGTGGTTGTCGTAGATAGAATTCCAGAGATTCGACTGAATTTGTCGCGTTGGTTGTAATTCACACTAACTTTGTTTTTGTTTCCATATCATTAAGGTGTTATATTGGAACTGCACACATAGAGTATGATGTGTGAATAATGAAGTGATCTTATATTGCAAGTGTTATGCCTTCGTCAGCATTTTTTGATTGTCTCTCATTCACAACTGATGTTGTTGCACAGTTTTTCCGTATAGGAATTGTTATTGGCTATAGACTGACTTGAACCTTCCGCTCAACAGTCGGTGATGATTACCATTGCACCCTCTTTGGAGTACGATATGTGGTATAATAAATGAGTTAAAAAAAGCTTTAAAATGAACATCAAAACTCATCAGTTTCACCATGAGTTCCGTAATGTAAAATTGTTTTTAACCTGTTGAAACAAGGGGCAGGGATTGTGGTGTTTAACCAACTTCTCATCAATCTAATTCAGCTGTTAATGATCTTATTTCAACAGATAGTATGAAAACAATGACCCACATTCGAGCGATATTATTGAAAATATCATTACCAGATTAGCATTCCTAACAAAACAAGTCAAAAGGAGATTAGGTAATACAAAATTGAGTATTAACTAAACCGTCAAAGGATTGTCTTAAACTAGATCTGAAAGGACAAATATTACATCGTGCTCAACTCAATGAATATCAATATCCTATTATGAATTTCAATTACTGCCACGAGGTATGAGGTATTCCTGCCAGTTCCATGCCATTCCTCATACATCTGCTCTTCTCGACGACTGATAGATATCGAACTACTCAACCGAGTGAAAAGAAAAAGGTTACCACAACCCAACAAGAATTAACCACCGACAGTTCCCCGAGCGGACGTCAGACAAAGAAATCCGCAATACACTCACCCATTTGCAATTTAAAACTCCTTTCGATTGATCCTTTTCTTTTTGTTTCTTTTTACTCTGTTTTCCTCTCCAGCGTCGACTGGAGGAGAACTGCATTGAATTTATTTATCTCTTGACATGCCAGTGCCCACAATACAACACAATCCCAATTACAGGGCTCAGATGGAACACATTGTTGGCCTGAGGCTACGATTCGCATGTACCAGGAAAAAAAAACAGAACTAAGGAAGGTAACAACTAAAAAGGATACGAACAAGAATGTTCCTCACCTGGCCTCTTTTTACTGTCCTTTACGTCCGATTCAATGGGCAGGAGAAGAATCCAACTGAATTATGAATGAAAATTTATTCATTTGTTCGAGGAGGATCAGTAGGATCAGTCTGCTCGGCGGACAATTCAGGTTAAGTGAGAGATGATGAATGCGGCGGCTTTTTTACCATTAGACCGGGCATCGAACAACGGCAACGGATGATGTCTTGAGTTTTGTCTTTTTGTTCATGCGCTGCCGGAATGCTGTGGTCTTGATCAACAACTGCGAATTCCATTGAGAGGCATATGGTGCAGAAAATCGCTCAGCGGGATAGTAGAGATATTTTAAATTTTTTTGGTGTACACTGTGCGCTGTTGGATGGATTCTTAATTAGTTCGTTAGCATGGGTGGTCCTGACTTTTGGGACAGGATGATGTTTTGAATTAAGGTGTCATCTTCGTTCAACGGTAGTAACGTTTAACAGCAGGACTGAATTTCATCAAATTATTTTAGACGATTGATGGATTATTTTTTTACTCTCGAAGCGCCTAAATATGAATCAAAATAGTGGGGTATTTGAACTGATCTTGATTTTTCTATCATAACTCGTTTTTATTTAGCCTGAATGCTTTCGTCTTACTTACCGAATTGTTTGAGTCGTTATAATTTGATTTATCAAAGGCAGTAAAACGCCTTAAAGTCATTGGAATGAAGAAAGTAAACAAGAGAAGTTCAAAGCGTTTTTATTTCATCTGTGAGCAGCTGCTTCAACCTAATGAAATGGAATAGAAGAAATTTTTGCTTTAACTTGTCACGGGCAACAAAAAGTGGGTCCATAACGACAAATATAAGCGCTGATAGTTGAAGGCTGGCAAAACCATCAGTATCAACTATGAAGCCGAATATTTAGGGATCCAAACTCATGCTTTGTATTTGGTGGAATCAAAAGGGATGGTCAACTTCGAGCTGCTTAAGCTGATTGAAACTATTACTGCGGATCACTACCAGCTAGAATAATTGCGCTTGAGTTTGCATTGAAGGAGTTCCATGAAAGACCCGATAAGGGAGCTTAAAAGCACTACAATGTTATCAAAACATTCTGGGAAACCATTATATAGGAGTTCTGCTTTACACGTCCTATTCTCCAGTCACTACTTATTCGGAGCTCATGGCCTTTCCGGGGGGAAGCTGTTTTTATTTGAGCATTACAAAAAATGGCTCGATTCTAAAGACGGTTACGTAAATTTAAAAGAAATAGTGAAAGAACGTTTACATCAAAGTTTGGACATATTGGTTCGGTTTTTACGGTCGGTGGTGTTGCTGGGCCATTCTTTTCGAAAATAATGCTGGTATGACTCCTCTGTGAATTGATTGCGTTACCCAACATCATTGATTAATTAGAAACGTATCTCACGCCGGCCGGGTTGCTAGTGGAACAACAGTTGATCACAGACCAGTGTGTAAATAGGTAGTGTTTCGGTTAGTTGAGTGTGGAAAGCATAATAAATAAAAAAAATATTATAAGTGCGCGTTTGGACGATATACCCGCGGAACCCAAATTATCACGGATGTAGAGGGTCGGACTCGCAACCCGAAGGCCGGCAGCTCGAATCTCAAGTCGGGAGGAAATAGTTTTTTTGGCTTTTTTTCTTTCTGTGTTCTTTCTGCACTTCTAACTCAAACTAGAAGTAGTACGAGTATATGGTGGGAGACAGCGGGGGAAGACCCGTTCGTCAGACGAAATCGGATGATTTATCATTCGATTTCGCAACACCGGCCGCCGTCATCAAAAGGCGCAGAAGGGTCAATCCAAGGCCTCTACCTCACTACTTCGACCGAAAAGCTGCAGGTCGAAGCGAGTAAAGGTTGATAGTATCTGCTCACTTCTGCCTGGCCTAGCATACCCACGGTCGTAATGGGTACGCTGGTAGAGAGGCCCTTGAAGATCCTGTCGGTGAATGTAAATTCACTGATAAAGATCGAGCGACGAGCCTTGCTTTTAAACCTGTTCCAGGACGAAAGCCCCGATGTACTCTTGGTTAGCGAAAAAAAACTAAACCAGAAGCACAAAATCCGGCACAGTTCTTATAGAATAATTAGAAGAGACCGGCCCAACGCTACTCAAGATGGGGGGTTGCGATCTTCATAAAAAATTATACAAATTATATAAAACATAAACATATACAGCGGTGAAGTGCGGAGGTTCCAGGTGCTAGAAGTCTGCATTGTGGGCATCCCTCTCCGTAATAGAAAGAAAATGTACATTTTAGCGGCCTATGCACCTGAAGCACCTCAACCCAATATATTTATTGCAGAGCTCGAGACCCTCTTTCGAACTCTGCGCTTGAACTCGGTAGAACATTTCTACATTCTGGCCGGCGATTTAAATGCAAAACATAGTGACTGGGGAAATAACATTCCCAACACTAAGGGGAGCCTACTAAGCCATTGGTGGGTTCTGCGCAACTTAGAATATATAATCAAATTGCTCTCAACATCGTCCGTCGTTCCTAGGAGCGGCTCCTCTCTGGATTTTTGGGTGATTGACTCTCGTCTGGGACTGGTAGACACGAACGAATAGTATACTAACTGTCTACGGAACATTCTATACGACAGTGACCATTGCGGACTATGTGCCGTGATTACAGTACCTGACGAGTTCGCGGAGATGGCAGAGTATATCCAAAAGCACCCCTACGATTATAGTAGGGCGCGTTGGCCACGCTTTGCCAATTCTCTGACGAGAGCGCTAACTTCGAGCTCCTCGTTTCCACCGTCCAATAGGAACCTGTCAAACTATGAGATTGACAGGTACCTCAAACAAATGGAAGATATCATTAAACAGACAATGAACAGTACGATACCACGCCAACGACAGCACGATACCCCAAACGTATACCGAAACGCGACAATCGACGCATTGCACTGACAAAAAAGTAGACTCCTGACAAGACTCAAACTCTTGTACAGGCGGTTTACCTACAGACAAAACTCGGAGGTCAGGACACTGACGTCACTGGTTAAAAATCTCCAACAGTTGATCAAGGAAAATTACAGAATATCTGTAAGTTTGTATTGGAACAATAGAATTCAGGCTGTAAAATCCAACAGCACGAGTATGTTCCCGCAAATAATGAAAATCGTTCGGAGAAACAATCAGAATGACATTCAGCATCTGAAGTTTCCAAGAACTTCAGACAATAAACGCTTGCTACAAATAGTCAGCATCGATCCAGTGAGCCCCATCTTGGATGATGATTTCTTCGTGATCGGGGATCCCCAGGAGAGGTGGAGACAGTGGGAGTGATTAACAGCATTCGCCCAAACCGCGACCTGGAAAAGAAGAAGAAGAAAAATTAAGTCCTATACGTACTTCATCACTTCTACCTTTAAAATGATATTGATCATTGGCGATCGGAGAACCTTGGTTTTACCAGGTTCAATGATGATTTTATGGCAAACAATGCTGTCGCCAGTGAAGCGGCTAACACCCTGTTCATTTCAACGGAGGATCTCCAGATGATCTTTGAGTCACTGAAAAGAAAAAAATCCGCGGGAACCGAGGGAAAATTCAATGTTATGCTCAGGCACCTCCCTCCTCGTCAAGTGGCTGCCGCCAGTGCTGATATACAATTCTTCTTCTTTTCCTTTTTCCGACGTTGTTATGGTCAGAAGTGTAGGACCATAATCTTCCCACTTAACTGCATTCCTACTGGTCCGCTTGTGGGGTCCGCCGGTTTGACCTCAGAAAGTAGCGGCAGGCTTCCCGGTTTGGGATTACTTCATGAGGCAAATTTATTATTATTATTATAGATTACTTGCTGAGGCAAATCAAATGCTGGTGTTTTTGCATTTGTTTGCACCAATGCCTGCATGCTCCAGATTTTTTTGTTTGATCTTACTCTTACAACACCGGTGATCTCCAGTCGTGTCAACCCACTGATTTGCATGTACACTTGTGGAGCAGTTTAATGGTGGTATATGCTTCCCTAGGCTCACCTTGGTGTTTTCTAAATTGCCTAGATGTGATTTTTGTTCATTTTTGTTTAGTCGCCTTTTACGACAAGCGAGAGGTATCGCTGCAGGGATATTCTTAACCCGTCCCTGCACGGAGCCAGTGCTGATATACAATTGTACCCGTTTTATCACATTTTCAATGACTTTCCGCATTTTCGGTGATAACTGTTCGGATTCTTGTCGAATATTCTCCTTAAGAGCTGCAATTGTCTGAGGCTTGTCGGCATAAGCCCGCCACTTCAAGTAGCCCCAAAGAAGGAAGTCTTGCTTACTTACTTACTTAACAGGCCAGCGATCCATGGAGGATCTGAGCCTGGGCTATGGATGCCTTCCATTCTTGACGGGCAAGCTGCTTTCAGTTGTCAAGACCAATTAGTCTAACATCCGCCATTACTTGATATTTATACCGGAGGTTCGGTCTTCCTTCTCGAACCAGGAGGCTCGGAGTCGAAGATCCTCTTAGCTGGGGGGTTGGTGTTCATGCGCTCGATGTGGCCGAGCCAGTGTAGTCAATGGATCTTTGCATTGCACACCCACATCTTTATACAGCTCGTAGAATTCGCTTCTCCTTCATTCACCTTCCTCACAGACATGACCAAATATTCGGCGATTCTCTGCTGGATCTCCACTGTGGTGTCGTTTATGAAATTTAGGTTTGCCCCGAGGTAGAAAAACTCCTTAACAACCCCGAAATTGTAGTTGTCAGTTGTAACGTTTTGTCCCAGGTGGTGAGCGACGGATCGGTTTTTGCTTGACAGCATGTATGTACTTTGTTTTATTCTCATTGACCACAATGTTACGGCACCACCGTGCGATGATTTCAATATAATCCGCGTATCCTAGCACCTGGACAGACTTGTAAAAGATAGTGTCCTCCCTGTTGCTGAATGCCCTTCGTACTATCTGCTCTAGCATCAGGTTCAAGAAGTCACACGACAGTGCATCTTCTTGCCGAAATCCGGTGCATTTTTCAAACGGTTGAGAGGTCCTAGAACCGAGCTACACCGTGCATCGCATATTTTTTAGCGTAGCGCTATACAACTGGATCAGTTTTCCCGGGATCCAGAATTCAGCCATCGCATCAACCAATTCTTTACGATGAATGATGTCGTATGCAGCTTTGAAATCGATGAAGAGATGGTGTGTATCGATTTGAATTTCTTTGGTCTTTTCCAGAATTCGTAAAAGTGTGAAAATGTGGTCTATAGCCGATTTGCCGGGCCGAAAGTCGCACTGGTAGCTGCCGATTAGTGCGGTTCAAAAGGATCTTGTATGCGACATTAAGCAGTGATATGCCTCTATAGTTCTTGCAAGAGGTGGGATCGCCTTTTTTGTGGATGGGGCAAATAGACTTGGTATTCCAGTCGTCGGGCATGGTTTCATCTTCCCAATTTTTGCAGATGATCTGATGCATGCTCCCTACCAGAACATTGACGCCAGCCTTGAAAAGCTTTGATGGCAAACCATCTGAGCCTGCGCCCTTGTTGTTCTTCCGCTTGTGAATATCTGTACCGACTTATTCGATGCTGGGTGGGAGGATTACTTCAGCGGCTGGAGTTGGGATTTCCTCGGTTCCTACCACTCTCTCTTGGTCATGCTTGTTAAGCAGCTGCTGGAAATGCTGCTTAAATACATCCACTATTACCTACCGGTTGGTGATAATATTATCCTCGCAGTTTTGAAGAGTCTGGGTGCCTTTCTTGAAGCCTTCTGCAGGGCTTTGGCTCTCTTATACAATAAGAGGATCGAATTTTGTGCTTATCCCTAGACTTCTCGATATAATTGAGCGGGGAGGCCGCGAAGATTCTTTTCTTTTGTCGCAGTAGTTTTTTCACTTCCCTTCTTCTGGCTCGGTACTCCTTTTGCGCTGCCCTGGTTTCTTGCTGTAGCGCTTTTTGATACGCTTCATCGGTAGCTGGTTTTTCTGCTCACACTCTCCGTCGAACCACGGTTTTCTTTATGGGGAGTGGTAGGTAGCCTAAGGTGGTTTCGGTTACTTCCTGAATGGCTGAACGGCAATGCAGCCACATAATGTTAGCATTTGTTTTCGACGTAGGCATATCGTAGAGTCTTTCACTCAGCTGCTCCCTGTAGACTCTTACAACCTCCGGTGTGCTCAAGCGTCGAATGTTGAACCTCCTCATGGTGGGCTGGTGCAGCTTTCTGACATTGGACAGTCGGGCTCTGAATCATGCTGCTACGAGGTAATGGTCAGAGTCGACATTTGCCCCCCTCAATGTTCGAACATCCAGGATGTTTGACAAATGTCTTGGGTCAATGATACAATACATGGTCGATTTGGTTGGCGGTTCGACCATCCGGAGATCGCCAGGTTTCTGTGTAGATTCCCTTACGAGGGAATCTTGTGCTACTTATCACCGCATTACTAGCTGTCACATAGTCCGTGTGTCGGAAGCCGTTATCTGTTGTTGTATCGTGTAGGCTGTGCTTTCCGATCACTCCGCCAAGGGCATTCACCTTACCGAAGTCCTCCTTGATGGGGTCTTCAATCTCTTCGGTTGGCTTTGATGCGGATCACCACCAAGCTATCACTTTTAGATTTAAAGTCGATGACCTTCGATCTTACCCGCTTTCCCACGACAAATCTGCACCCCAATTTGTGCAATCCTTTGTGACAGCTGTAATAAATGTCGCAGTCTTTTTTCCTCATCATATCGTTTCCTATCCAGCGTATTTCCTAGACCGCATTGATATCCGCCTTGTACTGCGTGACGATTCTTTCCAATTTATGAGCAGCTTCGGGGTTCTCCGAGTTCTGACATTCCAGGAGCATACACGAAAATCGTGTTTCGTGCAGTGTCGTCGTCGCGTATCCGTTCGTTGATCCCAGGTGGGCGGGTTGTTGGCCCGCCGTACAACTGCCGCTCTGATCGGAGTTTTGTAGCTGCGTACATTTGTTCACATCCCAACGGTTGTTGAGGAGGCTATCCAGAGGGCGCCCCGAGGAGGCTGTATGTCAATTAGACAGGGATCGTTACTGGTATCTCGCCAAGTTGAGAGCATTCATTAACTTTGCCCTGTATGTCTGAGCCAATACCCTCCAAAGAAAGAATTCTCGGATGGTTAATCGGGCAGATCTGCTCATCAAAACTTGAGATTTCGCGACCAGGAAACTCTTCCTTACCTATATCCGTTGTGTCTCGCCGTGTGTGCGGTTGCACCGTCTTGTTAAAATCAGATGCTCACCAAGCCTAGCTCATCCAATTCGTTCGCTACTAACAGTGACCGTTTTAGCCGATGGCGTCCTCAAAAAAGTACGGCCCAATCACTCCGATCGCGTGAACGCCGCACCACACCTCACCGCACCACAGGCTATGAGTGGATGTAATGGCTCTTCGTGCATCGAAGATTTTGCTTATTTATGTAACCGCTTAAGTGGGAATGCCACAGCCACAGCCGCGATATTATTGACCGAACGACCAGTCCGGTAGCGGCCACGTCCTGGATGGCATCCTGTGGCTCCAGTCTGTTCGAGTAGCTAAGCGTCGGAATGTCTGCCCCATTGGCGCGACATGAGTAGGAAATCGACGTCGATGCGCTAACACTACCGATCGATTATTGGTCAAAAAAGTCGAAACAATTATTCCACGCTCTTGGAGAATATGGCGCTCCATTGCCTATCTATTTATATACTGCAGCTGTCTACTTCACAAATGTCAAATATAATTGACGTACGAAATTACTTACAAAAATTATAACATCTTCCGATAAGGTGATTAATTTTGCGCCATCTTGTATTTAAAACGATTCACGAACTTGCTCATCACAACTGACTATTGTTGTTCCGTGAAACTAGCAATAATGATAGCCAGTGATATCAGTGTGGAATATTGAAAGGAATCTTTGAAGCAAGTGTTGATTTAAAATTAGAATGTCAAATTTGACACAAAGATGTGTTGAAACGAGGATAAACCACGAGTTCCTGCCTTTTGTATCTATTTCGCCTCACACCTATTTAAATGTACCTCAAAAGTAGCTCCGTTCCTTTTATTATTCGTCCACGTGAGCATAGAATATCCCAATTCCCCAAATAACAAATCAAATTCCTGTTAGCTGGATAAAGAAATGACACCAGCCATCCATTGTAAAACGTAAGGAATTGCCCAACAGAATCCCTAGACATAAATAGTATTTGTATCTAAAACTCAAGCAAGATATCGAATTCATAAATAAATTTTCTTTTAAACCTCCGTCGCCCGCACATCCGGACCGGACCGTAGTTGCCCAGCAAATATGTGTAAATGTACCACAGATGACGACGAGAAAAGAACTCCGGAAAAGAAAAAAGTCCAATAACCAAAAAGTACTAAGAGCCATTTTCCAAATAGCCGTCAATATGCGTCGTTTTCTCCACCACCACTCGTTCGATTTCACACTCCCTCGCGCATCTTTCAAAGTTAAGGGAAACTTACGCACAACAGTTTAAGATTCCCCCCACTCTCGGTTCACCTTACCACCTTGTAAGGTTGGATATCTGGCTTGGCTTAGACGTATACACATGCATACTACACCCTCACTGGCACACTGATTCTGTATCTAATTTTATTGGAATCCCAACCATTTCGCCAATTGCTACCAAGACCATAAATCACCACCCCATTTTCAAGGAATCCTTCATTTGGGGATTTTTTTTTTTGCTTTAGTGTTTGTCCTTCACGGGTCGGTATAGCCCAAGAGAGAGAACAGGTGATGGTGAAGGATAAAAATTGCGAAATGGGAGTAGATACTAAAAAAAAAAACAAAAAAAAGGGAAAAAAAGGAGGATAACTGGTGGTAAGAAAATAGGAAAACATTAAATTTGATTT
Organism: Merodon equestris; assembly: GCA_958301585.1. Taxonomy (NCBI): domain Eukaryota; kingdom Metazoa; phylum Arthropoda; class Insecta; order Diptera; family Syrphidae; genus Merodon; species Merodon equestris. The sequence continues at coordinate 59,938,843 of OY284416.1, forward strand.
GGTCACGTTTCGATGCTTTGTTCCTCTTATGGTTCATTTCGGAACTTGATGTAATGCTATCGCCAGGATATTCGTCAAAATACGATAATGTGACGAGTGTACCTATACAAGTATCCGGATGTTAAGGCATTGGATGAAACGTCATTGCTTAGGGCTTATAGATGCGTAGATCATAGGTTTATATAGCGCGTGGTAAATGGGAATGGGCCGTACGGTTTGATACTGCCTGATATTGTCATTAGGAGAGAATGGGGATGGCAGGAAACAGCGATACGGTTGTCCGGGTGTTTTAATAATGTGAATAATCAAAGTTGCGATAGTCATAAAGGGGACACTGATTGAAGGTGATTTCAGGCTTATCCGAACGTACAAGTCCTCTTTATAGTCTTATATGGTATAGTCAAAGGGAGGTGAAGTGAAATAACAATAGTGGAGCGATGTCGAATTGGATAAGGTATTATAAATACAAAGCTCAGGACATTGTGGAACATATTTGATACCCAAAGTGGATCATGTCCCAGAGGTGTCGTATTTCTCCAATTCCTTACAACAACATGTTGCTGAAAGACACCTGAGTATCTTTCGATGACACTTTTCGCGGTTTGTGTCCGAATATTTCGAAGTTTGATTCATCATTGAATTTTCGCAGAGCTAAGAGTAGTGCGCGAGTGCGCAGGTGCGCACCTATGGTTCATTCCCTGGTCAGAATGAATTTTCGAATATTCGAAGATGAATTCTACTCGAATTGAGTGCATACTCGTAGGAGCCAGGAAAAATCGTATAATACTTAACTTCGCACAGCGATTAAAGACCATTTCTCAACCAACTACAAAGGAAGGACTGTTTCTTTTTTTCAGTATTTCGATTTTAATTTAATTATTTTTTTTTTCTTTTAAGGAATGTCTTAACCACCGTCTTGAGAGGTATTCTCTGTCCCTCGTGACTTTCTGCCATTAGTCCGACATGCTATTTCGCATGTGATACATCTCTTGTCAAACCCATTCAAGGCTGTATCACCCACCCACACCCAATCATAACAATTGAAATTCGCCATTAGGACAATATCCTTGACCTAGAGTAGGATTGGTGTTTCAAATCCCTACTTGGATCCATCTACTTACTCTCATTATATTTTCACAGGTGGATACCTATCCAGAGGTATAGATATTGTTTGTTGCACAATTCGGATGCAACTGGAGTATTCGTTCGATGTTTTTATACTCACCTGCTCATCTTATTAGACACAATTAATGTTTTTATTTTATTTTTACTCAGAATAGCTTTAATAGCTAAGTTCAAGGCTGAGTTTATCTATCTATAGACAGTTAAGTGGAATTTTCATTTGTACGCATAGGATTCGGAGCATATCGTGTGTCGTTGTAGGTTTTCATGAGTCAAGGTTCTTCTGTGCGTGATGCATGTCAATAGCTCCAATGTCTGCCTAGGCGAACCTGTGTAAGCTGTTACGTTGTCAATTGGAGGATTTTCTATCTCGTATGTTCTTTCCTATAAAAACCGTCCGTCATTTTCAAGTTAATTGGGTGTAATTAGATAATGACGACAAGGACACAATTTCAAAGCAAGTCTTGGAAGTTCAAATATAAATATACGTGCAAGGTCTGACAAAAAATAGACTCGTCTGGATTCGCGAACATTGGCTTAGAATTCTTTTATAATAAAAATCTTTACTTATATGGAGTCTTCTTGAAATGTTCTGTTTAGCATTTACAAGTAATAGGAAAGGACACCTTACACCTGGCGTGTGTAGGTTAACACGTTTTTCATATAGCAAATTAAAATTGTGCTACTCTATTTTATGGGTTCTTTAAAAAAAATATATTGTAGGATGGAATGATGGAGGATTACAAGAAAAAAAAATAAAACGGGAGTTTGAGGAGAACACGTTTATCCATCAGCGAATAGAAGTGTCAAATTTCACAGGAAGAAAGACGATAACAGCTACGAGCTCGCGAAGATCAATGTCGGGCCCCTGTGACAAAGACAAACTTGTAACACTCTCCCCTTCTTCAACCGAAGCTAATTCTGTCGAAAGTCTACCTTGCGGGTGACAGGCATCGATTTTTTTTTCTTTATAATTCGTGGAGGTTAAAGAGTGTACGCTCTTATGGTGTTTGTTACACAACCTGGACGGGGTGCAGATGGTTTGTGTCGAAGACGTTCGTTCACTGCTCTTCGGGATGGTTGTCCTAGATAGGATTTGAGAGATTCGACTGGATTTGCGTTGGTTATAGTTCACAGTAACTCTTTTGTTTCCATGTCATGTTATATTGGAAATGCACACACAGAGTATGAATTTTGTAGTGATCTTATGCTGCAAGTGTCATGCCTTCGTCAGCTCTTTCTGATCATCTCTCATTTACAACTGATACTGTTGCACAGTTTTATCGTTTACGAATTGTTCTTGACTATGGACGGAATTGAACTGTAGACAGTCGGTAACGATTACTATTGGACCACGACCACTCCCTCCCTGGTCCCTCGGTACTATGCTAGTCGATTGACATGCACTATCTTAGGCCTTAGAGTGTTGTGTCTTCTGAATTTTAATTGTAACATCCGTTAAAATCATCATCCTATATGGACCATCGCAATCTGACTGATTTCATTTTTGCTTTCTTTTCGGGTTGTAAAGCCATACAACATTTTCATTTACGTTACACCGGGTTTTCGTGCGGAGAGTGTATCGCTGTAGTTCATGTCTCGCGTGAATTTCTGCTACCTGGTCTTGCAGCTCCCGGTCCAGTTCTGGGTAAGAGATGACTTCCGGTAGAGGTCCAAATATTAAGTCTGACGGAAGACGCATATCACGATCAAATGGCATTATGAATGGAGCCTCCTTAATGGATCCCTAAACAAACGAACGAATGGCCGTGGCGAAGAAGGGTAGAAGATCATCCCAATCATCCTGTTTGTCGTGGACAAATTTTGAAAGGCAATTGAGGATGTAATGGCGTGGTGAGAGTTTTACGAATGCCCATAATTTCCATTCTTCTTCTTCTATTCCTTTTTTTCCGGCGTCGTTATGGCCAGGAGTGTAGGACCATAATCTTCCCACTTAACTGCATTCCTACTGGTCCGCTTGTGGGGTCCGCCGGTTTGACCTCAGAAAGTAGCGGCATGCTTCCCGGTTTGGGATTACTTCATCGCTGAGGCCAATCAAATGCTGGTGTTTTTGCATTTTTTTTTTGTTTTTCGGCCTGCCTTTTTTGCGTGTTGAAATTGGAACGTTGATTGATATCGCCTTTTGGATGGGGTTCAAAGGATCTCTCTTTTGAACATGGCAATAGTCGGTCACGCTCTATCTTTCTTGTGATTGTTTCTTTTACGTGGAGGCTTCCTCGGATCATTGAACTTCTAATTCTGTCACGCTTTGTTAATCCCGCTGTCATGCGAAGCATCTTCATCTCAGCTGCCGTTAATTTGCTCTCATACTTTTTGTGCATTGTCCAGCATTGTGAACCGTATGTGAGCGCCGGACGTACAACTGAAGTGTAGAGCCTTCCTTTCAGCTTAGGGGGCATTTTTCGATCACAGAAGATGGCGGAGTTTTCCCGCCACTTCATCCACCCTACGCTTACGCGATGGTTGATGTCGTCATCACAAGTTGCTTCTTTATTAATCATAGATCCCAGATATTTAAACTTCTCACACTCTTCCATTCAAGTAAATGTTTGGAATAGGCTGATGAGGGTCAGAGAACGGGCAGCACAGATACTCTGTCTTCTTTGAACTAATACGATACCCGTGCCCCTCAAAAATGTCCACCCACACATCAAGTGCTCGTTGTAGGGACGCCTGATCATCACTTATAATGGCCCCATCGTCAGCAAAGAATAGCTGGTGCACATTGGAGTCCGTCACTTTTCCTTCAAGCAAGCAATCAAGGACTGCTATAAAGAGCAGTGGGCTGAGAACGCTCCCTTGGTGTACACCGATTTTGATTGCGAACTCTTCGATGACTCCTGCGGTGCATCTTACTCTTGTCGTTGCTCTCTTGTACATGTCCATGATCACTCGACACTGCCCATAATTTCCATTATGTCCCGAAATACAGCTGACTCAACATTCCGACTTTGGTCTGAGTGTAGTTCCATTGGGATTCCATAACGGCCGAACCCAAGACGTTTACGGAAGTTGTATCCAAAGCTATACCTATTGAAGGTATACTACTAGCATCCCAAACGTCTTGGATTCTGCCAGTCTAACACGCTCTTGGATAGACCGGTCTTTAATGCCATCCACAAACTGCATAACTGCGATGTGCTCTTGATCATCGGCTGGACAGTCCTCAAATACAATTCTGGTTAGTTTTTGGATCTCGCTCGCAAATGCGCCGAGGTCTTCCTTCTGACGTTGTTTCCTGTAATGAAAAGACGCGTGAGTGACGTGCTTTGCTTGACAAAGAAACCTGAGTTGCAGTGCTGAAGCCAGCTTGTCGTAATCGGTGCGATCAACGGGATTAGACAGTACAGCTACACTTTCATCGCGCAGCAACGTTGCCAAGGTCTGAGCTTTTTGCTTGGATATTGACTCTTCTACCTCAGTGATTACGCCAAATTGCACTGAGAATCGCGCCAGCTTGTTGTATGGCTATCGAACGACGGATGAGATAAATTAAACGTACCACGGATTCGCCTGTGGTTGTGAAGATTTTTGGCTATCTCGTTGATCAGTTACGTCTGCATCCGTGGCAACCACAGTGTCGGTTTCCCAGATATTTCTATTCGGAGTAGAACACTGGAAGACCTTATCCGCGAAAGTTGTTCCGCTCAATGTGCGTATTTCTTCTGTGTGTCTCCGTTGTTCTTCTTTCAGGCCGGCGATGTCTCCATGCTCTTGTTCCATACTTGTTGTGGGGGAATTAGACGTGGATAGAATTTCTTATAAACTCTCTGCGAATTCTTCAGTCATATCGGTGATCCTACTTCTGACACCAATTCACAGCATTGGAAATCAAGGCCGTATGCGAAGAGTGGGTACAGAAGAAAATATTGCTGCTGTATCCGCCAGTGTTAATGAAGACCGTGATATTTTCATTCGCCGCCATTAGCAGCAATTGGGAGCGTGTTACTCGACTACGTGGAACACTCCACCCTAAGATCTAGCTTTAAGATCTTACAAAGTAAAGCTCGTGAAGGAACTAAAGCAAATCACCTGCGATATAAAATTTTCAATTTTTCGGTGAGTGTGCCTTAAAACAGTGGGAGGAGGGTCCGTTTTTTATCGAAAAATTGGCTTCAGCGACAAAATTTATTGCTGGTTGAATGGGTATGTTAATAAGCAAAATTTTTAAATTTGGTACGATGTGAGCCTTAATGAAGAAATGTTCCCAATTCTTCGTCTTCAAACTTTTCCGTGTGCGTCAGTGCACACAAAAGTCATTATTTTTGAAGTGTCGAAACCAATTTCTGCATATCGTTTCCGACAGAGCATGTTCACCATATATTTCAGCAAGAATTTTGGAAGCCTCAGCTGCAAGTTTTTTTTGGAAAAAAAGGAGGCAATAAATTTCTCCGCAAATGCTCTTTTCTTGGCACGAAAGTTGACATGCTTAAAACTATGTAGTCTGTAAAGCTCCGCAAAAGTTATTTTCCTCCTCGGTGTCGTCTTGGAAAAAAATGATTCCATAACTTAAGTGAAATGTATAACACAAAAATCAATAACAAGACTTTTTGCCATATATCTCCCCTATTTAGACTGTATGCTGTTGTAGAATGGAACGATCGTCTACCAAATGTGAAACCGGAAGCAAACGTATACCTATTCCCAACATGTCTGACAGTTTGTGGATGCCACGCCAAAAAAAGATTGCTCTTTTGAGGCAGTCGTCGAGGCACTTTTGTTCTTTTGGTAAGAAGTGAAACGCAAGTCCCTGCCCCGTCGATGCAACTAAGTAGTAGTTGACCGGAGCCAAGTCTGGTGAGTAAGCCCCATGCGAAATTACGTATTTTCCAACTAAACATCGTAATCTTTTCCTTGACCAGTGCATTATGTCCATGTCATGGTGCATTATCATAAAGCAAAATCATTTTGTCGTCGTTTTTCACCCAAACTTTCAATTAAATTGATCCTTTGATATATGTTGCTTTTAGTATTAACCTGCTTTGCCAAATTTGAGCAAGCCATAATAAATCACTTACTTCTGATCTCACAAACATTGAGCTTTGTTATCTGTCCATAATGCTCAAAATATATTCACTTTTCACCGCCAGTCACTGTTCCATGGAGAAATAACTTATTTTTAACCTGGCCTGCAGTATTTCCGACGTAGTTTTTTTGTTTTCTTCGCCTCTATCATACAGTTTCCACCTTTTGGATTTTCCCGTGGCTTTTAAACCTATGGAGTTGGCTTCCAGGGTCTTCTCGATTGTTATGTTTGAACGTCGTTTTTATCCCATAATTCTTGCAATTCCCGGTCTTCCCGCCCACATCATCGTCTAACAGCATTGCATATGAGGGTGGTCGCGGTGAAATGGTAATCATCACCGACTGTTGAGCCGAAGGTGTGTAGTTCAATACAGTCCATAGTCAAAAACAATTCCTATACGGAAAAACTGTGCAAAAACATCAAGACGTGCTGACGAAGGCATAACACACGCACCATAAGATCACTTCAAAAATCATATTCTGTGTGTGCACTTCCAATATAACACCTTAATGACATGGAAACAAAAGTGAACTACAACCAACGCAAATTCAGTCGAATCTCTCAAATCCTATCTAGGACAACCACCCCTGGAGAGTAGAAAACGAACATCTTTGACACAAACCATCTGCACCCCGTGCAGGTTGTGTGAGAAACATCATAAGAGCGTACATTCTTGAACCTGCACGAATTATAAAAATAACATATGGGAAATATCTGAATCATTTTTAAGACCTTTTAAAAAAGTAATAATGCCAATGACATAGATGTGAATATTGATCTTTAACATTGTTGCATGTGATGCAACATGCTTTGTACAGAATTCAAGACTGTACCTACAACACCAAACATTTCATCATGGGATAAATGCCGTCGGCAAATCAATTTCTAACCGAAATATAATTTGCCGTCGGCACAACAGCAATCAACCATCTCCCAGCAACTGTCTCCTCAACACTAATCAAGAGGACACCTCCCACATCACGGCTGCAGAGGTTTTCTTCAGGGAGACTAATAGCTGAATGTGCAGCGCTCCCATACATAAGCATAAACAAACATAGAATCGAGGGACTGTATTATTTTTGTATAAAACCCACGTTCGATTAGCTTATCGTGGCTAGTCAAAATAAAACCAAATCAAAAACTCGATGAATGGAAAACCCGAAGGAAAAAGACCGCCAAGATGTCCAGGATGACAACAAAAAAATAAAATAGCACAGCGAAACATGGAAGAAAAATAGTCCTGAAAAATAGGCTTGGCGGATTGTAGTCAATGAGACTCAGCTTTCTTCAGTTGGCTGATCGATATATCATACTTGTAGGTTAATCTTGTAGCTCGTCGTTTTATTCTCTGTTCATACCATCAGTTTCAACACCGTAAGTAATTCCCGTTGTCGCCATCTCACAATCGCACGTGACATGTTTTTAATTCCTTATTCAGGCATATTGTCGCCTCCTAAAACTACTGTGAAGAAATCCAGATGTGACAATCCGCCACTTTGCCCCCATCTTTATTGTGGACAATATCAGACCAGTTGACCTGACAGTAAATGCTATCTAACTGATAGGAAGATAAAAGTCAAGGCTTTGGATACACTGAGCAAGGAAAAGCCAAGCGAATAGGTGTACCACAAGGTTCCAAATTGGGTCCTATTCTGTTCATATTATATACAAACAAACTTATGAGATTATTTAAAAAATGTACTGCCATGGCTATGCCGATGACTTTACATGAATCTCGTGACCAGTCCACATCTTGTACGGCGTTTCGTTATTTAATACTCGGTTTCGGATCATCGGACATTAGACACCAGGAGGTTATCCTGACTGTAACAGCATACATCTAGCTGACTCCAGTAACGTCCAGTTTTTTCGTTCAGCCATCCCATTTTGCTGTGGGGCATATTCGACGACAATTGGTGTATTATTCCATTTTGTTTCCAGTACACATCAAAATCATTTTTGCAGTATTCTTTGCCATTATCTGAACTTATGGCTTTTATTTTGTTTCCAGTAAATGTTTCCGCATGCTTTTGGAAGTCAATAATTTTTTTTAAAAACCTTAACTTTCTCTCTTTTAATAAAAACACAGCACCATCGATTTACGTCGTCAATAATCGTTAGAAAATAACGCCCACATCCATTCGACCTTGTATGGCCTGCCTCCTGATGCAGCTTTCCTTTAGGAATGGTGTTCACGCTTCCTTTCCCCAAATGCGGTAATTACATATCTCCGTACTGTTGTGCTTCAGAGTCTCTGGACTGATACCGTTTAGCGTTTGCTTTCGGATAGCATCCGAGAATAGAAGAATATGGAAGTAATATTTTTTCCCACAACGTGCACTATTACTAAAACCTACTGATACGTTTTAAGAGGATATTCGAACGAATAGAAGAATCCCTGCGAGAATCCGCAGTAAGACTGAAGAAAGTTGAGAGTATCAACTTTCAATCTCTGGTTTTGAAGACATAAATGCAATGGCTCATCAAAGTGGATCTATTTGTAAAATAGCAGGTGAAATGAAAGTTCAGTACGGAATTAAAAAAAAAACAAAAACTGAAACTGGTTAATTGGAAGTAAAAAAAAAATATCGGGAAGAGAAAAGTCCACCAATTCGAAGGGAGACCGGATAATATAACGAATTCTAAAAGCATAGTTCAGATTACATTAGAAGTGTAGGAAGAATTTCAAATGAATATCAGGACAAGTACTTTTCAAACCGATTGAAGGATGTGGATAGCTTGAACTCCCATCCAGGGGTCGATTTTGATACTATAGGATAACATGAATGCAGAAAAATATAAGGGCATTGTATAAAATGGATTTGTGACTAGTTACACACCATTACATAGAACGTGAGCCCTAAACTTCACGAAAAAAGAAAGCCAATATTCGTATAGCCCAACGGAGGAGATATTTTGATGAACTACTCAATGTTCAATACATGAAGAGCAAGCCACACATAAGAGATTCAGGTAGAAAGTACAAGAGTGGATTTAACATCATCGGTATTAATAAAATATGCAGGAGAGAAGCCAACAGAGAAGTTACATGGGCTCATCATACCTATTATTATTATCTGTTTATTATTATTATTGTTACTGGACAATTGGAACTCGGAAAGGTTTCGTTGACAGTCCTTGGTCGAGCCTCTTTGTCATGAGTGTGATCTTTCCATATTTCATGGATCTGTATAATCTCCTCTGTGTCCATCCTTATGTTGTTCTCTCTCCTATAGGGTCAAGTCGATCAGTGAACATTTACAGACTTGGTTTTCTCTTCATTTAAATACTTCTAAACCAGATTTCCTGTATTTTTCTTAACCGTTTCCCCAGAAAGTCCAGATCGTCAGCTACTGCGGATGTGATTCCATTAACGATTATTCCTCTCTCACTAAAGGGATTTCATTTTGTAGGCCAGCCGCAAATGTTTTCCTTGTCCTACACGTATCTCGAATGTTTCAGATAAGACGCTTCTTATTTTAGCTCGTCCATTGTTTTCCTTTAGACATACTTGTACAAGTTTCACCAATTTTTTTGAGATTCCCAGTCTTACATAGATGTGATATCTTTTCGATCGGCTCATAGTCACATGTACGTCTTATTAAAACCTAAGAGTAGTGAATTGTTTTGAGGACTTCTCATTTCTTTTCTAGTAGCCGTCGTATTGTGTAAATCTGGTCCCTCGTCGAGCGTTTACTCATGAAGCTACACTGGTGTTCTCCAGTTATTTCCTTAGCGTATGATGTCAGGTTCTCTAAGAGTCTGACTTTGCAACAACTTTATAGCAGTGATATTCCTCGGTAATTACTGCATTTTGTTCGGCCATTCGTTTCAAACGTGGGTTTTTTCCTCAAGAATAGTTTCAGTTGTTCATATACTTATAATGGGCTCATGTAACATCTCTGTTAATTCATCTCCAGTATATTTTAGTAATTCTGTCTGATGTTATTATTAAGCCAACATCGACTCGGTCCACTATCTTATGGCAGCCAGGCTGTGACTGCGAATAAGCCTGGCTTAGAAAAATCGAATAAGGCCTGTGGCATATAACGTTGTAATGCTGCAATCGCATAATACCGCCAGAGCATATGCCGATCGCGTCTCCCTCAGGCGCTCGGAAAACCCTCCAACACCTGCTCAATCCGTACAAGACCAATGGACCCACTGTCAAGAAGCCTTAGAGAGTGCTGCTTCTGAGGTGCTATCCAGCGGCGCTGCACAAAAGGACGAGAGCTTCTCCTGAGCTGTACGAGCAGAAGACGAGGGAGGAGCATAAGCTTCTCAGAAAAAAAAGAGAATGAGAAGCTCGCGATCGAAGAGATGGAGAGATGCTATCGCAGGAGTGACCTTTGGAAGTTTTATCGAAGAGTAAAACAAGCTTGACAAGGGTATAAAACCAGAACGGAAGCCTGCAGGGATGATAATGGAGACCTAGTAGTAGATTCGCAGCCGGTATTAAGAATTTGGAAAGAATACTTCCGCGAACTGTATAACGGCGATGACGAAATAGATTCCGCTGCCAGGCAGGATTCACAACGGCCGATGATATCAGAGAATTCCGTCGCCCTGATCTGGATGAAGTTAGGAATGCTTTTTCTAAGCTTAAGTCCAATAAACTTGCTGGAGCAGCTGGACTACCTGCCGAGCTCTTTAAAGCAGCTGGCGATGACCTGATTGGAAGTGTCTACCAGCTCATTTGAGGAATGCATGCCCGATGAATGGAATCTCAATATCGTTTGCCCGATGCACAAGAAGGGAGATCCCTTTGTCTGCACCAATTACAGAGGTATAAGTCTCCTGAACATCGCTTACAAGATCTTTTCTGCTGTTTTGGTTCTGCTAATTGGTCCATATCAGTGTGGTTTTAGGCTCAGGAAGTCCACCATCGATCAAATATTCACACTACGGCAGATCCTGGAAAAACCAATGAGTTCCAGATCGACACACACCATCTATTCGTCGACTTTAAGGCCGCATACGATACCGTGCATAAGGAGGAGCTATACAGCTCCATGTCAAATTTTGACATCCCTGCCGAATACGTCAGGCTGTGCAGGATGAGATTGGAAAATTCTCGCTCCTCCATCAGGGTGGAAAGCGACTTAACCGAGTCCTTTAATGTCAAAAAAGGTCTTAGACAGGGCTATCGTGGACTTTTACAACGTCGTCCTTGAAAGAATGGTGCAAAACTCACTGGTCAACACTAGGGGTACGATGTTTTTCAAATCCGTAGATCTGCTCGCTTATGCCTACGAAATTGACATAATTGGTCGAACTTAACGAGATGTCACTGATGCATTGACGAGCATGGATACGGTTAAGATGGGACTGGCGGTAAATAAGAGCAAGGCGAAAAAGGACACGAACCATTGGTGTCTTATCCAAGTCGTACGTATTGGTAGGCATAATTTCGAGGAAGTCAAGGACTTCGTCTACCTTGGCTCCGCAGTGTAATGCAGCAATGACATCAGTGCCTAAATCAAGTGCAGAATAACTGTTGTTTTTGTGGGCTCGGGAGGTAATTGAGAACCAGAGCCCTCTCTCGGAAAACCAAGGTGACCATATATGTACCTATACAAGACCCTTATCATCTCGGTCATGCTTTATGGTGCAGAGGCATGGACCTTATTGAAAGCGGACGAGGAAGCCCTAGATCGTTTTGAGAGAAAAATTCTGCGCTCGATCTACGGTCCGGTCTGCGTAAATGTCAAATGAAGGAGAAAACTGAACAGTGAATTGTACGGGCTTTACAGCGAGATAAGCGTAACACGGCGTCTACGTATCCAACGCCTAAGATGGCTAAGCCAGACCATGTAGAGCGCATGGACAACTCACAACTTCGGCCCGAAAAGTTTCTGAATCCAACCCTGGGAGGCGACGCGGTCGATGACGGCCGAATTGAAGGTGGCGCAGGCGGAAGGAGATCTCAACCAACTAGGCGTGCGGCGCTGGAGGCTGCTGGTGAAAGACCGTACCAGTTGGAGATACTTTTTGAAGGAAACCCAGGCTTGTCACGAGCTGTAGCGCCGAAGAAGAAGAAGTTATTCTTAAGTCGATGTATTGCTTTTTTACTTTCCCGCTCTACACTAGCACCCTTTTCGTAGTATGCCTATCGCTGCATACACTGTTTTCGTGTTGTTCGCCATACTTGCTTTTTTGCCATTGTCATTTGTATCCCGAATGATACGGCGGACTTCGGTGAATTCATCAGTGTGAATTAAATTAGCGGCTAATTACAAGCCTATCGACCATAGAAGGTTGGTCGTGCTTTTAGACCAGAAACGCATTTAAAATGGACCAACCAGCCCTTAAATATTTGATATCATACGGCAAGCATGCTTTCATGAGAATTTCAACGTACTAGGAAATGATTAGCCCTAATTTAGATGATACACCGTGACAAACTTTCGTGACGGATAATCCTTGATTCGGCTTGGATATATGTATATTTTATACGATGTAGGTTTAGGCATAGGGAAGCCTACATCGTACATATTCTCAACGTCACATACGAGTATACCTCTAGGTCTGGTTCTGACTACGGACGGTAGTAAAACTCATATTTCGCAGCACAGCCGGCATTTTTTGTTAGCTCGCAAAGAACACAATTCTGAGAAAATAAAAAGAAAATCATGGGACGTTTAAGCTCGAGGATATGGGTTAGGTTCTGTCAAGGTTTAAGGATAAAGCAGATATTGTCAGTAAATGTGAGTGAAGTGTATCTCCTATTTATTTACTACGTCGTACGGCAACGACAGGCGTACATTGACCATCGCAAATAAAATATTATATAATGTTGATTCTAGACAGCCTACATTTTCCTTCTGAATTCTCGGAATTATCTGCCAAAATGATGGGGTAGAGATTAGATGTCAATGTAGTAAATAGGCCTTTCTATTTCTACTGTAATCTCCACGACTCTCTTCCTTAACGCGCCGATATTCCCCGAAATTATTCAGGGCAAGTCCTTGAAATATAGTTTTGAAAAGTTCGTATCCCTTTTACCTGTCTATGTCTATGGAAAGCCAGATATTCCACCTAAACTATTGTTAGCTTTCATTTAAAACTCTCGGTCTTTGTCCTTCATCCTAATCATTTAAATAAACTTTAGAGACAGCTAGTCCAAGGCCTTTATTTTCATCCGTTTGAGAATCTATCCAACAAATATTACATTAAAAGTCTGAAAGCCATTTCAATGCATAGGTAATGCGAATAATTTGAAGTTCAAAAGACATTCTTATATTTAAGCCTTTCAATCATCCGATTCACTTTTCGTCACATTAGCCAACTCGGCCTGAATTTCACATGGCATTTCTCCGCCATCATGTGACCGTAATCAAATCAAACTCAGTTTACCAAGCCCACTTCCTTGTCTTCTCTTCAGCCAGACAGTCAGCCCAAATAAATTACAATCCTCCTCGTTGCCCGCCCATTATCCGGGCGTCATTATTTCCCTCTTTCGTGCCTGGGAGGTACGAGTATTGCCTGCCAACTCTCGAGGCAAAAGGACGAGAAAAATTTCCAAATCGAATACAAATAAACAATTTCTTCTTTGTTTCTCGCGTCATCAAAGTTTCTCGAGGTAGGGACCGAGGCATAAATAAACAAAACCATGAGGAACCCTAAACGAGCCATGGAGCAGGCGAAAGCAGCACCACTTCCCAACCCAACACGCCCGACCATACTCCGATACTGTACGACCGACAAGTTTTGGCGAAATCATCGCCCAAGGATCCGCCACCTTCCAGTTCCTTGTCAGTTGCCCTTCGAATCCACACGTCAGCCGGGGTGATAGTGTATGCTCCTTTATATACGTAGGTATACAGATAGTACGAAAAAATGGAATTTATTGATTTTATTACGCAAATTCTACGCCAGGAGGATGGAGGAAACTTTTTCGGATATTTGCCCCAAATTCAGTAATCGACCAACATTCGAAGGTCCTATTGCAGCAAGAGTAACAAACCGAACCCCAATCGTCTCTTGCTCATATTGTCGGGGTGTTGGAATGTTCGCTGCTCGATGTGGTTCCCTATGGCGATGTGAAAATTTGCTTCGTTACATGGCTTCGTTACGACTGGAGAGCTTATATCCGATTTGTGATGGAGTATAGACCATGAGCTGATACTCTAACATTTGCAATTAAGCGGTTGTGGGTTGTTGTGTTGTCCTTGTGCTGTGGCAGTTGTGGGTGGTCGGGGAAAAAATAAACAAAAAAACAATTGAGGAAACAGTAAGGTGCAAAAAAATAACGGTTTACGAGGCACAAAGGGATGTTTTTGATTGCACACGCTGCGTGTTAAGGTTACTCGGTGAAATGAATGGTGTGCCAACGTAGCAGGTCGGTTCGTTGGAGTACACGTGAAGTGGAGCGAAGTTGATTTCAACAGTTGAAGCTAGACGCCAACCACTGGAATGGGACTAAGCTGTGGAAATGAATAAATTTCGCCGATGAAGTGTTAAAAAGTTATCGGGATGGAATGGATGGTGCGTTGTTAAGGCCTTGAAACTTCACGACATGAAAAACAAGGAAAGCGGAAATCGTACATTGTATTTATGGGATTTTCAAGCAAGAGTATTTATCTAGATTTGAAAGGTATACATATCGTGGTGTCCCGCGAGTGTGGGGGTATCGAATGAGCTTAACAAGATGTGTGGCAAAAAAGTTTTATCAAAATTAAATTACTGCGGGTAAAAATTAAAATTAGCATTAAGCTTCGCTTTGCTCCGACAGCACTCAAATATGCTAAATAACTTTTTTCATTCACTGGTTTCGCCATGTTGAAGCAAATGACTCATTTCTCTTGTCCATATGTCCTGAAACAATGCTATCGGCAAAGCCGGTAGTTTTCGCTTCATTTCGAATTCCAAGTCTAAAAATACCACCATATAGAGATGGTCGTATTTATAAGAAGACTTCCTCGTCTAAATTTGTATTCCTCTATTTTTAGCCACCGACGCAAAAAGACGGGTGTTATAAGAAGATGTTATAATTTTTGCAAATGGCATCGTACCTAAATCATATTTGACATTAGTGAACTAGACAGCTGCAGTATACAAACAGATAAGCAATGGAGCGCTATGCGAGGGTGTTCCGATAAATACTTAGCCTACAAAACAAAAACAAAAATTTTGGAGAAATCGCGATTTATTTTTCAATATATAGTCTCCTTTTAGCTCGATACACTTGACCCAGCGATGTTCCAACTTCTTTAACCCGTCTGAAAAATACGTTTTCTCGAGGTCTGCAAAGTAATCTTACGTGGCGGTGATGACCTCCTCATTCGACTGAAATGTCTGCCCGGCGAGTGACTTTTTCAAGTTTGGAAACAGGAAGAAGTCGCAGGGGGCCAAATCTGGAGAATACGGTGGATGGAGCAGCAGTTCCTACCCCAATTCGACCAATTTGACCGTGGCGAAGGCGAAGGTGTGAGCCGGTGCGTTATCATGGTGGAAGAGCACTTTTTTCTTCGCCAAGTGGGGCCGTTTTTTCTTCAATTCCGCATCGAATCGGCCCAATAATTTGGCATAGTACAGCCCTGTGACCGTTTTGCTCCAGGTAGTCGATGTGGATCACACCTTGTGAATCCCAGAAAACGGTGGCCATCACCTTTCCGGCCGATGGGACAGTCTTCGCCTTCTTCGGAGCACGTTCGCCGGGTGAAGTCCACTGTTTCGACTGTTCCTTGGTCTCTGGTGTATACCAATGGATCCATGTTTCATCGACTGTCACGAAACGACGCAGAAACTTCTTCGAATTGCGCTTAAACAGCGTCAAACACTGCTCTGTAGTCGTCTCACGGTTGCGCTTGTTGTCCGGAGTGAGCAAACGCGACACCCATCGCGCCGACAGCTTTCTCATGCCCAAAATTTCATGCAGGATTTGACCCACGCGATCTTTTGAAATGCCTACTGCCTCAGCTATCTCGCGCACCTTCAATCGGCGATCTGCCGATCGTTATCCTCCATGGTAGCTGTTTTCGGAGCAGCTGGACGTGGCTCATCAAAAACCGACGTGCGACCACCACGTTGAAACTCGTTAAACCAATTTTTGATGGTCGCCATCAAAGGAGAAGAGTCACCGTACACAGCATCCAAACGCTCTTTGATTTTGCTGCGCGATTTCCCTTCCGAAAACATGAATCGAATCACCGACCGATCCAGACTTCAACAGACTGGAACCATAGGAGACCATGCAGGACGTGGCCCACCGGACTGGTCATTCAGCCGAGAATATCGGCTGTGCATCAGTTAATGCCTGCTGACCGTCAGTCGCGTGTGAATTACTGTCAAGCCACCCTTAATCAACAACGAAGAGGACGATTTTGTGTCGAAAATCATCATGAGCGGCGAGGCGCATTTACACTTAAGCAGTTACGTCAAAAAACAAAATTTTCATTTCTGGGGCATTCATTCTGAGCCACTGTATGGTGCGGCGTTCACGTTATTGGACCGTTTTTTTTTTAGGACGCCATCGACAATACGATCACTGTTATTGGCGAACGCTACAAGGCCATGATAAATGACTTCTTACTGCCAGAATTGAATGAACGGGGCTTGGTGAATATTTGGTTTCAAGAAGACGTTGCAACCACTTCATCAAAGCAGACCTCTCAGCTTGAATACGAAAGCCTGTTGCTGAAGCTAGCTCCAGTAGATGATCCTCGCAATGTTGGCAATCTGCGCTGGTCATTCTGCTGTCACTGCCAGCCTTCCCTATTCTGACCTTTTCAGAGGAGATGGCTGCCTCTTTGTAGGAGAGGTGTTTGTCTTGACTTTTTACTGTCTTTGTTGT
Organism: Merodon equestris; assembly: GCA_958301585.1. Taxonomy (NCBI): domain Eukaryota; kingdom Metazoa; phylum Arthropoda; class Insecta; order Diptera; family Syrphidae; genus Merodon; species Merodon equestris. The sequence continues at coordinate 59,955,807 of OY284416.1, forward strand.
GTGAAGTGCCCGTCTCCGATGAGCAGTTTTTGGTCCCCTCCGTCTTCAGATTTTTGCTTTGATCTTTGTTGATCGCTGCATCTACCTTCGGACTCCGATTTCCCGCCGCTACGTCAGAGAAGGAGACACCACATTCTCTCTCCCCAGCAAGGTTGTCCCCGGCGGCCGTCCTCCGTTTGCGAGCGCTCGTACCTTTTTCGGTTCGAGCTCCTGTTCTTTTCCGACGCCGCTTTGGAACAGCTCTGCCAGTTTGAGGTTTGCTGGGATCCAAAACCGCTTTGCCTTCTGCGATTAGAGTTTGTCTTTCAGCATCAACGCCTTTTTCGGCGGTGGCGCCGGCCATAACAAGACCCTGAACACCTCCAGCTCCGTCAGTTTTGGAACCTGGCACGCTCTTATTGGGGATTTGACCGTCACCAATAAGAGGAGGAATGTTCGAGGCGCATGCCGAAAGTGCTGGCATGCTTGTGCCTCCTGCAGCAGCATTTACTAGCCGCCGACGCTTTCTGCGCTGCGCGCCGCCAAAAAGTGCAGGAGTTGTAGATGAGGGGGTCGGATGGGTTTCGGTAGGGGATACCTCCGCCGATCTAATCCTCTGAACTTCTTTCCCCAGAGGTTCGCCTTCAATCTTCTTGCCTTCGGCTGTGTCAGCCTCTTTGCACGATTTTCGAACACGTCTCTTTTTCCTTCTTTTTTGGCACTTAGCAGTGCAATCTACAGTACGTCTCAATTCTGGGGCTCGTTCAACCTTAGCGGTTTTCCGTGCCGCGCCATCATCGGTGTCGCCTGTGTTGGTTGCACCACTCATGCCCAGTCCAACCAGGTGGTCGGACAATGAGCCGCAGAAGTCGATGTCGTTCCGGGCTGCGGGAGAGTTAAGAATGAGAAGGGCCTCCAGAATCCTTTGCCCCGGCCGCGATCAGGGAGTTGCGGGTGCCACCTAGAGTATTATCATCCATTTGTTTGTCCATTCATCCATCAAAAACTCAGTTCTCCTGGTTTTAGTTCGTCTATCTAGCAGGTGCAGAGAGTTCTTGGGCTCTCAGATATGAGCGTTGTACTAAACCTTGACGCGGATATAGGCCTTGTAAATTTAAGCCAAATGAAATATTTCGAATATGTGGTATTCCAACCAAGAGTTTTTTTTAACACACATACCATGGATGGAAAGTCTTTCGGTTCATCTAGACAAGCGCCATTCAATAGGGCTGCTTATTGATGGTTAGCTTGAGTGACAGTTAACAGCATTATGTTTTAGAAGCATTCAATTCCACTCTATTGTATATACCTCATTTTATTATGGGATTTATGAGTTTAAGTTCTAAGAAGAGACTCATCGATACCATAAGCACGCATTTTCGACAAAAGAGCTTGATGTCAAACTCTGTTAAATGCTTTTGAAATATCGAGCACAACATTCTTAGTTTCGCCGAAATGGTACAAAGATTGGTTTCACTTTTCGGTGAGATATGCCATTAAATCACCAGTGAACCTGTTGCTGCAGAAACCGTACTGTCGGTCATTAAGAAGTTGCCGTGATTCAAGATATTTCATAAGCTGACGATTTATCAGCGTTTCCATGGAGTCCTTTTAGGGACGGGTTGGACAAATGCTGTTTTCTATCTACTCGGACAAATACCAGAAGAGTAGGAAAGATGAAAAAGCTTTTGCAGAGGTTTTGCCAGCGCGGAAGGCAATACTTCAGAAGTATTGGGGGTATACCATCCGAAATTGTGGAGATTCGTTGAGTACTCTTGCAATTGTTCGAGTGCGAAAGTGGATTTGTCCCATGGAAGATTCTACGCTCTCAAGTACAGGCGGAGGCAATGTGCAATTTGCACACGTTGAACTGGCTACAAAATGTGCGGGTAGCAGATTGGCTTTGTCTGAAGAGCTGACAGGTGGGATGTAATGAGCGTAGGCATTGAGGACGAGGCAGAATTATTTTTGTTCTTCATAAATGACCAAATATTTTTGTTACCTTTGGGACAATTTAGCACTTTTAGCCTCAACTTTTGGTTAGGGGAGAATTTAACACGTCGAATCGATGCATTTCAGTCATTTCTGGCTTGTTTAAGCTTATTCCGGTTTCCTTCAGAGGGATTGGGTTTGTAAGTCTGGAAACGCAGCTCTCTTAATCTGATAGAATTTATTCAGCTCAAGTCATACCACGCATTTGCTTTGGGTTTGATACTCTTCACTCTATGTGGAATGAAGGATCTTATACCCAGCAGAAGTTTCACGTCTCAAAAACAATCCGGATGTCTGTTCAATCTTGCTCGCAATCCAAGGGCGGATTGGGCAGCTCCAATAACATATCCTAGAGACGGCGACCCGAGTAGATACTATCTCCTCGCTTCTACCGAGCCTAGTGCACCTAAGGTCATGATGGTTATGCTGGTAGAAAGGCCCTTGAAAATATTGTCAGTGAATATAAATTCACTGATAAGGATTGGGCAACGAGCCGTACTTTTTAACCTGTTGCAGGACGAAAGTCCCCAGCGAAACAAAGCTAAACCAGAAGCACAAAATCCGGCACAGTTCTTATATAATAATTAGAAGGGACCGACCCAACGCTACTCAAGGCGGGGGAGTTGCGATCTCTATTAAAAATAATTTTAAACATAAGGTCATATATAGCGCTGAAGTGCGGAGGTTCCAGGTGCTAGAGGCCTGTATTGTGTGCATTCCTCTCCGAAATGGAAAGAAAATCTACATTGTATCAGCCTATGTACCTGAAGCAGCTCAACCCAATATTTTTATCGCAGAGCTTGAGGCACCCTTTCGATCTCTGCGCTTGAACTCGGTGGAAAACTTCTACATTCTGGTCGGCGATTTAAATGCCAAACATAGTGATTGGGGAATTAACATTCCCAACATTAGGGAGAGCCTACTAAGCCATTGGTGTGCTCTTCGCAACATTGAATATAGAGTCAAGCTGCTTGCAACGGATAGTCCGTCGTATCCTAGGAGCGGCTCCTATCTGGATCTCATGCTGATAGACTCTCGACTGAGGCTGGCAGACACGAACGAATTTATTAACTGTCTGCGGACCATTGTATACGACAGAGACCTTTGCGGACTACATACCGTGATCACAGTACCTGTGATATAGGAACCTGTCAAAAAACGAGATTGACAGGTACCTCAAACAAATGGACGATATCATTAAACAGACAATGGAGGTCAATCGAAGGTCAGGACACTAAAGCTCAAAAATCTCCAACGATTAATCAAAGAAAATTACAGAATATCTGTAACTTTGCATTGGAACAACAGAATTCCTGTTGTAAAATCCAACAGTGCGAGTATGTTCCCGAAAATAAATAAAATATTTCGGAGAAACAATCAGACTGACATTCAGGATCTAAAGCTTCCGACGACGTCGGACAATGAACGTTTGCTACGAACAGTTAACATCGATCCAGAGAGCGCCATCCTGGATAACGACTTTTTCGTGATTGAGGATCCTCAGGAGAAGGTGGCGACAGTGCGAGCTGTCTTCCAGGAAGTGTACAAGGTGAATGATAGTATTCGCCCGAACCATGATCTGGAGAACGGAGTCCTGTTTCATCACTTCTACCTTAGAAATTATCTCGATCATTGGCGATCCGAGAATCTTGGTTTTACCTGGTTCAGTGAAGATTTCATGGCAAACAATGCCATCGCCAGTGAGGAGGCAAATATCCTGTTCATTTCGACGGAAGATCTCCAGATGATCTTCCAGTCATTGAAAAGGAAAAAATACGTGGGTATCGACGGTATATCCAATGTTGTGCTTAGGCACCTTCCACCAGTGGCTGTAGAGAGGTACAATGTTCAACAATGCACTGAATAATGCATATTATCCAGTGCACTGGAAAACAGCGGTGGTGCAACCAATCCTCAAGAGGGGTAAAGAAACCTCTAACCCGGCAAATCGCCGGTCAATAAGTCTCCTTCCGAGTATCAGCAAGGCTGACTAGAAGGTCTTTATTACAAGCTCAGTCGACTGGGCATAAGGAAACCCGTGCTCTATATGATTTTTGACATGTTAACAGGTAGAAAGTTCGTTGTGAAAATTGCCAACGTAACTTCTATCCAAACATTTGAAATCAAAAACGGACTACAACAGTGTACGGTAAATTCGCCGACCATTTTCAGGATTTACCTAAGCGATCTGCACCATTTAATAGCTCACGCAGACGACCTAATCGCTTACAGATCATGTCCAACGATCGACTTCATTGTTATTCTTCTGCAGCATGACTTCGAAAAAATCCAGCTGTATTATGGTGACTAGAAGTCGAAAATCAAGTTGAAAATCAACTTCCAGAAATCAGAATCTATATTGTTCGGAACGCGGAAAGTTTTGTCTAGGGCCTCTCGGCACACTAGAAAAAATTGGCGCAGGTTCTCTATCTTTGGGCCGGACGGGGATCCACTTACGGGATAAAGTTTAGTTAGATACCATGGGATCGTGCTGGATCAGTATCTATATTTTGACAAACATGTAGATGCTGCTCTGGCAAGGGCCCGGGGCCCTTTCGCTCTGACAAGATGGCTGTTTCATAGCAGCCAACTTGATTCCAGGGTGAAGGTAATCTGCCACATGGCCTTAATCAGGCCAATGGTTGCCTATGGATGTCCCAGCTGGTTCAATGTGAGAGCCAACTTAATAGAAAGGATTCGGGTGTTAAAGAGACAATGCCTCGGGACTTGTCTTGGGCTACATAGGACACCCGAATCTGAGTACACGAAATTTTACCCGAACGAGGTCCTATACTTTAGGGCTAGGATTGTACGGGTGGATAACTTTCTGATCAAACTGGTTCGGAGCCACGTTGCAAGAGCAATGACGTCGGTCAATAACCTGATCTCCGGGGCTTACTACCCCAATGATTTATACCATGAGAGAGTGCGTCTTAACGGCTTTGTCCCCCCAGAAGCGTTCCTGTACTTAGATAGATGTGGGATGATCCAGTATAGATGGGCGGTGCCGATAATCCTCCACGTGGGTCACAATTCCGTCGAACGGCGATTCCTCTACGGACCCCCTGTCGCGCTCCGTGAGCCCGAGCGCCTCCGGTTATGTAGATCGGTCTCACGCTGGGATCGAGGAGACGTAGTCCGCCAGCATCAATGCTTTTGGTGGTTGGAAAGGATTCCGTCAACGGAAGAAGCGCAGCCTCTTCAAGGCTAAGTCTGCTAAACACCAATAACAGGCTTATATAGGCTAGGGTAGGGTAAGGGGTAAGGTAGGTTGAGGCTTAAGTTTTATATAAATGTCTAAAAAATGATCATATACTAAGTTTCTTGAAAAAAAATACGTTTACTTAGCTTAACTTAGTTACAAAAATGTTGTAAGTTTGTATATTGTCGAAAGACATAGGCTTAAGTTGTTCTGTTTGCTTTAGAGTGTCCGCCTAGGGCCAGTAAGATATTTAAATTTGTAAGGATAGTTAAGCTAGTCTTAAACAGTTTTGAATATATGAATAAAATTGAATTATAAACTAAAAAAAACAAAAAAAAAACATTTACGGTAATCTTTTCGCTCAAAAATCAATATGTATGTATATATCTAACATTGTAGTTGTTTTCATTTTATTTTCTGTGCCCAATGTCATTTCGGCTAGGGCGCCGTAACAAAATCCTAAACCCGAAAATGTGCCATGAACTGAAAATGTTAGGGAACCTCTGCCTTTGCAATTTCATGCCAGTATTATTTGGAACTTTTCAGGGATAAATTGTCACACCAATCGTCCAACTGAGTTTCATTGTCATTTAACTAAATTGGAATTCATTTGATCTCTCTTTATGACCAATGGAAATACCAACTTTTATTGATAAAATTTAGTTACATGATGACTAAAAAAGAGTTTTTAATAGCCACGACATTAATGCTCTTCCACAGACCTGATTGGGCAAAAGCGGTACACGCGTATCCCATGACCATAAAATGCCATTATACGAATTTCCCATAGAGATCCGTCATTGACTAAAACCAACACCATTCAATCCTCCGCTGAGGGTACAAATGAAAATAAATAAAAAAGAAAAGGACGAAAAACCGAAATCCCCTTTATCGGATACCGGCAAATCGATTTCGATCATAATCTCTTGCAACTATGGCAACGAATCCAACAGAGCACAAAGCCCAATTCACAACCACCTCATCCACATGCTTTATCCCACCGACCGAATATGAATAAAACTCTCCGAACTCTTCTGTTAATTGTCAAATTGTCCTTCTTCCAACCACCATCCCCTATCTGTGAACTCGCCTCCAGCTACTCATCAGGTTAGCTTTACGGTGACTAAACCAAACAATATTCTGAGCACTCCCATCGGGGTAGTAAACCCATCTCCCAAAGGTATTGCAATCCGATACAAAAGCCCATATGTGAATCTACCCTAATCACAAACGAACAACAAATAATATTTGTTCAACAAATTTTTATAGGCGAACTCTGAAGAGGGGTGCGGCCCGGGGGTAGTCATGGTAAATCGACAATAAAACGGGAATCACTTCAATTATGAGTGGTTGTAGTGATTCCAGTCGGCCGGAGTGGTATACTCGTAGTGTGTGTTATCGATAAAACATCATCTCCTTCTATCAAATCCATAAACAATGCCTAATGCTTTATGGCAGCTTCCCAGGCTATTGTATGTCAGAGGTGGAAATGAAAATCGATGACACACTAAGGAAACAGCCGGCGACGACGGCAATGACAAGGAGAACGAGGGCGAGACTACAAAGAGTAAGGTGAACGAAAAAGAACGAATTAATTGCCAAACATATCGGATTTCATTTTTATATCCTCATCATTCGCCTCTGGATGATGGATATCTTTGGCATTTCATTTCATAGTACATATTTTCGTCCCCCAAAAACCGGGAGTGATATTAAGAGGGTTGAAAATAGGGTAATATGAAACAAACTTCGAATGTCCTTACGATTTGTTATGGTTGCTGTATCCCTATCACTCATGGAAAACTTTGAGACCTGATAAAAGCTTGCTGGAAAGATACGATTAATAGCATACAACAGATGAAAAGATCGAAGGAGTCTCATGTGTGCATAAATGGGCCCGTGGGCCATATCTAAACACGCAGAAGGCAGGATAAGGGCGGCTGTAGAAACATTAAGATGTGGTATCAAATTCCCAACGACAGGATAATGATCGAAAATGTCCTAACCTGTGACCATGTAGCGCACTCAAGTTTAGTTCCTTCGAGATATTTGAAACCGAAGGATATGTGTAAAAGGATGCGAACAAAAGAGTACTGAACGAGAAAGGATGAGAGATCCTTACAAGTTTGCCTAAAGAAATTTTTCTTTGTCATTGTTCTATGGAGAAATGCCCGTCGACTTGCTTGCAAGAAGGACAGGATGTAGAGTAAGCTGGTATGGTGTGGACGAAAATTGCATTTTTTCCCTTTCGGTGTCAGTTTGCCTGTCCATCGTCGCTGGTGACTGTTGTTGCTTCTGGCATAAACTCAGTCTTGGACTAAGTGTGTCTCAAGCTGTTCAAACTGCCGGAAGGACGTAAAGTAGTTCTAACCAAATATAATAAACGCTTTGAGGCCTTGACGCCATGATGCCATGCCCTTTAGCAGCCGACGCTAGTGGTGTGGCATGATGGGCGTTGGTGGTGGCACTGACAATAGGGGCAATGTGATGTAGCAGGATAGTTACTGTGGTCACGTTTTCCTATTATTTGTCAGTTCAGTTCACGTTGTACGTATAGTTCCTTTTTTCTTTTTTCTTTTCGGGGCTTGTTCGCTTGTTCTTGTTATTGTTGTCCAAATGGCCTTGTTCTTGCACCGGCTACTCAGCTTAAAAGTTCGTGTCGTAGCGGCAATAGGAAGTTGCAACAAGACCGGACCGGGCGGGTACTAAAAATTCTGCACTTTGTTTGCAATTTCCGTGCAGCAATTTATTGGATTCTACTATTGCTAGAGTAGCAGACATTGTCCCTGTTTTTCGAGACACTTTCTACACCGGGTGGATGCAAGTAATGGGTGCGTAGGCGCACGTGGAGGTAGTGTCCTAGTATGTGGTCGGACATGGAATGTTAAATATACACTGGACAGCTAAAGTTCCGAGGTACATAGAACGTAGTCGGTGACAGACTTAAGTTGCTAAAGGAATTTTTTTTTTTCAGAGATTTTCTGCATTACATTGAACGTTCAATAGAGAATTGTTCTACTTAACACTCAACGCGTACCACCAGAATGAAGCTGGGAATGTTTTTTTGTTTTGATACGTCGACTAGCTCCCCAATGTAGTTCTCTGTATCGTAGTAGATTCCATTAACAACGGCTTTAGAGTCTGCTACTACCCATCCGCTTTAAGTGACACCCAAATAAGAACAGGAATAGACAGATGTAGCCTCAGTACCGAAGAAGTGAAAGGTTTTCCAATAAGATATCTCATTTTGAATCAATAATAAATTTAGGTTTTCCTTAACGGTTACCTTATTAATTAAATTAAATTAGTTGCCATTAATAAAAATCCCAAATTCAGAGTTCTCAGCAAGGACAAGGAAATGTTTCTGAGTTCCTAGTTGATTTTCATAGATTTGAAAGGTCTATTAAGCTATGACGCTTCTGTATTTTTTTTTTGTTGGAGGCTTCTCCTACCTGTTGGACACAATTACTGGTCCATTGTACCGCCAGACAGTACACCGTCCGATACACATGTCAAGAGGTGGAAGATTCACTGTCAGCCGAGACAGACCGTTTTTTTGGAGTTTGCCGAAAGAGGCCACGAGGTGTTTGCCTGTTTTCCTGTTCCACCAGACAACCGATGTATTTGAGATTTTTTTTATGTATCATTGCCGTGTAGATCCAGAAGACCTTTCGGCGATAAGCCCCATGTTTTTCCTAAAGCACCTTTGCATTGCCAAAAAACTGACGTCTTGATGGTTTTCACTCAACATGTTTTGACCAAAGAAGCTTGCTATCTACGACGCCTTCTAGGTACTTAACTCCCTTGTATATCGGGATGGGAATGTCTTTTAGCACCAACTAAGTCATACCAGTATTTTTCCTCCTTCTCGTGCAAAGAACTGCATCAATCGTAGGAGGATTAACTGATAGCCCATTACTCGTGCCCTAATCATCGATCACAATTAGCGCCGCCTGTGCTTTACGGCCAACAGTCGCTAAACATGAGCCGACAGAGAGAATGGCAACATCATTCACATAGGCCTGGGCATAGATTCCATAGGCATTGAGAGTAAGGTGAAGAGAGTCAACCACCATGCACAATAACAGCGAAGACAGGACGCCACCTTGCGGGCCGCCTCTGTCCACGGCAAATTGGACACATTGTTCAAAGCCTGCATCAGCGATCAATATCCTAGGCACCATCATTGCTAGACCACTATCACCACGCGCCAAGAAATAGGTATACGAGTATAGGCAAGCACTGCAACAAATGATGAGTCTAATCTTTTTGATTTCACAGTACTCTACGAGTTAAGAAACTGCCATCTGTGGCGGAGATAGTAGAAATCGCTAGAACTATGATGCACACTGAGAACCAATCAATCTAACTTTGGGCGTATAATCGAACAAGGGAAGACACGTGTTGCTTCGATGGTCACGGAAGAAGTGAGCTTTATTATATCCGGTTTTACATGTGTTAAGTGTCATTTTGCCAGCATTGCCAGACTAAATTATTCAACTATATAACATTTCTCCCCTTTTAGAATTGTTGTTATTAATGAAAAAGGTGCTTAACTTAAAATGTTAATGTTCCTTCGTTGCATTAAATTACTTTAAATATTTACTTGCTAACCTAGATAAATTTCTTGTTTTTACATAATTTTTACTCTGACGTTTACATGATTTATTAACATCGTTAGGTGAACCCTTATCTTTTACTATTCATTATTATCAGTTGGTTGTTCAGTCCCTTTCATGTTTAAAGATTCGGAAATTAAAGTTATTTAGGGGTGGTATTTATCTTCTAAACAAGATTTCCTAAATTCTGAAAATTGTACAATACGTCTACTGTTATTATCAAAAGTAATTGCATACACACAAGGACTGATTACCTTAGATATAATAGCCGGAATCCATTTTGCTACTACATTATGTGAGTTACAAAACAAAACCTTTTCTTCCTTTGTGATATCGAGTGGACCATTTCCGGAGATGTTAAAAGAATTTATCAAAGAATCCTCAATATTCGAAGAATCCTCGAGAGGTAGCCTGGATAATGCATCTGCATGTGACATATGATTAGCTTTCTTGTAAACTACAGGTATTTTGCAGTCATACATTGACAAAATGCAGCCCAACGCTGTAACCTGGCTGCAGCTACTGCAGGGATTGAAAATTTCTTGGAGTGGTTGATGATCCATTTGTTCCCATAAATCTGCTTATGGAACTTCTTCTTCTTCTTTTCCTTTTTATCCCGGCGTCGTTATGTGTCAGAAGTGTAGGACCATAACCTTCCCACTTAACTGCATTCCTACTGGTCCGCTTGTGGGGTCCGCCGGTTTGACCTCAGAAAGTAGCGGCAGGCTTCCCGGTTTGGGATTACTTCGTCGCTGAGGCCAATCAAATGCTGGTGTTTTTGCATTTGTTTGCACCAATTGTTTTTCGGCCTGCCTTTTTTGCGTGTTGAAATTGGAATGTTGATTGATAACGCCTTTTGGACGGGGTTCAAAGGATCTCTCCTTTGAACATGGCAATACCAACTGAGTCGGTCGCGCTCTATATTTCTTGTGATGGTTTCTTTTACGTGGAGGCTTCCTCGGATCTTTGAACTTCTAATTCTGTCACGCTTTGTTACTCCCGCTGTCATGCGAAACATCTTCATCTCAGTTGCCGTTAATTTGCTCTCATACTTTTTGTGCATTGTCCAGCATTGTGAACCGTATGTGAGCGCCGGACGTACAACTGAAGTGTAGAGCCTTCCTTTCAGCTTAAGGGGCATTTTTCGATCACAGAAGATGGCGGAGTTTTCCCGCCACTTCATCCACCCTACGCTTACGCGATGTTTGATGTCGTCATCACAAGTTGCTTCTCTATTAATCATAGATCCCAGATATTTAAACTTTTCACACTTGGCAAGCACTCTTCCATTCAAGTAAATGTCTGGAATAGGCTGATGAGGGTCAGAGAACGGGCAGCACAGATACTCTGTCTTCTTTGAACTAATACGATACCCGTGTCCCTCAAAAATGTCCACCCACACATCAAGTGCTCGTTGTAGGGACGCCTGATCATCACTTATAATGGCTCCATCGTCAGCAAAGAGTAGCTGGTGCTCATTGGAGTCCGTCACTTTTCCTTCAAGCAAGCAATCAAGGACTGCTATAAAGAGCAGTGGGCTGAGGACGCTCCCTTGGTGTACACCGACTTTAATTGCGAACTCTTCGGTGACTCCTGCGGTGCATCTTACTCTTGTCGTTGCTCTCTCGTACATGTCCATAATTACTCGCACGTAGGTTTCTGGAACTCCTTTTTGTCTTAGCGCTACCCATAAAAGATCTCTTGATTGCCGGTCAAAGGCCTTCTCGAAATCAACCAACACCATATGCAAGTCCTTTGAAGAATCACGATGCTTTTCCATCATGACCCTTATACTTTGGATTGCATCTGTTGTTGATTTACCCGAGACAAACCCGCACTGGTCATCAGATAGTCGTATTATTTTCCGCAGTCGGCTATCTAATACCCGTTCAACGATCTTCATGGTGTGCGACATCAGCTTGACAGAACGGTAGTTATCACAATTTCGCGTATCACCCTTTCCTTTGTGCAATGGAAGAAGATAGCTTTCCCTCCATTGATTAGGCATAGTGTCGCCTCTCATAAGTTTGGAGATAAGAACCATGAGCCATCTAGACCCGATGTCCCCCATCTTTTTCCAGAACTCAGAGGGTATCCCGTCCGGCCCAACAGCTTTTCTTTTCTTGGAGTTTTTAACCGCGTACCGAACTTCTTCGACTGTGATGTCGGATATTTCGGCATGCTTCGGGGCGGCTCTTGGAAAGTACACTCGGGGAAACTGTTCGTTCAGCAGTTCCTCGCAATACTGTGGATACGCATCTGTGGAGAATTTTTTCGTCTTCCACAAGGAGTTGGCCTTCAGCATTGTTAATAAACTTTGGGAAACGAATCTCCTGAGCATTTCTTCTTCTCTGGGCGGTTATCTTAAAGATATTTTCTTTTCGTGTATCACTGCTTTGGCTTCGTCTGTCCACCACCAGGTTTCTTTTGCGTGTTGCCAGGGGCCTTTAGATGTTCCGAGCAGTGATTTGGCTTTCTCCAGGCCAGATTGTTGTAGGGAATCCCACATGTCTTGTGCTCTGCACTCCTCATTACCGACCTCATCGATAATGGAAGAGAGGTAGTTTTCCATGATGGTAATAAAAGCTTCGCCTTTTCCTTTATCCAGCTTATACCACTTGATTCTCTCAGACACCTTCGTTTGCTGCTTTGACTTCTTTCTCGCATCCATAAAAAATTCAGTCAGGAGGAGACGTTGTTGAGGCGCGATCGCGTCTCCCAGGATCACTTTGCAATCTTTGACTCGTGGCTTCATGAAACTGGATACCAAATGATAGTCTATTTGAGTTTCATTTCCGTCGCTGCTATAAGTGATCAGGTGCCGGCTTTGTTTGACGAACATGGTATTTAGCACTATAAGACCGTACGACTTGCACATGTTTAGGATATCTTCACCTGAAGAGTTCCTGGTGCCGTATCCCAGCCCTCCGTGGTAGCCTTCATAGTCTTCGCTTGTCTTCCCGACATGTCCGTTTAAATCTCCCCCAACAAACAAAAGCTCTTCCTTTGGGATGATTTTGACAAGGTTGTGGAAATCTAGCCAGAATGCATCTTTTTCTTTTTGTTCGCATCCTACTTGAGGGGCATATGCGCTTACGATGTTCCACACCTCACCATGCATCACCAATTTGAGAGCCATCAAACGGTCACTGGACTTTGAAATGGTTAAGACGTTGCCAAGTAGCTCTGCCGCAAGGATGGTGGCGATTCCGTTTTTTCCTTGTTCCAATCCATAGTAAAACATCTTGTAGGCTTTTGTTTTACCGTCCAAGAAACGTGCCCGATTACCGGTGTTTCGCCATTTCGTCTCTTGTACGCACAGGATGTCTACTCGCCTTCTAACCATCATTTCTTCAAGCTCATAGCTGCGCCCACTCATGCTTCCAACGTTCCAACTCGCGACTCTTAAGTGTGGCTTACGCCGTTGCATTACTTTGCTATCCCCCGGAAATCCTATAGCTCTGACCCGAGCATTGCGGCTCGTCCCATTGTCAACGACCATTAGTAGTGCCTGGCGGGGTAGTGCTTTTCCTTTTAGCGTTCTTTTCCATAATGCTACGGTTTGACCGTTTTCTTTCTTCCCCTCCTTTTTTTGACACGGGCATGCTCCAGGTTTTTATTTTTTTTTGTTTGACCTTACTCTTACAACACCGGTGATCTCCAGTCGTGTCAACCAACTGATTTGCATGCACACTTGTGGGGCAGTTTAATGGTAGTATATGTGTCCCTAGGCTCACCTTGGTGTTTTCTAAATTGCCTAGATGTGAGTTTTGTTTACCTTTGTTTAGTCGCCTTTTACGACAAGCGATAGGTATCGCTGCAGGGATATTCTTAACCCGTCCCTGCACGAATTGCTTATGGAACTTGCGTACAGCAAAAACAATAGCGAGAGCTTCTCGGTGCAATTGTGAGTAATTACATTCTGACGGACTTAAAGTACACGAAGCGAACATAATTGAACGTTCTACACCATTAACGAGATGCGACATGGGCGCTCCAAGCCCGTAGGGGATGCATCCGCAGAGATGACGATAGTTTCCTCTGGGTCGTTCAATTCAAGAACACTATTTTCCATTAACCATTTTTTACTTTCTTGAAATGTTTGTTCGCACTCAGATGACCATACAAATTTTGAATCTCTTTTCAAAAGTTGATACAGTTTCTCCAAACTATTTGGCAAATTGGGTATAAATTTCCCGTAGTAGTTTAAGAGACCAAGATACGACTGGAGTTCGGTTAAGTTTTTAGGACTAGCCTTACGCATTCTTAATGTCTTTAATGACGCGGTCAATAACACTCTGGGATATAGCCGGTGCAGTAGAAACACCTAATGGTAACCGATTACATACATAAAGACCTTTTATTGTATTAATTACTAAATATTTTTTCGAAACCGACGTTACCACTAGCTGTTGGAATGCACCTGTTAGGTCTATGACGCTAAAGAACCTAGCATTTGCAAGTTGTGCAAATATCTCTTCACAAATAGTTAGAGAATAATGTTCCATCTGAACATATTTATTAATAGTTTTCTTGAAATCCACACAAATTCGTATGGATCCATCTAGTTTCGGTACCGAGACTATTGGGCTGGCGTTTTCTGCATATTTAACGGGTGATATAATACCCAACGGACATAATCTATCCAATTAACTTTCGACTCTTGGCCTTAATTGGAAAGGAACTGTGTGTGTGTTTTACCTGCTGTAAAATCCTCGATAGGTTTTGCCAAATTATTTTGAAAACACCCGCGGAAATTTTAATTTTATTTCAGTAATATCACTTTCTATTTCTGGCACGACACTAGAGACAACCCTATTTCCGCCATCTATTTGCTTGGGCATGACTGATGGACAACCATAACTATCCAAATAAACTCCTGGCTCTAAATATGACTTTAAATGACTTACTTGACAGTTCTGTCCGACCGACGTATCACCACAAAAAAAAATATTGCTGCAATTTGGATTAAGCTTATTCAACCGAAGACGTCCCAATATGGGTATAAAATTATTTTGACACTTGACAACTGACAACTCTAGGCTTTCACCATTCGACACAACATTCGGCCACTCCACCATGACTTCGCAAACTCCTATACAATTCAAAGTATGACCTGGTACTGCCTGCAAATTCATTGAACAATTCTTTAGAAGTAAATTATTAAATAACTTAGAATAATCTACATAGCTTATAATAGATTGACATGCTCCTGTGTCCACTTCCATCTGCACCTCGTTGCCTTCAATTATGAGAGAAGTGATAAGATGACTGTTTTTGCTCTCCGACAAATTGAAGATGTTGTTGACTCTTGTGTTGACAACTCTTGTGGAACTGCTTTTACCATCAGCGTCTTCATTTATGACTCTCATCTGCCTTCCTCCACCAGATTCTTACAATATTTTGCAAAATGACCTCGACATTTGCATAGGTAGCAAGTAAATTTCTTCGCTGGACACTTGTACATATGGTGACTTCCACATTGTTGACACTTAGCATTTGACTGACTCAATTGACTGCACGCGTTTGACAAACCACTATGGCGAGACTGGTTCTGTGTCCTTTGTGGGTACTGCATATTTTGATTCCGATACGATCTTGACTGACTTATTCTACTCTTGATGATGTTGATGTGATCGGGCCTAAGAATTTGCTGGTCCTCTGCAATGAGTTCGAACTTGATAGCTTTTCCAGTGACACTCTCGAACTTCGCATCGAGCATTTTCAATTTCCCTTGAATTTTCGGGTTATAAGGGCCAAATATGAATTTGTATCGCAGCGCTTGATCTAAAAACTGTCCAAACTTGCAATCTCGCCATTAAAGTTTAAACGCCACTATGTAACCTTTCATGGATTCCCGCATTTTTTTACTGCGCTGGTAAAATTTGGTAATTTCTGCAATTGCTAATTTCTTAGGTGCATACTATTTGCGCAGCACTGACACAAGCTCATCGTAAGATTTTGTATTAGGGTTGATTGGAGCCAAGACGGTTATTAGTGTTTTGTAGGCCTCGGAACCAATGAGAGTTATGAAAACGGACGTCTTTTTTCCTTCACTGACTTCGTTGCACTTTAAGTACTCTCCCAATCGGTCGATATATTCTTCGAAATCGTCGCCTGGAGCAAAAGTTTCCAAGATCCCAGTAATTGGTTTATTATTAATATTGGTTTGACTGGATGGACTGATTCTGGATTAATTGAAATATTCACTCGTGCTGATTGATTGATTCCTTAGATTTCTCTTTTGACTTCGACATAAGCCTTTTCTTGACAATGACTTGACTTACCACGATTATCCTCGTCGCCAATGTAATATCTTATCGAACAAGGGAAAACACGTGTTGCTGCTTCGATGGTCACGGAAGAAGAGAGCTTTATTATATCCAGTTTTACATGGGTTAAGTGTCATTTTGCCAGCATTGCCAGACTAAATTATTCAACTATATAACAGGGCGGAGGCTGTAAACAAAGCAGTTAATCTTTTGAATAGTAATGGTCCAGGTCTACAGAAAGATAAATTATATCTCAAAAGAAAAGCGAAAACAAAAAAACCAAATAAAAATATTTCTTAACAAAATTTAATCGAGTTTTACTCATTGCTGCAAAAAAAAATTAAATTAGAACACAAATTTAGATATCTTTGGTTCAAGTATTCTCAGATATTGCTTCGAAAAGATAAGAATTACATATACCATAAATCTTTACTTAAACGCATGTGTTCTTGAATTGAAAAAAGCAAAAAAAAATCCTTGGAAAAATATATATGTAGACATCCTTGTTTAAATATACGAGTATATATGGTATATGATATAATAAAATAAAGTAAATAAGAAGCAAACCAAATGCCACGTTACAAATGCTTTATTTTAACCTTCCTTCCTCTGGGGTGTCCAAGTTCCAAGTGGACGACAAGATCTCAGTGGCAATCATCAACCTGCGCCATCACACAATCAGAACCGTTGTTCTCTCGCTTATCACGAGCATAGGCAAAAGAAAAAAATAACTGATAACTACGCACGATGTGTAAAGAAACGAAAGCTGACCAATGCAATTGTTCGTGTGAAGTGACTTACAACCGCGTTATGGCAATTATTTACATAGTAAAGAAAATTCATTAACTACATACATACAGGGTGTCCCACGAGCAGTGTGCCAAAAAGCTAGAGCATGTAGGTCTGGTCAAGACAAGAAAAAAATCGTATGGGGGGGGGGGGGTCTATTCCCCCCCGTTTAGCCGGGAGGGGCAATTTTCTAAAAAACTGACTTAATTTGGAAAAAAAAATATTAAAAATCAACAGTTACATCCACAATACCGTGGTATATTTTTTTGTAAAGCCAGAAACCTCTTCTTTCATCCGGTTTTTAAGTAAAGCTGCTTTAAGGAATAGTTTTTGAGAAATTAATTTTCAAACTCAAAATTTTGCAAAAAAAATTAAAAAAAATTGTATGTAATTAAGTATTAATTTTTTTTCAAAAATTCAATACTCTTATTAGTTTTTAGTTAAAAACAGAAAACCGGATGCAAAAATGTCTTGCAGTTTTTGAGAAATTAAAAAAAAACCCGAACCATTTTTTTCTAAGAAAAACCTTTTTTTTTGTTTTAACGCGGCTGGACTTGTAGACAAATTAATGTATGAAACATTGACCTCTTTTTTATTATTTTTAAAAACTTCGGAGTTTTATTATAATAAATTTTCGATATGATCCCCTTTTTCTAGAAGGCAAAGATTATATCTCCTTCTTCTCCTAATGGCTGCACATATCTATGCTTGACAAATTTTCCTGCAATTTGACTCCAGCGACTTCAATCCGTTCTTTCAGTTGTTCAAAAGATACTATTTCCACTTCGTAAACATAGTTCTTCATGAATCCCCACACATAAAAATCTAGAGGAGTTAAATCTGGTGATCTAGGTGGCCATTCCGTGAGGCCCCTTTTTCCGATCCAACGGTCACTAAAATTATCATCCAGCCAGTTTCTAACCCGTAAGCTGTAGTGTGCTGGTGCTCCATCTTGCTGGTAGATTAAATTATCTGCTATGGCCAAAGGAACGTTGTCCAACCAATCCGGCAAAAGGTCTCGTAGGAATTGCAGGTATGATTCTCCATTAATAACGGCATTCAAAAACCGGGGCCCGATTAGAGTTTGTCCAACAATACCAAGCCAAACATAACAGCTAAAGCGGTGTTGTGATTTATTTTGTTTCTTGTTGTGTGGATTGGTGCTATTCCAATGATGCAAATTGTGGAAGTTAGTAACCCCACTTCTGGTAAACTGTGCTTCATCCGTACAGAATATCCTTGCAAAATAGTTTCGTTCAGTTTCATCTCGAAGCAGTAATGATCGACAAAACTCTGCTCTCAAAAACTTGTCGTTTGAGGTGAGTCCCTGAACTGGCCTAAAATGGTTCGAGTGTAAGTTTTCGGTATGAAGCACTCTCCATACTCTAGATTTGGGCAATCCAAGCATAATAGCCATCCTCCTTGTACTAAGGGAGGGATTGCGTCGGACCAAATGCAAAATTTGGGTAGAACCCATCGGCGGCGGGCGGACCCAGACGAAATTCGCAGGTCAGTTTTCAGGCGTTATCAATGAAAAAAAAGAATTAATCTATGGTTATTCCAATACTGTAGCACTTTATTGTATCCTCATAAAACTCCGAATTTTTTAAAAATAATAAAAAAGATGTCAATGTTTCATACATTAATTTGTCTACAAGTCCAGCCGCGTTAAAACAAAAAAAAAAGGTTTTTCTTAGAAAAAAATGGTTCGTGTTTTTTGTTAATTTCTCAAAAACTACAAGTTTGCATCCGGTTTTCTGCTTTTAACTAAAAACTAATGAGAGCATTGAATTTTTGAAAAAAAAATACTACTTAATTACATACAATTTTGAGAAAAAATTGTTTGAAATTTTTTTTTTCAATTTTTTTTCAAAATTTTAAGTTTGAAAATTAATTTCTCAAAAACTGCTCCTTAAAACAGCTTCATTTAAAATCAATATGAAGGAAGAGATTTCTGGCTTTACTAAAAGGTATATCGTGGCATTGTGGATGTAACTGTTGATTTTTAATAATTTTTTTTCCAAATTAAGTCAATTTATTAGAAAATTGCCCCTCCCGGCTAAACGGGGGGAAATAGACCCCCCCCCCCCCCCCTCCCATACGATTTTTTTCTTGTCTTGACTAGACCTACACGCTCTAGCTTTTTGGCACACTGCTCGTGGGACATCCTGTATATGTATATTGTAAATTATAATATTTTGTTTACAACAAAAACGTTTTGAATCCGGAACAGCAGGGTTACTAAAATTGACTATAACAAACTCAAGCATGAGCTTCTTCATGCTAACTGGGATGAATTACACGCTATTGAAAAACTTTCTTAGGGTATAACTTATTTCCTAAAAGATTAAGAAGTCATGTCAACAGTTTCACCTATATTCTTCTTCTTTTCCTTTTTCCGGCGTTGTTATGGTCAGAAGTGTAGGACCATAACCTTCCCACTTAACTGCATTCCTACTGGTCCGCTTGTGGGGTCCGCCGGTTTGACCTCAGAAAGTAGCGGCAGGCTTCCCGGTTTGGGATTACTTCATCGCTGAGGCCAATCAAATGCTGGTGTTTTTGCATTTGTTTGCACCAATTGTTTTTCGGCCTGCCTTTTTTTTTTGTGACACTGGCATGCTCCTGATTTATTTGTTTGATCTTACTTTTACAACACCGGTGATCTCCAGTCGTGTCAACCCACTGATTTGCATGTACACTTGTGGGGCAGTTTAATGGTGGTATATGTGTCCCTAGGCTCACCTGGGTGTTTTCTAAATTGCCTAGATGCGATTTTCGTTTACCTTTGTTTAAGTCGCCTTTTACGACAAGCGAGAGGTATCGCTGCAGGGATATTCTTAACCCGTCCCTGCACGGATCTACAGTTTCACCTATATTGTTTGTAAGAAAATAAAATTAAAACCTTGGATTTCTTATCCCTGCTCAGAAAAAAATGCTCTTAAAAATAAATTAGGTCACAATTGTCAGAAACATCCTCTTAACACAAATTTAAAGTCTCGTTTCAAGATATATTCTAGAAAAGTAAACAAAGAAAGAAGATTAAGTCGTGATCACTTATACCATAATAAAATTATTAATTCGGCGGGCAATCCGAAAAATGAGTGGCATGTTGTTAATAATATTATGAACAGAAAAGTTTAAAAGCAATCTAACACTCTTAAAATTTAAACTGGTGGCATGGATGTTACCGACCCTGCAGAAATAGCTAATCTATTTAATGTCAACTTTGTAACAATCGGCCAAACTTCATTTGGAAATGATTTGTCTCTTTCTTGCAGTTGTTGTTCAATTGCTGGTGTTGTAAACAGTGCTTGCAGTAGAAATAGCTTCTTCTTTGAAAACATTTCTGGTTCTGAAATTTTGAAGACAATATGTTCCTTCATATGATATTTCGTCAATATGATATGATATTTCGAACGTCGTGCTAAAAAAAATGGGATTGTATATAGTTGACGTTCTAACACATATTTTTAATTTGTGTGTTCTTACAGGTATTTTCTCTGACGAGTTGCAAGGCGCTATTGTTATACCTCTTTTTAAAAAAAGCAAAAAAAAAACAGGATAGAAAATAATCAATTTCTCAAAAGTATTTGAAAAAGTTATTAAAAATAGGATTCTGTGTTGTCTTGAAAACCAAAATTTTTTTAGTTTGGCTTTTTTTAGATCAGGCTTTTCAACAGAAGATGCCCTATGGGATTTTTGCTCTTTTATTCAAAATTAATGGGATGGTAAAAATATTGCGGTCAGCTCTTTGTTGACATTACGAAAGTCTTCGATATGGTTAATCATGATATTCTCTTAACCCTGGAATGCTACACTTATTTGCGAAACTTATTATGCTACACTGGGGTACAATGGTACCCCAAAGAAAAACGACATTTTTATATGAAAAAAAATGTATTCAGCGAATTCATAAAAGAAACTAAGAATACAGAATAATAGTAGTTTTTTTTTGCAAAAAAAGGAAAATGAAATAATATTATTCTGAACAAGTTGGACATATTTTATTTTGGTGTTGCAGACAAATGAATTTTTTGCATAGAGCGCAGTTGATCCTTGATTTTCTATCCCGGCTTCTTGGGCAAAATGCACACCTACCCGCGGTGGTAGTTGGCTTTGTTTGCTCTTCTGCTGCTGGGGTTATTTTTAGTATACCGCATATTGTCTCGCGGAGTTCACGCCTCAAAGTTGGAGTTTGTAAGCGACGTTTCATATGTGGTTCACTAAATCTATTGCCAGTTTTTTTTAAGTATGTTCTTCTGTTTTCCAATTTTTCTTTGTTTTGTGCGTAAGAACCACCTAAAAGGATCATTGAGTTGTATCCCACAATATTAAGCAAATTACAAAACAAGCAAAATGGCCAGCGGCGCGTCTTTCTACTGGTAGAATAAGTGTGACACAATTGGTGTGTCCACTCCGCCCTTTGTTGAATTATAGGATTGTATTATCTCTGGTAGTTCGGTGGAATTTGGCTCATCACCTTTTTCATGCATTGTAGAAAGCATCAATACAATTTTTTTTTTCTTTTTTGGTGGACAGTACGACAACAAAGTAAGTTAGTTACTATAGTAAAACATGGAAGAGTTTACCTGTCTATCCTTGAGTTCCAAAAATAATGATGGAGGTATTTCTTTTTTATTTTTCCTCAAAGTGCCCACAACGGTTATGTTTTTTTTCAAAAGATATTGGGCAGTCTCCACTGACGTAAACCAATTATCCATAGTAAGATTTCTGTTGGTACCATGAAAAGAACTAGTAAGTTTGTCACAATAGTACTGGGCAACCGGAACATCGCGTGGTGTGGAATCTTTGCCTATGTAAACTTCAGCGTCGAGTACAAAGGCCGTTTTAGCATCGCAACACATCACTATCTTGATTCCATACTTGTCGGGTTTTGATGGAATGTACATCTTAAATGGACAACGACCTCGAAAACCAACTAATTGTTCATCAATCGTGGTATATTCCGATGGAACATATAATTGTTTCATCATATTTATGGATCTCTCGAACACTTCTCGAAATGCTGCAAGTTTGTCCGTCGTTTTCCTCTGAGCTCTGGTGTCTTTGTCGTCAAATCGAAGACAGTTGATTAGAAACCTAAAACGTGCTTCGGGCATAGTTGCCCGAAATATTGGTATTCCACTGTCTTTATCAAATAACTCTTTGGTAAACACTCCATTCATTTTCATTACACCGGCATAATAAAACAAACCAATGAGTGCCTGTATTTCGGTAGAATCCGTGTCTTTGGTGAAAGAAGGTTTATTAGTTGTTTCTGTATCATTGTCATCGTCATCGTCCACCTTTTTGGCATATGTTCATCTTTGGACTTTTATTTCTTTGTTTGTATATGCCGTAATATCTCCAAGGTTTTCTCTGGTAAAACATAGTTCCCATGATTCTATTCCTGAGTTTATTTGCTTGGATTCATTTTTATTTCCAGACAAATTTAGAACCAGATTTCTTTTTGGTGTACGATGTACTGTACCTTTAACCCCTGACCATTTGAACCCATTTTTACCTCTTAGTTTATGGGGAAACTTCAACATTTTAACTTTGGCTTGCTCGGCACGGTATATTTGTGCCAGTGGTACACAATCTTCAGAATCAGAGGATGGAAAGGAATTCTGGGAGCAAACTGGAGTAGAAGAAATTGAGTGGTCTTCGTTCTCAGTCAACGATGTAAGCCGATGTTGATCTGGGCTAGTAGAATAGTAACGGATGTCTTCAATATCGCATTCCTCGTTCCCTTTTAAGTCATCTCTAAAATCTGGTATGATGGCATCGTCCTCATCACTCTCGCCATGAAAATCATCGGAATCAGAATCATAGAGAATTTTGTGTATTTCCGAGATATCATCCGGTTTCGATAAGTCGAAAAGCTTTTCTTGGGAAGTCATTTTTACTGAGAACTATAAACAAACAAATTAATAAGTGCACGAGTATAACAAAACTGAGTACTTGTTACATTTACTAAAAAATAGTTTAATAAGACTTACATACTCACGTTAAAAGAAAACACTGAAATAACGTTTTTTACTATATTCGTATTCTGCTACACTGGGGTACACGTGTATCCCAATATCAAATTTCAGGACAATGAGAAACACTTCGAGCCCCGTCAGTATCACATACGAACTGATGCAACAAGCCATGAAACTACTCAGCAGCTCAAGCTTGCAGCTCCATCTGCTACCGATTGGCGGTAATTTAAAAAAAAGCTGGGGTACACGTGTAGTAGCATTCCAGGGTTAAATCATGATATTCTCTTAAAAATTATATTTATAATGCTAACTTTCGCGAATGCATTGGTTTGTATGTTATTCAAATAATTGTAGTGAGAGAGTTAAAGCGTTCTAAGCGATTCAAAAAATATTTATTTAGGCGTTCCCCAAGGTTCTGTATTAGGTCCGATACTGTTTTTGTTATAACAGTATAACAGAGTGCGCCATCATATATGGGTCGATGTAAACTTCGAATAATTTCAACAATTGTCAACCGATTTTCATGTGTCGTAGCATTTTGGAAACGTCAATTCAGTACAATTTTAACCATGAATTGCTTCATACCAAAAGAACGCGCGGAAATAGTTTCATTAAAATTGTGCTAACGCAGCGTGCGTAACTTGCAGAATATCGCGATCGTGTTGCGCCTAAAAAAGATACAATTCATCGTTGGGCCTCGAATTTTTTTTCAATTTGGTTCTGTGGCAATCCCTCATGAGCAACCTAGGCCACGTCCGCGGCGTTCAAACTCATTTATTCAGTCTGTAAAGGTCAGTGTTCAAGAAGACCCAAGTTTATTATATCGGCGCCGTTCGCAGCAGTTAGGCATCAGTGGGACCACTTTGCGGAGAATTTTAAATAATGATCTTTACTTATTTCCAAGAATTTTGCCACAAGATGAGCCACGGCGCTTGATATACGCACAAAATGTCGTTGCAATGATTAATGCTGAGCCGGAACTCTGGCAGCAAATTTTGATGACCGATGAGGGACATTGTACGCTCTCTGGTTCAGTTAATAAACAAAATTGTCGCTTCTGGGGCACCGAAAATCCTCACATTATTCACGAAGAGCCGCTATATGATCAAAAAGTTACTGTTTGGGCCAGTGTATTTGGTGGGATCAGGGCGGTGTTATTTATTATGAGCTGTTGAAACCAAACGAAAAATCACTGGAGGACGGTATCGAACTCAATTAATGCGATTGAGCCGAACACTGCGCCAAAAGCAGCCACAATACGAGCATAGGCACGAAAAAGTGATTGTACAGCATGACAACGATCAGCAGTTCCATTCATATGAAAACATCTCAAAATGGCTTGATTTGTGGATAGGCTCAAAAGACCAACACTTCTGCCGTGACGGTATGCGGGCTCTGCCAGAAAGTTGGGAAAAAGTTATCGCTAGCGACTGGCAATACTTTGAATGATTTATTTCTAACCGTTTTTTTCACAATAAAGTTGCATTTTCATCAAAAAAACGGCGAGAACTTAGTTTCGCCCCTAATATCTAACTGTGCCTTTACTTGAATTTTGTAAACGAGAATAATGAATAAATATACAAAACCACCCCTTTGGTCTCACGAAGCAATTAAAAATTGGAGCACCAGATTACTCTTTACTCACCCCGATATAGGCGTTGAAACTAGAAAGTAGAGGAGAGGTCCCTAGGCAATTCGAGAGCAAATACGACGGCTGGACAGGGATATTTGTGTTTACCGATAAAGTAGGGCTGGCTAAGATATGGCTGGACCATGTAGAGCTAAAGGATATCATTGCTCCGGACAAAAAGGTCTTCGATTTCAAGCCAGAGGGAGGACGACGACATCTACGATTGAGAGGAAATTGTAGAAAAGGAACCACAACTGACCTGACGTGCGGCACTAAAACCAGTTACCTAAAGGACCAACCAGTTACCAGAGCTAAAGGATATCATTGCTCCGGACAAAAAGGTCTTCGATTTCAAGCCAGAGGGAGGACGACGACATCTACGATTGAGAGGAAATTGTAGAAAAGGAACCACAACTGACCTAAAGATCGAACCGACTACAGCGCCATCTACAATAAATAAATAAGTAAGAAAGTTAGGGTTGCCAAAAGTCATATGTAAATTTCAGACTCAGTAGTGACTCTTTCTGACGTGAATACATATATTTATCAGATTGTCCATGAACGTTTTCAGGGCAGGAGACTTTTGTCGTGTGAATTCCCCAGTCTCTAATGCATTAGGTAAGACTATATTTAGCCGTAACATGCCATTAATAATACAGTAGACGGTAAACAAGTCACTAGAACCCGGTGGTACAAAATGCACAACATTAATTAATGTTCTTGTCATGTCTACACAGTTTCGCCTTGCCAGAAATCCCACGGATTAAGGATAACGAAACATAAGTTTGTGACATCTAGCAAAACACATTCAAACTTTTCAGGGAAAACTTTCGTCATAAATTCAATATAAAATGCACAGTGCAGCGATTTTGTTACTCAATTCTACTAAAAAAAAAACAAACAAAAATACATTAAAGCAAAAAATAAAACTGTCAGGAAAAACATAAAATTCCATGTTTGTGTCGCCGCATTTCCAAGCGAGCTAGCATAAGACAAGAGTCCATATAGGTATACGACTACTACTCCTGACACTCGGTCTTCTCTCCAGTTTGAGTGCATTGTGTTTGTTCAGATGTCCTTTCTGGGAAAAATATCATCTGCAAATAAACCCGAACGTGTTCATCCGTGTTACAGATGCTCAGGCATTCAATATAAAAATATTTTTTTCAAATGAAAACAAGAGAAGTGGGCAAATAGAGAGCAAACATTCCAAAACTATGCACGAATGCAGTGGGCTGTGGGCTGTGGGCCTGGGCGGCCATGATGTGGGTTTGGGACGTAAAGTGCAGAGTGCACTGTAAGCAATACGATAAAGTTGCATGATCACACTCTATACATTGCTTAGATCCGACAGATGGTTATTGTAAACACAAGATACTGGACAGGAATGAGGGCAATCTCTTCAACTGGTAGAAAAGCCATTGCAGCATTGGTATATGACTTTATCTGTTTTCTTCTCTAGAGTATCATAGCACTCCACAGCTGTCTAGGTGCTTAAGTTTATAAACAATCCTCGTTGTAAGAAGATTTCAGTCTTTGTTGGAATCCTGTGATCAAAATAAATACAATGTCTATCCGTAAACTAGGTCACACTAGTGAAGAAGTGAAGGAAGTGTAGTTACGGGGCGAATTCTCCGGGACACAGTTGTTCTTTTTTAATTATAAAATTCTGTCAAATTCATGACAAATTTGACATCGGAAACCTGTCAAATAAGTCATCGTCAGTCGCTGCCTGTTAGACTTAGCTCCGTTAGTTTCGTTTGCTTACGGTTCCATTGGCGCTTTCCTTGACTGTCAAATGCTTGCACGACACCCATCATAACGTCAAAAACAATTTATTTTCCTTTGACGAAATCCAATTTCAAGGATAATATATAAAATGCTTCATGCAATCCTACATAATCAACGTACATATATAGGAAAGTCTGCATGCCATGCAACTAGTGCACTTACCACCACCGCCTCCCATTTATGTCACTTATTGTGTGCATAAATAAATCATGCAACCAATTTCCATCTTGATCATCATCCAACACATGCATTGCCGGTGTCGTACTTCTTCTGCCTGCCATGTCCGAAGCCGGAACGACTAAATAAAGTTACCGTCCGTACTCACCCAAGCAAACAGATACCTCATCGCTTCGGCATGCACTCATTCAGAAAGGAATACACAAAAAAAAACCCGACAAAAACAGGAACGTCTACGAGACAGGGAACTGAAATGCTCATAACTTAATTTAAAACTGTCGCTCACAATGCATCAGGATTGTGTTGCTTGCCACTGCAAGGGGTACATGATCCCCAGTACCCAGAGAGGGATTCCAATAAAGCTGAATTTAATATTCCATGCGTACAGATATCTATGTATGTAATTCATTGTCTTCTTGTTGGTTCCTAAGAATCGTCCTTTGTCATTTCGTTTTTTTACTACCCCTTTGTACCTAACTCAATGTCCATAAGTGAGCTGTTAGGATGGTACCGCCTACATACTGAAAACTTCTGGCAGGGAATCAGGAATCGGGCATAACGATATACACAACTTATGTATGTACGTTGATATGCAAATAACGCAGCTAGCAGGGAGGGACTTCAAGGAACTGAATTTTGGTTTATGCTTTTTGAAGTGTAAAAAGTACAACAGAATGTCCTAGTTACCATGGTGAAGCCACATATGCCCATGTACTGGAAGATTTGTAGATTCAGGTAAATTAGTTTTGTGTCAGATTGTCACTGTAAAATTTAAATGTTCAACAGAAGGTTGAAAGATAGTTAAACAGAAAGTAGTTTTACATGGGCAAGAGTTTAGAAAGCAGGAAATCGGTTTAGTATTATTATAAAGTGCTTTTGTATTAGAATCAGAAAGAACCTTAGCAATAGCAACAGTGCTAACACAGCGTGCGCCATCTCGTATGGGTCGATGTAAATTTTGAATAACTTCAACAATTCTGAACCGATTTTGGAAATTCAAAAATTTTTACTCAACGTAGACCTTTGCAATTTATTTTGATTAATTTTTGAAAACAATATCAATTGGCCTTTATTGCCGATGCAAAATGGGCTCGTTTTCGCGCATTCTCCACGACATTTTCGAGCATTTCGGTCGAAATTTCTGCGATTTCCGCACGAATGTTTTTTTAGAGCTGTTCTATTGTCTTCGGGCCATTAGCATATACCTTGATTTTCAAGTATCCCCAAAGAAAAAAGTCTGGAGGAGTAAAATCCGGCGCTCTCGGAGGCCAGTCAATATCGCCCTTTTTTGACACCAACCTTCCAGGGAACTTCTTATGCAAAAGGTTCATTGCTTTGTTCGAAGTATGGCATGTCGCGCCGTCTTCCAGGGAATTTCTTACGCAAAAGGTTCATTGTTTTGTCCGCAGTATGGCATGTCGCGCCGTCTTGTTGAAACCAAAAAAAATAAAAATTAAATTGTTGAAAAAATTAGGCTTTTTTTACGCATTTCTGGGACCACATAATGGGCCAACATCCACCGATATCGATCGCCATCCACTGTATCGTCAACTTTGCAGAAATACGGTCCAATGATGATTTTAGCGCATAACTTTTTGATCATATAGCGGCTCTTCGGATTTTCGGTCCAGAAGCGACTGAGCCAGAGAGCGTAAGATGTGCCTCATCGGTCATCAAAATTTGCTGCCGGCTCAGCATTAATCATTGCAACGACATTTCGTGCGTATGTCAAGCGCCGTGGCTCATCTTGTGGCAAAATTCTTGGAAATAAGTAAAGATCATCATTTAAAATTCTCCGCAAAGTGGTCCCCCACTGATGCCTAACTGCTGCGAACGGCGCCGATATAATAAACTTGGGTCTTCTTGAACACTGGCCTTTACAGACTGAATAGATGAGTTTGAACAACGCGGACGTAGCCTAGTTACTCACGAGGGCTTGCCATAGAACCAAATTGAAAAAAAATTGAGGCCCAACTACGAAATGTATCTTTTTTGGGCGCAACACGATCACGATATTTTGCACGATACGCAGGTTGAGTAAGCACAATCGAGCGTTCATTTTTAGTGAGCATTGAAACTATTTCCGCTCATTCTTTTGGTGTGAAGCGATTGTACTGAAGTGACGTTTCCGAAGTGCTATAACATATGAAAATCGGTTGACAATTGTTGAAGTTATTCGAAAATTACATCGACCCATATGAGATGGTGCACTCTGTACCAATATCAATATTAGCAATAGCATTTACGGCATAGTAACGGCATCAATATCGACATCAGTATTATTGTTAGAGAGTAAGCGTTGGTAAGGCCACAAGCATCAACGGAAGTACAAAAAAGAAACTTCACCAGAACCAATAGGGTGTCCCAAGACATAAGGGACCAACATTTTGTTGCAAAATCGTAGCTCCTGAATGGACCGATTTTGATGATTTTTTTTTTGTTTGAAAGCTAACATGATCGAGATGGTTCTTAGCTACAATTTATGAAGATCTGTTCAGGCGTTTCAAGGCCATAAGCTCTTTTATGTGGCGCAAATTAATCACCTTATCGGAAGATGTCAACATTTTTACGAATGGCGTCGTACCTCATATATGACATTAGTGAACTACACAGCTGCATACATATAAGCACTGGAGCGGTATAGCACTAAGAGCGTGGAATAATTGTGTCGATTTTTTTGACCAATAATCGTTCGGTGAAATTTCGTGAATTTCGATGTCGATTCCTGTCGCGCCAACTGGGCAAACATTCCGCTTAGCGAATCGACTTGAACAGACTAGAACCATAGGAGACCATGCAGGACTGGTCGTTCGGCCGAGAATATCACGGCTGTGGCTACCGATGTCGCTGAGAACGAAGCAACATCAACCAGACAACGGGCCACGCAATTGGACATAACCAGACGGATTCTACGGCGAATTTTAGTGAAAAACACATGTTCCCGTACAAAGTATAAACAGAGCATCTGTAAGTGCCTGCTGACTACCAGTCGCGTGTAAATTACTGACAATCCATCCTTAATCAACAACGAACAGGACGATTTTATGTCGAAAATCATCATGAGCGACGAGGCGCATTTACACTTAAGCGGTTACGTCAATAAGCAAAATCTTCATTTCTGGAGCATTGAAAATCCGCGCGTGGTACACAAAGGGCCATTACATCCACTGTATGGTGCGGCGTTCACATAGTACAATTGGTTTCAACAAGGCGGTGCAACCACACACACAAACACACAAGCCACAATGGATATTGTGGAGGAAGCGTTTCCTGGTCGCGTTATCTCCAGTTTTGGCGATTTTTCTTTGGCATAGCCGGTAAGATCGCCAGATTTCTAGGAATTTTTATATCTTGCTGTCGACGATTCAAATTCGTACTCTTTTCCTTTATAATGCGGCTCTGGCAGCCAAAAACATATGTAAATGACGCCTTTGAAAATATAGCGGTGAAAGAACGCACCATTCGACGTTGGTTTGGTGAGTTCCGTTTGTGAGACCTAAGCTTCAAAAACGAACCGCATGGGAAACCGCAAACGTTGACTGGCGACACCATTTTACGAAAAACGATGCAAACCCAACAAAAACGTGCGGGGCACTGCACACAACATGGGAGTATCCCCCATGACAATAAATTGACGCCTATCTCAAATAGGAAAAGTGAAAAAACTCGTCAAGTGGGTACCCCATAAATTGAACACGGCCCAGAAACTACGCCTTTTAGAAACCTGTGCATCGCTGAGTCTAAGACACCGAAATGGATTTTGTATGACAACCGTAAAAGATCTGGACAGTGGTTGGATGCAGACGAAAACCCAAAGCACACACCCAGAAAAGGATGGACATCGAAGGGACCCATCCACTTTTCATTTCTTCAACCATGGGAAACGATAAATGCAGTCAAGTATTGTGAGGAAATCGACATAATGCACCCGAAATTGGCTGAAAAGCAACCTGCATTAGTCAGTAGGCATGGTCCGATCCTATTGCAAGATAATGCTAGACCCCATACCTCTCACGTATGGCTGTTTCATAGCAGCCAACTTGGTTCCAGAGTTAAGGTAATCTATAGGTACTAAATGGCCTCAATCAGGCTCATGATTGCCTATGAATGGCCCCTGTGGTTCAATGTGAGAATAAGCTTAATAGAAAAGATTTGGTTGGATGAGAGGCAATATCTCATGAATATGAGTTTTCGAAATTTAACTTTAACGGACAAATTTCTGATAAAGCTCAATAGGGGGCGTTCAACCTCAATAACCTGTACCACGAGAGAGCGTTTCACCAGAAGCACCCCTCTATTTAGATCAATGTGGGCTGATAGAGGAGACATTAGCTCTCAATTCCGTTGTGCGGCGATTTGTTTACGAACATGATGTTGCGCTCTGTGAGCCATTCAGCACTTCAGGTTTAGTAGTTCGATTTCACGCCGAGATCGAGGAGACGTCGTCCGACAGTATCAACGCTATTTGTGGCTGGAGTGGACTGCGGCAGTGATGAATTTTAGTAGGTCAGCCTCCTCAATGCAAAGCCTAGCACAAGCCAATAGCAGGCTTACAGAGTATAGGATAAGTAAGGGTGAACTAGTTTATTGTTTAGTTTATTGTATTTTCAAAATAGCTTAGTTTAAAAACATAAAATCCGTAAGAAAAAAACAAGAATAAAATAAGACCAAATAAAACAAAACAGAAGTAAATATAGATTAAGCTTATCACAGTTAGATTAAGATGGTTTTAAGTTCTATTTGAAAAGAAGAACAATGATCATGCGCTAATTTTTTTGTAAAACCTATTTTTACAGCCCAAGATAAGTTAAGTTAACCCATAGGTATGTGTATATATAAAATAGAGAGTGATTTTTCAACGGTTCCAACTATCGTGTATAGAGCCGTTTATAGAGTAAGCATGCTGCGTTTTCGAAAGCATGCTTTGTTGTAGGTTTTCCCGAATGTACAGGTCCACCAGTCTCCCTAGCCTCTTTAGAAGAAAGGAAGAGAGACTGATAAGTCTGTAGTCTTTTGCAGTTGTGTGGTAGGTTTTTCCTGCTTTTGGTATAAAAGCAACATTTGCTTCCCTCCAGGATAGTGGTATATAGTCCCAGTCTAGACGGAGTGAGAATAATACCAAAAGCCACGGTTCGAGAATGCCGTAGGCACGTTGCATCTCTACCGGGTGGATTCCTTCCGGACCTGCAGATTTGTATGGAAGAAAGCTATTTACTGCCCACTGGAGTTTTCTTTCGCTACTAGTTCCTCTGAAATGAACGGATAACTCGGTATGAGTTGTTCGAATTTAGAGTTAAATTAAGGCGCGTACAGTAGGAGCCTTTGATAGTATCTTCCTCACTCTACTGCTCTCATTATTTTTATTATTGTCCTTTGCGCCTTTCTTATCTCACTTTTATATAGTCTGAGGCTGTTCTTGTAGCGGCTCTAGTCCTCTGCGCTGTTTTTTTTTTATTGCTTTGTTGAAAAGCCGTCTGCTCTCCTTTCTAAAGGTACCAAAATTAGCAGACCATCATGGAGGTTTGGTTCTCTTTGTTGATCTGCTACTTAGGCAAGACTTTAGAAGGGATCTGTTCATAGCTCCAGTAATTTTAGCCACCAGACGTTATAGAGCGGGGTCAAGGGTGAGTTTAAGGTTAGCCTTATATTTATCCCAATTGATCCCTTTAGGGTTCCTAAAGGATATTTTAGTTGGGATCTCAAAGTTTAGATGGAAGCGAATGTAATGGTGGTCAGAGAAGGAGTTATTTTCTGGTGCCGACCAATCGTAGCCATTGCCTGCTTCTCATCCTGTTCGTATACTTTCAACCTAATGGTTTTACGGCCATATCGAACTTTGCCTTCCTTCGCTTTTAATGGAGGGAAGGAGTCTCTGTTCAGCAACGGGGTAACTGTCCTGTACGAGCCCTTTTCAACCTCCGCCTTAATGACTTTCCAGTTGGTAGTCGGAAGATCGGGATTTTTCCTCTTCAGCAGAAGCAGGGATCTCGTCCGTACTTACAACCTTCGGCTTGGCACTTTCTCACAGATTGTCCGCCGCGGCGACAGTGGCCCTTAAATAGGATGCAGCGCTGTCGTCGTCGCAGGCAATGAGTTTGCAATACCGATGGAGCCAGCCCCTATCGGTAAAACCAGCAATTTTCTTTTCCGGGCTATTTTTGCACATGGAGAAAAGGCTGAGGTTGATCTTACCTTCAAGGATTTTCCAGTGCTCATGAGTGATGTGGACCTCCTCATGTGATCGAGGCCTTTATGTTGTCCACCCACTTTTTTTGACTTTGGTAGCGGATGCGGAATGTTCCTTTCTAGGTCGACTCTTTCGCTCTCCAATTGTTTCCGAAGACTACGTCCTTTTCATCCCAATTGTCCTTGCCCTTTTTTCCAGTCTGCTAAAGACTTGAAAAGCAGAACGACTTCTTCTATAGGCCATCGTGCTAGCTTCTACGTGCGTTCCTAGGGCCGATGTCGTTGCCTGGTAAGGGTTTTTGTTCTCAATCTTCTGAGAATATTGGGGGGTAGTCCCCAAGGGTTTTTGTTTATTCTTTTGGATTCTACTTTGACCCCACGAGTAAGCAAGTGTAGAAAAGGTCCACCACAACGTAGCCGGTTCTACTGTGGTAAGGCATGTATATTATAGGCCTTGCCAAAGCACCCAAAGGAGCTCGTTAGGGCTGGTTTAATCCCCCGCCTTCCATCCCTCGGCACGGTTCTCTCGCTCACACCACCAGGGAGTTATGTATCTGTTGTTACCTCTTTCTTAATGGTCCACTGTGCATGATTGATGCATGCGAGTAAGACCTTAGCTGACACTAACCGATGATTAGTCATTTCCAGCGTGCGCCCACGAGGAGGACTAGAAGAAGAGGATTTTTGCCCGCCTTGTAATTGACTTACTTATTTCGTTAGAATACTCCTACTCATTTTGACGAAATAAAAATGCCAAAAGCATGTTTAACATCTAATAAAAAGATCAACCATATGAATTAATAAATGACAGCCGTCAGCCATAACCTTTTGTAAGACTTCCTTTTGGTTCTATATCATGACTTGGATCGAAACATAGTTTCAATGTCTTCTCCTTATTTGATGCGTTTTTTTTTTGGAAAACAATCCACTTTCTCCACCTCAAAACCTACATCAACTAGTGCAGTATCCAATCATGGGATATATTTCAAAGGTTTTTCAAATCCTTGCCCGTGAACTTATGAGATCATATGACCGCCGTACTATTGATTTCAGTACGTGAATCGACTCACAAACAATCCATTGAATTTATGTTCAAAATGGCAAGCCAACGACACCCGCAGTACTATTTTCATAATCGGCCCTTAATTGCCGGAGCCCCTACACCCTCTTGCTCACGCAAAACGTATAAGTATATAAGTACTATATACCAAAAAAACACGAACGTTATGTCTCATTTACCTCAGGATTTTAGGGCAAATTTAAATGCCAACCCGCGTCTCATCCATTTCCCCTTGTTTCCCTTAATTGAAGGAAAGTGGCAACCCTTGACATTTGCCTAGTGCACGTGCCTTGGGCAAAATCAAAAACCAGGAAATTAAAGCGTGTATGCCAAGAGCGTACGACACAAGAATGGTGTGCTCGAAATGGTCGGGATGGATGGCTATAGAACGGCTATGACTTGAATGGGAATGAGAATGGGGATGAAAACATTTTCAAAATTTTCTGGAAGAATAATACCCCTAATTGCCAAAGCGTTTTTCACTTTTAGTCTAGCATATAGCTTTAACCAATTACTAAGCATAGAAATGAAACCTCAAAAGCGAACCCGCTGGAGCTGGGAGTCGACAGTTGGTGTCTAGGTATGGGTCGTATTTAATTGCGAATCTCTTTTGTAATCGCCGTAATTGTGCCGAAAGTCAGCAATACGAGTACAGTCGGTTGTCTTTAAAGCTATCGTTCGAGGTTGTTTTACGAGCTCTCAGTATTCAAGACCGATGTAGAGCGGAAGAGGTGATGTATGTCACACAAGGGTGCGCTTTATTATATTATAATGTGTCAAAGGCGGAGGGGGATGAGATGCTTTCGACAACGGCTACGTCAAATCTATTGTCATCGCTCGAGTACTCGAAGGTTGGGTATTACTTTGGGTGTCGTTTGCTATTGTCTTGAAGCGTCAGCTCGACAAGCGCCTCGGGAACGGGGTGTTTTCTCTTACTTTCTCTTTTTCTTTATGAATCCGTTTAACAGCAATCTTTCGCGTGTCATCATGTCTCTGCAACGAGGTACTTTCCTGTGGCTAATTATGCTGAAGAATTTCATCCCAGATGCGACTGGGAAAAGAATTTTTCCCCTCCAACGCAC
The DNA here is from genome assembly GCA_958301585.1 of Merodon equestris. Taxonomy (NCBI): domain Eukaryota; kingdom Metazoa; phylum Arthropoda; class Insecta; order Diptera; family Syrphidae; genus Merodon; species Merodon equestris. The sequence continues at coordinate 59,990,573 of OY284416.1, forward strand.
AAGAACAGGTTTATTAAGTAATCTCCAACCCTTCTTGCCTCGGGGTGATGCAAAGGGTGTAAGATCAGAGAAAACGATGAAAAAAGACTACTTAGCTCCCGGTGAATTTCATTCTCAGAGGGATTATAAATCGCTTTTATTATTTGTATTATTTTTCTCCCTGCCGGCTTACCACCCATTCGCCAGCACGGGTTCACCCACTTTGCAGGCGGGGATGATTGTTATGTTGTTGTCATTGTTTTCGGGCTTGTGTTTTACGGCTGCAGCAGTTGTAATAATTCATTTTATACTGACGCCAATATAAAATGTTAACTGTAATGTTATTTGGTATTATTGCCGGAAATTATGGCGCCTAATTAATTGGCGAAAAGCATGGTGAAGAAAATGCAACTTGTGCGGATATAAATTGTGAGCGTGTACTTGGATCGTTTTCATTTTAGTTTGTGGATTTCAACAGGTACGTGATTGGCGTCGGATTTTATTTTCTGCTTTGGTGCTTATTACGTTTTCCTCGCATTTGTGAAATTATGAGTAGGGCGTTCAATTAGTGTTAAGCGAGAAATGCTCATGCAGAGTGCCGTAGGTGTGAGATGAGTTGTTCAAGTAATACGAGTGTAGTTTAAGCGTTTTATAGAACATGTGCAACGGTATGGAGTGAGTAATTTGCTCAAAGACAAACTTGAATGACTTTTAAAGTATTTAATACTACAAAGGCTTTAGGGAGAAAGGCGTTAAATGCTTAAATAGTGTTAGGGCTCCTAGATATTAATTGTAAGGGGGAAGCCAACAAATGTTTGCTGTCATCAAAGGGTAGATCTTTTTTGCAAATGTTAAATTCAATCTTTGGCACTTTTTATCATGGATTCCTTGCGATATAACAGAGCATTTTTATTAGTCAAACTTATTACGAAAATGGGCGGTATGTACAAGTTTCATTTACGATAAACATTGCGCTTTGAACAAGTGTGCAACACAAGCCAGGTATTTCAGTTCGTTGCTGAAGTCAATAACTGGGCCAAATATCAAAAGTTGATCTTCATTAAGACGCCTACAAAATCAAAATGAAAACACAGTTTAATACAGACCACCTACTCATTGTCATGATCCCAGGTTGTAAAACCCCCGAAATCACAGTTCCCTTCGGGACGACGGTTCCTACGGTTCACACAATCGAAGTACAATAAACGAAATTATTACAAAGGATAAAGTATCACGGACAATAAATTCGTTCAAACCTATCCATTCTGCCGCAAAGGACTATAGGCCAATAAGTCTCTCGTCGTTTCTATTAAAAACCTTGGAAAGACTCCTTGATCTACATCAGAGGACTTATCAACTCACATAACTTACACAACACTCAACACGCCTACCTTAAAGGCAGAACAGTGGAGAGTGCTCTGCATAGTGTTGTTCGTGAAATTGAGAGCTCATTGAATATAAACAAAATTACAATGACAGCCTTCCCCGATATAGAGGGAGCCTTCAACAATGTAAAGACAGAGGCCATAAAGTACACAAATCCATTGTAATCTGGATTGAAAATATGTTAGATAACAGAATTATCAATTGGACACAGCTCTATAAGAAAGTGACAAATAGAGGCACACGATAGGGAAAGTTTTCTCCCCCTACTATGGCTTCTTACAGTTAACAAAACCCTTCAGCTCTTCATGAAGAAAGGCACAAAGACCATTGCAAATGCCGAATGACCTAATTATCTTGATAAAAGGTACATTTCAGTGAACTAATGGAAACTGCGGTGAAGCAAATCTCCTCGTGGGCAAGACAGAAGGGTCTGAGAATAAACCCCCAGAAAACCGAGCTGGTTTTAGAAAAAGGAAAATCCCGATATTTGTCAAACGGATGCTAAGTATCTAGGCATTATTCTTGACTTGACACTGTCCTGGAGGATGAGGAAAGGATTGAATGCTTTTTATGCCTGCAAAAGATCTTCGACAAAAGATGGGGCTTGCCACCGTACATCATTCATTGAATGTACACAGCAATCATTAGTCCCAACTTAAAAGGCCCTAGGCTGGTGGACCGCTAGCAGCCCGAACATCTACATGAACTTGCTCAGAAAAATATAAATGTCAGCCGCTGTTTGTACAACGGGAACTTTAAGAAACACGCCACTAGCAGGGTTGGACATAATATTTCATCTCTTTACTCTGGATTTATTCATAAAAGGCTGAGCTGCAAAATCTCCCAAACTATGGGAGTCATCTTTGTGGAAACAAGCCAACTATGGAGCGGCCATGCTCAGAATAATAGATGATCTGGGAAAGAAACATGGTTTTAGTTTCCTCGCAGCTACGACCGACTAAATTCTCCCCCCCCCCCCCCCCCCCCAAATAACTTCTCTTTCAGATTACCAATTCTTTTTCCCGACAAAGACGAGTAGCTATCAAACGCCGTGATCAACGACCACGAGATTATAACCTTCACCGACCTGCACTGAAGTCAATAGGATCCTGTGCAATGAGATCGAAGGCTATCATGAAATGTCACGACTCACTGAAGTCCATCAGACACCACAAACTCTGCTGGGTCCCGAGCCACAGCTCAATCGCATGGAACGAAAGAGCGGACGAATTGGCCAGGCAAGGGTCTGAAATGGACATCAGCGAAGCGGACACGTCATTGCAACCACCGATCAGCGCATTATACCGGATCATAAATGACACAATTATAAAAGAAGCCAACTCGTCTTGGCTTACAAGAAACGACAGCCACACGACAAGATTATCGTGGCCAGAGCTCAATATTGGAAAAACAAAAAAGCGCCTGGCGTTGGACCGAATCTCGATCCGTATGCTCATCGGAGTGATCACAGGACACTGTCCCATCGGAGCGATACTCCGAAAATGGAACTCGAGATCTAGCGCTCTTTGCAGGCACTGCGGCGATGAGGAAGAAACCGAAACGATCCAGTATCTGCTTTCCCACTGCCCAGATCTCCAAAATCTCTTTTCACAGAGATTGCGGACGTAGCAAATGCAGATATAATGGATCTTCTAAAATTCATAAAGAAAGGGGTGGTTTCAGCCACCACGTGATAGAACAGGTTAATTGTATGTGTACTCCACAAATGAAGGAAATCAGAATGGGCCCTTTGGCCTCCGAGTGGAAGTGATGCTCAACCATCACACTCCCCTATGTTAACCTAACCTAACCATTGTCATGATTGTGATCCTCACATGTTCCTCTGTTCTGTTCCATCTCTTCTATCTACATCCTTATAGATTCCTCCCGTCTATGACAAATCCTAGCTGACTGTCTTTTTCGTTTCTTCCTTTAATTTATTTGGACCTTTGTGTGTGTAGTCGAAAGAAAATAACATGGTTCCATACTTGTTTGCAAGACTGTTTAATATAATACATAATTCGCCCTCAGTCTAAGTCTGGCCATCTGATCGCATGATTAACCCGAAAAGTTGATGTCTTTTGTCGGAAGGTGGTCGGTTTTTTTCTTCGCCCGCATTTTCCTCCGTCACATGTGGTTTTTGCCAGTCATTACGGTCTCTTTTGAAAGCGTTCAATTTCACTCACTTTCACTCACGAGAACAGCTTGGATTGATTCAAATCGGTCAGTGAAGATTTAATTCGTTTCCTCTTCATCTCACTACGAGTATTTCTCAGAAGGTACAGATCGTAAGCTAGAGAGGATGTGATGACGTTAAGGCTTATTCCCCTATAATTTTTCTGAAGCGAACTCATCAGGTGACATGGCATCTCAACGCTATAATCCTCCACGTATCTCGAATGTTTCAAATAAGGCGTTTCCTAATTTAACTCGTTTTTTATTTCCCTTTAGGCATATTTGTATAGGTTTCACCAAGTTTTTCCAGATTTCCATCTTTACAAGGTCATGATGCATATTCGACCGGCTTATAGAGTCATACGCCTATTAAAACCTAAGAAAAGTTGGTGGACCATTTTATGGAAATCCCATTTCTCGTCTAAAAGTCCTCGTATGGTGAAAATCTGGTCACTCGTCGAGCGGTTTCGTCTCAATCATTACTGGTAGTCTCCGATTTTTCTTTTGATGTCAATCTCTTTTTGAGACTATTAGGCAGCGTCTTGTAATTACTTGACTGCAGAATTATTCCTTGGTAATTGGTGCAATATGTACGGTCACTCTTTTTAAATACGGGAATGATGATTGAGTTTTTCGATTCCTCGGCGATGAGCACATGAATTTCTCTGTCAGTTTCCTCCAGCATATTTTGTTAATTGCGGTGGCATTAGCTGATGACTTTACTTCCTCGCAGTTCTATCTGCACTTTTGTTGTGCAGATGACACCGTTTTCCGCGCTTGCTTTCCCTGTACATTAGGTGGTTTATGGAAATATTTCCTCCATTGGACTGCAACTCTTTCATTGTCCGAAACAAGCACCCCATTGCATGTAAGTCCTGATCTATCCTGGTATGCTTTTCCTATAGCCTTTATTTCTGCGAATATTAGTGTCGTGTTTTTAACCGCACATTCTTCCTCAATATCCGCAACTTTTTTCCTTTGTCTTTGTCCTTTTTTTATACCTAAAACGACGGCTTGTAAAGTCTGATATCTTGTAGGCTTCACTTATCTGATGATATCTTCACTTTTTTCTAGAGCTTGAAATCTTAGAACATTTACTTCTTCCTCCCATTCTTCGCCGAACCAAAGCATTCCTGTGGATGCTTAGCCTGGCTCGTTTTGGCTGCTTCCTTAACAAAACTTTTTATTGTTGGCCATACTGTTTTTAATATTTTTATACATACGAGTACCTTTGCTTTCCTTTTGTGAATTTTGATTCGACATTTAATTTTTGCCATGATTAGAATGTGGTCAGTTTGTAATGCGCTTGTCTGGAAGCTATACCATTTAGTTTATAGGTATGGTGTCTTCTTTATACTATATATCAGGAAATGGTTAATTTGGTTGTGCGTACGCAGATGCAACGATGAGTGAGCAGGATCTTATCGTGAAGCATCAGTAATGGTTTTTTTTTTTTTTTTTAAATACGGATGTTTTCTTCATATTATTATTATTACCGGGCATTTGCAACTCGCAGCCTTTGCAACTTGACCACCCTTCCCCAAGCCTTCCTGTCATAAGTGTGTTCCTTCCTTGTTTCGTTGTTCTGTCCTATCTCTTAAAAATCCATCCTTACATTGTCCTTCCATTTACAACACAGCCTTCCGGGTGGCCTTTTTCTTACGGGTTTTCCACTCATTATACATTTGACTGTTCGTTGACTGTCCATTCGTTCTACGTGTCCTGACCATCTAATCTGCCGGACTTAATTGCATGGGGCTGAATAGAGTTCCTCGAGTTCTTGATCGTATAGTTATCTTCATTCACCTGTTCCTGTTTTCAATCACAGATTCTCCTTAGGATCTTATTTTCAAAGAACAGAAATCTATTTTCTTCCTTTTAAGTCAGACACTAGGTTTTACACTCGTAAAGTGTCACTGGCATTATTATGATTTACAAATACAGATTTTAGCTTTGTGAGACAAAAAAGTATTTGAATAATTCCTTCAGCGCAACGAAAGACGAGTTGCAAATATGCAGCCTTTTATTTGTTTCGATCTTTATGTCGTTTTTTAGCAGTCAATGTAATACCCAGATATTTAAATTGGTCCACTTTTTCAAAGCGTTTGCCGAGTATAGGCAGGTGCGAGGGTTGGATCGATCCAAGTCGGTTAGTGATATATTTGGTTTTCCCTTAATTTACCTCTAAATGTACTTCCTTTTCTGCCATTATTAGACTTTCTACATATCTATTTCCTCATTATCGCCCAGCAGGTCCAGATCGTCAGCCTGAGCTAGAATGGTTGTGATACCGTTAACCGTTATTCCCCTCCCCTTATTTTGAAGGGATCTCATTACGAATTCCGGTACCAAATTAAAAAATTTAATTAAAAATGTCAAGTAGCCCCCGACCCAAAAAAAGAACTCTAAAAAGTAAAAAACATTTTTTTCTCTCGGACTTTTGACTCCATTGAAAGAACCTATTAACATTATTAACTTAAGCGTCGCCACGTCGGGCGACCACTAGGTGAATAAAATAAAACCAGAATACAAATAAAAAGAATATTGCTTATTTGTTCGCGTACTGCAGCTGTCTAGTTCACTTATGTTAAATATGATCGAGATACGACGCCATTTACAACAATTATAACATCTTCCTATAGGGTGGTTCATTTTGGCACCTAAAAGTGCTGCTAACCTTAAAACGCCTGAGTAGATCTTCATAAATTGTAGCTAAGAACCATCTCGATCACGTTAGCTTTCAAACAGAAAAAAAGGCGTCAAAATCGGTTCCTTCAGGAGCTACGAAAAAAAAATTAAATTTTTCTCTCGGGTATTTTCTTAAAGGACCTATTAATATTGTTAAGATAAGCGCTGCGGCGTCGGGAAAATTATTTGAAATCCATGTAAATCCATAAGAAAGATTGCGGCCTCTACGAGAATGAAAAAATCGACCGTTATTTAGAAAAAGAAAATTAACGTTCCACCCATACAAATTCAAATCGTGCAAGGTCTAAGGGAAAGCCACGAACCAGCATATTGTTTAGTGATGAAGCACATTTTCATATTGACGGCTGCGTAAATAAACATAAATTGCGTTACTGGTATCCAAACAACCCTAGTGAATGCCATCGTTATAATCAAAAACGTTTACATTGCCCCTAAACGACGGTATGGTGTGCCATTTCTGCCCGAGGGATAATTGGCCCTTAGTTTTTTACCCAACAAGAGACAGTCACTGCTGAAGTATATTGCCGAATGATGGACAAGTTTCTGTTCCCGCAACTGCAGCTGTCTCCCAGACACAACAACAGAACGGTATTTCAGCAAGACGGTGCTATACCAAACGCAAAAGCTGAAGGCTATTTTCCATACTCTGGCCACCTTGCCTTCCGGACCTCACACCATGCGAATTTTTCTTGTGGGGATACCTCAAGTCAAGGGCTTACAATAACAATCCTCGAATCAATTCAGAGAATATTAGCCGCGAAACTGCCGCCATTGAAGCAGAACTTTGTTCACGCAATATTGCGAATGTGAGGTTCCGGATGCAAGATTACATGACAAGAAACGGTTGTCATTTAGGAGATATTGTTTTTAAAAATTAAAATCCACAACATTATGTGTATATTTTCCCAAAATACCTGCAATTTTCAGTTTTTTATTAATTTTATTTCAATATTGAAAAATTTCCACTGGACATAGTGGCGTTCAAAGAAATAGCACACCCCCTGTGTTTTACACTAAGGGCACCCGATTTTAGTCAAACACGATTTAGTATTCATTTTTTTTGTAAATTTTCAGTGTATTTGTGTTTATTTAATTGACAGAGCGTAAAGTGGTATATATATGTACAGTAAAAAATAAGAAAAATATCAAAAACTTCATAATAGACCATAAATTGATTGTTCACAGAAATAGCACACTATCTTTGAATACGTATAAACTAATGAAAAGGTTCCATTTTCCATCTTAAAAGCTAATATTTTGTTGGATAACCTTTGGACTTCAACACTAATCTGCATCTCGATGGCATACACTCAACCAGTTTTCGACATCGTTCAATTGGGGTCCTATACAGTCAGTAGAGTCTGTGATCTCTGTCCTATGGAGTAGACGTCTGTTTAAGCGCGGCAAGATCTAAAAGCTTTGTGTTTCATTTATATACATATAAATTCAATACACTGTGCCACAATTAAGAACAGTACAAACAAATCTGTAAAATACACTCCACTTGTTTTATTAATACTTTAAATAAATACATAATATTTAAGTGGAAGTAAAACTGGACATCTAACCGTACATCTTGAATTTTAAGAATAGCTGCATTAAAAATAGCCGCACACCACCCCAACAACAACAATATTTAACAATATTTATTCATATTTATTCATAATGTCACATGCACATAACACCAGGCTTAATAAACCTCTGAAAAATACACCTGTATCATCACCTTCTCACCCACAATCGCCCTCTTCTGGATTAATGATGTCAGACAAACACACTCTTCTGCTATCCAAGAAGATAGAGGATCAAGGTGAGTCGATCTTGAATAAGCTTGCTATGATAGAAAAAAACATATCCGCGAGAATAAGCATTATTGAAAACTATCTGTCCGATAAGTTTGATGAAGTTGACAAGGAAATAAATTCGCTAAAAAGCCGTCTGTGTGCACTCGAAGGTTGCTCAGGCAATATCAGCTGTTTGAGTTCGGAAGTTGAATTGCTAAAAACACAACTCCAACAAAAACAAGACCAGCAACACCAACCTGAACCAAATTTGTGCAAAGATTTTGGCAACTTGAAAATGCAACTTGAAGCACTTCAACACAAAACTTTCGAATCCGATGCTATTCTCGTAGGAATACCTTTTCTGCCAGATGAAAATTTAAAAAATATGTTCAATCACCTATGTCACACGATTGGGTTTCAACCGCCACTACTCAACAGAATTTTCAGATCAAAGCCAAAGCACGATTCTGTGATCATTCTTAAATTTTGTTCACCTCACGACAAATACGAAACACTAAGGAAAGTTGCAAATCTGCGTAAAACTCACTCGCGACAAATTAACTTAAGAGATGTTGGCCTTGATTCGGACAGAAAAATTTATATCCACGAAAGCCTAACCAACAACAATCGCGACATTTTACGGCGTGCTATCCAACTTAAACGTCATCGTCAACTTGCTTCAGTTTTCACAATTCGTGGCCATGTATTAGTGAAGGCTGATATAAACACAGCAGCCATTATTATACCCACTATGGAAAAGCTGAGGGAAATTGCCCACATGCATAAACAACAACAACCTGCGAATGACAGCTCACCAAACGAAATCGATGATGATCATCCGCCCGACGTCACCAGTGGTCTACAACAGCGAACATCAAACTGTTAGGGACATTTTATTTATATTTTTATGTTTTATTTTTTATTTTTATTTTATTGGGTATTTATCTAATTTTAAAATGTTAGGTTTAGCTAGTAATTTTAATGTTGTTCACATTCAGTTTCTTCTTAAACTAATAGTCCGGCCTCTTAGGTTTTGTTATGGGGTCATTTTCAATACTGATGCTGTTGTTCTCTCTCATATAATGCTTTCGTCATATTTTCGCTTTCATAATATATGAGCGCGGAACTCGAAAGACGGAGGAGTGAGTACTCTATGTCTTACGGAAGGACCGATATAGAATTTAATAGTACGCGCACAATGCTCGATGTTTTTTGTAAAAGGTATTCAGGACTCTCGGTTTGCCATATAAATGCTCAAAGCCTATTAAAACATTTTGATGAGTTTAAAAATATTTTCAACAACTCAAGAGTCGACATCGTGTGCGTTTCGGAGACCTGGTTGTCCTGTAGTATAAACAACGTCGTAATTAATATTGACGGTTTTAAATTATATAGAGCTGATCGTATTGGTAGGCGCGGAGGAGGTGTAGCGATATTCATTAAAGAAAACATTCCATCTAAAATAATATCAAATTCGAGTGAAAATGATAACATGGAGTTCATCTTTATCGAAGCCAAATGTGGTTTTAATAAATGTCTTTTAGGGGTGATTTACAAACCACCCAATATACTCGATACAACTATTGTTACGAGTCTTATTGAAAACGTCGGACTTAATTACGACCACATTATTATCACAGGTGACCTCAATGTTAATTTGTTAGATGAAAAAAATGGATATGTCCAACATTTTCTGAATAATTTAAAGTCCTTACATATTTCTTCCGTTAATACCGTATGCCCCACTCACTACAGTGAAACAAATTCCACGCTTTAGATGTATTTTTAGTGAATAGGATACGCTGTACACATTTTTATAATCAATTAAGTGTACCAGGTTTTTCAAAACACGACCTCATTTTTTTAATATATGATATATCATGCGACAAAACGGAAGTTGAGAAGATGGTACAGTTTCGCGATTTTAAAGCAATTAATCTGGGCGGTCTAATAAATGATGTCAACTCTGTTGACTGGCATAGTCTATACTTTATGCCTACTGTCGATGAACAGGTAAACTTTCTTACTCAGTCAGTCAACAATCTTTTTAATATGCACGTTCCAGTGAAACAAATTGTCATTCGCAATCGAAAATGTGAATGGTTCAATCACCGAATCCAATCTCTGATTTCGCTAAGGGATATCGCGTATAAAAGGTGGAAAAGATTCAGATTGCCTATACTTCATGAAGAATTCAAAAGATTGCGGAATACCGTAAATCTGGAAATCAGGAAATGCAAAACAAAATTCTTTGCATCGAAGTTCACGTCTAACTTATCAATGAAAAAAACGTGGAACAATATAAAGAGAATGGGTATCAGCAAACAAAAACCTTCTGATCCTGTTGAACTCGATTTAGACAATTTAAATGATATGTTTGCTCATGCTTCCATTACAACTGATACTGTTAATAGTGACAATGACAACGAAGAATTACCTTTCAGTTTGGTACAAATCGAGGATAATAACGGTTTTCACTTCAATAGCGTGAATAGGTCTGACGTTTTAAAAGCTGTTCTCGCAATCAAGTCGGATGCGATTGGGCTAGACTCTATGCATCCTAGATTTCTGAAAATTATTATTCAACAAATATTGCCTTTTATCACGCACATTTTCAACACCATTCTAACCACCTCCACCTATCCCAAAGAATGGAAAAGATCAAAAATTGTCCCGCTACTGAAAAATTCCTCAAATTGCACAAAAGAGTATCGACCTATTTCTATTCTCCCATACCTTTCCAAAGTCTTTGAAAAGCTAATTAGCTGGCAAATCATGAACCACCTAAATGATCGTAACTTGCTTACGGGCTTTCAATCAGGTTTCAGAACACGCCACAGTTGTACTACAGTATTACTGAATTTAGTTGAAGACCTACGTATCAAAATGGACGAAGATCAAATATCATCGCTGGTGCTATTAGACTTCTCGAAGGCCTTCGACACTGTTCCACACTCTCGTCTTCTGCACAAACTGAAAGACTACTTCTATTTTGATGTTACAGCTTTAAAATTAGTTAAAAACTATCTCGATGGCAGAACTCAAGCTGTTTACGCAGGTGGAATTATGTCGAATTTCATAGCAACTAATGCGGGCGTCCCACAGGGATCAATTCTGGGCCCCCTTTTCTTTATCCTTTACAACAACGATCTGCCCCAAGTACTTAAGCACTGCAATATTCAAATGTATGCAGACGATGTGCAAATCTACTTAAGCTATCCCTTAGGTTTAGTCGAAGATGCAACCGCAAGAATAAACGAAGACTTGGTACTTGTCAACCAGTGGTCAGAAAGAAATAAGCTCAAATTAAACTCGAAGAAAAGTCAAGCAATTATTATTTCTCGGAAAGCTATTGATACATCCTATTTTCCTAAAATTGCGATCAATGGTGGAGAATTAAAGTATTGCAAATTGGTTAAAAACTTAGGAGTTATATTCAACCAAACGCTTACCTGGCATGACCACATAACATATGCGGTAGGAAAGGTCAATGGCGCACTACGTATGCTTTATCAGCTAGGAAAATGCCTTCCAGTGCAGATAAAAATGATGCTAATAAAATCTCTTTTAACACCTATTCTATTCTACGCGCATCCTGTTTTCTGTGACCCGGACTCTTCAAGTAAACGAAAACTTGAGATCGCGTTTAATAACATGGTACGGTTTGTTTATAATCTTAGGCGGTACGACCATATATCAGAGTTTACCTGTAATGTGTTTAGCATGAACCTGAGAGATTATTTAAACTTTAAAATACTTTTATTTTTGTTCGACCTTAAATTAAATGGAAGTCCACAATACCTTTTTCAAAGGTTACAATTTGCGAATTCTGGCAGAAACCCGGTTCTGATTTTACCAAAGTTTATATACAACACCACCCAAAAACAGTTTTTTGTATATTCCATAAGACTGTGGAACTCACTTCCTCCCAATATGAGGAGATTGAACAGCAGACGTAGCTTTGAGAGAGACCTTATTCGTTACCTGAATGGACAATCGTAAAGTATATTTTCTTTCCTGGTTTTGTCTCTGAATTGTAAACAACATTATATACATATACAAGTGTAATTATATTAAACAGCAGTAGGGTAATAGGGATTAGTTTTGTATTAGATTTAAGTTGTTTTTACTGGATTTAAATTGCTTGCTAAATTACCTCTGTCAATATAGTGTTAAGTAAAAAGACAATAGTCTTAAAATACTATATGTTTGTTCAAGAAATAAAATAAAAAAATAAAAAATAAATATAGTTGATATACCAGGCCCGAAGCATACTTTCGCATAAAAGACTCAAGTTTGATGGTTTTTCGTCCTGAATCTTTTTCCCTATATCGTTCCATAGGTTTTCTATAGGGTTAAGATCAGAACTTTGTGGTGGCCATTCTAAAATATTTACTTTTTGGTCTGCAAGCCACTGCATTACAGACCTCGCCTTATGCTTCGGGTCATTGTCTTGCATGAATTTCCACGCAAGGGGGAGAAACTCGAATAGGGCTCCAAATGATTCTCAAGGATTTCTTTGTATTTGTATTGATCCAAGCGCCCTTCTATTTTCACAAGTGGACCAACCCCGTGCCAAGACATGCATCCCCAAACCATAATACTGCCACCTCCGTGTTTGATGGTCTTAATGGTGTACAGCGGGTTGAATTCTTGATTCGGGGGACGTCGTACATATATTTTTCCGTCAGATCCGACACTGTTAAACTTGGATTCACCGCTCCACAGGATGTTCTTCCAGAAAGAAAGCGGCTTATTCACATGAGCCCTTGCAAACATTTTTCTCTTCAACCTATTTTTGTTTGACACAGCTGGCTTCTTCCTTGCGATGCGTCCATGTAGATTAGCCTCCATGAGACGGCGATGTACGGTTGCTGCTGATACTTGAATATCATATTGATCCTTGATTTGGTTTTTTTTTTCCTTAGATGTTAAAAACGGATCTTTTTTGCTGAGACGCGCCATTGCTCTGTCCACAAGTTCGGTAGTCTTTCTTGGTGGTGGCTTTCGAATTTTATTAAATGTTGTTTCTTCTGCCTTCATATGCATTATAGCGTTTTGGACCAGCTTTCTGGAGCACTGGAGCAGCCTGGCAATGTTCGATATTGTCTCACCTTTACGTGTCATGCCTAAAATGAGTTCACGCTTTTCTGCGGTGCAGTGTTTTCCACGACCCATCGTTTTTATCTAAATTTTATGACCAACATTTTTAAAATACTACTAATATTTTAAAGATCAACTTACTTCGAATTTTAGTCTAGCGAAATACTCTAAAAAATACTTTAAATATACCTGTGCTATTTCTTTGATCAGCTCTGAGCAGTGATTGATGATTAATAACCGACGCATATAACCACCAAACATTTAAAAAGGGGAATACCCTGTTTCGTTCTTATTTCTACCGATCACACAACTAATTTTTACCTTTAACAGACATCTGACGCCACAACATGACGAAATATAACGGTAGATTCTCAATTCAAAGAGGATGTGCTATTTCTGTGAACGCCACTGCACCAATTGCTTTTCGGCCTGCCTTTTTTGCGTGTTGAAATTGGAACGTTGATTGATATTGCCTTTTGGACGGGGTTCAAAGGATCTCTCCTTTGAACATGGCAATACCAACTGAGTCGGTCGCGCTCTATCTTTCTTTTGATGGTTTCTTTTACGTGGAGGCTTCCTTGGATCTTTGAACTTCTAATTCTGTCACGCTTTGTAGCGAAGCGCTTTGCTGTCATGCGAAGCATCTTCATCTCAGCTGCCGTTAATTTGCTCTCATACTTTTTGTGCATTGTCCAGCATTGTGAACCGTATGTGAGCGCCGGACGTACAACTGAAGTGTAGAGCCTTCCTTTTCGCTTAGGGGGCATTTTTCGATGACAGAAGATGGCGGAGTTTTCCCGCCACTTTATCCACCCTACGCTTACGCGATGGTTGATGTCGTCATCACAAGTTGCTTCTTTATTAAACATAGATCCCAGATATTTAAACTTTTCACACTTGGGGAACACTCTTCCATTCAAGTAAATGTCTGGAATAGGCTCATGAGGGTCAAAGAACGGGCAGCACAGATACTCTGTCTTCTTTGAACTAATACGATACCCGTGTCCCTCAAAAATGTCCACCCACACATCAAATGCTCGTTGTAGGGACGCCTGATCATCACTTATAATGGCTCCATCGTCAGCAAAGAATAGCTGGTGCACATTGGGGTCCATCGCTTTTCCTTCAAGCAAGTAATCAAGGACTGCTATAAAGAGCAGTGGGCTGAGGACGCTCCCTTGGTGTACACCGACTCTGATTGCGAACTCTTCGGTGACTCCTGCGGTGCAACTTACTCTTGTCGTTGCTCTTTTGTACATGTCCATGATCACTCGCACGTAGGTTTCTGGAACTCCTTTTTGTCTTACCGCTACCCATAAAAGATCTCTTGGTTGCCGGTCAAAGGCCTTCTCGAAATCAACCAACACCATATGCAAGTCCTTTGAAGAATCACGACGCTTTTCCATAATGACCCTTATACTTTGGATTGCATCTGTCGTTGATTTACCCGAGACAAACCCGCACTGGTCATCAGATAGTTGTATTATTTTCCGCAGTCGGCTATCTAATACCCGTTCAACGATCTTCATGGTGTGCGACATCAGCTTGACAGAACGGTAGTTATCACAATTTCGCGTATCACCCTTTCCTTTGTGCAAAGGAAGAAGATAGCTTTCCCTCCATTGATTAGGCATAGTGTCGCCTCTCATAAGTTTGGAGATAAGAACCATGAGCCATCTAGACCCGATGTCTCCCATCTTTTTCCAGAACTCAGAGGGTATCCCGTCCGGCCCAACAGCTTTTCTTTTCTTGGAGTTTTTAACCGCGTACCGAACTTCTTCGACTGTGATGTCGGATATTTCGGCATGATTCGGGGCGGCTCTTGGAAAGTACACTCGGGGAAACTGTTCGTTCAGAAGTTCCTCGCAATACTGTCGCCATCTGTGGAGAATTTTTTCGTCTTCCACAAGGAGTTGGCCTTCAGCATTGTTAATAAACTTTGGGAAACGAATCTCCTGAGCATTTTTTTCTTCTCTGGGCGGCTGTCTTAAAGATATTTTCTCCTTTGTTCAAATTGCTTTGTCGAAGCTCCTGGGTAGCCTGGTTCCTGTCAGACGCGGAAGACGATATTTCTTCCAACTCCTGATAGAGGCCTTCCATGCTTTTCGCTTTGAATTCGGCGCACTTTTTCTTCGCGATACCTTTACAATATCTATATACCTTTTCACGGCGACCTTTTTCCTCTCTATTAGTAGAAGAGCACTTTGACCAAGCTTGGAAAGCCATTTTCTTTTCGTGTATCACTGCTTTGGCTTCGTCTGTCCACCACCAGGTTTCTTTTGCGTGTTGGCAGGGGTCTTTAGATGTTCCGAGCAGTGATTTGGCTTTCTCCAGGCCAGATTGTTGTAGGGAATCCCACATGTCTGGTGCTCTGCACTCCTCATTACTGACCTCATCGATAATGGAAAAGAGGTAGTTCTATGTAGGTCAGCTTATACCACTTGATTCTATCAGACACCTTCGTTTGCTGCTTTGACTTCTTACTCGCCTCCATAAAAAATTCAGTCAGGAGGAGACGGTGTTGAGGGGCGATCGCGTCTCCCAGGATCACTTTGAAATCTTTAACTCGTGGCTTCATGAAACTGGATACCAAATGGTAGTCTATTTGAGTTTCGTTTCCGCCGCTGCTATAAGTGATCAGGTGCCGTCTTTATTTGACGAACATGGTATTTAGCACTTTAAGACCGTACGACTTGCACATGTTTAGGATATCTTCACCTGAAGAGTTCCTGGTGCCGTATCCCAGCCCTCCGTGGTAGTCTTCATAGTTTTCGCTTGTCTTCCCGACATGTCCGTTTAAATCTCCCCCAACAAACAAGAGCTCTTCCTTTGGGATGATTTTGACAAGGTTATGGAAATCTAGCCAGAATGCATCTTTTTCTTTTTGTTCGCATCCTACTTGAGGGGCATATGCGTTTATGATGTTCCACACCTCACCATGCATCACCAATTTGAGAGCCATCAAACGGTCACTGGACTTTGAAATGGTTAAGACGTTGCCAAGTAGCTCTGCCGCAAGAATGATGGCGATTGTGTTTTTTCCTTGTTCCAATCCATAGTAAAACATCTTGTAGGCTTTTGTTTTAACGTCCAAGAAACGTGCCCGATTACCGGTGTTTCGCCATTTCGTCTCTTGTACGTACAGGATCAAGCTCATAGCTGCGACCACTCATGCTTCCAACGTTCCAACTCGCGACTCTTAAGTGTGGCTTACGCCGTTGCATTACTTTGCTATCCCCCGGAAATCCTATAGCTCTGACCCGAGCATTGCGGCTCGTCCCATTGTCAACGACCATTAGTAGTGCCTGGCGGGGTAGTGCTTTCCCTTTTAGCGTTCTTTGCCATAATGCTACGGTTTGATCGTCTTCTTTCTTCTCCCTTCTTTTTTTGACACGGGCATGCTCCAGATTTTTTTTTTTTTGTTTGATCTTACTCTTACAACACCGGTGATCTCCAGTCGTGTCAACCCACTGATTTGCATGCACACTTGTGGGGCAGTTTAATGGTGGTATATGTGTCCCTAGGCTCACCTTGGTGTTTTCTAAATTGCCTAGATGTGATTTTTGTCTGGAACTCTTTATCATTACCGGTAAATTCTGATTTATCCTGGTTTCCTTTGGTACCGCCCTGCATATATTGCTCTCCTGTTTTTAGCCGCACATTCTTTCAGAATTTTAGCAAACTTTTTCCTTTGTCATTATAGTTTTTTATCCCGAAGAATATGGCTGACTTCCTTTCGTAGGGTTTGATATCTTGTACGCTTTATATTTTTCCAGTGCTTGAAGTCTTAGATCATTATGGGCTTTTCCTTCGCTTTTTCGTCGAACCAAGGCTTTCCTTTGGGCTTTGCAATAGCCTAGTTTGCTTTCCGCTGCCTCCTTTACAACACTTTGTTTATCATACTGCTTCTATCTGTCTTTTTTCTTCGTTAGTTTTTATGCTATCTAGTAAGGCGAACCGATAATTACTTTCATGCTGGTATTGTTCTTACATCTGAGGATGCTTTAAATTTTCACCTTGAATTTTTTATACCTCGCTGCCATTTGTTTCATTGAGTGCCATTTGGAAAGCATCCGATCTGCACAAGCTGCACACGTTCCATAAGCTTATCCTTAATTTATTTTTCTCGTATTCCTTGACGTAAACTACGCATTACTATAAGATAATATTTTTTATTGGGCATTCGACCTTTCGGCAAGAACTCATAATGAACATTATTTTTTTGCTCAGAGTAGACTCGTCAAATGCCATAGTCAATATTTCCAGTACGTTGGAGCACTTAATTTTATACAAAAAATTTATTAAAGATTCCTTCGTCCATTTTTTTTCAATAGCTAAAAATGCCAAATCACCTCTAACCTTTATGAACAATAAACCAGCTATCCGAAATGGCTGACAATGTTGTTGTAGTCATGGGTCGTGGTCGTGGTCTCCAGAAATGAGAATTTCTATAAAAAAATTTATTTCTGATGCCAATCCTACTCAAAAGTTAGGGAGTCTTTTGGATGCTCTAACAAAATTATTCGAAAGTTAATTGGTTTTGCTTTAGGGTTATAAAAGTT
Source organism: Merodon equestris (assembly GCA_958301585.1). Lineage (NCBI taxonomy): Eukaryota > Metazoa > Arthropoda > Insecta > Diptera > Syrphidae > Merodon > Merodon equestris. The sequence continues at coordinate 60,008,271 of OY284416.1, forward strand.
TTTGAGTTTTTGCAACAATAGTTAGATTTATGCCGCGTAATCAACGTTCATTGCGGACTGACTGATGTAGTCGTAGTAATTCGGATATTGAAATATCGAAAAGCATTACAATATTGAGGATTATTCAACAAGAAATGTCATATTAAGTCAGTAGAAAAACGTTTTTTTTTTTATAAAAATTCGTGGTACTCTGAAGTTAAGAAGTTGTTAAATGTTCGCCAAGGTCTGTTAGCAAAAAACCCATTTTAAATGAAAATTTTCAACAAGTTACCGCATATTTGCGGGTATATTTCGCGCATACTTTTTCTCGATAGACTGCAATGCGTATAATTTGCAAGTTAAAAGGTCGAATGATGTTAAAGCGTATTATCACAACGATCGGTCTACTATTCTTGAAATCACTATATCATGCTGAAATTAAAGTCATACAGGTCCATTCTTAGTACTACAATAATTTCAGCCAAAAAAGCTCAATCAGCATCTTTTTTTGATAATGCAATCCATTCACTGAAACCTTCACACGAACATAACTTTTGAAAACGTAATGGTGTGAAATTAAAAATGACACCTCTTATTGGATAACCCTATACCATACACATCGAATATATTGCCAAAAAAAAACTCTAATTGGTCAGTAAAAAAACTTAGTCAACCGGACTGGACAAACCTATTACAATATAAAAAGGGGCATAGTTGAGTTGTTGCCTCGGTCATACAACTAAAGGATTATAACTTGGTGGTGATTTTCCTGTGTATAAATTATTTATCTCTCAGCACTTGACGTGAGACAGGTGTGTCTTCTTTGTCCTAGGCACTAACGAAAGATATTTGTTATTGTACTTAAATTGAGTGTGATGACCCTTATTTGCCACTGTTTTCTCATGAATTCCTCACACATCCTTCGAAGAGCGTGTATAAGATTTAGTTCCATGTAATGGAATTATATTGGCGGAAATGAGGGCCTCATCTAAATATCTAATGTATCCTTAGCTTCGTCTCTTTTTGATCCTTCTATTCATAAAACAGATGATCTGCTTTTCTCTAGTCCCCTCTTCATCCCAAGCCCTATTCGCAATCCCAATTTCGCTCCAGAAATAGATCAATTTCCTCCGAAAACGGTCGCATTCGTCTTAGTCTTATAGCCAAACGTTTTAAAACTTAATATTCGTATACGATTTTATCGATATGTCTATGGAAACAAATTCCATTTCCACCACTTTGTTTGATCCTAGAGCACTCGTAGGCGGTAAATTACTGCCGCACGTGTGCCTTAATCAATTTTCAATGCGAATCTGCAAAGCATCCCGTCAGGACGCTTCCCAGGAAAACCCGACTTCTTGTCTCGTAAACTAACCATCTCCTCGAATGTGTCGATATACGAGTGTAGCGAGGCACAGAAATACAAGAAAATATTGATGAAGCTAGAAAACTTTGATTGGAGCAATTTTGAAAACAGAAAATTGAGTTTTTTCTTCGACACCACTCCGACTGGATGGAAGGAGCGTGGGTAGCAATAGAAGAAAAAGTTTCCAATCCACACCTTCTATCATTCTTCCACTTTCCATGCAGTGATTTGTTTAGTCGTTCCAATGGAATACTCTCATCCGAGACATCCCAAGGATATTTGAATCACTTGAATACGATGAGTGGAGAAGGTAGGCGGGAAGGATAGATGAAAAAAAAAATCTAGACAGAAAAATCGCCTTTACTTCAGTTCATTTGGAGAGACTTATCCCACACCAGTTCAACCGGCATCATGCATAGCTCTGATTGCTGCGCAAGTTGTTGGGTTATGTCCTGAACTCCTTAAAGGATAGGTATGAGGCGAGCTACGAAATCATATTAAAAAGATTTGTTGACAAAGTTTTAATTTTTTTTCCTTCTTTTCGTTTCTCCGCCTCTTCTCCGATTTGTCTTTTGAACTTGGTCCTTGTGCTTATGTGCCCTAACTTCTTGTCCTTTTTTTTTTGGGTACAATCGAATGTATATACATATATATTAATATGTATATATTTGGCCAGATTGTGTTCATAAAGGCAAAACGCAGAAGTTAATGATGTTGCGGGAGTTAGAATCCGCACCATGTGGACGAACTTCCGTATCCGCCCGTTTGCCGTTAGTCACGATATGGCATCGCGGAAATGGGCGAGTACTTGTGCGACCCATTGTTGGATGTCCTGTAAATTGAGCGTAAACGAAATTCACAGTTTATTTCATTTCTTCGCCCATTGTCCCGTGCCTCGATAAATGGTGGAAACATTTTGCAATTATTACAAATTATTTCTTGCTCATGAGTTCTGAGTTGTGCCACGTCGTCCTTTGTCGTCCTTTCTCGTGTTAAATTTCATTTATTACACCGCCATGAACATTTGCCCCTAAGATGGCAAGGATATTGCACAAAGAGAGAAAAAAAAATGGAGAAAATCGAAATAAAAAAGTCGAAAAAAATATGGTAAAGAACTAAAGTCCATAAGGAGGGAGGTAAAAAAGGACAAAAGTTTGCCATTTGCCTCGCTCAAATGTGAAAAGTTTTTTTCTTGTAAAGTAGGAATTAAGTATACGGAGTCATTTTGCAAAGTTTTTTCAACACACTCACACCGTGTTCGGAGTGACTATCCTGTTCGCATGTGACATCGCGTCCTTGCACTTATCTATATCATCGGTGTTGTTCGTGTTAAACAAAGGACGAATAGATGATTAATGCTCCAATCTTGAGCTTTTTTCGCACTAGATATAGTGATAGCGAACGCGAATTCAATATCTCATGTATGGTGCGCATATAAGTGTCTCCAGCAACTAAAGTATGCTTAATCTCCAGCCGCTATAGGTCGTTAACATTAAACACGACATTTTTGCAAACACAATTTTTTTAGGTCTTGCTACGAGCACTTAACAACAGTCCTTTCATGGGCGGGGAAAAGATATCTTCATCATCATACTTAGAGACCATAAAAGTGAAGTCAATTCCTCGCCACAATGGATCGTAAATTTTGCGAATTGCTTTAAATATGTACGAAATATGTATCCTGTAACTGAGTCATAAATATTCGATTGTGTTTCATAAATAAAAATATTTCGCAACCGTTGAGCTAGGTAGTCGTTTTAGGTGTTGGCAGGCGAACGACGAGGAGATGGCTTGGAAATAAATTAGACGGAAGTGTGGTAATGCGAAAGTGTTTTGAAACGTACTTTTATTTCGTGGCAAGGCTGGTGTCATTAAGAGGGGTGTATTGGAGTGGATTTAAATTTTAAAAAAGATTAACGTTGAGCTCGTTTATTACCTCTGCATCTGTGGCAGCTTAACAAGGTGTCTGAATATAAAGGACCAATTAGACTCGTGTTTGTAAATTATGTCGACTGATTGCACAGTGTAGCAATTCTCTGTCTTCTCTGTCATGTCTTAATATGACGTTTGACGCCATTATAGTAGACACTGTTTTCGACCTTTCGGTTCTCAGAGGGAATGCTTGCATCAGAGATGGAAGAAAACGTTTTCCATCACACCAACGTCGGAGAGAATCAACGGCATTATAGGCCGTTTATCTTGGTGAATGAGTGACTGCGACGTCAGAGTTGATGACGAATTAATATTTTAAGGGCAAACGGAAGTGTTGAAAGAAACTGGATAACATGGAATATAAAACGTTCCTTAAATATAGATGAGTCTCCTACTTAAGATTCAAGCAAACGTTGATATGGACAATGATTTTCGGTATACTCGTACAGTCGTACAACTCGCCCCACTTTAAGTAGTCAGCTTGAATTATTGTATTGTAGTTAAACAGGAGTTGGATCGAAAAAGGAGGTAATGATTTGTTAGTCGGTGCCGGCTCCCGTAGAAAGTTCTAGGTTTTCGACATGTAGATAAAGGCCTCACAACATTTGTTTTAAAATTCCATTCAGGAAGATTAATCTAATTAGCCTAAGAAAGATAAAACTTGCTTTGCTTTTTCATTCCATAATGAAAGGCTGACTTAAACTCTGAGCATCTACAGATGTACTACACAGAGAGCTCCGGTAACACAAAATGAGGAAATAGCACAACATTTTTGGAAGTGCATGAGAAGTACACTACGAAAAGATTTCATGGCATGAATAATGTTCAGGGGCAGAGCGAATCATTCCCTGCGGATGAAAAATCAAGAATAATTAACTTAAGCAACCACATCGAAATTAAAGTTTGAGGATGTCAAACACACACGTCTCGGCTCTTCAATTCAGGACAGTCTACCTGGAAACATACTGTTACCGCCCATTACTCGTCGAGAAATTTGCCATTCCTGACAATTTCCTTGTCTTGGCAGCTATTTGAACAGGATCTCTTTCTTCTTGCTTCTTTTGCGTGACAAGGTTTAGCCTAAGTCCAATAAACTATTATTCATGAAATTAAACTGTTTCAATTGTTTTTTTGTTTCGCGGCAACAATATGTACGCACAAATTTTGTTAAAAAAATAGAGTGACTTTTTATTTTTCCCAGCAGATAAAATATTTTCCAACCATCAAAGCACTTTTGAAATGCGATTTTTGGTAAATCCTTGAACTCTACCAGCGATGTAGCCTTTATCTAGTCATTCTTGGTAAATATCTCCCTTTCCTTTCAGTTTTGGGAAGAAAAACAATTCGCAGGATGCCAAGTCCGGTGAATACGATGGCTGAGGCATGATCGCAGTATTGTTTTGAAAATTACGCATAAGCAACTGTTAGTCAGCAGGTGCATTATCGTGAAGCAACAGCCATGTATTTTTTTCTCATAAATCCGGACTATTTTCTCTTATAGCTTCACACAAACGCCATATAAATTCAAGGCAATATTCCTTATTGACCTTACGACCTTCCACAAGAACTTATGTTGAGGGTTGAACCACATTGAACGTTGAATCAGATAATTCACGGCAGCATTTAGCAACTTTGCTGACACTCGTTTCATGTCCAAAATATCGAAAAAAAAAAAATCATGAGTCAACCGATATCCCAATTTAAAGATTCTCCATAAAAATGTTCTTCAACGTTTTTATCCGTTGTTGAAATATCTAAGACGGGCATAGTCATTAATATAGAAGAAATTGCTCCACATTCAAACATATATTTTTGGATAGACTTGCCAAATATTACAGCCAACATTTCAAGTACGTTGGAGCGCTTAATTTTATTTTTCACACCAAACTTATTGAAAAGACTTAAGAAAAATATAACTTTTGAAGAAATAAATGCTTTGACAATTCATTTCATTTCTTATAAAGTGAAAAAAGCTTCAACTAAAAGTATTATTCCTAAAAAGCAGACCCTACACATTTGAGGCTGATCAGGACAATTATCACAGTAGGTGGATGTCTGCTTAGCTTCTTTGCTGATTCACGTGCTTTGGATTTTGCTATTTTCTTGGAGCAGACACTACATTTTCTTCTAATTTTTTTTCCCATCAAAAGATACACGCTCTATGAGATGGTGTGTTGCTGAACGGGGTGTTTCAATTCTACGAGCGGCGGCTGTGGGTATTTCAAGTAGTTGAGCAACCAAAATTTCCCTGAATTTCCAAATATGTATTTTCGATTTTGTAAGATGTTTATATAACACCCATGCGTTGACAACTGCTATTCCCGATAAAAGTTCTATGCCTAGTTTTCGATACCACTTGATACCTTTTCTTAGCATAGTGGCATACGCACCCATATGATCAGACAAGTCAATCCCTGATTTTTCCCTATTATATTTGGCCTGGGAATAGTGGGTGGATTTGCACTTGTCCACGGTTGATTTTCTGCTAAATTTGCAGATGGATTTCGACGTGTTATGGGGGCATGGTTAGTTTTAAAATTCCATTTTCATCTTCCTGAGATATCATTTTCCCTCTGGCCAATTTAGCGAGGAGAACATATTTTGGTAAACTTTTTTTGTTTGCCCTTAGTGTTCCAACAGAATGGGTCTTATTTTGCAGCAATTCCTTTGCCAACTCGTAGCTCATATAAAAATTGTCTATATATGTATAAGCACCTACCCTCATTGAGTAGGTCTTTTGAAAGCTCCATGCAAACGTTTCTAGCAAGTCCAACCTCGCGTTCCCCTGTTGCTGACTTTCCAGCATATATTTTCATATCCAAAGTGTTGAGCAAAGCTTGAAAAGTTTGGCCCCATAACGATGCGTCTTATTTGGGATATATTGTCGGAAGATAAGTCGACCTCTCCATGGCACGAGAGTTTCGTCGATAACAAAGTCTTCTGCGGGGAAAAATGTTCTCTGAAAATTGTTCTGTAGAACTTCCATCAGGCCATTGATTTTCCTTAATCGGTCGGATGTATTTGTTGTCTCGTTGCTGCTAAAGTGCAAATATGAGAGCAAAGATTGAAACCTGTTCCGGGGCATAATTGCACGTGGAATTTTAAGATCATAGATCCCACCCGTCACCCAATAATTTTCAATGAGGCCAAGGGGAACAAGTCCCATGTACATAATCAACCCAAGAATTTTTTTTATTTCTTCCGGCTTTGTTTAAATCCATTTATTCAATCCGCAGTATCTTGATATTGAGCGAGTACTTATGTTTTGTGGGGCATATCGATTGGTTTCTTTTGATATCATCTCCAACACCTCTCCGTCAATTAGTTTGGAATAAATCATAAGAGGCGTGCTCTCAGGCGAAATTTGTATCTGGAAACCAAATTTGCCCACAAATTCAAAATGTTTCTGTCATCTCCTGTTCTCCGACCAGTTAAGAGAGTCGTGAAACCTATAACGAACTGCAATACAAGTGTACATGTGGTACATCTTTGAGAAAACCGATAGCAGATAATAGTTTATTGTAATTGTATTTATTCAACAATATAAAAAACAAATAAAAAAAGAAATAAGAACAGAGAGTGTGGCTATCATAATTGATAGCCAAGGCACCTTCTGAAAAGATAGTGCAGTATTTTCCACTATCTTTGCAAGAGGTGCCATGGCTATCATTTTTGATAGCCAGGACTAATTTCGTCCTGGACCTCCAGTTAGAGTTAGTTAGTTAAAGTGTAAATGTATTTTATGTCGATATTTTGTAGTTTTATTTCATCAAAAATATAATTAACGACATTTTTTGTGTTGGCACCCCATGTAATTTTCTCGAAGTTGCCTTGGCAGCCAATATGTTAATAGTAAAAAATCACCAAGAACAAGAAAAAATTAAGCATCCAAAATGGCTGATAATGTCATTATATGATGACATGTGTGCCAACATAACCAACCTACCAACATAACCTTATTTTTTGAATAAACCTCGCATATACATACATAGGTTACTAAAGGGTCCGCCAAATAATTTTTTTTTTTTTTTTGAAAATGCTATAAAAAAAAGCTACTGAATATTTTCTAAATTTCTTTTTTTATTTGAAAGTACAATCCTTCCGGTTAGTAATGGAAAATAATTTCATTCAAATGGCTGCCTCGGCTGGCCATGCAGTAGCCTACACGATCGGTCCAATTTTTAAGCACATTATCGATTGTGTGCAGCTGTATTTCACCAATGGCTTCACGAATATTGTCCTTTAAAGCGTCAATTGTCTCTGGCTTGTCGGCATAACACTTATCTTTGACGGTACCCTACAAATAATAGTCCAACGGTGTCAAATCGCAGCTCCGAGGTGGCCAAACGACATCAGCCCTGCGGCTGATAATGCGATCTTCAAAAACAGGGCGCAAAACATCGAGTGTAGCTTCGGCTGTGTGGCACGTAGCGCCGTCCTGTTGAAACCAAATGTTGCCTATATCCTCCTCTTCAATTTTTGTGAACTAAAATTCGTTCAACATGGCCCGATAACGATCGCCATTGACTGTAACGGCCACTCCTTGCTCATTTTCGAAGAAAAATGGCCCAATTATGCCTCTGGATCAAAATCCGCACCAAACAGTGGCTCGTTTTGGGTGCACCGGCTTTTCAATGTATGCGTGCGGGTTTTCTGTGCCCCAAATGCGACAATTTTGCTTGTTTACATACCCGCCAAGATCAAAATGAGCTTCATCTGAAAAGATGATTTTTTTGGCAAAATCGGCATCTTCTGTAAGTCGATCGCAGGCCCACTTAGCGAAGCGAAAACGCATTGGATGGTCAGTTGGCTTCAACTCCTGAACCAATTGGACTTTGTATGGCGTCATACCAAGGTCTTTATGCAAAATTCGTCTCAATGATGTCGCCGAAATGTTCAATTGTTGAGAACGACGGTGAATTGATGTTGATGGCGCTTCACGCACACTTTCTGCCGCAGCAGCAATATTCTCGGGTGTACGCACTGTTTTTGGCTTTTCACGCTTTGGTTTATCGATGAGGATGCCAGTTTCTTTCACTTTTTTCACAAGATTACGAACATACGGAGCTGACGGTGCTTCTCTTCTTCCAAAATCCGTACGCAATTTTCGCACACATTCTGCAACATTACCATGATTTTCAAAGTAATGTCGCAATATCTCCCAGCGTTGTTCAAGCGTATACACAACCATATTCGTTCAGCGGAAGGATAAAACTAATTATCTGTCAAATCAGACATGAGCTATGTGTTACCGTTCACGAAATAAGCACTACTTGAAAAAAAAAATGTTAGATGGCGGACCCTTTATTTATATTTTGAGCTTTGGCAACAGAAAAAGTTTAATGGCGCCAACTGACGTTTCTAATTGAAAGTTTGACCTATAACAATGACTTTCTTCAGAAAATTTTATCATTTCAGCACAATTTGTGTTGTTTACAGTGATTTGCAAATATTGTGTTAGCGAAAAAATGGAATTAATTCGTGAACATTTTCGTGCGATGATTTTTTACGACTTTCGACGTGGATTATCAAGACAATAGTGCAAGCAAGTTCATTTTACTTCGACTTTTGGCGATGAAGCCCCATCCTTGGCCGCTGTGAAACGCTGGTATACCGAATTTAATCGTGGTCGCAGTTCGCTCAGAGATGAAAGTCGTGAAGGTCGTCCAAAATCAAGTCTTGTGCCAGAAAACATTGATGCTGTGCGCGTGCTGATATTGCAAGATCGTCATGTAACTTATCGTGAGATTGAGGCATCTTTGCACGAGTATCAATAAAATATTGCATGAACATTTTGCTGTGAAAAAGATTTGTACGCTTCGGCTCCAGCAAAATTTGAAAAAAGCTCAAAAAACATGCTCGGGCTAATTGGTGCAAAGAAATGCTCAAGAAATACAATCGCGGCGCATCAGCTGTGTCTAACATCTACTCGTACACAGGTGAGGAATCTTGGATCTATGCGTATGAGCCCGAAACAAAACAGCCATCCACTTTATGGGTCATCCAAGATGAGCCAAATCCGAGAAAAGTGATTCGTGCGCGAAGCACTTCGAAACAAATTATCGTCTGCTTCTTCGGAATAATTGGACATGAGGCAACCGTGCCATTAGAGCAACGTAGAACGGAGAATTCTGAATGGTACAAAACCACTTGTTTGCCAGAAGTGCTTGGTGAAATACGAAAAAAGAAGCGCCAACGAACGATCATCGTTCATCATGTTAAGGCAAGCTCTCATACATCGTCCGAAATAACCACTTATTTGACTGCCCAAAACATCGAATTGATGGGTCATCCTCCATATAGCCCTGATTTGGCACCAAATGACTTCTTTTTATTCCTGCATATCAAAAATAAATTACGTGGCCAACGTTTTTCAGCGCCTGAAGAAGCCGTTGATGCATTTAAAACCCATGTTTTAGAGGTACCTCAATCGGAATGGAAAAAGTGTTACGAAAATTGGTTCCAGCGCATGCAAAAGTGTATTGATCATCACGGAGAATACTTCGAAAAACAAAAAAGCCATTTTTGATAATAGTTTAAGGTCTTTTCATTATTAGGCTCAAAATATAAATAGCAACCCTCGTACCTGAAGAAGGTGTCAAGAATTTGGACTTATAATCAATAATAAAAACAATTATAAACTCTAATGAAGAGAAACTCAATTTCGACGATAATTGCCAGGAGTTAATTGAAAAATTCTGTCTCGATTATCTAGAAAAAACGTGCTTTTTTTCCAAAATTCTTTACAAATTAAAAAAAAATAAATAAATTCCCAAAATGATAGTGCCACTGGTTGTATCCGTATTTTGCGCACAGGTTAACGCCCGATGAATCCTTCTCTTTTTGAAATTGTGTCGTAGACCCTGTTTCCCATTGAGCTTACTAAGTTTTGTGTTTTTTTTTTTTTTAATTTTTTGGCAATTGGCCATAATTATCTGCGTATATATTATTTTATTTTTTTTTATTACTTAAGTATCAACAAGGCCTTAGCTTTTTTTCTTTTGTTTTCTTTCAAACTTAACATCAATATGTTTTGAAGTATATTTTATCTAAAATTTAATGCTTTTGTATATGCTTTTGTTTTTTTTTCTCCTCTGATATTTCTACGTGATTTTGTTTGATATAAACATTTATTTGTATTTAGATATTAATTTGAGCTAAACTGGTGCAGGAAATTTTTCTTTTTTTTTTGTTGATATTAGAACAAGATACAATTGCTACTATATAAGTTGCTGGTATTTTATTTTAGTTTGAAAAACCTTTGAGATTGTGTATGAAATTGTTTCAGTGGGAGGAGTTCTTGTAGTTAATTATTAAAATTTCTTTCAAAAATAATTACTAAAACAAATATCGATGGCGTATGGGATGAGGAACTGCTGTATTGTGTTTGTGAAAGTCGGGGTCAGATACAACAATAAATTTTGGAGATCACAAAAAGCTATAACAACTCAAAATATATTTAAGATGAACTTAAGTTTAATTTTCAGTATTTAATTTATATTTAGTTTAGTTGTAGTAACGTCTCCACGTAGACTCAACTACAAATTATCCTGACTTTTCCAGTTCTCTAGAACAAACCTCAATATCCCCGATCTTGAGTGAACTAATAGTAAACTATAGCATTTCTTCCTAGTGTAAGATAGTTCTAAGAAATATGAAATAAAAATGAAAAAAAAAAAAAAAAAAAAGTTATTGCTAGGACAACCTCTTCCATTCATTTCAGAGGTATTCGAAAAACTTATGAGTCGGCAAGTTCATGAATACCTTCACGAATTCTCTCTCCTTTGACCATATCAGTCCGGTTTGAGACCGCATTACAATTTTACTACGGCACTTGTAAACTTGGTTGAAGACCTTCGTGTTGAAATGGATAAGAATAATGCAACATCGCTTGTACTATTGGATTTTTCGAAAGCTTTTGATACTGTATCCCATGAAATACTCATTAATAAACTCAGATACTATTTCAATTTTGACTCGACGGCACTTGAGCTAATGGAAAGTTACTTGAAAGACCGCATCCAGGCTGTGTATGCAAACGAGAAACTGTCAACATTCCTTGAAACTAAAGCTGGTGTCCCACAAGGTTCAATAATGTGTCCGCTGTTGTTTACTATGTTCAACAACGACATTCCATCAGTCCGAAAAATCCAGATGTTTGCAGATGACGTACAATTGCATTTAAGCTATCCTATGGGGCTTGTGAAAGATGCAACCTTGCGTTTTAATGAAGATCTAAATTCAATTGTTTTATGGTCCCGTAGAAACAAACTAATGCTTAATTCTAGCAAAAGTCAGTCCGTAACTATTACCTGATCACGCATTGATACCAATAGGTATCAACTTTTTGTCGATAGGTCACCTCTGCCATATATCTCCAGTGCTAAAAACCTGGGAGTTATTTTCAATCAGTATCTTACCTGGGAAGACCACATTGTGAATGTAGTTGCTAAGATCTACAGTTCGCTAAGCGCCCCGTATCAAATAGGAAACTGTTTACCTTTCAATATCAAAGCAATGCCAGTAAAATCAATGTTGCTACCGATCCTCTTTTATGCTCATCCAGTTTTCTGTGATAGCCACAGTTATCGCAAATTAAAAGTCGCTGCCAATAGTACAATACGATTCGCATACAACTTGAGTCGAAGAGACCACATTTCCATTTATGTGAGAGCATTTCTCGGAATGGACCTACAGAATTATATGAATCACAGAATACTGACTTTCCTTTTTAATTTAAAAGATAGCCAAGCACCAGATTATCTGTTCCAAAGATTGCAATTCTCTTCCTCAGCTAGAAGTAGAATTCTTATTGTGGAACTCTTTACTACTGTATTTCAGGCATGGTCACTAGCATTTTTCAGGCATTTTTACCAATATAACAAGGAACAAATCGAATGAGTCAGACTAATATTATACCATCCACAAAATTATGTAATATAATTCCTTTTTAACCAGACCTGCGCAGCCAGGTGCAGCGTCAGGGATAAAGGCAAAGCGTTACAAACTTTCTTTCTATGGTAAAAAAAGTTTGGAAAAAATAACGAAATGGGACTTACCTCTGGCGCTCACTATGTCAATACTTACCGTCTAAAGTACTCACTACACTGTTGTGACTTTTGCTTCTGCAGTACAGTGTCGCTACAGAACCTTCGATATCATCATATTAGGTTGCCGACCTACCGATTATACCTAAAGTGATCGTTGTGGCGGGAAGTTGTGCAGAGGAATTGAAAATAAAATTAGTAAAAAGGAAAGAGTCCAGTTTAACTTTTTAGTTGTAAACATTTAAACTTTGTTGGCAATTTTCCTCTTTCAATATACAAAACCATGAACGCAACCGCAGCGACTAGAGAAATATACAGCGGTTTTGGTTTGGGTACGTATAGTGAGAGAACTGCTCGAAACTGGTTTATCAAGTTCAGCACGTGAAATTTTTCGCTCGAAAATTTGCGGAGGGGTAGACCAGAAAATGTCATTAATAATGAAGAACTTGCAGCAGCTGTTGAAGAAAATCTTGCTAATACTGTTCTTAGCCTTGCTGCAAGATTAAAAGTGCCAACTGGAACCATAACACCAGCGAATATGCTACAAAATTTGGAGGTTGAAATATTTTTGACCAACAGACACCGTAAGGATCATTTCGTCATCATTCATTCATCATTTCGGATCGCATCGTCACCTGCGAAGAAAAGTGGATCCTATGCGATAATAGGAAGGGGTCGGGAGAGTGAGTAGACATGGGTGAGCTTCCCAGTGGACTTGGCAAGGCAGATTTACATCCCAAAAAAGTAATGGTGACAGTATGGTGGATGAGTGAGGGAGTTGCCCATTATTCCTTTCTTAAACCCAGAGAAACAATCACGGCCGAGTCGCACTGTACAGAAATCGACATAATGCACAACAAATTGCTCCAAAAACAGCCGTCACTGATAAATAGGCATGATCCTATACAGCTGCATGATAACACAGGACCATATACCGCACAGGCGACGTTCCTGAAGCTGGCGGAGTAGGGTTTTGAAGTTTTGCCTCATCCGCCTTACTCATCAAACTTATCCCTGACCGATTATCACATTCTCCGAATTTTGGGCAAACACATTCAAATAAAAAAATACATAAGCTCATATGCCATAAAACAGGACAGGACTTTAAGGACTTCTTAGCCCAAAATGAAGAGGCTTTTTTGCTTTGGTGGGACGTAGGATAAATGTCAAATATGTAAATGGAAATTATTTCTTGGAATAAACTTTTTTAATTCTTGACATATCGTTGTTTAACTTTCTACATAAAAATCGGCAACTTCATATGTAATGGATTCCATATGATAAGGATTTGCTTTTGAATCCCTTCTGAATTCTACATTTAAATAAGGCTGGATGTAAAAAGAAACTCGGTACATGGGTGCTATATGAGTTATGAGTGGATCATTTACAACGTGGCCGAATCGTGGTGCGCAGGCACATGTGTTTGGTGAGATTGGCAGGGAATCATCTACCATTAGCTGCTGCCCTAGAGAAAAATCTTTACTCGGACCTGTACTGTCAACAATTGGACCGTCGACCGTCAGAACGCAATCGCCAAGGAACGGCCAGCTTTGGCCATTAGGAGAGGAATTGTGTTCCATCAGGACAACACTGGGCCACACACATCGATAATGACATGCCAGAAGTTCCGGAAGCTTAATTTTGAGGGTCTTATACATCCACCTTCTAGTCAGGATCTGGCAACCCCTGATCTGGCAACCCGCCTGGTCGCGTCAATGGCGAACCATTTTCCGGTGAAAAATGTACCTTAAAAGAGGTGTGTCAAAAACGACTAATCAATTTTTTTGCCAATATGAACGACGGCTTTCATCAGAGAGGTACAATTGAATTACCTTCAAAATGGCAACAATTCATCGAACAAAACCGCGCATACTAGGCCTAAATCGGGTCACTCTAACTATCTAAAGAAAGCATTCATTTTCATGCAAAAATAATGAATTTCTTTTTACTACACCTAGTATTTGGAAAATGTGTCCAATGTTGGCAGCTAATAAGATGAGAGTGTTGCTAAACTGGATGATTCACAGTTAGTTAGGCTTGGGATGTCCGATGTAAATAAATTGTGCAAAATGGGACTAAGAACAGAACTATTGGCATGGACCTTGAAAGAAAGACCTGACTAAAAACTTTGGATTAAGTTGCATAGATGCAAGGAAAAATTTGAAGAAATCATTTTGTATATTACCATAGGCCACAGTTAGAAAATCGAATTTTTCCGTTGTCTACGCTAATCATTCTTGATTCAGATAATATTGCAGAACAAAGTATTGGATGGGAAGTGCTTTGCTGCGGTCTACAGCCAACCTTTTTTATAATTGTCATTAAAAAAGGAAAAATTCACTCAGCGCAAGGTTTAACTCAGTTTAGCAGATTTCAAGTTCTTATCCCCCCTGAATATAGTACCAGCTACAAGCACGTAGCACCTCCCACACTGACTATAATTGATCAATAATCGCCCTTATCCGTATTTATTTATATCTTGTACTATTTCAAACCAAAGGAAACTAGATTCATGGATGCAACTGTTCCACCTAAACTGATAGCTGCCCTCAAACCACCAACTTGAACCTTTTGCCACCCTTAAGAGACTGATTGAAATTTTATTAGACGCTCAATTCAGCATAAAACAAAGTCAAAAAAAAAATCGTCCAATGACATGTATTCAGTGAATTTGAGCTATTTAGCAATTCAGGTTCCATTGAATGCCCAACGATCTGCATGCCGGAGCTAATCCTGCCTGAATAGCTTGGTACCTCACAGAAATTAAAACATTTAAATGATTGATACATCAACTTAGAACTTGCCAATCGCTCGGGCACACCAGAACACTCATGACAACACAAGGGACATATCCTTTAACATCAGAGAAACAGTGTACTATATGTAGATACATCTAGCTTCCGTTGTATTAACTGAATCTATTGCCAAGCTTCAAAGACTCCCAATCCGATGCAGTGGACAACATCTAAAATTCAAATTTCCAAACTACCAAATGCACAATAGGCTGGCATCATGTCATCAATCCATTTCCGGTTACTCATGCAATTCAGAAGCCGGATGACAAAACATGATTGACAGCATACCAATCACATACCCTCTGAGCAGCCCATTCCACTTTATTGAATAGCATCCAAGGACATTCCATCGTCATTGAACAGGGCAGCAGAACCCTGTACTCATTGTTGATCAGTCGAATCATTATTAAAATTTTACTGTCAAATCGTTATGGTAGCTTTGAGGTTAATCGTTTCAGCGAGGACTTCATAAATTTGCCACACAATCCGGACAGCTTTATCGAACGAAACATGAAGCATGAAACAACCTCGTAAAGCGTTTGAATAGCATTTTTACTACAGCGAAAACGGCTGATTGTTCTCGGGTGGAGAATGAGTTGGTATAGGATATTGAATCAGCCAAGCTACGAATCAAAACTCATGTATACTGAATATAAAAATCCAATTGTCCTCTCGCCATAATGGCGAGGACCCAGTGGGTAGAGGTAGAGTTCAAGTCCGACATTCCAAAGAGATTGTGAGATATATCTAATAAGTGCACATAAATAAGGGTAACTTTATGTCCTTACGACGACATCCTAATTAAGGTTTAAGGTCTAACGCAATTTTCGAACCCGATGAACATTATATCCTGATACTACTACACGCTCGTAGCAGCCCGTTTAGGTTCCATGCCTCGTTCTATGCCGTACGCCATGCGCTACCGGAGATCAGAGATTTATGACATTCCAAATGTGTGTCCTGTTGGGTGGATGATAATTTTAACGAATGAAATCAGTGGAGTTCGGGCGGGAAGGGGTCGCCCGGTCGGCCCAGAGATAGGTTAATAAATCGTACTGTGGTGTATGACCAAAAATGACTTGTAACAAGGATAATGAATATATTGTTTTTCTCTCGCTGTGCTTGGTCGACTGTGAATGGCCGCTGCCTATACTCCGGTTCATGTTGCACGTGTGTTTGTGTATAACGTTGTTAGGCCGAACAACGATGTCGTTGTGAGTTATTGCTGTGATTCGGATGAAATAGGTTCTTCGGACTGGGAACATGTAAATCGAATTACTTTGGTCATTTCGAACGATTTATTGGGTCGCAGGACCAAGGACTGTTGGCCTGAAACCAAATCAGAAACTAGAGAGTGGGAGCACGAGTAAAAGCCTTGAGCCACATAACAACATGATTATGAAATGATTACTTTAATAGATCTCAGCTTGGGTTCGGCTTTTTTATGGGGAGGCGTGATGAGCGCTTTACAAACCATTGTCTTAAAAGGCCGTTAAGCATTTTATGACTTTTAGATTTAAGTTGCGTTACGTTAATTGGACATATGCTTCGGTGCTTGTTGGAACGATAAACTTTATTGGATTTTAGCTTCAGCTCCTATTTCGTCTCACCATTACCATTTCAATTAGAAAAACTGAAATTCCATAGACAGTTGCCAAGAAAGTTGTGCAGTATATACCACACCCGATATAAAACAGAACGATAATTGGTTTGGAATGTTTCTTAATTCATATATTGCTAAGTAGTCCTAAGGCCACCATCTTTTTAAGGACCTTTGTTCGACGGTTTTTTCTTTCATGGAACCCTAATGGTTGGATTTTAGTAGGCTTTGTGGGTTGTCATGTTTACCAGTAAAAATGTCTTATTTGTAGTCAGGGCATTGCGACCATATCTCGATTCAAAAGAGAAAAAATGGTCCACTAATAGGCCCAGGCATGTATACTTTCCTTTTGTAATCCCCTTTGATTTGGCGGCTTCTAGGGGTCTGTTGATTGAGCAAGGTTAAATTCATTTTAAAAGCCTCTATATGCCTCTCATTAAGATAAGCAACTGCTTGTTGAAATTGTCGAAAGCGACGGTCGTGAAAAATTATTCAGCAAAAGTCAATGTATAGATGGCTAAGTAAGTAACGTTCGTATAGCGAAGAGTGGGAAGTGTGATCATACCAAATAAAGTTGTCGCTTTTGCCATAAGTGAGCGAAACACATAGTAGGCATGGGCACTCGAGTCAGTGTTCCGATTCATGTTTTAGTTGAGAGGGTACTGTCAACATTTTCGCTCAGTATGCTGTGTGAGTAACAGTAAATGATAAAAAAATTAAATTTAAAATGCGGAAATTTAAACATTAAAAAAATAGTGGAAACAACAAGTGTGTGTTTGAGTGGTGTCGCCAATAGTTTAACACAGCGTTAAAATGCTCGGACCGAGAACCCGAAATAACAACAACGTCAAGGACAAAGTAACCCATCTTTACCCATACTACGGATAAGTGGCTGTGCCCAAGGCCCCGGTGCCTGTTTCTAAGGCATCGGAGGCTGAGGTGGGCTTGCGTTCGATTCTGCTCGCCATCCAAGGGCAGATCGGTCAGCTTCAACAGCAGATCCATGAGCAGGCGATCGGAGTGGACAGAATCTACTCGCTTCTGCCGAAATTGCGCTAGGAATTATAATCGTAATGGGTACGCTGGTAGAGAGTCCCTTAAAGATCTTGTTGGTGAATTTGAATTCATTGATTAAAATTGAGCGAAGAGCCATACTTTGCAACCTGTTGCATGACGAAAGCCCCGATGTAGTTTTGGTTAGTAAAACAAAGCTAAACCAGAAGCACAAAATCCGGTACAGTTTTTAAAATAATTCGAAGAGACCGAAATGGAAAGAAAATGAACATTATAGCTGCTTATGCACCTGAAGCACCTCAACCCAATATTTTCATTCTGGATCTGGAGACACTTTTTCGATCTTTGCACTTAAATTTGATGGAAAACTATTACATCCTGACCGGCGATTTGAATGCCAAATATAGTGATTGGGGAAATAACATTCCTAACACTAGAGGAGCCTACTAAGCCATTGGTTGGTTCTGTGGAGCATATATCCCGTAAATAACTAAAATATTTCGGAGAAACAATCAGAATGACATCCAGGATCTAAAGAGAACGTCAGACAATGAATGTCTTTTACGAACGGTCAGCATTGATCTGGAGAGCGCCGTCTTGGATGATGATTTCTTCGTAATCGAGGATCCTCAGGAGAAGGTGGCGATAGTGGGAGCTGTCTTCCTGGAAGTGTACAAGGTGAATGATTAGCCCGAACCACGACCTGGAGAACAGAGCTCAGCTTCATCACTTCTACCTTAAAAATGATATCGATTATTGGCTATCAGAGAATCCTGGTTTTACTAGGTTCGATGACGATTTTATAGCAAACAATGCTTATTTCGAAAGGAGATCTCTAGATGATCTTCGAGTCGCTGAAGAGACAAAAATTTGTCTAAATGGATTGAGGACAATAAAATCATCCTGGATAACCAATTCGGTTTCAGAGCGGGGCATGACACTATTCATGCCGCGTCGAAACTCGTATCGGATATCCAATGGAATAAATGCAAGAACCAATGCACGGGTGCCTGTCTGATTGACTTGGAAAAAGCTTTCGACTTCGTATGGCTAGAAGGTTTTTATTACGAGGGTGGTCCGATAAGTACTAAGCCTCACTGCCAGATGGCGCCAGTACCGCAAGAGCAACTTACATTCTAGTAGACGCCTACTGTCGAAATTGACAGTGGTATCTTAAGTGGCGGTATTCAAAGGAGAGATCCTTTGAACCCCGTCCAAAAGGCGTTATCAATCAACATTCCAATTTCAACACGCAAAAAAGGCAGGCCGAAAAACAATTGGTGCAAACAAATGCAAAAACACCAGCATTTGATTGGCCTCAGCGATGAAGTAATCCCAAACCGGGAAGCCTGCCGCTACTTTCTGAGGTCAAACCGGCAGACCCCACAAGCGGACCAGTAGGAATGCAGTTAAGTGGGAAGGTTATGGTCCTGCACTTCTGACCATAACGACGCCGGAGAAAAAAAGGAAAAGAAGAAGAAGAGAAGTGGAAGCGGGAGTGTCCGCGGATTTTAGAAAAATGGGAAAAGAGCAATATCGGTCAGTGATTCGATTCTTGTTTTTAGAAGGAAAATCGCGCAGCGAAATCAAAGAGCGTTTGGATGCTGTGTACGGTGACTCTTCTCCTTCGATGGCGACCTGCATTAACCTGGTTTAACGAGTTTCAACGTGGTCGCACGTCGGTTTTTGATGAGCCACGTCCAGGTGCCCCGAAAACGGTTACCACGGAGGATAACGTGACAAAAATCCACGACCTCGTATTGGCAGATCGCCGATTGAAGGTGCGCGAAATAGCTGAGATAGTAGGTATTTCAAAATATCGCGTGGGTCGTATCCTGCACGAAATTTTGGGCATGAGAAGGCTGTCGGCGTGATCCCTGCCGCGTTTGCTCACTCCAGAGAACAAGCACAACCGTGAGATCACGTCAAAGCAGTGTTTGGCGCTGTTTAAGCGCAATCCGAAGGCATGTCGCGTCCAAACTCTTGTCGGATATCCGTTTAAAAAAAAAAATCAAGAACCAATGCACCGGTGCCTGCCTGATTGACTTGGAAAAAGCCTTCGACACCGTATGGTTAGAAGGTCTTTATTACGGAGCTCAGTTGATTGGGCATAAGTAAACCACTGCTATATATGATTTTTTTCATGTTAACCAGTAGAAAGTTCGTTGTGAAAATTGCCAATGTAACTTCTAATCAAATATTTGATATTAACAATGGACTGCAACAGGTTACGGTGAACTCCCTGATCCTTTTTAACATTTACTTCAAGAGAAGCTATCAATTCTCTTCACCATTCAATAGCGTACGCGGACAATTTAATCGCGTACAGATCAGGTCCGTCGATCCACGTCATTGTTACTCTTCTGCAGCGTGACTTCGAGAAAATTCAGCAGTATTTCAATGACTGGAAGTTGAAAATCAACTTGCAGAAATCAGAAACTGTTCTGTTCAGAACGCTCTTGTTTAGGGCCTCTCGAAACCCTAGAAAAAATTCGCGCGGGTTCTCAATTCGTGGACCGGACGGGCGTCTACTGGCGGAATACAGTGTAGTCAATTACCTTGGGATCTGGCTAGACAGTATCTATATTTTAACAAACATATAGATGCTGCTCTACCGAGGGCTCGGGGCGCTTTTGTTCTTCCAAGATGGCTTTTTCGTAAATGTTTATGAGTTAAATATGGTAAAGCTCGTTCCATTGACGCCCGAGCAGGGGCACTATCGCAGACCAACTAGGTGTAGGAGTAAACCGACCGATGATCAACAACTGTACCCAGATTCTTTATTACTGATATTTGCACAAATATATAAGTGTAGAGTTTTTAGGTCTACTACTTGGTCGCATGGTCGAACTTAGATATGTACTAGTACATATCGTATGTATAAAAAAGTTAAGTACGATACCGCATTACAGTAGAGTACTCATAAAGTGTGCCAACTATATATTCTATATTTTTTCTACATTGGTAAGAACAGGGTGGGCTTAAACACTTACCACCGACGAATTTTTACTGTGCCTTTGAAAATTCAATCTAGAACTAAGTGGTATAGTCGATGAACAAAGGTAAAAGCTGTCGATGTGAATATTAGGATCAGAGCTTACGACAGCTCAGAAGGAACGTCTGAAGGGGCTAGGGGCGCGTCACAGACAAGCGAAATGCCCCATCTTCACCACACCAACAAGGCTGTCGAACCCGCCAATCTTAATGTCAAAGATGATTTGAGAGGGCATACTCACAGGCACACCAACTTCGAGCCTAATGGGTCACAATGGGTCCTGATTCCGGAATCTTCAGATAACCATCTTTTTAAATATGGACGACAGAGGAATCCTCAAGTGCTGCCGATCAGGTGTAAGACCTCATTCGAACCGTTCTAGAAGCAGGTCCGTGAAGCCAGGACCAGCTCTTGAGGTTAACCGCATAACCACTATTGTTCATGTAGAAAAACAACGAGCGACACAATTATATCAACCGACGCCGAAGTAAGGAAGGCCTAGGATTCCACTAGGCACACCGATAGATGTGTCAACATACTACGAGTAATAGGGACTCGTCTGAGAGTTGGATCCAACTCATACAACACCTAAAAACAATCGATTGACGAGTTCTGGGAATAGAGTTCCTCAGCTTAGTTGGATCCATTGTTGCAGCGTGTCAATCACACTCGAAAGTCAAAACATTGAAAGATCAAGGACCTTAATGGGGCGACTCTCATCGATAAATCCGCCGAACAAAGGATACCACCACAGTAGCGTGCAACGGAAGCGGTGAAGGAAAGCTCATAGGACTCAAGGGAAGAACAGACCGATAAAGATGGCATGGAAGATAGCATTCTTAGATTTCCATTAAATCTGGGTCTTACAAAATCAATATCAAAGATAAAGGACCGATAAAACATCAGTACCACCCGAAGAATCAGACGATGCAAGCGATTATCAAAAGCCGCTACAGCGCCCCGTTGATGTTTGTGTGGAAAAAGGCTCGTAACAGCTTTCTAATTCATTCATTTGTGGCTGACACCATCCCATCGAGATTCCAACAAAACTTAAAATGGTGGGTACATTTTCGGGCTTCTATAAACTACGCAGAATTTCTAACTGACTATTCTAATTTAGTTTAGAGACTAAGAGGGTTGATGTCTACTCGAGAAGGGACATTTACCTATCATGTGAATGACATCGGGCTGATGACCGGAATGATGGGTCCCTTTCCAATCTTGCGAACAGTAAATCTACAAAACAAAGGTGCTTGAAAGAAGCTTCAGCTCTGCTCCTAATAAAATTACTTTTAAGCTCCCATTCGCAGTCGGTAGAATTAATAGTCCCGTTAACAAAAAACAAATAAATAAATAAAAAAAATACAATTGGACATGGTACAAGGTTTATCTTTGACTCCGGAATGAGTCAAACAGTTATGCCCCTCTAGTCACCCATAAAATATGTACATACATATATATAATTGATACAGGTCAACTTTGATATAAACATCAATGGAATCCTTTCTAAGGCACATTGACCCAACCAGCATTCGGAACACTGTATCTGCCGTGCTTCATCAATTCGAGCCATAGCCAAACATGTTGTTTTGTGCCACTACATCCGTTGGTCTCTATTTCAACAAAGCTGACATAGCTCCTAAGCTTGTCACAAAAAAGTCTAGAAATGCAATAAAACAACAAAGCGCAACAACAAAAATAAAAACGGCAACTTGGGAACAATTCACCGATAAAACAGCATGAAGTCGAAACCAAAACGCATTTATCATAAAATATGATGGCGAACAATTCACGTTTGTTTTCCGCTCGACAAGACACAGTAAAAATCTGTTTCGCCATACCCTTGTGAACGCACCCAATTTCTGTTCATTTTTTTTGTTCGTACTTTGTTCCTGTTTTTTCATATGGAATCTCGCCCACACATACTGAGTGGACTTCATTAGTATGTGATACGTCATGCCTGTCGTTGGGTTCCGCATGGCTTAAACAAACGTGGGTCTCCCCTCTTACATCCAGTCTACAAGCGTTTCACTGCATGGACCCATTTAACTTTATCCTTACGAGTGGCTGCACACAGGGGCCATAGATTCACCGATTAATTTCGTGTGAGCAAATAAATCGCAACAGCATTTTCAACGCAATTAAATTGAACCTCAGTATATCAGGAACAGATGGACATTTACACGCATGAAGGTGGGTTAAGTTGGGGATACATATGTCGAAAGGGTGTGTAGCTAATTATTGTTTAAGAGAACATCTTTCAATTACAGACTTTTGTTTCAACAATCGAGTTAATTTGGGTTAAAACATTGGGGGCACAATGATGGCGACATTTTGAGACGTGAGAGCAGAACCATTAGGGTAAGGGTTCAAAAGAATTTGAACTCTCGTCTGACTTGCCAAAAGGACCAGACACAGAATAACTCTTGCCAACCTACGACTCCAATCGCCAACACCTGAAATGGATTCAATCTGATGATGAGATCCATTATATCGCCGCTTACCTCTCCTCTGGCAAAGTAATCCTTTAACAGATCATCTCTCTGACTTCGGCCTTCTGCAACTCAGTAACATCACCAATAACATGGACAACTCGTCCTGATTTTCTCATCTGATGCCGTAAACTGCGTTGTTACGCCAAGTCGCCATCTTATCTCTACTTTAGATCCCCTTCGCCTTTATCGCCAACTCTTTCGCTTGCGATTCAATCCACTGTTCTTCTGACTTCGCCAGACTAAATAATCTGCTCAACAATGTTCATTTTAACTTCCTTCTTAACCCTATCTCACACATATCCTTAAACGAAACCCTTGCGCTATTTTACTCCAAAATCCTCAGCTGCTTAATTCTTTCAGTCCCATACTCACCAGAAAGAATTACAATTCATCTCAGCGCTGATATATCAAGGAACTACGCTCTTTGTGCAGTTAAAAAAACGACTACTCTCTTGGATCCCGCTCTGCATCTCACCTTTCTAATTACATGCAGTCCTATCCTAAATTTGCGGAGCTATATGAATCACTCTACCTTCAATACCTGAACCGAATGCAACCATCCCTTATCTCCGATCCCAAGTGTTTCTTCCACTTCATTAATACAAAAAGAAAAACCGATAGCTACATTTAATTTTCGCAATGACTCTTCCAACGCCCCGGAGTAATCGCCAATTTCTTTGCTCATTTCTTCAGCCAATCATTCACTGACCAGGATCTTCAACCCAATCACGACTATTTTCGATATTTGAAAGACTGCTCCCAGACGTCTTTTGTCTCACTGGACATAACTACTCGACTGGACGACTACTCTCCCGATTGCGAATCATGTTATTTTATCCCTTACCGCTTTATTTCAAAGCTCTATCAAGGACTCTTTCTTCTTTCAAGTCCACAAAAAATGACGGAAAAATTATGTGTCCAACCGTCAAACTTTTCCAGACATTGTTTATGATGCACTAGTCTATAACTGCAAACCCATATTTTCTCCTAACCAACATAGATTCTTAAAAGGTCGATCAAAAACCACTAATAAAATCGAGTTTGTTTCACAATCGTTGTGTGCAATAGAAGCCGGCAAAGAAGTAGGTGTTTTCGCCACTGCCTTCAGCAAGACCTTTGACAAAATGTCTCACCAAATTATTCTCCTCAAGCTCACTGCCCTCGGTTTCTTTCTCGATTTTATCTCATGGATCAAATTTTATCTTCTAACTCTAGTCCAATTAATGCTACCTCCGCTGTCCCACAAGGTTGTCATCTCGGCCCATTGATATTTATTCTTACCATTAATAATGTTGACAGCGTTATTTTGAACTCTCAGCTCTCTATATACGCCGATGATTAGAAAATATTTAAATCATATCTTCCCCTGTTGACTCGTGCTCTCTCAAATTGGACCTTAACATAGCTAACCTGTTAATCTGGTGTCAAAAGCCATCACTTAATTCCGCAAGCACTCTTCCTCACCATCCAGAACCTACATTATTCGTAATGAAACCGTTCCCCCTGTCAACTTCTTTAATGATCGTGAACTTTACTTTTGCCTCCATATCGACAATATTATTAAATGTGCCAACTCTGCCCTCGGTTTCATGAAAAGTTGGTCCACAGAATTCTCCAACCCTTACGTTACGAAACTATTATACATTGCTTTCGTTAAGCCACTTGCCACTTGCCACTTCTCGAATATGTTAGTCAAGTCCGGTTCCCATCTTACGAATCCCATACTACGCGTATCGAGGCCATTCAAAGTAGGTTTATCCATTGTGCCCTTCGTGGTCTTCCGTGGGTTGACCGCCTTTATTTTACAACTTATACGGATCCTCTGAATGAATCAACCTCCAATCCCTTAAAGAACGACTCGATGTTGCAGATATTCTTTTAATTCATGACCTTCTCAGCGGTAACATCGACAGGCCCACATTATTGCACATGATTTCCTTTAACACCAACCCACGTAACCTTCGGTCCATGCCTCTTTTTCTTATAATCACTCATCGCACAAATTATGGCTACCACGAACCAATGTCCAGAATGCTACATAAAGCTAACACCAATCTTTTCGACATTTACATCAAAAAGTTCAGCCTTTGAATTGCCCTATATCACAACCCTTCTTCCTCTCCTTAATCGTTGCCACGCTATCACCTAATTAATCAGTTCATTAAAGTTAAAAAGACGGAAGATTAAGGTGCTGAACTATCACCTCTTTACTAAAGTCAAACGAATACCCAAACTTTTTGAGTTTATGATTTACGATTAACGAGGGTGGTCCGATAAGTATTTAGCCTACAAAAGAAAAACAAAAATTTTGGAGAAATTGCGATTTATTTTTCAATACAGTCTCCTTTTAGCTCGATACACTTGATCTAGCAATGCTCCAACTTCTTGAACCCGTCTGAAAAATTCGTTTTCTCGAGGTCTGCAAAGTAGGCCTCAGTGGCGGCGATGACCTCCTCATTCGACTGAAATTTCTGCCCGGTGAGTGACTTTTTCAAATACGGAAACAAAAAGAAGTCGGACGGGGCCAAATCTGGAGAATACGGTGGATGCGGCAGCAGTTCGTAGCCCAAGTCGACCAATTTGGCTGTGGCGAGGGCGGAGGTGTGAGCCGGTGCGTTATCATGGTGGAGAGCACCTTTTTCTTCGCCAAGTGGGGCCGTTTTTTCTTAAGTTCGGCCCAATAATTTGGCATAGTACGTCCCCGTGTCTGTTTTGCCCTTCTCCAGATAGTCGATGTGGATCACACCTTGTGAATCCCAGAAAACGGTGGCCATCACCTTTCCGGCCGATGGGACAGTCTTCGCCTTCTTCGGAGCACGTTCGCCGGGTGAAGTCCACTGTTTCCACTGTTCCTTGGTCTCTGGTGTGTACCAGTGGATTCATGTTTCATCGACTGTCACGAAACGACGCAGAAACTCCTTCGGATTGCGCTTAAACAGCGTCAAACACTGCTTTAAAGTGGTCTCACGGATGCCGCTGTTGTCCGGAGTGAGCAAACGCGGCACCCATCACGCCGACAGCTTTCTCATGCAGGATATGACCCACGCGATCTTTTGAAATGCCTACTGTCTCAGCTATCTCGCGCACCTTCAATCGGCGGTCTACCAATACGAGATCGTGGATTTTTGTCATGTTATCCTCCGTGGTAGCCGTTTTGAGGGCACCTCGACGTGACTCATCAAAAACCGGCGTGCGACCACGTTGAAACTCGTTAAGCTAATTTTTGATGGTCGCCATCGAAGGAGAAGAGTCACGGTCCACAGCATTCAAACGCTCTTTGATTTCGCTGGGCGATTTCCCTTCCAAAAACGAGAATCGAATCACTGACCGATATTGCACTTTTTGAATTTTTCTAAAATCCGCGGACACTCCCGCTTCCACACGCGATCAATACAAAACTACAAGTCCGATCCGGCTCAAATTTCGACAGTAGCCGTCTACTAGAATGTACTACACGACAGTAGTACATTAGCACAGTATTCCTGTTGCAATACTGGCGCCATCTAGCGGTGAGGCTAAGTACTTATCGGACCACCCTCGTAATATTCTTTCCTTGAAAATCCACATTTTCCACAAATCGACTATCACTAACCAAAATTGTGTATCATTGTCGAGGACTTTAGAAAGGCCTTCGACATCAAATATACACTCCAAATTCACTGATCTTGCTTCCAAACTCAACAACTCTCAACGTTCGTATACACAATGGCAACATTATCAAACGTGCCAACTTCGCCCTCGACTTTGTGAACAAAGGTTTGGATTTGAGATTACAAGCAAACTAAACCCGGCAGACTTGCCGATTTGAATGTCATTTTGCCAAACGATTCTTCGAAAAGTGAAAAGGACGAACCCCGAAATTATCGATGAGACGAATTTGCACCCAGCACAATGTGATGTGCAGTTTCATAAAGCTGCATTTGTCGAGCCATTCTTTTTTGAAGAAAACGGACACACTGTAATAATCACTGGAGACCGTTACTTCTAAATATTTAAAGAATTCTGCCTTTTAAACGGTTGTTATAGGGAACATGTCACGATAAAATTATTCCAAAAAAGTCCAGGCCTGACCACCTAATTTTTTCTTGTGGGGTTTAACGCAATCGATTCGATCAATAATTGAGGCAATTCTCTTGCGCATACAGAAACCATATTGCCATATTGCTTCTGCCTTCTTTCGTCGTTTTTTTATATGCGACCTAGAAGGGGGTTAGTAATTTCGCCCTGATATTGATGTTGCATAGGAGTATCCCTTTAACTTTTCAACGTTGAATTTTTTTATGCCTTGCTGTGAACTTCTTCCTTGAATTTGGATTCGGCTTTTTTTGTATTGGCATCATCTAATTGTAACCTTGACACCTTGCAAATATATGAGAAAATACATTGTGACATTCCCGATTTTAAGCATGGTGACAGCGGTTCAAAACGTGGCAAAGAAAACTAGCTTTTAAAAGCTAAAAAAAAAGGAACAAAGAGTAATTGAGATCGCAAAAAAAAAAAATAAATAAATAAAACAAACGATAATAAGGATAAAGTTGGAAAAGGTAATTAAGGATATAAAATTACAAAGCAAAAAAAAAAAAACACGTGTTGAAATAGTTACATACATATAACGGTGGACGAACCCAAACCGAGGACGAAACCGGAATCATCAACAACGAAAGCGATATCGACACAACAAATATCAAATCAAAAGAATACAAACATGCAGTTGACTCTTGGAGCACCAGAAGAATTTTCGTTCATACCATCGGATTGGGAGAGATGGATAAGTAGGTTTGAGCGATAGCGCTTGGAGAACGCGCTGCACGAGGCAAATGACAAAATCCAGGTAAACATTTTGATTTATGCATATGAGGCATGCATAGAAATGTTCAGTGATTATTTTATACCCAAAAGAAATGTCATTTATGTGCGCTCGAATTTTCTAAAACGAAAACAATGAGACGAAACCGGCGAAAAAATCATAATTGCCTTGCGCACCCTAGCAAAACACTGCGAAGGAGGTCTTTGCAAGATGAAATGATACTCTTAACTCTAATCGTGGGCATGAGGGATGAAAGTGTAAGTGATCGACTACAATTAGACCCTAACCTTTGGAGAAAGCCATAATATCGATCCGACAAGTCGAGGAACTAATCCGTCAAAGAAAAAAAAAGATCTCAATTCAATACCATCATCATCCACCGTATCCGGCATTAACGGAGACAAAAATAATGGTCGGGACAAAACCAAATGGCATCAGGATGTACAGGCGGACAAATGCATGCGATGCGGGTATGAACGACACAACTACGAAAAATGTCCAGCGAAGAATTCTATATGCAAAAAATGCAAGAAAAATGGGCATTATGCCAGAGTTTGCAAGACGAATGGAGTATGTATCGTTAGAGGGGGTCGGGACAAATGGGAAGTGGACGAATACTTCGTCGGCACAGTGAGGGATAAGAGGTTCGTTGTTTTGTGACTAAACGAGAAAAAGATTACATTTATGTGCTTATGTTACTTGCTGCCTTCGTCAGCCGTAGAGAATATTAGGAATACGAATATCGAAGAAACGGGGACTGAATTAGACGGAGTGGGAAGACAAATAAATATACTGGAAAAGACTACGGTTACGCTGAAATATGGACATCAAGACATTGAAGAAATGGTTTACATCTCACAAGACACTATCTCACCCCTTTTGGGGAAAACACAGATTGAAAAACTCGGCCTGGTCAAACAACTTTTCGAAGTTTCTTCAAGAAACTGAATCCAGGAATTTAAAAGGATTTTCGAAGGTCTTGGTACCTTTAAGGAAAAATATAATATCGATCTGAGCCATATGCGATATCAGCCCCAAGGGCGATACCGGTCCATCTAGGGGAAAAGTTCAGGAGGAACTGGACAAAATGGAAAGGGAAGGCGTCATTGCACAAGTAGAAAAGGCTTCAGATTGGTGTGCAAATTAACAAATAATAGATTTATTTGTTTTAAAAAAAAAAAAAATTTATTTTTTTGATTTTAAATGGGGCAGTACTTCCCCTTACACGTCAAAACTAATTCTAAATACAAATTTCTTATCCACTACCTTAAATACTAATCTGTCGTCCCATGCGTCGCTGTCGTGCCGGCTCGGGTGACGGTGCTCCGGAAACGTGGAATGTGTGGCTCAGGTGACGGTGCTCCGGAGACGTGGAATGTGTGGCTCAGGTGACCGCGACGATCCCACGATGAAAAGTGCAGCGGTCAGTTGTATGATGGAAAGTCGATGCCATTCGCCTAATTCCAACACGTACAGATCAGGTGATGTTGGCGTTGATCTGTTTGTCGTTAACTCCTCCCTCCTTAAGTTCGAACGCCCTCGTTCGATCAGCAGATTGTGTTACATTAGAAGAGTGGAATACGGCTAATCCTCGTTACGTGATCTGGCGATGTTTTTTCTCCTTGTGAGACGGGTGGCTGTGGCCTAGTTGTTGATGACCTTGGTGTTTCTGCCTCTGAGCCATTGAACTCTATCTTGATTTCAGCATCTGATCTTCTTCGCTTTGACCTTGCTTTCAGCAGTATGACTACGAGTATCATAGAAATGACAATGAGTGAACAAATTACTATATTTGTGATGGAAGTGGCTTTGCTTCCGGTGTCTAGCAATTCAATCAATTTGGTGTTGTTTATTTGTAGTTCCTTAATCAATTCTATAGATGACAGTTTTTCGATGCTCGTTCTGCTGGATGTAGGTTGCAGTATGGCTGGCAATGGTCTAAAATTGGTGACCTCCATGGAAAAGAATGTTTCGTTGCCTGTTGTTATAGTAGCGTTGGAATACCTGATGATGTATGTCCCGTTTAGTTTCATGGGGTCCTTATTTACTTCTATCGTGCCATCGAACTGGTTCAGGAATACGATTCCGGGCAGGATTTCCTCAACTGTTGGTACGTGTTGATTGTTGGTAATAGAGCACGTAGGCGGTCGACTGTTCAGCAAGTTGGGGATGCAGCTTGAGTTGCTTATATCTACTAATTGCTTACTTAAACATATCGAAAGATTATTGTAGGATTTACAAGGGGAGTTTATACCAAAGATTTCCTTTTTGCATTTTACAATATTTTCATAATCTATTTTGTTTATAATTTTTTGTATTTTTACTGGTTTGATGAACATAGCCTCGCAGGACTCTTTATTTGTCATAGGGAAGCTAATTATATATATAATTACAGTTTCGTTTGAAGCAATTTTAAGCTCCGCAAAGTCGAATGATTCTTCGATATTTGTAAATGGTATTTCTTATGTATTAAGTACATTTTCGATTTGACTTATTTCTAAATTAGATAAAATGTAAGAATTTATAATATTGGCCTTGGCCCAATGTATGGAGTATCCTATATTAACAATTTCTTCTTTTATTACTTCTAACCTATATTTAAAATTTTGCATTACAGTATCTTGTAACCTACCGGTTACTTTCATTGTCTTTAATATGTCATTTGTAATATTTATTAATTCATTAATTCTTTCAACTGACAATTTGTTTATAATAACCTGCTTGTTGTTATTTGATAGAACACCGTTTATCTTTTGATTTATAATTTTTAGGTCGTGGTGATCAGGACTGCCTGCGATCCACTTCCATGCTGTGCCTAAAAAGTCCAATGCTCGACTCTTCCTTGTTCTAGGCTTCAATCGATCCAGGTGGTTCTTTATTTGGATTAGCTCGGTTGATATGAAAGGGAAACTGGGATGGTTAGGATTGGAATCTTTGTTTATAGCTGCCTCGATGCCATTGATAGCCTTTTCATAGTGTTCCAGATCTATTACATGGATTAACTTGAAGGTGCCTGTTTGCACTTTGGCGGTTCCAACGTTCACTGCTACAAGCTGGGAATTTGAATAATCTAAAATTTGGATGTGAGCCCTCGCGGCTGCGAATAAGAACCTAAAATCGAATGTTAATTTCTTATGTGAGACTTGTGTATAATTTTACCGGATTCTGTTAGTACGGTAGTTTTTCGGTTCTCCTTAACCCTTTCCTCTCTATATCTACTGGTTAGTTTCGTCCCTAGTCTTTTGTTTAGTTTAACGTAAATCAATTGTCCTGGTAAGTATTCTTTAATAGCCTGTCGTTTCTTGTTATGATAGTCTATGTCTTTTTTCTGTTTTAGAAGTAGTTTTTCGAAATTTGCCTGTCTAGTCTTTTCGTAATCATCGGGAGTGAAATTTAGGTTACGTCCAAAAAAGAGGTCCACTGGTCTCTTGTTAGTCGTAGAATGGATTGAGAAGTTATATTCGCTTACTGCTCTTTCGAGAAGTTCATCGAAATTGCGTTCGGTCCCATTCTCCTTCAGACATCGCATGATCTCTGCCAAAGTTGAATGGAAACGCTCTATTTGTCCATTCACTTCACTCTTATAGGGGGGTGTCGTGAAGACATCAATGCCGAGTTGATCTTTTAGCATGAACAATATTGATGGTGAGTTGAGTGAAGGCTCGTTGTCGATAACAACAGATTTGGGTACTCCAAAGAAAAATATAATGTCGCGTAGGGGTCTTCGTATGTCGTCTATTGATCTGCTTTTGAGTGGTCTAGCGAGTGCGTACTTTGTAAACTTGTCCAGTGCGGTCAGTATGACTTTCTTCTCAGTTATAAAAATGTCCAAGTGTACGGTATGTCCCGGAAAGGTTGGCAGCGGTGTTTCGCCAAGCTTCGGTTGGTTGGGATGCCTTTCATATTTGCTACGCTTACAAATTGTGCAGATTTTTGTTATTCGTTTGATTTTCTGCATCATGGATGGGAAATAGAATTTTTCTAAAATTTGGAAACGGTTTTCTTGGGCATTCCGGTGAGCGCGATTGTGTGTCTCGATTATTATGGATTCTTGCTCTTCTGGATTGGTGACGTCCTCTACCTGTATTTGCGTGAATCTTATTTTGTATGCTTTGAAGTAGAGTGGATACAGTTCCTGTATTAAGCCCATGATTTGCTCTTCGGTTTTAATGCAATTAATAACGGAGGGATTTAGAATTTTTTTAAGAATTTCTGTAAGATTGTTTTGATTATAGGCCGTATCAGTAATAGTGTGTCTATGGTAACCGGGAAAAATTATTTTGAAATCATGTGATGCTTTTTCGCCTATGTTGATGAAAATTTGGCTCTTGAAGGCATTGATTGGTACCTCTACACTTACAATAAGTTCGTGAGAGGAACTCTCATCACTGTGTACTGTTGGAGTTAGTGAGTTTATCAGGCTATTTTGTGGAGGTCGGGATAGCTATCGGATTCGGGCATGTTTTGAACAAATTCTTCCATCGTGATTCCATACGAATCATCTTCGGAGATCATAGCTTTGTTATATTCGTCAATCTCTTCTGCAGATGTTTCAATGGAGTAATTTCTTTGGGAGAAATTTGGAATTCTAGGGTTTTGCTGCGGTTGTGTTCTAATGTGGTCTCTATTTTGTTGATGTATCTGTCTAAGTTGAGCGAAAGGTCCCTGAGTAAGTGGTTCCGCCTTTATCTGTGGTCGTGGGGGAAACGGGTTAGGGTTTCGGTTAAAATTTGATTGGTTTTGGGTGTTGTTAAAGTTTTGGTGCATTGGTCCGGAATTGTTATGGAAAGGTCTGACATGCGAATAGGTCAAGGGATTAGCTTGAGGATACCTTGGCGTTCTATTAAAAGGATTCTGAGTGGGAGGATGGTACCTTTGAGGAGTGACTGGAGTAGGAGAAAAATGTGGTTTCCTATGGTTCTGGGAATTGTATAGGTGGTTTGCACGGAAATTCTGATTACTATGGAGGATATTAAGGAGTCGAGAGCGGGGGTTGTTCCCACTTCCTAAGGAGCCTCTACTTGGGAGGAACTAGACAAAAATGAATTATTGTGGTTTTGTGCATCTCTGAGAGGATTGTCCATATTGGCTATGGTAGCTAGATGATTCCTATGAAGGTGAATTGGAGGGTTAATGCGTGAGTTGGGTTCTGTTGGGTTTTCACCACCAGGACTAGTAGAAGTACCCGATCGAAGGTCTGGCATGGTTTAATTTATTATAAGATAAACTGTGTTTAAGATAAACTGTGTTCTTTACAAAATTATTGGCTTAAATCTAGATTATTCTCTTGAAATTGCGTATATTTGTTTATCCTTATTATTTTTTCTTAAATATATTTTTTTCTTCCTTATCCGTTTCTTATTTTATTTAGTCACTTTTCTTTTTTCTTCTTTTAAATCTTTTAAATGTATTCTCTTATTTTTCTATTTTTAATAATATTTATTGCTTTTTCCGCATTCACTTTTCTTTTTATTTGTTTAATCTGTTTATCTTAATTCTTAACTTATCTAACTTACATAAAAAACTTCATCCCGTTGCTGTGTCTGGTGGGGCCGCTGACTCGTACGAGTCTCCTGTTCCTCCGTTGTTCGGCTACTTAGGTGCTCCTTTTCCCCACACTTACAATCACTGGGTGTTTTTTTTATTTTTTTATTTTTTATTTTATTGTTTAGTTTTTGCTTAATGTTTCTTTTTGTTCGGGGGGTCGGGACCAACGAACACGCGCACTGATTTTTCTTAGGGCTAATTTCCCTTACGTCACGCACTATAACAATTAAACTCGTCGCGGACGCGGCCTGTGCTACTTCAGGACCTGCGGCCTCACGGATGTCAAAAATTTTTAAGTTTTCAGTGTCAGGGATAACCCGTTAAATCAAATCACTTGTACGCGTCACTATCGCTGGTCCCACGATGCGCACTTCCACTGCGTAATACACTAGAGGCTGTCTTAAAGCCTTGCCTAGTATCACTATCACGGTTCTTTAGTTTTTGGTTCACAGTTCACAGTTCACAGTTCTTTAGACCGGTGATTTTCGTAGTTTGTGGTTCTTAGGACCGGCGGTGTTTCCGAGCAATTTGCGCGAGGGCTACTTAAGGCCAACAAAGTCTGCACGACGTGCGGGAGCTACTTGAGGTCACTTGTGTCGACACAGAGCGCGGAGCTGCTTGAGGTCACTTTAATTGCACGGTTCGCGGAAGTTAATTTGGATACGATGCACGGGAGCTACTTTAGGTCACTGGCAATAGACGTACCGTTCACAACCTTCGCGATTTACCACCGGTCCCTGCTCGGGCGCCAATTAACAAATAATAGATTTATTTGTTTTAAAAAAAAAAAAATTTATTTTTTTGATTTTAAATGGGGCAGTACTTCCCCTTACACGTCAAAACTAATTCTAAATACAAATTTCTTATCCACTACCTTAAATACTAATCTGTCGTCCCATGCGTCGCTGTCGTGCCGGCTCGGGTGACGGTGCTCCGGAAACGTGGAATGTGTGGCTCAGGTGACGGTGCTCCGGAGACGTGGAATGTGTGGCTCAGGTGACCGCGACGATCCCACGATGAAAAGTGCAGCGGTCAGTTGTATGATGGAAAGTCGATGCCATTCGCCTAATTCCAACACGTACAGATCAGGTGATGTTGGCGTTGATCTGTTTGTCGTTAACTTGCACATATGGTTATAGTTCCGAAAAAAAATAACGGTATGTGTATCTGTGTCGGTCTAGGATGGCTAAACAAGTGGGTGAAAAGGCAAATACATCCAATTCCGAGCATAGATTAGTCGCTATCACAACTGTCAGGGGAAAAGTCTCTTACAAAGATGGATACAAATAGTGGGTTTTGGCAAATTCCCTTATCTAAAGAATCCCAAGATTTTACAACTTTTTTAACACCATTCGGCAGGTATACATTTGTAAGGCACCCCTTCGGAGTAACATCGGCACCCGAATTTTTTCAGAGCAAAATTACAAAATTTCTAGCAGGCATGAGAAATGGTATAGCTCACCTGGATGACATTATCTCCGATGGGGCAATAAGACTTGACGGCGACAAATTTAAGGCGATTGTGGAAATGAAAGCACAAACCACCCCCACTGACATTCAACGGTTCCTTAGAATGGTAAGTTTTGTCGGAAAATACATTCCAAATAAACCATCGATCCTCGAGCCGATTACGAGTCTTTTGAAACAAAAACACATTCCTCTGGAGATTGGCACAAGATGTAGCGTTTAAACAAATCAAAGACCTTCTTACCTCACTACGAAATTTACCTACGAAGGAAACAATTTTGTTTTGCGATGCCTCCAAGCTAGGACTAGGAGCAGTGCTTCTGCTGAAGCATGATGATAATTTCTACACAGTGTCATATACTTATATCAAGAACGCTAAAACAAACAGAAAGTAAATACGCAAGCATATAGCCGAAGGCCCTCGCTGCTCTGGCTTACCCCAGCTAGCTTGTAATTTTATTCATTACATTGTTAGCCTTATCAAATAAATAATAAATAAAACTACGCAAGCATCGAGAGAGAAGCCTTGGCTATCGCATGGGCCTGTGAGAAATTCAAAAATTATCTCATAGGGAGACAATTTACAATAGAAACGGACCACAAACCACAAACCACTTCTGCAAATTTTAAAATCGAAGAGCTTAGACGACATCTCGCCCCGATTGCAACGCATACGCATGCGGAGTATGAGACATCATTTTGATATCACATACACACCAACACACGAAAAACAGACATGAGCCACTTATAGCTTTGCAACTTCCAGATTATCCCTGGCATAAAGTTGCAATTTAATATTTAAATTTGAAAATAAATGGTACGTTGTAATCATCGATTGCTTTTCGCGATATATTGAGGTCGAAGAATTGAAGCGAATGCGGATGACAAACATTGTGCAGACTTGTATATCAACATTAAGTCGCCATAGTATACCTCAATATATCCAGACGCGGGACCCAATTTCAGAATTTGGGCCCATCCGAATATCGAAAATTCGCAGCAGAATGGTAATTTTAAATAATCACAAGTAGCCCCCAATACCATCAGGCAAATGGTGCTCCAGAAGCCGGTGTAAAAATAGCAAAAAATCTGTTAAAGAAAAATAGGGAGAACTTCGAATTGGCATTGCTGGCGTACAGGAATACACCGCTTTCAAATGGGTTTAGTCCGGCAGAGCTGAGTTTTGGAAGGAGACTAGTGTTAATCTACGAGTGAAACCAGATCTCCCAAACCTGAAAAAGTAGAAAAGCATTTTACAAATTCAAATATTAAATTTAATTCTTATTTGTTTGTTAACTTTAATGTATCGAAGGGGATGTTGTATTGGCATCACCTAATTTTAACCTTGACACCTTGTAAATGTATGAGACAGCTTTCAATTTTGCTGATGATTAGCAAGTGGTCTGAATCGCAGTCCGCTCAGCAGTATGCTTTAGCGTCTAGTATGGTGTCTCTTATCTATCAGAAAATTATCAATTTGGTTGCGCGTTACTCCATCCAGTGATATCCATGAAGCCTTGTGTCTCTCTTGTGTTAGAATGTTGTAGTTTCAACGATTTAATTTGTTTAGCTGGCGAAACTTATTGCACTGAGATCGTGTAGTGACAAATGGGGATTTTATTCTCTCGTTGTTAACCTATATACCGCTTCTTTTGCTATTTTTGCATTGAAGTCAGCGAATATGATTTTCACATTGAAGGATGAGAAATTGTCAAATATTTTTTCATAAAACGCGTCCTTTTTTCATTTTTATGTTCCGTAGGATAGTTACGTTAATTCGCAGAAAGGGCACATTTTTATAATTTTTTTTTGACGACACAGTTAAAATTTATTTTCACACATTCAAACATAACATTTGAAGAATATTTTGTGAAATTTTTGTGCCGAAATGTTAAAAAATACAGCAATGGCAGCAATTATTCGGAAGCGCCTCGAAAAAAAATCTGGAATCGCGGTGCCCGAGGCTCGAAGCTGGATCATATGAAATCAAAAAAACCAACATTTACGTTTGATAATCGCTTTCTCTAGGTATTTTTTGAAATTTCAATTTTTAATTTTTTGGGAACACTTTAAAATGAAAAACGCGATTTTGCGAAAAAAATTGGTTAATTTATTATTGCAGAAATAGTGTTCAAAATTTCAAAAGGATAGCTGCAATAGTTTTGAAGTTATGAGGAGAACCGACTTCGAAAACGTGAGTTGTAGGAAAAACGATTGAAAGTTTGGAACACTAAAAAATTCGGCATAATAAGCAAATTTTATTGGCTTACCTCACTGAGCCATCGATCCCAGGTTTATGATGATGTCTAAATCATCTTTTTGCTCCTGCATTCTTTACTCTGTTTCTTAGCTTCCTGCTGCGCTGGGTTTATACGCATGGAGTCAGTTGATTGCACCCATTCATGAGCGCTTGGTCAACTACTGATACCCATGTCTTGCATGAGGGTTAGTAAAGCAAACGGACCTTTATGGAAGACACAAGCTGCCCCATAAGCTGCAATTTAAACGACGACAGAGGTTCCACTCAAAAGCTTTCCAAATAAGTTGGTTCAAACTCGTATTGTTGTTTTTCATAGATAGGCTTGATGGCATTCAAAACACCCTGGGGAAGAGCAATGTACGTGTGTATGAACGAATCCAATGCATTAGCAGCTGCAGCTTTTTGCCATTCGCACCAGGAGTCCGCGCCGCTCGGGCATTTTTTATGCAGTGGATTCTCGTCCGCCGAACTGTGGTGCAAAAACGTTGCCCAGATAGAATTTTCCATATTTTCTACGGAATCAGACTAACGTCTAATTACCCACTTTTAGCCGTAAGCTTCCCTTTCCCAGATCGACTCCTTTTCCTGATCTATCCTTTGCCTGAACGGCATTTTTGACTTTTTCCTGACCTTTTTCACATTTTCAAACAAGTGCCCATTCTTTTTTTAACATGTCCTATGTCCTATACATTATTTTTTCACTATTGAAAAATCATCACCATAAGGTTCAGAGTTCACTAATCCGGAGTAAATTTTAGAGTCACCGTCGCCGATATTGTTGCGATATCGCACACCATTCCTTCACGAGCGCTAAAACGTGTGTTGTTATCGCTTCGACTTCCATATTTCCAGCTACACCAGTCTGATTTACCTGACACGTTCCAGCATTTACATGAGCTTCATGCCATTCTTCGTTTTCGACAGAGTCCAATTTACTTTGCCAAGTTTTACATCCTTGGCAGTATGAACTTTTGACGAAAATGTCTAGAACTGTACCTGTAAAGTAACCAATCAACGAAGTGGGGCCGAATAAAGGTGAGAAGCATATTTTTTTTCCATGTTCCGCAACCTGACACAGTGAATTCGTCAGCATCTTCAGTTTGTTTCCCTTTGGCTGTTTCTGCTTTTTATTCTTTTGTAGCAGATAAAAAAAACATCGATTCGTTACTTCTCTTATAGTCAAATCTTCTTTTCCTTTTTTTTCCTTTTTTTCCGGCGTCGTTATGGTCAGAAGTGTAGGACCATAACCTTCCCACTTAACTGCATTCCTACTGGTCCGCTTGTGGTTTGGGATTACTTCATCGCTGAGGCCAATCAAATGCTGGTGTTTTTGCATTTGCTTGCGCCAATTGTTTTTCGGTCTGCCTTTTTTGCGTGTTGAAATTGGAACGTTGATTGATATTGCCTCTTGGACGGGGTTCAAAGGATCTCTCTTTTAAACATGGCAATACCAACTGAGTCGGTCGCGCTCTATCTTTCTTGTGATGGTTTCTTTTACGTGGAAGCTTCCTCGGATCTTTGAACTTCTAATTCTGTCACGCTTTGTTACTCCCGCTGTCATGCGAAGCATCTTCATCTCAGTTGCCGTTAATTTGCTCTCATACTTTTTGTGCATTGTCCAGCATTGTGAACCGTATGTGAGCGCCGGACGTACAACTGAAGTGTAGAGCCTTCCTTTCAGCTTAGGGGGCTTTTTCGATCACAGAAGATGGCGGAGTTTTCCCGCCACTTCATCCACCCTACGCTTACGCGATGGTTGATGTCGTCATCACAAGTTGCTTCTTTATTAATCATAGATCCCAGATATTTAAACTTTTCACACTTGGGAAGCACTCCTCCATTCAAGTAAATGTCTGGAATAAGCTGATGAGGGTCAAATAACGGGCAGCACAGATACTCTGTCTTCTTTGAACTAATACGATACCCGTGTCCCTCAAAAATGTCCACCCACACATCAAGTGCTCGTTGTAGGGACGCCTGATCATCACTTATAATGGCCCCATCGTCAGCAAAGAATAGCTGGTGCACATTGGGGTCCGTCACTTTTCCTTCAAGCAAGCAATCAAGGACTGCTATAAAAAGCAGTGGGCTGAGGACGCTCCCTTGGTGTACACCGACTTTGATTGCGAACTCTTCGGTGACTCCTGCGGTGCATCTTACTCTTGTCGTTGTTCTCTTGTACATGTCCATGATCACACGTGCGTAGGTTTCTGGAACTCCTTTTTGTCTTAGCGCTACCCATAAAAGATCTCTTGGTTGCCGGTCAAAGGCCTTCTCGAAATCAACCAACGCCATATGCAAGTCCTTTGACGAATCACGATGCTTTTCCATCATGACCCTTATACTTTGGATTGCATCTGTTGTTGATTTACCTGAGACAAACCCGCACTGGTCATCAGATAGTCGTATTATTTTCCGAAGTCGGCTATGGTGTGCGACATCAGCTTGACAGGACGGTAGTTGTCACAATTTCGCGTATCACCCTTTCCTTTGTGCAAAGGAAGAAGATAGTTTTCCCTCCATTGATTAGGCATAGTGTCGCCTCTCATAAGTTTGGAGATAAGAACCATGAGCCATCTAGACCCGATGTCACCCATCTTTTTTCCAGAACTCAGAGGGTATCCCGTCCGGCCCAACAGCTTTTCTTTTCTTGGAGTTTTTATGCGCGTACCGAACTTCTTCGACTGTGTTGTCGGATATTTCGGCATGCTTCGGGGCGGCTCGTGGAAAGTACACTCGGGGAAACTGTTCGTTCAGAAGTTCCTCGCAATACTGTCGCCATCTGTGGAGAATTTTTTCGTCTTCGACAAGGAGTTGGCCTTCAGCATTGTTAATAAACTTTGGGAAACGAATCTCCTGAGCATTTCTTCTTCTCTGGGCGGATATCTTAAAGACATTTGCTCCTTTGTTCAAATTGCTTTGTCGAAGCTCCTGGGTAGCCTGGTTCCTGTCAGACGCGGTAGACGATATTTCTTCCAACTCCTGATAGAGGCCTTCCATGCTTTTCGCTTTGAATTCGGCGCACTTTTTCTTCGCGATACCTTTGCAATATCTATATACCTTTTCATGGCGAGCTTTTTCCTCTCTATTAGTAGAAGAGCACCTTGACCAAGCTTGGAAAGCCATTTTCTTTTCGTGTATCACTGCTTTGGCTTCATCTGTCCACCACCAGGTTTCTTTTGCGTGTTGGCAGGGGCCTTTAGATGTTCCGAGCAGTGATTTGGCTTTCTCCAGGCCAGATTGTTGTAGGGAATCCCACATGTCTTGTGCTCTGCACTCCTCATTATCGACCTCATCGATAATGGAAGAGAGGTAGTTTTCCATGTTGGTGATAAAAGCTTCGCCTTTTCTTTTATCCAGCTTATATCATTTGATTCTCTCAGACACCTTCGTTTTCTGCTTTGACTTCTTACTCGCCTCCATAAAAAATTCAGTCAGGAGGAGACGGTGTTGAGAGGCGATCGCGTCGCCCAGGATCACTTTGCAATCTTTAACTCGTGGCTTCATGAAACTGGATACCAAATGATAGTCTATTTGAGTTTCATTTCCGCCGCTGCTATAAGTGATCAGGTGCCGGCTTTGTTTGACGAACATGGTATTTAGCACTATAAGACCGTACGACTTGCACATGTTTAGGATATCTTCACCTGAAGAGTTCCTGGTGCCGTATCAGAGCCCTCCGTGGTAGTCTTCATTGTCTTCGCTTGTCTTCCCGACATGTCCGTTTAAATCTCCCCCAACAAACAAAAGCTCTTCCTTTGGGATGATTTGGACAAGGTTATGGAAATCTTGCCAGAATGCATCTTTTTCTTTTTGTTCGCATCCTACTTGAGGGGCATATGCGCTTACGATGTTCCACACCCCACCATGCATCACCAATTTGAGAGCCATCAAACGGTCACTGGACTTTAAAATGGTTAAGACGTTGCCAAGTAGCTCTGCCGCAAGGATGATGGCGATTCCGTTTTTTCCTCTTTCCAATCCATAGTAAAACATATTGTAGGCCTTTGTTTTAACGTCCAAGAAACGTGCCCGATTACCGGTGTTTCGCCATTTCGTCTCTTGTACGCACAGGATATCTACTCGCCTTCTAACCATAATTTCTTCAAGCTCATAGCTGCGACCACGCATGCTTCCAACGTTTCAACTCGCGGCTCTAAAGTGTGGCTTACGCCGTTGCATTACTTTGCTATCCCCCGGAAATCCTATAGCTCTGACGCGAGCATTGCTGCTCGTCCCAGGATCACGACCATTAGTAGTGCCTGGCGGGGTAGTGCTTTTCCTTTTAGCGTTCTTTTCCATAATGCTACCGTTTGACCGTTTTCTTTCTTCTCCTCCTTTTTTTGACACGGGCATGGTCCAGATTTTTTTTTTTTTTTTGTTTGATCTTACTCTTCAACACCGATGATCTCCAGTCGTGTCAACTCACTGATTTGCATGCCCACTTGTGGGGCAGTTTAATGGTGGCATATGTGTCCCTAGGCTCACCTTGGTGTTTTCTAAATTGCCTAGATGTGATTTTTGTTTAGCTTTGTTTTAGTCGCCTTTTACGACAAGCGAGAGGTATCGCTGCAGGGATATTCTTAACCCGTTCCTGCACAGGTCTTTTATTTTCTCTTATTAGTTTCTCTTATAGTCAAATACATTTTTTTATGTAATCATTGTACCTCGGTCTTGATAAGAAGCTATTAGACAAATCCACCAAGCCGCAAAATTATTCACAGGCAGATAATCCAAGGCCTAATATCCTTATACCGATAACAAACCGATATTTAACGTCGTAAATACACTACACGGAACATTTGTAATCTGTTTACAGCTTTCACACGACACTTTCATTCAATTCCAAGGCCTTCTTTCTTAGTCGACTGAAAATGTAGTTTTCCATAAACCTTCACACACATCACTAGCGTAGCAATTATTGAAAAGACTAATAAAAAATCAAGATCCTCTGTAACGTGCTCTTCAACGGTCACTTTTATTTTTTTAGCTGACGCGCTACTTGTTGAAATGTCTTCGTTTTTACGTCTACGCGGAGGTACAACTTTTTTATGTCGATATAATATCGAAACCGATGATTTTCTAACAGATCTTCGAACTTTTTTAGGCGTTTTAGCAACAATTCGATACAAAAATTAATGAAACGGAAGCTAAAATGATGTAAAAATCGAAGATAACGCGTACGATAGAATTTAGTTTAATTTTCGTGGCGGCAAACACTCCCATTTACTGAGCTTAATTTAAGCTTAACTTAATCTAACTCAATAACTAATGAGAACGGGTGAGGGGGCGCGATCCTTAGAAACTAAGACTGGAAGGAAGAAGGCTATTGAGAAGACGGAGTTTTAGACATGGAGTACTGATGTTAAAATCGAAGTTAATATTCGAATTAACAGAATACGGGAAATGGGTTCATTGGTTCATGAGGTGCGGGGGGTGGGTGGAGAGAAGAGACGAGGATTGCGTGTACTACGAAGGTTAGTGTTAAGATATATGGAGTTATAAAGCGTGGGGCAGTCAATGGTACTTGTAAGAAGTCTATGAATGAAGATGATGTCAGATACTATCCTTCTTTCCTCCAAAGTACTCAAGTTGATTAGTTTAAAACGGAAAGGGCGGTAAGAACAAATTATTGTTCCAGGGCAGACCCCGAAAAGCGTAACGTAGGAACCGACGTTGATAAGGGGACGAACATAGGTAATATAGAGAGATCGAGTCACGTAGGGATTGGAGAATTCTTTAGACCAAAGTTTCACAAAACCAGTGCAGAGTTGGCTTAATGA
Organism: Merodon equestris; assembly: GCA_958301585.1. Classification (NCBI taxonomy): domain Eukaryota; kingdom Metazoa; phylum Arthropoda; class Insecta; order Diptera; family Syrphidae; genus Merodon; species Merodon equestris. The sequence goes on from OY284416.1 coordinate 60,051,358, forward strand.
ATTATATCGTCGATATGTGCGCGAAAGTTGAGCTCTTAGTCACATAGTATGCCAAGATCGCGGATAATCTGAACGGTGGAGATGGGCTGATTATGGAGGAAGTAGAGACGACGGGGAGGTATGATTCGTGAGAAGGTAATTGATTGGCGTTTGTATAGTTCCAAACAATTTCAGGAGCACCAAACGGAAAAGCTGTTGAGATCCGACTGAATGAGGGAAGATTCTTGTTACGAGGAAATGGTCTTGAACTACTTGGAGTCGTTGGCGTACAGTGAGAGGTGGGAGTGTTTGATGACAAACTCAATGCCGGTTATGGTGAGTATAAAAAGAAGTGGACCTAGGTGGCTGCCTTTTGGAACGCCGGAAAAAGCTTAGACGGGGTTGGAAAAGGCAGATCTAAAACGAACACTGTAGTAACGGTTGTTTTAAATAAGAAGGTTCAAGGGAGAAATTTGGTAAGCAGTCGAGGTAAGTAGTGTCTGGACAAAGGAGTCATCGGCGAATGATTTTTTTGAAAAAGTTGGCGATAGTTTTGGGATCATTCGAGGTTTCGCCATTGAAGGAGAATGAATTTGGGTAGCCATCCAAAGGAGGACTTAGGATCGTTAAAAAAATTGGCCTGCGTTTCGATCAATGGAGCTCATATGCAGCTCGGTGAATTGTAGATAAATACCAATGTAGTTAGAAAAGTCGTTGGGGGATTGAGTACGAAGAAAGATTGCCCACAGTTTGTTTCTTGTGTTTCTTAGTGAACCAAGGTGGGGAGGTAGATAAATATTTGGATCGGAAAAGGGGAATGTAAAGAGAAATAGAATTGAATACTTCTCTGTAGAAAATAGATATGACGTCGTTAGACTGTCAAAATTGAGGGAGGCGTTATTGAGATATTCATTGATTAGGTTGAAATTTGTATTGAAGAACTCTTGAGGCTGACAAAGTCAGGAGGGAGATCTTCCTGTTGAATGTACACCATTACTCTGGTCTTCGTCTTACCTTCATTGCGAATTATGGAGATAGGCCAAAAAGAGACGAATGTTTTCATACGTTTTTTTATCCCTTAGACGAGAGTGAGCATTTTCCGTGCAGGGACGGGTTAAGAATATCCCTGCAGCGATACCTCTCACTTGTCGTAAAAGGCGACTAAAACAAAGGTAAACAAAAATCACATCTAGGCAATTTAGAAAACACCAAGGTGAGCCTAGGGACACATATACCACCAATAAACTGCCTCACAAGTGTACATGCAAATCAGTGGGCTGACACGACTGGAGATCACCGGTGTTGTAAGAGTAAGATCAATCAAAAAAATATGGAGCATGCCCGTGTCACAAAAAAAAAAAAAAAAGAGGCCGAAAAACAATTGGTGCAAAATGCAATAACACCAGCATTTGATTGGCCTCAGCGATGAAGTAATCCCAAACCGGGAAACCTGCCGCTACTTTCTGAGGTCAAACCGGCGGACCCCACAAGCGGACCAGTAGGAATGCAGTTAAGTGGGAAGGTTATGGTCCTACACTTCTGACCATAACAACGCCGGAAAAAGGAAAAGAAGAAGAAGACGAGAGTGAGCATAGCGGCATTCAGTGGGGTTACTAACTTGCTGATGGAGATCTATGAAAAATTGGGTTGAGTTTTGTGGAGACCTTGATGAAGAAGGAGTTGAAACTGTTGAAAGAGAAGTGGAGTTGGCTATAGTGTAAAAGGGCGTGTATGGTGTGGGTGTATTTGAAAAGGCGGCGGCTAAGGGGTTGAGGGGTTGAGCTGCGGAAATTAGGATACATGACCTATTTGAGATCGAAATTAGGAGATGAATTAGGAAGGGGTGCTTGTGTTGGTGGCGAGGGGCTAGCGGTAGTAGAACAAGCAGTTGGAATCAGATTGAAGGAAACTCGTTGACGTGGCGGTTTTGGTGGAACAGAGGAAGAGGTCTGCATATGGGAGATGGAGGGGTGGGTGAAAGATGGGAAAAGTTTTGTTTTGAAGCTCCAGTTATGGTGAGGCTTAGGGTTATTATCATAAGTGTTAAGCTTATTTTTAGGTTTCTTAGAGCTGGGTACATAGATTTTTTTTTTAGAATTATTGAGCGGCTTGGGGTGGATATATTTATTTTGGTTCCACCTGGTAAGGGTAGTTTTACCAAGAGTGAAAAGGCGGCCATCAGGGCTTAGGAATAACCACTCGTATGATACGGACAGTTTCAGTTTGAACGATCTGGAACGTTGAAGCATTTTTGCAACTTTGTGAACTTTTGTGCGCATTTTTTACGAGTGTCGGGAGTCAAATCATGAATAATAAAGATAGAAATTTCTTTGTTGCCTTTTTTCCGAATTGGAGTGGCTGGTTCCATTCACTTAAACTCCATATTTGGCCAAAACGCTCAATATTAGTTTCAACAGTTGGGTCTCCAGAAATTGGGCCTTCAGTTTGCGTCTAGACTGAGGATGTAGTTTTTGACGGCAGAATGTTTACTGCTACACCAAATTATATTCTCTACACTGACTAAATATACAACACAGTACGTTTGTATTTGTGTTGAAATTTCTATAAATAAATAGAGGGGGTAAGGTTAGGGATTATATAGAGAACAAAACAAGTGACAGGTAAGAATAGTGCGCTCGGGCCAGGCAAATGTTTTCTGACACGCTGAGTCAGGCGCAGTTGCTTAAACGGCTGTAACTTCGTGAGTTTTGCTCCGATTCATCTGAAATTTTCAGAAAATCAAATAAAAAAATATGCAAAATAAAAGTTTAAAAACGTTATCCCCCTCTTAAGAAAAACTTATCTATCTTACCTTAATAAAATTACGTCATTGGCCTTGTGCGGGCACTTTTAGGCAGACAGCACATTTTTGGAACTATGTCTTTTGTCTTAATTAAAATTAGTGAATATTTGAAATAAAAAAAAGCCCCCACTGGAAAGGATGGACTTACGTTTCATTTCATTTTATTGGTCTATACTCCGCTGTTTCTTTTTATTTTGCTAAATTTGTCAGTTCTTAAACGGATGCTACTGTTATACTTCATACTTCATATTCAAAATATCTAAGAAAATTTCATGGCATGAACGAATATAGTATACTCGTACACCAACACCTTCAGGGCGTCATGTGGTTCATTCTTTTTACCTATGGGCTATAGAGCCACTGGAACAGTCAGAAAGTTTGTAGTTTATAACATCTTCATGACTTTTTGAATAATGCTCTTATGTAGTGCTCGCAAACTTACCACCAAATTTTCTCACCAAAATCACTCCTTAATATTTCTGCAGTACATATTTCAATCTTTTAGCAAAATTTAATCAAGTTTCAGTGATCTGTTTTACATCCATCGATCATTTACACATCCTGGACAGGAGACTAAACAGACGATTCCGCCGACACCCTTAAGAGTTGACAACATGGAAAATTACAAAATGTTCGTTACTTTTCGAATAAGTACGACAGGTTCAACTATCAAGTTACAATTTCGAAGAAAATTCAATTCCACAGAATGGAAGGTACAAACGAAATACGATATGCTATTTTAAGTGGCTTGGTGATGTCATGTTACAAGAGCAATTACATTTGTACGTCTATCAACATGAATGTTATTAACTATATTTACGAATGCAGCGTTTCAGTATGTGAGTCAGAGGTCTTAAAATTTAGTAGGCCGATGTCCCAGTTCGGGAAGATATTTTCCAATAGCTTCATTGCCGATCCTATTACAGGCCTGGCCTCTGGCCAATACATATATGTATGTACCTGGGTAAGGAAACACTTAAGCCTTCAGGTTGAATGTGACAAATCTTTTAAGACATATTATTTTGCTATTCCGTCAATGATTGTAAGCATCACATGTAGTGTTTATCCAATTTAAGCGGAGAGTCTAGCTAGTGACTTCTTCCACGGCATGGACGGCATCCATACAATATACTCGTATATACACACAACAAGAGCACTACGTGTCGTAGGCGTGCTGTCTATTACACAAACTAATTACTCCGAATTACTAAATCAATTTAAGCCTCCACCTCTGTACTAAGGAATAAACTTAATTCAATAGAAATCCAAGTGAGCTGCCTTACTGATCATTGGATATTAATGCCCATTGCATTCTTAACAAGGATATAGGACTGTCCACAAGGTCTATCTATATCTATTGTACATAAGTCACATATTCATTGTACTCGTTGGACGAAGCTCAACACCTACAAAAACCACTTAATCCACATGACGTTGTCCATGCACCACCAGTAAATCCAAATGTCCCACTTAAAATCATTCCTCAGACACATCACATTGTGTTATCCTTTTCTCATGTCCTTGTAATTCTACACACAAAGCCCCGTGTCTCGACTGAATTTGATTCCGCTTGCCCTCCTCACACATTTCTACTCGTTAAGGACAAAAGCCCGGAATCCTTTTCAACACCGCCAGAATACCCTGACAGGACATTACGAAATGTTACAACTGTTACGAAACGCCAGGCGTACACGTTCACGTATGCACATACTCACATACGGGCGTGTATCCAACCGCGTCGCAAATTCTCTTTCAATGTAACCGCAAAAATATGCGATTTGTAACTACGTGGCATATCTTTATCCTGAGTGGCAGCTCTACTGCCATCGCCACGACTAGAAACACCCGCACCGCAGCACCTTGTAGTCTCTGTTGGATCCTGTCCTCGCTGCTTTGGTGTGAAATATAAAATGCTCTACACGTCCGCTCAGAAAAAAGCATGCGAATTCTCTTCCTTTTATATTTTTTCTCCAAGCATCGGTCGACCGCACGGTTGTTACGACAAAAACCATCGTTGCCCGTCGCTGAGATCCTTTATTCAAGCCCGTGCATGGCACGGTAACAAAAGCAGTAGGATACAAGTAGTCACTGGATCATTGTAACGCATTTCGCATGCCACAGACTTACTCCTTTTCTTTGCGAAGGATACGGAACTTACACATACTCGCATGTGTGTGACGTATCCAAGGAAGGATCAGAATCTGTTTTTTCCATGCAGAGCTGGTTGTGCTGGAAATCAATAAACGACGACTTACCTGATTCAGTTACTTAGGAGGTCCTCGCTTCGCTTCAACAACATTTACATGCGACAATTTTTACACCACATGCACCGCAGTACTGCGACATGCAACTCTGACTTGCCATCGATACAGCTTTGGTAGAGGCGCTTTTATATCCGAGTCGCGTGAGACAGGAGTTTGTTTTGAAAATTGCTTTGTGGCGTGAACGTGAACTCGTGGTCAGTTGTTGCAGGTCGGTAGTGTTATCGTAAGCTATTCATTCCTTCCTTCCTTTTGCTCCTAATTTTGAATTCTTTTTCGGGTATCCCTTGCACTTGTGGTCGAAATCCAAACGAAAGAGCCTGGAGGTGAGGAACGGTGGCGATGTGTTTCGTTTTAAGCGTGAGGTTAGCAAATTATTTGGTTATTATACGGTTGAGCGCACTACACTCGCGTACTGCACTACTAGCGGCGGTTGGACCTAAGGTCAGACTAGAGGAAAGGATCTGGCTTTTAGGTGGCAGTGAACAAGTTTGTGGTAAGCAATATTCCATATGCGAGTGCAGAGTGGAAAATGAATTTTATTTCAGTACAGTGGGAAACCGTAGATAAGTGGATGGAAAAGGCACAAAGGGCACGAGGGCGTGCGTGATTCTTTGAAGCGAGTAGTTTGCGGTGGTATCGCATTGCTTTTGGTGCTTTGAAAGGCCATCTTGTTCAGGTAAGCGTGTAAAGTGAGGCAACAATTTTTGAAGGATAGTTCGGTGGTTAACATTTTTGCTTAACGGTGTAGCCTTGCTTGCCATATCGCGCTTATTAGGAAGCGGCTTTTTTATTTTAATTAATTTTCTGACGATAATTAGCGTGAGGAATCGTACTTTTTTTTATACTTATTCAACGTACCTTACCAATATTTGTTTGGTTTCATGAGCTGGGTTGGGCAAGGACTTGAAGCACGTACCAATTACTTATCAACCTTTATAAAAAAGTAAATGGTACAGATTTTGGAACCTTCGAAACCAATACTAACCCTTTAAGCGTTCTCATTAATATATTTATATTGTTGGAATTCTGCGAGCTAATCAACGATAGCGATGAAACATACATACTATGTCCACTTGTGAGTGCCTCTCAAAAAGTTCGAGTGTCGAGAGTAAAATCTCAATAGTCCGCGAGTTACTCGTAACCCTCTAACGGGTAAGACCGTCTCAAGACTGCCTTCAATTTTTTGGCTCCAGCCAAATGTGTTAGATAGAACTTCGAAAACGTCAATACCAAAAAAAAATTCATTTGGAGGAAATGACTGCTGATCAATTGGCTGAATTCATAGATTCAGTAGAAAGCGACGATGAACTTAATAGCAGCGATCCAGATTACGTTATTGATAACATTGAGCCGGATAATTTAGCTAACTTTTCCAAATATGACGCACAGATAATTAAAGAATGCATCCAGCAAATGAACGAAGCTGAGACAACAGATGCATTTGTGACGGCTGTGCACCTTAATTTCAGCGAAATCATCAATCCAGCCGCTTTCTCTACTTTTATTGTTGATGCTACAGATATGCAGCCACCCACTTCATCTGCCATTACGGATTCTCGTCTCAAATCACTAAAAAGACCGCGATTTCCAATGCCATCATTTGAGGCTACTGGGCCAACAATACAGCTTTCTTCCGGAGGCTTTACTGGTGAGCTAACTTCTATTGGAAAAGATTCAAAAAAGCCTTCCCGATTGGTCTGGCGCAAACGCTCTATGCGCTTACATGTAAATGAAGTTGCATTTAATGGTGATGCATCACTTCCATTGAGTGTCATAAACCTTGCCACGCCAATGGAAATGTTTAAATTCTTTTTTACTGACGAAATCATTGAGCTTATCACTGAAGAAACCAATCGTTGTGCTTTAACGGAAAACATAAACTCCGGATTCAAAACTTCTGCTCCAGAAATACGAAATTATATTGGAATAATGCTTTATATGTCGCTGTACCGTTATCCTAATATGGAGAGTTACTGGGTCAAAAATTCCTTCCCATCCATTCAAAATTGTATGCCGTTAAAACGATTTTCAGCAATTAAGAGGTTTAAGAGGTCCCGACTCTCGCCGTTCGGAATCGGCATTAAACTGTAGGTCCCGTTCACTTGTGTGAAAAAAGCAAATCGCACACAACATAAGTGAATGAGAGAAGCTAGGCTCCGGCTCTTCATGAGCTGTAACGCCATCTAAGAAGAAGAAGAAGAGGTTTTTATGTTTTCAAGATGAATCCCAACGTAAAAAGAGAGGTGAATCTGGGTACGACCCTATATTTAGAATGCGTGCTCTAGCCAACAAACTCAACCAGCGGTTTGATTCGATCCCAAAAACAGCTAGACTCTGTGTCGATGAACAAATGTGTTTACAATGGTGCAGGTGATAATGTCATCTTACCTGGCACACTAGATCTAAGAGCGACATCCAATGTTGTTGTTCGGTTATCGCAAACAATACTCAAGTTTGCTAATCATATTCTATACTTCGACACATCGCTACCTCTTTTGGTCTATTTACGAGCCCGAGGAATCATCAGTTTAGGCACAGTGCGAGGTTATTTTTTTAAATTATTTTTACGCTATAAAATTTATTAATTTTTTTCATATAGCTAATCGTATACCAGCATGTAAGTTGCCGACCGACAATCAAATAAGTAAGGAAAGTAGAGGATATTCCAGAGAATATATAACATCAATCGATGGAGTGGATGTGAATACCGTTTTATGGAAGGATAACAAGTGTGAACGGTTGGCTTCCACCTACGTAGGTATTGAATCATTTGAGAGATCTAATCGTGATCAAAGTATAGCAAAGGCAACTCGATATGACAGAAAGCAGAAGAAATTCGTCGAAATAGACTGCCCCCAAATCATCCGGGCGTATAATGCTCATATGGGTGGAGTGGACCTTATGGATGGGCTTATGGGTCGGTACCATTTTCGAGCAAAAACCGAAATATCATGACAAGGCTTTTTTACCATATCATTGACATGGCCGCAACAAACGCATATGTTCTATGCAAAAGAATTCATGGCCAAAAACGTAACAATTTGTCCGGAGAAGAACAACTTTTGCAGCTTCCACAATTTCGGGAGCAAATAGCTGCTGGACTTGTTTCTTTCAAGGAAAAAAGACCAGTTGCATTTAAATGCATGCTTATTTCATCAATATCTACTTGAAAAAAAATTATCAACTTGATGCGACCATTTTTACTATTTTGTCCCTGTGTCCAATTGCGAGTTTTTTTCTCGAGAGACTGTTGATGGCTACTCGCAGCATTTTTTTAAAGCTGATCCTGCAGTGACGCGATCAAATATATACATAAGTACCTTATTAAGCTGCCTACAAAGAGCTTTGTCTCTCAAGGTAAGATTTTTTTTAATTTTAAGCAGTAAGGGCTCACGATATAGTCTCTGCAGTCTAAATTTATAATAGCTTTGAATGACATAGTTTTAGAATTTCAGCTAAACTACGAGTGACTGCATAGGACCAGTAAGGTAGTTGGGTTCAAGCACTTCTGTCTAGATGATAAATATAAGAATAAGGAAACAAAATGCGTTAAGAAAAAAACGATCTGGCGGCTGAGTGTAGAGATCGGTTCTCGTCGTGGTAATACCATATTTTCCCGAATTAAAACATAAAGTGTCAGAACAGAAATAACAGAACGACTGTAAGCCGGGTTTATGATAGGCAACGCTGTTGACGCCATCGAGTTTTGAAAACTCCACATTCATGCGAAATAATTACCGATAAGTGATTATCGAGACTGAGATGAGTCTCAAATTCTTTACTCTTAAGCGTTACCAAAGTGAAAAAAATTGATATCAATAAGCGCATACTTTCGAAGGTTAAAGACTCTTCCTTATCCAGGCACAACTGATTATTTGAGCATTTTGCTAGCACTAAGCATAAGTGGCGTAGTGGGTAGTGTATCGGCCGCTGACGCACGATGAATCACTTCGTATCCCGATAACGCCAACGCCGTCGAATGGTTTATTTCACAGCTTCTCTCCTCGCTGGCAGTGTATAGTGTACAACAGTTTCGCCCAAAATTATTATATGAAATGACAAATTTTTCTTACTCGTCTTTTTATCACTTTTGTTTTAAGTACCGTTATAACTTTTTGTGAAAATTTGAAAATTTATTGTACGAATATACATTTATTTCCTAGGAACGAATATGGAACTTTCGCTATAGCCGGTGTAGAAAGCTCTCATACATATTGAAAATTGTTTAGCCAACCACGGTGAATCGCTTCTTTCAATCAGATCTATCTTTATCTTTATTTTACCACATGCAACCAAATCAAGGTGGTGCGTTCCACTAATTCTTGTTGATTAAACGAGATTTAAGCTGACTTTCACTGGAGTCACGTCTTCTCTAAAGAAGATGCTCTTCTTAATGTGGCAGAAGACACCACAGTCTCATACAATGTTTCCTACTGTCTCTTTATGCTCAAAACCGAGTCTACACTTTGTCTCGGGAGAAAAGTTTATCTTTAACCCCCGACGCAAAAAGAGGGGTGTTACAAGTTTGACGTGTCTGTGTGTCTGTCTGTGGCATCGTAGCTCCGAAACGAATGGACCCATTTTGGTGTTTTTTTTTGTATGAAAGCTAATGTCATCGAGATGGTTCTTAGCTACAATTTATGAAGAACTGTTCAGGCGTTTCAAGGCCATCATCTTTTTTAAATGGCGCAAAATGAATCACCCTATCGGAAGATGTTATAATTTTTGCAAATGGCGTCGTACCTCAATCATATTTGACACTAGTGAACTAGACAGCTGCAGTATACAAACAAATAAGCAATGGAGTGTTATACCTCGCAAGAGCGTGGAATAATTGTGTCGATTTTTTCGACCAGTAATCATTCGGTTGAATTTCGTGAATTTCGACGTCGATTTCATATTCGTGCCGCGCCAACTGGGCAAACATTCCGCTTAGCTACTCGACTTGAACAGACTGGAACCATAGGAGATCATGCAGGACGTGGCCGTCACCGGACTGGTCGTTCGGCCACGGATATCGCGGCGGTGGCTACCGATGTCGCTGAGAATGAAGAATCATCAACCAGACGACGGGCCACGCAATTGGGCATAACCAGACGGACTCTACAGTGAATTTTAGTGAAAACACGTTCAAAGTACAAACAGTGCACCAGTTAATGCCTGCTGATCGTCAGTCGCGTGTGAATTACTGTCAAGCCATCCTTAATCTCAACAAAGAAGAAGACGATTTTGTGTCGCAGAACATCATGAACGATGAGGCGCATTTCCACTTAAGCGGTTACATCAATAAGCGAAATCTTCGTTTCTAGGGCATCGAAAATCCGCGTATGATACACGAAGAGCCATAGGAGTGATTGGACCGCATTTTTTTTTTTTGAGGACACTATTGGTCACTGTTACTGGCGACCGCTACAGGGCCATGGAAAACGACTTCTGACTGCCGGAATTGGATGAGCGGGGCTTGGTGAACATTTGATTTTAACAAGACGGTGCTACCACACACACAGCACGAGCCACAATTGATATTGTGAAGGAAGCGTTTCCTGGTTGCGTAATCTTCCGTTTTGGCGACTTGGCATGGCCAGTAAGATCGCCAGATTTAACCATCCCAGACTTTTTTCTTTGGGAATACTTGAAGTGGCGGCCTTATGCCAACAAGCTTCCGACCTTAAGCCCTTAAGTAGAATATTCGACAGAAATACCAAAGTACATATATCATTAGAAATCTTGCGGAAAGTCATAGAAAATGCTATAAAACGGGTACAAATGTGTATCAACACTGGCGGTAGCCATTGGACGGATATAATCTTTTCCAGAAAAATTATACAGGTCCAAATAAAAATTTCCATCACTCAAAGTCTTTTTTTTTATTCAGTAAAAAAGGTATTCAAAAACAAAATTGGATGATAAATCTGCGCTCTCGAAAGGAAAGTGTACCTACTGGGCATTTTCGTCGACATTCAGGGAGCTTTTGATAACGCTACTTTCGACAGCATGTGTGACACTGCTAGAAGGAATGGCGTAGAAGAAGCACTGGTTTTGTGGATCAAAGAAATGCTTGTACTCAGGATATTGATCGCTAATGCAGTCAAGTCTGAAGTAAACAGGGGTTGCCCGCAGGGTGGCGTCCTGTCTCCGCTGTTATGGTGCATGGTGATCGACTCTCTGATCGATGCTCTCAATGCCTCTGGAATCTGTGGCCAGGCCTATGCGGATGACTTTGCTGTTGTTTCTGTCGGCTCATGTTTAGCGACTCTCTGTCTCGAAGCACAGGCGGCGCTAGATGTGATCGAGGGCTGGTGCACGAATAATGGGTTGTCGGTTAATCCTCTTAAGGCTGATATCGTTTTCTTCACGAGAAGGAATGAAAATACTGGCATTACTCGACTGGTGCTTAAAGGCATTCCCATCCCGATATCCAAGGAAGCTAAGTACCTGGGAGTCATCTTAGATAGCAAGCTTCTTTAGTCAAAGCATGTAGAGTCAAAAAGCACCAAAACGCTGTCAGCTTTTTGGCAATGCAAAGGTGCTTTTGGCAAAACATGGGTCTCATCGCCGAAAAGGGTCCTCTGGATCTACACGGCAATGATAAAACCGATAATCTCATTTGCAGCGGTTGTTTGGTGGAATAGGCTAACACGTAAACAGGTTGTGGCCTCCTTCACCAAACTCCAAAGAACGGTCTGTCTCCGACGCAATGATAACTGCCATCCTACTGCGCTGTAATTTCACATTCACATTTCTATGCCGTGAGAACTGGCTTTGGCCAGACACTGAACCTGGAATTTACTGCCTTCGCATTTTCACAGATGGCTCCAGGAGGGGGCGGAGGTCCGGCCTTGGAGTTTTCTTTGAGCGCGGAAACATTCGACTGCATTTCTGGTTAGGAAAATATGCGTCTGTCTTTCAATCACAGATATACGCAATCCTAATGGCCATGCACTATGTTGTCAAGCAGAAGTGGAAGGGAAAAAGCATATGCGTCTGCAGTGACAGCCAAGCTGCACCAAACTGTGTCCAACCTTTTCTGCTGCTCCAAATTATTGCATGAACCTAAGACTTTTTTGAACAAAGTCGGTAGACTGAATTCCCGGGAAATGGGATCTCCAATGAACTCGCTGGAAGGGACTCAGATAGTTGCGCAGGACCTTAACCCGCCTTAAGTCTACCCGCTTTCACGGTAAAATCCGACATCAACGATCGGGCCTTTAATGCACACTGTCGCAGATGGAGGATATATCCAAGATGATCCATAATGTCAGCAAGAAGTCCACAACATTCTTCTTATCCTTAAGGAGAAATGATTGCAGAAGGCTTGCGGGCGTCATTACGGGCCATTACACTTTTGCCAAGCCTCTCTACGTGCTTAGCATCAATGAGACGCCTACCTGTGCTGCATGTTACGAGGAGGATGACACAGCAGAACACTTTCTCTGCGACTGTCCCACCTTCGCTCGCGAGCGGTAGCGCACCCTTGGGGCCGACGTGGTGGGTGCCGAATCTCTTAGCTCTACATCACTGAAGCCCTTCCTCACTTTTCTCCGGACAGCGGGGAAAATACAATAAAGAAAGGTGTCTGTCTGGTAGTACAATGGACCAGTATTTTTACCTGAGCGGTCCAACAGATAGTAGAAGCCTCCAACAAAAAAAAAAAAACATTAGGACCAGAATATAACATAACTCGATTCTAAAGAGGTAATTTTGAACGACTTTACGATACATATCAGAAAATAACGTGGCCATAACTTGACGACCGTTAGTTTTTTAAGTATAGTCTGTCAAAAAATAGTCAAATGGCTACTTGGTGAGCATTTTGTATCATGCAATAACTCGTCCAGGAAATTGTGTTTGTAATAAAGCCAGAAAGGTTGTGATGTGGCACCATCTTGTGGACACCACATGCATTCAGCAAAGTGGGTAAGATTTTGTAACAAAGCCAGTCCCTTCGAATTATGCTAGAGTTTTGCCCATAGTACTCCCACATGCACGATAATTTAGACCATAATCTCCTATAGAATTACAATTTTGGAGTTAATTTTCACAATTTTAGCAAGTTAAGCGATTATTAGACGATCCATAACTTTAGGCTAAACACATGTGGTCTCAGATCATAGTTCGGTTTGATATACATAAGTGATTCAAACAGGAATGTCGAATCCTAAAAACGAATTAGATAACTCTATACAATAGCTATTCTACTTTTTTTTCTTTTTTTTTTGCGACACGAGTCCACAACTATTCGTCGCGTGGTTTCCAGAAAACGATAGTCCACATATGCTCGCCAAATGTGACTACAAGTTCAATTTTAATATTAAATTACGACTATCATGTTTGCGTGTACACACAATTGTCCAATTGTCCTGCCACACGTGATGTGCTCGAACAAGCGTTTCCTTCCGGATTACCGCTATGCTAAACAAGGCGCACAAATTAGTCCAATAATTCTGACATTGCAAAACATCAAAACAGAACAGACTCCTTGCGTGACATCCCGTCATGAAAAATTGAAATGTCAGCAAATATTTCAATTCATTCCAAATCAAAACAATTGAATTGAACAAGCCACCCTATAGGCTGCGCCAAAGACTGTGAGGCAAACAACAAACGACAATTGTCCAGACAGTCGTGTGCAATAAATTACATCTAATCGGGACACAAATATTCTCTCTGCACATGTCGTCCTTTCGTCGTTCTTTTCGTTCTTCACTTAACGACACCGTAATGAATCCTGATGGCTTCATACCGCTTCACGCTGGGGAACGGATTCTCTCTTTTATTTATGAATTGACACAAATTACCGGGTATTTTGTGAGGGAACTCCTGTTTAAGGCGCAATATTTTGCACAGGAATTCCAGCCATTTCAATTAAATGGATGGCAACAACGAAAATAGGGATGAGAGAGAAAAAATAAAATAGAAATTGTTCTTCCAGGTTTTATAGACTCCAGCGTGACATTGTCATGTCATCAGTATCGATTAGGGGATACGCACGAAAGTCTACGTTATACCCTCGTATTATTTTTCCTTTTTATCCAACAATAAGCTAAATTATTGCGAGGAATCTTAAAAGCCACCTTATAAATGCTGGAGAAGCGCTTTATGGGAAAAGAACCACTATGCCCGTCACTGAGTACAGACAAAAATGTCAGTTGCCTGCCGAAAACTTTGCCCATTAAGAGCATTCCTACTACTCATGGCCAAGTCTACCTATTCGTGTCAGTGCCACCTGCGGTCCGTTCACTCCGACACACTTCATGTCCATCACCATCCATCTCAACCACCACGTAATGATAATGAAAAATTCAGAACATTATAATACTACATCCTTGCCGTCCTGTTCACAGCTTCCTTCGTTCTTTGTTTCTGTTGTACCTTAACACCATCGTCCTCTGAGGAATATCAAAAAAAAAAAAACTAAATTACTCACTATACACCTTCGATTGATTGTAAAATTTTATGTTAGAATAAACGTATCCTGGAGGACGTGTGGCTTGTGGTTCTTGGTTCTGGTATCCTCTATGAGACTATTCGAATTGCCATTTTATAACCACCTAGCCGTGAAATTGAGTTAAAACGTTATTAAAATAGCTCTAAGACGATTACTATCTATAATACGTAGGTGTATACAAGCAAAGCCTGAAGGGGCAGCGTAAGAGAGTGATAAGCACAATGTCGAAGAGTGAAATTTTAAAGGACTAAAGAATAATGACGTAGCAGTTAAGGTTGAAACCGATGGAGGGTGTCTTCGACTTCTATGGCCAGATGGGATATGTGTGTGTGCGAATGGGAAAAGTTTTGTCGAATCATTATTTTTGCTCTCAAGAACAGGTCGGTCCTTATGATCCTGTAAGATTATTACCAAGGAGATACGATGGAATAGTCTGAAAAGTGAAATAAATGACATCGTTTTAGAGGTTATCGTTGACCGACTACTATGCCAATGGGGCAGAAAACTCAATGCGATATTTAGCCGGTAGTTAGGGGCTGATCAGATATTTTTAGTCTTTTCTCTTTTAAACCAATACCGATATGGGAATGTTAAACAAAGCCTGGCCAACAAGTGGCAGATCCAGTAGACATGATGCTTTCAGCTTTCATAGCAGCTCTCAGCAGTTCATGTGCTGCAAGCGGCGGTCAGAGAATCTGCATTACGTTTTGCTGCAATAATAAAACAAAGTTCAGTTAAGTTTCAGAAATGTTAAATAAAAAATGGAGTCGAAAGAGGAGTTAAGATAGCATGAGTTGAGGAATGTCAATATGTCCTGCCAGCAGTTTCCGGGGTTTGGATGTTAAGTACTTTCAAGGGAATCTATTAGGGAAGACTGTGTCAAGTAAATGGATAAATCTGCATCAAATAGTTTTAAATCCAATGGAATTAGGTATCGAAAAAGAGCCACCACATTTGCCTACCATATTCACAACAGATTTGAAGAAGGGTGAGAAGAATGATTAAGAAATAAAGTTCAAAGAATTTTTTTGACCACCGTTTTACAAAACCAAGTGCGTTCACTTCTCTGTTAGACATTATACTAGTTTCCATAATAAGAGCCATTAAGAAATGGCTCGCTATAAATCATATACTCGTGGTTTCTAGCTGCTGTTGCAATACATGCACAGGTACCTGCTATAGCTTGGCATTTATTGATATTGAGCTCAAGGAAAACTTTTTAACACTAAAATGTAAAGTTTTTCAAGGTAGTAGCCAGGCGAGAGTCGGTGGGAAATGTGCTTGAAGAGTGTCATATTGTTAGTGTAAGTAAAAAAAGTAAAGCTAGACGAAATAAAGGTGAAGAACCAAGACGGCTATTTTGGGGAGCCCCAAAAGAGGTTATAATCTATATTAATCTGTAATCTATAATCAGAACATATAAAATGGAATTTCTCATCTGTATCCGCCTCCCACAGCTCCGTCAAAACCCCAACGTCAACGTGTTTCCTTCAATCTGACTCCAATAACTATCACCGCGTCTCCATCCCAATTGCCTATACTGAACTCATTTCCCAACTTTGACCTAACGTCCTGAGTCAAGTATCCTAATTTCCTAAAATTGCTTCACCAAACTCTGCTCTACTTACCCACTCCCCCGTCACCCCATCTTCTTTCGTTGATCCTCTTCTGCCCCTATAGTTAAACTTACCCAACAAACTACTGACCCCATCCAAAGTCTCTACGATCTCTCTCCACTAGCAGACAAAAAGGTGTATGAGAACATTCGATTCTTTTTGGTTTACCTCCACGATAAATCAGAAACGATTTGCTACGATGGTAAAACAAACACAAGCGGCATGGTCAACAGGAAGGTCTCCCCAAGGACCTCGCTAGCCTCAAGAACCTCTTCATCAAATATCACGAATCCTTTAATATTCCGCCCTAAAAAGTGTCAAAGGATCTTGATACTTTCCGCCAATACATTCATTCAAAACGAATATCACACCTTCAATATAGTAGAGCTGATCACTACAAGATTTCCTAATTCTCTCTCCCTTCCGGCAACGTCACTCTGTCGAAATATCCCTCTTACCCTCTGTTATCTAAATGTAAGAGGTCTTCGTTCTAAAACCCAAACTGTTTTCCAATAGTCACATTCTCTACCTTTTGAAATCTTTGCTCTGATCGAAACGAAACTGGTTACCAGCATAAACAACTGCGAACTGTTCCCATCAAATTTTAACGTTTATCGCGATGATTAACTCAACCAATCCACTGAGGATTGATCTTGTCGAGGAGTTCTTAATTCAATTGGCTTTTCCCTTATTGCTATATCATCCTCCCCACATTTCGGCTATGTCTCAATTAAGATTGTGCTATAGAAGACACTGTACATCATTTGTTTCAACATCTTGCCCTCACAACCTATTGAATCCTATCAACTCACCTTTAATATAATTGACCAAATAATTGATTTAAGAGACCCCCTGAATGAAATCCTTCTCTTGGGCGACTTCAACCTTCGTCATCTTAAATGAGTTCAATCTGACGATCAATCGCCTTAGAGAGCCACCAATCCCATTGCTGTCAACGAATGTCTCTTCTTGGATCGCCTTACGAATTTAAATTTTAGTCAAGTTAGCGACGTCTTAAACTACATGGGCAGACAATTAGACCTCATATCCACAATTGATCCGTTCAAGTCTTCTCTCTCACTCTGTACTATTTCCCTTTAAACCATCTTCTTTCCTTTTTCACGATTCTTCGCTCACAGTTCTGCCTTGTCACGATTTCCACAAAGCAAAATTTCACCAAATCAATGAATACCTCAAAAAAGTTCCTCTCAATTTTCATAATCTAACTTAAAATGTTGTGATATTCATATTTTACAGGAACATATTTAACTCTATCTATCTTTACATTCACTTTCCCAAAGCAAAACGTTGCCTACCTCCCCATCTTGGTATAATCGCAGACTTCCTTCCCTAAGAAAAAAAAGAAATAAGCAGTGAACAATCTTCCTTCGTACTCCATCCCCTAATGACTTTTCTAACTACATGGGCAGCTATCTCCACTTTACCGCCCTTCACAACCCGATCTATCAATGCTATCGCCAAAATTTTTGCCACCTTTTTTAAACAATCTTTCGCCGTCGACTCCTTTGTTCCGGACTGCACCTACTTCGATTATTTACCGAATTTCTCGTACAGTCGATCCTTGTGTCATCGAAAACAAATTAAATCAACTTAACGAGGAATGCTCATCAACCCTCTCCATTCTTCTCTTTAAAATCCTCAGTTTATCCCTATTTCTAGTTGAATTCCCCTTGTTATGAAAAACCCCAGCCAAACTGTCACTTACACAACTTTTCGCGAGTATTTTGTACAAAATTTTAAGTTTTCGTTGCAAGTCCTTAGTCCCCTTAAACAACATTGTTTTCTTTAATGCAAATCTACAAACACAAACCTTGTTGAATTTGAGTCCTTTACCCCCTTGCCTTTAGAGAAGCGTTTGATAAAATCTCCCACAGATTAGTACTCAAATTGCCTTCCCTTGGCTTCGATTCCATTTCTTTGAAGTGTATGTCTTCATATCATCGCTATTACAGCGTTCTTTTCAAATCTGCCTTTTCTAAACCTTTTTTAGCTTCCTCCGGTGTCCCACAAGGCAGCCACATAGGTCCACTTCTTTTCGTTCTTACCATTACCGATATTGAAATGGTAATTAAACATTCCCACATCTTACTATATGCACCAAGTTCTTGAAGACCATTTCCTCCAGTCATGGCTCTTTTCTTATTCAATCAGATCTTAATAGTTTTTCCATCTGGTTTTCCAAGAATTGGTCGAGGAGGTTGCTTGCTAAAACACAATTTTCGAAGGCTGACTGCGTAGATTGCTAGTGTCGACACTTAGTTGATTAAGACCAAAAGTAGGAAGACAGTCGATGAAAGTGACCAGCTCAACAGATGATGAAATACTCGTACACATGTGGGTTCAGGTAAAAGTACGCGTTCAGTAAGCAAACTGGAATAATTCTCTAAATATGAAAGTTCATCCTCATTGTGTTTTTCGGATAACATTTTTATGACATAGTTCCTGCAAAAAGGTTAACTGGTTGATAGCGAGTACTACTGACAAGTGCAACGCTAATGTTTGGGGTATTTGGAATCGCGAAATTAGTGCAAATTTGTCATTCATTATGGAAAGACGCAAACGGGTTGCGTTGCAGCGGAAGCCAGTACAGATAGGATTAAAAAATCCAAAGTACAGAATAATGAAAATAAAACTGAGGAAGTGTGCGATGAATGTACATATGACGAATGCAAATCAAAAACTAGGCCCAGCTACCGAAAGAACTCGTTTATGCAGACACAGAGCAAAGGCGTCTCTAGCTGGCACGATCTTTTGCCAGTTGTTTCCAGTGCCGCATTCCCAGTTGGTTAAGGTCCCGTTCCACCTCTGTGCGCCACCTTAGATTCGGTCGTCCTCTGCTGCGTCGTCATTCAGAGTTGGATTCGAAGACATGGCCTAGCCATCTTAAACGTTGGATCCGGAGACGTCGTACTAGGCCGTTGTCGCTTTAAAGCCCGTACAGTTCGTCGTTGTATCTTCTCTTCCACTCGCCTTTTATATAAACGGGACCATAGACTGAACGCAGATTTTTCCTCTCGAACCGACCAAAGGCATCCTCATCCCTTTTCACTAAGCTCCAGGTCTCTGCGTCGTAAAAGAGGACAGGGATGATCAGTGATCTATATAGTGCTAATTTGGGTTTTCAAGAGAGGGCCCTACTTCTCAATTAACTCATGAGCCAAAACAAGCAGCGGTTGGCTAGAGTAATTCTGCGTTTGATCTCAGCGCTGGTGTTGTTGTCGCTGATCACTAGTGAGCCAAGGTAGACGAAGTCCTTGACCATTTCAAATTTGTAGCCATCAATTGTGACGTTCTGGCCAAGGCGTTGTGTTGGCCTGTGAGTCTCGCTTGATCTTTTCAAGCTCGATGTTGAAAAAGTTACATGACAGTGCGTCACCTTGCCTAAATCCTCTTTTAACATCAAAGGTTTCGGTTAATTCACTACCGACCTTAATGGAGCAGCGAGTATTCTCCATTGTCATCCTGCACAATCGGATACATTTAGCAGGGATGTTAAAACTAAACATGGCTCGGTATAGCTCGCCCCTATGCACATATGGGGTCTTAAAATCGACAAAGAGATGGTATGCGTCGATTTGGAATTCTTGGGTCCGGCCGTCTGCACCCGCGGCTTTGTTAGTTTTAAGCTCCGAAATAACAAGCTTAATTGCATCTAGGTCAAGTGGACGGAATTCTCTTGTATATTCGCCCGTTACGAAAGGATCATTCTGTCTGACAGCGCTATCAGGTCTATCATCGCCGTTATACAATCTACAGAAGTGATTTTTCCATATTCTCATCATCGACTGTGATTCTCTAATAGTTGCTCTGGCTTAATAGCATTGGCATTTTCGTTTTACTTTTTCGTAAAACATGCATCATCCCTGTGTTAGCATCTTTTCATCTCCTCGATCCCACGCTTTTCGTACTCTCTTTTTTTTTTTTCTTTAAAAGCGTGTGTTCCTCCCTCCTTTCCTGCTTGTAGAGCTCACGAGCGGCCCTCGTCCGTCTATGTAACATACTCGTTTGCATTGCTCATCAAACCAGGGGTTTCTAGCAGGCGGCAGTTTGAAACCCTGCACATCAGAGGCAGCGTCTCTGATGGGCCGATGGCAATGCTCCCACTGTTGTTCTGTTTACTGTGCCGGTGTTATCGGACTTTGCGAGGGGTTGAGGGAAACTCGATCGGCGAAGATCCTAGCGGTTTCCTGCGATTATAGCTTTCCGACGTCAAAATCTTGATGTCTAGCTCGATTTCGTAGCATCCTTGATATCCCCATTCGATCATGTCTACAACAAGGTAGTGATCCGAGTCGATGTTAGTTCCTCGGAAAGTTCGTACATCTAGGATGCTGGAGGAGTTCAGGCGTCAATCGCAACTTGATCAATCTGGTTGATGGTCGACTGATCTGGTGACCACCAGTTTCCTTTATGGATGTTGAGATGTGGGAATCGTGTGCATGCTACAAGGAAGTTACGCCCTGATAGGACGTTGATTAACCTGAATCCGTTGTTGGAAGTGGTGTTATGTAGGCTGTGTTTTCGACTCAAATATGTTCTCTTTGCTTAGTTTAGGGTTAAAATCCCCTAGTACAATTTTGGTGTCATAACTGGGGCGTTGGGCGTATGTCCGGTCCATGAGATCTTAGAAGTCATCCTTGAGTCGATCATTTTATTCTTCCGTAGGGGTATGAACGCTTATTAGGCTTATATTTCCGAGGAGGCCTTTGATGCGGATTGTTATGAGGCATTTGCTTACATGCCGGAAGCTTTTTTTTGTCGGAGTCTTCCTCGAATAACAAATCCGCATCCGAATAGACTGCGTTCATTTTCCTTGTAGCAGTTACCGTAATAAATATCACAGTTTTTCATATTTTTTTGCTTGGTCCATCCCATCGCATTTCTTTGAGTGCATATAATCGCATTCCAGTAGAGTTTTTTCCAGTTCGTTGTCTGCATCTGGTCTGCTAAGGGACCGCACATTCCAAGTGCTGACTCGCAGATCGGTATATGGGTCGTCGACATTGGATCCGTCCGTATCCGAGGCTTTCCGATGTTTCATAAAGAGATCTGTTTTCCGTGAAAGGGATGTCAACACTAAGCACAACCCCCAACCTGGAGGGCCAGTTCACTACCCGGCGGATGCCAGGGCAGCTATCCAGGTAGGCTGTGGAGGCTGTGTGTCAGTTTGGATTGAACAGGGACTCGTTACGCATGCGTACCTTATGTCAACCTTATCTATAAAACAATAAATGAGTCTTAACGCAACCGCAGATTAAGCAACACGTTTTTCTCTTTCGTCTTTGCCTTTTCCTTTGGATCTTCGGTACAGTTTGCCTTTGAGTTCGGTCAAGCGGAGTTCTCTTCAGCACTTTACGCGATAAACATTGGTAAATTAATCGGGGCATAATACAGTGAATTCGGTAATTACATTGCTTTGTGCTTACGATGGAAGCGCTGAAGAGACAACGTGCGGCATTGAAAGGGCAAATAACGCGTATCGGAACATTTTGCGAAGCACCGGGTGCTCCTCTGGCCCAGTGCAAAGTTCGACAGACGAAGTTAGAACAATACATGCGGGATTTCGAGCGGATTCAATGTGAAATTGAAGCGCTATGCAACAGCGATAGTGATATGGACGAAGAAGTAATCTATCGTGCTGATTTTGAATCTATGTTCTATGCAACACACGCGAAGCTATCGGAAATGCTGGCCGGTATCAGTGATACGGATACTGAAAGCGATTTAAATAAGACATTGAAAACACTTGTAAAAAATCAATGCTCTTTAAATGATATGGTGAAATCGGTGATGGAAAAGCCGCAGAGAGCGATTACGATCTCAAAAAAAGAATCGTTTTCAAGGCTGCCGGAAGTTAAATTACTAGAATTTTCCGGTAAATTCGATGAATGGGTTCGGTTTCGGGATTTATTTCAAGCAATCGTCGCTGCTAAAGACGCGTTAACCGGTGTTGAAAAGCTCGAATACCTTCAGACACATTTGAAAGGAGATGCGGCTTCTATAGTGAAACACCTGCCGCTCAGTAATGATAATTTTGATGTTGCGTGGAATCTATTAACGGCCCATTATGATAAGCCGCAGTTTATCATGATTGCACATTTAGATAACATTTTCGAGCAACCGTTAATAAGGCAAGGTTCATTAACGGAGTTGAAACGGTTGTTCTCTACTACAATCGAAAACACCAACGCTTTAAGTGCATTAGGTCTTCCCGTTAGTTCGTGGGGCACACTGCTCATTTATGTCTTATCGAAAAAACTAGACGGTGAGAGCAAAATATTGTGGATTCGTAAAATTAAAAGTAAAAATAGTCCCTCCTTCTCTGATTTTACTGACTTTCTAAGTGAACGAATAAATGTACTCGAAAGTGTACAAGTGTCGCAGCTCGGGCGCGCAGATGCGGTAAATCGAGTTGGCGGTAAAAGGGCGGAAAAACGGGTTCTTAAAGCTACCGTACCGAATTGTCCGAAATGTAATCAACCACATCTATTGTATCAGTGTGCACAATTCCGGGATCAGCCGGTTCAGGCTAGAGAAAAGTTCGTGAAAACCAACAACATTTGCCCTAATTGCTTACGTTCAAAGCACAACATTAATGAGTGCAAGTTCTCAAATTGTAAAATGTGCAACCTGAAGCATAACACGTTGCTTCATTTTGATGTCGGATTGTCGAACTTGCCTTCTACATCGAACGATGTTTCTCGTGGCTTCAATGTCAATTCCGCACAATTATGTCGGGATAGATATTCTTTGCTGCCGACAGCCATTGTCCTCATTAAAGACTCGCAGAATAATTTACAGCAGTGCAGGGCGCTGTTAGATTCGGGTTCACAAGCCACCTTAATTTCTGAAGCATGTGTTCAGCGCCTAGGTTTGAAACGAAGCCATGCGAAAATCCCTATTATCGGACTTGGTCAGGGAAAAAATAGTCAAGGTACGCGCGGTAAGGTTAAACTTGAGATCGTGTCTAAAATCAATAAATCAGCGACGGTGACTGTGAACGCTTTCATTTTGTCCTCGCTAACCAACGAACTGCCACACGCCTCTTTCAATTGTCCAAATATATCATTTTTCAGTCACCTGCCTCTTGCAGATGCCCTTTGTTTCCAGCCCAGTAATGTCGACGTTTTACTGGGTGCTGACATATTCTTTGAAACTTTATCGTAAGGTAAATTGCGCAAAATACGATTTTTGGTTGGGTTCTCGCCGGTAATATATCCGCAAATTCGGAAGCAAAGGTGACTGTCTGTCATTCAACCGTGGATCTCGACGCACTTTTGAGACAATTTTTTGAACATGTGGATATTCGCGACGCATCTCAACTTAATCATGATTCAAATTCATCATTAGCTATTGAAAATCATTTCGTTTCCACGCATGCGATTAATTCGGAAGGGCGCTACGTGGTTAGGTTGCCATTTAATAAATTCCCGGTAGAATTTGGTGACTCTCGTAACACGGCTCTAAGGCTCCTAAACACCATGGAACGACGTTTTGCGAAGGATTTGAACCTTAAAGCAGAATACGTGAGCTTTATGCGTGAGTATGAGCGTTTGGGGCATATGGCTCCGGTGTTACCATGTGACATGAAACGAACGGCCTTTTATCTTCCCCACCATGCAGTTGTTAAACCTAGTAGTGCGACCACCAAGTTGAGGGTAGTGTTTAACGCGTCGGCTAAATCAACGAACGGTTTTTCCCTTAACGATTATTTACTTGTTGGACCCGTTATACAAAATGATTTATTTACCTGTATCCTTAAGTTCCGCACTCGGAGAATCGCGATTAAGGCTGACATCGCGAAGATGTACCGACAAATCCTCGTTCATTCAGAAGACATCCACTTCCAACGGATCATTTGGAGGGAGGAAGTTTCTCAAGAACCCCGCGATTATGTTCTCAAAACCGTCACTTACGGAACAGCGTCCGCGTCGTTTCTCGCAACAAGGGTTCTTAAACAAATCGGTCGTAACAATAATTCGAATTTTCCAAGAGCTTCGGAAAGCCTCATTAATGACTTTTACGTCGACGACTTTGCTTCAACGTTCGATAGTGTTGAAGAAGCATTGCTGGTCAAAAACGAGTTGTGCCTCATATTAGAAAACGCGGGAATGGACCTCCGCAAGTGGTCTTCGAATTCGCCTGAGTTCCTGAATACAATCGATATCGATCGTCGCGAACCGGCAACCGAGCTGTCTATCAATACGGCGAGAGTGAAGACACTGGGTCTTTTTTGGGACACAGAACGCGATTGTTTCAAATTCTCATGCGCAATACGAGTCATTGGTCCATACGTCACGAAAAGAGAAGTCTTATCCGATATCGCTAGAATCTTCGATCCCCTAGGTTGGCTTTCGCCGCTCGTCGTCAAAATGAAGATCTTTATCAAACGGTTATGGATAAAGAGAATATCGTGGGATGAACATATTCCCTCGGTATTCTATAAAGAATGGTCGGAATTCTTATCGGAATTAAATGCAATACGCATCATCAATATTCCTCGGTGGCTCCAGTCTAGAAGGAATGAATTAGTCGAACTCCACGGTTTTTCCGACGCTTCGGAATCCGCGTTTGCTGCCGCAATATACCTTCGCGTGGTTATTGGCGACGACGTTCAGTCAAATCTCGTTTGTGCGAAAACTCGAATCGCTCCGGTCAAACCGGCTTTAACAATCCCGCGCCTTGAGCTATGTGGTTCGTTATTATTAACCAAGTTGCTTACCAAGGTCAAGAACGTCATTGGCCTACATAATGTAGACTGTTTTGCATACACTAACTCTACCACAGTTCTGCACTGGATAACGGGTGAGCCGCGACCACGAAATGTGTTTGTAGACAATCGAATATCGCAAATTAAATCGCAGTTTCCGGTTTCCGTATGGCGTTATGTGCGATCGGTGAAAATCCTGCTGATCACGGCACTCGCGGTTTAATGCCAAGGCACTTGCCAAACCTGACCCTTTGGTGGCACGGTCCCACCTTTCTATGTGACGCGATAATATCGGTCCCGGATGTTCCAAACAAGGAAGGGCATCCTCGCGATGGCGAAAACTTAGTGTGCTTAACTAATTCCGCAAATATGGGCGAGTGGGACCTTTTTGAACGTTTTTCAAACCTTAATAGACTCTACCGTAGTGGCGCGATGTATGCGGTTTTTCAAACGACGTAAAGTTTCAGGTGTCTCTTACTCCTCTAGTTCCTTATCACCTTCCGAGATAGGTGACGCGAAAACTGCCCTGATTAAACTTGTACAAAAACGTTTCCTACAAGAAGAATTTAAATGTATATCAGCAGGCAATGCTTTACCTCGAAAAAACAGGTATGCCGCAGTGAATCCATTCGCAGAAAGGGGTACTTCGCGTAGGAGGAAGACTGGAAGGGTCTACTATCCCCTTTGACCAAAAACATCCTATCATCCTGCCCAAGGATCGTCCTTTGACGATGTTAATTGTTCGCGACTGTCACAACAACAATCTACACGCCGGGAGGCGTCAAATGACGTATCTTTTGAGCCTTCATTACTTTATTATAGGTATTCATCACATTATTAAACGCTCTATTTTCCAGTGTGTGACTTGCATGCGTCAACGCGCAATACCATATCAACAGCAGATGGCAAGTCTGCCTCAACAACGGCTTGAGTCAGGTGTAACTTTCGGCAATACCGGCGTCGACTACTATGGACCGTTCCTGGTTCGATCTTGGAGGGGACGAGGTGCCAAACGATACAAGGTGTACGTAGCTCTCTTTGTGTGCATGGCTACGAAGGCGATGCACCTTGAGCTGGTCACCGATCTTTCATCAGCCGCCTTCATTGCAGCACTCCGTCGCTTTATTGCTCGTCGTGGTATGTGTCACACCATGTATAGCGACAATGGCACCAATTTCGTCGGTGCCAATCAGCAACTACGTGAGTGGTTTGGGCTACTGAAATCGGAGCAAGTACAAAACGATATTGCGGATGAGCTATGTTTGCGAGGTATTACTTGGCATTTCTCTCCCCCTCATGCTCCGCACTTTGGAGGGCTGTGGGAGGCTGGCGTCAAAACCGTCAAGTTCCATATGCGAAGGATTCTGAGCGAAGCATGTCTAACATACGAAGAATTTTCAACGCTGCTTTGCCAAATTGAAGCGTGCGCCAATTCAAGGCCACTTTGCATCCGCTTCGAAGGCGATGTGGACCCGCTGACGCCTGCTCATTTCCTCATCGCCCGTCCCTTAGTAAACGTTCCAGAACCGGAGCAACTCTCGACTCGTGTTTCATTGCTAAATCGATGGCAGTATTTGCAACGTTTGCTTCAACAATTTTGGCAGCGCTGGTCCAATGAATATTTGTCTCAACTTCGAAAGCGTCCAAAATGGCTGAATCAACACCGAAACTTAAAACCAAACGACATCGTTGTTCTCCAAGAGGAAGGTCAACCTCCATGTAAATGGCTTATCGGGAGAATCACCAAGATATATCCAGGCCGCGATGGTTTGATTCGAGTCGCCTCCGTAGCTACGAAGAGGGGCGAATTTAAACGCCCCATCTGCAAACTCTGTCCATTACTTGTCAAT
This sequence comes from Merodon equestris, assembly GCA_958301585.1. Classification (NCBI taxonomy): domain Eukaryota; kingdom Metazoa; phylum Arthropoda; class Insecta; order Diptera; family Syrphidae; genus Merodon; species Merodon equestris. The sequence continues at coordinate 60,078,049 of OY284416.1, forward strand.
ATTAGTTGAAAGAAGCTTTCAACGGCGGGAGTATGTTTATTGTATTGTAAAATCCATATTAAAAAAAAAAAAACATTTTTAAATACAATTGCGCCAATGTAAATGTACTCTTAAGAATAAATGCTTTGTTACACTTACTCGTTACGCATGCGTACCTTATGTCAACCTTATCTATAAAACAATAAATGAGTCTTAACGCAACCGCAGATTAAGCAACACGTTTTTCTCTTTCGTCTTTGCCTTTTCCTTTGGATTTTCGGTACAGTTTGCCTTTGAGTTCGGTCAAGCGGAGTTCTCTTCAGCACTTTACGCGATAAACACTCATATTAACAGCGTAGCTGTACTGCAGCTTCTAAGCCGGAGGGTGATTTCAGACAGTCATTTCCTTTTTTTGTAGTAAAACTTTGCCTTATTTAAACTTAGCATTACTTTAGTTTCGTTCTTTAAGCTTGTGACGATAATGGGGAAGTGATCCGATTAGAGACCAAAGCTGGTTCTAATTGATAAATTAATCTTTGTTACCGAAGATACACAATTCTACTAAAAAGGTATCTTATATATATCTATATATCAACGTGTCCGTTCTTCCATGTTTAGGAATTTTACATGAGATGGGTTGAGTGCATTTATCAATGAATTGAATAACTCACGCTGAGTAAAGCTAGAAATCCAAGATCTGTTTCATTAGCACATCGTTTAATCAAGGAGATTCTACAAAAACCAAACCAAATCCAAAGTAACAAAGAGAAGAAACAATCCAAGATCTCCTTTTAATTGGACTCGTCAAACAAAGACGATACGTCCCTAGTTAAACTACCATATTGCGACATCTTTTTATATCTGTATATGTCTGTACCTTCCCAGCAAAAATTGTATCGAAATTTATAAGGCTAAGGTATAAATAAGGGAAACGAAAAATAAAAACCTTACTTTAAAACTATAAAAAGGCTTATATAAGGCTTATATAAACCATATTATAAGGTATAAATAAGGTCACAAAAGATGTCCCTTATATCAGCCTTATTTATGGATCTAAATAAGGGACTTGTTTCCAAAGACTTACTTAAGCCTTATAATAAGGCATATATGTACATACATAGTATATAATGACGCCGAAAATAATATACTGGAAGGATGTTTGTACATGACGGAAATTTTGAAGTACCTAGAAAGACCATGTGCGCGAGTTACGACACCTACCTGCCCCTTCCATCGCCCCCTAAACCCTCAAACACCATATACCAAATTGTAACACCTGTCCCCCGTCCGTCATCCCCTGTATCACCAAAACACCGTTCAACAACCAACCTTTCCCATCGTTGCCCACATGACACCAATGTACGATCCTGTTCCCCGTCCGTCACCCCCTGCCTCACCCAAGCACCGTGGCAACAGCCAACATTTCCCATCGTTTCCCACACGACACCAATGTACGAGTACATCCGTCCATTAATCCCAAACATGCCGCCTCATCAGCAAATATATGTATATGATTCAAACAAATGTAACATTAGACCCATATTGTAATTGCACAGGTGAACTTTTCGAATGCAAAAGAATGCAAGCTAAGCGTCTGGAAGACATCCGCTTATTCGCTGCAACGAAAACTTCACCTTGGCAAACTAGGAAAAGTGAGTTTAGTTGTTATTTGTAAGCGAGACCGAACGGTCAGAAATAAAAATTGTAATTTTTTTTGAAGGTGGTTTATTCAACAATCTCATAAGTCGCGCGGTCAAATAACGTATTATCAGTAAACAAAATTGAATATTGAGTCATAAAATAAAAGGATACAATGCTGGGTTCTGGAAATGCACATATGTTCGATCATAAATGAGATTGCGGTCATTTGACCACTTTGGTTTTTCTAGGGTTAAACAGAACAATTCAGAGTAATTGTTCTCATTTCGTGAAGACTTTTGTGCGAATAATAAGTGAATAGAATAGTTGAATAGTAAAGTTATTATAGACAGTTAATAGAAAAGTGAAGTGAAGCAAAAGTGAAGTAAATAAAAATAATAATTTGACGTGTTTTTGTTTAAAAAAAAATATTATGGCTGCTACTGCCGGGTTCTCCAAACGCCACTATAAGCGGCTTGTAAAGAAAATTAAGTGCGAGATATCCGATGTCACGATGGGAGAAAGCAGGGAACTTGTAAGTAAAATACATATTATACCTATACATACATATATATATTTATTCATTCGTACATTTTGTTTTAATAAGTTTGTAAATTTGCAGAAAATATTTCTCTGATCCAAATTTAGAGGAAGTGGGCAAATGCTTAGCGTCTTAATATCGGACGACTTCTTGGGAGAAATAAATTGGCAAGGACGAAAAAAATGATATTAATAAAAAATTATACATTTTTTGAATCGACGCTTTATGGTATGTAAATTCACTATTGTTAAACTGTAAAGAATGATTTATTATAATTTATTATTATCCGATTCAGGTTCTGTCGGCAATTATTATAAAACATTCGTAGAATACGTGGAAGACATAAAGGAAGCAATAAAAAAAGGCAAGAATAGACTTGACCAAAGAAAATTAAAAAGAGTAAATTAAAGTATGTATTGTATATTTTATATCCATATTAGAAAAATAAATGTATATTTTAAGTACACCTTTTTAAATAAATTATTTTTTAATTTCTTTTACCTTAAAATAAAATCTATATAAGGATCATAATAAGCCTTATACTAAGGTCTACATCAGGCAACTAAAGCTTATTTTATGCCTTATACTAAGGTCTAAATCAGGTAACTAAAGCTTATTTTATGCCTTATACTAAGGTCTAAATCAGGTAACTAAAGCTTATTTTATGCCTTATACTAAGGTCTAAATCAGGTAACTAAAGCTTATTTCATGCCTTATATTAAGGTATAATAGAAAATAATTAAAGCTTATTTTACTCCTTATAATAATGCATAAAATAAGGCAACAAGTATATGCCTTATGGCCAATGACATGGCTTCTTCTTCTTCTTCTTTTCCTTTTTATACCGGCGTCGTTATGGTCAGAAGTGTAGGACCATAACCTTCCCACTTAACTGCATTCCTACTGGTCCGCTTGTGGGGTCCGCCGGGCCAATGACATGGCAATGTAAAAATAAGGTATGAAATAAGGAATACTGCATGTAGTCGGGATTCCTTATGAATTATACGCGTTACATACTAAGGCTTATATTCAATTGCTATAAGCCTTATATAAGACTTATGTTTTTTGCTGGGTTGTTAGCTTTATCCCACAACACAAGAGATTATTCTGATTTTGGGAGTAAAGTAAAAATAAGAAATCAAAAGAAAAACATCTCAACTGGATGACACAATTAGATACGATAGTTATCTCTTTTGGAAGATCACTCATTTGTCTTCGTTTACCAACAGTGGATTTGAAATCGTTTTTGGACTGTTTTTCAATTCATTTGCCATCCCCCTCTGATGTTTTTTTTTCAATTGGAACATTATTTAAACCACCTAAGTCACCAACCTCGGGAACAATTACCCCTTCTAGCTTGGCCATTGAATAGCTAAGGATTAATTACCTTGTCAAATGCGGTCGCTCTTAATATGTCGTCAAATTCAGAACAACCGTCAAATCGAAATGTATCGAGTCTTTGATCTTTGGACGATGTTGATGTTCTTGACCCGTGTCGCCACAAACGAAGTTAAACAAAGCTGTTTGCTTTCCTGTCAATTCTTTTCAACCAATAATAATTGGCCTCTACTTACCGACACGTTAATATGTTTTTCACATCCCCTACTTCCACGGATGTGTGTGTTCCCTCGTTCTACACTAGTCCCGGGATTTGATCAGGGTTGTGCTTTTTCCGACGCTTGTCATTTCTTACCATCTGGAAAGTCGGCTACATGCATACCTGAGCGAGTGTATAATTAGAGAAAGGAGTCTCTTTATGCGATGGTTAGTACGTTGTGGACTAGGATGGTTGTGAAAAATGATTGTAAACACAATCTGCTAAGGAATGAGGTTAACAGGCACTGGAAAAGCAAAATAAACTTGACAGGTTGATGGTTAGGGTAAGGTTCTTGGAGCATGCACGCGCTGCCGTAATGAGGGTGTGAAGTGACGGGAGAACTGTCATTGTTGGTGAATGTTATTTCTAAGCACCTTCATTAGCGGAATCATTTGGCTTGAGGGCTACTACTGCTGTCAACAGAACGAAGTAGTGTGCCTAAAGAGGCAAGTAAACGTAAACGTTGTCTTGTCTGATGAAGGTTACTTGCTACTTCACGTGGACATTTCTGCAATTTAAGGGCAATTATGTTAAGCGCTGGTGCTTACATGAAATGTGTCTTTTCTGAAAATAGTTTCGTTTATGAGAAATGTGCGCTTTTAGTTTGAAAGCGTATTTCTCTTTCAATTCGGCAGATGATGCAGAAATCAAGGCCATAAGAATGGCTTAGAGGGTATATGAAAGGTGAGATAAACCCTATAGTCGTACTTTTAAAAGGGAAAAATATGTGGTCTCATAAAGGAGTTGAAAATGTCAGATAAGAAATAATTCCAAACTTAAAATTTATGGTAATATGACTTTTCTTATATTCAAAACTCGTCTAGAATTTAATTTCGAGCACTAGTTGTCTAATATAAAACATAGGAGCTTCCCTATCTTAGCAATTGACTATAGCTTGGGAAAATAGAGTAAATGCATCAGTGTATAGCCAATCTGGATTGCTGGGTATGGAGCAAAAGTTCCCAGCAGCTGAACCCAGCGTTGAATTTGAAGCATCGTTGCCTGGTCGTTGTAATGGATTTCGCAATGTCCTGGTACCAAGCAGAAGTGAATGTGAAACTATCCAGGCTCACTTTGGTTCCTTGGATCCAAATGGATGTTGATCTCATGGATGGAGATCTCAACGGAAGGCTAACCTTTTATGAATAGATCCAGAGGAAGGAGATAAGGTATCATGTCCAACCCTGCTTGCGACGTGCTTCTCATAGCTCCCACTGTACAAACAGCGGCTGACCTTTGTACTTTGTTGAGCATACTGCCCACCAGACTACGGCCCCATAAGTTATAAATAATGGGTTTGATGATTCCTGTGAACATCCAATGAATGATGTACGGTTGCAAACCCCATCTTTTGCCGAAGGTCTTTTTGCATACATAATTTCCAATCCTTTTTCCATCCTTTCCTCCAAGTTCCTTTTCCAGGTAAGTTTGGAGTCAAGAATGATGCCTGTATACTTGGCTTCCGCTTTGAGCTTGAGTGGAATACCCTCTAACTGTGAGGGATTTAGCTTTTCCTGGTGAACAAGACCAGCTCGGTTTTCCAGGGGTTTATTCTCACACCGTTCTGTCTTGCCCACGGGGAGAGTTTCTTCAACGCAGATTCCATTAGTGCGCTCATAGTTGGTAGAAATTTGACTTTTATCAGGATAGCTAGGTTATGCGCGTATGCTATTGTCTTTGTGCTTTTCTCCATCAAGATTTTGACTGTTAACTGTAAGAAGCCACAGTACGCGGGAGAGAACTCCCCCCTGTGGTGTGCCTCTAGTTGTCACTTTCCTTATAGAGCTGTGTCCAATGTCTGCATTGATAATTCTGTTCTTCAAACTATTTTCAATCCAGATTACAATGGATTTGTCTACTTTTATGTCCTCTAGAGCTGTTATTATGGACTCTGTGTTTACGTTGTTAAAGGCCCCCTTTAGGAGGACGGAGGTAAGTTCAATGAGCTCTCAATTTGACGAACAACACTATACAGAGCACTTTCCACTGATCTGCCTTTAAGGTAGGCGTGTTGAGTTTTGCATAAGTTGTGTGAGTTGATAAGTCCTCAGATGTATAGGTCAAGGAGTCTCTCCAAGGTTTTTAATAGAAACGACGAGAGACTAATAGGCCCATAGTCTTTTGCGGCAGTATGGATTGGCTTACCTGCCTTAGGTATGAAAACTACCTTTATTTCTTTCCACTTTGTTGGGATTACCCCGCGCGCAAGCAATTGGAAAAAAATGCTTACGAGATGGGGTACAGTGTGGGTTTGTGCTTTTTGAAGCATCGCCGGCAAGATATCGTCCGGCCCCGGGAGTTTGAAAGGTTTGAACGAATTTATTGCCCATGATACTTTGTCCTGTGTAATAATTTCGTTTATTACTTCTTCGGTTGTGTGAACCATAGGAACCGTCGTCCCAAAGGGGATTGTGATTTCAGCGGGAAGTGGTTTTCAGTTCTAGGGATTTCTGACTGGATTCTGTCCACGAACCATCTGGCTTAAGGATGAATCCCAGGACACAGGGATTCTTAGATAGGATCTTTCTGATCCTTGCGGCTTCATTGGGATCCTCTATTGATTCGCAGAACTCCCGCCAGGATTTAGACTTTGCTGCTTTTGTTTTGCACTTGTATTTGTTGAATCTGGATTTGTAGTTATTCCAGTCTTCGGATCTTTTAGTGATCTTTGCTCTATTGAATAGAGTTCGGTTCCTGGTTCTGAGTTGCTTTAGCTATGCGGTCCACTTTCAGAATTCTGACAAGGTTTTCGACTGAATTCTGAATGTAAGTTGGATCAGGATTAGGGATTTAGGATTTGGCGATACTAACCTGTTTGCAACTAGGTTTTGGAAAAGATTCCAGTCTGTCTTCTGAGGGTTTCTGAAAGGTTTTGGTTTTTCTTTATTTACATTAAGGTTGAAGAGTATTCGGCTGTGGTCCGAAAAGGCTAATGGACACTCTCCAATTCTCTACTCGGATAGAGTTTGACTCACTTAGTAAAGTAAGGTAAATTACCTCTTCCCTAGCCCGGTTACGAAACGTTAGTGTATTACCTTTGTTGCATATGTTGAGGTTGGTGGATACTATGAAATCGAAAATGGACTCACCCCTTTTATCAATATCGCTGCTTCCCTATTGAGAGTGATAGCCATTGGCGTCGCAGCCTATTAACAGACACAATCCGCGTGACTTGGCGTGTCGCACACGTGTTCGGACTGCGTCTGGAGGTGGGTCCTCCTCATCGTATGGCGTATATTACTATAGTTTGGTCTCCATTGCTGTATGTACCTAGGAGAAAAATATTTGGGTATTTTTTGGCGACTATACAGGTTCGTAATTTACCTTCAGTGTGTGGATATTATAAATTGTATACCTTAGACCTTAATCCCTGAATTTTGTTCCTGAGAAGTCAAGGTTTTGGATTAAGTCTATATCCACGTCTTCCTGCAGCATGTACATACAACATCATTTCGTCTTTATAGCCTCCTTTGACTTACCGCGTTCATTGGGGAGCCTTACCCTCAGGGTTCCCAGTCCGAACTTGATGCTGCCAGATCTGCTGCGGATGTGGTCGAGTGACTTTTGGTCAATGGTCGCCATGAGGTCCTTCCCCACTCGGTTCTAACTCTTGGCTGAAGAAATGATTCTCCAGCTATGAGTATCAAGCTCTTTACTTTGCTTGTCGATTAGCCTCAATATGGACACGTCCTTTTCGGGAACCAGTGGAGGAATCCGTATTGAAGCCAATGTACGAAGCGGAAGCATCGAGCGAGGGATAACCTAGAGCTTAGCATTGCCGATTGTGCGCTTTCACCTTACGTGGACATGTTTTCATCAAAACAAATGTCAATTCAGCTGCTACACAAATTGTCAGCTTAGAGGAACTCGAAGAAATTGCCCTTGCTAATAGACTAGATGGGCCGAAAAATTAATTATAAATAAATAAATAGATTAATCGGCCATTCTAGTTCAAACGATAATATCGAGTATCTCCTGCTTGAAATTATTATATATGGCTTCGAGAAATGTCTAGTTGAAGTCATTTACTAGTCTCCAAGTTTAGGGGACAGCACCATTGTAACTAACATCATCGAACGCTTCGTGGCTTGCTATGAATATACAGCGTGCGCCATCTCATATGGGTCGTTGTAAATTTCGAATAACTTCAACAATTCTCAACCGATTTTGGAAATTCAAGCTTTTACTCAATGTAGACCTTTACAATTTATTTTGATTAATTTTCGAAAACAATATCAATTAAATGACCGCCTTTATTGCCGATGCAAAAACGGGCTCGTTTTCGCGCATTTTCCATGACTTTTTCGAGCATTTCGGTCGAAATTCCTGCGTTACGAATGTTTCTTTTGAGCTGATCTATTGTCTTCGGGCCGTGCTTTTCAAATATCCCCAAAGAAAAAGTCTGGAGGAGTCGAATCCGGCGATCTCGGAGGCCAGTCAATATAGCCCTTTTTTGACACCAATCTTCCAGGGAACTTCTTACGCAAAAGGTTCATTGTTTTGTCCGAAGTATGGCATGTCGCGCCGTCTTGTTGAAACCACAAGTGAAATAAGCCTTTTTTACGCATTTCTGGGACCACATAATGGCCCAACATCCACCGATATCGATCGCCATCCACTGTATCGCCAACTTTGAAGAAATACGGTCCAATGATGGTTTTAGCGCATACACGGGCCCAAACAGTAACTTTTTGGTCATATAGCGGCTCCTCGTGAATAATGTGAGGAATTTCGGTGCCCCAGAAGTAAATTTTGTTTATTAACTGAGCCAGAGAACATAAAATGTGCCTCATCGGTCATCATAATTTGCTGCCAGAACTCCGGCTCAGCATTAATCATTGCAACGACATTTTGTGCGTATGACAAGCGCCGTGCCGCATCTTGTGGCAAAATTCTTTGAGTTATCTGTACTTTGTATGGAAGTGAAGATCATCCTTTAAAATTCTCCGCAAAGTGGTCCCCCACTGATGCCTAACTGCTGCGAAAGGCACCGATATGACAAATTTGGGTTTTCTTGAACACTGGCCTTCACAGACTGAATAGATGAGTTTGAACGCCGACGTGGTCTAGGTTGCTCACTAGGTTGCTTGCCACAGAACAAAATTGAAAAAAATTCGAGGCCCAACGACGAATTGTATCTTTTTTGGGCGCAACACGATCAAGATATCTTGCACGATAAGCACGTTGAGTTAGCACAATCGAGCTTTCATTTTTAATGAACATTGAAACTATTTCGGCGCGTTCTTTTGGTGTAAGGCGATTCATGGTTAAAATTGTACTGAATTGACGTTTCTAAAATGCTATGACATATGAATATCGATTGACAATTGTTGAAGTTATTCGAAGTTTATATTGACCCATATGAGATGGCGCACTTTGCATTATTCTCTACGGTGATCTCAACATTAATATGTTAAGCCGTAATTATTCAGAAGTAAATCGTTTCACAAACGACTCGACTCCCATCCACTTTCGCCCTACAAGCTCTACACTTATCGATCTCTATATTGTCAACTGAACTGATTTCATCAACTTCTACAGCCAGCTTGATGCTGCTGGTTTAACAACACGATCTCATTGTCCTCTTCTATGACCTGAGTCTAAGTACTCGTAGATTATTCGTACCTACTACAAACAGCTACCGAAACTTTAAATCTATCAACATCGATGACTCTCTCAATTCTAGTTGGCTTAACCTGTACTACATGTCTTTCGTTGATGAGCAGGTCGAGTTTTTTACATCCACCATTAATAACCTGTTTGACAATCATGTCCCAACCAAAAACCTCACCATCCATAATACCAAATGTGAATGGTTAACTAGACGTATTGAACAACTAATTATACATAGAGACATGGCCTACAAAAGATGGAAGAAGTTTAAACTATCCGAGTTACTATATGATTTCAAAGGCCTCAGGAACCTTGTTGTGAAGGAAATTAGAAGGTCGAAAACTAAGTTTTTACATCAAAATCGAAAAGCTAAATAAGAAATTCGCCTCAAGTCTCTCTCTGACAATAGTACTGGGGATCTGAACGAGTACAACATTATAGATCCTAGTAATACGCCACACTTGATTTATAGCTTTCGTTTTTCTGGAGTCTACGACCCTTGCATAAGATGTCAGGAATTATTGGTACATACTCGTATATCGCATCTCAACAGTGACAGCCTAATGTTAAAAGACTCTGTCGTAGCAATGAAACGTGAATGCTATGAAAGATATATAAATCGATGGAATTTAAGCAAAACTTTAAATTCCCCCTCCACAAGATAGGCGAATAGAGCTGTTCAGCAACTATGAGAATGGGACTTACCGAAATTTAATTAGAGTTAAACCGCTCCCGCGAATAGTGACGATTTAAAGTGCTTTCATCAATTGAAAGCCGATGAAGCGAAAAATGTCAATTTATAAAACCAACTTGAGCGTAAAATTAAACAGAGAGTAGTGGTGTAAAGTCAAACTGCCAAAACGCCCCTGAAACGATCCACGTAGCCGTTACTGCGAGTAAAATCCATACTTGTTGGTGTTGCTTGATGCGAACACCCGAATATGGCATCCAAGCGACAACTGTGTTTCCTGTTTGCTACTAAATCGAATTTGAGTAATTGCTTCTGTCAGTGGCAGATTAAAAACTTTTGCACGTTATTTCTCTTCCGAGAAGAAACTTTGGCGAAACGTTCAGTGTTTCAATTTGACAGACTTTGGTCGTGTACCAGAAGTTCGGGTTGGATTTTGAACCCTTGCTCTTGTCGGAGGGAGGTAGGGGTTGGTAGATTTCGTTGTTGTTCCTAAAATTTCAAAATGATAAATGCGATCGATTTTGTTTTCATTTCGCTTGTCCCATTGAGGGTGGTGGTGGTAGAGGACGTTCGGTGTCAGTTACGATGGTTTCTGTTAGGGTCATTTGTCCAATGATTTTTCGACTGATTGAGATAGATGCGAGTACGGGTATTGGTGGTGGCCGAAAGAATTTCTTAATTTATAAATTTAAGTTATGGGCGGGAAATTAAGAAATAACAAAAGAAGATTGAGGCTTGTAATCTCAGATATTCACCTAGTCAAAGAAATGTAGATGAAGCTGGTCTTATCCAAGTATGTCTAAGGACAACATCATCTTTAACTAACCGCTTTCCTGCATACATTGCTTTCGTGTTCTTTTCCGTACATTCTTCCTGAAAATTAGCAAACATATATTTTTGCCATTGTGATTTTTAACCTAGAAATAGACGACTGACTTCCTTTCGTGAGGTCCGACATCTCATAGGCAGGTTCCCTTCTCTACGGGCACTTCCTCGTTTTCATTCTTCAAATTAAGGCTTCACTTTAGGGGCCTTGCAAGAGCTTAGTTTGTTTTCCACTGCTTCCTTTACAATATACTGCTTCCGTTTATCTTGTTTCATCTTCGTCCTTATGCTATCTGATAGGGCAATTCAGTTATTGACAAAATTTAAAATATCTTTTTCGTGGCGTCTGTTTACTTCCCCTACGACTCGGTACTGCCCCCGCTACCTAAGGCGGTTTATGAACTCGTAGAGTACTGTAAAGCCAGAAGGGCTGGACTCATCATCTGGTTCGATGCTAACGCTCAAAATACTGTTTGGGGCAGCAGCAAATGCAACCGGAGAGGAGACCATATTTTAAACTTCATTTTAAAGACATTGTCATCAGCAATGTTGGCTCTCAACCAACCTTTGTGACGGCGAGATGACAAGAAGTGATTGACCTAACCCTGTCTAATGGGCATGTGAAGGCCATCACTAACTGGATAGTCTTACCAGATGTTACGCTGTCAGAGCATAGATACATCGAATTTCAATTGAAGTGTGGGATCTCCCCCTCGTAGCCCAAGCGGAAATCGAGAAAGACGGACTGGGTGCGATTCAGGAAGGAGCTTGACAAATACACTCAAGCCCTGCCTAAACTCGAAACAAATCAATTGGTGGAGGATGCCGTTCATAACCTGAGCAGCGCCATCACCAACTGTTTCGAACTCGCATGTCCTGTCAAAAAACTTCCCAGCAGGAAGCCGGTGCCCTGGTGGAACGCTGAGCTCCAATGTCTTCGCAGGGAAACCAGAAGTCTCCTGAATAGATCGCTTAAATCGAACTCGAAAGATGACTGGAATAAATATCGATCGAAGCAGAAGGAATATAAGAAGCTTATTCGTAAATCGAAGAAGCGCAGAGATCAAATCCCTGAGCGCGACCAGCAAGTTGGTTAACGTTCTCAAACGAGGAAAATCGACAAAGCTGGATGTACTCAGAAAGTCTGATGGTACCTTCACCGAGTAGCAGAAGTTTAATGTTGCAGACCCATTTCCCGGGAAATCAGACTGTCATCGGCTCGTTGCACACTCCCTCATTGGAAACTGAGGGACGATGAAAACAACTCGGCCTAGCTGGTATGTTGAGTCACGTGTGGCAACTACTGAGGCCGTTGAATTTGCTGTGGAATCTTTCGGCTTGTCGACGAAAAAGGTTCTTTTTTATCTACACGGCAATGATAAGACCGGTAATCACATATGCATCGGTTGTCTGGTGGAACAGGCTAACATGCAAACATGTCGTGGCCTCTTTCCTCAGCACACCGGAAGCTGCTCTAGATGCTATGATGAATCTTCTACCCCTTGACAAGGTGTCTGTTTGGTAGTACAATGGACCAGTATTTGTCCATTGTGCTCCAACAGATAGTAGAAGCCTCCAACAAAAAAGTTTCATTTGAGCCCAGGATGTCCGACCATTACAGTTTTTAATGTATCTCGTCCCGGTTCATTCAAGAATAGTTCCTCAGCTGGCGTCAGCTGGTCAAACAGTGCACACTGATATGTAAGAAATATTGAAGTAATAAGTTTTTACAAATTCATTAAGGAAATGCAAAAGTAATTAAGTTTTTCAAACTATTGCATCGAACCAATCACGTTGAGCATCTATCATACTTAGTTGCCCAATAAAGAAAATCCTGAATCCTCAGAGGTCCAGGCTCCGAATTCGCGGTGTCACCAGTGGCTGTATACGTTCGTGTAGTTGAGTTGCGTTGGAATGACTGGCAAGGCGAATGCGTATGGCTTAGTGTCGGAAATAAATTGTATTGGTGTTCAAATCTGCTTTGGGAAAGACTAAATAAATGGCTCCCGCCACAACACCTGTTTTAATTTATATTCATTATAGGATCAATTAGAATTCATTAGTAAGAAGCTAGCCACAGATAAATGTCTTAAGTAATATAAATAGCTTGCAGAAGGCCAAAGTTGAAGTTGCTTCATGATGTGTTAATTGCTTTATTATAGGCGAAAAGGGATCTACGATTTACCACATTACCGACTTTGAAAGGCATATTTCGGCAAGCATTTGCCAGCAAGTATTGTATCTTCTTCTTCTTTTCCTTTTTTTCCGGCGTCGTTATGGTCAGAAGTGTAGGACCATAACCTTCCCACTTAACTGCATTCCTACTGGTCCGCTTGTGGGGTCCGCCGGTTTGACCTCAGAAATTAGCGGCAGGCTTCCCGGTTTGGGATTACTTCACAGCTGAGGCCAATCAAATGCTGGTGTTTTTGCATTTGTTTAAACCAATTGTTTTTCGGCCTGCCTTTTTTGCGCGTTGAAATTGGAATGTTGATTGATATCGCTTTTTGGACGGGGTTCAAAGGATCTCTCCTTTGAACATGGCAATACCAACTGAGTCGGTCGCGCTCTATCTCTCTTGCGATGGTTTCTTTTACGTGGAGGCTTCCTCGGATCTTTGAACTTCTAATTCTATGACGCTTTGTTACTCCCGCTGTCATGGGAAGCATCTTCATCTCAGCTGCCGTTAATTTGCTCTCATACTTTTTGTGCATTGTCCAGCATTGTGAACGGCATGTGAGCGCCGGACGTACAACTGAAGTGTAGAGCCTTCCTTTCAGCTTAGGGGGCATTTTTCGATCACTTTTTCGCCACTTCATCCACTCTACGCTAACGCGATGGTTGATGTCGTCACAAGTTGCTTCTTTATTAATCATAGATCCCAGATATTTAAACTTTTCACACTTGGGAAGCATTCTCCCATTCAAGTAAATGTCTGGAATAAACTGATGAGGGTCAGAGAACGGGCAGCACAGATACTCTGTCTACTTTGAACTAATGCGATACCCGTGTCCCTCAAAAATGTCCACCCACACATCAAGTGCTCGTTGTAGGGACGCCTGATCATCACTTATAATGGCTCCATCGTCAGCAAAGAATAGCTGGTGCACATTGGGGTCCGTCACTTTTCCTTCAAGCAAGCAATCAGCAGAGGGCTGAGGACGCTCCCTTGGTGTACACCGACTTTGATTGCGAACTCTTCGGTGACTCCTGCGGTGCATCTTACTCTTGTCGTTGCTCTCTTGTACATGTCCATGATCACTCGCCCGTAGGTTTCTGGAACTCCTTTTTATCTTAGCGCTACCCATAAAAGATATTTTGGTTGCCGGTCAAAGGCCTTCTCGAAATCAACCAACACCATATGCAAGTCCTTTGAAGAATCACGATGCTTTTCCATCATGATCCTTATACTTTGGATTGCATCTGTTGTTGATTTACCCGAGACAAACCCGCACTGGTCATCAGATAGTCGTATTATTTTCCGCAGTCGGCTATCTAATACCCGTTCAACGATCTTCATGGTGTGCGACATCAGCTTGACAGAACGGTAGTTATCACAATTTCGCGTATCACCCTTCCCTTTGTGCAAAGGTAGAATATAGCTTTCCCTCCATTGATTAGGCATAGTGTCACCTCTCATAAATTTGGAGATAAGAACCATGAGCCATCTAGACCCGATGTCTCCCATTTTTTTCCAGAACTCAGAGAGTATCCCGTCCGGCCCAATAGCTTTTCTTTTCTTGGAGTTTTTATGCGCGTACCGAACTTCTTCGACTGTGTTGTCGGATATTTCGGCATGCTTCGGGGCGGCTCGTGGAAAGTACACTCGGGGAAACTGTTCGTTCAGAAGTTCCTCGCAATACTGTCGCCATCTGTGGAGAATTTGTTCGCCTTCCACAAGGAGTTGGCCTTCAGCATTGTTAATAAACTTTGGGAAACGAATCTCCTGAGCATTTATTCTTCTCTGGGCGGCTATCTTAAAGATATTTGCTCCTTTGTTCAAATTGCTTTGTCGAAGCTCCTGGGTAGCCTGGTTCCTGTCAGACGCGGAAGACGATATTTCTTCCAACTCCTGATATAGGCCTTCCATGCTTTTCGCTTTGAATTCGGCGCACTTTTTCTTCGCGATACCTTTACAATATCTATATACCTTTTCACGGCGAGCTTTTTCCTCTCTATTAGTAGAAGAGCACTTTGACCAAGCTTGGAAAGCCATTTTCTTTTCGTGTATCACTGCTTTGGCTTCGTCTGTCCACCACCAGGTTTCTTTTGCGTGTTGGCAGGGGCCTTTAGACGTTCCGAGCAGTGATTTGGCTTTCTCCAGGCCAGATTGTTGTAGGGAATCCTACATGTCTTGTGCTCTGCACTCCTCATTACCGACCTCATCGATAATGGAAGAGAGGTAGTTTTTCATGCTGGTAAAAAAGCTTCGCCTTTTCTTTTATCCAGCTTATACCATTTGATTCTCTCAGACACCTTCGTTTTCTGCTTTGACTTCTTACTCGCCTCCATAAAAAATTCAGTCAGGAGGAGACGGTGTTGAGGGGCGATCGCGTCTCCCAGGATCACTTTGCAATCTTAAACTCGTGGCTTCATGAAACTGGATACCAAATGATAGTCTATTTGAGTTTCATTACCGCCACTGCTATAAGTGATCAGGTGCCGGCTTTGTTTGACGAACATGGTATTTACCACTATAAGACCGTACGACTTGCACATGTTTAGGATATCTTCACCTGAAGAGTTCCTGGTGCCGTATCAGAGCCCTCCGTGGTAGACTTCATAGTCTTCGCTTGTCTTCCCGACATGTCCGTTTAAATCTCCCCCAACAAACAAAAGCTCTTCCTTTGGGATGATTTTGACAAGGTTGTGGAAATCTAGCCAGAATGCATCTTTTTCTTTTTGTTCGCATCCTACTTGAGGGGCATATGCGCTTACGATGTTCCACACCTCACCATGCATCACCAATTTGAGAGCCATCAAACGGTCACTAGACTTTGAAATGGTTAAGACGTTGCCAAGTAGCTCTGCCGCAAGGATGGTGGCGATTCCGTTTTTTCCTTGTTCCAATCCATAGTAAAACATCTTGTAGGCTTTTGTTTTAACGTCCAAGAAACGTGCCCGATTACCGGTGTTTCGCCATTTCGTCTCTTGTACGCACAGGATGTCTACTCGCCTTCTAACCATAATTTCTTCAAGCTCATAGCTGCGACCACTCATGCCTCCAACGTTCCAACTCGCGACTCTAAAGTGTGGCTTACGCCGTTGCATTACTTTGCTATCCCCCGGAAATCCTATAGCTCTGACCCGAGCATTGCTGCTCGTCCCAGGGTCACGACACGACCATTAGTAGTGCCTGGCGGGGTAGTACTTTTCCTTTTAGCGTTCTTTTCCATAATGCCACGGTTTGACCTCTTTCTTTATTCCCCTCCTTTTTTTGACACGGGCATGCTCCAGATTTTTATTTTTTTTTTGTTTGATCTTACTCTTACAGCACCGGTGATCTCCAGTCGTGTCAACCCACTGATTTGCATGCACACTTGTGGGGCAGTATATGTGTCCCTAGGCTCACCTTGGTTTTTTCTAAATTGCCCAGATGTGATTTTTGTTTACCTTTGTTTTAGTCGCCTTTTATGACAAGCGAGAGGTATCGCTGCAGGGATATTCTTAACCCGTCCCTGCACAGGTTATTTGCCAGCAGGTATAATGGGAACAAATATAACATAACAAATGGCATATACATAACATATTTTTCTTCAGTATTCATTTGCATTGCAAGGTGATTTGATTTGAAAGGTTTACAAAATGTGGAAATTTATTTTCAAAAACAGCGCTCAGTGGAAAAAGAGTTTTGTTGCCCACTTCGACCATACTACGGTGTTAATAAGCGTCCCACTGAACGAACTATTCGCATAGCAATCCCCAAACGGGATGTTCATCTAACGACGGTATAGAAAAAGTTCTGTTGTTGCTACGCTGACAGTGTAAGATCTCAAACAACCAGCAAAATTTTGTGGCAAAATTTATAAGTCTAAGGGAAAAATAAGAGAAACGAAAGATTAAAACCTTACTGTAAAACTTTAAAAAGTCTTTAATAAGGCTTACAATAAAGCGAAGTACCGGTGCACATTGGTTTTAAATGTTTGTGTATTGTAATGAGTGGGAAAATTTGAGCTAATAAGGTTCAAAGAGGTCTTGGAAGCACCAGACCAGATATCCCTTCCAGACCCCTCGTACAAATTTGGGTAGCATGATTTCTGTATTTTTCCCGATCAGACTTAAACATGTTCAATCACATTTTTCCTACTTTTAGAGGCCCAGGCAGCACATTTGTGTCGTGTTCTCCATTTTCCAACAAAGCTTATTGACATTTGAGTTGAGTTTTGTGGTTGCAGTTACAAAAGAAAGACGCCATGTATAGACTTTCGAGAAGCACTTAAAGTAAGTATTATTTTCTTTGAATAGTTTATTATATTTTATATATTTCTTAACTTATTTATATTTTACGATATTAAAATTTGGTGAAATATATTTGTGTAGTTTGGGATTAAAAATTGGTGTTTTAGGGAAAAGGTATGATCTTAATAATGATCAGGATGTTGAAGATGTGATGCGTCTTCTTGCTGCGGGTTCAGATGTAGAGGATTTTAGTGGCTAAGATGAAATGATTTTCCACCGGATCCGTCTAATATTTTTGAAGAAGTTGTCGAAGAAGATGGTGCGGAAAATGGTGAAGAGATAGAATTAGATTTTCAGAATGAAGACCATGCTATTAACAGCCATCTAAAAACCGCGAGACAGATGATTTGGAAGCGCTCCTCATTTCAGTCGTTAGCAAGAACAAGTTCAGTGTACCACTTACGTGTACAAATATGTACCTCTTAAGCAAAACCGGGAAGGAGTTGAAAACTGAGAAAAAAAAGTTTTATACGATGCCGGCTTTTTCTCTTGAGAAAGTTCCTTCACTTTGTTGATACGACGAGTGTACCAGGTCTTATAAATGTTCTTTGGAAGGTTCAATCTGTAATTGATGCCGTTAGGTGTCCCTGTCTTAATATTCCAAGAGATTTTACTAACTACTCGATAGACAAACAGATGATTTCCTTTTTGAGACAATGTCCGAATTCATTACGGCAATACATAAAAAATAAACTACGCCTGGTGAGTCTGAAAAATTTTGTTTTGACATCTTCAACAGGAACATAATTATATATGTTGCATGAGTTAATGATGTAATCTATTTACAGTTTATATTTTTAGGTATGGTCTTGGATTTCGAGGTGTACAATGGTGCAAACACCCCACTGGGGGATCGATCTTTGGGCTTAGGCTCAAGCATTATTTTACGATTGAGTTTCACTACGATTTCGCTTTTGGATCGGTTGGGGGGGATACGCTTACATGGAACGGGAACAATTCAAGCTAAGCGCAGCCGCAACGTACATTTTAAAGTCGACAAAACCATGCAGCGAGAATCCGATGAAACAGTCCGGTCCGATGGAAAAATTGTTGCAGTCAAGTGGAAGGACAGTACGAGTAAGTCCGTTTTACTAGCATCCACATCATTTGGAAAAGATCCGGTTGGCACTGTTTCTAGGTGGAGTAAAAGCAACAAACCTGCATAGAAATCTCCTGCCCCAATAAAGTCAAAGAATATAATAGCTCACAGACGTCAATGTGACCAGAAGATGAAATTATGTAGAACGTGGATAAAGTCTAAAAAGTGGACCTTGAAGGTGGCTCTTAATTTCATTGATCTAGCAGTAGTAAATACGTGGATGGAATAGAGGAAAGATTGCCAGGCAAAAAACTTTCTCAAAAAATCTGTCCACGACCTATAGTCATTCAAGCCGGAGATCGCAGAAGCCCTCCTTTCCTCACCAAAAAGGAAAAGAAATGAGGTCGATTCTTCGGATAGCGATGGGGAGAATCAACAAACTACCAACTACTAATGCGCTGCTTTGCCGCGGAATAGCAAACGATTTGATGGCGCAGAGCATTGGCTAATTGCAGATAAACTAAAAACCGCTCGAGCCTGCCCCATGAAGTTATGCTTCACTCGCACAAGAATTCGTTGCCAAAAGTGTATTTGTGTCTCAAACATGAACGAAATTGATTTACCTACTTCCATCTTAGTTCAAAGTGAATAAGTTATTCTTAATGTTTTCTTGTTAACTTCAAATGGAATAAATGAATTTAAAGTAAATTCGACGTGTATTGCCTATTTGATTTACATTGCCCTTCAAATTGTATATCATTGTAGGGTAAGACCGAAACCACACAAATGTCCTATTTTCAGTTCCTGGAAGGAGGGATTTTCTCAAAAACTAAGTTTTTCCTATTTTTGAATCCAAACCAACCATTGTTCCAAATTCTAAATAGGTCGGACTAAATTTCAGGAGGCTGGGTCTGAAAGGAATATGAGTGTTGTACTCAAGCTTGGGGCGGATATAGGCCTTGTAAATTAAAGCCAGATAAGATGGAAATATTCCGTTTGAGGAAACCTAGACATTTCGCAGAGTTCTTGACGACCTCGAAAATGTGTTTTATTAACACACATACCAAGGACAGAAAGTCTTTCGGACACATACCAAGGATAGAAAGTCTTTCGGGCACATACCAAGGATAGAAAGTCTTTCGGTTGCATCGACACAAGCGTCATTCAAGAAAAATGGCTGATTATGATTATGAAAAATGAAAATTATGATTTGCTTGAGTGACAGGATTGTGTTTTGGAAGCATAAAATTCCACTCTATTCTTTATACGCCATTTAATTATGCTTCCAAGATCGGAATGTAATGTGCTTATCATAGTCTGCCGTTCCAGTTTTAATGAATATGCGAAGGAGTGTATTGGATTAGAAATAGCAGTTAAAATATCATTTATAAAAATGAGGATACTTTGGTGACAGAACAGAGCCCTGGGGAACGCCAGTGTTTATTTGGTGAATATCAGACTTGAAACCGTCCAAAACAAATTGAATTGAACGACCCGAAAGGTAATTCCTAATTCATAGAATAAGAGACTCATCGATACTATAAGCACGCTTTTTTGAAAAAAGAACCTGATGCCAAACTCTGTCAAATGCTTTTGAAATATCGTTCACAACAATCTTGCTTTCACCGAAATGGTGCAAAGATTGGTTTCACTTTTCGGTGAGATTACCATCAAATCACCAGGGGACCTGTTGCTGCGGAAATCTTAGTGCCGGTCATTAAGAACTTTCCGTGATTCATAAGCCGACGATATATATATAGTGTTTCCATGACCTTAGAAAGAAGGACGTCTGGCTATGGATCGGTAGGAGGTGGGAGACGAAGATTAGCCCTTTTTAGGGACATGCTGGACACATGCTGTTTTCCATCTACTCGGGCAGAGACCAGGAGAATAGGAAAGATGAAAAAGCTGACGCAGTGGTTTTGCCAGGGGATTGGGGTAATATCATCAGGGCCAGTAGATTTGTACGCGTTGGGATCCTTGAGTACTCTTGCAACTGCACGCGTGCGAAAGTGGATTTGTCCCACGGAAGATTCTACGCTCTCAAGGTGGCTGCAAAATGCGCGGCTAGCAGATTGGCTTCATCTGAAGAACTGAGAGCAGGGATGTCATTGTAAATGAGCGTAAGGATTGAGAACGAGGCAGAATTGTTTATGTTTTTCACCAATGATCAAACATTTTTGCTGCCTTTGGAACAATTTAGCACTTTTTCAACTTTTTCATGGGATATTTTGACACGTTGAATAAATTTTTTTTTGTTTTTTATAATTCGTGCAGGCTCAAGAGTGTACGCTCTTTTGGTGTTTGTCACACAGCCTGGCCGGGATGCATATGGTTTGTGTCGAAGATGTTCGTTCACTACTCTCCGGGGGTGGCTGTCCTACATAAGATAGGATGAGAGATTCGACTGAATTTGTGTTGGTTGTAGTTCACAATGACTCTATTCATTAAGATGTTTTATTGGAAATGCACACACAGAGTATGAATTTTTGAAGTGATCTTATGCTGATAGTGTTATGCCTTTATCAGCACTTTGTGATCATCTCTCATTCTCAACTGATGTTGTTGACTAGACCCTCGGCTCAACAGTCTTTGATGATTACCATTGCACGACGACCACATGCATTACAATCATACCTGGCTCATTTAAATTTATTCCTGTTTTCTTCAGAGGGGGTGGCTTTGTAAGTCCAGAAACACACTCGCTCGAGTCATACCACGCATTTGCTTTAGGTTTAAAACCCTTTACTCTATATATCTATATGGAATGAAGAATCTCATATCCAGCAGAAGTATGTTCGTGATCGCATCAGCAGCGACATCCACATTACTATCGAGAAAGCATAGTGACCAGTTAAAATTTTTAAAGAAGTTTTTGAGTCCGATCCAATTGACTTTCTCGTAGAGCCATACCGTTATTTTAGAAATTCGTCCACTAACTATATGGTTTAAATACGAGAAATTTCCCGAAACGACACAGTGGTCTGATGAGGCTAGCGGTGGCAATATATTGATAGAATACTTATCAGGATGAGAGGTGAGGAACAAGTCCAGGGTGTTGGCTGAATAATCTGCAATGTGTTGGCTCAATTCCTAGCTTGGTTAGATTGTTTACCTCAACAGATATCTCTACATACCTTTCGGGTGTTGTATGATCCGAATATTGAAGCCAATTAGAATTATACTAGTAACCTGTCGAAAAAAATTTCGATTAACAAAATGTGATTTTAATTACGAAAAGTTTATGGATAGAAGGTTAAAAATGAAATCAATACGAAGAGATCGGAGAATGATTATTGATTAGTCAACTTCCGGGATATTGGCCTCAGTAGCCTGGTGTTTGGCTTCGCTGTCGGCCTCGAGGCGCGGTGATTGGCGCTTATTTGGCTGACGGGCAGCCACTTCTTCCTTTTTCGCATGCTTCCTGGCGGCCATTTCCTGGGTCCTCTTCTGCTTCTATGCATATTTGGCCAAATAATCCTCTAGGGTCTCCTGGCAACGATTTAGGTTTACCTCTGGCTTCCATATATTATCCTTGGCGGCATAGTTGGTCCATTTCATCAAGAAGTTGCGTCGGCCATCCTCGACACGGTGTTT
Organism: Merodon equestris; assembly: GCA_958301585.1. NCBI lineage: Eukaryota > Metazoa > Arthropoda > Insecta > Diptera > Syrphidae > Merodon > Merodon equestris. The sequence continues at coordinate 60,100,025 of OY284416.1, forward strand.
GATGATACGCTCAACTTCATGCTCATCATAGCAATAAACAGGAGCGTTGCCTTCTAGCATGGTGATGGTTGGTTCCGGAAGTTCAACGTTGAAGCACATGGTGATGATGATGATGGTGGTGGTGATGATCAAAAATGATGATGAAAATGAAATAGGAATGATCATTTTTGTAAAGTTATGAACCTGTTATAGCAACAATATGTCAATCTTGACCTCATTTTCTCACAAGGTTCATCATAATCATAAAACTAAGATTATACTTGACGTAATCGCGAGCAACAAAGGGTGAAGTTTGTTTCTTTCGTAAAACATAGACTACTTTTTACGTGTTTTATGCGCTTTTCGAAAAGTTTACTGTACTCATAAACAGAAGGAATCATCCAAAAAGTGGTTATAGAAAGCTTGCCCCCCCCCCCCCCCCCCCTTGATTTAATCCCCAGTTTAACTTAAGCTCGACTTGTGTTGTGTCGCTGGGCCATTTGTGTGATCACGTGCAAGTTTAAAAACCAGCGTGCGAAATAAACAGCAGCAAAGTATCCTGAATTTTCTAGAACTGGAGATTATAGCTTCGAGACACAGGTGTCCTCAAAGTTGTCAGCTATGCAATGGACACCTTCGGCTTGCCAGCTTGTCAACTTTCCCACCCAATTCCTTTCAAAGGCATGCAAACTCATTCCTGTCATGATTATGTTACGCATTGTTTCGGAGAAGCGGTATTGAACATTTGAGCAGCTGGCATTTCCGGTGGGATGACAATTTTCAGTTTACTCGTAAGTCGACACATTTAATTTTAAATCATTAGGTACTCAAGATTTTTACCTCCAGTTATTAATATTTTATTATGCAATATGTGAATGTGTGAGAAAATGAACCTTGAACAGTAATAAAATATTTATTACAATATATTGGATAACAAATAAGCACAGTTAAATTACGTGAAAAGTTGCAAAACTTTGTGGTACACAACATTCTTTGTGTAAATTTCGCCTTCATTTCCGATCCATTGTTTCAGACTTGGATTGATGAAGACCTTTAATCCATCTCCTGAACGGCAGCGTGACATTGCTACGTACAATTGACCATGAGAAAAGACAGGGTTAGGGAGCCATAGTCCTACTGTGCGCAAACTTTGTCCTTGCGAGTTATTGTAAAGGCAAGCTGTAGCGGGAACTGTAGGCGAGTCATCTTAAATGAGAGTGAATTTTCGGCTGGTGAAACCCTGATTCGCGGAATCAGAACAGTCTCGCACTTCGATATTCCAGTTAACACTTGACAGGTCACGCAGTTGTCCTGAAGTCGGATAACTTTTAGTCGTGTTCCATTTATCAGACCTATTTGAGTGTTGAAGTTGCGCATCAGAAGGATCATAGCGTTAACTTTAAGCGGAAGATAGTGACGTGCAATCATGATCCCTCTATTTTGTTGAGAAACTCCGCCGGAAGTTGCAACATCTCGTCTTCCTTGTCCTTTTCCACAGTATCGAAACTTAATAGATTCTGTAGATATTCTGTTTAGAACTTGATGGTTGATTTCAGCACAGTCATCATTCTTGGAGGTGACAATTGCTTTATCTTCGATTGTTCCATTAAGAATTGAAACGTCAATGTCAGAGTACGCAAAGTCAATCACATTTCCTTGGCCTGTAAGTTGACTTAACATTATCGTTATCCGCAGATCCATTTCCTATCTTTAAAAAATAACTGGCAAATGCATCATCGCCATCGTTAGCCGCATATTTCTGGAGAGTTTGAATTCCTTAACTTGATCCATATTGGATTCCGTTTGATTGTCTATTCAATTGTCCGCACTCTTCCAGCTCGTAGTGTAATAGGTAAAGTCCCCGGAAGTCCCCGGACATCAAAACGACTTTGCCACCAAACGGAATCTTTTCATATGGCGTACCTTTATATAAGTCACTATAAAGGCGTGTGATAATTGTTAGGCTAGGAAGCTTCATGGAATAGAATACACTATGCGTTGCGCGAGAATTGAGCATATGCACTGTTTGGTGTGACAGATGACACTGAAGATTCATTCATTACAATAGCAAGCTTGAAAAGATTATGAAGTGTTCATCCATCTTCCAGTAGACTTGCAGCAATGCCAGTGAAAGCGGTGAAAATGAAAGGTATTGAATGCGGCTTTTAATATGCGGTAAGCATCTGCTGCGTAAAGGTCTTCCGACATCCTGCAGGAGCGTCTATGTAGAACAACTTTGAATTGAGATTGTCTGGGTTAAGTGCAGCCACGACTGTGTCAATTACTAGGCGTTGTTCTTGAGTGGCGTTGGAATACATTGATTCATACTTGTCGTTTTTCGCGACTTTCACTTGTCGCTACGCCACGCGCAAGAGCTGCCTCCCGAAAAGTTAAAAAGAGTTGACCACCATAGTTATTGAGGTCATTGAACGACATAACTCCTTTGATATACAAGAGGAGAAGACGAAGATGAAAAAGCTCAAGATTTTTCGGGTTCACAGCCATCAGTCGAGTCCCCTAGTCGAAATCACTTAATGGCGCCATTATTCTCGAGGAGTGGAATCAGCTGAACTTTGACCCCTTTATGCTACTCTCTGGGGTCACACCTACCTACACCCCAAACCTCAGCTCTCTAGGCACCCCAACCACCCCCCAGGTAGTTCTTTAGTATATTTAAATAAGTTGATTCTTATTTAAGTCTATAATAAGTCTTCCGCCATAGCGATTTCAGTACGAGGAAACCGGGATACAATTCTTGTAAAATCTATTTACTCGTAAGGATACTAAATATCATAATAAGCCTTATATTAAGGTGTACGTCAAGTAACTAAAGCTTATTTTACACCTAATGCATAAAATAAAGAAACGGAAATATACGCCTTATGGCCAATGACATGGCAATGTTGAAATAAGGAATACTGCATGTGGTCGTGGTTCCTTAGGAATAATTAGCTTAGATTCAGTTGCAATAAGCCTTTTATAAGACTTATATTTTTCGTTGCATTTTGACTGCAGAGGACAGCGGTTCTCAAACGTTGTACCTTCTACTCATTCAACGATTGAAGCCACCTAAAATTTATTTGTGTTATGGATTTGGTAATTACTTCCGTGCAGGGACGGGTTAAGAATATCCCTGCAGCGATACCTCTCGCTTGTCGTAAAAGGCGACTAAAACAAAGGTAAACAAAAATCACATCTAGGCAATTTAGAAAACACCAAGGTGAGCCTAGGGACACATATACCACCATTAAACTGCCCCACAAGTGTACATGCAAATCAGTGGGTTGACACGACTGGAGATCACCGGTGTTGTAAGAGTAAGATCAAACAAAAAAATCTGAAGCATGCCCGTGTCACAAAAAAAAAAGGCAGGCCGAAAAACAAATGCAAAAACACCAGCATTTGATTGGCCTCAGCGATGAAGTAATCCCAAACCGGGAAGCCTGCCGCTACTTTCTGAGGTCAAACCGGCGGACCCCACAAGCGGACCAGTAGGAATGCAGTTAAGTGGGAAGGTTATGGTCCTACACTTCTGACCATAACAACGCCGGAAAAAAGGAAAAGAAGATGGATTTGGTAATTAAGACTTGGAACAATTCCAAATCAAATCATTTTTCTTATCAAAAAGAGATGAGTCAACAAATAAAATTGTCCTATTCGAGATGATGGCAGCCAAAAGTGAACGAAGGGCTACCAATGAATCTAATAAAATGGCCTGTTGATTGCGGTCTATTCGAAGATAGTGTCATCGGACCGTATAACGCATAACTTTCAATGGTGAATGTTATTGACCAATTACCTGTGAATTATTGTTGCCAAAAATTTGGCACATTGGTGTGAGTCAAGTGTGGTCAAGTCAACGAAAATATGTACAGAGTGCGCCATCTCATATGGGTCGATGTAAACTTCGAATAACTTTAACAGTTGTCAATCGATTTTCAAATTTCATAATATTTTGGAAACGACAATTCAGTACAAATTTGACCAGGAATCGCCTCACACCAAAAGAACGCGTGGAAACAGTTTCAATGTTCGTTAAGAATGAACGCTCGATTGTGCTAACTCAAGGTGCGTATCTTGCAAAATATCGTGATCGTGTTGCGCCCAAAAAAGATACAGTTCGTCATTGGGCCTCGAATTTTTTTCAATTTGGCTCTGTGGCAAGCCCTTGTGAGCAACCTAGGCCACGTCCGCGGCGTTCAAACTCATCTATTCAGTCTGTGAAGGCCAGTGTTCAAAAAGACCCAAGTTTGCCATATCGGCGCCGTTCGCAGCAGTTAGGCATCAGTGGGACCACTTTGCGGAGAATTTTAAAGGATGATCTTCACTTATTTCCATACAAAGTGCACATAACTCAAAAAATTTTGCCACAAGATGAGCCACGGCGCTTGGAATACGCACCAAATATCGTTGCAATGATTAATGTTGAGCCGGAGTTTTGGCAGCAAATTTTGATGACCGATGAGGCACATTTTACGCTCTCTGGATCAGTTAATAAACAAAATTGTCGCTTCTGGGCCATCGAAAATCCTCACATTATGTTAAAAGTTATATTAAAAGTAATATGGCAACACTATGGCAACACTTTTATATTAATTGTCTATGGCAACATTCTCTTTTTGTATAAATATGAAATTAATAAAGTGATTACTTCCTGTTCTATTGTGCCTGCGAAGTCAAGTGTTTAACTTTTCGAAATTGGTGCCGAAACCCGGGAGATTAGATATAGCGCGAAAAGTATTCACTCGAAGTATAATGGAGTTGCAAAATCGTTCCGTACTCCGCGGACAAGTTACGAAATTGGCTAAATCAGCAAGCGAGTATCTTTCAAGTCCTCAGTCGCAGTTAACCCTGGAGAATAAGGAAAGTGTAGCTGAAATTGAAGAGGAGATTAGCGTTCTTGTGCAACGTATATCGGCAGCACAAGAAAGTCTTAGTAAGGCAAATTCTGAGGTACGTAGAGTGCAAAACTTTAAAGAAGAAGAACTACGCAAGTAACTGGAGACTTGTTGTGAATATCGCTTAAATAAAATTCACGAATCTCAAAGTGAGCCAGGGCAACGCGAAGCCCCTAAACCTCGTGTAGAGTATTCATGCAGCTTAAAGCTTCCCAAGTTGGAGCTAAAAAAGTTCAACGGCGATTATAGAAAATAGCTATCGTTCTGGGAGCAGTTTCGCACAGCTGTGCATGAAAATCCAAGTTTAACGGGCTCCGATAAATTCAATTACTTGTTGTCGCCTTCAACCGGAAAAGCAAAAGATTCGGTTTCTGGATTTACTCCAACCCAAAAATGTTATTGTAGTGAATACACTACATGCACCTATTATATCACGTACCAACACCACGATTAGCCATTCCATAACCACGATCAAGCCAAATGTCTATGCTCAGCATTACGCTCAGTGCCTCACCACTTGGATCAAGCTTGACCTACATTACTCATCGCTTTGCTTAGCAGTGACACCCTAAATCACGTGCACTTAAAAGCAAAACAAATGCGATGTAAACAAACGGTGAAAACCAAATGTAAACAAACCGAGTCAGTCGAATAGGTACAATGCTGATGATGCGCTTGTGCCTTTGACCGGTTGCCCAATGCATTGTGCGCTTGTGCCTTTGACCGATTGCACAATGCATTGGACTAAATATTCAAAATAGCTGATCTATGGTTATGGGAATTTCGCAATGCATGTACGTGATAGAGGGGATAATATTCCTGCGACAAATTGTATAAAAGGAAAGGATTGAAAGGAAGGAGCAGCAGTACAAAATACGGCAGTGTAAAAGTGTTATTCAATAAAAACGTAATAAGTACCATAAAACCGAATTTTTACTCGCTCCGTTAGATACACTTCTCCCAATAAAAGGGAAAGCACGGTATCTTACGCACAACATTTGGTGGCAGCGGTGGGATCCACGGAAAAGGATTCCGCTACCAACATATACGTGTTCAAAACTCGATGCGTTTCTGGGGCTATACACCAGAAAGTTTAAAGTGAAAAGTGAAAAGTGATAAAAGTGCAAAGACCCAGGAAAATAAGACCTGGCGAATTCCTAAGAGGACGCCGGAGGCAAAGTTTGGGCAGTGGAAAAAGACCAGGGGTAACAACCATCTTTAGGGCGTGAAGCCTACCTGGCAATAACAACAACAGCAGCAGAAAAAATATCAACGACAACAGCAGCAGAAAAATATCAACAACAACAGCAGCAAAAAAAAAAATATCAGCGACAACAGCAGCAGAAATAATAACAATAATAAACGTAAATATTATCCTTTAGTTTTATATACATAGTTTATATTGTTTTTGTTATTTTTTTGACTCTTACACTCTTAATATCTTATTGTTACTTTTGACTCTTCACCGTCTGCGCAAACATTTTTAAACATTTTTACCCGACGCAACGCCCAAACTTTAGAGCTATTCAGAGCCCAACCTTTCTTTCTCCAATACACTGACCCCATAACACTTTCCAAAGCATCCACCATGGAAACCAAAATTTCTCTGAATGACGTCAATAGCTTCATTCCTGCTTTTGATGGCAAGCCCGCTGAACTATCAAAATTCATTGAGTGCGGTAACACCCTATTCTCCTATATAAAAGAGGAAATGCAGCAAAAGTTGTTCCTCAGCATTGTTAGGACTCGGCTCCAAGGCCCCGCCTTTGAGCTGATAAGGCACAAAGAATTGGCAACATGGAAGGATCTGGTAACTGAACTGCAATCCCAGTTTAAGGAACACAGATCCCGCACTTCGGCGCAGAACCAGCTTCTGGCAGCCAAACAAAACACCAGAGAAACGATAAAAGAATATGGTGACAGACTTTCTTTGTTACTTCTCGCGCTTGACTCAGCCACATATGATAGTTCCAATGAAAAGGCCGTCCAAGACTTCCTTATCCAAGAAAACCACAGACTTGCTTTGCAAACATTTGAAGATGGAATTACGAATCCTAGTTTAAAATTGCTAGTAAAAGCCCACAATGCGAATCAATTAAAAGAGGCTATATCTTACGCCATCGATCAATCTCTTCGCATAAGTCACGACAACCCTCTTCCCACATCCTCAGCAAGAAATACTCACACACCTCGACTCATGTGTCGGACCTGCAATAAAACAGGCCACACTTCGGCAATTTGTTATCGGAACACCGATTTGCGAAACTTCATTCCCCGTTCTATTAAGCATGAAGCGCAGTGCAACCTGCAAATAATTCGATGTAGCTATTGCAACAAACCCCATCACACAGAAAACGAGTGCCGGCTCAAGATGTCTCACTCAAGACAGAACCACCAGGTCTCCCGGTACCCTAATAACCACCAACCTCACTTTCGAAACCACAGTAACCAATATCCCGACTACATAAATCGACAGGTTAACCTACACAATAATATAATATGGGAAACGACCTCCGTCGGGAGGAGGAAAACGGCAACTCTCCCCGACTAACAATCCAAGCCGATGTACACCCCCAACTACATTCTCAATAAAAATTCCCCTCATCCCTAATCATAATTTATCAATGATACGAGTCCCTTTCGAGGATGGAAAATACAGGGATCTAATAATAGACACTGGAGCTGAAATCAGTATCATGCGGGGCCCCACCAATTCCCCTTTACTAAATAAAGATATGATAATATCCACTATGAGCGGCGAAAAGGTGATAAGTTCCAACATGACCACTGAAACCTTGCTTTTCCAAATGAAAGGAGATTCAATTAAAATATCGCACCCCTTCCACATCTTGGACCACCAGGCCCAACAAAATTTCGATGGTATAATTGGAAACGACTTTTTAATAAAATACGAATGCTCCATCAACTACTGCGAACATCTCTTAAAAATTAATCCCTTTGTACCAAATTCCACTGCCATTATTTCTGGACTAGGAAAGGTATTCAATGAATATCCACCCCCTCAAAATATCAGAAGGCAACTTATAACCTCCAAGTCATATGACAAAGTTAACCTTTTAGAAAAACGTCAAGAAGCCATACCTTCCGAGGTAGTACCTACGGGTAATGCTGGAAAATATGATATTAGTACTAAACGGTGAGACCTAAGGCGACCGAGCACTAATTCATTTACCGGCAAACTCCAGTTTACAACCGACGGGTCCAACCTAACAGATTTTTGTTCCTCTACAATCAACACAGTGTACCATAACGGCACTGGAGGAGAAACAAAATCAAAGTGGGAACCGACATCTGACTCCGCAACTTAAAACGGACCAGTAATCGAACAAAGGTACCCTGAACAAACAAGGAGTAAGCCAATTTTCAGTAAGCTTCAAAATTTGACGGATAACCTAGACGGTATAACTCTCGTATCACCTGAGGAAACTATATTAGAAAGCCCAGCGAAGCGTAAGACTAAGTCAAGCAAAAGCTTAGCGGAAAATAAGACTGAGGTTACACAAAATCCGGCAGACTACGAGACTAAGACAAAAGAAACCTTAGCAGAGCATAAGACCGAGATCAATAATAACAAACAAAGGAAAATAAATAAATCTTTCATTCTTTTAAAACAAAGGAGCCAACAGGTAGTCGAAATTCCATTTAACCAATTAACCCCGTCTGAAATAATAACAAAGAAACAACAAATAATTCCAGGAGTTTACCTAGGCGAGACATTAACCAAACCCAATAACGAAAAAATTAAGGTACTTCTTATGAACACATTAGAAACGGATCAAAGAATCAATATTGACACAATCAATTTAGATTGGGACGATCTTAATAATTTCGAGATAATCAGAGACGAAAAACAAGAAAACTCCGTAAAAACCCGATTAAGAAAACTAGAGTCCCTAATTGAATTAGACCACTGCAACGCTGAAGAAAAAAGATCGATCCTTAAAATCTGTCGTGAATATAATGACTTGTTCCATATTGAAGGGGATCATCTGTCATATACAAACTCAGTGCGACACAAGGTAATAACTGAAGAAGGTAAGCCACCCCTGTTCACAAGACCCTATCGGCTCCCAGAAAGCCAAAAGGAGGACATCCATAAACAGGTTAATGAAATGTTGGAAGACGGTATAGTACGACCAAGTTATAGTCCATGGAATTCGCCCCTGCTTTTAGTCCCAAAAAATTCTGCCAAAGATGGATCAAAACGTTGGAGGGTAGTCGTCGATTTTAGGAAACTAAACGAATTGACTCTTGGAGATGCCTATCCATTACCAAACATAACGGATATTTTGGATCAATTAGGAAATTCAAAATACTTTAGTACCCTCGACCTAGCCAAAGGGTTTCATCAAATCCCAATGGACGAAGAAGACAAAAGTAAGACGGCATTCAGTACCCCATTTGGACATTACGAGTACAATCGTATGCCGTTCGGACTTAAAAACGCCCCGGCTACATTCCAGAGGTTAATGAACATTGTATTAATGGGATTACAAGGCATTGAATGTTTTGTATACGTAGGTGACATCGTCATCTATGGATACGATCTGCACGATCACAACAATTGACTAATTAAGGTTCTTAACCGCCTTCGAGAACACCATTTGAAATTGCAGCCTGAGAAGAGTCATTTCATCCGAAAGGAACTTACCTACCTTGGACACGTCATTTCCGAAGAGGGAATTAAACCAGATCCCGAAAAAATCAAGGCAGTAAAAACATTCCCGGTACCAAAGAAGCCAAAGGACATTAATTTATTCCTCGGTTTCGTGGGTTACTACAGAAAATTTATTCCTAATTTCGCAGATCTGGCCAAACCCCTAACAAAACTACTGAAGAAAAATGTTATTTTTAAGTGGGATGCTTTTTGCGATGAGTCGTCCAGGAAACTAAAAGAACAAATTATAACACCCCCTATTCTCACTTACCCTGACTTCAGCAAAGAATTCATTATCACAACCGATGCGAGCGACATAGCATTAGGAGCAGTACTCTCCCAAGGTCCAATAGGAGAAGACAAACCGATCTCTTTCGCCAGCCGCACCTTAAATGATGCAGAGACGCGGTACACGACTTCCGAAAAGGAGTTACTTGCCATTGTTTATGCCCTAAAACAATTCCGGCCGTACGTTTTCGGGAAAAAATTTACAATATGCACTGACCATAAGAACTTATTATGGTTAATAGGACAAAAAAATCCAACTTCAAGACTTTTACGCTGGCGTATTTTGATGGAGGAATATGAGTTTAAAATTGTGCACAAATCAGGCAAAAGTAACGCCATAGCCGACGCTCTTAGTCGCGTACGATTAGCAGATGGAGAGGAGAGCAAGATACTGGTAACAACTAGAAGTTAACAATAGGCTCTCAACGCGGCAGGCGAAGTCCCTAACGTGACATTAAATACGAATACTCAACTCACTTCAAGCTTGAATATTATCGAAAAAAACGATTCAATATTTTCAAACAATAAGGCCTCATTCAAAATTATACTCCTTCCTCTCATAGAATGTCCTGATGAAGAAATGTTACGAAAACAATTTCAAGATTTCTTAAAACCCGAAATAGGACAAATTTTAAACCTTCTGCAAACAAATTGTCGTTATAATGTAGCCACTTTACCGATCCCTTTAAGAAGTACCTCTGATCAGCAAATCTTAACCAACTGTCTACGAACATCCCTCAAATATTGCAGAGAAAAAGGATTCAACTCATTAGCAATTTCTTTGCCGCCTAGCGGAAACAACCAAGGCGAAATAAAAACGACAATACGCAATACTTTTAAACAAGAACATATTACCATATACATACACATCGATACACGAATAATAATAGACAAACCAGAAGACATAGCGCGAATACTGCACGAAAACCACGAGTCCGCTTTCGGCGGGCACCAAGGAATAACACGCACTATAAAACGTATAAAGCAAACATACTACTGGCCAACCATCACACGGGATACGACAGAATACATACGAAAATGCGAATCATGCCAGAAGAATAAGTCATTCAGAAATACGAGAATACCTTTACAAATGACAACCACAAGTAAGACACCTTTCGAGCGAATAGCTTTGGACATTGTGGGTCCACTACCTGTCAGTTACGACAACAATAAGTACATATTAACTTTCCAGGACGACCTAACAAAATTTAGCGAGGCCATCGCAATACCCAATGCAGAAGCCAACACAATAGCTCGTATGCTAATAGAAAGAATAGTTTGTCGATTCGGAATTCCTGATTCAATATTAACAGATCAAGGTACAAACTTCCTCAGTAACCTCTTCAAAGAAGTGTGTAAAATATTGAAAACAAAAAAGTTACAAACATCCCCGTATCATCCTCAAACTAACGGTGCACTTGAACGTAGCCATAAGACATTAGCAGAATATTTAAGAGACTATGTGAACCAGGACCCGCTCACTTGGGACACATGGCTCCCCTATTCCATGTTCGTTTACAACACAACCCCGCACACCAGCACATCTTATAGCCCACACGAACTTTTGTATGGTTATCCCGCAAAAATACCCAGTTCACTCACCAGAAACCCTCAAATTTCGTACAACTATGACAATTACGCCAACGAACTTAAAGCTCGACTACAGCATGGCTATAAAATTGCCCGAGAACAACTGTACGACAAAAAACAAAAGATGAAGCTACACTACGACAAAACAAGCAAAACAAAGATTTTTAATGTAGGTGACAAAGTTTTGATGAAAAATCAGACAAGACGAAACAAGTTTTCCACTTTATGGGAAGGACCATACGAAGTAATCAAAGTTCTATCGGACGAAAATACAGTAATACAAGTCGGCAGAAAGTCCAAGTTCATGCACAACAACAACTTACAACTTCTTCAAGAATAATACGATCAAAAACAACAATCTATCCATGCAGTTCACTAACACCCTCTCGCCCTTTACACTGTACACACCAAATTTGCCACAAGATAACCATAACTATATGTAAACACTTTTCAGATCATGTTACGTAACCCGACACTTATCCTGCTCGTTTTAATGCTCGTCCCAGTCATCCACGGTGGTCTCAAGATCGAAACCATAGACCCCAATCCAGGCTTATACTTTGAGAAAATAGGGAGCGCAGAACTGTATTACCATGAATGGAAACTCATCGTATACTACGACCTCGAGCTGCTTATAAAGGGCTTAGCTCACGCTACTGAGTATGTAGTCAAAATCAATAACTTATGCCAACAACTTAAGGACAACGAAAATTTCGGAATAATATGTGATGGAGCAATAACTGAAATTAACCACCTAATGATAGATATACAAACAAAATACGAATTACTAAACCCTAGCAAAAGGAGCAAAAGAGCTCTACTCAACGTCGTAGGTACCATTAGCAAGTCTTTATTTGGGGCACTAAACGAAGATGACGCTAAATTCTATGACAAACAAATCGAACTTTCCAAAAAAAACACAAAACACCTATTATCCCTTATACAGAAGCAGACGACACTATTAGAAACTACTAAAAATGTGTTTAGCAAATCTGAACAAGTTATAGAAAATCAAATGATAGCAATCAATGCGAAAATAGAAAAAGTAACAAAAACCCTGATTAATACCACCCACGATCAGGAGCTATTTCTCGAAATAGAATCATTAACCTCAGTTGTCACATTAATTATTATACGGTATCAAAACACTCTCAATAACATATTAGACTTGGTAAGCGACGTCAAACACGGTAAACCCCATCCAGCAATAATATCACAAGACCAAATAAAATCCGCCCTGACACAAATCAAACAAGAAATTCCAAATGGTAGGAGACTGCCATTCGTTGCTAGTAATGAAAACATCCTTCACTTATACCAAACCTGTACCACAAGCATAGCCATTCGACCAGGAAAGATCATTTACGAACTCAAAATACCTCTCCCATTAATAGACAACTTCCGTATCTATAAGATTATATCTCTCCCAACCCGATATAAGAACCAGTTCCTATTTGTACAGCCTTCAATTCAATACTTGCTTATCAATTATAGAAAAGACCGCTTCTCAGATTTAAGCAGTGAAGAATTAGCTAACTGCAAATCTTTAAATGAGAAATTTCTTTGTCCTTTAACTCACCCTTTATTCAACACGGACACTAACAATCTAAAATGTGAAACCCAACTGTTAAAAGGCAATGGCATCCTCCCAAATATCTGTGAAATAAAACGGTCATCGCCCTCGACGGTATGGATCCAGCTCTCCCAACCAAACACATGGTTATTTTCATCCCTGAACAAATGCATAGTTGACGTAATATGTGAGGAAAACGCAACAACGTATACCTTAACAAATACTTTAAAAATCGAAATGCAAAACAACTGCTACCTAAAATCGAAAGAATTCACAATACAGCCCGTTAGTGAGAACTCCTCAATTCTCACCAACTCCTATGTTCCCCCTTTAAACATCTCACATATTATATCTAATAACTTGGCCAACTATTCATCCGACATAGCAATCATGAGATTCTCCAGCCAAAAAGATTTGAATTTAATCTCACAAGGCATAGACGCCCTAAAAAACGAAGACTCAAAACCATTAGTGGCATTGGATAAACATAATCTGCACCACTACTCGTTGATCTATACGATAGTAGCATTAACACTAGTCCTATTTTGCATTAAACGCTATCAAATCTACACTGTCAACAAAAACAAAACCCACAAAGTCACGAACAACACTGATCAGACCTTGCAAGTAGACAAAAAACCTGCAACTCCCGAATTTAGGTTGAGTATTTCAACAGACGGTTAGGAGTACAAAAGATATGCATACACCTAAAAATAAGAAATAAAAGTAAATTGTTTATTTTAAATATTTTGTGACAATAAATATATTCTTATACAACCTATATAATATAATAATGTGAAATCTTACCAATAAAAAAAAAAAAAAAAGCTAAACAATTAAACATATGTACGCATATAAATCGCTAATTATTCAAATATTTCCTATATACATACATATACATATATAAAAAAAAAAAAACAGCTACAATAAAAAAAAAGAAGAAGGAAATTATAATAATAATAATATGTATAACTTTTTATGTTCTCTAATATAATACCTTTATAACTTCAATATGTTTAATGTAACCTATATGTATCTATCTATAGTTAAATCTCAGTTAAAATTTTGTAAACTTCTCCTTTCAATCCTCCCCCCTTTTGTCGGAAATTCAACCTCTTCAAGGCATAATTTCCTCTCTTTAAGGAGAGCGGGATGTAGTGAATACACTACATGCACCTATTATATCACGTACCAACACCACGATTAGCCATTCCATAACCACGATCAAGCCAAATGTCTATGCTCAGCATTACGCTCAGTGCCTCACCACTTGGATCAAGCTTGACCTACATTACTCATCGCTTTGCTTAGCAGTGACACCCTAAATCACGTGCACTTAAAAGCAAAACAAATGCGATGTAAACAAACGGTGAAAACCAAATGTAAACAAACCCAGTCAGTCGAATAGGTACAATGCTGATGATGCGCTTGTGCCTTTGACCGATTGCACAATGCATTGGACTAAATATTCAAAATAGCTGATCTATGGTTATGGGAATTTCGCAATGCATGTACGTGATAGAGGGGATAATATTCCTGCGACAAATTGTATAAAAGGAAAGGATTGAAAGGAAGGAGCAGCAGTACAAAATACGGCAGTGTAAAAGTGTTATTCAATAAAAACGTAATAAGTACCATAAAACCGAATTTTTACTCGCTCCGTTAGATACTCTTCTCCCAATAAAAGGGAAAGCACGGTATCTTACGCACAACATTATGATGCGGCAGTATCTCTTTTCAAGAGGAATGTGGCGATACAGATCGCATAATAGACGGAAACATGGTTAATTTAATGTCCATACCATCAGTTACATCAAAATCTGATGTTGTAGGTCTGAGACCTGTATATAACACGGTCATCTCTATTAGCCGGTCATTGACTTCTCTCGGTGTACCATCTTCACATTATTATATAATGCTCAAAACCGTTCTGTTAAGATGCCTGCCCACAGATCTTAGAATTGAGTTTCATCGATCATATACCAGTGAGAATGATAGTAATTTGGATGAAGCAGATGAGACAACCAACGACATTAGTTCTGTGACATTCGAGGGGGATAAACTTTTAAATGGCTTTTAAAATTTTTGAAGAGAGAGATCGAGTCATTGGATCGGTCGAATGTAGGATCACGTTATCATAACCAAACCCCTAGGGTGACAAACATAGCTGCTTCACTGCTTACCGCAGAAAAAGGAAGGTATAATTGCTTCTTCTGCAAATCTGCAAACCATTTCACAAACAATTGCGATAGCAGTCAAACCCTTGAGCAAAGAAGGGATATGTTAAAAAGAGATCGTCGGTGCTTTCGCTGCACACAGAAGGGTCACTGCTCTAAAAATTGCAGGACAAAGATAGTTAAATGTTCTCTCTGCAATGGACGTCATGTCACCCCCCTGTGCGAAAAGAATAGCAGAGCTTCTCAACCAATATCATTTCAAACAAGCCAATCATCTGCAGTATGGGAAGATCGGAAAAAGCATGTGGTAAATTCTGCAAATGTCTGTTCGATTAGTGCACCGATTCGTATTTACTTGCAAACAGCTCGAGCGTATTTATTAAATCTAAACTCCTCAAGTAAATTATTTATTCGTTTTTTAATAGACGGTGGAAGTCAAAGGACTTATGTATATAAAACAAAGCGTTTCCACAAAATTAAATTTGCCGATTGTGGGAACACAAACAATTAAAATTTCAACGTTTGGTGGAAGAAAACCGGAGCAGCTGTGCAATTTAGTTCGTCTTTCTCTGAAAAGTCAGTTCGGCGACGAGATTGTGGCCATGACTGCACTCGAAGTTGAGGAGATTTGCGATGATATTCTCATTGAACCCAATCATAATGACATCAAGGATTTAAATCTGAACTTAGCTGATTCAAATAATCAAACCATAACGCAGGAATCAGGTATTTCTTTATTGCTGGGTTCAGATTATTATTGGAATGTCATTACAGGTGAAAGGGAATATCTGTCCCATAATTTGGTAGCTGTTAAAACTATATTCGGTTGGACGCTGCCAGGTCCTTCATCCTATGGCTCAGTAAATAGTGCATGTATTATGCCAACTCTTACTCTATTGAATGGCAACGAAATCCATCAGCATATTTTCTGGGACTTGGAGACAATCGGGTTATTAAATGAAGAGAAATCAAACGACAAATTAGAACGTAATTTCAGCGAATACATCGTCAAGAGAGATGGTCACTATGAAGCAAGACTTTTATGGAGGAACGAAGATGTGACGATCGACAGCTACAAAGAGGGTGCACAAACCAGGTTTGGTTGTTTGACAAGAAAACTTTTAAGAAATCCAGCACAATTAATGTCTTACGAAAATGCAATGAATTAATATCAACTGGAATCGTTGAACGAGTTAGCGACCTCAATCTAGCAAGTAAGCGCATTTATTATTTACCACACAGAGCAGTTTACAGGGATGATATGGCCACTACCAAAATTAGAATCGTGTTCGATGCGTCAGCCCATACAGGTAACAATGCCTCACTAAATGCCTTGCTGTCACCCGGACCAAATGTTTTGCCGAATATATTGACCATTTTGTTAAATTTTCGAGTCAATTGCGTTGGGCTCGTAGCGGATATTTCCCAAGCGTTTTTGCAAATCCATTTGTGTGAAAAAGATCGAGACGTGCATAGGTTATTTCGGTTTGAAAACCGAATAACTAACTTACATAAGCTGCCGAACTGGGCGGAATTTCGCATGACTAGAGTTACTTTTGGCATTGCATGCAGCCCATTTTTGTTAAATACAACTATAAAAAAACATTTGAGAGAGGAAAAACAAAATTTTCCTGAAACTTGCAAAGATCTTGAATCATCTTTTTACATGGATGATCTGATATGTAGTGCTTTTGATGAGTCGCATGCTATTCGTATATACAAAGAATCCAGCGATATTATGAAACGGGCAGGCATGAAACTCCATAAATGGAATTCGAATTCATTATCGGTGCGATCGAACTTTTTCAACAATACGGACAGCCCCCCGGTTCAGAAGGTACTTGGTCTCAAATGTTTCATCAATCCTGATAAGTTAGGAGTAGATATAACAGACATTTTGCCCGGTGATTTGCCTCAAGTTGGAACAAAGAGAGAATTATTAGGTCTTATTTCAAGAATCTTTGACCCCTTGGGTGTATGTAGTCCGCACACAGTAAAACTTAAAATAGCGTTTCAGGATTGCTGGAAGCAGAATTTAAAGTGGGATGATCATTTGCCCTCATCTTTACAAAAAACATGGATCGAATCCATATCAGAGTTACAATTCTTAAAGGAGATAATCATTCCTAGATGGGTTTTTGGTACATCTTTACCTGTTAGGAATCAATTGCATGTTTTCGTCGACGCAAGCGCCAAAGCGTATGGAACGGTAGCATATATTCGATGCTTAGGTTCCGATGGTCATGTCGGTGTACGTTACCTCTGCTCTAAAAATAGGATAGCTCCATTAAAAGAAGATAAATCTTCAGAATTAACACTACCAAGGCTTGAACTAACTGCTACTGTTGTGGGTGCCCGACTTGTTGCTTTCTTGAAAGGCAATTTTAAGGTGAAATTTGAATCAATTTATCTTTGGTCTGATTCTCAAATTACACTTAACTGGATAAGTGGAGATTCTAACAAATGGAAACCTTATGTTGCCAATCGAGTTCGAGAAATACGAAAAAACTCAATTGGGGCTGTTTGGAGATTCTGCTCAGGGAAGCAAAATCCGGCCGATATTTTAACCAGAGGTATATCTGCGAAAAAATTATCCGAAACGACATCTTGGTTGCAGGGCCCCGAATGGTTGCATGAATTCGATGAATCAAATGTTTCGACTCCGATCGAGTTAAAATCGAATGATATAAATTTGACCAGCTGTTTTCTTCTCAATTCCAGTAATTTTAGTGGGGCCAACGAGGAAAGAAAACACATTATGCGTTTGGAAAACTTTAGCAGCCTTCAAAAGGTTTTGAGGATCACAACGTATTTTTTTCGCTTCATAAGAACTATTCGCAGGCGAGGAGCAAAAGACGCAAAAAGAAAACCATTGTACTCATATGCAACTGATGTACCAATTCCTACGGCAGATGAGGTAATTGCAACCGAACGCTACTGGATTAAATCGTACCAGAGAGCCACATTTTCCATCGAACTCCAAAAAATACGCAAAGGTATACCCATTGATGCTTCATCAGAGATTTTCGGGTTGAATCCAGTCATTGCAAAAGGTATATATATATATATATATAATAGTATATATATATATATATATAATAAGGGTCGGATCTCGACTTTCTGCCTTAAAGCCGGACATGGGGATTTCTTATGATGAAACATTCCCAATCATACTATCAAAAAATTGGCGTTTAACAGAAATGATTATTATGGATTTACATAATCAATGTTTACACGCTGGAATTAGTACCCTACTAGCGGAATTAAGGAAGCGTTTTTAGATCCCAAAAGCAAGGCAATGGTTAAGCGGCTAATTGCATCATGTATTATCTGTAAGCGTCTAAAGGGTAAAGCAGCAAGTCAGCTTGTAGGGACTCTACCAATTGAGAAGATTTCCAGTACAAGACCATTTGAGTGTACAGGATTGGATTTTGCAGGCCCTTTATTCGTTAAGCAAAGAGAAGGTAGTAAAAAATTCTATATAATGCTTTTTACATGCTCGGCAGTACGAGCTATCCATTTAGAATTGACGCCGAGCCTAAATACGGAAAGTTGTCTTATGGGCATTAGACGGTTCATAGCTCGCAGGGGAGTTCCAGAGAAATTTATGTTAGATAACGCGAAGAGTTTTAAACGTTCTGCTTCAGAACTAGCTGTCTTGGCTGATATATTGCAGTCTACTGAGATAAATAACTTTCTGATAAAACGGAAAATATCCTGGCAATTTATTGTCGAGCGCGCTCCGTGGTGGGGTGGATTTTGGGAGCGATTGGTGCGCTCTGTAAAAGAGGCACTTAAAGTAGCAATTGGCCGTGCTGTTTTAGATGAGGAACAGCTCTACACTTGCTTAACGGAGGTGGAGGACATCGTCAATAACCGTCCTTTAACTTATCTTAGTAATGATTCAAAGGATTTATCACCACTTACCCCAGCCCATTTTTTAAAGGGGTATTATGCTAACTTTAACTTTGAAAATTGCAATCTGATTTCAGATAATAAGCTTCGCAGTCTGTGGATCAGTCGATTACGTGCAACCAAGCTATTTTGGAAGCGTTGGAAACTCGAATATCTTAATCAGTTAAAATCAGCGCACTTTTCTAAGCAGGGTTCTTCATACTGCGCCAAGGAGCATGATGTTGTTCTTGTTTTTGACCATTCTATTCCACGCCTACTTTGGAAAATGGCTCTAGTGCAAAAAACGTATCCAGGTCGCGATGGAAAAGTAAGATCCTGTGAGCTGCGTACGCCAGATGGAAGCTCACTGAGACGCCCTGTTCAGCTTGAAGTTTCGGGCCCCGGAGGATGTTAAAAGTTATATTAAAAGTAATATGGCAACACTATGGCAACACTTTTATATTAATTGTCTATGGCAACATTCTCGTTTTGTATAAATATGAAATTAATAAAGTGATTACTTCCTGTTCTATTGTGCCTGCGAAGTCAAGTGTTTAACTTTTCAACGGCTCACGAAGAGCCGCTATATGATCAAAAAGTTACTGTTTGGGCCGGTGTATGCGCTAAAACCATAATTGGACCGTATTTCTTCAAAGTTGGCGATACAGTGGATGGCGATCGATATCAGTGGATGTTGGCCCATTTTGTTTTCCCAGAAATGCGTAAAAAAAGCTTATTTCACTTTTAGTTTCAACAAGACTGCGGGGCATGCGATACTGCGGACAAAACAATGAAGCTTTTCCGTAAGAATTTCCCTGAAAGATGGTGTTAAAAAAGGGCGAAATTGACTCCGAGATCTCCGGATTTGACTCCTCCTGATTTTTTTTATGGGGATACTTGAAGAGCAAGATGTATGCTAACGGCCCGAAAACAATAGAACAGCTCAAAAGAAACATTCGTGCGGAAATCGCAGAAATTTCGACCGAAATGCTCGAAAATGTCAAGGAGAATGCGCGAAAACGAGCCCTTTTCGCATCGGCAATAAAGGCGGTCATTTAATTAATATTGTTCTCAAAAATTAATCAAAATAAATTGTAAGGGTCTAGGTTGAATAAAAGTATGAATTTCCAAAATCGGTTGAGAATTGTTGAAGTTATTCGAAATTTACATCGACCCATATAAGATGGCGCAGGCTGTATAATCCCCAGAAATGCATCTGTTGCCCTCAAAGTCTTGTGATCTGACTTCGCTCGATTCATTTTCAGGTATGTGAAAACGGTTATTTACATTAATAAACCACAACTTGATTGATGTCTTGGAAGCAATATGCTCCTGAAAGTGATAGAAAATTGGATCCAGGGAATGGATTATCTAGTCAGTCGTTAGCTGAGGACAACATCAACAATGAACCGAACCAAGAGCTCAAATACAAATTTCAATTACTTAATTGATTTTTATCCAATTTATTTAACAAAAAAATTTTTGATGATACCTGCCTGAGAAGAAACGCCGCGTAATATGATTTTAACGGCCTGGCTCCCGCGGGATTCCAACCCACTGTCATCCAGGTCAGAAGCCGACGCCATTAACCCCCGATATGCTCGATAATAGCATATATCCGGAAAAGCTTTCGTTTTCTCCATTTATTTCAGATACTTTTTGCACAATAATTTAATCCTATACCTTTAACTCCGAAAACCATTTTCACAGTGACTCAATACGGCATAGGTTTCACATACTCGTATACCATAAATTCTCCATCAAGTGGCTTCCCTATTTTATCACTCCATAGGTACCTACTGCCTACTTTAAAAACACATTCCTTGCACTTTATGACAGGTTTATGCAGGGTGAGTGTAGAAAATGCATTCTACCTAGCCCACATGATCATACGTGACCATAAAAATGTTAGCGAAAGAGAATAAGACGAAAAAACTACATTCCTCGGGCTGTTCAGTTTGGTAGTAAATTATTGTTCTCTGCCTGCATACGAAGGGTCCTTGGCATTTGCATGAACCTGAAATTAAGGTGCACTGGAGGATGCTCAACCACAAGAACGCTCGGGAATGTCATTAATGTTTCGAATTCAAGTCAGACCAAAGTGAACTAAAACCACAGTATAGGCATACGACCCTTGTGTGATAAATTCAGAGAAGTGGCCACTCGTGATGGTTGACCCAGTTCTTCATCGAAGCTACTTGAGAAATTCCGGTTAAAGTGCAGTCAGTTATCATCATCTTACCTCAGCAAATGACCGTTACGGGTCGAACTCCTCTTCACTTAAATGGAATCGATATAATCGATAGAATGACATCATTGCACATCCATATTGCACTTTTCGTTTCATAGAACTGAAAGTAAATCTCCGATTTTACGTCCTTCATATGCGTACTTTTTCCGTGCAACTTGCATTTCCGCCAATCGTAATTATTAACCACCAAGTTAACATGCAAACACCACCTCTCATCCTGTACATCCGCTTGACGTCATTCTGCAACCACAGCTGTCAATCAGTAGTTTGTGGGTGGAAGGCGAAAAACCCTTATAATCAGGCCATTTGCTGCATTGGCGGTTTCATGTTCATCGCGAGTAATTAGCACTCCGGACTACGGACTCTGCATTCCTCGAATCGTGTTGCGCTCTACTCACTACGAGTATTCGTTCTGTTCGCAGGTCCTTCATCCTGGTTGGATGTTATTTGTTAGAACATGACTAAAAATTAAAGGCCTGGTGTGCTTTTGTGTTCACTTAGACAAATAAACCGTTAAATTTGCCAAAAAAAAAAAGGTAAACGACGTCATTCAGCTTTTTGGTTCTGCCGGACGACGGCTGGACAATGTTTGGGAGACAATGGTAGATGGGATTATTCTGGTGGAATACTATTTTGACTAATGTCGGCTAGGGGGACCGACGCTTGTTTGGAGCGCAATTGAATTGGTTATGGCGGGTGTTTTCAGAAATAACGTGCGGCGCGAGCCTGTTGGGTATCGAACTGATTATGGCAATAAATGGCGAATATCTGGGAGTTATTGGACACTTAATTGGTCGGTGTTTTAAGCAGCGATCGGATTATGATGTGGAAACGTTGAGATTTCAATTTAAATTAGTTTTTATTTCTGTTCAGAAATTCAACAGCTCCATCTTTAACCAAGAGCAAAATATTTAAAATCTCTTCGTTGTTCTCTAGGATATATTCTTATATTCGTAAGAGGCCTTTGGGAAGTATTTAGCTCAAAATGAAGAAAACTTTCTTTTCGTCAATTTAGCTCACATGTTGATCGACAGAAACTCATGCCACTAAGTTCATGTTCATCAATCCATAGAATTTCCAACAAGCCATCGGACAAGCCTCGTCTAAGGTGCTGTGCTCCAAAGTGCTATATACAAGAAACACCGTGTTTTGACCATGAGTGCAGAAACCGCAGTCGGTATAAAGGCGATGAACCAGATTTTGTTATCAGGCTAAATGATCCATTCATGACGGGCGAAGGTAGAAGAGAATTCCGGATCTTAGGGGGACTGGTGACTCGAAAAAATGAAACAACTCTTTTCTTTTAATTGCTTAAAAAAATCCCAAGACATTTTTGAACAAGTACATATAAACATTATATAGGTTTCCTCATCCCAAAGTATAAAAAAAAAATTAAATAACAACATTGCTGCTTTTGAAGAGAGACAATTTTGTACATGCGCTAATTATCACCATCAACTTCTCGCTCATGCGAATACAAGCTAATATTCAAAATAAAATTTTAAAATTTTAAAATTTGAAAAATAGAAATCGAAATTGTAAATAACATTAAAAAAAAAACGGTAGCTGATCACAAACCGCGGTGTCGTGTGTGCGAACAACCATGTGAGGATAAATAATCTTGTGTCAAGACTTTTTGCGGGTGTGAACTGCTATTCAACTCATGAGCAGTAGCAGGGAAAAATGTCTAAGGACGTCGGAACAAATCGGATGATCTGTCCGTCCGCTGTTGCGATGATCGATGTCATTAAAAAACGGAAAAAACTCAATCCGCGATGTAATCTACTTAAACGCCCCTTAAACGTCTCTACTTTGGCAGAAAAACTGCGAGTCAAAGTACGGAAAGGGGTGAAATCAGAATCTATAGAAATCTAGCAAGCTCTCCCCGTGGAAAGTGACGTTGCCCACCCCTCTGGAGGTCGCTACACGGAAGAGAATAATTCCTTCGCAGCCCTTTCAAGTTCGGTTGCGGAGGAGGAACGGACCGAACTCGAAGTTGAAGAGCGTACTCTACGCGCAAAATTGAAGCCCGTAGCAGACAACCTCTCCGGAATACGACAGAAAGAGAGGTAGCAGGCTACAGCCACCCATTTACAGCCACCCATTTACAGCCGCAACAATCAACACAACAACAGCAGCCGCAACAAAAGCAGCCGCAGCAGAAGCAGTCGCAACAGAAACACTAGAAACAACAACAGCAGCCGCAGCAACAACAACAGCCGCGACAACAACGTGCTACTAAGGACAAGGTACCCCCCAAATTTACTCATGCCAAGGCCCTACGCGATATCATAGACCTGTGCAGGTATGTCATTGGTGTTGGTAACTTTATATTTAAGGGCATAGGCACCACCCTGGAGCAGTATAAGCGAGTCAAGGACATTTTAAAGAAGACCACAACAAAGTTCTTGTCCTTTATCCCCAAGGCCGAAGAGCCGCGGTCGATGCTCCTCAAAGGCGTACATTCGATCATTGACCCCGAAGAAATGCTCTCAGAACTCAAAGAGAATTAGTGGGGTTCAAGGCGTTTACTACGGCACAAGCCAAACAGGAGGACCGGTAATTGCCCGTCTTGCTGGTCCAACTCATTTCATTTTCATTTCATTTTTCATTTATTTCATTTTATTGCCAAAGGTTCGGGCACGCCGCGTCGAATTGCGAAATGCAGGCTCGATGTGTTAAGTGTGCAAAGAACCACAGGAACGAAGAATGTGATCTGACAGGGAACCTCTCGGGTGCTTGCTCTGTAGGAATCTGCAAACTATCGGGGATGTCCTAAGTTCCAAGATATAAAAAAAGCAAATCTGGCTCGTAAGCAGAAGTCTGAGGGTATACGTCCCGCGAGTCGCTTAGAAACACCAGCCGTCACACCCTAGATGACCTACGTCAAAATGGCGGCAGGTCTGGGGTCAACGCGACGGTTCAAAAACACATGGCTGTGCCCAAGGCCCCGGTGTCTAGTTCCGCGATCACAGTACCGGATGAATTCGAGGAGATGGCAGAGTATGTCCAAACGCATCCCACGCACGATTACAGTAGGGCACGTTGGCCGCGCTTTGCCAATTCGCTGACGAGATCGACAGTGATTCCTTCCCACCATCCAATACGAACCTGTCAAACAGGGAGATTGAAACAAATGGATGATAAAAAGTGGAAAAAATTCAAGAACCAATGCACGGATGACTGTCTGATTCACGTCAAAAAAGCTTTTGACACCGTATGGCTAGAAGGTCTTTATTACAAACTCAGTCGGTTGGGCATAAGTAAACTACCGCTATATACTAGTATGATTTTTCACATGTTAACCGGTAGAAAAATCGTTGTGAAAATTGTCAACAATGACTTCTGCCGAAACATTTGATATTAACAACGGACTGCAACAGGGTACGGTGTTCGGTACGGAAGTTGAAAATTAACTTCCAGAAATCAGAAACTATTTTGTTCGGAACGCCTTTGTCTAGTAAGGGCCTCTCGGGACACTAGAAAAAATTGACACAAGCTCACAGTTCTCGAACCGGACGTGCGTCCACTGGCAAAACAATGTGTAGTCAGATAACTTGGGATCTGGCTAGACTAGTACCTGTATTTTGACAAACATATAGATGCTGCTCTGGCTAAAGCCTGGGGCGCTTTCGCTTTGACAAGATGGCTGTTTTATAGCAGCCAACTTTTTTCCAGAGTGCCTATGGATGTCCTCTCTTGTTCAATGCGAGAGCCAGCTTAATGGAAAGGATTCGAGTGTTAGAGAGACAATCTTAGAACCTGTCTTGGATTACATAGAACACACGAAATTTTACCCGAACGAGGTCCGATACAATAGGGCCAAGATTGTACGGATAGATAATTTTCTGATGAAGCTGATCCGAGGTCACGGTGCGGGAGCAATGACTTCGGTCAATAACCTTATCATATCTTAAGCTAAGGAAAGCTAAGATATTTATATCAAGCCAGCTGTGGTTAAATCAATTCCTCCCGATGACTCCGACTAAGGTTTATTGCCAAATTGACTCTTTCTGATACTTTCTGATGCTCGAATATAGCCTCTTTCCAACCTCCTCTCCGCTTGGTCGGCCATATGATGCGTTCCATGCCTCTTTACAAATCTTCAAAGATGATACCATAATGTTTGACATTAATTTTTTAGTGCATAAAATACACTCAAAAGGAATAAAACCGCTGGAGAATCCGTAATCAAGGCAAACGTGATATAAAGCTATTAATGCCTGATGTAAATCTTACGTCCAACGGTCATAATAAAATAACGACCGGTAGTTCCATGAACATTTAATTGTCGACTCGTGGAGCTGATGTGGCTTAAAAAATATTCCAAATGTAATTATGAACAGAGAAAAGCTCTTACATCTTCTAGATAAAGTCATAAATTATGTGTCTCCTGGCATTAGATGAATGACCCAAAAAATATGAAAATTACAATTTTTAATGGATTTAAGTATATTACACCAATCATCTCAAAATTCGCTCACAGATCTTCACCCCCCGATCCAAAACCTATTATTTGCTCTCATCATAGCCACTGTCAAAAT
The DNA here is from genome assembly GCA_958301585.1 of Merodon equestris. Lineage (NCBI taxonomy): Eukaryota > Metazoa > Arthropoda > Insecta > Diptera > Syrphidae > Merodon > Merodon equestris. The sequence continues at coordinate 60,125,900 of OY284416.1, forward strand.
TATTATTTTGTTCAGATAATTATTCACGGCAAGGAGAATAATAGCGCGATAGCGCTACAAACCATCCTATCCATCTGCTGTTTTTTATTATTTTTATTAGTCCATTTATCAGTGTGTTTGTATAAAGCCAAAAAGAGAAACTAAACAAATAAAAAAAACGACCAGAAAGAAAAGTTTTCGCGCTCCTATCCTTTCGCACAATGCAAATGTCCTTACCACCTCGAATACGTATACGTATATTATACAAATTGTCTCAAGTTCGCTTTTTGTTTTCCGTTTCCATATCCGTTTTTTCCCCCGTCAAGGATAATAGAAGAATTTGTTTTTTTGTTCTAGTCCATCTGTGCCGTTTGGAAAATGAACTCAACGTCGGATGTGCTCGTAAAATGGTATTCAGTCCAATATGACTGTGAGCGCACCTAAAGGTACAAAGGACACGAAGTCATACAAACCTTCTAGTGGAATGGCAGACATCCTGCGCCGATATTTTTTTTTGTTAATATTACCGGTGGCATCAACGATTCGTTGAATGTTCAAAAGAAAAAAACCGCGAATGTCGTTCAATGCAAGGATCGATTAGAGCAGCTGCGGAAATACTGACAATCCTTTAGTGAGGGAGGATTTGAAAAATATGGTAATACTACGAGTTTGGTTATTGGTTTGTCTGTCGTTTATTTGTGGAAAAATACTTTTGTTCCTTTATGGTATGGAACCGTCTAGGCTTTGCTTTCTATTTTTGTTTTCCTTTTAAATGCCCTTATGGATATATAAGCGTTTTTTGTCCTGGCGCTTCTGTGACGGGATATTTGGGAATTTTGAAAATATTTTTGATATAGGAGTAACAGCACCTTTGGTTTTCAATCTCAGATTAAAAGCAGTTTAAAGAACAGTAAACATTTGATAGCCGAAGAATGAGTCCTTGTTCATAGCCTGACTATACTAAACACAGCCGTCAATTCCTTGAATTGGAAAACCTTTTGGATTCTATGCTTGAAAGATAGGTGAATATAAGTACCCAATCTGACGCCAAGTTGCTGTGAAAGTATTACACGCTGTTTCTATAAGCTACACTGATAAAACCGCCTTTTGAAAATCGACTTTCGGAGTGGGCATTATATGTATGTAGGGTCACCCTACATTCTTACTTCCACGATCCACATACTACTCGTTCAAGAGAAATTACCAGACTTAAGAAGAAGTAGAGGACATTGGCTACGGAGAAGCTAAGCGGTAAAGTCAAGCTCGGATCAAGTTTAAATTAATGCCCACTTATGTTCTTCCCTTTTATCTAATAAAATTATATATTAAATTTATTCTAGTAATTAAATTGAATTGACATTGTAAACATACGTAGCGAATCACTGTATTTCATTTGTTTAATAACCCCCTCTTTACTGATTACTGATAAGGGGGAAGTTTACAAGGAAGTTGACTTTGAGGAAATCTGCACAGTTTGTGGATGGAATGATGTCCAGAAGTATTTATACGCCAGACGCCTTTAACGAGGCGCAGCTAAGCTCGCAATCGAAGCCAAAACGGGAGTGTGTAGTTATGACACATTGAAAACACGCTTTGAATTTGAATTTATTTATTTAAGGCATACGCTAACACATAAGATGTATAATCTTTTAAATTGTGAAGCAAACAAGTGTAATTAAAAAAAGAAAAAACAAAACGAAACTAAACTAAGCAGATGATTGATTTATAATAAAAAAATAAAAATAAAAAAAAAAATAAAAAAAAATACATATATAAAGGGTCCGCCATCTAACGTTTTTTTTTTTCAAGTAGTGCTTATTTCGTGAATGGTTACACTTAGCTCATGTCTGATTTGACAGATAATAAGTTTTATCCTTCCGCTGAACGAATATGGTTGTGTATATGCTTAAACAACGCTTCGTTTTCGCTTCGCTAAGTGGGCCTGCGATCGACTTACAGAAGATGCCGATTTTGCCAAAAAAATCATCTTTTCAGATGAAGCTCATTTTGATCTTGGCGGGTTTGTAAACAAGCAAAATTGTCGCATTTGGGGCACAGAAAACCCGCACGCATACATTGAAAAGCCGGTGCACCCAAAACGAGCCACTGTTTGGTGCGGATTTTGGTCCAGAGGCATAATTGGGCCATTTTTCTTCGAAAATGAGCAAGGAGTGGCCGTTACAGTCAATGGCGATCGTTATCGGGCCATGTTGAACGAATTTTTGTTCACAAAAATTGAAGAGGAGGATATTGGCAACATTTGGTTTTAACAGGAAGGCGCTACGTGCCACACAGCCGAAGCTACACTCGATGTTTTGCGCCCTGTTTTTGAAGATCGCATTATCAGCCGCAGAGCTGATGTCGTTTGGCCACCTCGGAGCTGCGATTTGACACCGTTGGACTATTATTTGTGGGGTGCCGTCAAAGATAAGTGTTACGCCGACAAGCCAGAGACAATTGACGCTTTAAAGGACAATATTCGTGAAGCCATTGGTGAAATACAGCTGCACACAATCGATAATGTGCTTAAAAATTGGACCGATCGTGTAGGCTACTGCATGGCCAGCCGAGGCAGCCATTTGAATGAAATTATTTTCCATTATTAACCGGAAGGATGGTACTTTCAAATAAAAAAAGAAATTTGAGAAAATATTCAGTAGTTTTTTTTATAGCATTTTCAAAAAAAAAAAAAATATTTGGCGGACCCTATATATCCTAAAGCGATGTGCGAAGTGTTGCCTAAGTTGCCTTTTGAAGTTGCCGATGCTATGAGATCTTCTCGTGTTAACTGGAAGCGAATTCCATAGTCTTACGGCGTAAATGAAAAATTGTTTTTCTGTCACTCTGTAATTAAAATTGGGTAATATCAATGTTCCACTTCTCTCAGATGTAGCAAACCGAAGATTCTGATAAAGATATGATGGTGCTTTGCTCAACATGAGTTTGAAAAGAAAAGTTAATATTCTAAGCTTAAGGAGGCTTTGAAAGTCCATGCCAAGCAGGGTTTTAACGAATGACGAGATGTGATCCCGCCGCCGTAATCTGTATATGAAACGCACTGTGCTGTTAAGCGCAACGGTTAGCTTGCGTGAGCTGTAACTATCGAGATCGCAGAAGACCGGGAGTGCGTAGGTTAAAATAGTGATCAGTAGCATCTTGACAAGCATTGATTTAATGCTAATTGGGAGACAATTTCCAGCGTAGCATAGTATACGCAAGACACCGTAGACTCGACCTGTTACATTGGTGATGTGATCCCCCCACGTAAGCTGTTGATTAAAGATGACTCCAAGGTTTTTAACAGTCTTTACATAGTCGATGTTGCTTCCGCTGGCTTGGATTGGTGGAAAGTTACTTAAGTCTGGGATAGTACGACATATGACAATAGCTTGGCTCTTGGTGGAGTTGAGCATAAGTTTGTTTTTATGTGACCATCGTGTAACGGCGATTCTCATTTAACCGCGCAGTAGTGTCTACCTTTAGGTGGAGTGGGTAGCTGATATATAATTGGACGTCGTCTGCGTACATATATATCTTACAGTGTTTGAGAATTGTAGGAATGTCGTTATTAAACAGCGAGAACAGTAAGGGCCCCAGTACAGATCCTTGAGGGACTCCCGTTTTGGTTCTGAGAAAGGTGGATAAGTAACCGTTAGCATATACAGCTTGGCTGCGATCTCCAAGGTAATTCCTAATGAGTTTTAACGCTGAGGAATCCAAATTAAAATAATATTTTAGTTTTTTGAGAAGAATTTCATGTGGGACAGTATCGAATGCTTTAGAGAAGTCTAATAATACTAACGATATCACATAGTCCTTATCAATTTCATAGCAAAAGTCTTCAACAATCTTTAGTAGCGCCGTGTTTTGGCCTGAAACCTGACTGAAACGGTGAGATTTAAGTGTTGATTTAAGAACGAGTTTAATTGCGTGTTCGAAAGCTTTTCGAAAACCTTGGATATGAATGGCAGTATAGCGACCGGGCGGTATTCCTTATCATTATTATTTCCATGTTTCGGAACGGGTATGATTTTAGAGGCCTTCCAGGAATTAGGGTAGACGGAGGTGGTAAGGATGCTATTAAATACGTATGTGAGAGGTTTTAAGACGGTATGTATGATTAGTTTTAAGAATTTGGGGTTCATGAGATCCAAGCCAATGGCGTTAGATTCGATTGCAAGGGTCGATTCAAGCACATCCTCTTCGTAGATTCTAGAAAAACCAAAGCTATAACTCAAGTTGGGCATATTACGGGGATTTATAATGTCGCATTCGTTCAGATCCCCATTGCCATTGGCAGAGAGAGATGCGACTGAAGCGAATTTCCTAAATTTAAAGTCTCGGTAACTGATTGTAGTCGGCACGAAAGATCTACTAAGACTAAGGTCATAGAAGAGGACAATGAGATCGTGTTTTGAAAAGCCGGGAATATCAAGCTGGCTATAGAAGTTGATGAGATCAGTTCTATTGACAATAAACAGGTCGATGAGAGTGGAGCTTGTAGGGCTAAAGTGGGTGGGAGTCGAGTCATTGACAGCAAATAAGTTGACGGAGCTTAGGAAATTTGTGAAACGATTTACTTGTGAATCGTTACGGTTTAGCAGATTAATGTTAAAATCACCGGAAAGAACAATATGTTCATAGCAAGCCCCGAAGTGTTCGATGATGTTAGTAACAATGGTGGTGTCCCTTAGGCTTGGGGGCTTGTAGATGACTCCAACTAGACATTTTTCGAAACCACAGATAATTTCAAGCAAGAGGTACTCGATACCATCGTTTGAAGTCGAATTTCCGATTAATCTGCGGGCTATTTTTTTCCTTAACAAAAATTGCAATACCGCCCCGTCGACTTCCGACACGATCGTCCCTATAGATTGTATACCCTGACAACGCAATGACCGCATTTTGAAAGCAGGGTTTAAGCCAAGTTTCGGAGATACATAGAAAATCGACGTTTCCCCCATCGAATATCAATTTAAGTTCGTTAGTGTGCTTATTTACCACCATTAGACTCTGAGCATTCATGTGACAAATGGAAAGACCCGAGTACCTATTACGGAAGATATCTAGCATCAGACGAGTCTTGTGTACATTATTGTTGATAGGGATTACACCGCAAGATCTGTTGAAATCGCTTTGAGTTACGTTAGGACGTGTGCTCATTATTCTGAGTGCAGGCGCTAGAAATGATACTCACAGCAAGGCCGACTTCGACCGTCGAGGTATTAAGCAACGCAATAGCACAGAAAATAGATGGAAAACTAATAATGTGTTTTACGTCTCTTAAACTGGGAAACAATAAAAAGCTGGCTAGCCTTAAGGCACTGAAACATCGAACATTGGCTATTATCGGAATTTCACGATCCTCGTCCCGGCATTGAGATTCATCGCGCTCTAGAGTCTTGCAGGAAACGTCCTACTCAGAGTTTTTCAGAGTATTTTTTTACCATGCAGCAAATTGTCAACGAAGGAAGCGTCGACAATCCGTCTCTTATTTCTTATGTTGTTGAAGGGATACCAGATACTGTTCTCTATGAAGCGACAACACTGCAGGAGCTAAAAAAGAAGTTCATCGTTTATCAAAACCTGCGACTTTCGAGTGGAAGCAGCTTTAAATCGAGAACCAAGGCGGAAGGCCAGGCTGGTTCATCTTTCATATCGAGGCGGTAGGAGATTTCGCAAGGGCTCGCGCTCTTTTTCATGCAGCGAATTCGGGCATAGCCTAACTAGTTCTACCAAAAGGCCGCGAGTGGTGGTTCAGGTGGTAGGCACAATGTTAAATGTATAAGCGTAAATAGCTCCAGAGTTTTCGTAAACATCGGTGGAAAGGTTTATCATGCCCTAATTGATACCGGAAGCGAAGTTACAATCATGAAGGAATCGGTCAAGTGTGAAGCATGATTGGGTGACTACGAACCTGAAGTGGTGCTGTTAGCCGGATTCGGTGTTAATGGGCTTCATAAGCCATTGGATTCTATTATGGTGGTTATCAAAGTTCGAGGCGAAAATTATACGGTTCGTTTCCAAATGATCCAAAATAACTGGGCATCTGATGATATTATTCTGGGTAACAATTTTTTAGAAAAGGTCTCTCTGTTAATTGAAAACCGAGAAGTTAAAGTTTGCAACGAGTGAAAGAGAAGATCCTGAAGACTATTTAAAGGACATCAGATTGGTGAACACGGTAAAGTACAATACAATGGATTTAGTACGAAAGGTCAAAGATGAAACTAAAGGGGGCATCTAATTACCATCATTGAAAGCTTTAAGCCGAAAAAGGTAGAAAAATCATCGAAATGAGCATCTTACTGGAAGATGAACGACCCATTTAAAAAAAAGCGAGGAGGTTAGCGCCGACGGAAAAGAAAGCAATGGACGAACAGATTCAAGAATGGATGCGCGACGTAATTATATGGCATAGTCGGTCAGATTTTGCGAGCCTTATAGTAACAGTCAAAAAGAAGGATGACAGTAATAAGCTCTGCATAGACTACCGTGGGTTTAACGCGAAGATCATCAAGAACCAAAATCCTTTGCCTGTTATAGAATATGTGTTGGAGAAGATATATGATGCGATGGTTTATACAACTTTAGATTTTTCCGTAACAGGTTTTTCTTCGTTAACATCACCGGATCCAGTCGAAAATATACCTATTTTGTAACACTGGATGGGCAATATGAATTTTTAAAAATAACCTTCGGATTATGCAATTCACCCTCAGTTTTTCAGAGGTTCGTAAACACGGTATTTCATGACCTGATTAGAGAGGATTACTTATTACGTTATTCCCGCGAGAAATTAACAAGAAAACCTTGAGAAATTAAAGTCTTGAAAGTAGCACAGAAAAATGGCCCAGTCATCAAATGGGAAGAGTGCGATTTTTTACGTAAGTGTATTGAATTTTTAGGACACGTCGTTGAAAATGGCAGTATAAAATCACCTGTCGAGAAGAGAAGGGCTTTTTGAATCAAGATGACGAGTGACATCATGAAATATGTCGAATCCTGCAGCATTTGCCAAAGCCATCAACGTTTTCAACATAAAGAGCCAATTATTATCAGAAAAGTTCCTGAGCTGCCTTAGATAATTACAAAAGATTTATTCCTTTTCAAAACTAATGAATATCTTCTCGTTGCAGATTGCTATTCCGATTACTTTGACTTTGTTCAGTTAAAGCAGTCGTCTGGCGCAGAAATCATTCTCCAACTCAAAAATATGTTTGCAGTCCATGGTATATCGTTCGTTTTGGAATCAGACAACGGCCTCCAATTTTCCTCTCTAGAATTTGAAGCGTTTGCCAAAAAATGGAACTTTACTCATCCAGCCCGAGGTACCCTAGGTCCAACCAATAGAAGAGATTCGTCTAGGCAGCAAAATCTCTACTAAAAAAAATGCCGCAAAGACCTGTCGGATGTTTATCTGGCACTACTTAACTACCGCAACATGCATCGAAGCAACGATCTAGTATCGCCTAATCAACGTTTGATGAGCCAAAAAACCAGAACAGCAATAAAATCCACCAAACAATCGCTTAAACCTGACGTTGTACAAAACGTACACCACAATCTCATTGAAGCCCGGAACAGAAGCAAGTTCTATGCGGACAAAGGCAGCCATCAAAAATTACCCTTTCAGCCTGTTGAAAAGAATCGTATTCAGCAACCTTATCGAAACTGGATATCTGGAACTGTTGTAAAACCAGCTAACACATCGTGCTCGTACCGATGATGGATCAGTATATCGCAGAAACAGCTATCATTTACATAAGACGAGAGCCACCATTGTCCCAGAAAAGATGTTATAGTCGATTCAACAGCTGTGGACAAAATGACTACAGCAGCAACAACAACAGCGAGTCCTGCAAGTAATGTTGAACCAACTTCAACGATCAATTCAAAGTCTAAGCCTTACGTCACCAAGTTTGGTAAAACCAGTTGTGAGGTACAAACCAACATCTGTTTGACCTATAGAGTTTAAACTGATTACACAAAAATTAAATGAAGTCAATAATTAGATATTTAAACTTGAAATATAGTAAGTAAGCTTTGATTGGATTTGCATTATAATTATATGTATGTATGGATTTTTAACGCAAAACTAAAAAAGGATAGATGTAACATTACAATACCTTGTACTATCTACGTTTAATGGTAGCTCCTAAAGTACTCAGTCTATGTATTGTATTGTATGTCATATACAGCTAATAAAGTGTTGATTTTGATCCCTCATACACTACTCTTGTATCTGGTACAGCATAATTCAAGCTAAACCTAATCTAACCTAATAACTAATGAGAACGGGTGAGGGGGCGCGATCTTTAGAAACTAAGACTGGAAGGAGGAAGGCTATTGAGAAGACGGAGTTTTAGGCATAGAGTGCTGATGTTAAAATCGAAGTTAATATTAGAATTAACAGTTGCTAGCATACGGGAAATGGGTTCATTGGAGCCGTATGAGGTGCAAGGGGTGGATAGATAGAAAAGACGAGGATTGCTTGTCGTAAAAGACGACTAAACTAAGGTAAACAAAAATCACATCTAGGCAATTTAGAAAACACCAAGGTGAGCCTAGGGACACATATACCACCATTAAACTGCCCCACAAGTGTGCATGCAAATCAGTGGGTTGACACGACTGGAGATCACCGGTGTTGTGAGAGTAAGATCAATCAAAAAATAAAAAATAAAAATCTGGACCATGCCCGTGTCAAAAAGGAGGGGAAGAAAGAAAACGGTCAAACCGTAGCATTATGGCAAAGAACGCTAAAAGGAAAAGCACTACCCCGCCAGGCACTACTAATGGTCGTGATCCTGGGACGAGCAGCAATGCTCGGGTCAGAGCTATAGGGTTTCCGGGGGATAGCAAAGTAATGCAACGGCGTAAGCCACACTTAAGAGTCGCGAGTTGGAACGTTGGAAGCATGAGTTGTCGCAGCTATGAGCTTGAAGAAATGATGGTTAGAAGGCGAGTAGACATCATGTGCGTACAAGAGACGAAATGGCGAAACACCGGTAATCGGGGACGTTTCTTGGACGTTAAAACAAAAGCCTACAAGATGTTTTACTATGGATTGGAACAAGGAAAAAACGGAATCGCCATCATCCTTGCGGCAGAGCTATTTGGCAACGTCTTAACCATTTCAAAGTCCAGTGACCGTTTAATGGCTCTCAAATTGGTGATGCATGGTGAGGTGTGGAACATCGTAAGCGCATATGCCCCTCAAGTAGGATGCTAACAAAAAGAAAAAAATGCATTCTGACTAGATTTCCACAACCTTGTCAAAATCATCTCAAAGGAAGAGCTTTTGTTTGTTGGGGGAGATTTAAACAGACATGTCGGGAAGACAAGCGAAGACTATGAAGACTACCACGGAGGGCTGGGATACGGCACCAGGAACTCTTCAGGTGAAGATATCCTAAGCATGTGCAAGTCGTACGGTCTTATAGTGCTAAAAACCATGTTGGTCAAACAAAGCCGGCACCTGATCACTTATAGCAGCGGCGGAAATGAAACTCAAATAGACTATCATTTGGTATCCAGATTCATGAAGCCACGAGTTAAAGATTGCAAAGTGATCCTGGGGGACGGGATCGCCCCTCAACACCGTCTCCTCCTGACTGAATTTTTTATGGATGCGAGAAAGAAGTCAAAGCAGCAAACGAAGGTGTCTGAGAGAATCAAGTGGTATAAGCTGGATAAAGGAAAAGGCGAAGCTTTTATTACCAACATGAAAAACTACCTCTCCTCGATGAGGTCGGTAATGAGGAGTGCAGAGCACAAGACATGTGGAATTCCCTACAACAATCTGGCCTGGAGAAAGCCAAATCACTGCTCGGAACATCTAAAGGCCCCTGCCAACACGCAAAAGAAACCTGGTGGTGGACAGACGAAGCCAAAGCAGTGATACCCGAAAGGAAAATGGCGTTCCAAGCTTGGTCAAAGTGCTCTTCTGCTAATAGAGAGGAAAAAGCTCGCCGTGAAAAGGTATATAGATATTGCAAAGGTATCGCGAAGAAAAAGTGCGCCGAATTCAAAGCGAAAAGCATCGAAGGCCTCTATCAGGAGTTGGAAGAAATATCGTCTTCCGCGTCTGACAGGAACCAGGCTACCAAGGAACTTCGGCAAAGCAATTTGAACAACGGAGCAAATATTTTTAAGATAGCCACCCAGAGAAGAAGAAATGCTCAGGAGATTCGTTTCCCAAAGTTTATTAACAATACTCCTTGTGGAAGACGAAGAAATTCTCCACAGTATTGCGAGGAACTTCTGAACGAACAGTTTCCCCGAGTATACTTTCCAAGAGCCGCCCCGAATCATGCCGAAATATCCGAAATTCGGTACGCGGTTAAAAATTCCAAGAAAAGAAAAGCTGTTGGGCCGGACGGGATACGCTCTGAGTTCTGAAAAAAGATGGGAGACATCGGGTCTAGATGGCTCATGGTTCTTATCTCCAAACTTATGAGAGGCGACACTATGCCTAATCAATGGAGGGAAAGCTATCTTCTTCCTTTGCACAAAGGAAAGGGTGATACGCGAAATTGTGATAACTACCGTTCTGTCAAGCTGATGTCGCACACCATGAAGATCGTTGAACGGGTATTAGATAGCCGACTGCGGAAAATAATACGACTATCTGATGACCAGTGCGGGTTTGTCTCGGGTAAATCAACAACAGATGCAATCCAAAGTATAATGGTCATGATGGAAAAGCGTCGTGATTCTTTAAAGGACTTGCTATGGTGTTGGTTGATTTCGAGAAGGCCTTTGACCGGCAACCAAGAGATCTTTTATGGGTAGCGCTAAGACAAAAAGGAGTTCCAGAAACCTACGTGCGAGTGATCATGGACATGTACAAGAGAGCAACGACAAGAGTAAGATGCATCGCAGGAGTCACCGAAGAGTTCGCAATCAAAGTCGGTATACACCAAGGGAGCGTCCTCAGCCCACTGCTCTTTATAGCAGTCCTTGATTGCTTGCTTGAAGGAAAAGTGACGGACCCCAATGTGCACCAGCTATTCTTTGCTGACGATGGAGCCATTATAAGTGATGATCAGGCGTCCCTACAACGAGCACTTTGTTGTGTGGGTGGACATTTTTGAGGGACACGGGTATCGTATTAGTTCAAAGAAGACAGAGTATCTGTGCTGCCCGTTCTCTGACCCTCATCAGCCTATTCCAGACATTTACTTGAATGGAAGAGTGCTTCCCAAGTGTGAAAAGTTTAAATATCTGGGATCTATGATTAATAGAGAAGCAACTTGTGATGACGACATCAAACATCGCGTAAGCGTAGGGTGGATGAAGTGGCGGGAAAACTCCGCCAACTTCTGTGATCGAATAATGCCCCTTAAGCTGAAAGGAAGGCTCTACACTTAAGTTGTACGTCCGGCGCTCACATACGGTTCACAATGCTGGACAATGCACAAAAAATATGAGAGCAAATTAACGGCAACTGAGATGAAGGTGCTTCGCATGACAGCAGAAGTAACAAAGCGTGACAGAATTAGAAGTTCAAAGATCCGAGGAAGCCTCCACGTCAAAGAAACCATCACAAGAAATATAGAGCGCGACCGACTCAGTTGGTATTGCCATGTTCAAAAGAGAGATCCTTTGAACCCCGTCCAAAAGGCGTTATCAATCAACATTCCAATTTCAACACGCAAAAAAGGCAGGCCGAAAAACAATTGGTGCAAACAAATGCAAAAACACCAGCATTTGATTGGCCTCAGCGACGAAGTAATCCCAAACCGGGAAGCCTGCCGCTACTTTCTGAGGTCAAACCGGCGGACCCCACAAGCGGACCAGTAGGAATGCAGTTAAGTGGGAAGGTTATGGTCCTACACGTCTGACCATAACAACGCCGGAGAAAAAAGGAAAAGAAGAAGTGTTAAGAGATATGTAGATATAAAGGGCAGTCAATTGTATCTGTAAAAAGTCAATGAAAGAAGATGATGTCAGATACTATCCTCCTTTCCTCAAAAGTACTCAAGTTGATTAGTTTAAGACGGTCTTGAAAGGGTGGTAAGAACTAAGGATTGTTCCAGGGCAGACCTCGAAAAGCGAAACGTAGGAACCGACGTTGATAAGGGGACAACACTTAAGATGCATATTCAAGAAGGGGCGAACAAAGGTAATATAGAAAGATCGAGTCACGTAGAAATTGGAGAACTTTTTAGACCATCGTTTCACAAAACCGAGTGCAGAGTTGACTTTATGAATTATATCGTCGATAAGTGCGCGAAAATTGAGCTGTTGGTCGCATAGTAGGCCAAGATTGCGGATAACCTGAACGGTGGAAATGAGCTGATTATTGAGTTAAGTTCCACACAATTTTTGGAACACCAAACGGAAAAGCAGTTGAGATTCGATTGAATAAGGGAAGAATCTTGTTGCGAGAAAATGGTCTTGAAGAACTTGGTGTCATCGGCGTACAGTGAAAGGTGGGAATGTTTGATGACAAACTCAATGTCGTTAATGGTAAGAATAAAAAGATGTAGACCTAGGTGGCTGCCTTGGGGAACGCCGGAAGAAGCTAAGAAGGGGTTAGGAAAGGCAAATCTAAAACGAACACTGTAGTCACTGTTTTTTAAACCATCCTAAATCTACCACTAAGCCTAAACATAAACTTAGTAATAAGAACAATAATATAAGTAAAAACACTCTAAGCCCCCATCCAACCCCCACGATAACTGGAGCTACAAAACCAAACTCTTCCCAATTTTTGTCCACCCATCAATTCCCCATTTACAGTCTTCTCCCTCAGTACCACCAAAACCTCAAAGCCAACGGGTCAGCTTTAATCTAAGCCCAACTAGTTCTTCTGCCAATACAACCGTATCACCTTCAACCCTAGCACACGACCCGGATCCAAACTCATTCCCAAATTTCGACCTTAAGTCTGGAGCTAAGTATCCTAATTTTCGAAGCTCCCACATCCTTAATCCCTCTACACCCGCCCTATCAAACACCTCTGCTACAGCCAGATCCTCATCTCTCTCAACATCTTCAACCTAATTTCCTTCAACATCAGTCCCCTCCAAATCTTTCGTTGATCCCCTACTGTCACCCTCAGTCAAACTTACTCAGCAATCTATTGACCCCAACGAATCTCGATACGCACTCTCCAGGTTGAGAGACAAAAAAATCTATGAGAACATTCGACTCTTCTTGGCTTATCTTCATGACAAATCAGACTCGGTTTGCTATGAAGGTAAAAAAAACACCAGCGTAATGGTCTCAATTCAACAGGAAGGTCTCCCCACCGATTTCACTACCCTCAAGAAGCTTTTTATTAAATATCACGAGTTTTTCAATATCTCAACCAAAAAAGTATCAAACGATCTCGATACCTTCAGACAATATAAACACTCAAAGCGCATATCGCACCTTCAACGTAGCAAAGCTGACCATGATAGGTTTTTTCGGCCCTAAAAAGCTCACCCTCCCTGCCACTCTAACGCCCCCCGAAAACCTTCCTCTTACCTTTTATTATCAGAATGTAAGAGGTATGCGCTCTAAAACTCATGCAGCAATCTCATGCGTTACCTTTTGAAATCTTTGCCTTAACCGAAGCGAACCTAATCCCTAGTATAAACAACCTTGAACTATTCCCATCCAACTTTAACGTTTACCGCGATGATGATGTTAACCGACCTACTGATGGTTCTCCATTCCGCGGTGTTCTAATAGCTATCCGAAACTCAATTGACTCCTCTCTCATAGCAACTTCATCTTCGCCATGTCTCGACTTTGTTTCCATTAAGATTGTATTACCCCGGATATCGCTCTACGTCATCTGCTTTTACATTTTGCCATCACAACCTATTGAAACATATAACTTGGCCAGTGATACAATCGATAATTTAATTGATTTACGAGATCCCCAAGATGAGATCCTAGTTTTCGGTGACTTCAACCTTCCTCACCTTAAATGTATCTCTTCAGACGACCAATCGTTTTACATTGCCTCTAATCCCACTGCAGCCAAAGAATGCCTCCTCTTTGATCGCCTAGTTGATTCCAGCCTTAACCAAGTCAGCGGCATTTTGAATTACATGGGCAGTCAACTCGACCTCATTTTCACGTTAAGTGACCCCTTCAACTCCTCAGTTTCAGCTTCTCCGCTGTCCCTATCAACCGTCGACAACTACCACCTTCCCCTTCTTCTCTCGTTCTTTCACAACTCCCCTATACAGAACTCTCCCCCCAATGTTCGAATCTCTCACGATTTTCACAAAGCCAACTTCCGTCAAATCAATGAATATCTCAATAGTGGTCCTTTTAATTTCAACAACCTTACCGTAAATGATGCCACATCTATATTCTACAAAAAAATATTTAATTCCTTCTCCCTTTACGTACCCTTTTCTTGACATAAAACCTCCTCCACCTCCCCACCATGGTATAATCGCAGGCTCCGTTCTTTGAGAAACAAACGGAACAAGCTCTGGACAACTTTCCTTCGTACTCAATTCCCAAATGACTTCTCTAACTATTTCGGTACTTACCTGCATTTTGCAGAGCTTTATAATTCTCTCTATCAACACTACTTAGTCGAGATGCAAACCAACCTTATAAATAATCCCAAGTCTTTCTTTCAATTCGTTAATTACAAAAGAAAATCTGATGGTTACCCAAACTCACTCTCCTTCAATAATGAAACTTCCAATGATCTTCATAACATCGCCAACCTTTTTGCCATCATTTTCAATCAATCTTTCACCCATGATTCCTTTGCACCCGATCCTACTTATTTCAACTATTTACCAGACTTCTCCCTTGGACCATTTCTCCCTCGTAGTGTCGACCCAGTTATCATCGAAGAAAGATTAAAGCAACTTAATGATGAATTCACCAATGGCCCTGACGGCCTCCCAGCTATATTTTCAAAAAAATGTTCCTCCTTCCTTTCTCTACCTCTCTCAAAAATCTTCAGCCCATCCCTTTCTCAAGGTAAATTTTCCCGGATATGGATAACCTCTTTTATAGCACCTATACAGAAAAAGGATCCGAAGAGTGACATTAACAACTATCGTCCCATTGCCAAACTGTCTCATATACCCAAAATCTTCGAAAGTATTTTGTATGATAATTTAAGTTTTCAATGCAAGTCTTTAATCTCCCCCAGACAGCACGGCTTTCTTAAAGGTAGGTATACATCCACAAACCTTATTGAATTCGTTTCCTACACCCCTGCAGCCTTAGAAAATGGCAAGGAAGTCGATGTTATCTCAACTGACTTCAGTAAGGCTTTCGATAAAATTTCACACAGATTAATACTCTTCAAACTGTCTTCTCTTGGCTTTGAGCCCAACTTATTAAAGTGGATTTCCTCTTACCTGGAAAATCGCAACTACAGCGTTCGCTTTAGATCTGCCCTCT
Source organism: Merodon equestris (assembly GCA_958301585.1). NCBI lineage: Eukaryota > Metazoa > Arthropoda > Insecta > Diptera > Syrphidae > Merodon > Merodon equestris. Next base: position 60,141,260 of record OY284416.1, read on the forward strand.
CTAACCCCTTCCTTGCTTCCTCCGGTGTCCCCCATTTAGGCCCGCTTCTTTTTATCCTCACCATTAACGATATTGAAATGGTTATCAAACATTCCCACATCTCTCTATATGCCGACGATGCTAAATTCTTTAAGATCATTTCCTCAGATCATGACTCTTCCCTTATTCAATCGGTCCTCAACAGCTTTTCCATCTGGTGCTCCAAGAACTGCCTCGACCTTAACCTTTCCAAGTGTCAATCTATTACTTTCTTCCACAAACGTAACAAACCTCCTCCCCGCCTCTACTTTCTTCACAATCAACCCCTTTCCACCGTTCAGGTGATCCGTGATCTTGGTGTATTATGCGACCAGGAACTCAATTTCCTTGCACATATCAGCGATACAATTCTTAAGGCCAATTCTGCACTCGGCTTCGTGAAACGATGGTCTAAAGAATTTTCCAATCCCTACGTCACTCGGTCTCTTTACATAACCTTTGTTCGCCCTATTCTCGAATACGCGTCTCAAGTGTGATCTCCTTACTATCATTCACACATTTCCAGAATTGAGAGTGTCCAACGTCGTTTTCTCCGTTTTGCTCTTCGCGGCTTACCCTGGGACAACCCTCGAATCCTACCTCCCTATCAAGACCGCCTAAAACTTATTAATTTGAGCTCGCTGGAAGAACGAAGCAGGATATCCGACATCCTTTTTATCCACCGACTCCTCTCAGGTACCATCGAATGCGCGTCCCTTTATAACTCTTTTTTAACACTAACCCTCGTAATACACGAAATCCACGTCTCTTCTACTTCTATGTAGAAGAAGGGCAGGTTGGTAGTTGTCGATGGTTGATAAGGAAAGGGGACAAAGTGAAGCAGAGGAACTAAGGGGGTCTGTTGTGAAAATCAGCCATTGGCTGAGATCGTCCTCGCTGTAGACGTTAAAATTTGTTGGGAACAATTCTTGGTTATTTATGCTAGGGATCAAGTTGGTTTCAGTCAGAGCGAATATTTGGAATGATAAAGCATGAGACTGTTGAAAGACTCCTTGGGTTTTTGAGCGAAGACCTCTTACATTCTGATAATAGAAGATGAGAAGAAGGTTAGCATGAGGTGCAGGAAGAGAATAGAAGAATGGAGTGGATATATTGACGAAAGGTATCTAGATCATTTGATACATTTTGTGGGAGGATATTGCAGAACTCGTGATACTCAATAAAGATGCTCTTGAGGCTGGCATAGTCAGTAGGGAGATCTTCCTGTTGAATTGAGACCGTTACACTTTTTTACCTTCATAGCAGACCGAGTCTGGGTTATCATGGAGATAGGCCAAAAAGAGACGAATGTTTTCATACACGTCTTTTTATCCCTTAGACGAGAGAGAGCGGCATTCAGTTGAGTCACTAACTTGGCGGGTAATTTTGACTGAGGGGTGGAAGGGGATCAATGAAAGATTGTGTGGGGTAACGAGGAGGCCTTGTTGAAGATGGAGTTGAAACTGTTGGAAAAGAAGTGGAGTTGGCTATAGTGTGAGAGGGCGAATATGGTGTGGGTGTATTAGAAAAGGTGGGGGCTGAGGAGTTGAGGACGTGGGAGCTGCGGAAATTAGGATACTGGGCATCAGATTTGAGATCTGTATACGTGTATATGAGATGGAGGGGTGGGTGAAAGATGGGAAAAGTTTCTTAGAGCTAGGTACATAGATTTATTGAGCTGCTTGGGGTGGATATCTTTCTTTTCGTTCCACATGGTAAGGGCGGCCATCAGGGCTTAGGAATAACCACTCGTATTTCGGTGAAATGGACAGCTTCAATTTGAACGATCGGGAACGTTGAAACGTTTGGCAACTTACTATTGGAATTTTAAATTTCTTTGTGAACTTTTGTTCCTATTTTTCATGCGTGTCGGGGGTCAATCCACTAATAATAAAGGTTGAGATTTCTTCGTTGCCTTTTTTTCAGTTTTTGGAGTCGCTTGTTCCATTCATTGAACTCCATATTTGCATAAAGCCCTCAATATTGGTTTCAACAGTTGGATCTTCAAAAATTCGGCCTTCAGTTTGCGTGTAGACTGAGGATGTAGTTTTTGGCGGCAGCGGAGACACACAACTTGACGGAGCAGACACATTCGCTTCAGGCAATTCAACACGTATGGAGATATTGGCAAACGATAGAAGTGGCCGGGGATGTTTATGTCACCAATCTTGTTAGATGCTGGTCTCATTTCGTCGATGATATCACTTAGGGTAAACCTGGTAGTGGTGAGTTCACTGCTAACGTCATTTAGTTTGTCTGCAATAGCTTCAAGCAGAGGGTCGGGTTGAGAAAGGGGTGAAGCACTTTTATTAGATGAGTGGCTAAAATGAATGTCAATGTCAGACCGGAGGGAATTTAAGTTCTGGTTTAAGTTTTCACGTTTAAGGGATTGAGGTATGTACATATGTATTGGGGGTCGATATGAGGTCGCGCTTAAGTTCGACACTATGGATATTGGGTGAACTGCTCTCGGAGTTTACATTGTCTAATTTTGTTAAGGTGGCCAATTGTTTTTGCAGGGAGTTTTGTTTGTTTGTGAAAGTTGACTCGATTGATAAACTTAGACACGAGGTTCTTGAAGAACATATTGTTGTTGCTGGCGACCGAGTTAATTTGATTGAATAAAAGGAGAAATGTTCAGCATATTCCTTTATATTCCTATATATACGTGATTTGCCGCAGATACCCTTGCAATAGCCCGGTCAGTATTTCTGGTATCGGCGGCACAGTGATCCATATGAAACTAGGGTAAGTGCGGGTCACTCACGTTCAGAAAGATATTTTTTTTATTTTTAAGGTGTAAACATACATATATCTATGAATAAAATCTCGAAACTAAGGTTTACTCATCTCAGTGGATGGCGCAGACCGATTGAAGATCAATCGATTTCGATTTAAACGTCACGAACGTTCTCTCATAAATTCAAACTGCCAATACGGAACATTACCTACGAAAATACAACGCCCGGACTTGTAGTGGAACATTAAGGGTTGCGCATAAATCACACCTTGTATATAAATATTTGTTTTGAAACAATATGTATAATGTAATATATTATGGGTTCTCGTAGAAAGAAATAAAGTTGATATAGGCAAGTAAATAATTTTCTTTCCGGAAAACAAGAAATTCCATTATTTTTTTGAACACACATAATAAAGCATCTTTCATAAAGAAACTTCACTGTGCTCGTTACCGGGTGTCGATTTTTTTATAATCGAATGTCCATAATAAAAGTGGTTTCTTCACTTCCTTCCCACCTTATGATGGAATGTTCCTTTTTTCTGATTCTCATACAATGAAAATCGATTCCTTTCATGGGTCACTTCAAATGAGGGTTATTTGAAGGTTCGTGTGAAGCTTCGTGATATGTTAGAATTGAAATCGGATTTGCTGATGAATTGTCTGTAGTGGGTTCGCTTTCAATGCGTTTCTCAGTGGGCTACTGATGAAAACCCTGCTATTCTGAATTCGTCGTTAGAAAAGCGAAATGACTCACACGCACTCTAGGTTAGGTTAAGTGGCTTACCTCCAGAAAAAGAAACAGCGGGGATCACCTAGACCAAGATCGGTCCATTATGCTCCACATGCAGTGAAACAAATTAAGAAAGCTTCGACTCTGGCCCTCCACAGGCCGAAATGTTTGCTAAAATAATAATAATAGTAAATTAAACTTAAAACATATAGAGATAAGGAGCCCTTCCGGGTGAGGATGTGTCTCTTACGTTTTATCTCTTTTTCCTAAAATACGCATTTGAACCTAACTTTGAAGCTATATCGGTGATATTAAAATCCCCTTTTTTCGGAAGGTACAGAAAAACATTCAATAGCCCGAGGATACTGGTCCAATGGGATCAGAAATTTAAAAAAATGTTGACCAGAGAATTATATTATCCATAAAGTCAATTTTTTTCGAAACCCTACGAAAACCAACGGCCGAGATATTGTCCTCACTTTCAGTCCTCCCCTGAGGCAAATTTCACAATGAATTTAAAAATTAAAATTTCCCTTCGAATGGAACTCCTGTACGCAATACTCATAAAGGTGCTCTGTAATCCCTACCTCGAAAGAAGATTGACTTTCGTATATCCTTGAATACAGTCAATTGAATGGCATGCGATGCCGAAAAAAATCATAAATGTAACAATGCCTTTCAGCCTTTCATTCAAGGCACCCACGTGCGGAAGAAAAATGACACCACGGCTCCACGACACATCAAACCATCGAGGCATTATGAGTATATTGTTTTCGGCAATGTTATGTCGAATCTTATTAAGTGAAACGAATTATGAAAATTTCAGTTACTTCATGGAAACCATGCTTCACTAAATGGACAATCCTATACCAGTTCATGAAATCACCTTTAAATTGTCACCTTATCCCCGATTCGACAAGCCTATTGTCCATTTGTATTGTACCAAATCCCGAAAAATCGATTTCAATTTCAACAAGGACATCCATTTTCATAGCCACAGGATGATAGAAGAAGAAAAGGAGACAAAAAGGACAATTCCACCATCAACAAAAAAACGGTAAAAGTAAACCCATCAAATATATTGAAATCACCGCAAGGATGGAGATTGAAGGCGTGTTTCACTTACATCCTCTGTTCCGGTATCGTCTCCATTCAGAGTAGTTCGTAGAGTGAGTCCTTCGGACAGTTGTAATAAAAGTGATTGTTGTGTTTAAGAATGTACACTTTACTTTACGGGGACGATTGCTAAGGATATCGCATTCCCTTTTATCCAAATCGGATACTTCTATATAACTTGCGTGGGTTTGTGTGGCGTACCACTATAAAGTGTGTGCCAAAGTGATGTCGACGATAAACGTAAGTTTTTACTACCCAAAGATACTCTCAGCCAGACTAGGGCAGACGGTCCAGGCAGGACATATTCCTGACACGATTACTTCTTTTTGGGGACGGTTAGGAAAGGCGTTGCCCTCGTTGAACGTGGCGGATTGCTGGAGTATCTGTAACGTAAATTGCCATTTCAATCAGACCAGTGAGAGAGATTTTATTTTATTTGGTATTACGGTCGTTCCGGGTTTGGCTAGGGAATTAAAATAGAGTGGCATCGAAGGAATATTTAAAATTTTAATAGGCTAACAATTAGCAGGATATTTGCGTGGGAAAACAAGGCAATGTGCTAAGACGATTAGATCGCTTGTCGGAATTCAATTTCAATAAGTTTTGAACGAACACCTTAAGCTGTTCTATCAGATTTGAAATCGATTCCACGCACGTTGAATGTGTGCATACAGTTTGGTCATGAAGCTCATGGAAATGTGTGAATAATTAATATTCAATTATAAGAAAGAGATCCAAATTGGTTGGGTCAAGACCAAAAATAATATTATGTTTTCATCCGCACTTCAAAACAGATGAAATTGGATTTCCCTTTGGTAATGGCTATACATTCAGCATTTGGTCTTGATGAGCTCTCACGCAAATGGACGTTGCTCCAGCCAAAATGCTAAAACCATTTCTGTTGACAGTGATGCTGGGAATAAATGGCAGTCGTAAAGTAAAGCCTTTACAAGATCATTTACGACTAAGCCTGGAATTTATTAACCTACTCTATAAGCGATAAAGGGAATGCATTAAAAATCACTTCTAGGAACTATCTTTGTAGTTATTTATATAAGTTAAAGTTTAATTTATTAACTTTTTTAAAAAATATATTTTGGGAGCTATGCTCCTTTATTACACGATGATTACTTAAAAACTAAAACACAAAACTGAATCTTATTCTATCTTAACCTACGGTGCAACTTGGGAACGTGAAGGAATGTGGGAATTGATGGAGATAACCAAACATCTCGGGTGACGAGTGTTCGGCATGGGAACGCAATTCAGGTGCTGCTCGGGCTGAGTCGGTGTCAAGTGGAGTCGCGCTTGGTTGGTGCCGTGCGCAATCCGTGGAATGCACTGGTGTCAGATGGAACCGTTGTGATGATGCATTGGTGCCGTGTGCAGTCTGGGGAATGTGGAGTGTGACCGGATGTGCGGTGACTTATGTTGCCTTAACTCTTCCCCTCTTAAACGTCTGACGTCCTCGTCTGCGGTCAATCAGAAGAATGGGATCTGACTCAGCCTGGATACTCTTGGATCCTTACCTTGACCGTCGGTGGCGTTTTCAACTGCCTTTGTTGCGGCATCTGCTGAATGGGTTTCCGATGAGTTTACTGGTTGTGGTTGAATTACTATTTTTGTATTTCTATTTGCACGTTTGATGAATAAAGAGCCCAGAATGATAAGCGTAAGTATAATGACAGCTGATGACAGTCCAAAGTTAATTAGCTGCTTCCTCGAATTCTCGTCCCTATGAACTCCCTATTGGTAAGGTGCAGCTCTTTTACCATTTCTAAGGACAGGCTTTCTTCGAAATTCGTTGTTAGGGGTGGTGGCTGCAGCAATGCTGGTATTGGCTGTATTACGGCAACCTCTGTTGAAGAGAATGTGGTTTCGTCAACTTTTACGGTAGCATTCTGGAACCGGATGATGAAGGATCCAATTAGGTTCATCTCATTGTTGTCGATTTGTGCAGTGCCGTTGAATTGATTAAAGAATAGCGTTCCACTGGCTATCTCTTCCACGGATGGTAGGTGCTGATTGTTTATGGAAATACAGGATGAGGGTGAATTGCTGAGGAGATTGGGGAGGCAGGAAGTGTTACCCAAATCTATAATACTATTCCTATTACATATTGTTAAATTTTGAAAGGAGTTACAATAGTTCTTTATTCCAAATATCGATTTACTACATTTAAGAATTGTTTTATAATCTATTTTATTTATAATCTTGCCCTTCTTTATGGGTCTTACAACTAACTTTTTGCATGTTTCATTCCTTGTTGTCGGAATGTCAATTATATATAAAATTTTTGAATTACTTACTGCTATCGTTACATCGCTAAACTCTAACATTTGATCGATACTTAAGTAAGGTAACTTATTTCTAGTTATAATCTTTTTAATTAGTTTCTCTTCTAAATTTGTCAACATATATGTGTTTATAACATTGGCCTTGGCCCATTGTATCGCATAGTCAATATTAGTTACGTCTTCTTTTATAATGTCTATTTTGCTCTTCATTACGAGCGAGTATTCTTTTTTTAAGTTAATTTCTGTTTTTAGCTTATTTAGAATTTCATTTTCCGTTTTGGCCAAATCATTAAATTTCTTTTGAATAATGTCATTGATTATAATTTGCCTATTGTTACCTTTTGCCAACTGATTTATTTTTGATGTTAAGAGTTTCAGATCCTCGTGATCGGGAGACCCCACGATCCACTTCCAGGCGGAGCCCAAGAAGTCCAACGACCTTTTAATTTTATTAGTTAGTTTAGTTGGTTTAAGTCTATTAATATGTCATTGCGTTTGTTCTATGTCGTTCATACTTATTTTGCTTGCAGATATTACACATTCTGAGGATTTTCCGAATTTTCCTAGCCATGCCTGGAAAGTAGTAGCTCTCGAGGATCTGAGCTTTATTTTCCTTCTCGTTCCTATGAGCTCGTCTGTGTGTGTCTATAATGATGGTTTCCTGGTCTTTTTCGTTAGTTATGTCTTCTACCAAAGTGTGGGTAAACCGGATTTTATAGTTTTTGAAGTATAGCGGGTACAATTGTTGAATTATGCCCATTGTTGGTTCGTTAGTTCTGATGCCATTGATAACCGAGGGGTTTAAAATCTTTTTCAAAATATCCGCTAGATTGTCGGCGGTATAAGATGGTTCTGCGACTCGATGGCGATGATAAGTAGGGAAAATAATCTCGAAGCGACGTGAAGAAGAGTCCTCAATGTCCAGAATGATCTGATTCTTGAAAGCGTTTAGTGGGGTTTCTACTGTGTAAATTAGGTTATGGTTTGAACTTAAAGCACTATGGACAGTTGAAGTAAGAGAATTAACTTGTGTTGCTTGTGGTGGTCGCGAAAGTGCGTCTGCAACAACATTGCACCTGCCGGGTTTATATTGAAGGTTGTAATCATACTCTTCCAGGATCGCCTTCCATCTCTTCATCTTACTATTATTGTTCTTATTGCTAAGAGCAAATGTAAGAGGTTGATGGTCGGTAAAGATTTCTACGTGAGCTGAACCGTAAAGGTAATTTCGCAGTGTATTTAGAGCCCATATGATTGCCAGCATTTCTTTTTCGTTTGCGGCGTAGTGCTCCTCTGTCTTGCTCAATGTCCTAGAGATGAAAGTTATTGGTCTGCCGTCCTGTGACAGGACTGCGCCAATAGCGTAACCGGATGCGTCGGTAGTTAATTCAAAGTGCTTAGTATAGTCGGGATATGATAGCATCACATCTCGGGAAGTTAAAGAATTTTTAATTTTGTTAAAAGCTTCACATGCTTCTGGGTTTAATTGGACTAGTTTTTTGGTAGAATGATGTTTTGAAACGCGGCCATCTTCGCCCCGAAGGAGTGCTGTCAAAGGTTTTGCGAGTTTCGCATAATCTTTGACGAAGCGGCGATAATATCCCGCGAGTCCAAGGAATGATCGGAGGTCTTTTAGTGTCCTAGGTAGTGGGAAATTGTTTATTGCGTTAACCTTGTCAGGATTTGTTTTAATGCCCTTATTCGAAACGATAAAACCTAAAAATTCTACTTCCTCCTTGAAAAATTTGCATTTGTCGGCATGGTATTGTATTCGGTCTCGGTGAAGGATGGTCGGTAGCTGTGTTTATCGTTTGTCGGCATAGCTTGGTGTTCGGCTACTTCCTCGGCTGAGATATGGAAGTTCTTTTGTTCGTACTTATTCGGGGGAAAGCGTTGAGCTTGCAGTTGGTTAGGAATATTCGGTCGCCTAGCTTGATTGCTTCGAGCATCATCATTTGTCTCTTGTTTTATGAAACGACTCTGGTTGGACAAGCCGGGTCTGGGCTGGAAAGCGGGTCGAGGTTGGAAAGAGGGATGTGCATTCAGCTGATTGGCATTGGTATTGGTCGCGTTACCAAGGTTTCGGAGTAACTCTCCTGGGGTTGAGAGTGAGGGTAAAAGCGTTGGTTGGGATAGGTCGGTGTTGGTTAGTTTTGCCTGAAAGGGGGGGTAGGGTGTAGGGCATGTGGCTTTCTTACGGCGCCTTGACCGGCGTGTATGACATTTGCTCTGAGGCTTTGGTTCTCGAGCTTCAGGCAGAGTGTAGTGCCTGTGGTATTAGGTGGTGGATAGGGTAGATGTGTCTCTTGCAAATGAAAACAATTATCTAGCTTGAGGATCATTTGTGGCGACAGGAAATCATCTACGTCATCATCGTTCTCTTCCTCTGAACTGCTTATTATAATGCAGTCGTCGGAATCCTCCTCTTTCAGTCCTGATGAGTGCCTTAGTGGTTTTATTATCCTCGAATGCCATGCCTTCCCGCCGCTTGTGTTCTCATTCATCCGCCATATTATGGTTTGAATGAGATTGTTCTTCTCTGGGGATGGCTCAGCCTCTCGCGGGTCGCTGTACGAAGTACCGTACATTGCGGAGCTTGTGGATTCTCCAGAGGTTGGGGGTTGATTAGGCGGTATTTGATCTGAGGTGGAAAAACTAATTGGGAGGTCGCTTTGTTGACTGGTAGAAGGTCCTTGACCTTGTGATCTTAGAATAGGCATTCTGATTTAAGAAATAATCGGTAACAGAGTAGACAAAATTTTTGTTGCACAAAACAGAAATTATATGCCTCTTTTACATACATATGTGTAAATATATACGTCTACATATATGTTTCTTCTTTCTTACTTTTCTTCTATTTTATTTACCAATAGTATCTTTTCTCTTACTTGTTTATTGAAATTTATGTATATTAAATAGGAGGGAGAGAAAAACAAAATTTAAATTTCTTACAATATACTGATGACGATGTGGTCCATCGTTGATTTTCCTCTCGGGTTCGTTGGAATGGGTGGTGCGGCTAGTTCCTACGAACTTCCGTTTTGCTCACTGTGTCCAATTTTTTATTTTTTTTTTACTGTTCACGGTGGGCTACTAAGGGGCCCTTGCGTTTTTCAACACAATTCCGGGGGACCAGTCGGTGCGGTACGAAAGTTACGCTTTCTTTTAGCAGGCGCGGCGGCTACTTTAGGCGACTGGCACTGGTTATACGTTCGAGGCGGAACAAAAAAAAAATTTTCCCAGGCGCGGCGGCTACTTTAGGCGACTGACACTGGTTATACGTTCGAGGCGGAACAAAAAAAAATTTTTTTTTTTTTTTTTTTTTCAAGCGCGGCGGCTACTTTAGGCGACTGGCTTTTAATAACGCACTCCGGATAACTATAGCGTAAACTTTTTAAAACACTCGCAACACTACTGGTCCCTGCTCGGGCGCCAGTTAAAGTTTAATTTATTAACTTTTTTAAAAAATATATTTTGGGAGCTATGCTCCTTTATTACTCGATGATTACTTAAAAACTAAAACACAAAACTGAATCTTATTCTATCTTAACCTACGGTGCAACTTGGGAACGTGAAGGAATGTGGGAATTGATGGAGATAACCAAACATCTCGGGTGACGAGTGTTCGGCATGGGAACGCAATTCAGGTGCTGCTCGGGCTGAGTCGGTGTCAAGTGGAGTCGCGCTTGGTTGGTGCCGTGCGCAATCCGTGGAATGCACTGGTGTCAGATGGAACCGTTGTGATGGTGCATTGGTGCCGTGTGCAGTCTGGGGAATGTGGAGTGTGACCGGATGTGCGGTGACTTATGTTGCCTTAACTTATACAGTCCCTGACAATACCATTTTTTACATTTAACGTCTGGTTGATAATGATAAAAATAGTAATATTTCTTTTTTCACTCGTGGCTGGTGATGTGATGGTTCGTTGTAAGGTTTTCCACAACCCAATGATTGGAAAAAGTTACGCTCTCCAAAAGTTTGTTCGAAACGCGGTTTTAATAATTTTAGCCCTTTCATACTTTTCATTTCTAAAGTTAAGATAAGCTGATACATACAAGAGGGAGTGGGCGAGCGAACAAACAGAGTAAAGAAGTTGATCGTGTTTAAGATGGCAAACACCATCTTCGATTTCTGACCCTGCTCAATACAAGCTGAAACTCAGCCTCCACGCGGCTTCTCCTAGATAGCTGGCCTGACATCCACTGGGTAGTGAAGCAATATGTGCAGCGAACCTGGCCCTCCAGGTTGGGGGTTGTGCTTGGGGTTAACATCCCTATCGCGGAAAACAAATCTTGTTACGAAGCAACGACAAGCCTCGGATACGGGCGGATACAATGGTAACGGAAAAATCTACAAGTCTGCACCTGAAATGTTCGGTCCCGTAACAGACCAGGTGCATACAACCAACTGGAAAAAAACCCTCGACTGTTATAAAGCAGATATAACCGCTCCGACAAAACGTCCTGAGCTTCCGTCACGTATGCGAACTCCTCATTATAATCCACATCAAAGGCATCCTTGGGAATTTAAGCCTTATATGCCCCCCTATGGAAGAAGAAGATGATTGACTCAAGGATGTCTTCTATTATCTCCTGGACCGAACGTAACGTGGATAAAGGAAACATATTTTAGTCGATCGTAGGAAAACATAGCACCACATCTGACAACGGACTCAGGCTAATTGACTTCAACGTAGGGCGTAACATCCTTGTAGCAAGCACACGAATCCCACATCTCAGCATACATAAACGAACTTGGCGGTCACCGGATCAGTCCACCATCAACCAGACTGATCTGATCGACGCCAGCCATTCCTCCACCTTTCAAGAAGTCAACATTTACTTGGACCACTACCTTCCTGTAGCCAAGGTACGAACGAGGATATCAAGGATGCTACGGGGTCGAGCAAGACAACAAGAGTTTGTTGTCGGAAAGCTACAATCGCAGGAGATCGCTAGAATCTTCACAGATCGAATTTCTCTCAATCTCTCGGAAAGTCCGATGACACCGGCGCAATCCACAGAACAACAGTGGAAGCATAACCAGCGCACCATCGGAGACGCTGCCTCTGATCTACTGGGCTTCAAACCCCTGGTTCGATGAGCAATTCAAACAAGCCCATGTAGTTAAGAAAACCGCTACATAGACAGATGAAAGCCGCTCGTGAGCTCTATTATCACACGAGGAACGCACGCTCTTAAAGAAGAAAAAAGAGAGCAGCAAAAGCGTGAAATCGAGGAGATAGAGAAATGCTACCGCAGGAATGTCGACCTCAAATTTTACGAAATAGTAACATGCCAGGACTACAAAGCTAAAGCAGGAACCTGTAGGGATGGAGACAACTAGTAGTAGAGTCACAGTCGACGCTGAGAACATGGAAAAACCACTTCTGTAAATGGAACAACGGCAACAGAATTCCGTCCACCTGATAGCTTGTTATTTCAAAGCTTAAAACTAATAAAACCGCGCGCGCATATGACATGTCTGGTGAGGTAAGTATTTAAAGCGGCTGGAGATGAGTTGGTAGGGCGCATGCACCAGGTCATGTGAATGGAATCTCAGCATCCTTTGCCCACTCAATAAGAAGGGAGACCCATATAGCTATAGAAAGGAGACCTCTATAACTATAGAGGAATGAGTCTCCTTAACATCGTGTACAACATCTTCTCTGCCGTGCTGTGTGAACGCCTGAAAGAATTTGTGGATAATTTGAAAATGCATATCGACACACATCATCTTTTTGACGATTTTAAAGCCGCACATGATAGTGTACATGGGGACGAGCTATACCGAGCCATGTCTAGGTTGAACATCTCTGCCAAGCTCGTCCATTTGTGCAGGAAGACAATGAAGAATTCTCACTGCTCCTTTAAGGTGAAAAGGATTTAGGCAAGGTGACGCACTGTCATGTAACTTTTTCAACATCGTATACGAGACTCACTCGCCAACACAAGAGGTACGACCTATTTCAAGTCTGCGCAATTGCTTGCGTATGCAGATGACATGGGCGAACAGAGCGATACGTCCATGAAGCGTTCAAAAACATTGAAGTAAAAGCGGCTGAAATTGGGTCTTACGGTAAACGAGGGTAAAACCAAATATATGCTGTCATTCAAAAAAGACGCACAACACCGATGTCTTGGCCAGAATGTCATAATTAACTTCTACAAATTTAAAGTGGTCAAGGACTTCGTCTATCTCAGCTCACTAGTGACCAGCGACAACAACTCCAGCGCTGAGATCAAACGCAGAATTACTCTTGTCAACCGCTGCTTCTTTGGCCTCAAGAGGCAATTGAGAAGTAGAGCCCTCTCTCGAAAAACCAAGGTAGCACTATATAAGTCACTGATCATTCCGGTTCTCGCTTATAGCGCACAGGCCTGGATCTTAACAAAAATGGCTTCAGAGCTACTTTCTTGACTGGATTTTGAGTTGGGCAGTTGGCGCGACTTCAGATCTAGCCTATCAAATCAAATCTTGTGTGATTCCTCCATGTTAACATAGCTGCCCGAGGTCGCGTAGGAAGCAAGTACAAGAAATTTGAAAATGCTATGTAATTGAACCGTAGTGCTTAAGGTCGATCGCATTTCTCGGCTTCAGAGCCACTTGGTTGTGGACGCCTTGGTCGCTTCGAGAGGAAAATTGTGCGTTCAATCTATGATCCCCTTTATATAAACGGAGAGTGGAGAAAAAGATACAACGATGTACCGGCACAAATCCAACCCAAAGGGACGACGCAGCGGAGGACGACCGATCTAAGGTCGCGTACATAGGTGGCAGATGACCTTAATCAACTGGGAGCGCCAAAATTAAAAGCTGTAGCCGTTCATAAAAGTGAAATGAATAAAGAAAATGTACGTTCAAATGTTACCATATCTTCGTATCCAACGTCAATACAAGGACGAAATTAACAACCGGTTTGCTGTACTAAATAGCGTTTAAACTAACGACCAAACAAGACAGAGGAGCTATGTCCAATGCTATGCTATTCGAAATTGTGAAGTATTATCGAAATACCGAATTTATATAAGGGATTTAAACAAATAATAAAAAACAACAAAACCAAAAAAAAAAAACAAAAGCGACGAAAATGGGGAGATAAATTGCTTAATAAAATTTGCTGGAGAAGAATTATTAGATGAGAAATCACGAAAAAGTTGGTGAAATAGATACACGTATGGCTAAAGGCAGGTTAAAGTACAAAATGCTTTACCTGAAACACTTGATATACGTGAAGAATTAAGAAAAAGGATACGCCTTGTCACCACTTCTCTTTAATTTGGTGCTGAATTCTGTAATGAAGTCCTTCCAGAAAATGGGAGGAAAATAATTCCTAATGGAATCATATCTAGCTTATGCTGATTATCAGGACTTTTGCTTTTTTTTTTAATAATTCGTGGAAGGGTGTACGCTCTTATGGTGTTTGTCACGCTACTTGGACGGGGTGCAGATGGTTTGTGTCGAAGATGTTCGTTCATTACTCTCCGGGGGTGGTTGTCCTAGATAGGTTTTGAGAGATTCGACTGAATTTGGGTTGGTTGTAGTTCACAGCAACTCTTTTGTTTCCATGTTATAAAGGTGTTATATTGGAAATGCACACATAGAGTATGAATTTTTAAGTCTAGGAGAAAGCAGTGAAGAGGCAGAACATTTTGTAATATCAGGCAAAGTTGGCTTAGAAGTAAATGAAAAGAAAACCAAATATATGGTCATTGATCGACCTGGATCGATCCAAACCTAGAGAAGCGGTTGAAGATCCTATCGGTGAATGTAAATTCACAGGCAAGGATCGAGCAACGAGCCGTAGTTTTTAACCTGTTGCAGGAAATCCCCGATGTACTCTTGGTTAGCGAAAGCCAGGAGCACAAAATCCGGCACAGTTCTTACACAATAATTAGCAGAGACCGCTACTCAAGCCGGAGAGTTGCTATCTTCATAAAAAATAAAAAAATAGCTGTGAAGTGCGGAGGTTCCAGGTGCTAGAAGTCTGCATTGTGTGCATTCCTCTCCGTAAGGGAGAGAAAATGTGCACTTTAGCAGCCTATGCACATGAAGTTCCTGATCTCAATGTTTTTATCGAGAGCTCGAGACACTCTTTCGATTTCTACGCTTGAACTCGGTGGAAAACTTCTACATTCTGGCCGGCGATTTAAATGCCAAACATAGTGATTGGGGAAATAACATTTCTAACACTAGGGGGAGCCTACTAAGTCATTGGTGGGTTCTTCGCAACATTGAATACAGAGCCAAGTTGCTCGCAGCGGATAGTTTCTCGTATCGGCTCCTATCTTGATCTCATGCTGATAAACTCTCGACTGAGACTGGCAGAATTGAACGAATGACGCGTCTCCTAAGTGTGGTAGTATCTTACAAAAAGTTGAATTTTTCGTGACTACGGACTTCTTTCAAAATATTGTGATGGAAAATATTCTGTCAAGAAGGTAAGAACGCATATAGTTAAAATATGATGCTCTATTTTTTGTGTTAGGATATTTTTATTTGACGTTTGAAAATATAGTTTAAAACTCTTAAAATTTCGAGCCCAGTTTTAAGTTTGAAAAGGTTTTTGTTGTATTTCCGGGTTATTCCCGGTTATTATGTTAAATGGTAATGACAGGTTATAGTTTATATAAAATTACTATGGCCTAATTAGTCGGCCATATCCGCCCGCTTTTTTGCCAGAGGTGACAGACCAAGACTGTCAAAATTTGAAAATTTTATATAAACATTTTATTTTGGATTTACATTATGTTAATTTGGTAATTATTTGGTTTCAGAGTCACCTGGTCCCTCAGGTGTTAGAGTAGTGATCACTTTTTGATAAAATGAAAGAAAATTGGATTTTGTCCAGCAAAACTATTCTAAAAATGAATTAAAGCCGTTGAAGCACAAGTTTTCGCATATTATGTCGGAATTTTAACAAAGGTGGATAAAAGCTGCTAAAACGGGCTAGATTTCTTCATAATAATGACGGTTGGCTAAAAAATACATTCGAAATACCGAGAGCGCAGCCTAACAGTTCGAGTCGACCATCAAAACCATTTAATGAGCTGAGCGAAAGATGTAAGACAAGGAAAACTGAAACCTTACGTATTAAATAATTCTTCAAGTCTACTTAAGCAGACTATGAATTCCCCAACCAGAGCTACAAGATTGAAAAAGCATACAAGATGACAAAAAAAAGCAGCTAACACATTTATCAGCACTTTCGGTATTCGTGCAAACTGACCTCACTCGGCGATAATATGAAATAATAAGAAGTGCCAGTAAGAAATTGTATACTAGTTACAGCATCATACAAAAAGCAAAAAATGACTGCTATCCGCCCAAAGGGTTAATGGCAATGAGGTTACTGACTTATTTGAAGGATGTTTTACGTGATCTAAGACCAGATGAATCTGACTCATTAGCTGTGATGGATCACAGCAGGCACAGTTCAAACAAAAGATGGAAAATAACCCCTCAGATTATAACATTTTTCAAAGTAGGTTTGTACCACTTCGTTTGGTATGTGGTACCAAAACGGCAAAATCCAACCCCTTCCTCGCTGCGTTATTGTCACCCTATTAGAATCATATTCGTTAAAGAAACTGTGGATATAACCCAAAAAGAAATTGAGTATGTGGAAAAGGCCAAGGACCTACAAAAAACTAAATTTTTACTGGAGGAAAAGTCATATTCTGTAAAATATACTTCGATGCTTACAATGGTAGACGCAAGAGTATGTAATGCCGCCAAACAGACCACGTCAACAATGAGGTGCCACATTTGTGGAGCAACATCGAAAGAATTCAACGATTTAACCATCAAAAGAAATGTTGATACAGACGCACTTTCATTCGGATTATCCACTTTGCACGTCAGAATTCATCTGTTTGAGAGCATATCGTATCTCTCATACAAACTCACTGTAAAAAAGTGGTAGTTAATATCTGACGTTGACAAACCTATTGTTAAGAAGAAATTTAGACGTGAAACTGGTCTAATAGTGGATGTACCGAAAGTTGGGTTTGGAAGTACCAATGATGGCAACACAAGTAGAAGATTTTTTTCCAATCCTGAATTAGCTGCGGAAATAACTGGAGTTGATTATAATTCCATTTACCGACTCAAAGTCATCCTTGAAGTCATATCGAGTAGTCACAAAGTCCATTTGCACAAGTTTGGAGATTGTTGCATAGAGAATGCAAAACTTTATATAAGTTTGTATCCGTGGCATCTTATGACACCTACGATGCACAGGATCCTGGTGCATGGTGCTACTGTCATAGACAAGGCATTGTTGACAGTTGGGTTCCTCTCGGAAGAAGCCGCTGAGGCACAATATAAACATTTCCGGCTGTACAGGCAGAATTTCGCGAAAAAAATTTCAAGGGTCAAGTGCAACACTGATATTATAAATAGATTATTAGTCAATTCTGACTCACTGATTACTGTAAGGAGACCAATCCAAAAAAAAAAAAAAAAACATTTTGCCATTTACGAAAGAAGCCAATTGCTTTGATGATTCCTGCTGTACCTGAGTCTTATAGAGGCTCAGATTCTGATTTGGAGGTGGTTTTTGGAAGCACTAAAAATTATGAACCATTGAACTGATCATCATCATAGTTACATAAATTTTATAACATTTTGTTTAAGAAAATAATAAATACCGAAATTACTAAAAAAATAACTTACTAAAATATATTTTTATTATGTTTTTTCCTAATATTTGAGGTCAGTTATCCTTCGTAGAGTCGATGAACAACTCTTTCATTTTTTCATGACAAAAAAAATGTTTTTATTAAAACAAAAAAAAAATACATACATATATATGTATTATACTCGTATATATAAAACTATAAAACCAATATTTCTAAAAACAGGATAAAAGAAAAGAAAAAAAAATTATATAAATATACATAAATTAAAAAAAAAAGTAATGTGTATGTGACATAGTCATAAAGGTCATGCGGTGGTAGCAGCACTGGTGGGCAGGTGTCAGCACATCTATTGTCAGCGTCAGTCGTGGGTTCCCAGTGAACCTCAACAGTAGTCGTGTGGCATTAAGACCAGAAGTTAAGCCGGGTGTTGTTCTTGTTCGCATTAATATTTAGCGTTGTTGTATCACCGCATACAGCAAATTCCCATTTTTATTTTACATTATTTTATAATCGAGAGACATTGAATAAATAAAACATCATTCCGTGCAGGGACGGGTTAGAATATCCCTGCAGCGCTTGTCGTAAAAGGCGACTAAAACAAAGGTAAACAAAAATCACATGTAGGCAATTTAGAAAACACCAAGGTGAGCCTAGGGACACATATACCACCATTAAACTGCCCCACAAGTGTACATGCAAATCAGTGGGTTGACACAACTGGAGATCACCGGTGTTGTAAGAGTAAGATCAAACAAAAAAATCTGGAGCATGCCCGTGTCACAAAAAAAAAAGGCAGGCCGAAAAACAATTTGTGCAAACAAATGCAAAAACACCAGCATTTGATTGGCCTCAGCGATGAAGTAATCCCAAACCGGGAAGCCTGCCGTTACTTTCTGAGGCCAAACCGGCGGACCCCACAAGCGGACCAGTAGGAATGCAGTTAAGTGGGAAGGTTATGGTCCTACACTTTTGACCATAACAACGCCGGAAAAAGGAAAAGAAGAAGAAGAAGATTGAATAAGTAAAACATAAGGGTTGATTAACCTAACAATTTTCTACTTTACATATATATAGAATAAATATTAAGTATATATTTATTTATATATACAGGGTGTCCCGCGAGTAGTGTGCCAAAAAGCTAGAGCCTAGGTCTCGTCAAGACAAGAAAAAAATCGTATGGGAGGGGGGGGGGGGGGTCTATTCCATCCCCGTTTAGCTGGGAGGGGCAATTTTCTAAAAAATTTACTTAATTTGGAAAAAAAATTATTAAAAATCAATTACATCCACAATGCCGTAATGTACTTTTTTGTAAAGCCAGAAACCTCTTCTTTCATCTTGTTTTTTAAGCCTGAAACCTCTTCTTTCATCTTGGTTTTAAACGAAGCTGTTTTAAGTAATAGTTTTTGAGAAATTCATTTTCAAACTCAAAATTTAAAAAAAAAATATGAAAAAAAAAAATTTCGAACTATATTTTTTCAAAATTGTATGTAATTAAGTACTAATTTTGTAATAAAAATTCAATTCTCTTATTAGGTTTTAGTTAAAAACAGAAAACTGGATGCAAAAATGTCTTGTAGTTTTGGAGAAATTAAAAAAAACCCGAACCACATTTTTCTAAGAAAAACTTTTTTTTTTGTTTTAACGCGGCTGGACCTCTTTTTTATTATTTTTAAAAAAATCGGAGTTTTATTATAATAAATTTTCAATATGATCCCCATTTTTTAGAAGGCAAAGATTATATCTCCTTCTAATGGCTGCACATAAGTCTATGCTTGACAAATTTTCCTGCAATTTGACTCCAGCGACTTCAGTCCGTTGTTCCAAAGATACTATTTCCACTTCGTAAACATAATTTTTCATGAATCCCCACACATACAAATCCATAGGAGTTAAATCTGGTGATCTGGTGGCCATTCCGTGGGGCCCCTTCTTCCGATCCAACGGTCACTAAAATGATCATCCAGCCAGTTTCTAACCCGTAAGCTGTAGTGTGCTGGTGCTCCATCTTGCTGGTAGATTAAATGATCTGCTATGGCCAAAGGAACGTTGTCCGTCAAATCGGGCAAAAGGTCTCGTAGGAACTGCAGGTATGATTCTCCATTAATAACGGCATTCAAAAACCGGGGCCCGATTACAGTTTGTCCAACAATACCAAGCCAAACATTACAGCTAAAGCGGTGTTGTGATTTATTTTGTTTCTTGTTGTGTGGATTGGTGCTATTTCAATGATACAAATTGTGGAAGTTAGTAACCCCATCTCTGGTAAACTGTGCTTCATCCGTTCAGAATATCCTTGAAAAATAGTTTCGTTCAGTTTCATCTCGAAGCATTAATGATCGACAAAATTCTGCTCTCAAAAACTTGTCGTTTGAGGTGAGTTGCTGAACTAGCCTAAAATGGTACGGGTGTAAGTTTTCGGTATGAAGCACTCTCCATACTCTAGATTTGGGCACTCCAAGCATATTAGCTATCCTCCTTGGACTAAGGGAGGGATTACGTCGGACCAAATCCAAAATTCTTTCATCTAAGATTCCTGATCCATCTGTAACTGATCTTTCGCTTCTTCGACGTCGGTGGATTCTTGAAAACATGCTACGACTGGGACACCTCCGATTGGGATATCTTTCAGCGTAGAGTCTTTCGGCTTCACGATCTCGATCATTAGCTAAATCGTAGCAAAAGTGCATGTCCGTTAATTCTTTTCGAGAGTATGAGTTTGACATCGTGATGTGTTGATGAGTTAACATCCAATTTGGAAATGTTTTTTTATTTACATTTGGGTTGCAAATATTTTGTTTTTCAATAAAGAAAAATTGCGCTTTTATTGTCTTAAGGTCCTAACGGGTAGAACTCATCGGCGGCGGGCGGACCCAGACGAAGTTGGCAGGTTAGTTTTCAGGCGTTATCAATGAAAAAAAAGGATTAATCCAGGGTTATTCCAATACTGTGTCACTTTATTGTATCTTCATAAAACTCCGAATTTTTTAAAAATAATAAAAAAGAGGTCCATGTTTCATACATTAATTTGCTTACAAGTCCAGCCGCGTTAAAACCAAAAAAAAGGTTTTTCTTAGAAAAAAATGGTTCGGGTTTTTTTTTATTTCTCCAAAACTACAAGAAATTTTTGCATCCAGTTTTCTGTTTTTAACTAAATAGAGAATTAACTATTAAGAAAATTGAATTTTTGAAAAAAAATTACTACTTAATTACATACAATTTTGAAAAAAATATAAAGCGAAATTTTTTTTTCAAAATTTGGAGTTTGAAAATTAATTTCTCAAAAACTATTCTTTAAAACAGCTTCGTTTAGAAACAGAATGAAAGAAGAGGTTTCTGGCTTTACAAAAAAGTATATCACGGCATTCTGGATGTAACTGTTGATTTTTAATAATTTTTTTTCTAAATTAAGTCAATTTTTTAGAAAATTGCCCCTCCCGGCTAAACGGGGGGAATAGACCCATACGATTTTTTTCTTGTCTTGACCAGACCTACACGCTCTAGCTTTTTGGCACACTGCTCGTGGGACACCCTGTATATATTTTTTTAATTAAGATAGAATAAGTTAGGTTTATTTAGGCTTAATTAGTTTAAGGTAGGATTAAGTTTTATATAAAATAACAGAAAAAAAACGATCATATGTTAAGTTTTTTTAATAAAACTATTTTTTCTAAGCCTAATATGTGATATTTTATATTGTTGTCGAAAGTCATAGAATTAAGTTGTCCAGTTTATTTTAAAGTGTCCGTTTAGGGCCAGTAAGATATAAGATTTGTAGGGATAGTTATGCTTGTCCTAAGCATTTTTGTCTAGCGTCAGATAGTTATAAGAAGAAATTAATAAAACTGAATTTTAAATTGAAATTGAAAAAAAAATCGATCCGGAATAGTTGATAAACAAAGGCTTATGTTTGTATTAAAATATATACTGTAGCGGGGAGACTGGAGGGTCGAGGGTGAGGGCGCCGAATTGTAATGGGGAGAGTGGTGGTGGTCTCTCTTCCTCCGCTCTTTGTCTCTCTTTGGAGAATGTTCTCAGGTAGGGGTACGACTGATGGTACTCTGCAAAATCCCCCTGAAGGGACAGTGAAACCCGTGTGGTAAATTTTTTAAATGTTTATTACAGAGAATTACTGACGAGAAAGGGTGGAAAACCTTTGCTTCGGGACACCAATTGGTTTGCCCTCTACCGCAGAATATGCGAAATAACGCAGTACCCCGCTGAATAGGCGGCAACTCAATTCGGAAGAGTAAACGCGGATCTAGTTCCAACCAGAGAGGCGGTAGTGTACCTCCGCCACTGGGAACGTCACAATAGAACTCAGTCCTCTAATTGTAAAGGCTTCAAACTGAAAAGGTAGTAGTGTACCGTCGAATTGAGCATGAAGCGATCACAACCAGAAGTGATCTCACATTGAATTTGCGCGGCCTTTTATACCCGAAATTCAGAGCTTTCAACTCTTGCTTAAAGCTTTATATGAGCTTAATACATGCCTTAGCACATAGTTAGTACTACTCTAATTTTAGTACAATTATTAATTTAGTACAATTGTGATCTTAGTTCTAATTACAGGGATGGTCAAGTGTTTTTTACTAGGCAGATCAGTATGCGCGGGCTTAACTCCGCTACTGAAAATTTTTGATCGAGCGAGCAAATTTGTTGTCTTATCAACCTTGCTCTCGCTCCGCATGGCACTTTTATAAACTTTACTTCGTTATTTCTCACTATTTTTCAATCAAACAATTTCATTTGATAATTTATGGCTCATCTACAGACCTAGATCTATCGAATGACATGCTGCACACATGTGTGGTTATAGCCGATATCTACATTTAGTGCGTACAAGATTAGTCCGAAATCGTTTTCGGACCACTATATTCCCCGTACATGCACGCGATAGGCCAAAAAGTGGGTGATTGCTCTCGCTCCGCTACGCTCCGCTCGATCAATTATATAATATTATATAAAGTTCTTTAATAAAATTCCATATTCACAAATTCATTTTTATTCATTTAATTCATATTTTAAAAATAAAGCAATAATGAAAAATAATAATAAGAAATAATAAGGAATAATAATAAGAGATAATAATAAAAATAATTCAAAAAGCAAAATAGAAAAAATAAAATGTTGATTGGTGTTACAATACATATATTATGTCGTGTGATGGTGGCGCAATGGAAGCGTGCTGGGCTCATAACCCAGAGGTCCGTAGATCAAAGCTACGCTCTGCTATAATTAGAATGAATTTTTAGAAGTGTCTCTCTGGCAGTAAAAGGGACCAGTATTTGTGTCTGAGTGCTCCAACAGATAGCAGAAGTCTCAAAAAACAAAAAACAAATGTGTCGTGTGATTAACCTCCTTAGCATCCCATCGTGAATAACATGAACATCAAATTCTTGTGAAGGACGATATCTTCAGTAGATCTTGCATTTCGGTGGCGTATGGGTGCTTTCTGAATATTTATCGAACCAGTTATCAAATTATCAAATAGTCGAAACGGCGAAACGGTTGTGATGAGGATAAAAATGGGTTTGGAAAGTTAAATTTGAAAATTTTCACATATTACCCGTCTGCAGCGACATGCCACAGTAAATAATTCACAACAACGCTATAAAGAAAAAAAATTCAAACGTCCCTTTTGAAATAACCTAAATTGAAGAAGGCTAAAAAAGTGATTTAATGATGAGTCGATGGACGAATACTTGTAGCTCGTCTCGATTATATTCCAGAACACTATATCCAAAAGTAGTTTCACGCCGAGAACACGATGAAGATTGGTCACGTTTGAAAATGGTCCACCGCGTCCATACCTCAGCCTTATAACTTGATTTCATTGAACATAGCAGACGTTATGCAAACATGAACTATGGGTTCATTGCGAGGCCCCTTGCCCCACTAACCACCAAAGCCACAGAATACCAATTCACAATGGCCATACATTCCCGGATATCTCAATATCCAAGCAAACCGGCATGCGAGTGGAGGCACAAAAAGAGAAAGAGGAAATCCAGTGGAAAAATGGAGAAATGTGTGTTGGCGTTTTGTCAGTAGCAATAAAAATGTTTAAGTGATCGTAAAAACCGCTACGAGAGAGACAAACATCCACACGTATCCACATCGGAACAATAAAGCCAAACCATTAAGGACTTTACCGAACTGAATAGAGGAAAGGCGGGAGGTAGCCCCTGCTCCTCTGGTTCTTTTACTATTATTCTCCGGATCCACATCGTTCCTCATGACGTCTGTCCTCGCTCGTCTGTTTCGTCACTTCACTACATGTGTATTTCAAATGACATAAAAACCGGTCCTATACGACTGGCTTTTCATTGGTTTTCTAGCCCTTATTTTTTTACGATGACTCTGTTCAGTAAATTTTTACACGTGTCTTCTTATTAACGTCCTATATATACATATGTCATTCATTGGATATATAACAGTTTTTCAAACTGAAATTCAATGAATCCCTGCTTTTGTTTTTGGGCTAATTAATTTCTATCCATCAGTAGCTGTAGGGCGAGGAAGGACGAGGTCAAATTAGTTAAGGCATAATGGTGTTACGTCAGCGATTTTCAGTTCAATTTTCGGTTCAATTAACTTCAATTATGCCCGATTCGCGCACTCATGACTGGCTGACTATCAATTTCCGATAATTATCAGAGATTCCACTCCACGACCGGTTGGAATGCCAAGCCCGCTCTTTAATGTATTGCATCCACTTCGAATACAAAATCGATTTGTCAACACATTGTAATTGTCATTGAATCACGTGGCTGCATCTAGTGCAGCTGAAGGGTCTTTCACAATTTGCTAAATTTGATAGGATGTTGAGATGAGAAATATCAAATAGATTACAAATCCTTTGTATTTGGTGAAGGGACGAACAAAGATTCAAATCGGTTCCACGTGGTAAAGCTATTTCAAAATGCTTGTAATAATACTAACATGACTAGATATACTGCTAAATGGATTTTTTTATTTTTCTTAGCATAAAAAATATATTTTAAGGATGTTCTTGGAAATTCCACTCAAGGGACAGTTTTATGAGCCAATAGGAGACATATCAAGATACAATATACTTTTCTGCATAAATTAAACCCTTGTATACATAGCACCGTATAAAACTTTATTGAAATTATGTCATCAAAAAAGAGTGTGGTCTGGCATGGTTTTGATGGTAACGCGTTTATGTCTTATTTAAAGACTCCATCCGCTTAACCCAAGATTCCCCATTTCACTATCATCCGCTCAGCACATTTAAGAGAAAAATTAGTTTTCAAATCTAGAAAACAGGTATATCACACACTTGGAAGCCATAAATGAAGTGAATTCTAAATTTGGAGCTGTATATCACCATACTTATGTAATTCCGTATAGTATAGATTCAGAAGTCGCGCTTTAAAATTATATTATTATACAAGATTTCTAAAGCCATATACTAAAAAATAGATTATTTTATTTATCGCCGCACTTTACTCGATTGTCTAAACAAATATGTCAAGCTTGCGTTAAATGAATCGCTTTTAAGTACCTTTCTTCGGATTTGATACCGTTGCCAGTTACTGTATGCTCTAAATAATTCGTAGAGAGCTTAGGAAATCGGCATTTATTTATATGTATTTTAAGGTTATTTGACCTTATTATTATACCGTCCGATAAAAGCCCTTTACCAAGTCGATTATTGAGAAGAAGCTGCACTTTCCCAGCTTATCAAGCATGCCATCAATACGATTCGTTATTGTTTCCTAAAAGATGGGCTAATTATGAGGCCATCATATGGGACAATGATTTTTTGGTGCAACATCTCTTCAATTTGCTGATCGACTTCCTCAGCATCAACCAACGTACTTCCCTGATACTGACTAGCAACTTTTCTGCAATCTGGATTCATTTTGCCGGCATAAGGATCTCCGAAAGCAGAGGTCATAAAAGCCTTTGAAGATTTCATTGCCTGAAGAAGTCAGCACTTCTGCGAAAAAGGAATATTTTACCTGGGATCAGGTTTGAAGAATAGATGCCAATGGATCCCATTTTGATTGAATAAAAATTGTACGGAAAAATGATATTGGCTTTTACCGTAAGTTCTTACTATAGGGTCCGCCATCTAACATTTTTTTTTTCAAGTAGTGCTTATTTCGTGAATGGTAACACTTAGCTCATGTCTGATTTGACAGATAATTAGTTTTATCCTTCCGCTGCCGATTTTGCCAAAAAAATCATCTTTTCAGATGAAGCTCATTTTGATCTTGGCGGGTATGTAAACAAGCAAAATTGTCGCATTTGGGACACAGAAAACCCGCACGCGTACATTGAAAATCCGGTGCACCCATAAACGAGCCACTGTTTGGTGCGGATTTTGGTCCAGAGGCATAATTGGGCCATTTTTCTTCGAAAATGAGCAAGGAGTGGCCGTTACAGTCAATGGCGATCGTTATCGGGCCATGTTGAACGAATTTTTGTTCACAAAAATTGAAGAAGAGGATATTGGCAACACTTGGTTTCAACAGGACGGCGCTACGTGCCACACAGCCGAAGCTACACTCGATGTTTTGCGCCCTGTTTTTGAAGATCGCATTATCAGCCGCAGAGCTGATGTCGTTTGGCCACCTCGGAGCTGCGATTTGAAACCGTTGGACTATTATTTGTGGGGTGCCGTCAAAGATAAGTGTTACGCCGACAAGCCAGAGACAATTGACGCTTTAAAGGACAATATTCGTGAAGCCATTGGTGAAATACAGCTGCACACAATCGATAATGTGCTTAAAAATTGGACCGATCGTGTAGGCTACTGCATGGCCAGCCGAGGCAGCCATTTGAATGAAATTATTTTCCATTATTAACCGGAAGGATTGTACTTTCAAATAAAAAAAGAAATTTGAGAAAATATTCAGTAGTTTTTTTATAGCATTTTCAAAAAAAAAAAAAGTTATTTGGCGGACCCTATATAAAATCGGACATTTCATGTCGTACAACCCAATATATCCATATGACAGATGATCACATAATGCTGACGAAGGCATAACACTCGCAGCTTAAGACCACTTCAAAAGTCATTCTCTATGTGTGGACTTCCAATATAACACCTTATGTGCATGGAAACAAAAAAATTACTGTGAACTACAACTTCAAAACAACTCTCAAAAAATGCTATCTAGGACAACCACCCCCGGAGTAGTAAACGAAAATCTTCGACACAAACCATCTGCACCCCGTCCAGGTTGTGTGACAAACACCATAAGAAACACTGAACCTGCACGATCCATATAAAAATATATATACCTATATACTCATACATACATATATCTTATTATTTCGGTTAAGAGAGAAATTGATTGGTATGCACTTCCCTTTAACTTTGTTTCTATTTGGTTATTTGAATATTAACGTTTGTGTGGTCTTGGTGGTATATGTGATGCTACGATCCATTATGATGAGCGATCCGGAAGGCCCAGTGAAGCCAGAAGGATTGGACTCATCATCTGTTGCGATGCTAATGCTCAAAATACTGTTTGGGGCAGCAGCAAATGTAACCGGAGAGGTGACCATCTTTTAAACTTCATTCTTTCCTTTGTCCTTATCATCAACAATGTTGGCTATCAACCAACCTTTGTAACGGCGAGACGACAAGAAATGATTGACCTAACCCTGTCTAATAGGCATTTGAAGGCCATCACTAACTGGAGAGTCTTACCAGATGTTACGCTGTCAGACCATAGATACATCGAAATCCAATTGAAATGTGGGATCTCCCCTCGCAGCCCAAGCGGAATCCGAGAAAGACGGACTGGGTACGATTCAGAGAGGAGCTTGAGACATCCACTCAAGGACTGCATAAACTCAGAACAAATCAATTGGTGGAGGATGCCGTTCCTAACCTGAACAGCGCCATCACAGACTGTTTCGAACTCGCATGTCCTGTCAAAAAACCTCCCAGCAGGAAGCCGGTTCCCTGGTGGAACGCTGAGCTCCAATGTCTTCGCAGGGAAACCAGAAGTCTCCTGAATAGATCGCTTAAATCGAACTCGAAAGATGACTGGAATAAATATCGATCGAAGCAGAAGGAATATAAGAAGCTTATTCGTAAATCGAAGAAGCGCAGAGATCAAATCCCTGAGCGCGACCAGCAAGTTGGTTAACGTTCTCAAACGAGGAAAATCGACAAAGCTGGATGTACTCAGTAAGTCTGATGGTACCTTCACCTAATCCAAAGCACAAGTTTAATGTTGCAGACCCATTTCCCGGGAAATCAGGGTGTCATCGGCTCGTTGCACATTCCCTCATTGGAAACTGGGACTGAAACGATGAAAACAACTCGGCCTAGCTGGTATGTTGCGTCACGTGTGGCAACTACTGAGGCCATTGAATTTGCTGTGGAATCTTTCGATGGATTTAAATCGCCGGGCACTGATTTGATATACCCTGATAAAGCAAAAAGGTATAAGACAGCTGCTTCTTACTCTGAAAAGAATTTTCACTGCTAGCCTGGTACTTGCCTACATATCTATTCCTTGGCGCGCGGAGAAAGTGGTCTTTATTCCCAAAATAGGGAAGAAGATTACTCACTCGACAAGTGTTTTAGACCAATCAGTCTAACATCCTTCTTGCTGAAAAGCATGGAGGGATCAGTAGAGTTGCATGTGCGCAAAGTTGCCCTTCGAATGCATCCTGTCTCGGACATGCAACATGCTTATCAGCGCGGAAAATCCTGCGAGACTGCGCTTCAAAACCTAGTTGGGAGAATTGAATGCGCCCTTGAAAGGAAAGAGTACGTACTAGGCATTTCCGTCGACATTGAGGGAACTTTTGATAACGCTACCTTCGACAGCATGTGTAACGCTGCCAGACGGCATGGCGTAGATGAAGCACTGATTTTGTGGATCAAAGCAATGCTTGTGCACAGGACATTGATCGCTGATGCAGGCCTCGAACAATGTGTCAAGTCTGGAGTAAACAGGGGCTGCCCGCAAGGTGGCGTCTTGTCTCCGCTGTTATGGTGCATGGTGGTCGACTCTCTGCTCGATACTCTCAATGCCCCTGGAATCTATAACCAGGCCTATTGCTGTTCTCTCTGTCAGCTCATGTTTAGCGACTGTCTGTCTCAAAACGCAGGCGGCGCTAGATGTGATCGAGGACTGGTGTACGAGTAATGAGCTGTCGATTAATCCTGTTAAGACTGATGTTGTTCTCTTCACGAGAAGGAGGAAAAATACTGGCATTACTCAGCTGGTGCTAAGAGGCATTCCCGTCCCGATTTTGGCACTCGTACTCGGATTTCAAGGTCTCGACAGATTGTCCAATCCCACAACCAGAGTGAGCCCTCTTTTTTCAGAGAGCTCTTTTTCTCTTTGTAGGAATAGACAGTCCGGCCCTCGTGTCGAGTCCCGGGTTCTGCACACGTAATCGCGTCAGCACTTTCAGCTTGAAATCCAGCAGATGGCGCGCGTTAATTTTGGGAGACTAGCTACCTGAAAGGTAGTAGTTCCCAGGGGAGGGATTTTCGGCACCATGCTCCTGATCCAGGCAGATGTCTGCTGTGAGAAACAGCTCACCGCGAAGGTACCATTCATCAAAGCACACCTCTCCGCCTGAATACAGAAGCCTGTTGCTGAAGCTAGCTCCAGTAGATGATCCTCGCAGTGTTGGCAATCTGCGCTGGTCATTCTGCTGTCACTGTCAGTTTTCCCTATCCTGATCTTTTCAGAGGAAATGGCTACCTCTTTGTAGGAGAGGTGCTTGTCTCGACTCTTTACGGTCACTTGTATCTCCTTTCCAGAGGAAAGGGTTTTGTTGTGTGAAGTGCCCGCCTCCGAGGGGCAGTCTTTGGTCTTCACCGTCTTCAGATTTTTGCTTTAGTCTTTGTCGCCGCATCTACCTTCGGACTCCGATTACCGCCGCCACGTCAGAGGAGGAGACATCACGTTCTCTCTCCCCAGCAAGGTTGTCCCCTGTGGCCGTCTTCCGTTTGCGAGCGCTCTTATTTTTTTCGGTTCGAGCTTCTGCTCCCTTCCGCCGCCGCTTTGGAACAGCTCTGCCAGCTTGAGGTTTGTTGGGATTCAAAAGCGCTTTGCCTTCTGCGATCAGAGTTTGACTGTCAGCAACACGTCCAACTCCGTCAGTTTTGGAACCTGGCACGCTCTAATTGGTTATTTGACCGTCACCAATAAGAAAAGGAATGTTTGAGGCGCATGTCGAAAGTGCTGGCATGCTTGTGCCTCCTGCAGCAGCCTTTAGTAGCCGCCGACGTTTTCTGCAATACGCGCCGCCAAGAAGTGCGGAGGCTGCAGATGAGAGGGTCGAATGGATTGCTGTAGGGGATACCTCCGCCGATCTAATCCTCTTGACTACTTTCCCCAGAGGTTCGCCTTTAACCTTCGTGCCTTCGGCTGTGCCAGCCCCTCTGCACCATTTTCCGGGACGCCTCTTTCTTCTTCTTTTTTGGCACGTAGCAGTGCAATCTACAGTACGTCCCAATTCTGGGGTTCGTTCAACCTTAGCGGTTTCTCGTGCCGCGCCATAGTCGGTGTCGCCTCTGTTGGTTGCACTACTCAAGCTCAGTCCAACCAGGTGGTCGGACAATGAGCCGCAGGAGCAGAATGAATGGTGGGGACTCCAGAATCCTTGCTCCGGCCACGGTCAGTGAGATCGGTGGTGGATTTCCGCTATTGCGGGTGCCACCTGGAGTATTATCATACATTTGTTTCTCCATTCATCCACCCAAAACTCAGTTCTCCGGGTCTTAGTTCGAGGTAATTGACCTCTTATGCTTCTCCGCCCTGACAAGGCGCCTGAAGAGCGAAGGGGGCCCACTCACATCAACTCTAAAATTTCCCTTGCAAACAAAACACAAACATCAAAATATCCAACTTCGACGCTACTTACGGTAAGCGGAGTTGAGAAGTGCCAATTCGGGGTAAGCTTCCCAACAGCAAATCGATGTGGGTGTTATGGCTATACACGCCATATAATGTTGGTCCACCATCGAACACTCAAATACTCGGAGTGTCAAAATGAGTAAATTAGAAGGAGATGCCGTTCGGAACCAATGTACAAAATTTCTCAACATTCCGAGAGTTGCGTTGCAACTGCCCATTCCCACTTCGATCGACGATCCGGAATTGGATTAGGCACTTGAATTGCTATTACAAACTTAAAAAATAAAAATAAAATTTAAGACACACGCGCATTTGATGTTGCACAGCATCCATCGTCCAACAATACTGCCGACCCCATATGCC
The DNA here is from genome assembly GCA_958301585.1 of Merodon equestris. Lineage (NCBI taxonomy): Eukaryota > Metazoa > Arthropoda > Insecta > Diptera > Syrphidae > Merodon > Merodon equestris. The sequence continues at coordinate 60,172,039 of OY284416.1, forward strand.
GCCACGGTATACGAAGGTAGAAGCCTAATAAAGTCAAATGCTGAGGAGATCTGAAACAAAACAGAAGGCGTAATGCCACGTCGCACGTAGATCGGTATCAGTAGAATTCCCCATATTGTCCTTGAATAAATGCTATACTCCGTTAGGTTCGATTCTTTCGAATAGCGTATCAACTCACTGGGGCAAAAATCATTATTAGGCACTTCCAGTTGAATGATTCCATATCGGTTGAAACAAATTGTTTCCATTACCACATCCTCATCGAATCTGTCTTTTATGCAGTCCATTCCATCATCCGTATAACCCCACCCTCCACCACAAAAGTGTTAACAGAAGAGCTCCCCTAATGACCACAATCAATTCCATGTCGAACTAAATATGTTTATCGACACTTAACGAAGACAAAAGTCAATTCCAGCACTCAAGCCCAAAAATCACTCACAATCCTGACATAATTCGTTGACTTTTTGAAACATAGTTTCCATTTAGGCAACATTCATCAATTCACATGGGCTACGCCGAGCATGTGTATTCGACGATAACGTTCTGTCGCGTTGTTACTGTTGTTGTTTCATAAGTAAGTTAAGGTGGACAATCAGGGTCATGTGTGTTTTCGTCCCGATGAACATATTGAATTCGAAGCCATTCATCAATATGCTCCTTTGGCTTGTTGTTCACTTCATTTGGCGCTTGTCTTATACCTCCCATATCTAGGAGTATGTATCTATCGCACCATCCATCTAGTCGTCCATCTATCTATCCATCCATTAGTCCGTTATACAAGTATATCTATGCCATTGAGGCTCGGTGATTTTACCTCATTTCCATTAATCAACCATGATTACATTTATCTTCTTGACGAAGCAGCGCTGGAAGCATCACCGCCCACCCTAGCCCTAGCCATCTCAGCCAAGTGTGTGAAGGACGCAGACAGAAAAGAAGGGAAAGTCGAAGGAAAATTCACTGGAATTGTTATTCATGTCATTCGGAGCGCACATTCCGTCGTAATCTCTAAAATAAATTCATTGTATGCCTATCTTTGAAGTAATTTCCAGTCTGACTGCCTGGAGAGCCCCTTGGCCTACATTCTCCTGCATGGCACTCCTTCAGTGGTCTTATACCCAACCCACCACATTAGTATTCATTGGAATTATGACGCATACCGTAGACAGATAGATGTATTATACAAGTATGTCCATAAGTATATAATGCATAAATCGATAAATGCGATATGAATTTTGACAGAAAGACGAAAGACATGTTTGGCCCTGAAGAGACCTTGATCGAGAAGCAAAACTTTGTTTCGGTCTTATTTCCCTTCCGCCTATGTAGGTATTTCTAATTCAGTTACGCTCCTCGTCAAAATTTCGTGAAGCAAACCTTAATGCATATGGCCCTGTCATTAGAAAAAGAAAAATCAGGAATAAAGCAATGGGAGATGGTAGAGCACGCGACCATAAGTCGATGCCGATAATGATGATGACGAAGATGGATTCGTTTTGGATTGGCCCGGCTTTACGTTGCCACCCTCATCCACACCCTTACGTGAGGCTGTAGACTTAAAAGAAAAATTGTGGCAATATTGAATGAATGAGACATCGTCTTTGGTACGTGGGTAATGACAACAGGACGTAGCGAAGGAACGAAAGATATTTGCGAACCATTGAACTGAATCGTTGATTCCATCATCGAATTGCGATTTTTAAATCACACATTGAAGAACAGAGATTGGAAACACCGAAGAAGACATGGATGGGGCGGAGGGTGGTTTGGAAAATGTGAGCTTATTTTATTAGTGATGCTTCCTTTTAAAGAGCCAAGTGTGAGAGTGTATCGATCGAGGTCATCCGGGGGATGGCACAGATTAGATTGACATATCGAATGAGGCCATACAAGATTGCTCCTGTCTTACTGAACGCCGGTCTTTAATAAATACAGCTTTAATAGCTTTTGCTTGTTGTTTTGTATGTAGCGACTATATGTTGCCAGGGTATTAATCATGTTATAATCAATATTTTTTATTAATTGATGTGGCTGTCATAACGGACATTTATATTTAGATTTCAGTTATACAAAAACAATTATTTAAACAAGAAGGGCGGCACATAAAAAAGGACCAGATTTTTTTTTTTGTAAGATTGATGTCATTTGTCGATTGTTGATTACATATCAAATGAGCATACGTACATCGTAGCCGAAATTAAATGCTTAATCTACTATCGACCGCCAAAGAATTATGTATTTTGGATCGACCAGGGATTTTTTTTTTGGGGTGTAGGAATAATCAAAAAATGTGCATTAAATTTTATTATAAAAAATAAACGCTAGAAGACTTTAGATATGCTGAATATTGCTTTTGTCGAATCAGTTATGAACAGAACAAAGGTAGATGAGCAGCATGTAATATACCTTTCCGAGAAGACCGTAAAGACGTTCACGATGACGCCCTAGATATCACACCAATAACCATTGAAAACATCGAAAGATCGAGTAGCTAAACATTTATTAGACCTATTGTGTTATCCACTTAACAGATTTAAGGAGGATAAGGGGTTCAGCTATGGTGGCGGTTTCAATATAAACTATCTAGTCAGATATGGGACCACTAAGCTATATAAAGGGTCCGCCAAATAATTTTTCATTTTTTTTGAAAATGCTATAAAAAAAACTACTGAATATTTTCTCAAATTTCTTTTTTTATTTGAAAGTACAATCCTTCCGGTTAATAATGGAAAATAATTTCATTCAAATGGCTGCCTCGGCTGGCCATGTAGTAGCCTACACGATCGGTCCAATTTTTAAGCACATTATCGATTGTGTGCAGCTGTATTTCACCAATGGCTTCACGAATATTGTCCTTTAAAGCGTCAATTGTCTCTGGCTTGTCGGCATAACACTTATCTTTGACGGCACCCCACAAATAATAGTCCAACGGTGTCAAATCGCAGCTCCGAGGTGGCCAAACGACATCAGCTCTGCGGCTGATAATGCGATCTTCAAAAACAGGGCGCAAAACATCGAGTGTAGCTTCGGCTGTGTGGCACGTAGCGCCGTCCTGTTGAAACCAAATGTTGCCAATATCCTCCTCTTCAATTTTTGTGAACAAAAATTCATTCAACATGGCCCGATAACGATCGCCATTGATTGTAACGCCCACTCCTTGCTCATTTTCGAAGAAAAATGGCCCAATTATGCCTCTGGACCAAAATCCGCACCAAACAGTGGCTCGTTTTGGGTGCACCGGCTTTTCAATGTATGCGTGCGGGTTTTCTTGGCCCGAAATGCGACAATTTTGCTTGTTTACATACGCGCCAAGATCAAAATGAGCTTCATCTGAAAAGATGATTTTTTTGGCAAAATCGGCATCTTCTGTAAGTCGATCGCAGGCCCACTTAGCGAAGCGTTGTTCAAGCGTATACAGAACCATATTCGTTCAGCGGAAGGATAAAACTAATTATCTGTCAAATCAGACATGAGCTAAGTGTTACCATTCACGAAACAATTCTCGTTGGCCCACATATTTCCAGCCTAGTATTAACCCATCCCTGATCAACATTTTCTTAAGGAACCCACGCCACAATGTATTGGGAAACCATTATATTCTATTAAAGATAATCACACTCTCAAACGACATAACAAATAAATTACTTACTACCAATATTTTATTCTTAATAAAGTTAAAGAAAGTGAAATACCGAACAAGCAGAGCAAAGAAGTTGATCCTGTTTAACATGGCAAACACCAGCTCCGATCTCTGTCCCAGCTCAATCCAAGCTGACCTACATCCTCCACGTGGCCTCTCCTGGATAGCTGGCCTGGTATCCATCGAGTACTGAACCAATGTGTGCAGCGAACTTGGCCCTCTAGGTTGGGGGTTGATCTAAGGGTTGGCATCCCTATCGCGCAAAAACAAATCTTGTTACGATGCAACAAAAAGCCTCAGATACGGACGGATACAACGTTGACGACCCATATAAACGGAAAAATCTACGAATCTGCACCTGGAATGTGCGGTCCCTTAACAAACCAGTCGCAGACAACCAAGTGTAAACAACTCTCGACTGCTATAAAGCAGATATAACCACACTCCAAGAAGTGCAATGGGATGGAAAAGGCAGTAAAAAGGATGACAAACTATAATATCTATTAGAGTAACTGCCACAAGGAAAATGAACGCAGCCTATTCGAATGCGGATTTGTTATTCGAAGAACATTCCGACAAAAAGTCTTAAGCCTCCGACATGTAAGCGAACCCCTCACAACAATCCACATCAAGGACATCCTCGGGAATATAAGCCTTATATGAGTTCATGACCCTGCGGAAGAAAAAGATGATAGACAAAAGGATGACTTCTTTGATCTCCTGGACCGAACGTACCGGCACCAAAATTGTACTAGCAGATTTTAAAGCAAAACTGAGCAAAGAGGACATATTTGAGTTGAATATAGGAAAACATAACCTACGATTCCCACATCTCAACATTCATGAAGGAACCTGACGGTCACCAGATCAGTCGACCAGATTGATCACGTTGTGATTGACGCCAGACACTCCTCCAGTATCTTAGATGTACAAATCTTCGGAGGAGCCAACATCGACTCGGATCACAACCTTGTTGTAGCCAAGGTACGAATGAGAATATCAACGACGCTACGGAGTCGAGCAAGACAACAAGAGTTTAATGTCGGAAAGCTACAAGCAGGAAACCGCTAGATTGCCGGTCGAGTTTCCGACACAGAACAACAGTGAAAGCATTACCAACGTGCCATCAGAAACGCTGCCTCTGATGGGTTGGGTTTCAAATCGCCGCCAGCTAGAAACGCCTGGCTTGATGAGCAATACAAATAAGCCCATGTAGCAAAGCAAAGCGTCTGAAAAGTCATGCTACATATAAGGACGAGGGCCGCTCGTGAGCTCCACAAGCAAAAAAAAAGACGAACACACGCTTTTAAGGAAGAAAAGAAAAGAATTCGAAAAGCGTGACATCAAGGAGATGGAGTGATGCTACCACACGAATGATGCTCGAAAGTTTTACGAACAAGAAAAAGCCAACAATCCAAAGCTATAGAGCCGGAGCAGAAGCCTATAAAGATGAAGACCGACAATTAGTATTAGAATCACTGTCGATGCCTAGAATACGGAAAAACCACTTCTACAGACTGTATAAAGGTTTAAATAGATCTGACACCGCTATCAGGCAGAATGATCCATTCGCAACGGACGTAGACACAAGAGAATTCCCTCTACCTGACGGCTTGTTATTTCGAAGCGTAAAACTAATAAATCCGCGTTCGCAGGCGGCCTGTCAGCTGAGTTATTTAACGTGGCTGTAGATGAGTTGCTAGGGTACATGCACCAGCTCTTCTCTAAAATATGATCGGGGAAAAGCATGCTCGACGAATGGAATCTCAGCATGGTTTGCCCAGTCCATAGGAAAGGAGACCCCTATAATTGTGCGAACTATAAAGGAATAAATCTCCCTAACATCGCGTACAAGATCTTCTCTGCCGTACTCTGCGAACGTCTAAAAGCCTTTGTGGATAATCTGATAGGTTCCTTTGAGTGTGGGTCCGGCCCAGGTAAATCCACAATAGGCCAAATGTTTACATTGCGACAGATCCTAGAAAAGACCCAAGAATTTCAAATCGACACACACTATCGTTTTAAAGCCGCATATGACAGTGTGCATAGGGACGAACTATACTGAGCCATGTCTAGTTTTAACATCCCTGCCAAACTCGCTCGATTGTGTAGGATGACAATGGAGAATTCTCGCTGCTTTATTAATGTTGGTAGCGAATTAACCGAGACCTTCGATGTAGATTTAGGCAAGGTGACGCACTGTCATATAACTTCTTCAACACCGTGCTTGAAAACATCAGACGAGACTCATTGGCCAATACAAGAGGTAGAATCTATTTCATGTTATTGGGCGGGCATAACGAGACGGCAATGAAGTGTTCAAAAGCATTGAGGCAGAAGCGACTGAAATGGGTCTTTCGATGAACGAAAGTAAAACCAAATATAGGCTGTCATGCAAAAATGACGCACAACACCGACGTCTTGGCCAGTACGTCACAATTGATGGCTACAAATTTGAAGTGGTCAAGGACTTCGTCTACCTTGTATTACTTTTGCTAACCTCTGCTTCTTTGGGCTGAAGAGGCAGTTGAATATGCCCTCTCTCGAAAAACCAAGGTAGCACTATATAAATCACTAATCAGCCCGGTCCTTCTTTACGGCGCAGAGACTGGAACCTTAAAGAAAACGAATGAGGATGCCCTTGGTCGCTTCGAGGGGAATCTATGATCAATCTGCGTTCAGTCTATGGGTCCCGTTCATATAAACGGAAGGTGGAGGAGAAGATACTACCACGAACTTAACGGGCTATACAGCGACATTAGGCCAGTACGACGTCTCCAGATCAAACGTCTAAGATGGCTAAGCCATGAAAAGCGAATGGACAGCACAGCTCCGGCCCGAAGAGCCCTTGAATCCAACCCTGACGGACGACGCAGAAAGGAAACCTTCTCCAACGGGGAGTGCGGCACTGAAAACAGCGGACAAAAGATCGTGCTAGCTGGATACGCTTGTTGGTTGAGGCCCAGTTCACACTGGACTGTAGCGCCATCTAAGAAGAATAAGAATTATTTCACACTTGACCTAGATAGGAAAATAATTCTTTAAGTAAGTTATTAAATGAATTATATGACATTAGTATAGCTCAGGTCACTAAGTCACTAAACTCAAACCATGCCCATGGTATAACCACCATGTTAACAGCATATCAACTAAAGATAACATTTTTTTAAATTTGTAAAAGAAGTCTGTCTGACTGCAATCGGCAGTAGTATACTGTTGCTCGGAACAAAACAGCTGCTATGATGCACTTCTACATACAAGTATCTAATTAGATTACCTTGAAACAAAGCCCAAAGAATTACGGAAGAACTTGAAAAACTTCGGAGTGATTTGCGAACATAATGTAGCTGAATGTTTCTTTAGATCGACTACAGTGAGCCCCGCTCCTCTCTGAAACGCCAATAATAGTGTTGCAAGCGGGCTCAAATTAAGGCTTTAGTTTTGAATATGTCCAGTCCGTATATTTTGTATATCCTTAGTTTTTGTGCTTATACTCGTAGCAACTGATTTCCCGAGATTTGGAAAGAAGCTACAACTGATCCAATTACGAAAAAGTCTTATTCCTCAGTTCCGTTAAATTTCAGGCCAATCAGTTTACTCTGTTTTACAGCTAAAGCTATAGAAAAAGCCTTTGACTGTATAGCTCAATTTTGCTATCTATATTGAGATTTGTATTTGGTTTTAATACTGCATCACTTAGAGTTCTTACACAATATCTACGTGTCATGCCAAAGTAGTTAAAATTAATCACGGTTTTATAAAGTCCTATTTCCCTAACTCAGGTGTACCGCAAGGGTTTGTATTAGGTCCATTACTAGTTTCTGTTCATAAATAATCTTTCGGACTCAATTATAAATTGTCAATTGCACTATTATTTACGTCCTTATCGTTGTGTGTCTGCCGGCTTAATGGAAGATTGTGTAGTTCGTGTAAATACGATTTTCTCAATCTTTTAAAAACCATTTTTTCACGGCTCAGAATTGACCTCATCGGGGTATACCGCCCCTATTACGGTCACATTATCAAATTGATAGCACCTTAACCTGCTGTGATGCCGTCTTGTATAGCTTAAAAAGTATTTATTCTTTTGATTTTTTGATAGCACGGGCTAAGATAGTCGTCGTATCCACTGCCAAAAAGAACCAAGTGCCGTTTAGTTAAAAGCTTGTTACTCTTGTAGTGCTCCCACCAAAAAATACAGAAGTAAACACTTCCTACACAATGCATTATACTCTTGCACATTACATAATAGTGTCATGCGACACCACAAAGCTGAACACTAGTCGGCACACGTCAAAGTGCTGCCCAGAATAAATTGGAACGTAAACATGTTCACTGATCTTGTATTCCGATCAATGTGTATCACTAATGGTATTCAATATCACAAAGCATAGTATTTAATGTGTCATCTGTGAAGTTATCCTTTGTGGGGACAAAATACGGTGTAGCTAAAATATGACGGCACGCGACCTACTTGAGATCGATATGCATTGGAAATGCTAGGGGAGGAAATAATATATAAGGAGCGATCTATTGAAAATAAAGACAGATTCAATTTGAAGACAATAAAATGTGTTTCTCCCTTTCTTGGCAGACCTATATAGCCCTGCCCGTCGAATAAGCTAATCCTTCTTTGGCAGAACCCAAAGGCATTTGTGCCCCGCCGTATTGCGGGATTCCTTTTTCCTTACAATCTCTTTTTTCACATATAATTTTGTATCCCTGTCCGTGCTTTGATTGCGATCGTAAAATGGATACAGCTTTTAATAACTGTTTTTTTGTTCATAACATCTCAAAATATGTGAGTTGAAGTGTTTCTCATATAAATGGATCCCTGCTTAGTCTAAAACCAGACACATATGTACATTAGCTTTCGAAATATTGTATTATATTAAAAACCTTTTTATTATCCGCAGCAAGTATGCTTCGTGAAATGCAAAATTTAGTGCCACATTTCGAACACACTATATGAGTATTAGAGCGGTCTAAGTTTGTCCAAGCACTTCGGCAGTAAAATAAACTTCCACCGGAAATATGGTACAAACAATTTCATCACCAGTCACCTTTCGCAGAAAATTATTTTCACGTTTTTACCATTTGGAACTCCGAAGTTCAGAGCTTTCATACAACCCTTCACCAAACTTCCTTGTCATAGGTGTATTCTTTCCATGTTTCGCTGTTCTGTTCCATATTTTTATATTCTCCTCCCACCTATGGCGCGACCTTCCTGGAGAACTGCAGGTCTTATGTCCATTATTCCTTTTACTCTGTCCACTGTCCATTCGTTCTACGTTTTCTGTCCATCGAAGTTTTTAGGATTTTCCACTGTTTTCTCATCCTCTGTTTATGCCATTGTTTCTCCTTAAGATCTAGTTGTCAAAGATCCGAAATCTATTTGCCTTCTTCATGGTCGGAGAGCAAATTTCACTATTTTGTGACTGTCAAGTCACACTATTATAGTTTTATAAATGTGCGTTCGACGTTATGGGACAGAAACCTTGTTTTGAATAGTTTCTTAATCGCGAAGAAGAACGAGTGGTCTATGTGCAGCCTTTTATTTATTTCGATCTCTATGTCGTTTTTGGAGGTCAATAAAGTTCCCAGCTATCTGAACTTTTTTTCGAGAATATTCAAGTGCGAGGCTTGGATCGATACGAGAAGGTCAGTGATGATATGCATATTTTATTTTCTCTTAATTTACTCTTAAACCTACCTCAGCATAATCTTGAGCGGTTGTCATTTCGTTAAGGGTTATTTTCCTTTAATTTTCCTGAAGGGGTCTCAATCTGTATTCCTGTACCAAATTCAAAAGAATTTGTGTCAAGGCATCCAGGTTTCAGATAATGGGTCTCCTACTTTAATTCGCCCTTTGTTTCCCTTTAAGCAGACTTTTTTCAGATTCCTTTCGATCGGCTCATAGAGTCATATACCTTTTTAAAATCTGGTAATAGTTGGTGGACCGTTTCGTAAAGTTCCCACTTTTATTGTTAAAGCTGCCGCATGGTAAAATTCTAGTCACTCGGTCAGCGTTCCTGAGGCCCACTAATAAATAGTCTCCGCGTATTTCCACAGCCCATGATGTCACTCTCCTTTAGAGTATATTTGACAACACCTTGTAACAATTTGATAGTTGTGATACATTTTTCAGTTTCATTGTTCCTTATAGGTGTGATGAGGCCATATAATATTTCTGTTATTGTTATTTCCCTCTTGCATATATTATTAATTATGCTGGCGTTAGGTCGACTTCTGCGGCCTTTAATCGATGGATTGCTTACTTCCTTGATGGTTGGCAGTTCTACTTGAATTTCTACTGTGTGGATAGCATCGTCTTTCACGTTTAATGCACCTACTAAAAAATATATTTAGAATATACTGTATTAACGTTCCAAGTAGGATGATCTTCATTCGCTCTGGAACCTCACCTGAAATGAAATTTCGCATTAATGAAGGCAAACTAACCAATTCACTCTGCACTAATTTACTCTGCACGCTGACTGTTGCAATCATTCCCACGAATGGTATCAACATTTAAGAGCTCGTGAGGCAATTGGTGACACGTGTAACATTTGTAGGATTTTATGGGTTTTGTAGAAACCAGATTTGCTGGTTCACCGGAAGTAGGTACAAAGAACTCATGAGTGGGCGTTAAGCAAAAAATAATTCACAAAGAAATACATGTGAACATGAAGTATTGTGGTTCAAAAACTTTGATCCCCGCTTTTTCAATTTATAATATTTTTTATTTTTATTTGGGGATTAACGTCATGTGACTCTGTGATGGAGCATTGACGAAGGTTTTATATTTTACGTTATTTCAAATGAAAAGTGTTAAGTCACACGGTCATGGTGGAGAATTGAAGTCAGCATTTTAAGAAATCACACGTCCAGGAATTTTGTCACGTAATAAAGCCATTGTTTGGCCAGCTGAGCTCGTTCCCCAATGCAATCCCTTTACTGACCCGGATACACCGGCATCATTTAAAACAAAAATGGACAATGCCAGCCCAAAAGCCACACCGACCTGTCACTGGTTGTGGATAGAGAGTGGGCCCACAAATTGAAGCATAACCCACATTAACTATACCTAAACCAAGATGGGATCAATTCGCCGGGAGCCAAGCTACAATTCCAGGTCTTCTGCCTTGAATTATGCAAACATTTAAGGGCAAACAGTAGCAAGGGTTTTAAAACCGGTCGCTATGAGCTCAGAATCATGTACTCTATAGCACAGCCAAGTTTCAGACTCTTAGTTACTCGGCAAGTTTGTTTTGATATATGCGTACGGACAGACGGACAGACAGGAAAGTCTTTGCATAAGTCTTCCCTACCCCAGCTTAGCAAGGTAGAAGACTAAAATTATAATCCCATGAATCACAATCAATGAAGACGGCGCCTTAAGTGCTCAACTCATGTGTCAACTTGATCTTATAGATATGTGGGTTAAGATCTTTATGTAAATCATTGCTGCTAAATCCAGTTCCTGTGATGTTCTCGAAATGGACACATCTGGGTTATAAGTGACACTCTCAAGGGCGCGAAATTTTAAATATCGCCTCTTGTTTGATTGTATAATCCTTCTAAACATGGAAATAACTTCGATATGTGATCACGTATTACGAGAGAACTCAATGAGCCTCCCAGTTCAGTCGATGAACTTGGTAACATTTTTGAAAGTTGCATTTTACTCCTCTAAGGGACCATTTGCTGCATACGGAATAAAAAATGTTGTAAAACGCAGTTCTAAAATATAAGACTTTTAAGCAAGGCTTTCATGCTTCAAAAACGTTCTTAGACTTTTGGAACTAATTTACCTAAGCTTTCAGTATAAAACATCACCCAATATAAAGATTATGTTACAGAGCACTTTCCAAAGGAAGATGGTAGGCGTCCACAGACGACATGGAGGCTTGGAATGGCATACCGTTCTTATTTTTCACAATATATTTTTATTCGAGTTAAAATCATGCTGAAAATACGAAATTTTTTAATTTTGAAACGTTAACTAAGAAATCGCAAACAGAACAATTAGTCGTGTTGCAATGCGGAGGAGATCTGCTATTGTAAAGACTTCATATGAAAGCATAGGACCGCAACACGATGGAGAACTTTCGTCATTTGGAAAATGATTATATACTTTTGCTCATTATAAATGAAGTACTCGGTCGTATGGAAAAAAAAACTTTTATCGGGGTCATTTTAAATTTCCACTTCTTCAACATGGACTGAGCAGACATACTACCGTATATATCTATTGCCTGTGTAACACACCACCCAGTAAGTTCCTAATATGATTAATTAAATAAAAACTTTTAGGCAAAGTTTGTTTTACTCATCAAGGTAATCACCTCCAGGAGCGATACTACTATGTTAATTCCAAGGGTTCTCTAATTTTCGATACATACGAGTATACGAGTATGTACGAATATGTGAACGGGAATACGACCGCAGAGCACGATAGATGGGGAAGCAGTTCAAATTGGCGTATCTGATATTGGTACCTACTTTCTCAGTTGACTGCCTGACTCTTTGATGTAGTGATGAATCCATGTTTCACCTATTCTCACATTCCCAATCGGCGCCCTGTGGCTTTCTATAGTGAGCAAACGTGGCACTCATTTCGAGCAGAGCTTTCTTGTGCTCAAATGTTTGAATAAAATGAAGATTACACTGCTTTCTGATATCTTTGCAGTGTCGGATATCTTTTTTTTCTTCTCCTTAGATGGCGCTACAGTCCGATGTAAACCTGGTCCTCAACCAACAAGCGTCTCCAGCTGGCACGATCTTTTGGTGCCAGTTGGTTAAGGTCTCCTTCCATCTGTGCGCGCCAACTTAGATTCGATCATACTCTGCTGCGTCGTCCCTCGGGTTGGGATTCGAAGTCTCTTCGGGCTGGAGCTGTGTGTAGACGTTGGATACGTCTGTTCGGGCCGATGCCGCTGTACAACCCGTACAGTTCGTCGTTGTATCTTCTTCTCCACTCTCCGTTTATATAACCGGGAGCATAGATTGAACGCAGAATTTTCCTCTCGAAGTGACCAAGAGCATCCTCATCCGTTTTCGTTAAGTTCCAGGCCTCTGCGCCCTAAAGTAGGACCGGGACGATCCTCGTTATTGTGCGTCTTTTTTGGATATATTTGGTCTTACCTTCGTTTACCGAAGAACCCATTTTAGCCGCTTCTGCTTTAATGCTTTGGAACGCTTCATTGATGTCTCGCTGTGCTCGCCCAATAGCTTCAATGTTATCCGCGTACGCAAGCAATTGCGCAGACTTGAAATAGATCGTACCTCTTGGGTTGGCCAGTCAGTCTCATATGATCTTTTCAAACATGATGTTAAAAAATATATATAGAAAAATAATTAGACAGCGATAATTCTCCATTGTCATCTTGAAGAATCTGGCCAGTTTGGTAGGAATGTTAAGATTAGATGTGGCTCGACATAGTTCGCCCCTATGCACACTGTCATATGCGGCTTTAAAACCAACAAAAAGATAGTCTGTGATGATTTGGAATTCTTGGGTCTTTTCCAAGAACTCCCGCAGTGTAAAAATTTGGTCTATTATGGATTTACCTGGCATGAAACTACACTAACAGATCATGAAAAGGCTTTCAGGCGTTCACACAGTACGGCAGAGAAGATCTTGTACGCGAAGTTAAGGAGACTTATTCCTCTACGAGTATAGTTGGCGCGGTTATAGGGTCTCCTCTCTTATGGACTGGGCAAACGATGCTGAGATTCCATACGTCGTGCATACTTTCCCCTGACTTACAGATCTTCAGCTCGTAGCTCGTACAGCTAACGAGCGGCTCTCGTCCGTATATGTAGCATGGCCTTGGAGATGAAGGCTTTGTTTGCATTACTCATCAAACCAGGATCAAGCTGGGCGGTTTGAAACCCAGCACATCAGAGCAGCGTCTCTGATGGTGCGCTGGCAATGCTTCCACTGTTGTTCTGTGGATTGTGCCGGTGTCATCGGACTCTGCGAGAGGTTGAGGGAAACTCGATCGGCGAGGATCCTAGCAGTTTCCTGCGTTTGTAGCTTTCCGACGTAAAACTCTTGCTGTCTTGCTCGATTTCGTAGCATCCTTGATATCCCCATTCGACCTTGTCTACAACACGGTAGTAATCCGAATCGATGTTGGTTCCTTGGAAGGTTGGTCCATATAGGATTCTAGAGAGTGTCTGGCGTCAATCGCAACTTGATCAATCTGGTTGATGGTCGACGGATCTGGTGACCGAAAGGTTCCTTGATGGATGTTGAGATGTTGGAATCGTGAGGTTGCTACAACTAGGTTACGTCAAGCTAGGAAGCGTATCGTAAGTCAAATAGTCCGTTGTTGGATGTGGTGTTATGTTTTTCTATGATCGACTTAAATGTCATCTTTGCGCCGTTAAATCTAATTTTGGTGTCATAACTGGGGCATTGGGCGTACGTTCGGTCTAAGAGATGATAGAAGTCATCCTTGAATCGATCATCTTTTTCTTCCGTAGGGACATGAACGCATGCCTTTGATGCGGATTGTTATGAGGCGTTCGCTTACATGCCGGAAGTTAAAGACTTTTTGTCGGAATCTTCCTCGAATAACATTTCCACATCCAAATAGGCGTTGTTTATTTTCCTTGTAGCATTTACCGTAACAGATATCACAGTTTTTCATCCTTTTTTTGACTGGTTCATCCCATTGCATTTCTTCCAGTGCGGTTATATCTGCTTTGTGGCAGTCGAGGGTTTTTTCCAGTTGGTTGTCTGGTGCCAGGCCAGCTATTCAAGTGCTTGAATCGTTTTCGAATTGTTGGTATAATATCAATCCTTCACAGTCCCCATAAAAAAAATCCAAAGCGGTCAAACCGCAGCTCCGAGGCGATTGACATCGCCAAGACGGCTGATAACACGATTCGGTTTCGATTTGGACACAGTTGTCCAAATCCATGTCTTCAATTGCAGTAAAAAAAAGTCGGTTAACATGGCTCTGCAACGCCCACCGTTAACCGAAACTTTGTTCCCAGCCTCATTTTCGAAGAAAAATGGTCCAATGATGCCACGACTTCACAATCGTGAAGTCAATCTCTGTGGACACATGGTCTTTTGACAATAACTTGCCGGTTTTCCTAGCCGCCGAGATGAAAATGCGCCTCGTCAGAATAGATAATTTTTCTCCCAAAATCGTTGGCCAATTCAAGCTGCTCTAAGGCTAAAACTGAGAAGTGATAACGAAGCGGATGATCGCGCGCCTTCAATTGGACTTTGTAAGCGAATAATCTGAGATGTTTGTGCGGAATTCTCCTCAGACTAGTGCGCGAAATGTTGACCTGTTGAGATCGATGTTGAGTTGATATTCGCCAATTGAGTCCCACACTCTCGGCCACAGCAGCCACATTTTCATCTGTGCGCACTGTACAATGAGGGGGATCATGAGTGTTGTCCACTAGCATACAAGCCTCATAAACTTTTTGCACAAATTTGCGTACAGGAGGCGTGGTGGGTGCTTCATTTCGGCCGAAACTTATTTTTAAAAAGCGCACAGTTTGGGGTACACAGCACTCACTTTGGAAATAAGTTTCCTATATTTTCCAACGTTGTCCAAGCGTAAAGTGACTTATTTCGTTCTGCGGAGGTATGATATTGACTTTTTGATAAGATTTCGAGCGGGAAACAGCTGTCAGTCTCAAAATAACCTATGATTTAAAAAAAAACACAGGACCAATTGAGAAAAGAGTTTGTAAAGTTATTTATCTCCCGTTTTGAACTAGTGACTTGCCCGGGCTTTATTCTCAAAGGAGATCTTTTTCGAACACAATCAATGCGTGTGGGCCGACCACTGAAGGAATAACGCCCACTATACCAGCAAAACCGCGATAAATTTTGCCTATCTCTTTCGATTGAAAGAGAAAGCTGAGAAAATCTGTTGGTAGTAATGCAAAGCACCTTCAGGAATAAACAAATAACAAAAGAAAATCAACCGATTCTCCTTTGTTGATTGATTCCCTGATACAAAGGTACCCACGTATGCATAAATACTGAGAAAACTCTTTAAAAACAAAATTAAATTCGTTTATTCGGGCCCGTATTAAGCTTTAATATAATAAGTTTATCAAATATTGACGAAGTAATAGCCGTATCACAATATAGCGTTCGAACGCTCGGGCTTGATAGCATGAGTAGGAAGAATGAATTCATATGGAGTAACACGAAATGCGTTTTCAGGCGTTTCCTCAGCTAATATCGTAAATATCGTAAGCTAGAGCTCAACGCCAAAGTGGCTACACGGTCGTGCACAATGCTTCTATAGGTTATTTTGTATTTTTGTAATTGTAAAAAAAAAAAATTTAAGAGTAAAATTTCAGTGTTCTTTGAGCTCCGAATGTATAACCTCCCCAATATGTATAACATTCAAGGTGCACCGCAAAAACAGAGTTCGGTGTCACATACATATATTCACATAGCACATCCTTTAATTCACTTAAATAAAATGTAGCCGATGGCAGATGGGTAGTAAATCGCTTTGAATAATTTTCACACGTTTCCACGTGTGCCAACAAATTGTAGCTGCCACAAGTGCAAGTACTTTTATCTGCATCCTACCTAGTAATCATGATATCCTTGTGATTCTGTCCGACTGCACACACACTCATGTCTATATACATACTTATGTATGTGTATATCCTTTTACTTTGGTTCTCCTGCGGCAACAATTTAATTGTTTAAAGAGCCGGAAATATGCATCGCGCTTAAATTAGTCCTTGTGGATATTTAACTTTTTTTTTATCTCGCAGGGAATTTCTGTAGTTGCAGTTTTTTTCGCAATGATTTTTAATAGCAACGCAAGGATATTTGCTCATTCTAGCTATGCTATAGTATGAACTACGTAAGTGGATATTTTGCAGAGTAATAATAGCTTTTCGCCGAAGGCTAGGCGATGCGGAGAGAGATGAACTAGTAAGAGGTGGCTTAATTGAACTTTTGTGCAAATGGAAAATGTGGTAAATTTAAATACATGGCTTAATGTTCTGATGCAAGAAGTGTGTCATATCGCTAGAGTCCGGAGTGGTATTCTGAAAATTTATAAGATTCTAGAGACTGATATAATTTTTGGTGTCAAGCCTCCATTTTTTAAAAGCATCCTTAGCAATGATATCAATGTGTCTTGCATAAGGCTACACTCTGCTAGTAAAAGTCTTTGTATATAAAAGACACTTAATCAGTGATATATACCACGTATCTGACTTGAAGCTAGGTAACTAACTTTATTAATCCAACAAAAATTAAACTCAACTAACTGTTGACCGACCCAAAGTCGCTACGCTCTCTCTCGACTAAGAGATAAAAAGACGTACCTATGAGAATATTCGTCTCTTTTTAGCTTAGCTCCACTATAAATCACACTCGGTTTGTTATGAAGGTAAAACAAACACAAGCGTCATGGCCTCCATTCAACAGGAAGGCCTCCCTACGGATTTCCTTAGCCTCAAAAGCCTCTTCATCGAATACCATGAATTCTTAAATATTTCGCCCCAAAAATTATCAAGTGATCTTGATCTTGTTCCCTTAGAATTTTAATGTTCATCGCGATGACGAACTCAGCCGACCAACTGATGGTTGCTTTTGTCGAGGCATCCTACTAGCCGTCCTTAACATAATTAACTCTTCCCTTATTACAATATCATCCTCCCCACATCTAGACTATGTTTCAATTTAGACTGTGCTACCTTAGAAGACATTACACATCGTTTGTTTCTACATCTTGCTATCATAACCTATTGAATCGTATCAACTCGCCATTATTGACCAAATAATTGATGAAATCCTTCTTTTCGGTGACTTCAACTTTCCTCAACTTAAATGGGCTCAATCAGACGATCAATGGTTTTATATTGCCACCAATCCCACTATTGCAATAGAATGTCTCTTGGATCGCCTATGAGATTCAAACCTTAGCCAAATTAGTGACGTTTTAAGCTACATGGGTAGACAACCAGACCTCATATTCACAACTGATTCCTACAGCTCTTCTGTTTCACTTTGTCCCCTTTCCCTTTCAACAATCGATAACGTCCATCCTCCCCTCCTCCTTTCCTTCTTTCACGATTCTCCATTACAGAAAGATCCTCCTACAGTTCTGGCCTCTTACGATTTCTACAAAGCAAAATTTCTCCTCATTACCTAAACGTAAATAATGCAATATCCACAATCTACAGGGAAATATTTAATTCTATCTCTCTATGCTTCCATTTCACAACGCCAAACTTCGTCCACCTCCCCACTCCGGTACAACCGCAGGCTCCGTTCTCTAAGAAACAAAAGAAATAAGCATTGGACAATCTTCCTTTGTACTAAATCCCCTAATGACTGCCTGGGCAGCTATCTCCACCTCACCGCCCTTCACAACTCCCTCTATCAACGCTATTCTTTAAGTTTGTTAACAATAAAAGAAAATCTGATGGCTAGCCTACCCAACTCTTCTTCCATGATCAAACCTCAAATTACACCAATAGTATCGCCAACCTTTTTGTCACCTTTTGCTTCTTAATGATGAATTTACTCCTTGGCCTGACGGTCTTCCTGCCATATTTCTGATAAAAATTGCTCCTCAACCCTCTTTCTCCATCTCTTAAAAATCTTCAGTTTATCGCTATCTCTAGGTGAACATTTTCGGTTATGGAAAACCACATTTATAACCCCACACAACCCCCCCCTCAACCGAACACAGAATGGGTTCGAAGAACGATATTAACAACTATCGTCCAATTGCCAAAGACATAAAGATGTCTTCTATGATCTCCTAGACAGAACATATGCCCAATGTCCCAGCTATGACACCAAAACCATTGTAGGAGATTTCAATGCGAAGCTGAGTAAGGAAGCTATCTTTGAACGAGTCGACGAGGGGAGCACAGCCTCCATAGCACTATGTCAGAAAACGGACCAAGGCTAATGGATTTTATGGCGGTACGTTATCTCGTAGTAGCAAGTACATGATTCCAACACCTGAACATACATAAGGAGGATTAGCGGTCTTCCGATCAATCCACAACCAATCAAATTGATCACATTGCGATCGACGGCAGACACTCCTCCAGCATCCTAGATGTCCGATCCTTTCGCGGAGCCAACATTGACTCGGATCATTACTTTGTTACAGCCAATGTACGGATGCGAATTCGTAATCGCAATCGTAAGAGACCGCCAGGACCTTCGTCGATCAAGTCACCATCGAGCTCTCTCAAGACCCGATGCAATCTGCACAAACCATAGAACGTTGTTAGAACGCCATCAGAGAGGTCGCCTCAGATGTACTCGGTTTCAAGCCACCGCCTTCGAGAAATACTTGGTTTGATGACGAGTGCAGACAGGCCCATGTTGAGAAACAGAATGCATACATGGCTACACTGCATCGACGGACGAGAGCTGCCCGTGTGCTCTATGGACAGAAAAGGAGAGGGGGAGCATGCATTCCTGAGAAGAAAAAAAAGGAGCACAAGAAGCCCGAGATCGAGGAGATGGAAAGATGCTATTGCAGGAATAACGTTCAAAAGTTTTACCAAAAAGTAAAACGAACATGCTAAGGTTATAAAGCCAGAACGGAAGCCTGCAGGGATGGACACGGACAACTAATAGTGGAGTCTCAGTCGATGCTGAGGCTGTGGAAAAACCACTTCTGTAGGCTGTATAACGGCGATGATAGTCAAAATGCCGCCGTCGGGCAGAACGAACCATTCACAATGGACGGAGACGAAAGAGAATCTCGTCCACTCGACCTTAAACGATGTTAAGACAGCGATATCGAAATTTAAATCTTATAAAGCTGCTGGAGGAGACGGCGATGAGCTGGTCAGGAACATGCACCAACTCATCTTCAAGATATTGTCGGTATGCCCGATGAATGGAATCACAGCATCGTTTGCCGGTCCATAAGAAAGGAGATCCCTATGACTGCGCCAAGATCCTCTCTGCCGTACTGTGTAAGCGCCTGAAACCGTTTGTGGACAATCTGGTAGGTTCCTATCGATGTCCACGATAGACCAAATATTTACACTACGGCAAATTTTGGAGAGAACCCATGAATTTCAGGTCGACACGCACCACCTCTTTGTCGACTTTAGAGCCGCGTTTATAGAGACGAGCTATACAGAGCCATGTCATGTTTTAATATCCCTGCCAAACTCGTTAGACTTTGCAAGATGACTATGGATGGATGTGGATGTGAACTAACCGAGACCTTCGATGTTAAAAAAGGATTTAGACAGGGTGACGCATTGTCATGTGATTTCTTTAACATCATACTTGAAAAGATCGTGCGGGACTCTGAGGCCAATACAAGAGGTACGATCTACTTCATGTTTACACAATTGCTTGCCTACGCAGATGACATAGGTCAATCAACCGACTACTTTGTGACCGCGAGGATAAATTGAACTCATTTTTATAGCTGTTACACTCCTCCTAGACTTTCACTGGAAGAATTTGAAAGCCTATTAACCAATAATAATTGCAGGAGACTTCAACGCTTGGTCCACAGAATGGGGCAGCAGACACACGGATGCACGGGAAAGAGTCATTTTGGAAACGTTTGCGGTTCTAAGTATGAACCTGGTTAATACAAGTACTGCACGTACTTTCCGCAAGGCCGGTAGATCATCAATAGTTGACATAACCTTTGTGTGCAATTCCCTTGCCAGTAAAACAACATGGAGAGTGAGCGAGGACTACACGCATAGCGATCAACAAGCTATTATAATGGAGATCGGCGAGAGAAAACGCAGACAGCGCCCAATTCAAACTGGACCAAAGTGGAAGGAAACCTCCTTTGACACCGATGCCTTTGAAGAAGTCCTGAAAGAGGTGACTGTGGATAGCGATGCACCTGCAGAGGTAACCTCCGAGCAACTGACACTAACTGCAGCATGTGACGCAGCGATGCCAGGAGGAAACCCAGCAAAAGGGGGTCCCCGTGTTACTGGTGGAACGAGAATATCCAGAGGCTAAGGGCGATATGTCTCAGAGAGCGGAGAAAATCCCAACGATCAAGAAATAGGCCAGACTACCAAGAGCGGCTTTGTCAATTCAAGTTAGCGAGACGTCAACTGGAAAAAGCCATCAAGGAAAGTAAGTCAAGGTGCTTCAAAAAACTTTGCGAGGAGGCCGACGTAGACCCTTGGGGTAAAGCATACAGAGTGGTCACTACAAAGATAAAAACCAATAGAAGTCCGGCGATATCAAATCTCGAAATGCTCACCCGTATTGTGGAACATCTTTTCCCACAGAGACAGTAGCAGCATGGCGGGGATTAACACAGAAGAAATTCCTGTTATTACCCTAGAGGAGCTAAATAAAGCTGTCTCGAGAGTCAAAAACAATAAAACACCCGGACCGGATGGAATCCCAAACAAGGCAGTCAAAGCGGCCATTACGGCTAGACCAGATGCTTTCCAACACACTTTGGGGAAATGCTTGCAGGAGGGGATCTTTCCCACACAGTGGAAGCTGCAGCACTTGATACTACTGCCAAAAAGAAGGAAACCGCCTGGAGAACCGTCCTCGTATCGGCCAATCTGTCTTTTGGATACACTTGGCAAGATACTAGAACGAATTATCTGCGATAGGTTACTGGCGGTGGCGGAAGCGAACGGTGCATTGTCAGCCCACCAATACGGCTTCAGAAAAGGGCGATCAACGGTCGAGGCCATAGAAACAGTGGTAAACCTGGCTGCGGACGCCATCTAAGGAAAAAGATGGAGATGGGGAGAGAAGAAGTATTGTGCAGTAATTACGCTGGACATAAAATATGCTTTCAACTCTGCTAACTGGACGCAAATACAAAAGTCCTTAATTCACATGGGTACCTCCCACTATTTATTAAAGACCGTCATCGACTACTTCAACAACAGGAGGCTAATGTACAATACCGATGAAGGCGTAAAATTCTACAAAATAACGGCGGGTGTTCCTCAAGGATCAGTTCTTGGACCTCTCCTGTGGAACATCATGTACGATGGCGTTCTACGATTAGCGCTTCCTAAAGGAGTACGAATCATCGGCTTCGCCGACGACATTGCCATCGTCACAGTGGCTAAGCATATAGAGGAAGTCGAGGCCACTACGAACGCAGCTATCTCTAAAGTGAAAGATTGGCTTTCAAATGCCGGTCTAGAACTAGCAGCCCAAAAAACGGAGGCTGTGCTCATAGCCAGCCGTAAAAAGGTGGAATATGCGAGCTTCTTAGTCGGAGACCAGACGATAAGGTCCAAGAAAGCAGTCAAGTATCTGGGGGTCATGCTAGACAACAGGCTTTCCTTCAGAGCCTGTATGCCAGCGAGAAGGTATCACACGCGCAACGAGCTCTTTCACGAATGCTTCCGAATATAGGCGGAAGGACTCCCGGGTAGTCAGCTCAGTCCTACTGTACGCTATGGGCGGAAGCTCTTGCAGTAAAAGGACTAAAGCGGAAAATGGATTCAGTCTTATCGACTTTGCGCAATAATAGTAATCTGCGGATTCAGGACCATCTCCGACGATGCAGCGTTGGTCATAGCAGGAATGCTACTCATCGATATATTGGCAGACGAGCTCAAAAGGGTATACCGCAGGCGCACGCCAGACCGGCAACAGACTAGGCTTATAAAAGCAGAAGAACGAGCAGAATCCATGACAATGTGGCAAGCCAAATGGGATACTTCGACAAAAGGAAGGTGGACGCACAGGCTCATTCCTGTCATTGAGGCTTGGACATCAAGGCCGACAGGAGACTGCAATTACCATCTCTCGAAATTTCTGTCCGGACATGGTGGCTATCGAAAGTATCTGCATAGATTTGGATATGATAGTTCTCCGCTGTGTCCACAATGCCCAAACTCCGCGGAGGACGCAGAACACACAGTCTTTTACTGCAGTCGCTTTATGCAGGACAGACAAAGGCTAAATGTACCAAGCCCTGGAAACCTGATGTCCTATATGATGGACTCGGTGGAAAATTAGACCGGAACATGCTCGTACATTGCAACAGTACAAACAAAGCTACGGCAAGTCGAAGCAGAGAGAAGAACCCAAGAGGCCTCTACCCGCGAAACAGCGTGAACCGCTAACCAGCCCCGCGAAGTAATACCTAACGGCAGTCCTGCGGGGAGAGTGGTTGAAGTGTGCAGAGGTGTGGTTTAGTACATAGGCGCGTGGAAAAAGGAGAATAATATCCAGCGAATCGTGCATGCTGGCAACACGGGTTACCAGTATCTTTTGAGGATTCCACATCCATGGGCGCAACCAAAAAAAAAAAAAAAAAAAAAAACACAGATGACAAAGCAAGACGTAAATGAGGCGCTTGCAAGCATTGAAACAGAAGCCGCTTAAATGGGCCTAAGGGTAAATGAGGACAAGACCAAATATATGCTATCATCAAAGAAAGACGCGCAACACCGACGTCTTGGTCAGAGAAACAGAGAAACGTCACCTTTATTTTGAAGTAGTCAAGGACTTCGTCTATCTTGGCTCGATAGTGACAAGCAGCAACGACACCAGCGCTGAGATAAAACGCAGAATAAGAGGCAATGGAGTAGCAGAACCCTCTCTCGAAAACTAAGGTGTCCCTCTACAAAACCTTAATCATCCCGGTCCTCCTCTATGGCGCTGCTGCTTTGACGTTATCAAAAGCGTATGAAGAGGCTCTTGAGCACTTCGAGAGAAAAATTCTGCGTGCAATCTTTGGTCCCGTTTGAATAAACGGAGAGCGCAGGAGAAGATTAAACCAAGAACTTTACGGGCTGAACAGCGACATCGGCCTAGTTAGACGTCTACGGATCCAACGTCTAAGATGGCTGGGCCAGGTAGAGCGAATGGACACCACCGCTCCGGCTCAAAGAGTTTTCGACTCCAATTCCGAAGGACGACGCAACAGAGGACGAACGCATCTAAGGTGGCGCGCACAGATATGTAGAAAGGAACCTCAACCAACTGGGCGTGCGGCACTGGAAGCAGCTGGCCAAAGATCGTGCCGGCTTGAGTAGCTTGTTGGTTGAGGCCTTGGTTCACCCCGAACTGTAGCGCCATCTAAGTACGAGTACATATTGTATATACATTCATAACCAGGTATTACAATGTTATCAAGAGTTACTAATATTTAGTTAATTTTGTTTAACTGACTACTTTTCCTTGTAAATAAAATAAACTCCTGATCTAAGTTGTTAATTTGAGACAGAGTGGCCTTAAAGCTTGGTGATGCATATATGAATCACTACGTTTTCCTGTTTTTTTCAAAATACTAAATCACAATTATGTAAATTTTTCCAAAACAAACGTTATTTTCTAAACGAATTTCATTCTAGAAATTTTTTTTTTTTTGAAAAAAATCATGCATCCGAGGGTTAGAATTTTTGAAAAAAAAATTCAGCTTGGATATTATGCTTGAAGTCTTAAAATGTCACTATGTTATTGGCATCGACCTTAATCTTTAAAAAACCCTTCAGAAAGAAGTATAAAGGTATTAAATCGCGTAATCTCAGATTCCAATGAATTTTCTTCTGATCTTCGAACGATCTTTAAATTTCGTACGCAATTAATTGATTATTCAAAGGCTTGTGTGAACAGGAGCGTCACCTTATTGAAACCGGCGATCGTACAAAGTCAATAACGGTTGTGATAACCCTCTTTGATCATTCTAAGTGCCTTTTCAATCTCAACTTAAAGATCGACTTGATACTGAACCAGTTTCAGCAAAACGCTCTTCCGTTGCACGAACTTCGGACTCACTATGTCAATTACCTTAACTAAAAAACTTAAGAACCTTACGAAATGTAACTTTTACAAATAGTTTATGTTTGTAGTGAGTTTCGGTTACAAAAGCGCGTTTTTATATAGCACACGTCTCTATAATCACAAAATTGCCAAGAAGTGTACTTGACACCTGTCAAAAAGACCAACCCAAGTGCTACACTCTTTATAAGAATCGATGGCAATTTACAAATCTAATGCTGAGGAGTTGTTGACAGGTGGCCAAAATTTAAATTTCTGACCATTTATGGCCAACATGGACCGTTAATGCTATCAATTGAACACTAGAGGATTCTCTGACACACTAAATTGAAAGAAAAGTGAAATTGGGGCCTCGCATTAAGGGTGAGAAAACATTTGCCAAATGACCGAGTATAGTCACAGGCATCTCAGAAATGCACTCCGACATCCCAGAGATAGAATGACAAGATGGCGCGAGCTACTAGATGGCGCAAGGCAATGACGATATGATGTCTGAAGATGGGGGCCTGAGCTGCCAAAAGCAGTATCATTACGAACGAGTTGTGAGTACAGCACACATGCTCATGAGCTATAGAAGAAGAGTGCACTTGGAGACAACCGGTGGTAGTCATATCGCGCTAACAACGACAATTTATCGTAGAAAAAAACTTATTAAAACAGAGCTTTGAGTTTTCTTTAATGGCAGAGGTTCTATTTCTGTTAACGACCGTTAAGATCTCATCAGACTTAATTGAGCTGCAAAATTGTTCAAACGGAACATTAGAGATTTATTACAAATCACTAATGCTCTTACTGGGTGCAAAAAGCACTGCTATCCTTGAGCTCGCATAAGCATATGTATATAATTACAAACAACTTACTCGTACTTCGTTGCCAGTTCACAAAAAAAAAAAAAAAAAGAAGAAAATAGTAGAGGAATTGGAGAAAGTCAGTTGAGTGGAAGACGAAATTACCAAAAGTTGTATTAACATTTTTATTCGATTTTGATTACCTTCGCTTTTATTTCCGCACACCTAAATACTTCCGTTTCCGCCGCGCACACATCCGCCGAACTGTGCTAACTCCGATGACATTGGCATGCTTTTTTCTCGTTTTTCTTGTTCGTTTTCTTCTCTGGCTTATCCTGATTGTGTCCCCGGTCGTTGAGGAAAGTCGCTTCACTGAAATTGATTGCACGACACCCGAAAGTGATAAAAGTTTATCGGAAGCTGATTTGAAAGTCAATTATCCGTTTGGCACAGCAGCAGAAACAGGAGCAGTAGTAAAAGCAGACGAAATGCTACCAAGCTTCGACAATGTACTCTCGTAGAGTGGCATTCCCATGCAAATCCTTGTGTGTAGTCTTCCAGTGTCTTGTTCGATTCCTTTTTTGTGTATCCTTTTCCTATATTTTTATTCGTTTTCGATTGCTACGAGGATGTGCGTTATAAAGCCATGAAGTGTTTCGTCGTGTCGTCCTTTCATCCTCTTTTCTATTTGTTCCTCTTTTTTTCTTCGAGGCTTTGTGTGCTTTTCTCATTTGTCTGGTACTTTGGTAGTATATGTACATGGGAAAGAGTATAGCCAGAAAAACGAATTAGATTTTGCTGTAAGGATAATGAGAAACCAGTTGGAGGGGGGGGGGTGTATGTGCATACCACGGAGACGAAATAATGGGGATGAACGTCGCGAATCCTTAAGACTTAATGATCTGAGCGACACATTAGCGATGTAAATATAAGGAAGATTAAATATTTTATTTGCATTTATGGATGGAGAAGAGTTCGGCAGTTACGAACTTTAATTGTTTGTTTAATTTAATTGTTTGCACATTGAAATGGCTGTTCGAAGACTATGTGAGTACAAAGCTTGTTTATTTCTTCTTCGGTTGTTTGTTTTGTCTGAAAATGAAATGGTTCATGTTCGTCTGGGAATCGACTTAATCAACAAGTATCAAAGTCCGTTTAGTTCCTATTTGATACATTCATTAGATCTCGCTTAATACGCCCAATAGTCGTTCTTCTATGAGTTTTCTATGATGTCATTAATATCCTTTAATAGCAGTCATCACAAAAGCATGTCCTACATACCTGTCTGCTCCATTCACTCTACTTTATCTAACAATTACGCAATAAAACCAAACTAATTCCTTCGCATTCGATCGTAAAAATCTAAAACACCAGACGAAGCCTAAACGTTCCCAAGGAGGACACTGCCTGCCTGCCACATTCCCCTACCTCACCATACCACTCTGATTTACAACGATTCGAGAGTTTCATTCGAGTCATTGCCGTCCATCCGTCGGCTCCAGACCATCTGTGCCCCGTGTGTTTTATAGCGAAACACGAATGGTAGGTAGGTAGTTCGCGAGCCTATAAAACCCAGAGAACTACAAAAATGCCTACATATGCCTGTTCACATCTATTCACATAGTCAGCGCATATCCTTAACATTTCCATACATCCATCTATCCTTGTGCCATCCATTTGTTTCATCCATCTTTTTTCCATTACGAAACCGGTCTAGCTATTTGCGTGCCACCAATGCATAAAACCGCGCTACTCCTCAACTCCGGTCGCCGTAAACCCGATTCCATAACCTCTCCGACAAACCTAACGAATACGAATACGAATGCGACCATAAATTCCGATCCTAAGTACAGTTTTAACGTGTTAATTTCCTGAACGATTAGACACAACATTCCTTGGCAAGGCTTCAGGTATGTTTACACTTCGTCCTTCGAGCACGTCGAGCATGTCGTAGACGACTTCAGTGCTTGGCACGGAGCAATTTTATGACACTAGGTGCACAAGCAGGACGATTTGCATGCCTATGTCGGTCGGATGGGGGATTCAAAGGATTCTGGGAAATATGAGCTTTCTTAGCATTCTATCATTGGCAGGTTATCCGGTTCCCTTGTGCCGCCGCAACCAATGTCTATGTGCCTTCACTTGTGACCCCCCTTTATCGCTTAGACTGTTGTCGTCGAGTGTCAGCTCCGGTATCTGGACGTTCGAAGGAAAATTAGATGTCATAACAAGGAAACATAAACACAAGAAAGTTCTATGGATCGGAAGGAATGTGAGACCATATCCCTCGTTACTCTATCGCTCTCCGTCTCTCTCTCTCTCTCTTTCACTTTTAGTGACGGCGTTATCGTCCCTGTAAATTGGATTATTCAAGGAGGTGGCCATAGCCATTCGATTTGTTGCACTCTGCAAAGGTGCTGCTCGAGCTGTTGTCGGTTGTTCTTGGGTGAAAAGAAAAATACTTTCCGATTTTCTGCACAGGATTTAAAATTTAAAACGAAGTAATTACGTTGTGCCACGGCACGCGGTACAAGGAGAAATGAGGAGACCGACAAGAACGACAACGACGATGGCAGAATCCGTATCAGAAGAGAGGTGAATTGAAGGCAAAGGCGTAAAGTGTGTCGTCAGCTCGAAAAAAAACAACAACACGAAGGACTTCCTTTCCTGTTTCCTGTTACCGGATAAGGATGATGTCTTTAGCAATTCATTTCATTCTTGCACTTGAGTGGATTGAACGGATTTTTATAAACGGTGAATGGTTGTATCTTGCGGGTAGTTTGTTGTTGTGATAGTTGGTGGCAAATTGACCGATGCATGCTGTGGCAAGTTGGCGCAGAAAGGATTTCTCAATTCAGCGAACGATGCTTATTTTTGTGCTATTTAGGTAAATTGCTCGAGAAGGATATGTAGTAAGTGCGAGCTGTGTGTGTTGGGCTATAATAAGATGGGAGCAAGACGTCGGATTGTAGATTAGAATTGATGCAGTGTGTGGAGTGGAAGGGTTTCTACTCCTTGAGTGTGTTTGCAGTGCTGTCAGTCATAGATTTTTATAGCAAATTGGAAATTAAGAGTATGCTTTGGATGATGTCTACATTTTTATAGAACAAACTTGCACTCTTAAACACTCAACATGTCTACCTTAAAGGCAGATCAGTGGAAAGTGCTCTGCATAGTGTTGTTCGTGAAATTGGGGGCTCATTGGATTAAAAAGAATTTACAATGGCAGCCTTCCTCGATATAGAGGGGACCTTCAACAACATAAACAGAGAGGCCATAATAACAGCTCTAGGGGATATAAAAGTAGACAAATTCATTGTAATCTGGGTTTGATATTGAACACAGCTCTATAAGGAAAGTGACAACTAGTGGCACACCACAGGGGGGAGTTCTCTCCCCCCTACTGTGGCTTCTTACAGTTAACAAAATCCTCAAAATCTTCATGAAGAAAGGAACAAAGACAATACCATACGCGGATAACCTAGATATCTCGATAAAAGGTAAATTTCTACCAACTATCAGTGAATTAATGAAATCTGCGTTGAAGGAATTCTCCTCGTGGGAAGGACAAAACGGACTCAGAATAAGCCCCCAGAAAACCGAGCTGGTTTTGTTCACCAGGAAAAGGAAAATCCCGATATTTGTTCGCCCAAAGTTAGAGGGTACTCCACTCAAACTCAAAGCGGAAGTCATCAATCTTGACTTCAAACTTTCCTGGAAAAGGAACTTGGAGCAAGGATTGAAAAAGCACTGAATGCTTCTTATGCATGCAAAAAGACCTTCGGCAAAAGATGGGGCTTGCAGCCGTACATCATTCATTGGATGTACACAGAAATCATCTTATGGCGCCCTAGTCTGGTGGACTGCTAGAAGCACGAAAAGCTACATGAGAATGCTCAACAAAGTACGAAGGTCAGCCAGTGTTTGTACAACGGGAGCTATGAGAAGCACGCCGCAAGCAGGGTTAGACATGAAACTTCATCTCCTTCTCATGGATCACTTTATAAAAGGCTGCGCTGCAAACAGCACTCTCAGACTAAGGGAATCCTCTTTGTGAAAACAAGCCAACTATGGACATGCGGCCATACTCAGAATAATAAACGGCCTGGGAAAGAAACATGGTTTTAATAGCCTCACAGCTACGACCGACTATATTTCCTCCCAAAATGACTTTTCTCTCAGAATACCAATCCTTCTTCCCGACAGAGAAGAATGGCTATCACACGCCCTGATCAACGACCACGAGATTACCCTCTTCACCGACGGATCGAAAATGGACACAGGAACTGGGCCCGGATTCTACTCTGCCACCCTCAACAAACAGGAAACATTTAGACTCCCTGATTTGTGCAGCTTCTTTCAAGCAGAAATCCTAGCAATAGAGAAAGCAGCTAAACACTTACAAGTAACCGATATCCCACCATCGGTTATCGGTTATCCTATAAAATGAGATCAAAGGCTCTCATGAAATGTCGCGACTCACTGAAGTCCATCAGATACCACAAAGTCAAGCTCTGCTGGGACCGGGATCACAGCTCAATCGCAGGGAACGAAAGAGCGCACGAATTGCCAGGCAAGGGTCTGAAATGGACAGCAGCGAAGCGGACACGTCATTGTAACCACCGATCAGCGCATTATACCGGATCATAAATGACACAACCATAAAAGCAGCCAACTCGTCTTGGCTTACAAGAAACGACAGCCCCATGACAAGATCATCGTGGCCAGAGCTCAATATCGGAAAAGCAAAGAAGCTCCTGGCGCTGGGCCGAATCTCGATCCCTATGCTCGTCGGACACTGTCTCAAATCGAGATCCAGCGCTCTTTGCCGGCACTGTGGCGAAACCGAGACGATCCAGCATCTGCTTTGCCACTGCCCAGCTCTCCAAAATCGGCGCCTAGTTTCGCTGGGCCAAAGATTTTTTACAGAGATTGCGGACGTGGCAAATGCAGATATATCAGACCTTCTAAGGTTCATAAAGGACACAGGGTGTCTCTCGTTTATCGGCATAGAATAGCGACTTCACATATCCCCAAAGAAAGTATGCGATCACAGAATTGTGGTGGCCGGTTCACAGGTCCATTACACGAAATTATGTGCTCAGCAAATGTTTCCCGCAATAAATTGATGGTGTCGAACGCCGTGTGACATTTTGCGCCATCATGTTAAACCTGTCTCGTCAACCCCATTCAACTGAGGAAGGAAGAAGTCAGAAATCATGTTTCTATAGCACTCTCCATTGACGGTAACATTTTGGTCGGCATCGTCCTTAGAGAAATATGAGCCCATGATTCCGCCAGCCCATAAAGCACACTAAACAATGAGTTTTAATAGTTTTAAGGACGTCTCGACAGGCTTCTGGGTTTTCTCAACTTCAAGTTCGGCAGTTTATCTTTTATATCCTTTTAACCAATAATGGGTCTCATCGGAGAACTAAACTTTCCCTTGAAAATGAAGATCAAACTCAATCACGACGCCTATAATGGTCCCGCGGTTTCAAGTCCCGCGGTTTCAATTGTTGCACAAGCTGGATCTTATTAGGTTTTAAGCCAAGATCTTTACGTAAAATCGTCCACAAAGTGGATGGGTATAGCACCAATTACTCTTCATTTTAACCATTCGGAATCAAAAGCTTTTTCAAGTCAATCACACAAGCACCCGCGTATTGGTTCTTACATTTACCCCACTTGATATCTGATACAAGTTTCAACGCGGCATGAATAGTGTTATGCCCCGCTCTGAAACCAAATTATCCAGAAGAATTTTTTTGTCTTCAACCCATTTAGAGAGGGCTCAGTGGACCACCTTCTCGAAGACCCTACTGACCAGAGAGCTGATTACCAGAAACTTATTACTGGGTTAGAGGTGTCTTCATACCTCTGCGGGATTGGTTGCACCACCAATGCAATGGATAAACTACATTATTCAATGCAGTATTGAACAGGATGGTGTGGATCTCTACAGTCACTGGTGGGAGGTGCCTGAACACAACATTAGATATAGCATCGATTCCTGCAGATTTTTTTTCTCTTTAGTGGCTTGAAGATCATCTGGAGATCCCCCGTCGAAATGAATGCGTGAACTCCTTCATTGTTGACGGCATTGTTTGTCATAAAATCGTCATTGAGCCTGGTAAAGCCAAAGGTCTTTGATCGCCAATGATCGATATCATTTCGAAGGTAGAAAAGATGAAGTAGCGCTATCTTTTCCGGAACGTGGTTTACACTATACATTTCCTGGAAGACAGCTTCTACTGTCACTGCCACCTTCGCCTGAAGGTTCTCGATCACGAACAAATCGTCATTCCCGACGGCGCTCTCTGGATCAATTCTGACTGTTCATAAAAGGCGTCCGTTTTCTGACATTCTCGGAAGCTTCGGATTCTGAATGTCATTCTGATTGTTTCTCCGAAATATTTTATTTATTTCGGGGAACAAGTTATTCTTGATCAGCTGTTGAATATTTTTAATGAGTGACGGCCCCGGCCCATAGAATCCGTTGATCCGTCACTCCGTTGATTACAACTGAGAGCAAAATAGAATATACACATTCTTACGGGAGGCGGCCCATAGTCGACGGATGTATGAACTCCAACGGAAAAAGTAGAGCTACTTTCTACCAGAAACCAGAATTGGTGGTTTCTGCTTTCTACTTTTTGATGCGTTGACAGTTCTTACATTCACATATTGGAGCTTACACATTTACATTTTGAGGTTCACGCATTCACGAATCGAGAGTAAGCACGTTCATTGGTGGATGCATTGAGATTGAGAGAATGTTTAGGAACTTTCTCGTACTGAGAGAAACTGCAAATTCGGTTGACATTTCGAAGTACGTTCTGTTGGTGAAGGTCGTTTAGTGTGCGAAAAGTGAACATTATTTTCGGAAAAAATATTATAAAATGTTCGAGGAAAAACTGTGATGCATATTACCCGAAAGAAATAGAAACGACTTGGAATTTGGGTTTCTTCCCCTTTTTTTGTTTAAACGTCTAAACGATTTAATCGCGAACTTCACTCTTCAAAAGGTTACAAGACAGTGACAGCGTTGCGGTTGTGAAGCAAGGTTACATACATACATATGTACATTAAGTGGTATACAAATGTTCATGCACTATGCACTTATATTCTTGTATAACAATGTGATTAGATTGGGGTGAAATACGTAACAATTAATTTAATAACCAGTTTTTTTTTTGTAGTTCTTCAACAAACTGATTGAGGCGATCAAAGGCCATCCAGATGAACGCACTCCACCAATTAATAAATGTCATCGACAATTGTCAACGGACTGACAGATTCTATGGGCCAATGCTTGCCTGCTCTATCCGACAACACGTTTGCACTCAGTTGAAATCAACGGAGTGACGGATCAGCGGATTCTATGGGCCGGGGCTTTTTACCTCAGAGTTTTGTCTGTCAATAAGCCGTCTGTATAATAAAGGGTGTTTTTTATAGAGGTACAGAACTTTAAGTTGGCAACACTATTTTAACTGGCGGCCATTTTATCAGCTGTCAAGTGATTTATTTTTAGTTTGGTTTGGCATTTCAACGTATAGAATAGAATAGACTGACGCCTGAACAACGCTTCCAAATTGTGCAGATTTATTTTGAAAATCATGGTTCTGTTCGAAATACGTATCGCGCACTACGTCCATTTTACAATTAATTCGATTAACTATGGAACGTTTTCGCACCACGTTTACTCTAAATGATAATACGCATCCACAGAGACGTCGTAAAGTGCGTACAGAAGAAGTCATCGCTGCTGTAGAGCGTAGCGTAGAGGAAGACCCGAATCAGTCTATCCGCCATCGTGCACATGAATTGGATATGTGCCCATCCACTTTATGGAAGATTTTGCGGGAAGATCTTGGTTTGCGTGCTTACAAAATACAACTCGTGCAAGAAATGAAGCCACAGGATCGCCTAACAAGGCGTAGATTCGGTGAATGGGCCCAAAACAAGATTGCCGTTGATCCCAATTTTCATAAGCGAATTTTGTTTAGCGATGAAGCTCACTTTTGGTTGAATGGATACGTCAATAAACAAAACTGCCATATTTGGAGTGATGATAATCCTCAAGTGTATGTTGAGGCACCGTTACATCCACAAAAACTGATTGTTTGGTGTGCTTTATGGGTTGGTGGAATAATTAGTCCGTACTTCTTTAAAAACGATGCTGGCCAGAACGTTACAGTCAATGGTGACCGCTATAGAGACATGATTACTGACTTTTTCGTTCATCAATTGAACAACCATGATGTGCAGGAGCTGTGGTTTCAACAAGACGGCGCAACATGTCACACAGCTCGTGCCACAATCGATTTATTTAAGGAAACGTTTGGTAACCGCATAATTTCACGTTACGGACCCGTGAATTGGCCTCCAAGATCGTGCGATTTAACGCCGCTTGACTATTTTCTGTGGGGATATGTGAAGTCGCTAGTCTACGCCGATAAACTCGAAACGATTGACCAACTCTCAGAGAAGTGTACGATCTAGTGCTGGATCTTAGGGAAACTCTTAAGTCTACTCGTCATACTATCGATGCAATGAACACGCGTCTCATAACATTGGAACAATGTGCGAAAATGATGAGTGAGGTCAAAGAGGAGAACGAAAAAATGAAAGAACTACTAACTACGAACAAAGAACGTTTGGCAACTGCTGAGTGGCTTCTCCACGCCAACTGTTTAGAGCTGCACAATGTTCCGCATGTTAAAAATGAGTGTATAGAAGACACAGTAATTGACATCTGCAATAATGAGTTAAGCATTAACTTAGCAAAAGAGGACATTGACCACTGCTATATAAAAAAACCACGCACGTATTCCAACTTGTCTGATGCTGGCTCAAACCTACCTCGTGTTGTTATGCTCAAACTGGTTCGGAGGTGTATGAAGGAAAAAATACTATCGGCGGCAAAGAAAAAACAAGTGAAGGCATCTGTAGTACATGCTTCTGCTAAGGGAAATATATTTATCAATGTCTGGTTGACCGGAGAGATGAAGTATGTGTTGAAAGCAGCGAAGATGGCAAAAAAGAAATTCGGATATGAATTCCTCTGGATACGAAATGGTAAAATTATGATGCGTCGTGCAAATGGATCAGAGATTAAATTTATCAAATGTCTTGAGGATCTCGAAAACTTATAATGCTAAATTACATGAACGATATCTTTGATCCTAATGTAGAAAATGAATGTAATGAGACTTTTGTTGGAACAAATCTGTGTTGCTTACCAAGTGATTTCTTAATTGTACATCAAAACATTAGAAGCCTTAGGCAAAATTTTGATACTTTCTGTTGTTATGTAAAAACTTGTTTTACCTCACCACCTCAAGTGATTGTTTTAACTGAAATTTGGGTCTATAATCATGAGCTTTTTAAATTTATTTTACCGGGTTATAAATTGTTTGCTAAATGCAATGAAAACTATCGATCGGGTGGAACCGCAGTTTTTGTTAAAGCTAACGTTGATGTTGAAATATCCACACCAGATCTAATGAGCTCTGACTGTGTCATAGTTAAATTAAAACTAGGTAAGACCATTATTCATCTGATTTGTATGTATCGATTACAGTTTGTTGGATATGATGTGTTTCTTAGTGAACTAGAAGCTGTGCTCATCTCCTCTAAATATGAGAATGTATGTTTGATTGGTGACCTTAATATTGATATTCTAGGTCTCCCTAAAGACTGTGAGGAATATATGTTATTTTTATCGTCAATAGGGTTTCAGTCGGTAATTAATGTACCCACTAGGGTCACTGATGAAACTGTAACATGCATAGATCACATCTTCTTCAAGTCCAGAAATATCCCTAACTTTCTATCTTTTGTACTAGAACTAGATATCACCGATCATTACACCACGGGTATTATTTTCAAAGGTTTACTTGACTTGTCAAGTGATAAAAAAGTGCCATCTCAAACTTCTGCCGTCAATAAAACAATTTATACTAGACTCTATGAATACCTCAATCAGGAGATGTGGGATGATGTCTATTGTTGTGAGTGTCCTTCCAATGCTTTCTCCATATTTATAAATAAGCTGAGTTACTACATAAATATATGCAAAACTAAAAAACTTAAAAATAAACTAAACAAAATTAAGCCGTGGATTACGAATGAAATTTGTGCAAAGATTAATGAGAAAAATAGGTTTTATGCAAAAAATAAGTCTAGATTAAATGAGGTATTAGTTAAGGAACAATACCGCAGGCTACAGACAAACGTGCGTCATCTTGTAGATTCGCAAAAAACATCTTATTATAGTCAAAAATTAACTGAAAATTGCTCAAATGCTAAAGAACAATGGCGTATTGTAAATGATATCCTAGGAAAAAACAAATCTGATTATAAGGTCAAGCCCTTAACAATTAAAATAATGCTCTGGTTGATGACTTTCAAATCAGTAATGGTTTCAATATTTTTTTCAAGAACGTAGTAGAAGAATCAGTGCCAGTCACTGATGTGCAAATAAGTGAATCAAATAGAGAAAGTTTGCTAGGTACACCAAATGCATCCTCATTTTTCTTTGGTCAAGTTGATGATTCTGAACTACTTTTTACAATTAACAGCTTAAAATCAAAAAATTCATTTGGAATTGATGGAATCAGTAACAATGTTGTGAAAAGGATAGCCAGATTTATATTAAATCCACTTAAACACCTAATTAATAAGAGTTTTGAATACGGACAATTTCCAACTGATCTAAAAACTTCAATAGTTGTCCCGGTGTATAAAAAAGGTGATCATGCTGATCCAAACAACTACAGACCCATATCTCTCCTCTCTGTTTTCTCCAAAATCTAGAAAAAATCATTGTGTCTAAAATGATAACTTACTTTTCATTAACCAAGTTTCTCCATCCCTCACAATTTGGTTTTGTAAAGAATAGGTGTACTGAGGATGCAATACTTGCCTTTCTTACTAAAATATACAGCGCACTTGATAAAAATCTCAAAGCAGTTGGTTTATTTCTGGATCTAACTAAGGCTTTTGATTTAGTTAATCATGAAATACTACTTCGAAAATTGAATAATGCTGGTTTTAGAGGTTGTCTTCTTGAGTGGTTTAAGTCATTTCTAAATAGCCGGAAACAGCGCGTTAGAGTAAATGGAGTCTTAACCCTTCAGTGGTCGCGCGGTCTACGATCGTACCACACTTCTTAAAATAGCGGTAACTCTCTAGAAACATTTATTTTTTATACGTGCATCTCAATAGCCGTTGATAATTGTTTGTATAACGTAATCAGTATGTGTTCAGCAGCTTGTGAAGGCGAACGTGAGTGTTATAACTTCTGCATCAGAACTGGTCTACGATTGTAGACCACGCGCCCAACTACGTAACATTTTTTTCTTGCATCCAGCATTTAATTTTTATTATTTTGAGGTAAATAATATGTAAAAGTCTTTAGTAAATGTGATTTAAAAAGGTATAATTTAGATAAGGCTGAGAGAAAAAAAAACGATAAGTTGGCACCTATTAGGGAACTTTTTGAAAACTTCTAGTTAAATTTTCAAAACAACTTTATTCCCAGTGAGTTTCTTACGATAGACGAACAGTTGTTAGCATTCAGAGGACGTTGTTCATGTAAGCAATATATTCCCAGCAAGCCAGCAAAATATGTTGTTAAAATGTTTGCGCTGGTTGATGCTAAGACATTCTACACTTTCAATTTAGAAACGTACATATGTGGCAATCCAACTTGAAGGTCCATACAAATTTAAAAACACAGGAGAAGATATTACTCTGCGAATGGTACAGCCAGTTGAAAATACCAATCGAAATATAACTGGAGACAATTGGTTCACCATTCTATCGCTCCTAAATAATTTGAAGAAAAAAAAGCTTACATATATTGGTATCATACGCAAAAATCGACGTGAGGTTCATTCATAGTTTCTGCCCAAAGAGGATCGAAAAGAAAAGTCATCTCTCTTCGGTTTCCAAGCTGATTGCACTTTAGTATCATACTGCCCAAAGAAAAAAGTTATGTTGGACGTTGTTCAATTTGTCCACGCAAACGGAATAAGTCTTCAAGGATGTTCTGTGCGAAATGCGGACGATGTGCTTGTAAAGATCACATGCAAAACATTTGTACTGAATGCTTATGCGACTAAAAATATGAAGTTTGAAGCTCTAATAATTTGTGATTGTTTACGTAACTTCTGTTTTTGAATTTTATTTATGAATTGTATTAATTTTTGTTAAAAAAAAAAAATATTTTGTTTGTTTAAGTTACTTAAATATTATTATTTTTAATTAAGTTATGAACTCCTGCCAAAAAACCTTAAAAAATTTAAATAAAGTTGTTTTTAATTTTTATTCAAATGTAGATAAATATATTCATTTTGAAATTAGTAGATATAAATGATAATAGTTCAATATGCTTACTGAAAAAATATTGACACATAAGACATCAACACAGCATTTTCGACAGTAAATTAAAATGGTCTACGATCGTAGACCACGCGCCTACTTACGTCCCAATTAAGCACGCGCCTACTGAAGGGTTAAGCAACTTGATAATATCACCTAACAGAGGCGTGCCACAAGGTTCGGTACTTGGGCCAATTCTGTTTTTGGTGTACATTAATTCAATTTTTAATTTACCTTTAAATGGACAAATTACTGCATACGCGGATGACTTAGCACTCAGCTATGCAGAAAAAACTGTCACAGAGATAGAAGATAAAATGAAAGAGGATCTAAACACCTTAAGTACTTGGTTTAATTACCATCAAATTGTACTAAGCACGAAATCAAAAGCAATCGGTTTTTCGTATTATGGTTCAGATATCACGATTGGAGAAGTAAAATACCATGAAACACTATGTGATCGAAATACATCCAGCAAACATTGTGTTAATATAGAATTTGTAAGAGAACTTAAATATCTTGGTATAGTAATAGATAA
This sequence comes from Merodon equestris, assembly GCA_958301585.1. Lineage (NCBI taxonomy): Eukaryota > Metazoa > Arthropoda > Insecta > Diptera > Syrphidae > Merodon > Merodon equestris. Next base: position 60,210,141 of record OY284416.1, read on the forward strand.
TAAACTAGATTGGAAATCTCAATTATTTCAGTTAAAGAAATTTCTTTACACCTCTTTAAATAAGATATATTACTTACGAAAACTAGTACCACAGAAGCTGCTCATTAATATATACTATGCACTGGTGAATTCTAGATTAGAGTATGATATAGGTTGCTAGGGAAGTGCATACATAAGTAACCTGCTGCCTATCATAGCAGCACAGAAAAAAATTATAAGAGTTATTTCGAAAAAAAATAGACTAGAACCATCCCTGCCACTTTTCCAATCATTGAAGATACTTCCCCTAAGATACATGTATATATACAAAGTCTTAAAAATCTTCTTTATTAGGAGCGGTAACATTAACTTTCGAAGATGTGAAATACAACACTCCTTGAGAAATAATTATATAGTTACAGTTCCGACTGTCAAAAAAGAGCACAGCAGACGGTTCCTTAAAAATATTACACCCTATATATTCAACAAACTACCTGTCGAATTACGTAGTATGGTCACTTTTGGAAATAAATTTCTAAAAAATGTAAGAGAATGGTTAATCTCAAGATCGGAAGTGGAATCACTATTTCAAGTAGTTTCTTAGTATCATCTCAACTACCTCTCAGTACTTCATCTACGCGCGTCAATCATCTTTTTGCTGTTTTTACACTTTTGTGTCTTTCTTTTCGGCTTTCTTCCATTTATGTATTTCAAATGTAGAAAATGCACTTGCTACTGGTTTCTTAACCACAAAGTGTATGTCAGTTCAATCCTAAGCTCATGATATATCCTAAATTATGTAAATCTGTTTACTTTTCTGTGTTAAAAATATTATTTAACGTTAACTACATTATATTTACATTTGTAATATTTGTATTATTGTTAAACATTTAAAATTATAGAAAATTATATAAATATTGTAAATTAGGACTGAAATCAAATAAACTAAACTAAACTAAACTAAACTTGGAGGACAACATTCGCCGCGTTATTGCCGATGTACGGCCACAAATGCTGGAAAAACTCATCGAAAATTTGACCTCCAGATTAGACTACGTCCGAGCCAGCCGTGGCGGTCATATAGCCGAAATATATATATTTAAATTATAATGTCAGAGGATTATCTTTCGAATAAAGTCAATTTCATGTCAATTTAAAAAAAGTCATCTTTGTTTTACAGTAATCCCCGCATAAATGCCCCTCGCTTAGTTGCGTTTCCCGTTTAATTAACCTGAAACCTAAGCAAACTTAGGAATACATAAGAAATATACACACAATTTCCCGTTTAAATGCATTCCGCTTAAATGCGTTTCCCGGTTAAATGGTCAAAAATTCTAAACTTTTTATTAAATTTCAAACGAAATTGCCCGGTTAATTGAACGAAAAAAACCAAAAAAATGAAATCACTTTATGCTTAAACCTTAAATGAAATCAGAAGCTAGTTTGGTAGCATTGTGCTTAATTAAAGCGCGCTGTCAGGTTAGTTGTCAAATTGACATGACTTAAATCATTTATTATTGAGAGCCGAAACAATCAGAGTTTAGCAACTGCAAACTTCAAAATCTTTGAAATTACAAAAAAGTAGTACATATCAATAGGTAAGTTTTAAATGAGATTGCTGTTATGAGACTTTCATATGTGTCATTAAATTAATTTTGTTTTAAAGACTCGAAGCAGTCATGAGCAAAAATAAGAAAACATCTCTTTCTCTAGCACAAAAGTTAAGAGTATGTGCTGAAGCGACGGAGGTTAACAAAACAGAATTGTGTGCCAAATATGGATGCAGCCTGTCTACACTGAATAGAATAATACAAAATCGCAAAACCATACTTGAAAAGTCGAAGACTTATACCTTGACAACCAAAAGATTCAGAAGTGGAGCCTGTCCTGAAGTGGAGCGGGCGATTTCAATATGGTTTAACCAAATGAGAGCGGCCGGAGTCGTAGTTTCCGCAAATATGGTTATGGAGAAAACAAAGTAGTTTGCAATAAAAATGAAAAAAAACTTTAATCCAACTGCAGGATGGTTATGGCGTTGGCAAAAACGGGAAAGAATTTCTTTAAAAAAATTGCACGGAGAGGGTTCTTCTGCTGATGTAAGGTGTGCCGATGAATATTTAAGCGATGTTTTGCCCAATTTGATTAAAGGTTATACGTTTGATAACATTTTCAATGCCGACGAAAGCGGTTTATTTTATAAAGCTTTACCGACATCATCTCTAAACAGAAAGGGACAACAAATAAGCGGCTTTAAAGTGCAGAAAGAACGTTTAACTCTACTTTTTATTTGCAATGCTACTGGTAGTTACAAGAAAGTGATCGTAATAGGCAAATTCAAAAATCCCCGGTGCTTTAAAAACAAAACCTTACCATTAAAATACTATTCCCAAAAAAAAGCATGGATGACGCAGGAACTATGGAATAAAGTGCTGGTTTTACTAGATGAAGAGATGACAAGCCAAAATCGTAAAATCGTTTTGTTTGTAGACAATGCGTCCTCTCACAAGACAACGACGGTCTTAAAAAGTATTGATGTACAGTTCCTACCACCGAACACAACTTCGATCGCTCAACCTCTTGACCAGGGAATCATCCACTGCTTCAAATCTTACTACCGGCAAAACATAATACGAAAGCAAATATCTGCAGTAGAAAGAGGACACACTGTTAATGAGTTTGCCAAATCGATCGATATATTCAACGCATTACACATTATTAAACATGCTTGGTGGATGGTGAGACCCAATTCTATATCAAACTGCTTCAAAAAGGTAAAAATTATAATGAATGAATATGATTTTTTTATTTTGAGCACTACTTTACTTACATAGGCAAAATTCATTTTTGAAAATAAAGATAAGGAAGCTGAAGATTGTCTAGTTGAAGATGTGACATGCAATAATTTGGAAGACCTCCTGAGCGGTGAAGTTATTAATGACGAGTTTCAAAATTACATTCAGTGTGATGACAACTTAATATGTTGTGGCCAGGCTACTGACGAAGACATTATTGATGAAGTTTTGCACGAAGATATGTCAGAAGAAGGAAACGACGAAGCTGAAAATACACCCTCCATTCAAGAAGCATTAACTTCATTGAACAGTCTCCGCAAGTACTTATTATCTGACGGTGCATTTACATCGGAATTGGAAAGTATGGAAGAGTATATTGTAAGTAAGCTTTGTAAGAAAAAAATGCAGGCAAAAATTACAGATTTTTTTATGATGCAATAATATTTTAGCCATTTGTTATATGCTTGCTACATAAGCATATATTTATGTACAGTACACACATAAGTATTATGTACCAATACATGATATATGTGTACATTATAAAAAATGTTGTTCCTTTTAAACCATTCCTAGACTGAATTTTTTTTATTGTTTTACCATTTTATGTTAGTTTTTTGTTAAATAAACTTTTGATTTTCATAAAATACAGTTGTTCTAAACTTTCTTTTAATATGTTTATTACCACACTCGTGTTAAAAAAAAATCGCTTTAATGCGTTTTCAATGCAATTAAGCGGGTTTTTTCTAAATGGGACAGCAAATCAATTAAGCGGGTTTCTCTTAATTGCGTTACCCTGTTAAATGCGTCTAAAATCGTGCATTTAAACTGACGCAATTAACCGGGGATTACTGTATTCCATTTCAAAGTTCTATAAAAAATAGCCTTTATTTTGAGTCTTGTCAGTAGTCTACTTTTCTGTCTGTACAGTGCGTCGATCGTCGCGTGTCGGCACATGTTCATGCTATTGTGCTGTTTCTGGCGTGATACCTTACTGTCCACCGTCTGCTTAATTTTATCATCCCTTGAGTAAAGGTGCTATTGTGAAGTTGGCACTGGAATTTTATTTCGTGTTTTTGCAAAGTTACTAAGAAAATTTATAATTTTTAAAGTGTTTAATGTGTTTATAATACAGTTGATCATTATTAGAAGAAGAATTTCCTCGAAAATCCGTAAATATAGAAGTGGCACGTTTTTTGATCCACTGCGACGGAAGCCTTTTTTCACTTTCCCACTTTTTTACTTATTTTAGTCATGACGGATTATAATGAGCCAGATTTTAATTTGGTTGGTATGAGTTTTGTCGAATTTTTGAGAGAAATGGAAACAGTTGATGATGCGGCTTCACTTCTTTCAGGACCTGATTTTGATATTTTTTCAGTTCCTTCATGTGGTTCCGATTTACGGCTTGAGGGTCAGGGACCTCAGTTGATATTGTCTTTTGATTCGGAGGATGATATTCCTCTTTCTGGAATCCAGCAACAATTTCCGAGATCTAATCCTCCAAAGGTGACTCGTAACTGTACTCAAATCATTCAGAGTGGTCAGGAGCAAATTTTACTGGAGCTTACACATAATTATGGGGCTACTGATTTCGTCAAATGTATTGAAAATCCAACAACCATAGATCTTTTTCAGTTATTGTTTGACGACCAACTTTTTGAGTATTTGGTTTTCCAAACAAATTTATACGCTGAACAAAACAGGCAAACCATTTGAGAAATCACATATGAGCGATATGAAAACGTTCGTTGGTTTGAACTTGCTTATGGGAATTAAGAAGCTCTCTATATCAGATTCCTATATCAGTTGCTGTATGAAGCAAGCACGGTTTAGTTGGTTGCTGGGAAATTTACATGTGAATGATGGATGTCTTTAACCAGAACGAGGTGCTTCCAATTACGACAGACTTTGTAAAATTAAACCTATGCTCCAAATGCTCTCAAAAAATGTTAACAGAATATGCCAAAGAAACCGACAAAAAGGGGGTACAAACTGATAAAATGGGACGCTGTCCTGAGTTTCTTGGAGCTAAAGTTGTAAGGAGTTTGATGTCCGATTTCAAACACAAAAATTATGTGGTGTATTTTGACAATTACTTTACTGGTGTGGAGTTAATGGAAGACTTCAAGAAAGACGGAATCTATGCCTGTGAAACAGTAAATGCCATGAGAAAATATCTTCCGCGGTTCCCACCAGATAATCAGATGAAATGGGAAGACTCTGAGTTTTTCTTCAGTGACACAAACATAACCGCTATAAAATGGAAAGATAAGCGGTCTATACATATTGTCTCCAATTTTCACCCCCAAGAAAAATCCAGTGAGGTTTCACGTAAGAACAAGGATGGAACTGTTTTAAAAGTATTGTGCCCAACCGTAGTTGTTGACTACAATAAACACATGAACTGCGTAGGCAAGTTCGACCAGAGCTTGTCAGTTTATGAATTGGACAGAAAAAGTATGAAATGGTCGCAGCGTATATTTTTCTTTTTTCTCGATGCAACAGTGGTAAATTCCTTTTGCTTGTACAAAATGCTCATACTTCCGCATATGGATATGAAGACATTCAAGTGTTAGTTATAAATGGTTTATTGGCGAAAAATTTAGTTGAAAATAAACGCCCGTTGAAAAGATCATTATTGCCAAAAAAGCTTGTAAGCCTGTCGTTGCCTTGGAAGTTCGTACATTGTCTGCCGCTCATCAGCCGAAACGCAGTACACATCGGAGATGTTCTATCTGCAGTACGCTTCGGAACGAAGTTAGGACAAATTGGATTTGTTCCATTTGTAAAGTTCCTCTGTGCTTAGGGAAAAGATAAGTCATGTTTCACGAACTAGATTTTAAGAAAAAAACGAGTGGGCAAAAAACGGAAGGCTGACTCATTGCCCGAAGTTATACGAACGGAAGAACGCAATTCAATAGCAGTGTCGAACGGCGAAGTACAACCTAAGTTATCGTCTGGTACGTGCAGCGATCAAATTCCCAAGCAAATAAAATATAAGCAACCCTCGCCGCCACCGATAAATGTGTTTGGAATCGAGGATTATTATAAATTGCGGTCAATTTCGCAATCACTACCATCGAGTAATTATCGAATAATGTCGCGGAATAATGACACGTGGACTATTAAAGTCAACGAGCCGGATAGCTATCGCCTCGTTTCTCAAAAGCTTAACGCAGAGAAAGTGCAATGGTACACGTACGAAAATAAGCTTGACCGACCTATTCATGTAGTAGCTAGGGGTTTGCACCTCTCTTGCACAAAGAAAGATATTATCGCGGACCTGAAAACCAAAGGATTCAAAATAACAGATGCGATAAACATTCTCGGGCGTGAAAAGCACCATACCAACGGAGAAGAATCCGTAGTCAAACGCGGGCTTCCCTTACTCAGACTAACATTCGACAAAACCGAAGATCGAGAGAGAATTTACGGCATCAAAACGATATTAAATATTATGGTTAAAATCGAACCACCTCGACAGAATAGGGCGTTAATTCCTCAGTGCAAGCTCTGCCAAGGTTTTAACCATACGCTAACCTATTACAAGAGAAATCCACGTTGCGTAAAGTGCGCCGGTCAACATTTGTGCCTACCACGCGTTTCACCCATCAAGAAGAGCGGGGGTTTATAAAAGAGAATATTGATCACTCAATAAGACAACGAGAATGCACGTAGAGACAGAGAAAAAATCAAATTACTTACTTTGGTGAGCTGTAAAAAGTATTAAAAAGCCGTACATCCAGGCACCACCAATAAGAAAAGGTCAGGGCGAATGGGCAAAGGGAGATAAGGAAAAAGCTGACATTTTCGCCGGTTACCTTGAAGATACTTTTAAACCCTTCCAGGGCCAACCGGTGCAGGACAACGACAATCGCTTGAATACAGAGACGGACTACCGAGTACCAGCTGCAACGCTCTCGCTACTTAAAAATGTTACGACTTAATCACGCGAGAAATTCTTAAAGCATTGCCGGAGAAAGCGCTTCTTAAACTTCTCATTCTCGTAAATGCGTCACTTAGATCAGAACATGTTCCAAGCCAATGGAAAGTCGTAGAAGTTATCATGGTTCCGAAACCCGGGAAACCGCCGACTAAAGTTACGTCGTATAGACCTATTTCTCTTCTACCGATCATCTCCAAAGTATTCGAGAGAATTCTACTTAATCGACTTAAGCCAATTATTGAAGGTCTCTTACCGGATCATCAGTTTGGTTTCAGAAGCAAGCATTCCACCATAGATCAAGTACATCGAATAACTGATGTAATTGAAAAAGCGCTAGAACAAAAGTTAATTTGTTCAACCGTTTTTCTTGACATCTCATAAGCCTTTAATAAGGTATGGCACAAAGGCTTGGAGTACAAACTACGAAGTGTTCTACCAGGACAGCTATATAATATTCTAAGATCCTACTTATCACACAGACTCTTCCGTGTTAAGCACGGAAATGAATATTCCGAGCTAAAAGCGATAACGTCCGCTGTACCGCAGGGTAGTGTTTTAGGCCCGCTGTTGTACTTACTTTACACAGACAAAAGGCACTGTGCTAGCAACGTTTGCCGATGATACTGCCATCCTGGCAACGGGTAAAACGGTTGAAGAAGCAAATGTCAAACTACAGTACGCTCTAGATCGTTGAAATAATTGGACAAAGGTTTGGCGGATCGCGCTCAATGAAACCAAATCTGTCCACGTTAACTTTACCTAAAGAAAAATAAATAACTTACCAGTTTTTATAGACGCTGCTCAAATTCCGTTCGCAAACGAGGCGAAGTATCTTGGAATGGCACTTGATGCGAAATTAAAATGGAAAGCACACGTTAAGAAAAAACGAGTAGAGCTGGAACATAGATATCGGGAATTGTACTGGCTATTAGGAAAGTACTAAATAAAACTGAGAGAGCCGTGGCGCAGTGGGTAGTGTGTCGGTCTCTGACGCACGATGAGCGAGTTCGGAACCCGATAATACCAACGCCATCGAATGTTCATTACGCGGCTTCTCTCCTCGACGGGGAACTGGCAAAACTCCCCGTAGTACCCGTAGGTCCCGTTCACTTATGTGAAAAAGACAAATCGCACACAACATAAGTGAATGAGAGAAGCTAGGCTCTGGCTCTTCATGAGCTGTAACACCATCTAAGAAGAAGAAGAAGATTAGGAAAGTACTCGAAGCTCAGTATTTATAACAAACTGCTTATAAAGAGTTTTCCAATGGGGACTTGACAGCTTTGAACTTAATTTGTGAACGCAGCCTTTCACAAATCATCGAACTGTCATTGTCAATTTATTCAATGAGCTCAACATTTTCATCATGATAAAGTACACGAACGAGGAACGTCCGTAAATTATAAAAATTTTCTACCGAAATTCGGAGTCGGTGACCGCAACTTTAAGAGCGTTAACTCCACTTTTCAGTCGTAATTCTCGCCCTAGGCAATCTCCGAGTTTTTTAAAAATAATAAAAAAGAGGCCAATGTTTCACACATTAATTTGCCTACAAGTCCAGCCGCGTTAAAACCAAAAAAAAAGGTTTTTCTTAGAAAAAAATGGTTCGGGTTTTTTTTATTTCTCACAAACTACAAGACATTTTCGCATCCGGTTTTCTGTTTTTAACTAAAAACTAATAAGAGAATTGAATTTTTGAAAAAAAAATTAGTACTTAATTACATACAATTTTGAAAAAAAATAGTTCTAAATTTTTTTTTTTCATTTTTTTTCTTCAAAATTTTGAGTTTGAAAATTTATTTCTCAAAAACTATTCCTTAAAACAGCTTCAAAAACGAGATGAAAGAAGAGGTTTCTGGCTTTACAAAAAAGTATATCACGGCATTGTGGATATAACTGTTGATTTTTAATAATTTTTTTTCCAAATCAAGTCAATTTTTTAGAAAATTGCCCCTTCCGGCTAAACGGGGGGAATAGACCCCCCTCCCATACGATTTTTTCCTTGTCTTGACCAGATCTACACGCTCTAACTTTTTGGCACACTGCTCGTGGGACACCCTGTATAAGCAAGTGTTAAAACCTATGTGGACTTATGGTATACAACTATGGGGTTAAACCCAAAAAAAGTAATGCTGAGATCTTGGAAACTTTTCAAAACAAACAAAAACAAACGGACAATTGTTTCGTTTTCGCCATGGTATCTGCGAAATGACGATGTCCATAGAGATCTCAGAATCGTAACAATCGATAACGCAGTTAGAGATTTTGCTCGTAGACATAGACGACGACTAGAGGAACATGCTAACAACGCTGTACTTCCAGTCTTAGAAGAAGATAATTTTTTACGCCGTCTACAAAGAATCAAACCGTTCGATTTAGCGCGATAATAAATAATGAATAACTCGTGTGAACTGGCGAGCTCTGCAGGAACCATCGCTGGAAGGTGACCTGCCATATTTTAATTTATGTATATTTCTTTTTCCGATTTGAATAAAAAACTTCTGGAAGAGTGCAAGAACTCAGTTGTAGTATATATGTACATTAAAACACGTTTGAAGGTAGTTTTTTTAGTAAGTAAGAATCTCACACTACTATGAGCACGCGCTGTCGATTCTCATAGTGTCTTTCGAAGATTTGCTCCTACCCTCGTAAAGATAAAAAAAAAAATGTGTTGGAAGAACGCACTCAACAATTCTACAATTTCATTACTTCTAGAAATCTACTACCTTTTCCTCACGCACTCTTTCTATATAATGAGATATCTGTCACATTGAATAAAAACACTTTTCATTATCGTATTAACCTAGAGACATCTTTTATTTTTTGCTGCGTAATATCAACAGGTTATGGACCCAGTCCACCAAAGCAAACTGGAAAGTTATAAAAAGTTAAATTTCAACAGTCAATAAATATATTTAAGGAAAATATAACAATGAACTCGACAAATACACATGGTCGCATCCCTCTTCTTAGCGGAGACAATTTCACCACATGGAAAGCACAAATGGAAGCCGTGTTGCATCGCAATAGATTGCTGCAGCATGTAAAGGGAGAATTTATACGCCTTGCAACTGCCGGAGCGGAGCAACGTCAGTGGGATGACAACGATCTGGACGCACGCGCGGAATTGCTTTTGGCAATGGAACCGAATATAGTTGCCTTGGCGGCAAATTTACGAACGTCAAAGGAGGTCTGGGATTTTTTGGCAGAGAGCTACGATAAAAAAGGTCCACGTCAAAAGACAGAAGAATACCGAAAGCTAACCAACCTGGAAATGACCCCTGGACAATCGATACCTGACTATGTTCGCGAATTCAAAACAATCGTCAATAGATTGAAGGAATTGGGAGCTCTTGGATGGATTATCCGAAGATTATAAAGACATTCGATCTGCGTTTGATGCCCAAAGTAATTACCCTGAAGTCGCAACAGTTTGCACTAGACTCTTAGAAGTAGGCAACAGGAAAAAGGAACCCAGTATCAGCAACGTTCTAAGTGTAAAACACTGCAAATCGCAAAAACAAAAAAGGCTAAGTCATCATGAAGTAAAAGAGTCAAACACTAATTTCCCTTATAATTGCAGAAATTGCGGTAAGCGTGGTCACATGGCCAAGGACTGTTGGAGCAAAACAGATAAAAGTAGGCAAGTTCAAAACGCAACCGATTTTGGATTCATTGTACAGGAGTGTTGGACACAATCAGCAAAAACTATACACGAATCAAACCAGTTCAGCAAATCGTGGTGCTTAGACAGTGGTGCTACCTCTCATATGTGTGCTGAGGAGTCGAGTTTTATTGCACTTAAAAACATCAAGGAGCAACATAGTGTAAAATTGGCTGACAACCACGTCGTCGACGTAAAAGGAATTGGAACGGTCAAAACACATATTCCTGCTCGCAACCAAAGAGAACCACTACACCTCTATAACACTCTATTTGTACCAAACTTAACAGATAATCTTATTTCAGTCAGCAAAGCTACGGATCATGGATATAAAGTAATTTTTGAAGGTTCCGGTGCCAAGATCTTGGACAAACAAAATCGCTTCGTGATGAGAGCTGAGAAAAACAACGGACTGTATTACTTGGTGGTCGACGAAAACGCGAAGATCAGTAGCAGTACAACTAGAACACCAAGGAATCGTTATGGATCTCTCATGACTTGGCACAGAAGATTGGGGCATGTTAACATCAATTCCTTGAGGCAACTACTGTCACAGCAAATGGTGAGTGGACTCCCAGACAAATAAAGAGATGACGAAGCACCCTGTACAACTTGCATACGAGCTAAACAAAGTAAAATGCCTTTCACCAGGAACAACGAAAATAAAACTATCCGACGATTGAAGCTTGTCCACTCTGACATCTGCGGCGCAATGGGAACAAAATCCGTAGGAAGGGCGAGATATTTCATCACGTTCATTGACGATTACTCGCGAAAGATATTTGTATATTTTCTTAAGGCGAAAAGTGAAGCTTTACAAGCATTTAAAATCTTTAAGGCTTTCGCTGAGAACCAAACCGGAGAAAAAGTCAGAACACTTAGGACTGATAATGGACTGGAGTATTGCAACAAGGATTTTCAACATTACTTGCAAGAATGTGGAATTTTGCATCAAAAGACGACACCGCACACACCTGAACAAAATAGTCTTTCTGAAATTACAAATCGTACGTTAACCGAAATGGCAAGATGTTTATTGACTGAAGGTGGACTACCAACATTTTTATGGCCAGAATTAATCAACACATCGGCCTTTTTGCGAAATCGATGTCCTACCAAAGCCAACAATAACACTACACCAGAGGAATTATGGAGTAAATTCAAACCGAGTGTAACCTTTCTCAGGGAGATCGGAGAAAAGGTTTTCGTTCTAGATAAGGATTCAAACCTTGGAAAATTTGACTGTAAATCAGAAGAAGGCGTACTTGTAGGTTATGCTGAAGACACAAAGGCATTCAGAGTTTGGTTACCAGGCAAGCGAAACGTAATCAAAAGCAGGGACGTAAAGTTTGTCCAAAACGACACCAACGTTAAAGTGCTAGATAATCAAATTGCAACCAATAATAATTATTATTTCTTTTCGTTTCAGGAAAGGGGGGAAACAGTCGAAGTTCTTCCCAAACATCCTGTTAATGAAACGAGTCAAACACAAGGTAGTATAGTTGATTCAGAGTCAAAACCATTATCAGACGTGCGCAGCGACCCCATAACAGTCAGGGAAATCGATAGTTTGGAAGATGCCGATGATTGGAGAGAGGCGATGAGGGTTGAGTATGACACTTTGCTTAAAAATAATACGTGGACCTTAGTTAATAGACCTACCGACCGAAAAGTGATTAAATCCAAATGGGTATTCAAGACAAAGTACAGACCGGATGGAACAGTTGAAAAGAAAAAGGCGCGACTTGTAGCTAAGGGTTTTGACCAAATTCAGGGGATCGACTACCATGATACCTATTCGCCAGTAGCAAACATTAGCTCAATTAGACTAACTTTGGCGATAGCCATATAAAACAACTTGGATTTGCATCATATGGATGTTTCATCGGCCTACCTGAATGGAGAAATCGACACAGTTATTTTCATAGAGCAGCCAGAAGGTTTTGCAGATGGAGACAATCGTGTATGCAAACTCAACAAGTCGATTTATGGACTGAAACAAAGCGGGCGTCAGTGGAACCTAAAGCTAGATGCGACGCTTAAGGCACTTGGCCTTACTCCATCGAACTTCGATAAATGTATCTAAATATTACAAGAATCAAAATGGAAAAATAACATTGATCACGGTTTAAGTGGACGACCTTTTAGTAGCAACGAACGACCCGAAGGATTTCGACACGTTAAGAGAACATCTAAACAAACATTTTGAGATACGAGACTTGGGATATCCCGAATTGTGCGTTGGACTTGAAATTAAACGTCTTCCGAACAGCCTTCACATCAGTCAAGGTGGATTAATTTCTAATCTTCTAAACAAATATGGGTTAAAGGATTGTAAACCGAACCGATTACCGTTACCTACAAGTTTGAAATTAGAACAGGAGCCAACAATCCCAGGAGAATGAAGCCAAGTGAATCAAACGGAGAAGATCTCTACGCATTTGCAGACGCTAGCTGGGCGAACGATAGTAACGACCGGAAATCCCAAGGTGGCCATGCATTCGTCTATGGAGGTGGAGCAATTCTTTGGGGATCAACGAAGCAGAAGATAATGACTACATCTAGCACCGAAGCCGAATACGTGAACCTAAGTTCTGTGGCCAAGGAAGCCGTGTTTTGCGGCATTTAATGATAGAGTTGGTAGAGTTGATTCCACCAAGGACCAGTGAAAATGTTTAGCGACAATTGCAGCACTCAAGTGATTGCAAATGAATTAGGAATCCTAGGGCGAACGAAACACCTTGACATCCGATACCACTTCGTAAAGGAAGCTGTCGCAGCTGGAATGATCAAGCTGGAATTCATGCGATCCGAAGATATGCCAGCAGATGCCTTAACCAAATCTCTACCTTCGCCAGCGCATATGAGATGTTTTAAGCAATTAGGAATGACCTTCTAAGGACTTTCAACTTGTAAAATTGAGGAGGGGTGTTGGGTGAACGCACTCAACAATTCAACAATTTCATTACTTCTAGAAATCTACTACCTTTTCCTCACGCACTTCCTTGTTTTTTCTTCCTATATAATAAGATATCTGTCACATTGAATAAAGACACTTTTCATTATCGTATTAACCTAGAGACATCTTTTAAATTTTGCTGCGTAATATCAACAAAATGTTTCCAGGATCACCACAAAAAATAAACTGACCCTCGAGGTGCCCTTTTCAAAATTTAACCCACCGGTTTTAATACTTTATTTAAGAAAATATATGTAAAAAAATGGAAATAAATCTTTTTCGTTAGTGTTTTGTATATGGTATGTATATCAATAAATTGGAGTACCTTTTTTCTTAAATCTATTTTTTTTCCTTTTTGCGACGCATGGGTCTAACAAACAGTGGAAACGATTGAGTTTCCATTTATCTAAAAAAAAAAAAACTTACAACCTGGTTCTGTATGGATGTCTTAAGTACACTGGTTTCCAATCTTTAAGTATCAAGTGAGAATTTGGCGGTTTGGGTAGTCTTCTCGCACTTGAGAACCAATTTTGCACCGTTCATATGTTTTTTTTTATCGTTGCATCAATTACTATTTTCTGACCATTGTATCAGTACAGTTTCCCATCGCTCGTAAATGTAATAAGGCTGCGTACTACACTCAGTCGGATGTTCGAGTGGCAGTAAAGGTATATGCTTATTGCCACAGTTGCCTACTAGGAAACTCAATTTCAGATTATAATCCATAATATGTTTAGTTCATTCTACTTTTAATGTATAGATGCGTAAAATATAAAAACAACTCATCAGCTCTACTGGCTAACAATGTATTGTATCGATTTCAAAATCCGTTATTTTCCAATTCATAACCAAAATTCATTTTGGCATTCGAAAGATAAGCATAAAAATGAGAAAGAAATGAAATTTATATACCTATAATTAAATTATTGATAACCTGAATACCCATTGTTGCAAATTGCATGATTTGTGTTCTAATAAATTGTTGCGGATTTGCATTAATTTTTTTGTCAAATAGCCGAAGCTACAATGCGTTAGGAAAATTCGATTTATGCCACGATGAGAATGCGAATATTTATTAATTTTTCCTTTTTTCATTAATATTTAATTTAAACTCGCTTTGGCTTTGAGTAATAATTGAGGTTTGAATATAATAATATTATTTGAGTATGTACTTAATTGTCATTTATTCAATCAAGAGCTTTTGTTTTGATAATATCAATAAAAATGCCTTGATGATTCACATTATTAGTGAAAACGGCGCGGCGTTGAATAAAGAAAAGATTTAAAATTAAATTTCCTCTTGATATTCGATATGCCTTAGAGTGTACATTTCATGGTTAAAATATGAAAACGAGAAAGATTTAGCTTAGCATCCAGAGCAGAGCATAATGAAACACGAACCACAATACCTGCGAGACCAAGTTAGTTTTCTACAATTTTTTTTTTATATTATGTTGGCATCGCTCTACTAAGCCCATCAACACTTCTAATAATACTGACAAAATAGCACGCAGTAATAAAACTGACATACACAGGAGACAAATTTTACCCGGGGAGATTTAAATTTGAGAATACTAAAGAGAAGTTTGGGGTTTATATTCTTTTTGGACGAACCCTTTCAAGCTAATAGTTAAGGGGTTTCGAGGCCACTTCTTATGCTTATGTGTTCCAGTACTAATCAGAGCTGGATTTGCAAAATATTGTGGCTGTTCCAACATACCAATCAAAAATAAATGGAAGCGCAATTTGGATGCATTCACAGACTTTTACATAACTGCCCAGTGAGTTTAGTTAGTTTAGTTAGTTTTAAATTCATTTTTTATTTCATATTATCTTATATCTATCTTACCCTAGTCAAAAATGCTTAAAACTAGCTTAACAATCTTGACAAATGTAACTGTCTTACTGGTCCTAGGCGGACACTCTAAAACAAACAGTACAATTAAAACATGTCCTTCGACGCCTACATAAATTTACTATTAACATTATTATAACTAACTTAAGCTAAGAAAAATGTTTTATTAAAAAACTTAGCATATGATCATTTATAACTGCTCAGTGAATCTCTGATATGAGGTTCGAGGAGTTTCACAAACTTCAGAAAGAATGAATCTGTCTGAGGAGATAGAACGATAAGATTTAGAAAACTCACCTGGTTTCTCATTTATTGGTAAGAAAACCCCGTTGAGCTGACTTCACATTTGGGAAATGTACCCTTGTCTGAATTTAAACTAAATAGGATAGTTACACTAACTAAATAGGATGTTTTTGGAGAAGAGCTGGGAAGTCACCAGTTTGTCCGGAGCTTTATAGGATTTTAAAGAGCCGATTGCCCAACAGATTGTACCAGTACAGAAAAATCGATGAATAGGACTTAGACGAGCTACGTATTACAAACAGCTACTAGACTAGCTCCTATCCTAGTTGATTTTCTGCGACATTGCTAGGAGAAATGTAGTGCCCATATTTTTTATCCAGATATTCACCTTAAAAAGCTCGTATCATGGGATTTAATAATAATTAAATAATAATAATATTTAATAATACAATTTAAAAACAAAATAAATTCTTTTAAGTTTTATCGTGTTCAGCAATTCTTGCACGTTATAGTATGATTCATGACATGTGTCAAAATTAAACGTACTTATTTCTTCTTCTTCTTCTTTTTAGATGGCGCTACAATCCGGTGTGAACTTGGACCTCAACCAACAAGTTTGTTTCCATTCCAGTACTCCCAGTTGGTTAAAGTCCCCTTCCATGTGTGTACGCCACCTTAGATTCGGTCGTCCTCTGCTGCGTCGGTTCTCAAGGTTATATCCGAAGATTCTTCGGGCCGGAGACGTCGTACTAGGCCGATGTCACTGTTCGAGGGTGGTCCGATAAGTACTTAGCCTCACCGCCAGATGACGTCAGTATCGCAAGAGCAACTTACTATCGTGTAGTACATATAAGTAGACGGCTACTGTCGCCGGATCAGCTGGATCGGACTCGTAGTTTTGTTTTGACCACGTGTGGAAGCGGGAGTGTCCGCGGATTTTAGAAAAATGGAAAAAGAGCAATATCAGTCGGTGATTCGATTCTTGTTTTTGGAAGGGAAATTGCGCAGCGAAATCAAAGAGCGTTTAGATGCTGTGTACGGTGACTTTTCTCCTTCGATGGCGACCATCAAAAATTAACGTGACAAAAATCCACGATCTCGTATTGGCAGACCGCCGATTGAAGGTGCGCGAGATAGCTGAGACAGTAGGCATTTCAAAAGATCGCCTGGGTCATTCCTGCATGAAATTTTGGACATGAGGAAGCTATTGGAGCGATGGGCGCCGTGTTTGCTCACTCCGGACAACAAGCGCAACCGTGAGACCACTTCAGAGCAGTGTTTGACGCTGTTTAAGCTCAATGCGAAGGAGTTTCTGCGTTGTTTCGTGACAGTCGATGAAACATGGATCCACTAGTACACACCAGAGACCAAGGAAGAGTCGGAACAGTGGACTTCACCCGGCGTACGTGCTCCGAAGAAGGCGAAGACTGTCCCATCGACCGGAAAGGTGATGGCCACCGTTTTCTGGGATTCACAAGGTATGATCCACATCGACTACCTGGAGAAGGCAAAACGGTCACAGGGCTGTACTATGCCAAATTATTGGGCTGATTCGACGCCGAATTGAAGAAATAACAGCCCCACTTGGTGAAGAAAAAAGTGCTCTTCCACCATGATAACGCACCGGTTCACACCTCCGCTCTCGCCAAGGCCAATTTGGTCGAACTGGGCTACGAACTGCTGCTCCATCCACCGTATTCTCCAGGTTTGGCCCCGTGCGACTTATTTTTGTTTCCAAACTTGAAAAAGTCACACGCCGGGCAGAAATTTCAGTCGAATGAGGAGGTCATCGCCGCCACGGAGGCCTACTTTGCAGCTCGAGAAAACGTATTTTTCAGACGGGTTAAAGAAGTTGGAGCATCGCCGGGTTAAGCGTATCGAGCTAAAGGAGCCTTTATTGAAAAATAAATCGCCTTCTTTCCTTTCTCCTTTATTTCGCCTTTCTCCAAATTTTTTGTTTTTCTTTTGTAGGTTAAGTACTTATCGGAATACCCTACTGAACGCAGAACTTTCCTCTCGAAGCGACCAAGGGCATCCTCATCCGTATTCCTTAAGGTCCAGGTCTCTGCGCCATAAAAGAGGACCGGGATGATCAATGATTTATACAGCGTTACCTTGGGTTTTCAAGAGAGGGCTCTATTTCTCAATTGTTTCATGAGCCAAGGAAACAACGGGTTGGCAAGAGTAATACTGCGTTTAAACTTAGCGCTGGTGTTAGTGTCACAATTGAGCCAAGGTAGACGATGTCCTTAACCACTCCGAATTTCTAGTCAATTGTGACGTTCTGGCCAAGATGTTGGTGTTTAACTTTTTCGCGAGCGCTATTTCTGCGGTAGCATTTCTCCATCTCCTCGATCTCATGATTTTGGTGCTCTGTTTTTTCTTCTTTAAAAGCGTGTGTTCGTCTCTCCTTTTGTAATAGTAGAGCTCAGGAGTGGCTCTCATTCGTCCTTGTAGCGGTATGCTTTGCTACATGGTCTTGTTTGCATTGCTCATCGAACCAGGGGTTTCTAGCTGGCGACGCGGTGGTTCGAAATCGAGCACATCAGAGGCAGCGTCTCCGATGGCGCGCAGGTAATGCTCCCACTGTTGTTCTGTGGACTGTTCCGGTGTCATCGGACTTTGTGAGAGGTTGAGAGAAACTCGATCGACGAAGATTCCAGCGGTCTCCTGCGATTGTAGCTTTCCGGCATAAAATTCTTGTTGTCTTGCTCGACCCCGCAGCATCCTTGATATCCTCGTACCTTGGCTACAGCAAGGTAGTGGTCCAAGTCGATGTTGGCTCCTCGGAGGGTTCGTACATCTAAGATGCTGGAGGAGTGTCTGGCGTTGATCGCAACGTGACCAATCTGGTTGATGGTGGACTGATCTGGTGACCGCTAAGTTCGTTTATGGATGCCGAGATGTGGGAATCATGCACTTGCTACAAGGAGTTTATGCCCTACTAAAAAGTCAATTTGCCTGAGTCCGTTGTCAGATGTGGTGTTATTAAGGCTATGTTTTCCTATGATCGACTCAAATATGTCTCCTTGTCCACGTTACGTTCGGTCCAGGAAATCATAGAAGTCATCCTTGAGTCAATCATCTTTTTCTTCTGTAGGGTCATGAACGCATATTAGGTTTCCGAACATTTCAGGTGCAGACTCGTAGATTTTTCCGTTTATATGGGTTGTCATCTTTGTATCCTTTTTTATCCGAGGCTTGTTATTGCTTCGTAAAAAAAATTGTTTTCCGCGATAGGAATCCGCACAACCCCCAACCCGGTGAGGCTACATGGAGGCTGTGTGTCAGCTTAGATTTAGCAGGGACAGAGATCGAAGCTGGTGTTTGCTATGTTATCAACTTCTCTGCTCTATTTGTTCGTTCCCTCACTCCCAGATCTATCCGCCAATAATGAGTGCGATTTGTTCATTCGTCGCTGTTCACAGCAATTGGAATCGTGTAACTCGATTACGTGGAAGATCTTATGCAAAGATCTTGGTCTAAAATCTTACAAAATGGGCTTTAGAAAGCTGGAGGAAAAACCATTTTTTTATTGAAAACCTTATACAGCGACCAAACTCATTTCTGGTTGAAAGGGTATGTTAATAAACAAGATTGGATCAGCTCGCTGTGAGCCAAGCTACAATTCCAGGTCTTCCACCTTATATTTTGCAAACTTGTACCTTGTACTTGTAGACTTGTTTATGGTCCGGTGGAAACGTGGACAAGGTTGGGCATCTCTCCTCATCATAACATTTGTGAATATTTATATGAGTCAAATAATTGTTCTGAATGGAAATATTGACTATATTTTGGGAATTGATGGCATTCCCGCATTCTTTGATAAAAGCCCACAACAAAAATCGGATGTCATACGATTTGAAGCGGAGGGGCGTCGAATGAAATTTTTAAGCGAGCGAACGGGGTTGTGATAATTGTGGTAACGCCGCGAGCGACTACGCATCAACATCGAAGGCCAAGCGAGAACGGACTGAATCTCATGTTGTGGTTGGAAGGACTAGATCGGCGTAGCATATTCATAGTTGTTTAAGCCAGATGGGAAGATCATAAGGAATGGCTACCGCACACAACTCGTGCATTTGATGCAAGCGTTGAAATAAAAATTGCTAAAATACGAGCGAAGACACGACGAATTGATTTTGCAGTTCAACAACGCTAGGCCTGGAAAAGGTGAAATGGGACATCCTACTCAACTCGCCTTATTCTTCAGACATCTTCTGACTACCACAGGTTCCAATCGTGATGTATGGGTACGCTGAGGAGCACTTATGATCTTTTGAAATAGTCAAAAATTGGATTGATTCGTGGATCATCGCCTTAAGGGATCATCTCAGTGTGACCCTCCGAAAAATCCCTAATTTTCGCGATTTTTTTTTCTCATGGTTGGAATGAACTAATCGTCCTGGTTTTTTTTTTTTAATAAATAAAGATATTCAGGATAAATACAAAATGATTTTTTTATGTTGATTTATTAAGTGTACAATTGTTTCATTAATTGTTGAAAAGTATCGTAAAAAAAAAAATCGTAAAAATGGTGGCCATGATTACGACCTCAATTTTGATATGAAACAAAAAGTTCAAAAAGACAGTTTTTCGTAAATAAAAAATAGGAAGATTTCATAAAAAAAAAGCTTCCATAGGTCGATAGATAATGGCGTGAAAAAATGTTATTGATGAAAAATGTATTTGAAATGAAAAGCTTGAAAATTCTGCCTTTGAGAGTGGCCACCGTTTTGAAAAACACCGTTCCGAGAAAAACGCTTTCAAAGTTTGGAGCTCGAAAATTTTAGATAATTCTATTTTTAGGTCTATCCATGGTGGATGTCGAAAACGAACTGAAATGATTGGCCAGTTTATTTTACGAAATTATAGGACCTAAGTACCCTAGAAAGGTACAGGCGCAGAAAAAGAACAAAAGGAATGATGGTATGGCGGGACGACCGACGCGACAGATGTCCCGCTCCGTTCCCTTTATACGAAAAATGATGTAGCGACCGAAATAATTGGAATTTCGATTTAAAAATTTGATAGAATATTTATAACAGTGTATACTATCCAATAATGCAAAAATTTGAAAATTTCACACTGAGATGACCCCTTAAAGACCTTACAATTTTCCAACACAGACTTAGAAAGATAAACAAGTGGCTAGAGATTGATAATACTTTCCAGAAAAAAACAATCTTTATTCGAAATAAGACCCCAAATTAAAAAAAAAGCGCACATGATAAGCGTATCGTTATTGCAATCGTCTGGCTCCATCTTCATCGACAGCCAAGAGCAAACAGAAAAATCAAAACCATTTCGAATCCACATCAATTAAGGAACCACAAAAAACTCGACTTACAACCCTTAAGGTGAAGACATTTGAAAAGTAACCTTCAAATACGAGGCAGTATTGCTTTCATCCGATTACGTTTTCCTAAATTATTTAACTGCAATTTCTTATTCGAATCCTGTCTGTCTGCTAAAACAATCAGTCAAACCACCTTTGAATCCACGCCCTACATCGCCGACCGTCACGTCAATCAATTCCAAAACTTCGTCTGCCTGAACTCATCGATAAACCCCACATTTAGTCATTAAAATGCAATAAATCCATTCCCACGTAAACCGCCTTCAAGGAGACAAAGAAAAAACGAAAAAAGAAAATCGATTCCGAGAACGATTGACTTTTTTCCAGGATAATAAATAACCCATTTGTTTAGGCGAAACGCAAATAAAGGACGACAGTATCCAGTGTGCACCTGTAAGCAATGAACCTCACGACCCAGCACCACCATGTAATCGTACCATTAAAATCGAATTTTCAACGCACGCATACAATCAGGACCGAACGTTTTCCGCCAAGATATGTTGTATTAAAGGATACAACTCGACTAAGTGTTTTAAAGTGATCGAGATACTATTACAAGAGTATCGTATTCGAGGACACAGTGCCGCTTTCAAAACAATTTCAAATTAAATATTATTCAAGGATATCTCTGCGTTTCAAGGATGCAAGTGAAAATAAAGCAAGACACGAAAGCTGACTTGCCATGCAACATCATCACGCACAGCATAACATTCCTGTGGTCCTGCGAGCGTTTCCTTCTGTTACACTTAATTACACCACTTGCAAGGAACACTTGCAACAGCGCCACACAAAAACACCCACACAAGCCACATGATGAAACTTCTTATCAGAATCGGCTTCACAACCGCACAGTGAAAACCATGATGCCACTGTGTGTAGCCGCTACTATCATCGCCAGGACCGTGGACCACCGTTAACAGGACCCAACAGCAGCGGCAGTTAAACTGAAAAAGCAGCAACAACAACTAACTAGAAGAAGGATAAACAGTTTGTGTTTCTTTGGGTAAAACTTATTTGATTATTCACTGGGGTGTAATAAATTATATCCTTGGGCGCTTAATAAAAACACAGGGCAACCAAGCGAACTGTCCGCCACCCACGCTCACCCACACTCAACCGCGTTTTCGTCCTAGAGCGAAGAGCCGGTGGGCGACGACGGGCACGGAACCAAATGAAACCTGAATGTGAAGAAGGATTTCGTAGCCCATAAGAGTACATTCGAACACACTCACGCATACACATCCACTACATGTAACCGACGAGAACGAACGAACTTTTATGTCGAAAACTTTTCTACCCTCGACGGGGGTGAGTGTGGGGGTGTTTCGTGCCACCACCACGACTGAGCGGAGTGTATAAATATAATATTGTATTTAAAATGTTTTTCATTTGATGGGGATCCTTTTTCCGGTATTTTTTTGTTTCCTTCAGATCTTTTGAAAGGAGCTATAAAGGAAGAAAACAAGACTTCGCTGTCCTCGACTATCATTCGCGCAGTTGTCAAATATGTGCTGATATTCAAAAGTTTTCACATTAAAGTATATTATGACCAGGACATCCCTATCGTCCGTCGCGCTACTCATTTTTAGGTTAAGTCTGCGTGTTTCTATGTATTCCATGGAACTTGATTGGGGGTTGGTGGATCATACATTTTCCAAAAATGATTTTGAGTGCTTCGCCGTTCCTTACCACCCGGCATGCGGATGGAAACGATGATTAGTGTTCGTGGAGTGAAAGGAGCAACTATGCGTGAGTGGGTTGGCAGGAACGTTCCGAGGGTTGAGGACAGAGCTAAGGGAGGACAACATTGTGAACAAATGGAGTGATAGAAGGTAATATGAGAACACAAGTAATCATTAGCAAAAGAGCAAAGCATTGAAACCTATTTATGCTCCCGCGTATGCATGGAAGTCTAGGTTTCTATTGAGCAATAGGAGGAGGGATGTGCTTCTTTTTATGTGTCCTTGCGTGTGACTGTATGCGATAGCGGAATGGCTAAAGTTTGAAAATAATTTTATTGCCGGGAGAATATGTTTGTTTCGTTGTTATTCTTGTCGTCGTCGTTGTCGATGGAAATCTAGGACACGGTTACTCTAGCTGTGGTACTGGCTCTTCAGATCGTTGATTCCTTTGCTACGGTATTTGCTTTTGCTTTTCTATCTGTATCCTTTTCTCGGGGAATTTTAATTGCATGTGACAATTTTACACTTTGTTGTTGCGGTGAATAGTTGCGTTTGCCGATGGTGATGAGTAAATTGATATCCTTGAGACGATGAGCGGGCGGTGTGTTTTTAAGGATGCTAATGGGGACAAAGTTTGGGTATTGTCTTAATGATGTTCTTGAGGGGAGCTCGAAAGCGGCTGGAGTTGGACCATTGTGAAGCGTGTTATGGGGTAGTAGCTCAAACTTTTCAATGGCTGATGAGATTTGAATGTATGAGCTAAATACAATGCGACTTATCTCGAAGCGAGTGAATCCAAAAAATAACCGCAGTGAATCGCGGGTTAGAGAAAAGTGACATTCGTCCTTCGTATTCAGGGATATTATATTGTATTACGTTTTGGATGTATAGCATTGTAGCTAGTCATCATCTTCTGAAGCTGTCCCGTTTTCAGCATTTAACATTTCTTATTTGGGTCAAAGGATAGTGATAAAAAGGGAAATACATGTAAAAATGATAGTTATGCGAAGACAGGTGGAAGAGATATGTAAGGTGTTAGATACATCATTAAAGTAATTTAATACTGACCTGTCGGAAACTAAAGGAATTTAGATAGATAGATAGATCTTTATTTCGTATATCAAATAGGAGTTACAATGGATTGTTACCACACATTTTACATTACAGTGATATGATATTCTATACGTATATCTTTCATCTGAAACATTATTTTATTGTTTTGTGTCTATTTGGATTTTGTAAACATATCAATACTTTGGGGGAAAATACGACAAAAAACCACCAATACAAGGTAGTGTATATTTAAATTATTAGATTAGCAGCTACATATGTATGTAGACAAAATAAGTTAGTAAGTAAAAAGAAAAAATGAATAATAGATAATAAATAACAAATGATAAATAATAAATAATAAATAATAAATAATAAATAATAAATAATAAATAATAAATAATAAATAATAAATAATAAATAATAAATAATAAATAATAAATAATAAATAATAAATAATAAATAATAAATAATAAATAATAAATAATAAATAATAAATAATAAATAATAAATAATAAATAATAAATAGTAAATAATGAATAATAAATAATAAACAATAAATAGATAATAAATATGTAAATAAGAAACAGATAAATAAATAAATAAGCGATATGATAGGAAAAGTTATAGCTAATAGCAAGTTTACGTTACTAAATTATTTATTAAGACGTTGTCGGCGTAAGCGCAATTGTTTGGAAATTTTCTTGTCAGTTTTTGAATTCTAGGCGATATTAATTCAACATTCGCTCTTTGGTGTAGCTTTAAAGTAGAATAGTGCCATGGGAGGTCAAGCATGAGTGTGAGTAGCTTATTTTGCGACACTTGTAGCTTTTGGATGCGGCATTTCGCACAATTTCCCCATACTGGACAACCATATAGTAATAAGGCTTGAAAGACCGTTTTGTCTATCAACAGCTTATTTTGATTTGTTAGTGCAGATTTTCTGTTTATGAAGGGGTATAACATCTTTATCGCTATATTTATTTTCTGTAAGGTTTTGGAAATATGTTCGTTAAATGTTAATTTGGTGTCTAGATGAATGCCTAGGTACTTAACCGAATTGCTCCAGCTTATTGCGGATCCAAAGATTTGAATATGGCTGTTCGGGAGGTGGCATGGTTCCTTTTTCGGGTGAAAAAGGTAGCTTGCATTTTATCACCGTTCAGCTTAATTTTCCACCGGTTAAAATAATGTTCTAATACTTTCATTTCGAAGATTTGTCTCAATATTGAGAGCAAACTCGTGCGATGCAAGTATTGCAGTATCATCTGCAAAAATAGCCGATTCGCAGCTATCGAGGCTTGGAAAGTACGACGTAAATAGATTGTATAAAATGGGACCCAGAACGGAACCTTGCGGAACCCCTTATTGGAAGCAAATTGGACTAGAAACTATACTGTTGACACTGACCTTGAAAGAACGATTTGACAGAAAACTTTGGACTATTTTACGTAGATACAACGGAAAATTGAAATTAATCATTTTATATATTAGACCATCATGCCATACAGAGTCGAATGCTTTTTCGATGTCTAAAAGAATCATCCCTGTGGATTTACCTTGATCGCGATTTTTCCTAACAATGTTGCAACTGCGAAGCACTTGATGGGATGTGCTGTGCTGGGGTCTAAAGCCAAACTGTACGTCAGGATATATACCACGATCCGTGATAATTTTTATTATTTTCTCCTTAAGAATTTGCTCGTATAATTTGCTTACGCTACTCAGTAAACTGATAGGTCTATAGCTTTCGGGCTCATCAGGAGGTTTCCCTGCCTTCAGTATGGGTACTACCTTAGCGATTTTCCAGGCGTTAGGGAAGTATTGGAATTTCAGACATACATTGAAAAAGTCTGTCAGAAACTTTATTCCAATTCTGGGTAAATGTTTGAGATACACATTTTTTATGTGATCAAATCCATCCGATTTTTTAGCCTTGAGAAACTTAATATGTGAATCAGTGGGTTGACACGACTGGAGATCACCGGTGTTGTAAGAGTAAGATCAAACAAAAAAAAAATCTGGAGCATGCCCGTGTCACAAAAAAAAAAAAAAGGCAGGCCGAAAAACAATTGGTGCACAAATGCAAAAACACCAGCATTTGATTGGCCTCAGCGATGAAGTAATCCCAAACCGGGAAGCCTGCCGCTACTTTCTGAGGTCAAACCGACGGACCCCACAAGCGGACCAGTAGGAATGCAGTTAAGTGGGAAGGTTATGGTCCTACACTTCTGACCATAACAACGCCGGAAAAAAGGAAAAGAAGAAGAAGAAGAAGAGAAACTTAATATGTGACCTTACGTCTTCTTCGGTGAGGAAGAAATTCAAGGGCGTTCTAGGCCTCTGTATGTTAAGAGCATGGACAGTGTTGCTAACAAGGGTATTTGTGGCTTGGTCGCCTAAGCCTGCTGACACACAGTGGTTTTTCGAGAAGTTATGTCCCAGAACACTGGCTTTTTCTTCATCCGTGTAACAAAAATTTGATCCATTTCGTAAGCAGGGCAGTTGTTTGTTTTTATTTTTAACTATCTTAACTACGTTCCAGAATGGTTTAGCTCTACTATCTAAGCTAGCTAGCTTTTTATTCCATTCCTCGTTACGTAGTTGTGCGAGATGTTTAGTGATCAGATGGCTTAAATATGACATATTATCCCTATAAGTAGTGTGTCGATATCTTTGCCAATTTCTTCTTTCGATATTTCTTAATTTAATTAGATTATGTATGTGAGGGGAAAGTTTTTTGGGCCGCACATTTTTAACAAATCTGGGTACAGAGTCATCTATGGCTTTTAGGATGAGGTCATTAAAGTCATTGAGAATTTAAATTTTCATAAGACCGTTTTAGCTCTGGGATATGAATATTTTCATGCCACATAACACAGAGGAATAAGGCAAAGAGGCACGTGCATATTTGGGAAGGGTCTCAGTGAGGAAGTTTATCCAATTCGTGGTCCAGATTTTACATTTTTGTTTAATATACATACGTCATGCCGCACTATAATCCATGACAGAATATTTTTAGCCTAAGTTCTGCCATTGTCGCTGTCAATCCAAGCTGACACACAGCCTCCACGGGGCCTCTCCTGGATCGCTGGCGGGCATCCGCCGGGTAGTGAACCATTATGTGCAGCGGCCCTCCAGGTTGGGGGTTGTGCTTATTGTTAACATCCCTACCACGGACAACAAATCCTGTTACGAAGCAATAACAAGCATCGGATACGGACGAATACAACGTTGATGACATATATAAACGGAAAATTCTGCGAGTCTGCACCTGAAATGATCGGTCCCTTAACAGACCAGGTGCAGACAACCAACTGGAAGAAACCCTCGACTGTTATAAAGCAGATATAACTACTCCGACAAAACGTCCTAAGCTTCCGTCATGTAAGGCCTCATAACAATCCGCATCAAAGCATCCTCGGGAATATAAGCTTTATAATGACTTTTATGATATCCTGGAGCGAACGTAACGTCGACAAAGGAGTCGATCATAGGAAAACATAGCACCACATCTGAGCACTTGGCGGTCACCAAATCAGTCCACCATCAACCAGATTGATCACGTTGCGATCGACGGCAGAACACTCCTCCAGCATTTTAGATGTACGAGCCTTCCGAGGAGCCAACATCGACCCGAACCACTACCTTGCTGTAGCCAAGGTACGAACGAGGATATCAAGGATGTTAGGGGGTCGAGCAAGACAGCAAGAGTTTGATGTCGGAAAGCTACAATCGCAGGAGACCGCTAGAATCTTCGCCGATCGAGTTTCTCTCAACCTCTCGCAAAGTCCGATAACACCGGCACAAGCCACAGAACAACAGTGGGAGCATTACCAGCGCGCCACGGAGACGCTGTCTCTGATGTGCTGGATTTCAAACCACAGCGCCGCTAACTAGAAACCCTGATTCGATGAGCAATCCAAACAAGCTCTTAAAGCAAAGCAAACCGCTACTTAGGCGGATGAGAGCTCTACTAGAGCTCTCTTCTTCGCTTCTAAAGAAGAAAAAACAGAACACCAAAATCGTGAGATCGAGGAGATGGAGAAATGCTACCGCAGGAATAACGCTCGTGAAAAAGTTAAACGAACATGCCAGGCCTATAAAGCCAGAGCAGAAACCTGTAGGAATGAAGAAGAAGTAATAGAGTCACAGTCGATATTGAGAATATGGAAGAACGACTTCTGTCAGTCAGAATACTCATTCTCAACGGACAAAGATACAAGAGAGTCCCGTTCACCTGACCTGTATGAAGTTAAGCTTGTTATTTCGAAGCTTAAAACTAACAAAGCCGCGGGCGCAGACTGCCTGTCTGCTGAGCTATTTAAAGCAGCTGGAGATAAGTTGGTAGGGCGCACGCACCAGCTCTTCTCTAAAATATGGTCGGAGAAAAGCTTGCTCGACGAATGGAATCTCAGCATCGTTTGGTCAGTCCGTAAGAAAGGAGAACCCTATAACAGCGCCAACTAAAGGAATAAGTTTCCTTAATATGGCGTATACGATCTTCGATGCCGTGCTGTGTGAAGGTCTGAAAGCCTTTGTGGATAATCCGATAGACTCCTATCAATGTGGGTTCAGGTTAGGTAAATCCACAGTAGACCAAATTGTCACGTTGAGCCGGATCTTGAAAAAGACGAATTAACCGAAACCTTTGATGTTTCAAAAGGATTAAGGCAAGGTGACGCACTGTCATGTAACTTTTTCAACATCGTGCTTGAAAAAATGATGCGAGACTCGCTGGCCAACACAACGTCTTGGCCAGAACGTCACAATTAATGGCTACACATTTGAAGTAGTCAAGAACTTCATCTGCATTGGCTCACTAGTGATCAGCGATAACAACACCAGGGCTGAGATCAAATGCAGAATTACTCTTGCCAACCGCTGCTTCTTTGGGTTCATGAGGTAATTGAGAAGTTAAGACCTCTCTTGAAAAACCAAATTAGCACTATATAAATCACTGATCATCCCGGTGCTGTTTTACGGTGCAAAGGGCTGGACCTTAATAATTTAATTTAATTTTCGTGGGGGCAACCACCCCCATTTATTAAGCTTAATTCAAGCACATGAACTTAATCTACCTTAACCTAACTTAAACTAGCTTAGTTGTTAAGGGGAAGGGAGAGGGGGGCATGAAGAAGAAGGGTTTTTAAGCATGGAGTGCTAAGGTTGAGGTCGAAGAAGGGATTCGAGTTGACTCTTCCGAGCATTCGTAAGATGGGTTCGTTGGAGCCATAAGCGGTACGGGTGGTGGGTACATAGAAGAGACGGGGGTTTCGTACATTGCGAGGGTTAGTGTTGAGAGAGACAGAGTTATAGAGGGTAGCGCAGTCAATGGAGCCTGAGAGGAGTCGATGGATGAAGAGGATGTCAGATACAGTTCTTCTTTCCTCTAAGGTGTTCATGTTAATTAATTTAAGGCGGTCGTGATAAGGTGGTAAGAGCAAAGGATTGTTCCAGGGGAGACCTCGCAGAGCAAAGCGTAAGAACCGGCGTTGGATGCTCTCGATTCTAGAAATGTGGATTTGCTGGTAAGGAGACCACACTTGAGAGGCGTATTCAAGGAGGGGCCGGACGAAGGTTGTGTAGAGAGATCGGGTGACGTAAGGGTTAGAAAATTCTTTAGACCATCGCTTCACGAACCCGAGTGCTGAATTAGCTTTAAGGATTATCTCGTCTATATGTGCGCGAAAATTTAGCTGTTGGTCACATAATATACCAAGATCGCGGATAATTTGAACGGTGGAGATGGGCTGATTATTGAGGTAGTAGAGACGGGGACGGGGTTTAATACGTTTACGTGAGAAAGTGATTGATTGGCATTTGTTAATGTTAAGCTCCAAGCAATTTTTGGAACACCACATGGAAAAACTATTGAGATCGGATTGAATAAGGGAAGAGTCGTGATTGGAGGAAATAGACTTGTAGAATTTGGTGTCGTCGGCATATAGTGAGATGTGGGAATTTTTAATCACTATATCAATATCGTTAATGGTAAGGACAAAAAGAAGTGGACCTAGGTGGCTCCCTTGGGGGACGCCGGAGGAAGCTAAGAAAGGATTGGAAAAGGCAGATCTGAAACGAACACTATAATACCGATTTTCCAAGTAGGAAGATATCCACTTCAATAAAATGGGTTCGAAGCACAGAGAAGACAATTTGAAGAGTATTAGATTGTGGGAGATTTTATCAAAAGCCTTACTGAAATCGGTTGAAACCATGTCGACATCTTTTCCATTCTCTAAAGCCGAGAGGGTAAAAGACACAAATTCAATAAGGTTTGTGGTTGTAGAACGGCCCTTAAGGAATCCGTGTTGTCTGGGGGAGATTAAAGACTTGCAGCGAAAGCTTAAGATTTCGTACAAAATGCTCTCGAAGATTTTGGGTATATGTGACAGTTTGGCAATGGGACGATAATTGTTAATAACATTCTTCGGACCTTTCTTGTGTATAGGGATTATAAATGAGGTTTTCCATAACTGGGGGAATTCACCTAAAGCTAGGGATAAACTGAAGATCTTTGAGAGAGGGAGAGAGAGGGTTGATGAGCATTTTTTCAGGAATATGGCAGGGAGACCGTCTGGTCCAGGAGTGAATTCATCATTAAGTTGATTTAGTTTGGTTTCGATGACATCGGGATCAACTGTATGAGGAAGAAAGGGCCCAAAGGAAAATTTCGGTAAATAGTCGAAGTAAGCGGGGTCTGGATGGAAGGAGTCGTCGGCGAATGATTGTTTAAAATAGGCGGCAAATAAGTTGGCGATAGTGTTAGGGTCATTAGAGGTTTGATCATTCAAGGAGAGAGAGGTAGGGTAACCATCAGATTTTCTTTTGTAGTTAACAAATTTAAAGAAGGACTTAGGATCACTTATAAGATTGGCTTGCGTTTCAGCTAAATAGCGTTGATAGAGGAAGTTGTGAAGGGCGGTAAAGTTAAGATAGCTGCCCATGTAGTTAGAAAAGTCTATAGGGGATTGGGTACGAAGGAAGATTGTCCACTGTTTATTTCTTTTGTTTCTTAGGGTGCGAAGTCTACGATTATACCAGGGTGGGGAGGTGGACAAAATTTTGCGTTGGGAAATTGGTACGTAAAGAGAGATAGAGTTAAATATTTCCCTGTAAAATTTGGATATTGCATCATTTATAGTTAGATTATCAAAATTGAAAGGGGCTTTTTTAAGGTATTCATTGATTTGGTGGAAATTTGCTTTGTGAAAATCGTGAGAAGGCAAAGCTGTGGAAGGGGTGTTCTGTAAAGGAGAATCGTGAAAAAAGGAAAGAAGGAGGGGGGGATGGAAGTTATCGATGGTTGAAAGAGAGAGGGGACAGAGTGAGACAGAGGAGTTGAAGGGATCAGTTGTAAATATGAGGTCTAGTTGTCTACCCATGTAGTTTAAGATGCCACTAACTTGACTAAGGTTTGAATCCGCAAGGCGATCCAAGAAGAGGCATTCTTTGGCAGTAGTGGGATTGGTGGCAATGAAATGCGATTCATCGTCTGATTGAGCCCATTTAAGATGAGGAAGGTTGAAGTCTCCGAAGAGAAGGATTTCATCCTGGGGGTCTCTTAAATCAATTATTTGGTCAATTGTGTTAATAGCCAGTTGATAGGATTCAATGGGCTGTGAGGGCAAGATGTAGAAACATATGATGTAGAGTGTCTTTTGGGGTAAGACAATTTTGATTGAAACATAGTCGAGATGGGGGGAGGACGATATTGCAATGAGGGAAGAGTCAAGGGAGTCAAGGACGGCTAGTAGGACTCCTCGACAAGGGCAACCCTCGGTGGCCTGACTGAGTTCGTCATCGCGATAGATGTTGAAATTTGTTGAAAACAGTTCGGAGCTACTTATGCTGGGGATCAGGTTCGTTTCGGTCAGAGCAAAGATTTCGAAGGGTAGAGCGTGCGACTGTTGAAAGACAGTTTGGGTTTTTGAGCGAAGACCTCTTACATTCTGATAGTAGAAGGTAAGAGGAAGATTTTGACTAAGTGGGGGTATTGATGGGAGAGGGATGGATTTAGGGACGAAAATACTTGTCGTGATCAGCTCTACTACGTTGCAGGTGGGATATTCGTTTTGAGTGAATGTATTGGCGGAAAGTTTCAAGATCTTTTGATACTTTTTGGGGCGAAATATTGAAGAATTCGTGATATTTGATATATAGGTTCTTGAGGCTAGCGAAGTCAGTAGGAAGGCCTTCCTGTTGGATGGAGACCATAACGCTTGTGTTTGTCTTACCTTCGTAGCAAATCGAATCGGATTTATCGTGAAGGTATGCCAAGAAGAGACGAATGTTCTCGTATGTCTTCTTATCCCTCAGACGGGAGAGAGCGTAGCGACTTTGGATAGGGTCGGTAGTTAGCTGGGTAAGTTTAACTGTAGGGGGCAGAAGAGGATCAACGAAAGATTGGGGGGTGACACAGGGGTGGGGAAGTGGGGCAGAGGTAGTTGCTGTGGGGAGAGATGGGGAGTTGGGCGACGGAATGGGATTGGGGGTGTGGGTGGAGGGTTTGGAGGGGTTAAGGATATGTGAGCTTCGGAAATTGGGATACTTGGCTCCGGACGTGAGGTCGAAGTTAGGAAGTGAATTCGGGACCGGTGAACGGGGTGCAGGCATGGTTGTGGTTGTTGGAGTCAAATTGAACGAAACGCGTTGAGGTTGGGATTTTGGCGGAGCTGTGCGAGACGGATATAAGTGTGAAATTGATGGATGTGCAAAGGTAGGAAATAGGTTAGTTTTGAAACTCCAGTTTTGGTGGGAATTGGGGGGAACTTTGGGATGCTTACTGGACTTGGGTTGAGAATTAATTTTTTGAGGAAAAGCAGCTTGTTTTTTAGCTACTTTGGGTTTAAGTTTAGGAAAAATTTTATTAAAATGTAAGGTTTTACCAGAAGGGGTGAGAAAAAGCCATCTGTATTTGAGGGGGATATCGAATTGAAAGGAGTTGGGCTTATTAGGTATTTTTTTACAGTTAGTTATAACTATATTATATTTCTTATAAAAACAGTTAGCTAACCAAGCAGGATCCGCATTTTCAGGCGCACCGTCAATTGTGAGTTTGGCGGAGTTGTTGTCGCTGATTTTTTGAAGCCTGTTGTTCCATTCAGATTGAGTCCAGGAGGTGCCAAATCGTTGAATGGTCGGTGACTGAGCTGGTTGAGAAGTTATGTTTTTCAAGGGTTGTGTCGTTGATGCTGAGGTTTTTGATAGGGCTGGAGCTTGAGACCGTAGGGTTTCATTCAACTCATCCATAATCGGTGTATCGTATGAAAGAGGTTGAGGGGTGTTGTTGGAACAAATAGGTAAGTATTTGACTTCTTCAATCAAATCGCTTAGAATCTTCCGATTAGCAGCGACATCTTTTTGAATATCACCAAGCTTAAGGTTAAGATCCAAGAAGCGAAAGTCACTACTGGAGTTTTGGAAATGGATTTCCAGGTCAGATCTCAGTGATTTTATGCAGTTCATAACCGGTACGTGTGAGTCCAAAGAAAATTTAAGGTCAGTACACAGAACACCAAACCACGAATCGAGAACAGATTTAATATCAGACGTAAAGGTCGCAATTGGGGAGAAGTTGGGCTCACTTGGAGGCTTATTCAGAGAGACGTCGATAACTTCCAGGTGTTTGTCCAAGGCATTGATTTTGGATCTTAGCGCACTAATAGACGTTTCTAAAGTGGTGTTAAGATCATCGAGACCCTTATTTAGGTCACCGTAGCTCGAAAGTTGGGCAAATGTCTTTTTATGACATAATTTATTGTCTGATGTGAATGAGGCAATGGAATCGCTGACACACTTAATCGCGAGCATAATGTGCGAAAGGGAAATGTTTTTGCACTCATTGCAGTAAAACAAAAAATTACTGCAGTAGTCTTTAAGATAAACACTGGCACGTTTGCTGAGACCGGCACATAAGGGGTGGAACGAGTTACCGCAGATACCATTACAGGCCAATAAATCGGCATTGGTATCGTTGGAAATACAATTTTCATACGCGCACTGTGACATAATTGTTTATATTTTTTTGTTTTTGAATTGAGGTCGAGGGGAGTAAACGAGAACAAACTTATTTATTGGGTCAATAGAGCAGGGTAGGCAGAATTATTGTTATTATTATGTTTTTTTTTTTTTTTTTGTTTTTTATTATCACTTTGTTGCTTCGATTGGTTGTTTTTCTTTATTCTTTTTTTATGTTCTTTTTATTTCGCTATGATTTAAAAGGAGAACTGGGAAATACCAAGGCACGTCCGCACAGGTAAAGAGCTAACTGACAATCGAAAAAAAAGGGATGAGGATGCCTTTGGTCGGTTCGAGAGGAAAATTCTGCGTTCAGTCTATGGTACCGTTTATAAAAACGGAGAGTGGAGCAGAAGATACAACGACGAGCTGCAAGGGCTGTACAGCGGCAACGGCCTAGTGCGACGTCTCCGGATCGAACGACTAAGATGGCTAGGCCAATTTTTCGAATCCAACCCTAAATGGCGACCAGCAGAGGACGACGGGATCTAAGGTAGCGGACTCAGGTGGAAGAGGACCTTAACCAACTGGGAGTGCGGCACTGGAAACAACTAGAAAAATATCTTAGCAGTTGGAGACGCTTGTTGGTTGAGGCCCAGGTTCTCACCGGACTGTTGTGGCATCTAAGAAGAAGAAGAAGATCTGCCCTTTAATAATATGGATCGGTTAATAATCATTCTGCGTGCTAAAATTGTGAAAACTTAATACAAAAATAATGATTCTTTAGTAGGTACGTATTGCGTATTAGGCGGTGATTATGATCGATGTAATCGTCTGCTGGAAAGTACTGGAAGCATAAACTGCAAAAAGAAAGAGTGGTTCGTATACAGAAGTCTGAAGACCTCTCTATCATCGAAATGTACGCTCAGCCAAAAAGATGGCTGCCGTTAGTGAAAGCGTTGAAGAAAATCCAAATCGATCGCTTTCACGGCGACCACAGCATTTGGTCAAATCTGTTTGGCCTCAGGTGGAAGATATGGATCTGAAAGAAATGCAGTTTCAATAAGACATTGGCACATCTCACAAAGCACGTCCCATTTTGGCTTTATTGCAAGCAAATTGAATGAAAATTGATCGAATTCTAAATCATTTTTATTATTTTTTAAAATGCGGGCTAATGCTAACAAATAGCATAGAGCTCTGCGACTAGAGTAGGTCTATTGTGCCTGCTAGCCAATTAGACGAGGAGTTCCCCTACTTTCTTAATAAAGCTGAGGATGTCCCTCGTATGAGCTCAGCCGATCCCCTCATGAGTCATGATTTCTTTAAGGAGGATACGCTTCCTAAGATGGCAGAGGGCATAGTATACGCTCTGCAGTTTCCTCGTCCTCTAGACAGAGTCGACAATCGGTTTCAGACGAGAGATTAATTTTGTTAAGTCCCGATAGGTAGCTGACCAGTCTTCTGATATCGAGAATATTGATAGAGTGTTTGTTCAGGTTCCGTATGAATTTCTTCGATTGTCGAGGTCCTTGAACACTGTTCTACAAAAGTTGTGATTCTTCCCACTTGTCTAAGAGAAAATGAATCTTTGATTTGGGGATTCCGCAAACAGGTTCGGCACCTATATACCTTTCGCTGGAACCTTTCTTAGCGAGTTGGTCGGTGATTTCGTTGCCTTTGACCTGACACCCACCATTATTTGACCTTATTTCTTTTGCCCAGGTCTTGCAGGGCATCGTGGCAATCCCTGATGGATTTGGAGTTCGTACTGTACGAGCCCAACGACATGAACTCGGCCTGACTGTCTGAGAGTATATTGTTGGTTATACCTCTTACGCCCGTCTCTAAGTTTAGATTGACACATGTTAGGATGGCTTATATAGGCAGTTCGGCTTGGAAGACACTAGGACTAGTTCGCAGTAGCCTCGATATCTTCCGATTTGGTTCAAAGATGCCAGCGCCAACGCCGGAATCCAATTTGGGTCCATCTATGTACCACCTCAGGACTTTGACATTTAGCAAGTGATCACCGCTTTCCCAAGCCTTGTGGTTAGGTATCAATATCTCAAACCTTTTGTCAAAGGTGATCTTGTGTGCTAATGCGTCCGAAACCGTGGTAATCATGTCGAGCTCAGGAAGGTATTGCAGTATGGATATGTGACCCAATGGTCTACATGTTCGGTCCGTTTTCGAGCGGAGGAGTCTGATTGCTTCTCATATAGCAACCTTTTTAATAAAAAGGTGCAGTGGAGTACGGTGCCTCTTGGGCTGGGATCGGTGACGTTCATTAGAGCATCGAGAGGTGGTCGCTGGGTAGTAGAACCAGGGTAATGTACCCTAAGCAAAATTTCCAAGGTTTCGCTGCGATTTACAGTGATTTGCGAAGCAGCCTGAGACCATTTATGTGATCTTGGGATGGGACTTTATAGAGTCGAGCCGCGGATATTACTGAATCTACACTTTCGCAATGTTTCCCCCAAGATCACTTGGATTTCCTCAATTCGAGGTTGTATTTGCGTTTTGTTATCTTGGTTGGACGGCTCTTAGTAGTTGCCACCTGTGATATTGTTGTCGCCTGTGATTTTGGGCCGCCACTGGTTGATGCCGCGGATACGGTAGTAGGTGAAACTACCGTACTAGTATCTGCAGCGACTGGTGAATGTTCAACTGACACCGTCTCGTGACTTCTTATAATGATTTTCATATCATTAAAACGATAAGCCACATTGCATTTTAGTTCCAGGAGCTGTCGCTGATTGCTGATTGCTAGAACCAGATGCAAGAGGTCTGTTTCTTTATCTGGTCTGCTTTGCATGACTCTCCAGTGCTGTGCATACAGGCCTTCGTTTTGTTAGTCCAGCGCCGCCAAAAGTTAGTTATGGGTAGAACGATGCTCTGTAGCCCCGAACGATGTGAGGTTTCGGGAAGGCGTCTTCTTCCACAAGTTTGACATCAAGTCCGCTTTTTTTCTTTTATAGCCGTGAAGTTGGATCTCATCCAATCGGTTGTGGTTGTGTCGGCGCACAAAGGAGAGTCAACCTGACCTATGTATATGTCGACCCCTTGAAGTGTGATTTTGCTCCCTTACCTAGCAGTTTAATCGAGTTGTCAATCCGAGCCTCTTGAATTGCCACCTTTTGTGCTATGGTAAGGGGGTTTGCGACCAGATCATTTGGAGACGACAACCAGTCTTGTTTTTCCAGCTATGCTGCTGTAGCTTTCTTTGTCGGCTTGCGGATTGCGAATTCTCCTGCGTTTCTCCTGCAGGGTTCGGCGGGGTGCTGTCCGGCGGAACGAACTCATTTCGGTTCCGAACCTTTAGTTGCAGGGGCAGATTTTGTGTATATAAGAGCTTCTCTAGTTTTTCCCTGCTTAATGGCGGCCTTAAAGCATCCTCTTAAGACCAGGCGGTAGAGACTTATTCTCCACACCAGTGGTTTCGTTTCACATCGGCTTATGACAATCAGCGCTCGAAGTGTTTATGCCATGGAACAGTATTCACCAGCGTGACGCGATATTATCATGCAGCTTTGCACTAACAAAATGTCCTCAATAATGAAAACGCAACGAGCCTATAGTGCAATCATGCCTATCGAATGAACAAATCGCCTTTAGACCACACCATCCGTCAATTCTACAAAAAAATGTATCATCACCATCGGCAATCATTTTAAAACCAGTATTCAAGGCTAAGGTCGCTCGAGGCGGTCTGATGAGAACGTTGAGTCTGTACAGAGCCGGTTTGGGAGATCACCGACAGCCGCTTTATTGCGTTCTTTGTTTCTCTGTTGCGCGATTTCTAGAGAGTATAATTTTGCAGTCTTAAAGAATCCATACTTCTTCCTGTGGGGTATTGAAGTTCTAGGTTAGTTTCGAAAAGCAATATCTGATAGTTAAGGGCCACTATTCAACCCCAAATGATTCATTTTCTAATGGAGTGGAAGGGTACTCTTGCGGTGATCATTTACGCATCATCATTATTACGCATGATCATTATTCACAAAGTGATTAAGTAAATTTCCTAAGACACTATAGATACTTGACTAGCTTTGGTACATAACCATGGACAGCGACAAATCTTTCCGAGCTATGCATACATATATTTGAGAAAATAATAACGGTGAATTGAAAAATAAATAAGTGGAAACCTGGCATTCGCCTGTTGTCTAACAAACAAGAATTTCATTATCCACTTCTCGGACTGTTGTTCTATCGTTTTCCTGTCGTCCTGTTCGCACTCCGTCACATCTAAAAATAACAGAATCAAGGTCCTTTATTATTCAATCCAATAAACGGTCACAATCCGCTTCGAAACCACAGGACCCCAGTATATTGTGATTCCCGATTATTTTGATTAAAAATTCCCGATAAAGGTGTAATTAAAAAACTTTTTCTCAACATCTAACACCCAGCCAACGTCATATCCTCCTTCGGCTTATCTCTACCAAAGACGGTAAACAGGATCTGCTCAAAGGAAGCGAACTTAAAACTTCAACTTCAAAGTTCGTTTGTTATTCGTCTCTGTTCACCCCTCGCCCACACATTGTCGTCATCGTCCCGACACAACCGGAAACGAGAATCTGAAAAGTTCCGCAACAATTTTGTTCCTTTTCCTTTTCTTCTTTCCTTATTTTTGGTTTCCTCCTCATTTTGCTTTACAACCCAGTCGTCAGCGTATCTCGTTCGATGCCAAATGGAGATTGAGTCGGAATGGTGCGAGAATGAAATCAGAAAACGATAGCTCCTCTAGGGAAGTCCTTTACAAGACACCTCATCCTTTAGTGTCCGTGTTTGGTGTGTGTGTAGCGCCTTTCGATTCGTTTGTTCGGTCGCCTTCTATATCCTCGTGTTGCGTTTGCTTTTCTTATTCGCAATCGAAGAAAAACTTAAAAGTAAACAAAAGTTTGTGCGCGATGTGATACTTTGGGAAAATCTTCTTTAGTCCCCGTATGGGTTTGGTTCAGTCGCCTTTCGTTCTACGCTTTCGTAGGCTACGACGTTGTTCGGTATCGAGTAAGCCATCTGTAGGATCACTCAAAGTTTTCCCATTTAAGAAAAACTTTGCCATTGCCTTTCCACTTGCTTTTTTGTTTTTTTTTTTGGTTTCTTGTTCCAGGATGGGAGAATCTATATTAACCTGGTGTCAGTATACGGTAGTCCTCAGTATTCTGGTTTATTCAATCCTGTGTGGAGGATAGAGCAGCAAGAAACAAGGGTAACAAATGACTGATAGAGCATGGGGCCTCGGGTGCTCATTGTTATTTCATCTGCTGCACTAGAAGTTGAAAGTTTACGCTGTGAATTGTGAAATGAGGTGGGGATTGTGGCATTTTATTTGTCATTTCAGACAGGCGAAAGTTTTTCAGAGTCGGTTCCATAGATGGAAGGATTC
The DNA here is from genome assembly GCA_958301585.1 of Merodon equestris. Classification (NCBI taxonomy): domain Eukaryota; kingdom Metazoa; phylum Arthropoda; class Insecta; order Diptera; family Syrphidae; genus Merodon; species Merodon equestris. The sequence continues at coordinate 60,249,028 of OY284416.1, forward strand.
GAAGCGGCACGTAGTTGGGCAGGAGGATTGCGTGTGTTTTCTGGTTTCTTTCGTTCTTTTTTTGTCATTCTGTCAATCTTTTGTTTGGGCTTAGGCGGAAGTTGGAAGTTTGTCCTGTGTTGTAGTACTGTCACCTGTTTAGGGATAAATATCAAATTGAAGGACTTATGGGGCGTATAACTTATAGGCTGTTGCACAAATGGCATTTAACTGTCTTTAAGAATGAAGATAATTTGCTTGATGACAATGTCTATTTATATTTGACTCGATGACAAGCTAGATGGTTTCTGGCCCTGTCGGTATATCGCACATAAATATAACACTTGAGATCTGCTTTATAAATCACCGTTAAATACAGCAAGATAGCATCAAATAATAAGATATGGTAAGCTTGTAGGAAGTATAGACTCTCTGATAGGCCATAGTAGATTTTGTCGCTCAAAACTAATTCAGGGCTGCTTTAAAAAAATGTTCTCTTACTGCTCAATTATTAGATATTGTAACTGAGAGCAAACATTTCACTTCTTCAGCACAAACCGAGGGACTTCACTATTTCCCTTTACAAAGGGTTGAAATAGCGACTGAAAATTGGCTGCGGACAAAGTGACAAAAAACATTAGGAGCTACGGAGAAACTCGAAGAATCGAGGCTTGGATTACGTCGGCCTTAAACAGACCTACACGAGTGGAGGGTTTTTTTTCGATATGGTCGTAGGAATGGTAATGTAGTAAAAAACTCAAAGAGCTGCGACGAAAATTATTTATGTTTAAGTCGATGACCAACTGGATCAAGATCAGTTACGATCAAGTTGAAGTTTCAGACTGTCAAAATGAGCCAGGTCGAGATGCTCTTTTACGGCGAGACATCATGTTCTTTTGATAGATTATTGGAAAAAGATTGAGAAAAATATAAGGAGGGCGGGGTGGCTCGAAATGAAAACTCTATATTAAAAAATGTCCCTCCATTATTTCTGTTCAGCTCTCAAAAATAAACTCATCTATTTCCCTTGGAGAATTTACCCAGATATGGAGAAACCGCTCTTATAACTCCTGTCCACAAAAAAGGTCAACAACTACCGTCCCATCGCCAAAATGTCACATATACTCGAAAGTATCTTGTATGACACTCTAAGTTTCCCTTGCAAAACTCTAATCTACACATGGCTTATCCAAATGCCAACCACAAACCTTGTCGAATTTGTGTCCTTCACCCTCTCAGCATTAGAGAAAGGTAATGAGGTCGACGTCATTTCAACTGATTTCAGTAAAGCCTTCGACAAAATCTCTCACAAACTAATTTTTTTCAAACTGTCTTCCCTTGGCTTTGAGCCCACTGCATTGAAGTGGATATCTTCTTATTTAAAAAAACCGTTACTACAGTGTTCGTTCTAGGTCTACCATTTCTAACCCTTTCTTAGCGTCTTTCGACGTTCCACAAGGCAGCCTCCTAGGTCCACTTCTCTTTATTCTTACCATTAACGAGGTTTAGTTTGTCGTCAAACATTCCCACCTCTCACTGTACGCCGACGACACCAAGTTCCTCAAAACCATTTCCTCGCAACAAGATTCTTCCCTTATTCAATCGGATCTTAACAGTTTTTCCGTCTGGTACTCCAAAAATTGCTTGGAGCTTAACATTTCCAAATACCAATCTATCACTTTTTCAGGTAAACCAATCAAACCTCCTCCTCGTCTCTAATTCCTCAATAATCAGCCCATCTCCTCCGTTCAGGTTATCCGTGATCTTGGCATACTTTGTGATCAAGAGCTCAATGTTCGCGTTCATATTGAAGATATAATTCTTAAAGCCAACTCTGTTCTCGGTTTCGAGAAAACTTTGTTCGTCCCCTTCTTGAATACGCATCTCACGTGTGGTTACCTTATCAACAAACCCACATTTCTAGAATCAAGGGCATCTAACGTTTTTTCCTATATTTCGCTCTTCGAGGTCTGTCCTTTGTTCTTTGTTCTTATCACTACTAAGACCGTCTTACACTAATCAATTTGAGTACGTTGTAGGAAAGAAGGAGGGTATCTGATATAGTCTTCATTCATAGACTTCTAAGAGGTACCTCTCATTGACTGCGCCACCCTTTATAACTCCTTATCTCTTAACACTAACCCTCGTGATACACCCAATCCTCGCCTCTTCTACCTATCAGAACCCCACATCTCCTATGGCTCCAATGAAACCATTTCCCATATGCTCGGAAGGGTTGATTCAAATATTAACTTCAATTTCTCAGCAACCCATGCCTAAAATTCCGTCTTCTCAATAGCCTTCCTTCTCCCAATCATAGGTTCTAAGGATCGCGCCCTCTCACCCGTTCTTCTTAGTTATTGAGTTAGATTAAGTTAGCTTGAATTAGCTCGTGGGGGTGTTGGCCTCCACGAAAATTAAATTAAAATTCAAAATAACTTCGGATATTAAAGAACAAATGCAGACAGACGGCATTTTTGGTCCCTTTGTACCAATAGAATAATATATTGTAGCAAAAGCATATATGAAAGAGCCATGAGCCATGTTGAATGACTTGCTTTTATATGAATCCCTATGTCAATAGTGTTGCAGGAGACGACGACATGCGCATACCAGAAAAAACCTCAACCATGAATTTTGATAGAAATAACTATAACTAGGGAGGCCTATTGGGGCCAACTTCGTCCCAGATTACATCACGATCTGAGTAAATAAGCATATCGAAGAAAGAGCCTCAAACTTGCTTGTTTATTGTCAAAAACACTCTTCGTTTCATAAAGGACAAGTACAAGGCGGTTCAACATGAATCACCCTATCGGAAGATATTATAATTTTTGCAAATGACGTCATATGTCAATCATATTTGACATTTGTGAACTAGACAGCTGCAGTAGAAAAAACAGGCAAACAATGGAGCGCTATGCTCCGCAAGAGCGTGGAATAATTGTGTCGATTTTTTTGACCGATAATCGGTCGGTGGTTAGCGCACCGTGAATTTCGACGTCGATTTCCTAATCGCGTCGCTCAAACTGGACCAACATTCCGGCGCTTAGCTATTCCACTCGAACAAACTGGAACCATAGGAGACCATGCAGGGTGTGGCCGTCACCGGACTGGTGGTTCGGCAGAGAATATCGCGGCTGAGGCTGTCGGTGTCGCTGAAAACGAAGAAATATCAACAAGACGACGGGCCACGTAATTGGGCATCATCAGACGGACTTTACAGCGGATTTTAGTGACATGTTCCCGTACAAAGCGCAAAGAGTGCATCAGTCAGTTAAAGGGTAACACCACTCTAGAGGCATAAAATAGGCATTGCTTTGATAATTTATTTTGAGAAGATGAAAACAGAAATCGGTTTGATTTTTTCAGGGACTCTTAAGGGTACTTTGGATACAAAATTCCGGCTGTAGAGCCATTCTTGCAGAATGCCTTTTTTGACCCAAACGGGCGGACACGTACCTCGGGGACAGCACCTAGAATAAAACAATAAATGTTTCCTTAAAGCAAACTAAAATGTTTCCAAAAACTAGTGAAGTAACATACATACGATTATTTGAAAATGATTTTTGGAAAAATGGCACGAGTTTGAAAAATAACTTCGATTTTTCGTCAAAAATGGATACTAAATCGTCCGTAAAAAAGTCTAGATAAACCAATTGAGAAGTTACAGTAAAATTTTCAAAGCTATTCATTGAGCGGGTTTGAGCAGTGTGTCCGTCCGATTTTGAAAAAGTGATTTCCGGAAAAACGCGTTTAAAATTTTATAACTACTTAAACCTTTCAAAAATTCAATTTACCCTTAGTCTGGGATGCCTGCGCCATACTTCCATATCAACATCCTTCCCTTCCTGCACCTTTCTGAATGAGTTTTTATGCAGCATCAGTGAGTGATCGTTCCGAAAGTTTAATGCGGCGCTCGTTGGCTTCTACTCAGAAGTTGTAGCGGTTTGGTCCAATATTTATTCCCAAATTTTGCATAAGGCGCATTATACTTCATAATCTATCATTGTATACGCCAACTGCAATATACTCTGCAGTATCAAGTACGTGTTTTCAACTGGAGGTTGATTTAGGTGCCATAGACCACACTGTTGCGTTGAAACTTTTATTCGAATTTTGCGTGAATGCGCCGATACATCGAGAGAGAAGATCATCGGTATTTAATTCTTTGTATACTGGAGTGATTGGTTCGTAAACTTCTTGAGAGAGTGGTGCTTTGTGTGTGCAACTTTTATCTCCAGTAGCCTCTGCCTTCTGCCTCATACACCAGGATGCTTCTCCGCGCGGGCACTTGTCATGTTTTGGTTTTTGGTTAGTGGATAGTTTGTGGTCCAAAGTAGCGTAAATGTCATTTTTCGATAGAGTTTGAATTTCGACTTATTTCTACTTATACAGGTCAGCCGCTGTTTGTAAAACGTGAGCTATAAGAAACTCGCCCCAAGCAGGGTTGGACATGATACTCCATCTCTTTCCTCTGGATTTATTCATTAAAGGCTGTGCTGAAAAAAACGATTTCTCCCTCTTTGTGGAAACAAGCCAAATATGCAGCTATAGTCAGAATAATAAATGACCTAGGAAAGAAACATGGTTCTAGTCGCCTCGTAGCTACGACCGACTAAATTTCGCCCCACAATGACTTTTCTCTCAAAATGCCAATCATTTCCCCGGCAGAAACGAGTCGCTATCAAACGCCGTGATCAACGACCACGGAGATTACCCTCTTCAACGACGGATCGAAAATGGACACAGGCATTGGGGCCGGGTTCTACTCTGACACCCTGCATAAGCAGGAATCATATAGGCTCCCTGATTTGTGCAGCGTCTTCCAAGCAGAAATAGAGAAAGCAGCCAAACACCTACAGGTAACCGATATTCCACCATCGGATATCATTATCTTTGTAGACAGCCAGGCTGCACTGAAGTCAATAGGATTCTGTACAACGAGATCAACGGCTGTCATGAAATGTCATCACTCACTAAAGTCCATCAGACACCACAAAGTAAGACTCTACTGGATTCCGGGCCAAAACTCAATCGCAGGGAACGAAAGAGTAGAAGAATTGGCCAGGCAAGGGTCTGAACTGGACATCAGTAAAGCGGACACGTCACTGCAACCGCCGATCAGTGCATTATACCGGATCATAATTGACACAATTATAAAAGGAGCCAACTCGTCTTGATTTACAAGAAACGACAGCCAAACGACAAGATCATCGTGGTCAAAGCTTAATATCGGAAAAACAAAGAAGCTCTTGGCGCTGGACCGGAGCAATGCTCCGGAAATGGAACTCGGGATCCAGCGATCTCTGCCGGAGCTGCGGCGATGAGGAAGAAGCCGAGACGATCCAATATCTGCTTTGCCATTGCCCAGCTCTCCAGTATCAGCGCCTAGACTCGCTGGGCCAATCTCACAGAGATTGCGGGCCTAGCAAATGCGTATATATCGGATCTTCTAAAATTCATAGAGCACGAGGTGGTTTCAGCCACCACGTGATAGTACAGGTTAATTGTACACAAATGAAGGGAATCACGGAAATTTTGTGGTTCCGCATTATAGGAAAATATCGTAAACTCGGTCTAATGCGGATAAAAAGCATTCCAGCACGCAAGGGCTATTGTGAATTAGCTTTAAGCGCTTAACGCTCGCTCCGAGGCGCTTCCGAATAATTTAAAATCGAACCGCAACACTTTTTTTCGACTATACATACAGCTGCCATATCATTTTTGTGACCCTCAAATATACTCCAAACGGAAAAAAAATCGAAAATGTCAAAATCCAAGAGTGGTGTTTCCCGTCGCGTGTAAATTACTGTCAAGTCATCCTTTATCTCATAAATCATAACAGTTACGTTAATAAGCAAATTCCTCATTTTTGGGGCACTGAGAAGCCGCGTGTATTGTACGAAGAGCCATAATGGATATTGGGAAGGGATCATTTCCTGGTGGCGTAATCTTCCGTTTTGGCGATTTGGCATAGCCAGCAAGATCACCCGGTTAAACCATTCCGGACTTCTTTCTTTGGAATTAGTTAAAGTCGCCGGTTTATATCAACAAGCCTGAGACAATGGTAGTTCATAGAATGCGAATATTTATCACCGGCATTCTTGCAGATTCAAACTAAAAAAAATCCAGGCCCAAATAAAGATTTCCACCACTCAAAATATTTTTGTTTTTTATTTAGTAAAAAAGTAATTCAAAAACAAAATTGGATGATTAATTTTGCGCCATCTTGTAGAATAGACGTTTTATACCCGAAGCAATCTTCGACGTGACGGTGTGCTCTACTCATTTCCTAGAATTTTTTGTACAAATTAATTAAATCAAAACGAAACTGTTCTTCCTAATTTTTACCACCACTCTCTGCTGAGTGAGCACAGGGAAAAGCATTAAGGCAATTCTTTCATAAATGATGCAATAAACTAAGTGAATAGAAGAGATCACCAGATCTTGTTAGTTGCATCGAAAATTCGGTAGCATGAGTCCAAATCCTCTTTTGCACTTAAGCTTTCCCTTGAAATCCCACAAAAACTACAGAGCTGATCCTTTCTTTTACACCCCAAAGATTTATTTCAAAGAACGTGTCTTGTACACACGAACATACACTCGAAAGTAGCGGTTTTCCAGGAATCAACATCGTATTACGAGCAAATAATAAATATCCCTCTTTCAGCTGGAATTAATTAACCAGCCGACGTGTGGGCTTACAAGCAATATAACAGGATTACGTTACAAAACCACTTCACGTCAAAACAGTTGCTGTTGTAGGACTCGATGTAAAAATAATCGTATGTAATAACGACCTCAAGGAGTTTACTTTCCGTCCTGTCGTGACTGCCTTTAATTTATCCACCAAACCAGAAAACCAGAGTAAAGAGGATATGAAATAACTGTCACCGAACAGGATACCCAACCCTATTCAAATGCTATGTCATCCGGTAACCTCACTATCCATCCATCACCTCTGATTTTCGATTCGTACGAACACCCTTGAATTCATAAGCCGAATCCTATAGATTTTAATCCTTTTGAATGACGCACTATACTTAATACAACGATCCAATTACATAATTAATTTCATTTACCGATACAAGATGAAAGAAGAAAAAAAAGTTCTTTTACAGGCGCTCTACATCCCCGCCGCGTCGGGATCCCTAAAGAAAGTTCTACAAACGTTTTTTTTTCTCAGTTGCTGGTGATTAAATAGTACTCGTAATACCCACATTCGTGTTCCACGAGCTGGAGGAGGCACATCGCTGAGGGTGGCGAAGAAAGTTTGCTATAAGGAATCTGCTGTCGCAATGGAGGGTAAAACTTTTCCAAGCAGTTCTTCCAGGGTATTTAATTTATTTAAGGATCTGACACGTTTCCTGACTGATTTTGCTTTCGCGGCGAGGTTATCATCATGTGCGCATTTTCGTCACTCAATAATATCAACTCGTCCTCGTTTACTTAAACTGTGATTTGAATGTGGGCGGTGGTTAGCAGATGGGTGGTGTAATCAACAGGATAATAATTTTGGTTCCTAAATGACAGATGAGAAGAGATACAAGATTGCCGCATGGAAGGCATATGAATTCGTGAAGTCGGCGAGAAGGTGCAGATGGAAACGACCATATTATGTATGCCAGGCACGTTAAAGGTTTTTATATGTGCCCTTCGGACGGAAAGGACTCACGTCCGGTTGGTAATACGACTGCACATCAAAGTCGTATATGTAATCATTGTCTGTGGCATTCCATGGACATTGTATTACAATCTAATATCTGTTGACTTTCATGTCTCGTCCTTCGTATTTGGGCTTGTTCCGGCTCGTATTCTTTTTCGTCCTTTTTTATTATCAATTTGAATTATTTATGGAGTCTTAGAAGGACATTAACTTTATTGTATGTGGTTGGGTGGTGGTTGCTTTGTCCTCATGGTGGAACTGGAGAAAAGCTGTGTTGTTCAAGGATAACATTGCAATTTTAAGGTGGGTAAGGTCACAATGATGACAGTGATTACGTTGGCGGTGATTACATATTACTGCAGAGCACGATGGATATTTGTGCCTTGGGTCACGTTGAGTAATGACCGTGATCTTTGGTCGATTTAAGTTGCTTATATGGCAGTGAGCTGATACGTGATGTTACAGATTATTATCAGCCTCGTACCGACATATGAGATACTGTAACGAGGTGCCGAACGAGAGTCTCTGGGGTAATCAATCAACAAAGACATTCGGTATGAACCTGGGCTACACCTAGGGTCAGTTACGTTTATCCTGTCTTTATAGAGCATATGATACAAAATATCGGAGACGGGCAGCCAGGGTACGGACATTCATGTCGTAAAACCTTTGAACTATGGAAGGCTACACATTTTAAAGAATGATGGACGTCAATTCTCAATAGCTTACTTAGGGTTATTCGTAATTGAAAGATTTACGAGTTCGACATTGTAGGGGATGGGGAAACAAAAGAGCAAATTGACAAATCGGCAAATCGGCAAATCGACAAATCGGCAAATCGACAAATTAACAAATCGGCAATCGACAAATCAGGAACAAATCGACAAAGACGACAGAGACCACGTAAAAGTAAAAACACGGCGCGATGTTAATAGTTTGACAGCTTTATTGAGAGTGCTCTTTTACAAGACGATATGTAGGCTAAAATACATCTAGCTTGCGGGACTATCGGTCGATTTGAGAGCGGGTCATACAGTAAGATGATAATACGTCACATATCATACGATAATACAGTCAAGTGTATATATTAGGGACATAAGTACTTGTATGTATATAAATGCGTACATTTTCGTTAAAATAGGGTAACCAAGTCGACATATTTGCAAATTGCCTACAACTCGGTCATCCTGACCATAAATCGTCCTCGATTTGATATCGTAAACATTCAAATGTCCAAAGTAATTCAATTCACAAAATATCTCACAATGATAAAATAACTTACATATATAAACGAAATGTTCATCCAAACAATAACATCATACATATTTTGATTCCATAAATTTAAAATATTGAACGTTAGAACTAATTTGAAATGAAATGAGTTGAATATTTATACATGCAATAAGTCCTTATGCGATCACATAAGGTTTCATATTATCTGGAGAGGCTACACCCTCATATCGAACGCGAGATACTTGAAGATTTTCAATATCTTTTATAACATATCTATCATTCGATAGTACCTTTACTACCTCAAACGGTCCTTTATATTTTTTCAAAAGTTTCTTGTTTATCCCGGGAGTAGTAACTACATTTTTAACCATTACAAAATCGCCAATTTTATATAAACGTGGTCTTTTGTGACGTTGATCATAATAAGCTTTATTGACATCTTGACTACGAACAATATTTTCGCTTGCTTTTTGTCGCGATACATTCAAATCCCTTGGTCCTTGATCCTGTATATTTTGTTCTAAGTAGTTTCGAATTTTGTCGCAAACATTTCCCCGTTGTGCAATACCGAATACCAGCATACTAGGACTAAATCCTGTGCTTTTATTGGCCACATTATTAAGGGTGAATTCAACTTTGCTCAAATATTTGGTCCAATCACCTGGCTCCACTTCAGACTCTTTGCTCAACATCGGCGTAAGACTTCTGTTTACCCTCTCCACTTGTCCGTTGGATTGGGGTGAGCTTGTAGCTACTTTAATGTGTTGGATACTATACTTATTACAGAAATCGGAAAATTCTTCTGAGGTGAAACAGCTACCCCTATCGGAAATTATGCGGGTTGGCCTGCTGTAAGCGGAAAAGTAGGATTCTAGGGACTTAATGACATCCTTGGTACTAGTGGTATTCACTGCGTAAAGTTTTGTGAACTTCGAAAAACCATCAACCACTAAAAGAATATATTTCCTCTTGTTTCTTACAGAAGATGGCAGTGGACCATAGTGGTCAACGTGAAGAGTTTCAAATGGTTGATCTCCCTTCGGAATGTTATGTAATACTCCCTCCTTTTTACCAGTTGGTGGTGAGAAATGTATACATTTTAAACAAGTACTTATGTAGTCTTTGATTTTAGTTTTCATACTAGGAAACCAGTAGGTTTGTCTCAAAAAATCGTAACATTTCTCAACACCAACATGGCATAAGGCGTCATGATGTGTTTGTATGACATTCCTTTCCATCTGTGATGGAACATAAAAGAGAACTTTATGATTTACCTTACGATATACTAGTCCGTTGATTAGCTCATAATCAGAACTTTCTCTTTCCTCTAAGTCTTTAACTAACTGCCTGATGATTTGATCTTTCTGTTGAGATGCCGCAAGTGCGTGCTCAAAGGAATCTGGCTCTACAAAAAGGATGTTATGACATCGACTGAGGGCATCAACATGCATCATTCTCTTGCTATCCCTATGTTCAAGAACATAGTTGTAGTCCTGAAGCTCTAGAGCCCAGCGCGAGATTCGTGGATTTAATAATTTTTTATTAAGTGTTAAAGTGAGCGACTTGCAATCGGTTACAATTTTAAACTTAATACCTGTTAAGTAAATTCTGAATCTCCTCAACGCATATACAATCGCAAGAGTCTCCAACTCGTATGAATGGTATCTAGATTCCTGAGCACTCGCACGCTTGGAAAAGAAGAATATCGGATGTAACATTTTGTCTTCTTGGCGTTGTAATAAAACTGCACCAAATCCTAAGCTGCTTGCATCACAATGCAATTCTGTGTCTGCATGTGGATTGTAAATCCTTAATAAAGGAGCCTTTAATAACTCTTCTTTCAGCATTTGAAAAACTAATAATTCCCCTTCACCAAACACGAACTGCGCATCTTTCTTCAATAGATCATAAAGTGGTTTTGATCGAAGTGAAAAGTCTTTAATGAATTTGCGAAAATATGAGCAAAGGCCCAAGAATGAATGAACATTTTTCACATTTGTTGGAACGGGAAAATCAGCGACTGCTTTTATCCCATCAGTACTTGGACCTATTCCGTGAACTGACACCTCATAACCTAAGTATGAAATTGTTTCGAAGAGAAAGAAACACTTATCAAACCGTAACTGCAAATTATTTTTTGATACCACGGCCATAACTTCTTTCAATATTCTGAAATGTTCATCCTTTGTTTCTGAAGCCACTAGCAGATCGTCGATATAAACCAGCAGCTCTCCTGACTGAATGAGGTTCTTAAAAAGTGAATTGATGTATCTTTGAAAGACTGAAGGTGCATTCTTAAGCCCGAACGGCATTCGAAGATACTCAAATTGACCTAAAGGTGTTACGAATGACGTATATTTTATAGATTCTTCTGCCATTTTTACATGATGGAAACCACTTTTAAGGTCTAAAAGCGAAAAATACTTTTTACCGCGCAATCTGTCTAAATGGTCTTCTATCAAGGGTATTGGGAAGTTATCTTTAACTGTGAGTTTGTTCAATTCACGGAAATCAATGCAAAGGCGCAATTCGCCTGATTTCTTTTTCGCCAACACGATCGGCGATGCATAAGGTGACGTACTCTCGCGGATAATCTTCCTTCTAATCAGATCAGCTAAAATGGACTGTAATTCTAACCTATGAGTATAAGGTAAACGACGTGGTGTGCAATTGAAAACATTGTTCGCGTCAGATAAAACTATCTTCATTTCGAAGTCACTATTTTTACTAAAACACTCATTATCCGTATTACTCCCGGTAATTAAACTTCTTACTTTCATTTTCTCTTCTTCCGTTAAGTTCTCATTAATCTTTAAATCAATCATTTCGTCGCGATCATTACAAATATCAATATTCAAAAGCTCATTTTCGTCATAATTATTATCTTTCACATCAATTTCTTTAACATAATTCGCTCTCTTTTCATCTAATTGTAAACTAAGTTTAATGTTTGTTTTTTGTAAAAAGTCCCTTCCTAACACAATAAAGTTCTTCATAGTTTCATTTTTAACTACATACATACATAAATTAACATAATCATTGTTTACTTTAATCGTGCAATATAACTTACCAAAAACAACTAGCTTACTATTGTTTATACCCACGAAGTCTTGAACTGAAGAATCCACTGGTGTCGTCCAATAGGGTGGTACATATTGCTGTTGAATAAAGCTGATTGGGCTTCCTGTGTCAATCATCGTCATCGCATGCATCGTCATCTTGATATCACCAGATTCATCTTTCAGGAATACATACTCCAGAACACCATGAAAATCTTGCAGAAACGAACAGCTTTGATGCTCCGTGGATGGTTCAGCTTCGCACTTATTTAACATCATAACAGAAGTTGATTTTGGACAATCCTTAACAATGTGACCCTTCTGCCCGCAGCGGAAGCAAGAACCTCTTTCTCTGCGCGGCTTTGGACAATTGGTAGCCACATGTCCCACGTCGTTGCAGTTGTAGCACTTTGTTTTTACTTTGAATTCATTTTTTCGTTGAGGTGTTGTTTTGATGTAGCCAAATGTTGACGGCTGGTATTCGGACTTCATCTTTTCATATTTTCTAAGTGCGCTTTTCAGTTCAGAAATATTGTTAGCTGTCAGCAGAATTTGTTTATTAAAAGCGGAGTCCGGAATACCTTTTATTATATAATTTATAAGGTCCTGTTCGTCGATATCGGCCGATGAAGCGATTTCCAGCATAGTAAACACGTATTGTTGACAGTTTTCATCCTTGTGCTTTTTGCGGCTTCGTAGCAAGTTGTGGACGTCTGTTGGCGTGGTGTGTTGGTGGAACTCGTTAAGCAGAGCAGATTTTAACTCAAGCCAGCTTTTGCATGATGAGGATCGCATACATAATTTTGCTGTACCCTTTAGCATTCTTTTTGCGTAGATGAAACATTCCAATTCACTTAAACTGTGTATAATTTTCGCTTCTTCAAAGTTTTTAATCCATCTCGTAACGGGATAATTGTCGTCTCCGGAAAACTGCTGCAGGGATTCTTCGATGTCGCGAAAACTGTGAACACGTTGATTTGTTTCAGCAATACTGTCCAACTCCAGTAACCTCTTCTGCAATGAACGAATTTCCTCCTTTTTCCGCACTATCTCCCGCAACTTCTCCAGTTGTTGTTCCAGGGAGTTTTCATCCGATTCCAATTCAACAATGCTCTCCTCCTCCTCCTCGATATCCCCAAGAAGACTAGCAGGAAAATATTCCTCCAATTGATTGCAATTTAGTGATGCGATACTGTCCTGTAGGCGAGTTTTAAGTGTTGCTTTAATCCCATTTGTGGCCAACCCTATTTCAGCCAACTTTTCTTTAAGTAATGGTACCGTAGCAATTTGAAGAAATTTAGCTGCGCGCGCCTGTGCATCCATTGTACCGTTTAATGATTAAATTAGCACTTAAGTAATGGAATTAATAAAAATTACACCAGGTTTTATTTTAGCACATGAATACAATCCCACTTCTGAATAATTGTAGGGGATGGGGAAACAAAAGAGCAAATTGACAAATCGGCAAATCGGCAAATCGACAAATCGGCAAATCGACAAATTAACAAATCGGCAATCGACAAATCAGGAACAAATCGACAAAGACGACAGAGACCACGTAAAAGTAAAAACACGGCGCGATGTTAATAGTTTGACAGCTTTATTGAGAGTGCTCTTTTACAAGACGATATGTAGGCTAAAATACATCTAGCTTGCGGGACTATCGGTCGATTTGAGAGCGGGTCATACAGTAAGATGATAATACGTCACATATCATACGATAATACAGTCAAGTGTATATATTAGGGACATAAGTACTTGTATGTATATAAATGCGTACATTTTCGTTAAAATAGGGTAACCAAGTCGACATATTTGCAAATTGCCTACAACATTAACCTGTCTGGCACTATAAAAGCAAAAAGAGTAAACATTTTGCAATTTCTCACATCACACAAATATGGCTCGAGGAAAACCCTTTCCGAGTAAGCCTAATAGAAAGCAGAACCAGACAGGGGTACCGCGTTTTGCAGGGCTGAAGGATTTCCCTTTCAAAGTGCAGTCATCAGCTACTGCCTGCAATGTGCAATGGCTTATAAACTATGCTCACACCCTCGTCAACGAAGAAGTGGAAGGTTTTCGATCGCAAACGATTTTTTTTTTTTTGGGAAAATCGTGGATAACACTGTTGTGACTGGTGAACGATATGAAACCATCCAAGATTTTTTATTGTCAGTTCTTTAATGGTTAGTTCTAACCGAGCGGTACAATCATGCACTCAGCTCGCGTGACAATAGCACTTTCAGGGATGTGTTTCCGGGTCGCCTAACGTCTCGCTTTGGCTATTTTGCACTAAAATCATCTGATACAACCGCTTTTTTTAAGTCACGGGTCCAACAGATCAAACCATAGATCCTGGAATTAGTTAATCACGCCGAGTTTACACCAATACGTTTGAATTTGCGGTAATAAAAACTCAAATAGTTATCGACAATAGCGGCGCCCACTTCGATATCATCTTCAAATGCTAATACAAAACAAAAACTTAAAGATCCAAGCCGATTCATTTTGAAGATATAGCAGAATAATGTCGGGTGAGTGCTGTCGGGCCATTCTATACATACATACCGTATAAGACCCTTTTTTCCCCCGTTTGACAAAGTCCTTGAACTCTATTCCAATATGACCGATGCGAGTTGTTGAATTTGAATTATGGAGTACCATAGTTCCAAAGATTTAGAATTTACGAACCTTTCAGAAGAGGCCTTATTATATTTTATTATTATTATAATCAATTTTTATCGGCTAGATCCTGCAAAGCTTTCGTCAGCACCAGTCAGATAAAATGGAAAACTTGCCATGCATTAGGCTTTGTCTGTTACTCTAACTAAAATTTCGCCGATAACTGTCAAGTTGGGTTAGCATGTCATCGATGCCAGTTGACCATAGAAGTGACGAAACAATTCCACCGAGTGGGTGCTGATACTGGTACTGCGGCCTCTCAAAAGACGGCACATTCTTAAATTATTATGTTTTTGGACCTTATTATTCACTTTATTAAAATAAATTAATAGTCTAAGCTAAGAAAATTCTACAAAAAAAAACTTTGCATCACATTAAATTTAGAATCATCATCTATGAAACATAGCTATCAAACAAAGAAGAATCAACTCACTTTCTAATGTAAAATTAAAAACCTATTATAATAACAAAGGTGTGTCCTGGGCAAACTCTTATCAGCTTGGAAAAAATGTTGCTCCTCCTGACTGTGCTCTGATTTTGCGCAAAATAGTAAAAACAAAACTGGATGTTCGTTTGCTTCAGGTGAAAATAAGAAAAAAAAAAATTCAGATGGTAGCAACGCAACTTCAAACTTCTCAACCTACCCACCCCGGAAGTGTCCTTAATTTTCAAATAAAAACGACCCAAACAAGTCCAACAACGACAAAATCATTTCCTGGTAAACTCATTTTGTTGTACTTAAAATTCCATATGAACTACTTGCTGAGTTCACAGTTCCGCGCTTACCCCAAGCGTATACGAGTACTTGTAAATTGTCACTAAGAGTAATAAATTTTTCGGTTTGCCAGTCAAAGGTTCTGGGTCCAGTACCATGAAATGAGGTTAAATAAAAACCAGGAACCCGAAATAAGAGAAGAAAAACAAGACGAAAAAAAAATTTAATATTTTGCGCCTTAGTCAGGTTTGCTGTTCACTAATTAGTGAATTTCACGGTGCAAACAAAATACCAGCGACAAGGTAAGAATCTTGTCACACTGTTGTCCAATGGTACAATAGTTCAATCTCATTAAAGCAATTTTTCATGGCATTAAAGTCATATTATCCACTGATGGTTGAAAGAGCTGGGATGGGCGACGGTTTGTTGACTGTTAACTTCGAAAATTTAAAAAGTCATATAAAATAGTTTGCCTCTTAATGGAGAGAAAATTTAAACCTCAAGCTACAGCAACACTATAAGGCTTGAATTTCGGAAGAGTAACAATTGTTTTAATGAATTTCAGAAAAGCCTACAAGATATAATGAATTTTCCTGCAATAAACGTATTCATTTCCAACGAAAAAATTATTTCGAGAATATTTATTATGATACACGAGTAGTAGTAAAGAAGACAAGTAGAGCAGATGCCATCTGGATTGAAGTGGGTATGACCACATGGATTTGGTAATGTGAACTTTGTCCAGTAAAGTGGTGAATGTCACTTAACTCGTTGATTATATCCTACTAGCATGGCAATCTTTCGTACTGATTTGGATTCCTACAATGGAAATTAGGGTCTGATAAATGAGCTCAGTTATTAGACGAGTTATTCAAGGAGTTGTAAACAGTCGAGACGACACTCATCGCGTCATTGCCTCGGACTGCTAAAAACTTTTATTCAAATCCACAATACCTATGTCTCAAACGAAGAGGTCAAATGTTAAGTGTCAAAAAAAAATTAATTATTCAATTAAGAGTCTCAAAATAGCTTTTTACTGTAGTTTTTAACTCAATAAAATCTCGCTTGCAGTCAACAGGTGACCAGGATATTCTGTTTTTTTCTCTTTTTCTTTTCTAAAATATAAAGAGGGCATGATTTTACTGATATTTACTGGTATTTATTGGAATTTAAATTTGCCTGCAGTCATGAAAGGCATATCCTTCGGGAAATGTTTGGAAATTGTTCATAAAACAATGTCGAATCAGTTATGTTCCTAGATCGGAAGTGACAATTGATGATCGAGCATAAAAGCAGATGTTCTCTTTGAATGTACATTCCGAATAAGCCCAATAAATACTGCACCAAGTTTCTGGTGATGTGTGATGCAACCTCCAAATGTATGATTGACACTGATCCATATAAAGGCAGGAACACAATACTGTGGGGTTATCACTTGATAACTTTCATGTGAAGAATTTGTCGAAGCTTATTCATGGATCGAAAGAAACATAACGTGCAATAACTGGTTCACATCAATGCCATTGGCGAAAGATTTTCTTCAACAGCCTTACAAATTGACTCTAGTGGGCCCTACTCGATGAAATAAGGGATAAATCACTTAACAATTGAAAACCTTGAGATCTCGACTTGTTAGTAGTTCCGCGTTCTGTTTTAATAGCCCTTTGACACTTGTATCGTACAAGCGGAACTTTGCCCTATGGTTTCTCTCTTATCTTCTTGTGATAAAAATGCAGTGATTAATGACTCAAGTGTCAAACCAGATAAACAAGAGAAGGAGTGAATTAATTCAGATGAAGTATGCTGCCAACGTCATCAAGCCATAAAGCTAATAGATAACCAAGGGCTATAATTTGGGGCATCTTAAACATGGCTTTAACATGATCTTTATGGGCACAACATGATCGAACAACTTTGAAGAGATCTTTATAAATCAGTTTAGTTAATATTCCAAACTTAAGTTTCCTTTGGAAATTATAACATTATCTCAGGTCCACTGGTGATTAGATGGCATATCTCACTGAAAGGTGCAACCAATCATCGATTTGACATCATCGATGATTCTATCATCTCCTCCGCTGAAGTCTTCACTGCTGTCATTATTTTGTTCCAACGATTTTTTTATTTGATGAACTTTTCTCTGCTTTGATGTTCGAGGATTAAATCACGGCCCAATAGTATCATCGCTTTCCGATGATTCCTCTAGGACTTTCTTCTTAACGACCTTTCGACCCCTGCCGTTGCATTTTTTCGATGTGCTGGTCTCAACGTCGTCTTTTTCTGGTGTGTCTGTTTAAAATTCTTGTTTTTCCCTTTTTTTCTTCCACGTTTGGCGGGGTATTTTCGTGGAGTTTGAAGTCGAAACCTGTGTATGGGATGATTCGGGCAAAGAGTTAAGGGTATTTGGTGGGGCAACATTTAGTGAGTCAACATTTACAGGTAATTCAGCAGTAAAATCATCAGAGCATGGTCGATCCGTAACATAGCTGCCCAAAATTCGTCTTCTTGAAATATGTGTTCATCCACAGGCAATATTCCAGTTACCTTAAATTCTTTTATAATGTTGTGAAGGTTGAAAGCTCTTAAATAAGCTGTCCCGACTGCTGGAGCAATGTTATAGATCGATATGGGCTTACCTGGGTTCATGAGCATCCATTCGCTAGCAGCCTTGTCAAAATATGTTTTATATGGACCAAAAACTGTCTTGCCTAGCGGCTGCATTTTATACGAGCAATGTGGTGGTAAAGTTAAAGTACAACTCCAAATTCTCTTGTCAGGTTAATAGCTGAGACTGATGTGCGTATCATGGTTATCCAAAATCAGTAACACTTTTTCCTCTGGAGTTGGTTTCACATGAGCAATGAAGTGCTTTAAGTATTGAACAAAAAGTTTTTCGTTCGACCATCCCGATGGATTTGCGCCACCAATAGAACCTGTTGGAGCTTCGCTTAGCATATGTTGTTTGAAGTGAACCCTCGGAAATATCAGCATGGGTGGTACATGATTGCCTATGACGCCCACAGCTGCTATCACCCCACCCCAAATCCCATTCCGTCACCCAACTCCTCATCTCTCCCCACAGCTACTACCTCTGCCCCACTTCCACACCCCTCTGTCACCCCCCAATCATTTCCTAACTTCAACCTCACGTCCGGAGCCAAGTATCCCAATTTCCTCACATATCCTTAACCCCTCCAAACCCTCCACCCACACCCCCAATCCCATTCCGTCGTCAAACTCCCCACAGCAACTACCTCTGCCCCACTTCCCCACCCCTGTGTCACCCCCCAATCTTTCGTTGATCCTCTTCTGCCCCCTACAGTTAAACTTACCCAGCTAACTACCGACCCTATCCAAAGTCGCTACGCTCTCTCCCGTCTGAGGGATAAGAAGACATACGAGAACATTCGTCTCTTCTTGGCATACCTTCACGATAAATCCGATTCGATTTGCTACGAAGGTAAGACAAACACAAGCGTTATGGTCTCCATCCAACAGGAAGGCCTTCCTACTGACTTCGCTAGCCTCAAGAACCTATATATCAAATATCACGAATTCTTCAATATTTCGCCCCAAAAAGTATCAAAAGATCTTGAAACTTTCCGCCAATACATTCACTCAAAACGAATATCCCACCTGCAACGTAGTAGAGCTGATCACGACAAGTATTTTCGTCCCTAAATCCATCCCTCTCCCATCAATACCCCCACTTAGTCAAAATCTTCCTCTTACCTTCTACTATCAGAATGTAAGAGGTCTTCGCTCAAAAACCCAAACTGTCTTTCAACAGTCGCACGCTCTACCCTTCGAAATCTTTGCTCTGACCGAAACGAACCTGATCCCCAGCATAAGTAGCTCCGAACTGTTTTCAACAAATTTCAACATCTATCGCGATGACGAACTCAGTCAGGCCACCGAGGGTTGCCCTTGTCGAGGAGTCCTACTAGCCGTCCTTGACTCCCTTGACTCTTCCCTCATTGCAATATCGTCCTCCCCCCATCTCGACTATGTTTCAATCAAAATTGTCTTACCCCAAAAGACACTCTACATCATATGTTTCTACATCTTGCCCTCACAGCCCATTGAATCCTATCAACTGGCTATTAACACAATTGACCAAATAATTGATTTAAGAGACCCCCAGGATGAAATCCTTCTCTTCGGAGACTTCAACCTTCCTCATCTTAAATGGGCTCAATCAGATGATGAATCGCATTACATTGCCACCAATCCCACTACTGCCAAAGAATGCCTCTTCTTGGATCGCCTTGCGGATTCAAACCTTAGTCAAGTTAGTGGCATCTTAAACTACATGTGTCTACTAGACCTCATATTTACAACTGATCCCTTCAACTCCTCTGTCTCACTCTGTCCCCTCTCTCCTTTAACCATCGATAACTTCCATCCCCCCCTCCTTCTTTCCTTTTTTCACGATTCTCCTTTACAGAACACCCCTTCCACAGCTTTGTCTTCTCACGATTTTCACAAAGCAAATTTCCACCAAATCAATGAATACCTTAAAAAAGCCCCTTTCAATTTTGATAATCTAACTATAAATGATGCAATATCCAAATTTTACAGGGAAATATTTAACTCTATCTCTCTTTACGTACCAATTTCCCAACGCAAAATTTTGTCCACCTCCCCACCCTGGTATAATCGTAGACTTCGCACCCTAAGAAACAAAAGAAATAAACAGTGGACAATCTTCCTTCGTACCCAATCCCCTATAGACTTTTCTAACTACATGGGCAGCTATCTTAACTTTACCGCCCTTCACAACTTCCTCTATCAACGCTATTTAGCTGAAACGCAAGCCAATCTTATAAGTGATCCTAAGTCCTTCTTTAAATTTGTTAACTACAAAAGAAAATCTGATGGTTACCCTACCTCTCTCTCCTTGAATGATCAAACCTCTAATGACCCTAACACTATCGCCAACTTATTTGCCGCCTATTTTAAACAATCATTCGCCGACGACTCCTTCCATCCAGACCCCGCTTACTTCGACTATTTACCGAAATTTTCCTTTGGGCCCTTTCTTCCTCATACAGTTGATCCCGATGTCATCGAAACCAAACTAAATCAACTGCCATATTCCTGAAAAAATGCTCATCAACCCTCTCTCTCCCTCTCTCAAAGATCTTCAGTTTATCCCTAGCTTTAGGCGAATTCCCCCAGTTATGGAAAACCTCATTTATAACCCCTTTACACAAAAAAGGTCCGAAGAATGTTATTAACAATTATCGTCCCATTGCCAAACTGTCACATATACCCAAAATCTTCGAGAGCATTTTGTACGAAATCTTAAGCTTTCGCTGCAAGTCTTTAATCTCCCCCAGACAACACGGATTCCTTAAGGGCCGTTCTACAACCACAAACCTTATTGAATTTGTGTCTTTTACCCTCTCGGCTTTAGAGAATGGAAAAGATGTCGACATGGTTTCAACCGATTTCAGTAAGGCTTTTGATAAAATCTCCCACAATCTAATACTCTTCAAATTGTCTTCTCTTGGCTTCGAACCCATTTTATTAAAGTGGATATCTTCCTACTTGGAAAATCGGTATTATAGTGTTCGTTTCAGATCTGCCTTTTCCAATCCTTTCTTAGCTTCCTCCGGCGTCCCCCAAGGGAGCCACCTAGGTCCACTTCTTTTTGTCCTTACCATTAACGATATTGATATAGTGATTAAAAATTCCCACATCTCACTATATGCCGACGACACCAAATTCTACAAGTCTATTTCCTCCAATCACGACTCTTCCCTTATTCAATCCGATCTCAATAGTTTTTCCATGTGGTGTTCCAAAAATTGCTTGGAGCTTAACATTAGCAAATGCCAATCAATCACTTTCTCACGTAAACTTATTAAACCCCGTCCCCGTCTCTACTACCTCAATAATCAGCCCATCTCCACCGTTCAAATTATCCGCGATCTTGGTATATTATGTGACCAACAGCTCAATTTTCGCGCACATATAGACGAGATAATCCTTAAAGCTAATTCAGCACTCGGGTTCGTGAAGCGATGGTCTAAAGAATTTTCTAACCCTTACGTCACCCGATCTCTCTACACAACCTTCGTCCGGCCCCTCCTTGAATACGCCTCTCAAGTGTGGTCTCCTTACCAGCAAATCCACATTTCTAGAATCGAGAGCATCCAACGCCGGTTCTTACGCTTTGCTCTGCAAGGTCTCCCCTGGAACAATCCTTTGCTCTTACCACCTTATCACGACCGCCTTAAACTAATTAACATGAACACCTTGGAGGAAAGAAGAACTGTATCTGACATCCTCTTCATCCATCGACTCCTCTCAGGCTCCATTGACTGCGCTACCCTCTATAACTCTGTCTCTCTCAACACTAACCCTCGCAATGTACGAAACCCCCGTCTCTTCTATGTACCCACCACCCGTACCGCTTATGGCTCCAACGAACCCATCTTACGAATGCTCGGAAGAGTCAACTCGAATCCCTTCTTCGACCTCAACCTTAGCACTCCATGCTTAAAAACCCTTCTTCTTCATGCCCCCCTCTCCCTTCCCCTTAACAACTAAGCTAGTTTAAGTTAGGTTAAGGTAGATTAAGTAAGTTCATGTGCTTGAATTAAGCTTAATAAATGGGGGTGGTTGCCCCCACGAAAATTAACATTAATGCCACGCTCTCCTGACGTCATGCTTCCAACCTGTTTTTCGCCTCTAGTCGCCAGCACTTTTGGTGGAACATGCACAGTTGAGTTTCCTGTCTCATCAAGGTTAAATATTTTATCCGGCCAAATTTTGAAATGAGAAATGCAGTCTTTCGGGTTTTTGAAAAAGGATTCAACATTTGTCTTGTTGAAGCTGGTTAACCTTGAAAGATTGGTCGCTTCTGGTTTTCTCAACGATAAGACGGGATGACGCTTCAAAAACCCATTCATTCCATCCATACCTGCTGCTTCATTTTTTACCCAAGATGAGGGAATAGCTTTGTTGTTAGCTTGCTCATAACAAAAAGACAATCTCATCGTGTCGGCTTTGGATAGACCATAGTGCAGTTTGGCGGCTGCAGATAGATATTGAACTTACAAAAGTTCTTCTTCGTTTGAAAATATTTGCTTATGGGCTATCTTCGAGCAGTACTTAAAAGATACGCTTCCAAACTTTCGGTGGAGCACAAGATGACGAAGTAATCTTGTTTTGGAGACATTGTGAGAAATTGCAGCACAACTGATACTTTCCTTTCTATGCATTACATCCGCTATGATCAATTCTAAAGATGTTTTGTTAACTTTTGGTCACTTCTTACCGGTTTTGCTTCGTGGCATTTCTTTAAATAAGAACATAAAAATATGAAAGGGGCTCAAAAATTAAAAACAGTATGTAGAATAAAATTGAACCAGAAAAAAAACCTTTGACCGGTCCATGGTAAACAGACCTAGGTATACTATGCGCTCTTTTTCTTACATAAAAGGTTGCAAGTTATTTATTTACAATAAACGCAACTTACCTACTTAACAGCTAAACAAGAAAATCAAGATTAAGTAATGAAATCCTGTTATTGACACACCAGAGCACACTTCACAAAATTTCTGAAAAAAAAAATACTTTTCGCACACGAAAATACGTTTTAAGGAATTTCGGTCCAACCACTGCAAAGAACAGAACGCTACTGACTGAACTGATTGGTTCAAGGTACACTATCCTCCCCGACACTTCTTCGCTGTTGACAGTACTCTGAGCTTTTCATATTCGTTCCAGGACTCAAGTCCCTGCACTTTGGCCGTAGAACTGGAACGGCAGCGTATATAAAGCACATTCAATTCCGACCTTAACAGCATAACTAAATGGGGTATAAACAATAGAGTGGAATTTAATGCTTCCAAAACACAATGTCATCTACTCTACCCAACTTACCGAAAGACTTTCCATCCTAGGCTTGTGTGTTAATAAAACTCTTATTTGGAATGACCACATATTTGAGATCGACACGAACGCTGCGGAAGGTCTAGGTTTCCTCAAACGATGCAAGAAATATTTCACTCCCTCTAATCTAATTTCAATTTATAAGACCTACATCCTCCCCAAGCTTGAGTACAACGCTCATATCTGGTCTGGTGCTCCCAAAACCTCTTTGCATCTGCTAGATAGAATACAAAACCGAGCGATAAAACTCATAGGAGACAACAATATCGCGACGTCGATCGGCTCATTCGAACATCGACGCAATGTCTCCTCTCTCACTCTGTTTTATCGTTATTTTAACAAACAATGCTCAAGTGAGCTAGCCAATTGCATTCCTCCTCTTCAAGAATTTAACTGCAATGCACGTCTCGCTCGGAATGCTCATCAGTTCACCCTCAAACCTGTCTTCGGACGCACAGTCAAATTTAGACACACCTTTTTTACCCAAATGACACGAATGTGGAATGCTTTTCCCAGCTAAACTTTTCCCACTCATTACAATCCACAAACATTTAAAACCAATGTGTACCTCCTTTCCATCTCTCCCTCTATACCTTCTGCCCGCAGGGTGTCTTGACATTTATGGGTAGCCATAACTCCTTGTGCATGCCCTAATTATAAACAACAAAACAAAATAAAATCAGCTCGCTGGGAGCCAAGCCACAATTTCAAATCTTCTACCTTGAATTTTGCAAACTTTTACAATTCAATTCACCGCAGGCGGTTAGTGAATTGGGTTTAATCGTCACTACGGTTCATGTATTTGATGGGTTATATAATAATACTAGTAATATTATAATACATGTTTATAATTCACATTGACTTCGCACAAATTTGCATATATGCGATATATGCATACGGACAGACAGGAAAGCCCTTACATAAGTCTAATAAAAATACAATTAACCTCAGCTTTGCAAGATAAAAGACTAAAACTAGATTCACAGATTAGCAATAAATTAGAATTAAAATGAGAATCCAAAACAAAACAATTAATTCGATTAATATGTAGTAAAAACTAGACATACTCCGCGTTCACTTTGGACGACTTACTTTGGTATTTACTTTGGACGTGTACCACAAACCTACAAGACAAAAAAGTTTAAATCTAACTTAATTAACATGTCTTACTGGCCTTGTTTGGACACTCCAAGTCTTACTATGTTCCGTCATTGAGAATACCTTTCGGTTTAAGCTAGTCTATTCTATTTTTTTATATATTGTACATTCTAAAATTGAACTTTCTAAGAATATCTATTAAAAAAACCTAGATTCATATTTTAGTTGTTTTTTGTTTTTTGCCCAACTTATCCTAAGCTGCTTAGTTCTAATCCTAAATATAATCAAGTTGGCTAACACTTGCGTGACTCGTTTAGAGTGGTCACCCTTCTGATTGCATCTTTCTAGGACTGGACTATACCACCTCGCTCACTGTGCTTGCCCGAGATCTCACCAAAGCTTACATGCTTCAATCAGTTCTCAGGTTCATCTAAGCTTAATGACTCGTCAGGCCTCCAAAACATCCCCTGGCTTACCATAATCTAACATACGAACTAAGGAGTGAGGAGGATCTCTCCGGAGTAACACACCGCTCTGAGAAGCGTTTGCACCCGAAAACCACTTAAGCCTGCCTGGCATCTAATAGTAGTAAGCCGGAGATCAGGTTATTATCGTTAGTCATAGCCCCCGCAAAGTGCTTTCGAGTCATTTTAACAAGAAAAATGTCCATTCTGTTTAGGCCTGCTCCGTCATACAAGGTTATTCTTACTGGACTGGGACTCTTGTTCTGTACATCCTGATGCACTGCCTCTCGAATACACGCATCTTTTACATATAAGATGGCACTACATTAAACCACAGCGGACCATACGGGCCATATTGCGGTCACGTAGATTATGATTTTTGCCCTACGATCAAGTTGTCCGCTGTGAAATAGCACCTTGTCCTACCGAAGGCCTTTTCTCGAATTTCCTCCAGTTTCTTGAGGCCATATAAAAGTTAATCTTTCTAAATATGATCGAAATCACTCTACAGAACTATATTGATGACCTCAATTTTTGGACCTGATCTGTATGCTGCTAAACCATCTGCATACGCTATTGAATGGCTGAGAAAACCTATAAGATCGCTTGTGTTGACATTAGACAGTCTCGGAGAACTAACCGTTCCCTGTTGTAAAATGTTTTTTTTATGTCAAAACTC
The DNA here is from genome assembly GCA_958301585.1 of Merodon equestris. Taxonomy (NCBI): domain Eukaryota; kingdom Metazoa; phylum Arthropoda; class Insecta; order Diptera; family Syrphidae; genus Merodon; species Merodon equestris. Next base: position 60,274,511 of record OY284416.1, read on the forward strand.
GTGCTCAAAGTAAGGTTGTCATATTTAACAAAAAACTTCTTTCCCATAGTCATGATACGTATGTAACTCGTAAGTGAATACAGGATACACAGGGGTTCATCCCTTCCCACAAACAAACTGGCAGAAGTTGGAGACAACGGCATTCGCAGGGTTTGAGAACGGTGAGACCGTTATTCTCTGCCAGTTCTCTATTTGTCCGATATAAAAAATGCAACTTATTGTAACTTAAACATAGTTTCGAAGTTTTGACGGTCATTTAGTCACTAGTTGATGTGTTGGTAGATTCTTCAAAAGCTTCTTCAGAAAAGCTTTCATTTTCCATGAAGTCTCGTAGTGAAATATCGCATTCCGCATAATGTATTGTCAGTGTATTGCAAAATTGACTTAAGAAATCACTTACTTCCATACCTTCAACCCAACATTCTACTTCTTAGAGCGCGAAACTACAAATGTCAAATTAGGTGTGTTTATGTCATTAGTAGATGAGTTCATCTTCATCACCCTTGCCTAATTCAAAATCGCATCGAAAACGCCTTTTGACGAATGTGACCCGATAATAATTAATGTGTCTCAGTTTACCATAGACATGATTTATTTTTGCCAACCCATTGCATTACGAATCATTCCATAACTGTTCTGGGGAGTTGAGGCCCGGCTATTGGCGAGGGTGATCAAGTTGTTTTGGAGTTATAAAGGGTTTTCCAATGGGGACTTGACAGCTTTGAATTTGATTTGTGAACGCACCCTTTCACTAATCATCGAACTGTCATTGTCAATTTATTCAGTAAACTCAACATTTTCATCATGGTAAAGTACACGAACAAGCAACGTCTGCAAATTATAAAAATTTTCTACTGAAATTCGGAGTCGGTGACCGCAACTTTAAGAGCGTTAACTCCGGTCGTAATTCTCACCCTAGTAGACAGGCAATAACAAGCTTAGTGCAAAAATTTGAGTCCACATATTCGTTGTGTGATGTTGCCGTGTCAGTTAGACAACGGGTTGGTCGAAGTGTCGAAAATATCGCTGCCGTTCAGGCGTCCATAGCAAACGATCCAAATCAGTCAATTCCACGGCGTTCTCAAGAATTGGGCATCGCTCAGACCACATTATGGCGTATTTTGCGTAAGGATCTTGGTTTACACCCATACAAGATCAAGCTGACTCAAGAATTGAAGCCGATGGACCATTTGAAGCGACGTACGTTCTCCGATTGGGCTCTGGAGAAGATGCGCCAAGATGATGAATTTCATCGCAAAATCATCTTCAGTGACGAAGCTCATTTTTGGCTCGATGGGTTCGTCAATAAGCAAAATATGCGTTATTGGTCGGGTAAAAATCCACATGTGCTTCATGAATCACCACTTCATCCACAAAAAATAACTGTTTGGTGCGGTTTGCATGCCGGCGGCGTTATTGGGCCATATTTCTTCGTCGACGATAACGATCGTCACGTTACTGTGAATGGCCAGCGTTATCGCGTCATGATTACCGATTATTTTTGGCCCGAATTGGAAGATATGGACTTGGACGACATGTGGTTTCAACAGGATGGTGCCACAAGCCACACAGCACACATTACAATCGATTTATTGAAGAGTAAGTTTGATGAGCGTGTTATATCAAGAAATTGGCCAGTCGATTGGCCGCCTTGTTCGTGCGATTTAACGCCCCTAGACTATTTTCTTTAGGGCTACATTAAGTCATTGGTTTATGCCAATAAGCCGACGACGTTGGAAGAGCTCAGAGCCAACATTGAACGCGAAATAGCGGCCGTTTCGGCCGAAATGTGTGGCCGAGTCATTGAAAATTGGGTCCAACGAAAAGACCACTGCAAACGTGCTCGCGGTGGCCATATGAACGAAGTCGAGTTTCATTCATAAATGTTTTGATTGTACTTCAAGCCGATAATAAAGTTTTTGAAATTTTCCAAATGGTTTGCGTTTTATTTAAGAAAAATTGACAACTTTTTTCTTGTCCTTTTTGGAAAACCCTTTATAAAGCGATCATTCCTTGACGGTCCGTGAGGTATGTTTAGGATTATTGTAAAGTATATTCATTTGTCTTTATGATATTTAGATGACCTTGTTTTTTTTTTCTTTTCCTTTATAGGGTTCGCACAAGTTCAAGAGTTATTCTCTTATGGTGTTTGTCACACAACCTCGTCGGGGTGCAGATAGTTTGTGTCAAAGATCGTTGTTTGATCGTTCACTTCTCTCCGGGGATGATTGTCTTAGATAAGATTCGAGAGATTCGACAGAATTTTTCGCGTTGGTTGTAGTTCACAGCAACTTATTTTGTTTCCAGTCATTAAGGTATTATATTGGAAATGCACACACAGAGTATGAATACTAAGATGATCTTATACTGCGAGTGTTATGCCTTCGTTGGCATTTTTTATCATATTTCATTCATAACTGGTGTTGTTGCACACCGGTTCCGTATAGAAATTGCTCTTGGCTATGGACAGACTTGAACTACAGACCTTTCGCTCGACAGTCGGTGATGGTTACCATTGCTCCACGACCACCCCCAATACAGTTTAAAAACTGTACTATCTGTAAAAACAAGGTTGCCGGCTCCTGATACTGCGATTACCCCCATACAATTTCTAAGTCTACCCCATGGTTAACTCTGCTCCAAATATTTTGAGCTTATAATTTACACTTTAATTTGTATCATTGGAATATAGTTTTTGGTTAAATTGCATCTATCTTTAAAATTCTAATTGGGTTTCCTCACCTTTGACATTCACAGTATATTCCTGAAGGAGCTTTATAAAAGAAAGTGATTAAACCACCTTCAATTATATCATAGGCAATGTTCATCCGTAACTACTTGTCTGTTTCTTTTTTTCAATTTAACAGCTCAAAGCCTTTATCTTTCAAGTCTACTGGATTCCATACGAATGAATAGACTTGCGGACTGCCTCGAACACACGAGGTCTCCTACGAAGCATTTTTGCTCGTAAAACCAATAAACAGCGTGCAGCGAAGTGCAACAAATTGCCCAGCCAGACACAAAAAACGAGAAGATATTGTATCTTTTGAACAAAAAAAATATATATATTCCCCAGATGAGCTACCACTGTGTCCGGCAGCAGATGCCGAATCATAAACACATGGCAATCAGTTGCTGATGTTTGGCATTCTCTAATTACTTTGTAACTATAGTTTCGCAAGGATTCAGGAAAACCGCACAATGCCAACAGCCGCGTCATCACCACATCTCCTTCCATCCTACATGCTATCCGCAATTCGAATGTCGACTTTGTGTAAATCTTTTTTAATTAAAACAAAAGCTACTCGTACACCTGTTGTCCGCCCGCTGGTTTTCTAATATCAAACAACCAAGTGTTGGTACTCCGACTACATTTCCAGATGCGAACGTTAACTTACGAGTATTTCTATTCGCCACCACCATACTGTTGACTGCCGGTATTGGTAACTGATGGCTGCGTTGTCGTTGCGCTTGTTTTATTATCCCTGCAAAAAGCATCGAGGGCGAGCATTTATAAATCTCGTCTTTGAAATTTCGTGCGGTCTGGGAATTGGCGGGCGTAGTAGCCCATCGTCCGTCGTCGCACGCCTCAATTTCAATTCCATTCAAATAATACGGCAGCAATTAAAGAAAATATATTAGAGACGCGGTTGCTGAAGCTACCATTCAGGCTAGTAGTGACGACGGAGCTGGTTAGGTCTCTGCTTTTGAGTGGTGAGTGGTGGTGGCGTACCGGTGAGTAGTGGAGCCACCCACAGAATGCGAAAACGGAAAATAGTATTGCTCTCGAGCCGGGCGGGATGGAAAGTAGATACTAGCACATGCATAGTGGGTATTCGGGAATAGAGATGTACACAAAGCACACAAACCAAGTCGTAAGAACATGCTTCCGAGCGACCACCCGGGGCTTAATTGAAAATCTCAACAGGAAGCACCATGACACCAGCCACAAAAGTCTCGATGCTCCTGTTGCCCCCCCTCTCCATTCGGCTTGTTGTTGAAGCAATGAATTAACAGCAGATATTTTAGCTAGGATGCAGATGGATGGTAGATTGTACGGTTGTACGACGGTGTAGTACGGGTAGATGGAAAACTGTTGTTTGTTTGGTTATGTCTCGGTAGTGCTTTGAAAAAGGAAACGTTTCAGTGGAAATGAAGGAAATGAAAGGATTGCGCGCCGGTGAGACGGGAAAGGTGGTATTATAATTTTGATTTCGAAAACGAGAAGTCTGACTGACAATTTGCGATTATTATTTGAGAAGTTTGTTCGTTTTGAGGGTTTCGGGTTTGGGAGTGTTTCGTATTGCTTTTTTTTTTGCCTCGACTGAGGTTTCTTAATTACAGTGGCGTGTGTTTTTGAAACGGAAGTTCATTTGGGGACTCTGACGGGGGAAAAAGAAGGCATCTATCGAGAAATATTAACGCCTTGTTAGGTGGGGTGTGGTTTTCGTCTTCTTCCGATGTGGGTAAGGTGGTATTTAGTTTAATTAAAGTTTCTTAAGAGCGTTGAATCGTGCGATCGTTTTATAGACGTGACGAAGGTTAGGAATTTTTTATTTTGTAATTTTAATTTTAATTCGTAAAATGGAAAGGAGCAACGAATCACTGTCTGTAGAATCACAAGACCGCTGGTGTCGGCAGTAATTATTTGAGGTTAAGTTGATTTAATTGCAAATTAAATGGTTTTATTTGATTTATTACTAAAGGCTAAGTAGAGAGACGGGAATGGGTAATTTAATTTAATATGTGTAAGCTATTCATGAAAGCCTAAATCTATTAATGGTAGTCCACCCAGCGGAGGCTACATATACAGGGTGTCCCACGAGCAGTGTGCCAAAAAGCTAGAGCGTGTAGGTCTGATCAAGACAAGAAAAAAATCGTTCGGGAGGGGGGTCTATTCCCCCCCGTTTAGCCGGGAGGGGCAATTTTCTAAAAAATTTACTTAATTTGGAAAAAAAATTATTAAAAATCAACAGTTACATCCACAATGCCGTGATATACTTTTTTTGTAAAGCCAGAAACCTCTTCTTTCATCTTGTTTTTAAACGAAGCTGTTTTAAGAAATAGATTTTGGGAGATTAATTTTCAAACTAAAAATTTTGAAAAAAAAAATTAAAAAAAAAATGTAGAACTATTTTTTTCTAAATTGTATGTATTTAAGTACTAATTTTTTTTCAAAAATTCAATTCTCTTATTAGTTTTTAGTTAAAAACGGAAAACCGGATGCAAAAATGTCTTGTAGTTTTTGAGAAATTACAAAAAAACCCGAACCATTTTTTTCTAAGAAAAACCTTTTTTTTGGTTTTAACGCGGCTGGACTTGTAGCCAAATTAATGTATGAAACATTGACCTCTTTTCTATTATTTTTAAAAAATTCGGAGTTTTATTATAATAAATTTTCAATAAGGTCCCCATTTTTTAGAAGGCAAAGATTATATCTCCTTCTACAATAAGTCTATGCTTGACATTGACTCCGAATTTTTTAAAAATTACGCACCGGTCACCTGAGTGACCGGGTGACTCTGAAACCAAATTTACATAGTGTAAATTCCAAATAAAACAAATATATAAAATTTAAAAATGTTGACAGTCTTGGTCTGTCACCTCTGGCAAAACAGCGGACAGATACGGGCGGCTAATTAGGCCATAATAATTTTATATAAACTATAACCTGTCATTATCAATTAACATAATAACCGGAAGAACCTTTTTAAACTTAAAATTGGGTTAGAAGTTTTAAGAATTTTAAACTATATTATCAAACGCCAAATAAAAATATCCTATCACAAAAAATACTGCATCATATTTTAACTAAAGGGTGTTTTTTATAGAGGTATAGAACTTTAAGTTGGCAACAATATTTTAACTGGCGGCCATTTTATCAGCTGTCAAGTGATTTATTTTTAGTTTGATTTGGCATTTCAACGTGAATAGACTGACGCCTGAACATTGGTTTCAAATTGTGCAAATTTATTTTGAAAGTCATGATTCTATTTGTTGTGAATTTCAAAAAGAAGGCACGGTATAACTTTGACTTAAATTTATTGACAACAAAAAGAGAGAGAGCTCACAATTTTCACCCACTATATATATAGCAAAATTTGCGCGGGAAAACTAGTTAGTTTCGCGCCTTTTATTTAGGAGGTGACAATTGGCAGCCACTAGCCAATTGTGAATAATGGTTCGTTTTCATTTTTAGCTTTGATACAGGGTGTAACACTATTCGTAATACGTATCGCGCACTACGTCCATTTTACGGTCAACATAATCGTCCATCAGAACATTTAATTCGACTAACTATGGAACGTTTTCGCCCCACGTTTACTCTAAATGATAATATGCATCCACAGAGACGTCGTACAGTGCGTACAGAAGAAGTCATCGCTGCTATAGAGCGTAGCGTAGAGGATGACCCGAATTAGTCTATCCGCCATCGTGCACAGGAATTGGATATGTGCCCATCACTTTATGGAAGATTTTGCGGATAGATCTTGGTTTGCGTGCTTACAAAATCCAATTCGTGCAAGAATTGAAGCCACAGGATCACCTAGCAAGGCGTAGATTCGGATGGGCCCAAAACAAGATTGCCGTTGATCCCAATTTTCATAAGCGAATTTTGTTTAGCGATGAAGCCCACTTTTGGTTGAATGGATACGTCAATAAACAAAACTGCCGTATTTGGAATGATGATAATCCTCAAGTGTATGTTGAGGCACCGTTACATCCACAAAAACTGACTGTTTGGTGTGCTTTATGGGTTGGTGGAATAATTGGTCCGTACTTCTTTAAAAACGATTCTGGCCAGAACGTTACAGACATTGGTGACCCCTATAGAGCCATGATTACTGACTTTTTCGTTCATCAATTGAACAACGATGATGTGCAGGAGCTGTGGTTTCAACAAGACGGCGCAACATGTCACACAGCTTGTGCCACAATTGATTTATTGAAGGAAACGTTTGAAATTATGCGGTTAAATTTCACGTTACGGACCCGTGAATTGGCCTCCAAGATCGTGCGATTTAACGCCGCTTGACTATTTTCTTTGGGGATATGTGAAGTCGCTAGTCTACGCGGATAAACTCGAAACGATTGACCACTTGGAGGACAACATTCGCCGCGTTATTGCCGATATACGGCCACAAATGTTGGAAAAAATCATTGAAAATTGGACCTCCAGATTAGACTACTTTCGAACCAGCCGTGGCGCTCGTATACCAGAAATTATATTTAAATTATAATGGTAGAAGATTATCTTTCGAATAAAGTCAATTTCATGACAATTTAAAAAAATCATCTTTGTTTTATTCCATTTCAAAGTTCTATACCTCTATAAGAAACATCCTTTACCTCAAATGAGGTGGGACAATGTACCACTTCACTCCCCCAAATGAGTACCTCATACAAACTCAATAAAAATGCGTGTCCTACCCAACACTATTTCGGATAGATCCTTAGTTGCAGGTATATAGCGCATTTGTTGCTTTTTTGATGCCTTCTTCCGCATTCAATTTCCAGTTTAGCTTCACGTCGAGTATCACGCCAAGATATTTGGCGTGGTCTGCGAATCTAAGGTAAGTCTCATTAAGTTTTGGTGGAGTGATTTGAGGAATCTGCCGATTTCTTGTGAATAAAACTAGCTCCGTTTTGGAGGAATTTATTCCAAGCCCGCAGTTCTCTGCCCAATTGGCCACTTTGCCTAGGCCTGTTTCCATCAAATCTCTGATTATTGGCAATATCGTCGGGATACGCAATAACTTTCCACACTTGTCCCCGGGGACAGGAGTATTTCGTTTACAACCAGTACCTACAGTTGCGGCGATAGTACTCCTCCTTGTGGCGTGCCATGTTTCACTGCCCTTCTTGTGTGAATGAATCAACCTGCTTGAAAGCATTTGTTTGATCCAGAATATTATATTACCATAAACCTCTAGTTTGCGTAACGCATTGGTGATGGTTCTATGTTGTTGAAGGCTACTTCGAAGGCATGAAGGCAATCATGATGAATTCTTTGTTGGAAAGTGATTTTTCAACGGTTCCAACTATCGTGTGTAGAGCTGTGTATACTGATTTTCCCTTACAGTAAGCATGCTGCGATTTCGAAAGCATGAACATATTTGCAAATGTCTCATGAACATTCGATGGCGTTGGTGTTATCGGGATCCCAACACGCTCATCGGGCGTCAGAGGCCGGCACACTACCCCCTGCACCACGGTGCTCTCCTGGCCTCATAGAAAATAATATTTATGGGCAGAAATTACGCCAGAATGTCCTTTGCGCTTTTCTTATTTCACTTTTAGTCTGAGGCTGTTCTTGTAATGGTTCCAGTCCTCTGTTCTGTTTTGATTTTTTGCTTTGTTGAAAAGCCGTCTGATTAACAGACCAGGTTTAGTTCCCTTTGTTGGTTTACTACTTGGGCAAGACGTTGGAAATGATTTATTCATAGCTCCTGTAACTTTAGTCGCCAGATGTTCAATGTCTGCATGCGACTTGGGTCACTTAATTCAGCGGGGTCAAGGGCGCCTTTGAAATTAGCGGTATATTTATCCCAGTTGATCAAGGTGGTTTTTTAGGTGGGATCTCAAAGTGTAAATGGAAGCGAATGTAACTGTGATAAGAAAAGGAGTTCTGTTGCGTTACCGACCAGCTTGTAGTTTGCAACCGAAATATTGAAAGAATTGGATACCAAATCTAAGACTTCATGCCTATTTCTTGTTACGAAGGTTGGCCTACTGCCCTTGTTGCAAATAACAAGGTCTGTTTCAATATTATATAGGTAAGTAATACTTCGCCTCTTTTGTTGATGTCGCTACCGCCCCAAATAATGTGGTGAGTATTCGCGTCGCATCCTATCAGCCAGGTGTTTTTGTCTGTTCTTATTGTTGTGGATGGTAAGGGCCCGATATCGTCGAAGGCCAGGTATGCTGCGGAGATCCATAAGCCCCCTTCACGGGAAACCTTTACTCTGGCAGTAGTTAGGTCACAGGTGCTGTAATCATATTAAATTGGGGATTATCCTAAAATGCAGGTTCTAAGGGTACCTTCGCAGTTAGCGTGTAGCAGTTTACATATATTGCTTTATCCTTAATCCGGCTGCGATTGTTGTTAATCCATGACTCCTGGATAAGAACTATGTCGTCTCCACTTTCTGCAAAGTGGAGGATAAGGTTGGCAGAAGCAACCTTACTGTGGTGGAGGCTTATCTGGGTAACATGTAGCAATTGAGCTATCGCTTAAGCCAGATGCCTCTGTCACAGTAGAATCCAGATCCTCTAAATCAGAGAATAGGGTATTGAATTTCTGCCGAGATCTGAAGGAGGCTGAGGTGATGGTAATCATGGCCATTGCCTGCCTCTCGTCCTTTCCGTATACGTTCAACCTGATGGTTTTAAGGCCGAATTTTACCTTCCTTCGCTTTTAGTGGAGGGAGGTAATCTCTACAGCAGGGTTACTGTTCTGACCGATTCCTTTTCAATCTCCGTCTTAATGACCTTCTAGTTGGTAATCGGAAGATCAGGATTTTGCCCCTGCAACATGGCTCCAATCTATGATCACTAAAGTTAGATGATCCCCCATCCTCTCATTGAGTGTTGGCGCCGTAGCGGTGCTCCTATGGCTCTTTGAGATGAATGAGGATTCATCATGAGATCGAGACCCTTTAGTTGACAGCCCACCTCTTTTGGTAGTGGAAGCGGATGCAGAAGGTTATTTTCTAGGTCGACTCTTCTGCTCATCTGTCTGGAGCCCATTTGTACGAAGCTGCCTTCTCGTCCCAATTGTTGTTGCCCTTTTTTTCTAGTTGGCTTATGACTTGAAAAGCAGCACGTCTCTTCCTATAGGCCGCCGTGCTGGCTCTTATGTGCTTCCTTGGGGCCGATTTCATTGCCTGGGAAGCATTTTTATTCTCAATCTCCTGAGTATTTTGGGGATTAACCCCCAATGATATTGATATTGCTAGCATTTTTATATTAAATTTCCAAAATTTCATCACATTGTGCGAGAATGTAGTATAGACATATTTTTTAACCTCTTAAAGTCATTACGGCGGTAGTGTTGAATGTTGGCAATTCAACAATGACTTGAAATATAAAATGATACTTCCTGTTAGATGAATCGATGACACCATACACACAAATTATTAATGATTTAATAAAGCTGCCTACAAGATTGGCCAATGCACCCGGGGAATCATTGATTACACCTCCGCACCACAAAACCCCTTTTTATTGATGCAATTGATACTCTTGCAGCACATTTGGGCTTGTGGCTGTCTAGTAATACATATCTTGACATAGCCATTGAGCCAAAAAGTATGTAGCTTCATTGCTGAAGGCGATTTTTCGATGAAATTCAAGATTTCCTTCAAATGTTGACGCCTTTTTAGTTAGCCCTGAGCCCTTCCACCGGTAAAGGTCTGTCCTTTCATGGACCTTTTCAGTTTTGTGAAGAGAAAAAAATTCCAGGGGCCCAGGTACGGTGATACGGTTGCCGATGCATAACTAGGTATCGTTCTTGGCTTAAAAACTACGTGGGCAATGATGAGTGAGAGTGAAATTGAGCAATTTCGTAACAAACTTCGCTGACACACGTTTCATGCCCAACATATGTATGTATCTGAACAAATATCATGGCACAAGCCAACCTATACGTCAAGGTCCTGAGCAACTTATCTGATGCTTTTTCGTAACAATTTTCGTCACTGCTTCAACGTTTTCCTTCATTGTTGACATGCTTAGGCGTCCACGGTGGGCATCGTCATTAGAAGCCCCACTTCTGTGAAGAACCTATTAAAATTATTAACATTTTTACTGCTCAGAGTAGATTCGACAAATGCCAGATTTCATGCACATTGGAGCACTTGATTTTTTTTTTCTCATAAAATTTATTGTAGATCCTTTACTCCATTTTTTTAATAGCAATACATCGCCAAGCACCTAAAAAAGGGGTCTGACTTTTATATTTGTGAAAAACAAACGAAATATCGAGTTAGTTCACGAGTTCCTGAAGTCTATCATCGAAAGAAATCTGCTATGGTAAGAGAACTCGTAAGCGAATTCAACGTAGGCCATATGACCAACCAACGACAACTCAAAAAATATGGCGGAAATCATAGGCTAGGAAAAAGTGGTACCCATTTAATTCTTAGTCCAGAAGACCGACCAGCACAACGTCCCAGAGATGACCCTCACTCAGTCAGGGTGTTACAGAGCATATGGTGGGATTTTAAGGGATGTTGCCTCATAATAAGAATATCACCGTAGAAATCTACTATCAACAGTTGTACTGATTAAAATCCGCACAAAAGCAGAAACGCCAGGTCCGCTCAATCGAAGAGGTATTCTATTCCATCAGGGTAGCGCTCGCCCTCATAAATTTGAGACCACCTACACTCAATTACAGGTGTTCGAGAAGATGCTAAGTTTTTCTTGTTAGATTTTTTTAGCTTAAATTATTCATTATTTTAATTAATTATTAAGTTAACTCTTCAGCCCTGATAGAGTTAAATGGGCAATTCGCTCATTTAAACCCTTCAAAGCTCCAGGTAAAGGTCCTTCCTGCTATCCTCCAGAGAGGCCTAGACACTAGACCGGAGCGATTTCAAAAAAAATTGAAAACTAAAATTATACCTCCCGCAAAAGTTGCATATGGCCTTAAAACTAATTTTAAGATTTTTTAAATTTTTTTATTTCCACCCAAAATTTTACTACAAAAATTTTCCAATAACGTTCCCAAAAAAAAGTCTGCCAAATATGCCGACCTACAGAGATACTGCTCTTCATCTTACTTTTCTGGAAAACGAAGAAAGTTCATTGAAAAAGCGAATAGCACTTACAGCTGCGAGAGTTATGGAAATTTATGACTTAGCTTCAATTCCGACAGTTGGTAAATTCTGTGTTGAGAAAGGCGTTATTAAATTCAACGACAGAAGAACTGCTCTTCTTAAAACACCTAAGAGCAGAAGAGTACCCGGATTTTTTGAGATTCAAATGGATAAATTGAAAAGCGAAGGAGAAAAACTGTTTGATATAGCTGCTTGCAAATGTATTGACATTAAATTTTGTCAATGTCCTAAAGAAAAAAAAGTGCCAGTGAAAGAACCTTCGTTTTTGGAAGACCAAAGATCTGAGAGAAAAATGGTGATCGGGAGTATCGATATAGCGGAATCCACCAAGCTTCAAAACTCCCTTAAAAGAAAATCATCTGAAAGCACACCTGAAATACCGCCCGACGCACAAACAGGTAACAATGAAACAGAATATATCCCTTCAGATACTGATGAAGACATTGAAACTGAAGCTTCAACAACATTACCAAAACAGATTGCCTCTACTGCTGCTCTTAACTCAAATCCAAAATCTCTTTTTAATGTTGCGAAGGTGGCAGAAAGATTCAGACAGAGCAACTGCAATACTTGTTACAGCGGTCTTGCAAGATTATGATCTAATAAATGAAACAGATCAGTCAAAAATTATCGATAGAAGTAAGATTCGAAGGGAAAGGACAAAATCAAGGTCTCAACAAAAAGGTGTGTGCGAACTCGACTTTTTTGGTCTTTATTTTGACGGCCGCAAGGACGTTACAAAAAATGCTGGAGGCTTTTCCACCGAAGAACACATTGTTTTGATAATAGAACCCGGCTCGCGATACCTAGGGCATGTAACGGCACCAAATGGGAAATCAGAAACCATAGGAAATGTAATATTTGGTTTTCTTAAAGAATCTCCAGTTTCAGCAAACAATTTGAAGCTTATTGGCTGCGATAGGACTGATGATAACACCGGAATAAGAAATGGAATCATCCGAAAAATCGAAATGATAATTAAACGACCTTTGCAATGGTGTATTTGCTTGCTCCACGCCAACGACCTACCTTTACGACACCTTTTCGAAAAATTTTATGGGAAAACATCTGGTCCAAACGCTTATCCTGGTGATATTGGCAAGGATCTTAAAAACTGTCAGAATCTAACCGTACAAAATCATTAAAGTGAACTTACCGGAAACACCTTGAGTTCAGACCAAAAATATCTGTATGAAATTTGTATGGCCATCAGTAATGGTGTCAAAGAAGGATCATTTTTTTCAAGGAATCCGGGAGCAATGGTCCATTCAAGATGGTTGACCACAGCAAACCGTATTTTAAGAGTTTATGATTCCAAACAAGACCCAGAAGAGCCAGTACAACAAATAGTGCACTTTATTTGCAAAGTTTAGGCAGTGATGTGGTTTGAGATTAAGTCCAAGCTTTCATTTGTCTACGGTGCGAAACATTTTCATAAAGCCATTCAACTAACAAGATATTTGCCAGAAGAACTGAAAAAGGTAGTAGACTCAGTTTTCGCTCGCAGTGGATACTTCGGACACTGCGAAAATATTTTGGTAGCCATGCTACTGGATAATCGTAAAAACGTTCGAGAACTAGCTGTTTGACGCATTCTTAAAGTAAGGGCAACAAACAATAATGTTGGAAATCCCAGGCAGTTTGAACTCCCAAAATTCAATGTTGAAGCAGCTGAATATTTCGAACTTATTGATTGGTGGCAGATAAAGAAAAATCATTTGACTGAACCTCCAGTGGTAATGGATTTTACGGCAGAAGAGCTTTGGGATATTGTCAGCCAAAACGACAATAACAAATCAAATTTGTTGACAAGTCTTTCATGCCACAGCCAAGCAGTTGAAAGGGCAGTCAAATTGGTCACCGAGGCTTCTCTGACAGTCTGTGGATTCACCAACAGAGACGGGCTGATAAAAAATACACTTGTTTCCCGAAAAGAACTTCCAAAAATTGAAACCAAAAAAGATTATTTGAAATAAATTAAAAAAAAAAAAAAAAATATACTAATGAGAATAATCGACGATAATTTACTGTCCCGGAGAGGTTTAGATCACCCCACTAACCATTGGGTAAGGGCGACAGCCGTATTATATCAGCTACATCCGGAGAGATCTCTGTGACAGTTTCGGCAACTAAAAAGTGTCCACTAGGTGGAGTCCTTTCACCACTACTCTGATCGATAGTCATCGACAATATAACACCTTAATGACATGGAAACAAAAAAGTTGCTGTGAACTACAACCAACGCGACAAGTTCAATCGAATCTCTTAAAAAAATTCTATCTAGGACAAGTAGTGGAGAGTAGTGAACAAACATCTTCGACACAAACCATCTGCACCCCGTCCAGGTTGTGTGACAAACACCATAGGAGCGTACACTCTTGAACCTGCACTAACCCTATAAAAAAAAATAAAGAAACCGATGACCTATTCTACCTATACAAGTTAGCCAACTTCGGTTATGAAGTCATCGGATACTTCGACGACTTGTAGTTCCTTTTTGCCTATGAACGCATGCAACTTGCGCTTCACTTTATCTCTGACTGGTGTAGCAGAGAGGGTTTATCGATAAACCCAAATAAGACAACTTTAGCCCCGTTTGAAAAAGGAGGAAAATAAAACCGTGCCAATCGCCCTAAACGGTACCAACATTTGATTTTCAGAAGACGTCAAATATCTAGGTATTTACCATGATCGAAAACTCAACTGGAATTCCGACATCAAAAGTAAACTTGCAAAAGCGACTAAGGCAATCTGGGTCTGCCTACGGTAAAAGCTGCCCGACAGCAGCCAAAGAGGCACTGATCAGAGTTACTCCATTGCACCTTTTTATTAAAAAGATTGCTTTACGTAGTGCAATCAGACTTCTCCGCTCGGAAACGGACCGAACATGTAGACCAGTGGGTCACATGTCCATACTATAACAACATCCTGAGCTGGATATGATTACGATAGTTTGGGACGCATTACCGCACAGGACCACCTTTGATAAAAGAAACCAAACCGCACAGCTTGGGAAAGCGATGATCCCTTGCTAAATGTCAAAGCCTGAAGAGGTACACAGATGACTTCAAAATGGATTCCGGTGTTGGCGCTGGCATCTTTGGACCAAATCGGAAGAAATCGAAGACCCTGGGAACTAGTCCTGTCTTCCAGGGCAAACTATACGACATCCTAACGTGCTTCAACCTAAATTTAGAGACTGGTATAAGAGGTATAACCATCAATATATTCTCAGAGAGTCAGGCAGCACTCAAAGTGTTGGGCTCCTATAATGCTAACTCAAAATCCGCCGCCCTGCCTGACCTAGGCAAAAGAATTAAGGTCAAACTCTGGTGGATGCAACGAAATTGCCGACCAACTCGCTAGGAAAGATTCCATCGAAAGGTACATAGATGCCGAACCTTTTTGCGGAATCCCCAAGGCAAAGATTAAGTCTCTCATAGATAAGTCGGAAAAATCGCAACACCTGCGCTTTTGGCCACAGCGTTCAAGGACTCCAACAATCAAGGAGAACACTCTCTCAATGTTCTCAAATATAACGGAGTCGATATCAGAAGACTGGTCAGCTACCTTTCGGGACACTGAGGTCTGAGACTGAGATATCATCTTAACAAAATTAATCTCTCGTCTGAAACCAAGTGTCGACACTGTCTAGAGGACGAGGAAACTGCAGAGTACATACTATGCGAGTGTGTTGTCCTCTGCCATGTTAGGAAGGGTATCCTTCTCAGAGAAATAATGACTTCTGAGGGTATCAGCTCAGCTCCTACGAGGGACATCCTCAGCTTTATTTAGAAAGTAGAGGAACTCCTCGCCTAATTGGCTAGCAGGTACAATAGATCTACTCTGATCGCAATGCTATCTGGTAGCACTTGTCCCCAATTTAAAAAAAAATATAAAGTCAAAGGACATGGTTTTAAAAATGTGCTGTCTGCTTGGTATTGCCCGTACAGGGCCACGGAGAACAGAAGACAGTTAAGCTAGACTTAGGCATTTTGTCTAAAATAACTATCTAAATAACTAAAATAACTAAGATAAATGAAATAAAGATGACGTATATGTATTATTTATTATATTACTCGAAAGGTATAAGAATTATTAATACTATTACAGTATACAAGTATAAAAAATAAAGCAAAAATAAAGAAATGATAACGTGGTAAACGAAAGACAACGTGGCAGGCCCAAAGACAACGTGGCAGGCGAAAAGACGGAAAGTACCTGGCTAGCCGTCCAAATATACATGTATATTTCCGCCTCTGAATTGAGCCCTTAGCCGCTCACCCACGCTGGTTGTATTCAGACACAACACCCCTCCCAACTTAGTTTGACACAGCATTTCTGTTACGAAGTCTTTCTGAGCGCCTAAGTTCAACAGTTTGTTGCTCTTGTGGTTTCGGCGATCGCGTTGTCTCATCTTGCTGTTTTCTACGGGCTTGGGCAGCTACTATATGTTCGTTTTGTCCCTCGGATACGTCTGCGCTGTTGTCTTGACTTCTACCGCGGAGTTGATCCAAGTGCCTTCTTATAGTGTTCCCTTCTTCCGTCGTAACCGTATATGAGACGGGCCCACTTTGTTTCGCTACTGTGGCTGGAATCCATAATGGCCCACTGGAGTAATTTCTCGCCCAGACTGGTTCGTCAATAGCAAGCTGTGACACAGGAGTTTCTTTAGCCGCCTTCTTGGTAGACCGTACTGGGTGGTTATCAGGTTGTAGTTTGTCGAAATATGTTGTCGGGATTCTTTTAAGCAGCAATTCAGCAGGGGACTTACCCGTCGTTGATGATGGTAGTGTGTGTTGTCGAAGTAAAAACCTTGCTAGTCTTAGTTGTAAACTGCCAGTCGTATTGCGCTTCAAGTACTCCTTAGTCGTTCGCACCATCCGCTCAGCTTGACCGTTGCTTGATGGATGGAATGGTGCTGTTAGTATGTGTGAGATCAGGTTTCTTTTACAAAATCTGCCAAATTCATCTGAAGTGAACGCTGTCCCATTATCGGATACTATAGAGTCTGGTAACCCATGAGTTGCGAAGATGGATCGCAAACTATTGATTGCAGCAGCTGCACTGCTTGTAGGAACAGGTTTTACCTCGACCCACTTGGAGTGTGAGTCTACGAGTATGAAAAAGATTTGGCCCTGAAAAGGGCCGAGGAAATCCACGTGAAGTCGGGA
Source organism: Merodon equestris (assembly GCA_958301585.1). Lineage (NCBI taxonomy): Eukaryota > Metazoa > Arthropoda > Insecta > Diptera > Syrphidae > Merodon > Merodon equestris. Next base: position 60,291,528 of record OY284416.1, read on the forward strand.
CCAAGGCTTAGATGTCTCTTCCCAAGGATGAGTAACAGCTTTCTGTTTTTCCGGACGTGACTGTTGACACGTTATACATCTCTTCACGATTTCTTCAATATCTGCGTCTATCTTCGGCCACCAGATGTAGCTTCTGGCAAGAGCTTTCATCTTCACCACACCCGGATGACCCGCATGTAGAGTTTTAAGAAGGTCTTTTTGAGCAGCACCTGGAATTATAAGACGAGAACCAAAAAGTAAACAGCTCTTATTTACCGTGATCTCATTCTGATGCCGTAAATATGGCTTAAATTCATCATTAAGCAAACGATCAGGCCATCCCCTCAACGCCCAATGAAGAATTTGTTTAAGTGTTTTATCCGTAGATGTCATCTTGGCGATATCACTGGATTCCAGAATTTGTGCATCAGTTTCTTCAATCATATTCAGGTAGGTAATGCCCTCAGCCTCTGTTGCCAAGTTCGGCAAGCGACTAAGTGCGTCAGCATTGTTGTTCTTCTCTCCAGGTCGATGTTGAATTTGGAAACTATATCCATTCAGAAAAACACTCCACCTGAGCATCCTAGGTGAAAGTATCACCGGCGTAGGCTTTTCAGGATTGAATAGCCCTATCAGCGGTTTATGATCCGTAATTATCAGAAAATTCCGTCCATAGGCAAAGTTGTGGAACTTTTTGATACCAGCGACAATTGCCAGTGCCTCTTTGTCTATCTGTGCGTAGTTTCTCTCCGTTGTGGACAATGTACGCGAATAGAAAGAGACGGGGCGCTCTTGACCGTTCGGCATAATATGTGCTAATACTACGCCAATCCCGTATGGTGAAGCGTCACAAACCAATGTGATTGGCAGTTTCTCACTGTAATTAACCAAAATGTTCTCACTTGAAAGTAGGCCCTTGAGTTCTTTGAATGCCTTTTCATGGAGTGAGTTCCACTTCCAAACCGTGTTTTTGTCTAGAAGTCTGTGCAGTGGTTCAGCGATGGTTGCCTTACCCTTCAGGAATGCATGGTAATAATTAATGAGGCCCAGAAATGCTTGGAGTTGCTTCTTATCCACAGGTGGCGGTGTTTCCCGGATTACCCGAATCTTGTCATCTGACGGCCGAATCCCACGATGATCGATGTCGTAGCCCAAGAAGGTGATAGAGGACAAGTCAAACTTGCACTTGTCCTTCCGTAGACGCAGCCCGGCACAACTCAAGCGTCGGAAAACTTCGTCTAATCTCTTCAACAGTTGCGATGAGTCTTCACCAATGACTATTATGTCATCAAAATAGACTGTTACCCCATGTGCGTCTTGCAGCAACTCTTCCATGCGCTTCTGAAAAATCCCTGGGGCGGTGGAGATCCCGAATGGCATCCTTTTTACTTTATATGCACCCTTGTGTGTGATAAGTGTGAGAACTTTTGAGGACTCTTCATCCATGACCATTTGCTGATACGCTTGGGCTAAATCAATTTTGGCGAACGTCTTGCCTGTTGGCATGGATGCCAAAATATCCGTAATAGACGGTGTTTGATAACAGTGAGGTGTTAGTGCCTTGTTAACTGTGCACCTGTAATCCCCACAGATGCGTACGGAACCATCAGACTTAGCAACCGGCACAATTGGTGTTAGCCAGTCACTGTACTCGGTCGGCTCGAGAATTCCCTGTTTGACCTGCTTGTTGATCTCGTCTTCAATGGCTTGCCGTTGAGCGTAGGGAACCTTTCTGACTGGAAGCTTGATCGGCTGCACGGTTGGATTGAGCGTAAGTCGAATCTCCTCTCCCACGTATGTACCTAGTTCCCCCGAGAATAGGGATGAGTATTTCTCCAATAGTACTGCTAGCGGTGAACGAATATTGTGTACCCCATGTACAGCAATGCCCAGCTGCTGAAACCAGTTACAGCCAAGAACGCTTGGCCGGCTACCAGCGGTAATGTACAATGGAAGATTGCATACATGCTTGTTGTTGTACACAATGTCGACATTCGTGAGACCTAGAATTGGAATTCTATTATTGCCGTAGTCAAACAACCTCAAACCTGTTTCAACGATTTTCGGTGGATTTTGTTTCCAAACTCTGTTTGCATCTGTCTCAGACAAAATGGTGTAGCTCGACCCGCTGTCCACTTCGAACTGACAATCAACGCTGTTGATGTTTATTGTGGCCACCTTCTTCGCGATGCTGTTTGACTGAATGGAATTTACTTGTTGGTTTTTGTTGAATTTCGATTTGGCGTTTGAACTGTTCGAACTCAGCTTCCCTAGACATACTCTCTTTATATGTCCTACTATTCCGCACTTGTTACACTTTGCTGTTTTGAATGGGCAATCCACTCTGGCATGATTGTTGCCACACCCATTACACTTTGGTGAGCCGTCTCCTGCATTCCTCCTTTTCTTCATGTGAATTGCATGTATTTGTTGTGTGGATGACATGATCTGTAAACTCCCTTGGATCTCTTGTTGATTTTTCGCCGCTGCCTCTGCTGCCACGGCTTTCTCTTGCACTAGCTGTAGTGTGATTTTGTTTTCTGCTAATAAGCTCTGCTGTAAGTGCGTATTCTTCAGCCCACAAACCAATCTATCCCGAAGCATGCGGTCGATAATGTCACCGTCAAAGTTACAGTCAATGATTAGTCGACGAAGTTCTGCAATATATTCGGCGACCGTCTCATTGGGCTGCTGATCTCTCTTGAAAAACTTGAAGAACGCGGCAATTTCAGAGGGTGTCGGGGTGAAATGTTTAGATAGCTCTTCAACGATAATCAAATACGCTACGTCTTCCACTTTCCTTGGGGATATAAGTGTTTCAATCAAATCGAAACACGCTGGGCCGCAGACTGTCAAAAATGTTGCCTTTTGTAACATCTTGTCGGTGATTGAATTCGCGAGCAGAAACATTTCGAATCGACGTTTATAAGAACTCCACGCTGCAGGATTGGTTATGTCGAAATGTTCAATAGAACCTATGGCAGCCATCCTCGTCGCCAATGACGTATATGTATTATTTATTATATTACTCGAAAGGTATAAGAATTATTAATACTATTACAGTATACAAGTATAAAAAATAAAGCAAAAATAAAGAAATGATAACGTGGTAAACGAAAGACAACGTGGCAGGCCCAAAGACAACTTGGCAGGCGAAAAGACGGAAAGTACCTGGCTAGCCGTCCAAATATACATGTATATTTCCGCCTCTGAATTGAGCCCTTAGCCGCTCACCCACGCTGGTTGTATTCAGACACAACAAAAGAACTGTGCATCCGTCTTATTTTCGAGATTTAGCAATTTTAGATTTCCAGATGCAAAACTTCCTTGATTGAAAAAATGTTAGATCTCAGGATGACGCCCAAGGGGCTCTTGGGGTATTTTTTTTTTTTGACAAAGCCAATTTTTTTTTAGTAACGGCATTAAAAAGCAGGCAGAAATATTGTCCAATGAGGGAAATTTTATTGACCTGCACTTTTCTCACCTGCATATGTATATGTCTACTAAAATAATGTAGAGAGATTCTTGAAAAGTCGCTGAGTAAGTCTTGACAAGAACATGCCAACGCTTTTATTTAATTAAAATCAAATTTATTATTAATAATTCGCTCGTTAGCCACATAAATCGCGTAACGAAATTGACAGAGTCAAAACCCCACGGACACATATTAAAATGAAAATCCTAAAAATAAATCAGTAAACTTACCCTTATCTACGACGTCACTCGATTCCCTACCGCCGCAATGGACCTCAACCACAATTACCCACAATCCTCCGTCGGAAAAGTTTCAAACTGATTTCCAATAATGCTCTCGAAAATCACCAAAATTACGATATACGACTATGTTTGTAGAGTCTTCAAAGCCCCCCGCGGGGTTCGTTATTTTTGAATTTTGAAAATTATATTCTAATTTGCAATATGTAAGCAGCTTACTTGGAGTATTTATCGGTTTTAGAATCCACTGAAATGTCTGTAGCTTGATAATTTATAACCATGTTTCTGGGGGTAAAAAGGCATTAGATGGAAAGAGGTGTGGGTTATGTTAAATAAGACTCGGAAGAGTAATTGAGTTTTGTGGTAACTTTGCTTTCGTGTCACTCATGACAGCTTTTATTCATGAAACGTTCTCGCCTCTCGAAAGATCGAAAGCCAATTTTTAAGTACAATAGCTTGTCTCTTTTTGTTTTGATAACGTACTTGAAAAAAGTTCAAAGATGTTATACATCTGAAATTGTCTTCGCTAATGGGAATGGACATAAGAATGATATTAACTGAGGATTAAGCGGGTCTTGGTATTTAAATTAAATACAATAAACAATATTGTGTGCAAGACATGAGAGAAACATACACAAATACATGCCTCAAAAATGGTGGTATTCAGATAGCTTTTGCGGCTTTGTTCACATGCCGAGAGGTCAAATTGTGCATGACACAATTGCAAAACTCGGTTAGAATGATTTGAATTATATCGCTCTCCATTTGGCTAATTGTTGTTGGTTCGTTGTCATAAGCCAGTGATTTAACATAATCCCAGCGAATCTAATCTAATCTTGCTCCATAGAATATAAACGTTAATGAATTATAGCCTTAAATAATTTGACGCACTTTATTAGCTTTTTTTTTTTTTTTTTTTTTTTTTTGTTGGAGGCTTCTACTATCTGCTGGAGCACTCAGACACAAGTACTGGTCCATTGTACTACCAGACAGACACCTTGTCTTTATTGTATTTTCCCCGTTGTCCGGAGAAAAGTGAGGAGAGGCTTCAGTGATGTTGAGCTAAGAGATTCGGCACCCACCACGTCGGCCCCAAGGGTGCGCCACCGTGCACGAGCGAAGGCGGGACAGTCGCAGAGAAAGTGTTCCGCTGTGTCGTCCTCCTCGCAACAAGCAGCACAGGTAGGCGTCTCACTGATGCCAAGCACGTAAAGATGCCTGGCAAAAGTTTAATGGCCCGTAATGACGCCCGTTAGCCTTCTGCAGTCATTTCTTCTTAAAGATAAGAAGAATCTTGCGGACTTTTTACAAACGTCAGGGCGTACGCGCTTAGTCATCCTGCATCCTGGATATTCCTTCCATCTGCGACTGTGTACGTTAAAGACCCAGTCATTGATGTCAGATTTAACCGTTGAAGCTGGTAGACCTAAGGCGGGTTCAGGCCCTGAGAAACTCTCCTCTGAGCCTTTTCTAGCGAGTTCATCGGAGATCTGGTTTCCTGGGATTCCAGAGTGACCTGGAACCCATACAAGCCTAAGTGAATTAAGTCTTCCGACTTTGTTCAAAAAGGTCTTGAGTTCATGCACTAGTTTGGAGTTGGACAGAGGATTGGATACAGCTTTGAGTGCAGCTTGGCTGTCACTGCAGACACATATGCTCTTTCCCCTCCATCTGTGTTTCACAACATAGTGCATGGCCATTAGGATTGCGTAAATCTCCGCCTGGAAGACAGACGCATATTTTCCTAACGAGAAGTGCAGTCGAATGTTTTCGCGCTCGAAGAAAACTCCGGCGCCGGATATCTGATCAGTCCTGGAGCCATCTGTGAAGATGCGAAGATATTCTATTCCAGGTTCAGTGTCTGGCCAAAGCCAGTCCTGACGCCAAGGAAATGTGACTGTGTAGTTACAGCGCAGTAGGATGGCAGGTGTCATTGCGTCAGAGGGCATATCCATGAGACAGTGATCGTAGGATATTTCTCTCTCAAGTACACTTTCACTCCACTGCGAGTTGTACCAAAGACCATTCCTCTTTAGGCGAGAAATAGTTTTCAGTGCATACCCTCTGATATATATGTCAAGGGGTGGAAGGTTCATCATAGCATCCAAAGCAGCTCCCGGTGTGCTGGGGAAAGCCCCCGTGGAACTGAGGCAGACCGCTCTTTGGAGTTTGGTGAGTGAAGCCACAACGTGTTTTCGTGTCAGCCTGCTGCACCAAACAACCGATGCATATGAGATTATCGGTCTTACCATTGCCGTGTAGATCCAAAGGACCTTTTTCGGCGATAAGCCCCATGTTTTGCCAAAGGCACCTTTGCATTGCCAGAAAGCTGACAGCGCTTTGGTGGTTTTGGACTCAACATGTTTTGACCAGAAAAGTTTGTTATCTAGAATGACTCCCAGATACTTAGCTTCCTTGGATATAGGGATGGGAATGCCTTTTAGCACCAGCTGAGCAATGCCAGTTGTTTTCCTCCTTCTCGTGAAGAGAACGACATCGGTCTTAAGAGGAGTAACCGACAGCCCATTTCTCGTGCACCAGTCATCGATCACGTTTAGCGCCGCCTGCGCTTTGAGACAGACATTCGCTAAACATGAGCCGACAGAGAGAAAAGCAACATCATCCGCATAGGCCTGGGCATAGATTCCAGAGGCATTGAGAGCATCTAGCAGAGAGTCGACCACCATGCACCATAGCAGCGGAGACAAGACGCCACCTTGCGGGCAGCCCCTGTTTACTCCAGACTTGACACATTGTTTGAGGCCTGTATCAGCGATCAATGTCCTGTGCACAAGCATTGCTTTGATCCACAAAACCATGCTTCATCTACGCCATGCCGTCTAGCAGCGTTACACATGCTGTCGAAGGTAGCGTTATCAAAAGCTCCCTCAATGTCGACGAAAATGCCTAGTACGTACTCTTTCCTTTCGAGAGCGCATTCAATTCTCCCAACTAGGTTTTGAAGCGCAGTCTCGCAGGATTTTCCGCGCTGATAAGCATGTTGCATGTCCGACAGAGGATGCATTCGAAGGGCAACTTTGCGCACGTGCAACTCTACTAGTCTTTCCATGCTTTTCAGCAGGAATGATGTTAGACTTATTGGTCTGAAACTCTTGGCTAGTGAGTAATCCTCTTTCCCTATTTTGGGAATAAAGACCACTTTCACCGCGCGCCAAGGGATAGGTATGTAGGCAAGTGCCAGGCTAGCAGTGAAAATTCTTTTCAGTGTAGGAAGCAGCTGTCTTATACCTTTTTGCAGCATGACGGGGTATATCCCATCAGTGCCCGGCGACTTAAAGCCATCGAAGGATGCCACAGCAAATTCAATGGCCTCAGTAGTTGCCACGCGTGACGCAACTTACCAGCTACGCCGAGTTGTTTTCATCGCTACAGCCGCAGTATCCAATGAGGGAGTGTGCAACGAGCCGATGACAGTCTGATTTCCCGGAAAATGGGTCTGAAACAGTAAACTAAGAGTTTCTGCTTTAGACTCGGTAAAGGTACCATCAGACTTTCTGAGTACCTCCAGCCTTGTCGATTTTCCTCGTTTGAGGACTTTAACCAACTTGCTGGTCGCGCTCAGGGATTTGATCTCTTCGCAGAAGGACTTATAGGAATCATTCTTCGATTTTCGAATAAGCTTCTTATATTCCTTCTGCTTCGATCGATATTTATTCCAGTCATCTTCCGAGTTCGATTTAGCGATCTGTTCAGAAGACTTCTGGCTTCCCTATGAAGCCGTTGGAGCTCAGCATTCCACCAGGGAACCGGCTTCCTGTTGGGAGGTTTTTTGACAGGACATGCGAGTTCAAAACATTTGGTGATGGCGCTGTTCAGGTTATGAACTGCATCCTCCACCGATTGATTAGTTTTGAGTTTAGGCGGGGCTTGAGTGGATTTCTCAAGCTCCTCCCTAAATCGCACCCAGTCTGTTTTTCTCGGATTCCGCTTGGGCTGCGAGGGGGAGATCCCGCACTTCAATTGGAATTCGATGTATCTATGGTCTGACAGCGTAACATCTGGTGAGACTCTCCAGTTAGTGATGGCCTTCGCATGCCTGTTAGATAAGGTTAGGTCAATCACTTCCTGTCGTCTCGCCGTCACAAAGGTTGGTAGAGAGCCAACATTGTTGATGAAAAGGTCAGACGAAAGAATGAAGTTTAAAAGAAGCTTAATGCAAGCCTTAAAAAAAATTATAACTTAACTATAAATTTGAAACAGCGGGGCTTTTTTGAAACCGCCACAATGGAGATATGTATATTGTTAATTCTTAGGTTATATGTATTTGAACTCCTATTGGTCGCAGTATATCAGTTTCGAATAAAGAAGATCTTTATAACTTATCAACTGACGGCAGGTTGGAAACGATTAAGGACAGGGTGAATGGTTGTGGTATAGGGCATGTTAACTGACAGTAAGCAAACTTTATAAATTCAATTGCCAACACCATGTGCCTTTCGCAGTCCCTCATACAATTTCTTGTTCTCGTCGTTTGCTTCCTTAAAGGTCTGTACGGCTAGTTCCAATTGCACCTTCTTCAGAGCGTGTTGTTTGATGAAATTTTCAATAATCGACAAACAAATATCGTCAGCTTCGAAGTCCTCCCGGGACTTTCCAATCGCCGATTTGATCTCCTCGTGAATGTCATCCGAGTTGCTTTGGTAAGACTTCCTCAGCTATACATAGGTATCGCTTCGAGTTTCTTCACAAGTGATTCATCAAAAGGTATTTTGTGAATCTTGTATAGCACAAGGATTAATTCAACCCCGTTGCGTAGGAAGTCTCGTTTAATCGTGTCGTATAGTAAATCATCAATTTGCTTATGACACGCGAGGAAGAATCCCATCGGTCCAAAGTGACGAGTGTAACGGAGATCGTCGAATCGTTTGTTCTCATTGATATGCGTATAGACTTTGGCCGAGATGTCGTGGAAGTCCGAACGGCTCGTACTGGATGCATAGTCGGTCGAGGACGAATTCGTATTTGAATTCATCAAGACACCGTTGGAGGTGTTTGTCTTCGAACATACTTGGGGTGCGGATCTTCCGATGGCTTAAAGGGAAATAGGTTTGTATGACACGCTTTCTAACGTCCATAGGAGCGTGTTCTAAGGTGCCATCGGTTTGTCGGATGAAAACTTTTCGCTGAGCGTTGGGAACACCGTAGGTGATGTCTGTTATAACGAATTTGGAGTCCGAAAAGTCCTTCAAAGCGGGGTCATTGGAGACGATTTTCTGTGTATCCTGTTTAACCATAACGACGGGCGGCATTTGGAGGTTATGCTCAGCTCCGGAGAGAATCTTCTTAAACTCATTTTCCAACTGTTCGGTAATCAAGAACTTATATTCGACGGTGTTATCCGGAACAGAACGCTTGGGAAAGACCTTGTCCAGGCGAATCGTCGTCAACGACTTTAACAGATTTTGTATCGACGGATCGGTGAATTCCACGCTCGGATCCCTGTCATATTCAATCGTTGTCGTTAAGGAGAATCATGTGCAATAATGAGGGACGGTCAATGATACCGCTGAGAAGGTCGTCAATAAATAGAATATCTACAACATCACGTCGTTCTCTAAGGAAGTGGAGGTTGACTTGATTTTAGGCGATCCGTATAAGGTGGTAAATTAAGGGGTTCGGCCCAGGGAATGCCACGAAGGGCAAAATGGATAAACCTACGTTGAATGGTTTCAATAGTGTAGTATGGGATTCGTAAGAGGGGGACCAGCCTTGGCTAGCATATTCGAGAAGGGACCTAATGAAAGTGATGTATAATGATTTCGTAACGTAAGGATTCCAGAATTCTTTGGACCAACATTTCACGCAACCAAAGACAGAGTCAGCACGATTCACAAATGCTCAATTATCACTCAATTCAATAACGAATTTTCTTCGAAAAAAGCACTTTGTTTGTAATATGTGGGAAATATTGAGCTGGGAAGAGCATTCCAGCCGAGTCTCTTGGCGACCTCGAATATGTTGTCATTCCAACTAAAGGTTCGCCGGTTTTAACGACACAAGCACCATTAATTTATTTAGGATTTGCGGTCAGAAATTAATGGATTTAACATCAGTGATATGTGGTTTCAATAAGATGGTGCCGCATGACACACAGCAATCGTGTTGTCTTAAGAAATTGCTCGGTTGAATCGTTACCCCGCGAATTAGTGCCATTGGGTTTCTTTTGATGGGTCCACATCAAGTCAATGGTTTATGCGATATGTGTGGAAGTTTGGTGGAAAATTGGCTCCAAAGAATACTTGCAAACATGTTCGCGGTGATGATATGAACAAAATCGAATTTCATACTTAAAATTTAACATGTGGGTCAGACGGGAAATATCAGGTTGTAACATAAGTATTTTTTCGAGGGTGATTTTTCAATTGTCATAAAATGCACAAAAACATTTTAATACTGAGAAAGTTACTGAAATTGGTATTTGGGATATATTGCGTATTCAGTTTTCTAGTTTCATTGTGTTGACAACATTCTAAGCATTTTAAACAGAATTTTGAATTCGATGTATCGGATGTATTGTTTTTTGCTGGGAAAAGACCATAATAGGTATCAGCGAGTCCAAGTTTAGAAATGGCAATTTCGACCTGAAGCGTGAACCTCGTTTGGGTGGGCCAGAAGAGAAGAGACGATGAGCTTCTGAACTCCACTGTTGGAAAATATTCCACTGTTACGGTAAGGGAACTCGAAAGTGAACCCAACTTAAGCCATATGGCCATCGACCGACATCTAACAAAAATGGGAAAAGTCATAAAGCTAAGAAAATGGGTACCACAGCACTTACCCCAAAATAATCTTCAACATAGAATCGATGCTTGCACTACGCTTCTGAGTGAGTTTCTCGATAAACCGTCGAAGCGCAAGTTGCATGCGTTCACAGGTAGAAATTTCGCTTTTACCTGTAACAATAACAACAAGGTCATCGGCGTATCCGACGGCTTCATAACCGGGGTTGGGTAACTTGTAGAGTAGGTCGTCGATGACTATCGACCAGAGAAGTGGTGTCGATATGGAGGCGAAAATTGAGTTCACGATCACAAATAACTCCTAGATCAACCAAGAAGTTGACAGGAGGGCCGGTTTCATTACGAATAATGTAGGTTCTGGGTGGTGAGGAAGGAGGAGGCCCCTGCGGCAGTCAGTAATGGTTTGGCATTTACTGACATTGAGCTCGAGATGGTTTTTTTTGTTTTTTTGGTAGTGAACCTGTTAATGTCCAATTGGAGAGAGCGCGAGTCGACAGGGGAAGATATGTGATTTAATATTTTCATATCATCGGCTTATATGAAGAGCTGAGAGTTCAGAATAACGCTGTCAACATCATTAATGGTTAGAATAAATATCAGTGTGCCGAGATGGCTACCTTGTGGGATACCGGAGGTAGCATTAATTGGATCAGAGATAGACGATCTGAAGATAACGTTATATTGACGATCTTCAAAATAAGATTTGATCCATGAGATAAAACCGGAAGAGAAACCGAGGGCAGTGAGCTTGAGGAGAATAATTTGGTGAGACATTTTGTCAAATGTTTTGCTAAAATCAGTGGCGACAACGTCTACTTCTTTGCCAGCTTCGAGTGCAAACAAACATTGTGAAACAAACTCGACTAGATTAGTGGTTGTCGATCGACCTTTTAGGAACCCATGTTGGTTAGGATAAAATACGGGTTTGCAGTGAAAGGATAGTGCATCATAAACGATGCTCTCGAAAATTTTGGGTATGCATGAGAGCTTGGCAATGGGACCATAGTTGGACACATAATTTTTCAGTCCTTTTTTGTGAACTGGAATGATATAAGCAAATTTCGAAAGCTCTTATCCTTGATAGATAGAGCTTTGAAATAGAGCGTTAAAGAGTACAATAAGATGGCTCGCGTACTTTTTTATGGCAGGCAGACATTCGGGTCCGGGAGAGTCGTCCTTTAAGTTGCATATTTTTTCGGCGATTAGGTCGGGAGTTATGTTCAGTGAAACAAGAGACGTCTGGGGGCAGTCTTGCAAATATCGGTCCTAGTCGGTGAATGATTGACTGAAGAAATGAGCAAAGAAGTTGGCAATTATTTCGGGTTCGTTGGAATAGTTATTGAGAAAATTGAATGTCGCGCGGTAGTTATCGGTTTTCCTTTTTGTATTAATGAAGTGGAAAAAACACTTGGGGTCAGGGATAAGGGAGGATTGCATTCTGTTCAGGTATCGGAGGTAGAGTAATTCACATAGTTGTGCAAATTTAGTGTAGGAGTGCATGTAATTAGAAAGGTCAGATGTTAAGATAGGAGTGCCAATTTTTGTTTCTTTTATTGCGGAAAAAGCGTAGTTCCTTGGTATACCAGGGCGGGGAAGAAGTGTAGTTCTTGTCTGGTGTGTATGGGACTGAAAGAATGAAGCAGGAGAGGATTTTAGTATAAAATAGCGCAAGGGTTTCGTTTAAGGATATGTGTGAGTTAGGGTTGAGGAGGAAGTTAAAATTAATATTGTGGAGCAGACTATTTAGTTTCGCGAAGTCAGCTTTCTGAAAATTGAAACAGTACGTATTTCCGGAGGAAAGAATAGTGAATTGGGTCTCGAGTGAAAGAGTTACCGATAAAGGTGGATGAAGGGAGTCTGAAGTAGAGAGAAAATGGTTGCTCGGCGTAACAACGCAGTTTACGGCATCAGAAGAGAAAATCAGGTTGAGTTGTCTTTGCATGGTATTGGTGATGTTACTGAGTTGCAGAAGGACGGAGTCAGCAAAATGATCCGTGAAAGAAATTCTTTACCTGAGGAGTGGTTAGCGGCGATATAATGGGTCTCATCATCGGATTGAGCCCATTTCAGGTGTGGGAGATTGAAATCGCCACAGATAATGATGATGTCATTGCGTTTGGCGATATCAAATATGGAGTCGACGAGATCAACGGCAAGTTGGTAGCAATGTGTGGGCTGTGAGGGTCTTAATTATTGAGGCACTAGTAAAATTGAAGTCAGCAGAATTCGACGTTTTGAAGGATAAGGGATCATAGCGGCTGTGGATTGCTAAGAGAACTCCGCGACCGGATCGGTTGTCGCGGCCATCGGCCCGAAACAGAATGAAATCTGAGGTGAATAACTCGCTGTCTCCAATGCTGGAGCATAAATTCGTTTCAGTTAAGGCAAATATATCGTAGGGTAGGTTTCGGGAATTGTAGTGTTGCGGAGGTTTTGGTGCGTAATCCACTGACGTTCTGATAGTACAGGGATATGTTTTTGTAAGAAATATTCGATGGGTGGGGAGATGTAGTGGTGTTTAGGTTAGGATTTAAAATAATTTTTGAAATTACAGCGGGTACTTTGGGCGGCGAATGTGGAGAGGTCGTTATTTACATCAATGGGAGCGATATTAAGGCTTTCTTGAAATCGGATAAAGGTCTTTTTTAACGTGTGGGGGACTGTGGGTAAGGCTTCTTGGTGGATTGAAACTAGGACCTTGGCTTTAGTTTTGCCGTCGATACAAATGGAGTCAGGTTTATCGTGGAGGTAGGCCAAACACAGGCGTACATTTTCGTAGATTCTTCTGTTTCTTAAACGTGACATAACATAGCGGTCTTCGGCGTTAAGCTCGGCGAGTTGTTTGGTGAGTTTGGCCGTGGGGGGGAGAAGTGGATCTACATATGAAAGAGGGGGAGGAGAGAGGGGAGGGGAAAGGAGCATCAAAGCAATAAACTTTCATTTTAAAACACTTACAAAGTAAGACATACATGCGTCTTGTAAATTGTTGCAAGACATGAATTTTAAGTTAGAATAGGAAATAATTTGGCAAATATTGAGCAAATACTGAAACCAAAAGGGACTAGAACGATTTCAACGATTTGCCAAATAAGTAAGATGTATTGATGAGAATTCTTTTATACCTGTTTATGCTATGCCAATGTCATAAATAAAAAATTGACGCTGAGTATTCAGACATTTTAATCGAGGCAGGATGCAGCATAGACAATCAGCTTCTTGGGTACGAATTACTTGATGCAGGGAACTAAGTGATCGAAATTTCAGTCAAGTATCTAAAGTAGTACAGGAAGCAAGAGAGTTTTTGCCAACATAAATTTTGTCTTCTTATGAATGAAGTTTTGAGTGATCCAAAGAGTATGAAGGCTGCGAGTGAGGGTTGGATCGCGTGACGATTGTAAGTTCGCGGGACTCTTGACGTTTTTACAATCCCGATGTGATGCACGGGAACCGTGCCAGTGTAGTTTTTTTCAGTTTTTAATTTATTTTTATTAAAGGGGGGAAAACCATTTAGAAGCTTCAAAAACCGATTTTTTTTTCTTGCCATAAAAGTTACTTTAATATGTGTAGAATACGAGACAATAAATGTTTTAGGCCAAAACTCAAAATTTTCGAAGATACTGCCAGTTTTCCCAGTCTCTTCCGATCAACTCCGAGACCTCCGAGAACTTTAAGCGCGTTTTTCTCAAAACTTTTTTTTTTCACATTTCTTTCGGTGCCAACGATTACTCGGAGACTAATGAACCGATCAGGCTGAAATTTTGCACACGTTTTCGTAACACATAATTGGTGAACCTAAATTTACCCCAAATTTTGCAAAATAAACTATTTTTTTATGGAGAGAAAAAAAATAAAAAATTCCAAAAAACAATTGCAATTTCTCCAAATCTTGACTTATGAATATAAATTTACTTATTTACTGTTTACTAATTGGTCATAGGTATGTACCACAACCTTTTGCCTATCTGTTTCAGATGATTTTCCACGGCGCGGCGCTAGGACTGGCACCGAAACAAAAATACGCTGCAACCAACTGGCTGAATTTTGCTACAACAATGCCATTTTTTAATGAAACAACATCACAAATTATCCTCAAAACATGTACAATAAACTGCCAAAATTTTGAAAATATCAATTTAGTTTTTCCTTTTCAAAAAACTTCCGAAAAAATGACATTTTTCGGGCTTCAAATGGTTTTCCCCCCTTAATGTTTCTTAGATTTTAAAAACTAGCTTAACTATCTTAACAGTCTAGATATCTTACTGGCCCTAGACGGACACTCCAAACTAAACGTAACAACTTAAATCTATGTCTTTCGATTACTATATCAACTCACAATTACCATTGTTATAACTAACTTAAGCTTACCATATGATAACTTTTTTGTGTATTATATATAAAACTTAAGCCTACCTTAACCTAACTAAACCTAAAAACCTAACTTATTCTAGCTTAACCAAGACATAAAAAAGTATATACATTACATATTTAATATAAAGAGTGGTCCAACCATAATGCACGATGTTAATTGTGAGTCACACCTTAACGTCAAGTTTTTGTGCCCAACTTAATTTGACATTTCTTTGTTTCGGTGTTTGACAAATTCAACCATGGAGAGGTACACAATTGAGCAGCGCGTTAAGATTATTGAAGCCTATTACGAAAATGGGCGTTCAAATCAAAATGCATTTCGTGCACTTCGTGATTTTTTTGGTCAGCATAATCGACCAAATGTGTCCACAATCGGTAGAGTTGTGCGCAAATTTCAGCAAAGCGCGTCTGTAGGAAATGTGCATGCTCGCCCAGTTCGTTCTACGGAAAACATTGCTGTTGTTCGCGATATTGTGGCAGAAGAGCCATCAACCTCAACTCGTCGTCGTGCCCAACAATTGAACATCTCACGAACATCACTGATGCGAATTTTGAATAAAGATTTGAATTTACACGCTTACAAGGTTCAATTGACTCAAGAGCTGAAGCCTACTGACCATTTCAAGCGTCATCAATACGCCGAATGGTTGGTTGAACAGACAGGAGTGATTGGTGACTTTACAAAGAAAATCATCTTCAGCGACGAGGCACACTTTCACCTTAGCGGATTCGTTAACAAGCAGAATTGCCGCATTTGGGCAAATGAGAATCCACGAGTGATTGTTGAAAAGCCGATGCATCCACAAAGAGTGACTGTTTGGTGCGGTTTATAAGCTGGCGGCCTCATCGGGCCGTACTTCTTCGAAAATGAGGTCGGCCAAGCAGTTACCGTGAATGGTGTTGGCTATCCCGAGATGATAACGGACTTCTTGTGGCCAGAAATTGAGGATATGGACCTGGACGATATGTGCTTCCAACAGGATGGTGACACTTGCCACACAGCCAACGAAACAATGGCTCTTTTGCGCGATAAATTCAACGGCCGTGTTATCTCACGTCGTGGCGATGTTAATTGGCCGCCACCACCATGTGATTTGACACCGTTGGACTTCTTTATTTGGGGATATTTAAAAGAAAAAGTGTACGTCAATAAGCCAAAAACAATTCAAGAGATGAAGGATGAGATAATTCGGCACATTAACGACATTGAACCTCAATTATGTCTCAGAGTCATTGAAAATATGGACCATCGGATAGAGGTATACCACCGAAGCCATGAAGAGCATTTGGCCGATATTTTGTTTCACACATAATTGCCATAGATCCTTCTATCAAAATAAAAAATATTAAGATAATTCTTTGAAAACCTTTTGTTTTATTTACGATTGTCATCGTGCGTTTTCGTTGCACCACCCTTTATATACATATCTGTTTTTGTTTAATATATTATATTATATTATCTTTTTTTTGTTTTTGTTTTTATTGTCTTTTTTTTCCTATACTAGCCTACTACTACCTACCCTACCTTACCCTACCCTAACCTATGTAAGCCTGTCATTGACGTTAGGCAGGCCTTGCCTTGAATATGCTGCTCCTATCAAGGCGTCCGTTGACGGAGTTCTGTCCAGCCACCAAAAGCGTTGATGTTGGATGACTACGTCTCCTCGATCCCGGCGTAAGAACGATCTACAGAACCTGAGGCGCTCGAGTTCACTGAGCACGACATCAGGTCCTTAGAGGAATCGCCGTTTTAAGGGATTGCGACCCACGTGGAAGATTAGCGGTACCGCCAATCTATCCTGGATCAGCCTACATCTATCTAGATAGAGAAATGCTTCTGGCGGGACAAAGCCGTTAAGGCGCACTCTCTCGTGATATAAATCGTTGGGGTAGTAAGCCCCGAAGACCAGGCTATTCACCGAAGTCACTACTCTTGCAACGTGGCTTCGAATCAGTTTGATCAGAAAATTATCTATCTGTACAATTCTGGCCCTATTGTATAGGGTAAAATTTCGTGTACTCAAATTCAGGTATCCTATATAAAGCGAGACAAGTCCTGAGACATTGTCTCTCAAACACCCGAATCCTTTCCATTAAGCTGACTCTCACATTGAACCAGACGGGACATCCACAGGCTACCATGGGCCTGATTAAGGCCATGTAGCAGATTACCCACACTCTAGAATCAAGTTGACTGCTCTGAAACAGTCATCTTGTCAGAGCAAAAGAGCCCGGGCCCTTGCCAGAGCAGCATCTACATGTTTGTCAAAATATATTGTAGATCTAGCTCGATCCCAAGGTATCTGACTACACTTTGTCTCGCCAGTGGACGCCCGTCCGGTCCAAAGATAGAGAACCTGCGCCAATTTTTTCTAGTGTCCCGAGAGGCCCTAGACAAAGGCGTTCTGAACAATATAGATTCTGGAAGTTGATTTTCAAATTCCAGTCATCACAATACTGCTGAATTTTTTCGAAGTCACGCTGCAGAATAGTAACAATAACGTCCTTCGTTGGACCTGATCTGTACGCGTTTAGGTAGTCTGCGTACGCTATTGAGTGGTGAAGAGAAACTAGTAGATCACTCAGATAAATGCTGAAAAGCATCGGCGAATTTACCGTACCCGGTTGCAGTCCGTTTTTGATTTCAAATGTTTGGGTAGAAGTCACGTTGGCAATTTTCACTACGAACTTTCTGCCTGTGAACATGTCAAAAATCATATATAGCAGTGGTTTACTTATGCCCAGCCGACTGAGCTTGTAATAAAGACCTTTTAGCCATACGGTGTCAAAGGCATTTTCCAAGTCAATCAGACAGGCACTCGTGCATTGATTCTTGCATTTATTCCATTGGATATCCGATATGAGTTTCGACGCGGCATGAATAGTGTCATGCTCCGCTCTGAAACCGAATTGTTTATGATGATTTTATTGGCCTCAACCCATTCAAACAGGGTCCTGTGACCCACCTTCTCGACGAACTTGCTGATACTTGTAAAGAGACTTATCGACCGGAGATAGAGGGTTAGAGGTGTCTGTACCCCTCTTGCGGATTGGTTGCACCACCGCTGTCTTCCAGTGCACTGGATAATATGCATTATTCGGTGCATTGTTCAACAGGATGGCGCACCTCTCTACAGCCATTGGTGGAAGGTGCCTAAGCACAACATTGGATATACCGTCGATAACTGCGGATTTTTTCCTTTTCAATGACTGGAAGACCATCTGGAGATCTTCCGTCGAAATGAACGGGGTATTAGCCCCCTCACTGGCGATGCCATTGTTTGCCATGAAATCTTTTTTTTCGGATCGCCAGTGATCGATATCATTTCGAAGATATTAGTGATGAAGCAAGGCTCTGTCCTACAAGTCATTGGTCGGGCGAATACAATCATTCACCTTGTACACTTCCTGAAAGACAGCCGCCCTCTCCTGAGGATTATTTGCGGGAACATACATACTCGCACTGCTGAATTTCACAGCACGAATTCTGTTGTTCCAATGCAAACTTACAGAAATTCTGTAATCTTCCTTGATTAACTGTTGGATATTTTTAATCAGTGACTGACCTGCATCCTGACCTCCGAGTTTTGTCTGTCGGTAAACCTCCTGTAAAAGAATTTGAGTCTTGTCAGCAGTCTACTTTTTTGTCGATGTCGCGTTTAGGTTTACGTTTGTGGTATCGTACTGTTCATTGTCTGTTTAATGATATCGTCCATTTCTTTGAGGTACCTGTCAATTTCATAGTTTGACAGGTTTCTATTGGACGGTGGGAAGGAGGCGCTCGAAGTGAGCGCTCTCTTCAGGGAATTGGTAAAGCGTGGCCAATGTGCCCTACTCTAATCGTAGGGGTGCGTTTGAGCATACCCTGTCATTTCCGAAAACTCGTCAGGTACGATGATCACGGCACATAGTCCGCAATGGTCACTGTCGTATACAATGATCCGTAGACAGTTAATAGATTATTCGTTCGTGTCAGTCAGTCTCAGTCGAGAGTCTATCAGCATGAGAGCCGCTCCTAGGATACGACGGACTATCCGTTGCGAGCAACTTGACTCTTCCATATATTCAATGTTGCGAAGAACCCACCAATAGCTTAGTAGGCTCCCTCTAGTGTTCCCCAATCACTATGTTTGGCATTTGAATCGCCGGCCAGAATGTAGAAGTTTTCTACCGAATTCAAGCGCAGAAATCGAAAGAGTGTCTCGAGTTTTGCGATAAAAATATTGGGTTGAGGTGCTTCAGGTGCAAAGGCCGCAAAAATGTACATTTTCTGTCCATTACGGAGAGGAATGCACACAATGCAGTCTTCTAGCACCTGAAGCCTCCGCACTTCACAGCTATATATAATTTTTTTTTTTATATTATTTTTTATAAAAATCGCAACTCCCCCGCATTGAGTAGTGTTGGGTCGGTCTCTTCAAATTATTCTGTAGGAACTGTGCCGGATTTTGTGCTTCTGGTTTAGCTTAGTTTCGTTAACCAAGAGTACATCTGGGCTTTCGTCCTGTAACAGGTTAAAAAGTACGGCTCGTCGCTCAAAACTTACCAGTCAATTAACATTCACCGACAGGATCTTCAAGGGCCTCTCTAGGTGCGCTAGGCCCGGGCAAACAGATATTTTCTACTCGAGTCGCATGCTCAAGGGTCTATTGTTGGAGCTGCCCAATCTGCCCTTGGAGCAAGATTGAACAGACATCCACCTCGGCAACCTGAGAGACAGGCACTGGAGCTTTAAGAACAGCCAAAGGCGATACAAAAGTATCGTCATTTTCGAACCTACTGCCGCCATTTGGGTGTAGGTCAACTTGGGTATGACGGCTGGTGTTTGGAAGAGACCTGAGGGACGCTTCTCATCGAACTTCTGCTTACGGGCCAGGTTTTCTTTCTTTATGTCCTGGAACTTAGGACATCCCCGCAGGAGTCCTCGGTTCCTCCACAAGACCTTGTCTTTTCCAAGGTCGCATTCCTCGTTCTTGTGGTTCTCTGCGAACTTAACGCATCGAGGCTGAATTTCGCAGTTCGACGCGGCGTGCCCGAACCTTTGGCAGCGGATACATTGTAAAATGTTTCCGCTCCTCTTTAATTTTTCCCATGTGACAGTCTGAGATGCTAAGGAGGTGACAGTCCTTAGCCTCTCCAGCTGCTGGGTGTGAGCTGTAGCAAGAAGAAGGAAATCACTTGCTTCTCCCGTCGGGAGCTAACTATGGAGAATGGCTTAACCCCCACGAATTTGAGGTCGTCACTCTCGAATTCTTTGAGCTCAGAGAGCATTTCCTCGGGGTCTGTTATCGACTCCAAGCCTTTGAGGAGCATCGTCTGCAACCTCTCGGCCTTAGGTGTGAAGGAGAAAAACACCGTTGTGGACTCCTTTAATAAGCTTTTCCTACGCTTATGCTATTCCAGTGTCTTGCACTGTATTTTTGGCCCAAACATTTAAGTAAAGATGGGTGGCACTTTCTCCTTTTTATGGCGTTGTTGCCGCTGTTGTTGTTGCGGCTGTTGTTGCTGTTGCTGCGGCGGCTGTTGTAGTAGTAGTCCGAGTATGGTAAGAAAACTGGTCTCATGTACACACTCTCAAGTGTACTCCATGGGAAGTGGCGCTGAAAGCTCATTTTGTATAGATCGTCCCATTGTAACACAGAATAAACAGCCAAACGCGGCAGGTTTTTATTAGCAAAGTGGCATTCAATTAATCGTGGAAGTGAGAATACACTCTGACAGCGAGACGCCTAATATCTAAGACGAAAACCCTTCCTCAACAAAAGGCATCTACAATATTATGAATCGGTTCCCAAAAGTAAGATACGAAAAACCACAAGCGAGCGATTAAATCCATTTTCATCCGGGTGAGAACTTATTTGGACAAACATTCCAAAACCAAGTCAAAATCAATTTTCTCTAAAAGAGTTAAAAGAATTCCCTCGCAGAAACAATTCAATTATGGTTCATTAAATTGTTAGAAGCCACGACCCTTTTTCCATCTGGGAATGGCTTTAATCATGCTACACCCTTCGGATTATGAAAATGAAAACAGTAAGCAACTGTTAATGGAAGACTCTCGTTCGTCACGCTTTTCTTAATTTGTTGTGCACCCTTAGGCCGAATCAGCTTCGTGCACTTTACCCATAATTCGCTCCATTATTCTGCCCTAGAATCCAAATACTATTTTGTTGCCTCTTACAACAAATTAACCGGTTGTTAATAAACAGGTTTGTTGCAAATTACCTTGCGTTGAGAAAAACTTTACAATTTCACCGTATACGTCAAATTCACAGGTTAATGTCATGTAATTTACTTCTTGCTAAAAAGCCGGAGGCATGACTAACGACGGGGAGACATGAATTGGAGCGCACGGTGCAAGGATTGCCTTTACTGAATGCAGAAAAATATTCATATTAGGGAAGCAATTCAGATTTAAGGAATATTTTCCAGCAGTTTAACTCCTCCGAATCGAACCCGTATCTCAAGGGATTTCCTTCCTATTTAAACGCATTCGAGGGAACCAAATTCAAGCAACCCTTAATCTCGTTTCGTGAGTAGGGAGTGAAAGTGAAGAACAGGGCCGCTCAAGGATCATTCTACTGGCGGCATACTTCAGAAAAATCAGTAAATCCATTCCAATCATCCTGAAATTTAACCCATTTACAAGCAACTCAACCGAAAGTCAAAATAACTTGTTTCAAGCCCCAATGCGTTTACCTAGCATTTATTCTCCTCCACGCCCCGTCCCTGGATTGCTCTGTACCACTCGATATAAATCTTACCAAAATGGTGGATGAATGCTCCTGGGATCAAGCACGAACCGGGTGCGGGACTTTTATCTTTCGATTCCTTTCTTCCTTCTTTTGTGTGTAAAGTAGCAAATCGCAAAAAAGGGCAAAGCAACAACGAAAGCGAAATGAAGCAGAAGCACGAAAAAAGGGCAACGCACAGTTGGATAGAGTTCCTTGACGCCCATGGGAAAGTAGTCGAGGCTATCTGCCACCCATTGAACAGCACCAAAAGACAAACGGGTTCCGGTGAAATAATTTACTTTCGAATATAAATTTCCAATTGGCTGGCTGATTGATGGATTGACACATGGATGGTTGTGCGATTTTTTTTTTTTCAAGGCTTCATCCAGGAATCCAGGTTGAGTTGTTGACGGTGACCTGTCGGGAGGAAGTGAGTTTAAAAAATGCGCTGCCATTTCACTTGGGAACGCGAAAATATTTCCTTCATTTCAGCGATTCAGTTTTTTATGATTTTTCACATCAGCGGTTGAGCGTCCAAGTTCCCGTCCACCCACAGTCGGAGTGGAATAAAGTGTGTGAGTTTGTGATTTTTTATTAGCGGTGTGTTGTTTTTATGGTACGGGTATGAGCCATGAAATGACAGTTCATTTTAGAATGACGGCAAGTCAGGGAGAAGAGCTGAGCGCGGAAATATGCGACCAGGATTGAGTTGTAAAATTCTTTTATAGCTGGGAGAGGTTTACGTAGTGAGTCTTATTATATTAAAATTTCTGCTATATAAAATAGAAAAGTGGTTGACTTTGGAAATTGACATAAAGCGTTAAGGCTGTCACTTGAGGTGTGGCAACCTTTGCTTTTCATCAGTGATAATTTTAGAATCGTCCATTTGTGGGTTTTACGTCGAATGACTGTTAAATTGTTTTCACTTTTTGATGAGCTAGCTGCAGACACCTGTCTGGGTATTATTGAAGCCGTCGTTTAAAAGTTGATCCATCAACGTCAAGTATATATGAAATGTCAAGCTGGCCGCGGTTTTTTCTTTTAGATGTTTCCAAATATAATCAGTTAATTCGAGGGGGACACAGTTATATAAATATAATCAGAGATTGGCATGTTGACTTCTGACGTTGATGACATGGGGTTCCATACCGCAATCCTATTTCGCGGGGGTTGTTTCGGAGGAAACAACATAAGTGATTGGGAAAAAACTGCGGTGGTGATTGTTTATGGGTTCTAACCACAGTTACATGCGTTTATAATTCAACAGCATATATGTATACATACATACATATGTATGTATGTATGTATGTGGGGCAGACCCCACAAGCGGACCAGTAGAAATGCAGTTAACAGGGAAGGTTATGGTCGTACACTTCTGACCATAACAACGCCGGAAAAAGGAAAAGAAGAAGAAGAAGAAGACATATGTATGTATGTATATTAAAAGAAAGGTGATCGCCGTACGCCAAACCAAAAGACACACTTTTTAGAAGATCATAAACTAGATGCCTGTAAATTAAACGACACCGATAGAATAAGTGTATGGAATAAGAAATATGTTGTCTATGTACCATGGTGGTCCGATAAGTACTTAGCCTCACAGCCAGATGACGCCAGTATCGCACTTACTGTCGTGTAGTACATTCTAGTAGACAACTACTGTCGAAATGTCAGCCAGATCGGACTCGTAGTTTTGTTTTGACCGCGTGTGGAAGCGGGAGTGTCCGCGGATTTTAGAAAAATGGAAAAAGAGCAATATCGGTCGGTGATTCGATTCTTGTTTTTGGAAGGAAAATCGCGCAGCGAAATCAAAGAGCATTTGGATCCTGTACACGGTGACTCTTCTTCTTCGATGGCGACCATCAAAAATTGGTTTAACGAGTTTCAACGTGGTCGCACGTCGGTTTTTGATGAGCCACGTCCAGGTGCCCCGAAAACGGCTACCACGGAGGATAACGTGACAAAAATGCACGATCTCGTATTGGCAGATAGCCGATTGAAGGTGCGCGAGATAGCTGAGACAGTAGGCATTTGAAAAGATCGCGTAGGTCATATCCTGCATGAAATTTTGGGCATCAGAAAGCTGTCTCACTCCGGACAACAAGCGCAACCGTGAGATCACTTCAGAGCAGTTGTTGACGCTGTTTAAGCGCAATCCGAAGGAGTTTCTGCGTCGTTTCGTGACAGTCGACGAAACATGGTTTCAATGGTATACACCAGATACCAAGGAACAGTCGAAACAGTGGACTTCACCCGGCGAACGGGCTCCGAAGAAGGCGAAGACTGTTCCATCGGCAGGAAAGGCGATGGTCACCGTTTTCTGGGATTCACCTGGAGAAGGGGAAAACGGTCACAGGGCTGTACTATGCCTAATTCTTGGGCCGATTCGAAGCCGAATTGAAGAAAAAACGGCCCCATTTGGCGAAAAAAATGTGCTTTTCCACCGTGATAGCGCACCGGCTCACACCTCCTTTGCAGACCTCGAGAAAAGGTATTTTTCAGACGGGTTAAAGAAGTTGGAGCATCGCTGGGTCAAGTGCATCGAGCTAAAAAGAGACTTTATTGAAAAATAAATCGCCATTTCTCCAAAATTTTTGTTTTTCATTGTTTGGCTAAGTACTTAGCGGACCACCCTCGTACTTTGTCATTTATTAGAAAAGCCAATAAGAAGTGGAATACGCCACTTAAGTACTGAGTGCTGAGTACTCTACCAACGAACCCGAAGTAATCGTCAACTTCTTTCCTCATTTTTTCAGCCAATCATTCACCGACCAGGATCTTCAACCCGATCGCGACTATTTTCGATATTTGAAAGACTGCCCCCAGACGTCTCTTGTTTCACTAAACCCAATCGCCGAAAAAAGTACGCGACTTAAAGGACGACTACTCCCCCCCTCCCGGCTGTCTGCCTGCCATAGTTTTAAAAAAGTGCGCGAGCCATCTTATTTTACCTCTTACCGCTCTGTTTTAAAGCTCTATTTGGAAATATACTTATATCATTCCAGTCCAAAAAAAGGACTGAAAAATGATGTGTCCAACTATCGTTCCATTGTCAAGCTTTCTTCACTGCAAACCCGTCTTTTCTCCTAACCAATGTGGGTTCATAAAAGGTCGATCGACAACCACTAATTTAGTCGAGTTTGTTTCACAATGTTTGTGTGCACTCGATGCTGACAAAGAAGTAGACATTGTCGCCACTGACTTCAGCAAAGCCTTTGACAGAATGTCTCACTAAATTATTCTCCTCAAGCTCACGGTCCTCGGTTTCTCTCATGGATCAAATCTTATCTTGAAGATCATCAATATAACATTATCTTCAGATCTTCTGTCTCTGATCCAATTAATGCTACCCCCGGTGTCCCGGAAGGTAGTCATCTCGGCCCACTGATATTTATTCTAACCATTAATGATGTTGACAGCGTTATTCTGAACTCTCAGCTCTCCATATAAGCCGATGATATGAAAATATTAAATCACATATCTTCCCCTGTCGACTCGTGCTCTCTCCAGTTGGACCTTAACAGGGTCACTACTTGGTGTCAAAAAAATCATCTCGAGCTCAATGTCAGTAAACGCCAAACCATCACTTACTCCTGCAAGCGCTCTTCCTCACCACCCAGAACCTACATTATTCAAACCTTAGGCTAATCATGTGCATTCTCGGATGACACCTAGTTATAGGGATATTAAATCCACTCCATGAGATGGAATATTTTTACCCATCTGATAGATGTAATTGACCTATCAACTCATTTTCTATTATCCTCATTAGAATTAAGCTTCTGCTCGGAAAGCCAATGAATGAATGTGATAAGAAATCCTGTTTGAGCGCTTCTAAGTATGTTTTTGAAGGTGGATAGGCATACTGTCATGGCGAACATACCAAAATACCTTGTCGTATCTTTTGGAGTATTCCGGACATATACGATACGATTTTGAAATAAAAAAAACTGCTACTTCAAACTTATACGTTTGAAAATTATGTTTGACTATTACCATTCCCGACCCCTTTAACTTGAAGGTTGCTCCATTTCACAAAGTCAATCGACTTTCTTTTCGGCGAAAGAAAGGTTACTAAACCCTAACGGTAACTTTCGACACTGGAATAATTCAGTTTCTTTTTTGGTGTATCATTCAAATCGATCTTGAGACTTGTGAGTCCCTGTCGCAGTCTCCTCTGCTTAATGTATAGTTTTTTGTTGTACCATGTCACTCCCGAACGCTTGCTATTCGTTATAAAAGCTTCTAGATTTTCTATTTCGAAGCATCGGAGTAAGTCAATAATACTCACAATGTTGGGACATGCCATTCTTCCTGACAAAGTTTGGCGCAACGAAATTTAAAAACCTAAATCCATTTTGGATTGTACCAGGCGGCCTAGGTTTGGGGCTAAGATAATTTTAACATCATTAAGTTGCTTTTTGCCATATCTAGATCTTTTAGCCTTAGGCAAGCAGTATCTTGCAAGACATGCTGTCGAAAGCTCACAGAGCAGAGGGAGACACCCGATTCCACAAAAAAAATCAAATGCAATTCCCCTCTTAATTCTGTGATACAATTTTTCCTAAAACTTTAAAACTTCACCAGAACCAACCTCAAGGAGCCCTATCCCGGAAAAACAGTAAAACTGACTGATTACCGTACAAAGCCCTCGTAGCTATATTAATCTTTCCGACTTTGCTCGTTCGTCATCCATTCGCCCGGACAGTGGAACAATGTTTTAAAAGTGCAAAGATCCGATTGCAAGTGGCTTAATGAGAATATCCCTTACATTTCGAGAAAGTGTGATTCATCATTCGATGCCAGTTCTGAAATTACCATTATAAAGGAACTCACTGAATTGCATACTCATCGTATGGGATGGTCCATGCTCCATGCCAACTAACCAACCAACAATCATCAGGCTACCCATATAAATCTAGTTGTGCGAAATAATGGATGAGAGTCGTAAAATCTCGATAATTCCGCCGCTCCCTACGCTCTGATCTTACTACACGATGCAGTAAAGCATGTCTGCTCCTTTCATATTCTCATTCCTATTCACTCGTTGTCAATGTTGCTTTTAAGTCCTTTTAAGTCCTCCGTCTCCTCGTGGAACGTCTACTTTCAACTTTCGGTATTTTAACTTAATGCAAAAACTTTTCTAATGAAAATCCCGTCACCCCTGACACACGAGCTTCGGCTCTAACTCTGACTATAACTGTGACTTGTCGCCCGCAAGTTTCACTGCTCTTTTCTCGCATCCTTAACACAGTGATTGTGAAAGGCTTTTGTGACCGCCCCTCACACGCTATCCCTCTATCTGCCGCGCCAGTACAAGTCAAGGAAATAATTATGCTGAAAAGAAGAAACTAAAGCTGGCAGGGATAGGTATCGGGTATGGTGTGTGCAGAGGAAAGTTCAGAATTGATGTCAAATAAACGTTTGCTCTAAGGAAACGGAGAACAAAGCAGGGCAGGCGACTGGAAGGGAAGCGAAAAAATAGCTGCGGAGCCTAAATGAAGTGGAAAGTAAACGTAACGAGGTTGTTGGTTGCACATGCTTGGGCGGGAGAGTTTTTTTTATAGGTTCGATGTCGCACCAACATCTGAATGGAATTGCTTTCTGGCTTCAGAAACAACTAAGAACAGTGTGTGTCTATGACATTGTGAAAGTAACTCTTGATCTTCTAACGGACAAAGGAGTTCATTTATTTAAAAAGGTTGGAGGGTGATATAAGCGTCGAGAATATTATATTATAAAAGTTACACTGTCTCGCTTAAGTACATGGAAATATAAAGCAATATGCAACGGTTAAGAGATGATAATATGGAAATGGAGTCATCCATAAAACGAAGCGACTGACACGCTCACCTCTTCTCATCTGACAACGGTTTCAGGTGACTTATTCCTTCTCCAACCTCGAAACAGCCACTAAACAAAATTACTTCGGTCACCTGTGAAACGATCTGATTGTCATTGTGGAAGATCTCGAAAGACTTTTCCACCTGAATTCATAGTATCTAGGTGCTCTGTATTATCCAACCATCAGAGGCTTGAATCTCTCTGCTAGGCCCATCACAATCCATATCTAATTTCGCTGAAATAAACGATATAACCCGATACTACTAGATTTGATTTCGCTCTCATTTATATTGGCCTCTCATCACTGATTCGTGTGATTATGTCGACGGGAATTGTTAGCCATACTAAATCGCTGAAACTCCTGATTCCGTCATCTAAAACCCCTGCGCCGATAACTTGGTGTCGTACCTGGTTTTCATCCGATCGCTCGCTATCTTGATCTTTGCTCGAGTTCTTCGGTGGGTGTCGAGAACTCTTTTCCTAAAGGCCGCCATGTAATCATCAACGGATTTCGGTTCGGTGTCACCAAAAATATTTTCGGCTGGGTTATGGCCCGTTGAATTATGGCCTGCATTTCCGTAGGCCAGTAGGAAGAGGGGGCCCAGAAAGGGGGGGTCGAGAAAGAGGTGGCCGATCCCAATCCCGTTGGTAGTCGTCCACGACTTTGTAAATATGTTCCTTTAGCGCCCTGTTGAAACGACCAACCATCCCATCCGACTGCGGGTGTCGTCCCTGTTTTGTTGATCCCGAGCAACTGACATACCTCCTGGAATATTTTGGACTCGGAGTTTCTTCCCTGGGCTGAGTGTAGCTCCATGGGGACGCCAAACCTGCTCAGCCAATTGTTGACGATTTGCTCTACAGCCATGGGGGGATGGCGTACGCTCCAGCCCACTTACTGAAGTGGTCCATGACGCCTAGGATAAATCGGTTGCCATTGTTAGTTTCCGGGAACGGGCCTGTCATGTCAACGGCTATACATTCGATGAGCGCACCTACATTGTATTGGCGCATCTTAACTTTAGTTTTCACATTAGGATCTTTGCGTGTTCAACCCGTGACGCATTTTTGGCACTAGTTCTCGACGTCCTCTCTTGCACCGAACCAATAGAATCGTTCCCTTAAGGTCTTGTTGACTCTCGAATGTCCACCCGATATGCCGTCATACATCTCCCGGAGGACGTCCTGTACCTTTCAGCGCGGTAAAAGAAGCTGCATCCTAAATGTTTTTCCGCCTGGCGTTTCCCATTTTCATTTCAAGACGTCGTCCTCAACATGGAGTGAGTCCCAATTCGGATTTTCACTGTGCTCCAGCCAGGATTTGGTTCGGCTCTTATTGCTCGGATGAAGGTAGCATCCTACCCTTCGCTTTGCGCGCAATGCTTGCAGCCGTCTTTGCAGGTAAGCGACCAACTTTTTTTCGCCATCATGCACCTGGGAAAGAACAGCTCCAACACCCACACACGAGAAAGATATTTCCCAGCGCAAGATAGGATAGCATCGACGCAAATTCGTTCTTTTCATTGTTGGAAGTTCCTCTCGCACTCGTCGACCTCTTTGTTTTCGAGAGTGTTTTTGTGCACCTCGAGTTTTGCATCGAGTGAGTTCTTGTCTCTTTTTTCTATTAATATGTTCGTCGAATTTGTCTGTGATTAGCCTCATTGATGCCATCATATCGGTAGGCGTACTCACGTATTCTTCCCCCTTGACGTTAAACAGAACAGTTTCTGGGTCCCCACCCTCCTCTACGATGGTATTCTCCAAACGAAGAATCAGCTCTTTCTTCAAGCCCGAAGTCTGGAGATTTCTCTTATTCAATTCATTTTTTAACTGGTTAGATTTCCTAATTTTCGACCTATTTTGACTACAGAAGTATTAGTCTCAGTTTTCGGTAACTGGCATTATCGTTTCCCAGCACTTAAGAAGTTTTATCCCACTTCTGACACCAATGGTGGCTTTTTTATTAATTATAATGTTCGCCAAATAATTTTATTTTATTTAGCAAATTTTCCAACTTTACAGTATGGTATAATAGGCTATTTAATAGCTGAATACCCTATTTAGAGACAAGCTATAAAGCCAAAATATTTTTTTTCTGTTGCCCATCTCTCCGGCAGCATATGAATTCCGCATTGGATAAACTGAATGTTTTTTGAGGCAATCCACAAATCGAGTCAGTTCTAGTTCTTTCGCTCTTGAACTAATCCCAATGCTTTTGCATCAGAAAGGCATTTCTGAGTTATGAATCCGCAATTTTTTGCAGCGTTGGATCCTGACCAATTAATGCTTCAATTCAGCGTTTTTAAGCTTTTTCACAGGCTCCCGGCTTCCAACTTGGCTTGACCAACGCAAGTACACTTGCAGGAATCAATTCTTAGGAGCAATCTTTCTGACTTTTTAATCACATATTGGCGTTAAATAGCATGAACCAGGGTTAATGAAGGGTTAAACTGGCACAATAATATGGACCTCATTATCAGTAACGTGACGATCCAATTACGCATATCTTGCTAATAAACAAAGTCATTAAATGAGCTTCTTTAAAGTTTCGTAGAACCTAACCGGAGAAGTATCAATATGATTCAGAGGCTTCAGTTTTATTTGTTTTTTGATTTGATTTTTACCAGAACAAAAGACCTTCGATTGACTTGAATTTATCCACTATAGCATGAATAGCTTTTTTGGTTATTACCGCCCGAAATTGGAGTAAGCTCGAGAGCGCCGTGGTGCAGTGGGTGACGAACTCTGGCGGTTTCTCTCCGCAGTTGTGTACTGGCAATATCCACTTCTCCTCTCTGCGAATCAGCATTCGCGTTGGCATTGGCACGTTGCAGATTCTGCGCCTTTGGCAAAATATTTCCTCGATGACCTCCCAGAGGTAGCCAACCTCAGCTTGGCCAACATAACCAGTTTGGATTGATATGAACATCTCCCTTCACATCCCTTAGGATTCACGAGCTGTGTGGCAGCAAAACGGCGGCGCCTAAATGCTAATTGTACCATGAGTCTTAACATCTTAACCTACCTTTTTTTTTCAGATAGCATAGAGCTCTGCGACCAGAGTAGGTCTGTTGTGCCTGCTAGCCAATTAGACGAGGAGTTCCCTTACTTTCTTAATAAAGCTGAGGATATCTCTCGTAGGAGCTCAGCCGATCCCCTCAGGACTCATGATTTCTCTGAGGAGGATACGCTTCCTAAGATGACAGAGGGTAGCACACTCGCATAGTATGTACCCTGCAGTTTCCTTGGTCCTAGACAGAGTCGACACTAGGTTTCAGACGAGAGATTAATTTTGTTAAGATGTTTCAGACTACAGTGTACCGAAAGGTAGCTGACCAGTCTTCTGATGTTCAGGAGTCGTATGAATCTCTTCGATTGTCGGAGTCCTTGTTCTGTTCCAAAAGAGCAGGTGCTGCAATTTTTCTCACTTGTCTAAGAGAGAATTGACCCAGAAAAAGGTTCGGCACTTTTGCTCCTTGGAACCTTTCCTAGCGAGTTGCCTTTAACGCTCTTGTGACCTGGCACCCATCAGAATGTGACCCTATTTCTTTTGCCTAGATCGTGGAGAGCGTCGTGGCATTACGTGACGGATTTTGAGTACGTACTATACGAGCCCAACGCTTTGAGCGCTGCCTGACTGTATATTGGGTATATTAATGATTATACCTCTTATGCCAGTCTCTAAGTTTAGGATGATGCAGGTTACGATGGCGTATAGTTCGACTTCGAAGACACTAGGACTAGTTCCGAGAGCCTTCGATATCTTCTGATTTTGTCCAAAAATGCCAGCGCCTACGCCGAAATCCATCTTGGGGCCATCTGTGTACCACCTCTGATATTTAGCAAGGGATCATCGCTTTCCCAAGCTGTGCGATTTGGGATCAATAATTAAAATCTTTTATCAAAGGTGGTCGTGTGTGGTAATGCGTCCGAAACTATGGTAATCATATCCAGCCCAGAAACATGTTGTAGTATGGACATGTGACCAAATGGTGTGCAAGTCGGGTCCATTTTCGAGCAGAGGAGTCTGGTTGCACTACATATGGCAACTTTTTTAATAAAAGGGTGCAGTGGAGTAATTCCGATCAGTGCCTCTTGGGCTGCTGTCAAGCAAGCTGGCATGACGCCTGTAATGCCGAACCTTACCTACCTGGAGTAAACGCACTAAAGCGACCACGACTCGGAACTTCGACAGTAATTTTTAAAAATTCCCAAATTTTGCTCGTTCGTGAAAATCGACGCAGTAAAAACGTAAGCCATGTCGGAAGTTCTGACAATAACTTATCATAGAGGAGTCTCGTAGTCTCATCTAACTCGGGAACAAAGAATGCAACCTCAGTTAATGAGATTCTGAGATTCCTCCCATTGGCGGGCATTCTTCTGACTATATTTGACACCTGGTTATCTACAGAATTTCTATTGGGACAGCATCTTCATTAGACTTAAGCTTGAATATGGCTTTTTGATGTTAATCGTTATTGGATCACTATATTGTGTCCTGCAGGTGACCGATATTGGATTGTTACTTATAGTTTCCGGACATCGATTAGACCCTTTTCGTGTTTATTCTTTGGGTTTCTATGAGGTCCATCTTCGTTCCTTCTATTATGTGCTCGCACTATCCCAGAACTGACTTTTGTTCTTTGTGCAGAGCACAAGTGTTTCGCAGCACTTATCCTTTTGCACTTATTTCCAGGGGAAGAGTTTGAAACACAGTATACCAGTTCTTTTAATACATTAGTATGAGATTGGTCGTGGTGCAATGGTAATCATCACCGACTGTTGAGCCGAAGGCCTGTATGTCCTGTCTGTCCATAGCCAAAAACAATACACTCGCAGCATAAAATCACTTCAAAATTCATACTCTGTGTGTGCATTTCCAATATAACACCTTAATGACATGGAAACAAAAAGAGTTCCTGTGAACTACAAAATTCAGTCGAATCTCTCAAATCATATCTAGGACAACCACCCCCGGAGATTAGTGAACCAATATCTTGGACACAAACCATCTGCTCCCCGTCCAGGTTGTGTGACAAACACCATACGACCGTACACTCTCGAACCTGCACGAATTATAAAAATAAAAAAATTAGCTTTTTGGCACCGATTTTCAGGAGCTGATTTTCATATGAGGGCGACATGAAAGTTACTGAAAACCTCTGCGACTGCAGTTTTCGACGTCAAATGTCGGTAGTCTAGTAGGACCCCACTGAGTGAGCGTTATTCCTAGTCCCATCGTCACAATAAAATGGTAGGAATATCTCTAACGACGGCAAGAATATTTTTAAGCAAATAAATTTGTTCAATAAAATGTTGTACAAGAATCACAAAATGGCAGTAACGTCGGATAGCAAAATCAGTTAATCAGGTCTCCACTTATAAATCCTAGATCAAACTTACTTTCTGGCACACTTTAGAGGAAAATTAATACAATAATAGACTTACTAGCTTGGATAAGAACTGCTAATCTCTTCTTTATAGGACTTGAATTACTCAAGTCAGGTGAGAAATTTCAATCAACTTTATTACACAGATTCAATGGTGTTTGTTTCTTATCCCACGTTATTCAATTTCAAGTTCACCACCCACAATCGAGTGTCATAGATCAGCTTATTCAACAAATCAATCTTTTTTACACACGTAAGAAAAAGCACACTTCAAGCGTATGCATTAAAGCCAACCTAAAGTCACATTAATCGATATTTCATGTCCTTTCAAATCCATCCACGCGTACGCTCGAGCAGCATACACTTATAAAAGTTTAAACTTCATTTGCCCGACATCAAACTCGATTACTCGAAACATTTTCCAGTCTCTTCACTTCCCAAGAGATGCATCTACGTACATATGCCACTGCAGTCACAATTTACATGCTAGTTACACAACAAATAAAAAAATAAAAAATTAAACGAGATGCAGGGGATAGAAAAAAACTGCATGTAGAATGACCAAAGTGAATTTAAATATCCTGCAATAGTGTTGCTCTGTAAAAGCTCATAAAAAGGATATCCTCTCCGATATCCTGTGACGTATGTTTATGTGGCTTTATCGCACATATCTCAATTGCATAGAAGCATGAACTCCTCTACCATCTATCTATCGTTCGTTGGTATCCACCATATAAAAGAGAAACGAAAAAATGCATGTACATCGACGTGGAAGTTGTAGGTGAGATAGAAAGTGACACTCGATGTGCTGGGCGAACCAGTGTCACAGTTGCCGTCGATGGAAAGTTGGCGTGAGAACGTTAACAAACGATTTAGTTAGTTTAACATCATTAGAGAAGTGCTGCAGTTGAATATATCACCATTAAGGGGGTACGAACGAAGAGGGTAGCAATATATTCCATTTACGAGTATATGCACGTGTGAAAATTCTTTTATGGGGACGATCCTAACTAACAGCTGTAAACGGGGAGGTTTCATCTTTAATGATGGGAATTCCTGTGAAGGAACCAGGCGTGCAGTGACAGTGAATATTTTGTTGTTGTTGATTTCGTTTCATTTGTACTTATTGATTTTTTATTGTGTAGACTCATTTACTTCCAAAGAGTGTGCCAGCGGAAGTAAGGAAGTTAGTCTTAAAGAGGTAGCGTTTATGAGCTTAAAGCCTATATTATAGATAGTTAGCTGGGAAGGAATAATCGGTCAACGAGCGGAGAACTCTTTCAACATTTTGCTTAACATATTAGTGAAAATAGTTGATTCCTGTCGCCATGATCCTGTCTTCGTCATTTGAATTTTCACTTACTTTACTGACCATTCTTATTCCGCAATTATTTCAATTTTATGTACGCCGCTTCTCCGCCCAATTCATAAATCAACTCAGTTATCTGAGAAGATACTTGCTGCTAAAGTGCTCTACAGATTCCAACTCAATTGTAAAATCAACCAGCAAGAGGTGTCATTTTAACCCTTCCACGACTAAGGGAAACATTTTTCCCCATTTAAATTGACGATTTTTGCCTTTTATCTTAAACTTATTTGCGTCTTTGAAACAGAATGTTAAAATAGAATGTATGTCGAAGGCAACTAAGTAAGCGGAAACATTTATTTATTTATTTTATTTTATTTATTTATTTATTTACATCAATAAGAGATCTTAAATCTACAATAAGACTACCGAAAGTTAACTATGAGGTCGATTAACTAATTTATAAAGTGCAAAAGTAAATAATTCATAAAGTCAATCTGCTCATGTGAAAATTGAAATCAATATAATTAGAGACGAGATTTGTTTCTCTAAGGCAACGTGTAATAGGTTCATTAAGTGCATAATTTACCTTATGTTCACTTACTTGGCACAAAAAACGTTCTCTTACCTGTCTCGATGGAGTGAACAAGCCAATCAATGATAAAAGAAAAGGGCATTTGATATGGTGTGACAAGATATCACTTATGAACATTATTGAGAACATTTTTCTTCTATTTTCAAGTGACTGAATTCCTAGAAGTCGGCATCTAGTAGAATACAGTGGGATTTCGATGTTCCAACCCAATTTCTGTATAGCAAACCTTGTAAATTTTCTTTGGACCATTTCAATTCTGTTTGATTAAGTCTTGTAGTACGGATTCCAAATCACACAACAGTATTCTAAAAGTGACCTTTATCATAAGAGTTATAAAGAGATTTAAGGGTAAAGGGGTCTTTAAAGTCTTTAGAGTTGCGTTTAATGAAACCTAATATGGCATTTGCTTTAGCTACTATATATTCAACATGCTTGACAAAGTTAAGTTTCGAATCAAAAAACACACCAAGATCTTTTTTCACCAACACTCTTTCAAGGAAAAAGTCACCAATTTTGTATTCGAAGAAAATTTGTGAAAAGTTACGACAATAATTAAAGGATTGACGTTCAGTGATGTTGAGAAAAAGTTGGTTGACTCTACACCATTCTGATAATTTTTGAAGATCACCTTAAAGAATAAAAGAAGGCAATCATCTATAGATTTAATGGATCTGAAGAATTTTATATCATCTGCAAATAAAAGTGGACTAGAGTTCAGGAAAATATCGGGCATGTCGTTACTAAAAATAAGAAAAAGAAGGGGCCTAAGATGGCTCCCTTGGGGGACGCCTGAGGTTACTACAATTGGTCTCGAAAGCTCCTGATCAATGCACTCAAATTGTGAACAATCTTAAAGGTAAGATACCAACCATTTTAAAATATTTGAGTGAAAGCCAAATAATTTTAATTTTTTAATTAAACTAGTATGACTAACTCTGTCGAAGGCCTTCGCAAAATCAGTATAAATGGCATCAATTTGATATGCTTCCTCGAGTTTATTAAGAACGTAATTGGAAAAAAATGAGAGAATGATTGACAAAGCCATGTTGAAATGGTGAAATATGCTCTTTTAAAAGAAAGGTTAACTTATCGAATGAAATTTTCTCAAAGAGTTTTCGTATACAGGAAAGTTTGCAAATCGGACGATAGTTAGATATTTCCTATTTTGGGCCAGTTTTAGGAATTGGAGATAAAAATTATTTTTTCCACACAGAAGGAAATTCACCACTCGCGAGAGATCTATTGAAAATGTCAAAAATCGGCTCAGGAATAGCAGCTGCACATTTTTGAAGAACAATTGCTGGAATTTCATTAGGACCCTGGTTGCCGTCTCTATTTAAATTCAAAATACCTACTTCGATTTCAGAAATATTTAGCTCTAACTGACCAATGTCAACTTTACAATGTTGAGAGAATAATTCGGTTTCTCCTGACATAACTTCATTAGATTTTGTATAATTGGAATGTAGGCTCTAATCGAATGTAGGCATTTTTTAAAGCAATACTGTTGCCGCAAATACGTGACCGTTTGTAAGCCTTGGTTTGTTTATTACTTAAGTTACAAAGCCTCTTGTTAAACCAAGGAGGCTTTGAATTAGATTTAATCCTGACCACGTTAAAAAGGAAGAGAGAGGTTAAAGGAAACGGAAGTGTTAGCTAAACTAACTTAGTACATTATAATAGTAGAAATTAGTACAAAGCAGTATTACCAAATAAATTCAATTCTAACACCACAACTTATTAAAAAATTAAATCTTAATTCACAAAAATTACATACGTATGTAAATTTAAAAAAAAATCGAATCAAAACAAATTTAATTTTTTAATACAATCCCATGTGCTTGTTGCAAAATAAATGTTTTTCCTTAGGTACAGCTTTGGTTAGATTATCAGCCACCATGTTGTTAGTAGATATATATTGGATAGCAATTGATCCATCGTTAACTCGATCTCGTATGTAGTGGTGACGAACATCGATGTGTTTGGATCTTGCTCTATAGCCGTCTGATTTTGCCAAAGCAATTGCACTCTGGTTATCGCAGTTAATTTTTACTGACTGATTTTTAATAGTTTCGTCGAAGTCCTGCCCCAGCTGCCTGAGCCAAATTGCCTCTTGAACTGCAGATGACAGCGCCATATACTCAGCTTCGGTAGTAGACAAGGCCACTGTTTGCTGCCTCTTACTGGACCAGGAAATTGCACCACCGGATAAGGTTAACAAATAACCAGTACAGGAACGCCGCTAGTCTATGTCTGAAGCCCAATCAGCATCCGAAAAACCGGTCAACTTCTCTGCACCTGAATAAAAAAATTTATATTGAATTGTACCCTTCAAGTACCTTAAGATTCGTTTGACAGCAATCCAATGAGCCCGTGTATAATTATTATTGAAGCGACTGACATCACTTACAGCAAACGCTATATCAGGCCTAGTTCCTTGCGAGAGATAAAGCAAGCTGCCCACAACTTCTTGATATGGAACCCACTCAAACTGCTCTCTATCCTCGTTAACATCTTGACCCATGTTCACCGAAAGTTTCTGATTTGGATCGCTTGGAGTAGATACTGGTTTACAGTCACTCATACCATATCTTTCCAGGATGTCTCGTATGTATTTTTCTTGATCAATGTATATACCCTTAGGATTCTCACTATATGTAATATTTAACCCTACGCAACTCCTGGCTGTTCCCATATCCTTCATGTCGAATGCTTTACACAACGATGCCTTCAATTTGTCTCGAATATCAGAATTTTTCCAAAAAATGAGTAGATCGTCGACGTATATAGCAACAATAAGTGACGAATCTCTGGTATGATAGACGCAAGGATCAACTGAAGACTTTTTTAAGCCGAATGATGTTAAGGCTTCTTCCAGTTTAACGTTCCATTGGCGTCCGCTTTGCTTTAGACCGTACATTGCCTTATGCAGCTTGCATACCCTGCCACTCCCATCATCATGACCTTCGGGCTGCTGGATATAAATATCTTCCACAAGATCCCCTTGAAGAAAAGCCGTAATGGCGTCCATTTGATCAATTTTTAAGTCCAGTTTTGCAGATAGTGCAATGAGGAACCTGATCGTAGTATACCTTACCACCGGCGAATATGTTTCGGTGTAATCAATTCCATACGTCTGCGCACAGCCCTTAACCACCAATCTCATTTTATATCGAACAATATTTCCTTCGTTGTCTCTTTTGGTATTAAACACCCATTTCGTTGGAATTGCTTTTTTTCCAACTGGCAGGTCTGTAAGTGACCACGTTTTATTTTCTTGAAGCGATTTCAACTCACTCTGCATAGCTTTCTTCCAATGGTCGGCATCTGAACAAGATAAGGCTTCTTCTAAAGTAAGTGGTATACAATTGAGATCATTGTGCACCAAGTATGGTGAGTTTGGGTAACGTAGTGGTGGTTTTCGCTCGCGAGTGAGTATTCGCATCTTAAAGTCGGGCGACGTTTCCTTTTTATCGATCGTGCTTTGATTTTCACCAGTATCAAGGCAAGGTTTATCTTTCGTTTCAATATCAATGTTTGGTGAACTTAACATATGATCTTCGTCCCCAACTGAAGTCGCATCATCTTCAATAAATTGTATCCTTCGATCACTTTCATTTGGTTTATGCTCTAAAAACACAATGTCCCGACTAATGACGATTTTGTTTGTAACCGGGTCAATGCAACGAAAACCCTTTGTCGTATCACTAAACCCAACAAATAACATCTGCCTGGCTTTGATATCCCACTTGCGACGAAGCTGTTTTGGAACGTGAACCATTACGCGAGATCCAAAGATTTTCATATGGCTAATACAAACTTTTGAACCCATCCAAACACCTTCTGGCGTGTTATTTACTAAAGATGAACATACAGAACGGTTAATCACATAAGATGCCATATTTACCGCCTCAGCCCAGAATGTTTTATTAAGTCCAGCGTCCAGCAACATGCACTTTGCTCGTTCAACTATGGTGCGGTTCATGCGTTCCGCCACACCGTTCTGTTGGGGGGTGTAAACATTCGTTGTTTGGTGAATGACACCGTTTTCTTTGCAGAATGCTTCGAAATCAAGTCCACAATATTCTGTGCCATTATCCGTGCGTAGTACCTTTATTTTGCGCTCCTTTTGAGTCTCCACCATTTGTTTGAACTCCTTGAAATAATGTAGAACTTCAGATTTATACTTTAAAAAATAAATAAATATTTTGCGGGAGAAATCATCAATGAAACTCAAAAAATACTTAGCACCACCAATTGAGGCATTTTCCATGGGTCCACATAGATCGCTATGTATAAGATCGAGTGGATGCTTAGCTCGAATTCCAACATGCTTAAACGGTGATCTTGAAAGCTTTGCCTGAATGCAAACAGTACAACCGCGTATCCCCCCACTTCTTTCTTCAAATTTAACACCATCAACCACACCATTTTTCATCGCACACAGGTCTTTGTAATTTATGTGACCAAGACGTCTGTGCCACGTCATCAGATTATCGTCAGTTTCAATTGCCGCCATACCGCACAAATAATCGTTATTAATTTTGTAAACACCACCTTCAGGTTTAGTACGCACTAGTAACTCGTTGTTTTGATTAAAGATTTTACATCCTTCTTTATCAAATATCACTGAATTTCCTTTTTCTACTATTTGCGCCACGGACAACAAATTTGCCGACAGGTTAGGCACGTGCAATATATCTTTTATGCTAATGTCAAAATTGTTTACTTTTAAGCATGTTGTGCCTAATCCGGTAACTGCCATTCGACTATTGTCAGCTGTTAGAATTTCTTTAATTGTGGTATTCCCCATTTGTGACAAACAGTTTATGTTTGGTGTCATGTGACGGGATGCACCACTGTCGATGAGCCATGTATTTGTTTTTACATTTTTGTTGCTCGTTAAGATTACATTAAATGCATTCTGAACGAATTTCGCACTCGGCTTAGAAAATGAAGCATTCGTGTTTTCTCCTTTACTATGTCTATTTGGACAATCAAAACTCTTGTGCCCTTTTTTCTTGCATGTGTAGCACTTGATGTAACTGTTGGATTGTGTCCATTTTTTGTTGCGTTTATTCGCACTAAGAAAAGCACTTTCAGATTTAATCCCGATGTCCATGTCAATAAGTTTTGATTTAATTGCGTCACCACTGATTTGAATGCCACTGCTCTCAATTCCCATTATTAGTGGCTTAAACCCTTCTCCCAAACCAGCTAACATTATAGCACCTATCCACTCATCGGTTATTTGAAAACCAATTCCGATTAACTTGTTTGCAGTACTTGTTATCTGACTAATGTAATCCGACATGGAAGAACACTCATCCCGCCGTATAGTGATACGTTTTCTTAGCAATCCAATCTTGCGAGTCAAACCTTTGTCATCAAACATTGTTTTTAATATATTCCAAATAGCTAAGGCTGAGTTTGCGTTTTGGATATGAACATAAAGTGATTCATCCACTGAAAGTACTATTTTAGCCTTTGCCTTCTTGAGTTTGATTGCATCTTCTTCTTTAACTGGCTCCGATATACATCCATCCAATTCCGAATATTCAAGAACATTCCTAATAGCGAATTGCCAAGTATGATAATTTTCACTCCCTTTTAGTTTTTCAATTCCTATACTGTTTTGCTCACTAACTTTCTCCATTTTACCTGATATTTTTATTTTATCCTTTACGAAAGTCAAGCAACTACAAAGTTAACTAAAATTCACGATATTCAAATTTAATAGTTTCGCGTTGCCTGGGCCCATAACCTGTTAGGATTATGCCGATTAGGCTTAATTCAAACGCCACGCAATTCGAAGAACTACAACTTTATTCCACGTTAAAAAGGAAGAGAGAGGTTAAAGGAAACGGAAGTGTTAGCTAAACTAACTTAGTACATTATAATAGTAGAAATTAGTACAAAGCAGTATTACCAAATAAATTCAATTC
Organism: Merodon equestris; assembly: GCA_958301585.1. Taxonomy (NCBI): domain Eukaryota; kingdom Metazoa; phylum Arthropoda; class Insecta; order Diptera; family Syrphidae; genus Merodon; species Merodon equestris. The sequence goes on from OY284416.1 coordinate 60,332,164, forward strand.
TAACACATGCACATATTTCTCCCACTTTAGAAAGCTGAACTGATAATGATCCCAGTCGTTGTGTATTGAGTTCCATTTGTGCAGTAACAGCACGGGCTCCGTCATTCGAATTATGGTAGATTGCAACTCCACCGGCCCTCGTATGTGGCATTTTATATTTAACTACAATGTCAAAATTAGGAATATCTACAATGTTTTTATCATTCATCCACGTCTCGGAGAGAATAAGAAAATTCGACGACGATGCTATTCTGTCAAGCTGAAGATCTTGTGCATGAGCTCACGAACTTTGGCAGTTAAATGTATTCAGTGACAATCCTTTCCTTGTGTTTATAAAATCATATAATAGTTTCTCCACAGTTTCTAACCGATTCAAGCTCAACCGTTGAAACTCAGCTCGCAATTCAATTGTGGATACTGTTGCTCTTCGACCGTGATAAAATTTTCGATAATTTTTTTTTTTAAACAATATGTAGGCCTTCAATCGACGTTACTCGAGATAGTGTGACGCACAAGAGCTGTTGAGCATGTGATTTGTCATATTTATATACAATTTCACCAAATGTACCTCCCTGGGACTTATGAATCGTTTTCGCACAAGCAGACATCAGTGAGAAATGGTTACGTTTTGCTATTACTGTTTTATAAGGTACTAATGGTATATAAATGATTAGAAACGATGTTATTCGTTTGTCTGACAATACAGGCGTAAGGAATATGCGTACGTTGATAAACATTTTATGTAAGCAACGCAATGGATTGCACATATGTCATTTGAATGCGCAAAGTCTTTACCCTAAAATAGACGAATTCAGGTTTGTGTTTTAGGGTTCAAATGTAGATATTATTTGTATATCGGAGACATGGTTCAAATCAAATCTATTGGACAGCTTATGCTGTATTAAAGGTTATAAACTTTTTCGATCTGATCGAATTGATTCTAGAGGTGGCGGGGTGGCCATTTATGTTCGCAAAACATTAGTTCATCGTTTCATTCTATGTTCAGGTAATTCATCTGATATCGAATATTGTTTTATTGAAATTTTGAATGGTCTACCGACCAAATAAATATATTGATTTCGCATGTTTGCTTAATATTTTGGAAAGGATATCTTCTGACTACTCAGAGATAATTTTATGTGGAGATTTCAATTGCGATCTACTCAAAAAAGATTCATCAAAATCATTTGTTGAGGGAATGAGTAGCTTAGGTCTCACAACGAATAACTTTAACATGCCCACGCATTTTTCAAACAACAGTGCCACACTTTAAGATTTGTTTTTTACTAGCAATATTGACAATATTATATTTTATGATCAAATTTCGGCTCCCGCTTACTCAAAACATGACCTAATATTTGCAACATTAAATATCGTTCCAAAATCTCAAAAAATTCAATTTGAATACAGAGATTTTAATAATATCAGCTATGAACAACTTGAATATGACATGTATCAAATACAATGGCAACAAATATACTTTATGTCTTCTGTCAATGAACAAATAGCTTTCTTGCAAAACTCGATTCAAAATTTGTTTAACAAACATGTACAATTAAAGAAAATGGTTTCGAAAGATCAAAATGAAACGTGGTTCACTTTAGAAATTCTGGAATTGATAAAAAAAAGAGATAATTCATATAAACAATGGAAGCGCTTTAGACTTGTCGAACTACGAAATTCTTTTCGAATTCTTCGAAATAAAGTTCGTTCAAAAATTCGAGAAGCGAAAGCAAAAACTTACTCTAACCTACTTAGTACAGACCTTCCATCCAAAGTCCTCTGGAAAAATATTCGGGAACTGGGTATTGGACGTCAAAAAGATACGTGCCCTGTTGAATTGAATCCAAATGATCTCAACATTAATTTTGCCAAAATTCAAGCTGCGTCGCAAGATCAAGATGAAACGCCTGAAGATATCGGTCGGTTAAATAATTTAAACTATAGTTTTCACCTTCAGGGTATTGGTGAAGCAGATGTAGTTTCAAACATCTTAAAAATTAAGTCGAAAGCTACTGGTTTCGATGAAATACATCCTGTGTTCATAAAAATAATTCTGCCACATGTACTACCCTGCATCACACACATTTTCAATACCATTTTAATGACATCCACTTATCCTAATAAATGGAAAGATGCGAAGGTAATTGCTGTTCCCAAAAAGCAAAACACTCCTGAATATAGGCCAATTTCTATCCTTCCGTTTTCATCCAAAGTGTTTGAAAAAATACTCCACGGACAAATCTTATCATTCCTTAAGCAAAATAATCTTCTTTGCATTAACCAATCTGGGTATAGAAACAACCACAGTTGTGTATCCGCTTTACTCAAAGTCACTGATGATCTGCGATGCGCTATGGATCAGGATTATGTGTCTTTCTTAGGACTGCTGGATTTTTCGAAAGCCTTTGATACAGTTAATCACAAGATATTAATTTTTAAGCTAAAACATTTTTTTAATTTTTCTGACTCAGCAGCTAAGCTAATGCTTTCGTATCTCTCTGAAAGGCGACAGGCTGTTGTTGTCGGCAATGGAGTATCAAGCTTTGTTAACCTTTACACAGGCGTTCCTCAGGGATCAATTCTTGGCCCGTTGTTATTCTCAATGTATATTAATGATTTGCCTTCTCAAGTTGAGCATAGTTCTATCGATCTATATGCCGATGATGTTCAAATTCGGTTCAGTTGCAAGCTTGGTTTAATTGAAAATGGTGCTTTATTACTTAACAGCGATCTCAACAAAATCACTTCTTGGTCAGAAAAAAACTGTTTAAAACTGAATCCTACCAAATGTAAATGTTTAGTTATTTATAAACATGAGCTTGATTTGAGTTATTTCCCTTCAATATGCATTGGTGATAGAAATATTCAATATGTTGAGAGGGTCAAAAACCTGGGGATCTGGTTCAATTCCACTTTAAACTGGGATTATCATATCCAAAGTATAATTGGTAAAATCTACGGTAGCCTTCGGTGTTTATCCTACTCCAAACAATTCACCCCACAGAGCATAAGATTCAGGTTAGCAAAAACTCTGATCATTCCGATAATCACATATGGTGCTCAAATTTTCTGTTGCCTAAGCTCCGAATCGAAGAGAAACTTGAACGTTGCTTTTAATAACATCATACGTTACGTCTTTAATCTCAAACGTTTTGACCATGTTTCTGAATATAAGATTAAATTACTAGGATGTACCCTAAACGCATACTTGAACTACATTGCCTTAAAAACTCTTAACAATGTTATAACTAAAAAAGATCCTCTTTACTTATATAATAAGTTGAAATTTTCAACTTCAAATAGAACATTCGCTCTTATTCAACCAACTTATACATGTTTATCAACCAAACGCCAATTCTTTGTGTATGTTGTCAGACTATGGAACTCTCTGCCATTGGACATTAGAAAGCTACGAGGTACTTTAAACTTTGATAAAATGCTCCTTAGGTATTTGGCTAACAACTCAGACGACTCTCAAAATTAGATTAGTATATAAGTGGGATATAGAGTTATGGAACATACTCTGTCCCAATGCAACTTTATGTGTTATACCACCGGAGGCTATAAAAGGAAGAGAACGGCTCACCATCGCTCTCTCTGATTTCGCTGACTGATCGACGTGGCCGTGGATTATCCTTCGTAAAATTTAAACCCTTATTATATTTATTGAATTTTATTAACCATATTAAAAGTGTAACTAAAATTATTTCTGCATGCATTTTCATTATTTCCTGAAATATACTGTTTCATTATTCACATATATTCATAAATAAAACAAAGTAATTATTTCATTCAATTCGTTGTAATATATGTTTAGTTTTGTTATATCATAACATTACTCTTCAATGTAATTATTTAACTTTTGCTATCAAGGACTTGAGTCTTTTGTAAAAGATAATGTAATAAATAAATAAAAAAATAATGGTACAGACGATGTTCTTCGCTCTATTGGTACGGCCAGTGAAGAAAGATTGTGCTTTTGTACTGATGCCGCGGCCTTTCTTCTGATTTTCTCGCCAGTTTTAGGAGAACCAGGGAATTCTAGCCACAAACGACCTATTTCTCCTTTCTCATTATATTCAATATAAACTAATTTTCCCGTCGCACCATTCGCCAATCCATCTGACACGTTGATATTAGTTGTTATGATGTATGCTTTATTGATAACTAATGTCAGTTCATAAGGCAAACCTCCTGTATCAATCGTTGACATTTTGTGCAACTTTTGACGCATAGATGCTTGCTGTTCAATATTGTTGCAACCTATATGTATATACATATAGCAGTTGCTTCTGAAATAACTTTTTCGACTGCGGAGTTCAAAACTTTATTATTATATGCAGCAACTGAATGATTATCGACAAAACAATCGTATACCGTCTCGACAAATTCTCTCAACCTCTTCTTCAGAGTAGAACCGTGATTCAATTAATTGCAACTCGTGCTCGTCTAAGAGCTGCCCATCACCAATTTTTTTTAATAATGTTGAGAAATTCCGATTGGCCTGTCGCATTACTTCGCTCAGTTCGAAGAATTTCAACCCTCGCCAAAGTGTTGGCCCCGCTATTTGTCGCTTTATTTGCTTGTAAATCGGAGTAGCGCGAACCGGTGGTAGTTGACGTAGATCACCGATCAAGATTATATCTAATCCTCCAAAATTCACTTGAAAATTACCGGTAATTTGCTTCAATCTTGAATCTATTTGCGACAACAACTCTGCTCCAATCATACTGATTTCATCGATAATTAATACGGGAACATATTTGAACAGTGATCTATATTGTTGTGCTACTTCAATTGACAAAGGCAGCAATTTCGAAAGACTTATCTTAAGTGCCATGTGTGTCGTTGTCCCATCAATAGCCACAGCAGCTTTGCCAGTTGAAGCACATGTGATATAAGCGTTACAAAACCCATCGTTATACGAATAACGATTATAAATTTCCATCAAAAGTCTGATCACAAACGTTTTACCACATCCAGCAGGACCTGTGAAAAATATTTGCAACGGAAAGGGATTTTCTAACTGAAGATTACGAATGACATGCATCAAAAGATTTTTCTGTTCTTGGTTTGCCATTTTCATTAATTCATAATATTGTTCATTAGGCATAAGATTTTCTTTACGTTTGGCAATGGCACCGAGTTTATTAAGAGTCGCTAAGCGTAAATCATTGTTTACGCTCGAATCTGGATTGTCATAAAGTGCTTGAAATGGATTGGCTTCCGAAAATCTGGTAGCAACATCATGGACCTCGTCGTCATCGTCCCCTTGATCATCTTCACGACATAGTTTTCGACAAATTTCAATTGTTTTGTTGATGTCTAAGTCAGATTCGAACTCTTTACGACGTTCCAAAATCAGATGTTCATTTTCGTCATAAATCCTTATAAATTTCATCTCTTCAAGAATATCGTTTTCTTCGTTATGAAATGGAATGTGCAGAGTCACCATTTCTCTTTTATACTCATTGTAATCTGAAGCTATGTCATAGTTTCTATATCGAATGATGCGTTGTTGCCTTCTACGTATATACATTCCTTGTGAATTTTTAGCATAGTTTGGAACGAATTGTGCGAGTGATAATTCTTCTAATTCTTCGGGCCGCTGTTCATATTTGTCAAACCATTTTTCCTTCCACATATTTCTTGAGTTCCCATCGGTATTCAGTTCGTCTAATTCTTTTTGTGTTCGTTTGATACGCTGTCGTTCAATAGGCCATACGGTAGAGATATAAACTACAGATACTGAACTTTTGGACATACATAGGTTCACGAAGTAAGTACCACGCTGCTTCTTGGCTCGTCAATTTGTAACGAGCTTTCTGGGCCGGGGTATACTCGCCGGGCCAGGATCTGTCACATAAATTTCTATTTGTGACACCGGCAGACGTTCTAACGGCCTGCGCGCTACGCTGTCCCTTCGAGTTGGGACCCGTTCGGGACACTTGGTCGTAGGCGCGCCTTGTCACCTCAAATGTACTGCAGACAGTACCACGTCGATTTCTCAGTGGGTGAGGACCCGGGTCCGAGTTCCGACGGATGGTTGAGTCGGGAGCAATGTGAGACGTAGCCTGTCTGGGTAAGAACCCGGTCGAGGCCCTAGTTGGGATCGACGTGCGCCCTTGAGTACGGCGGTGCCGTCTGGTCAACCCCGACAGGTTAGAACCCCCAGTCGGAACAGTCCCCACGACACTTACCTCGGGAGTAGACTCCGACAGGCCTTAGTCGGTCTCTTTGAGTTAAGACCCGGATTAGAGAGCCGATGTCCACCCTTTTAGATGCTACTCGCCGTTTCACTCGTCGAGCGGTCGCTCCAACTAGTCTCGTACGCTCGTCCCTTCCCCTTGGTGACGGGGCCGAAATTATTATCCCAATTATTATCCCGATGTGGTAATAATTGAAGATAATTCTCCTCTGCGGATTTATTATTATTGAAATAATAATAATAATAATTTCTTTCGGTGAGTGATTGTTATCGTAATAATACAGGATTTGTTCTTATACTCTATGTATAGTAATATCTTATCCTACGTGTACTTATGGATTATGACGTTATTAGAATACCTCACCCTGCGAACGTACCTCGTATAGTGAGTTGACACTTCGTCTTTCCTCGTAACCTCCTATTGGTTATTCCTTGTAGGTCTCTCTGACTGTCACTTTGTGTGCGGACTGATTGTCTATTCGCGGACTGAATGCCCTTCTGCTAATCGCCTCGACTTTTTATAGGGCTAGGCTGGGTGACGATGTGAACGGTGCCTTTCCAGTCGTCGTTGGCATTTCCCCTGTTTACGGGACTTGTCAACGGCGACTGTGGCTGTTGCCGTTGTGTTTAATGTCGTTGACCTCTGTGGTCTTCGGCAAAACGCAAAAATGTATGATTTTCGCATGTTTTGTGTTTGTTTGAATTTTCCCTTATATTTTGTATTTTGATCGCTTTTCCTTGTGTTTGATCCGCGTGTTTTGTGTAATTCGTATGTTTTGTGTTTGTGACCTGGGGCGGTATCGGCTAAGGTGATTTGTGATAAGTGACAGTCACATTGTCGTTTTCGGTATCGTGTAAGGTGATAGTCACTGTGATTGTCACATTTTTGTGACTTTTTTCGGCTAAGGAGATTTGTGATAAGTGACAGTCACATTGTCGTTTTCGGTATCGTGTAAGGTGATAGTCACTGTGATTGTCACATTTTTGTGACAGTTTTCTGGTGATAGCTATTTAGCTATCACTTTCATATGTTTTGTGTTTGAAGTGACTTTGTTTTATGCTTTAGTCTAATATTTAAAACAAAAAAAAAATATGTTTACGTGTTTCGAACTATTTTTAAGAGATGAAGAGGTCAATGAGACAGTGATGAACGTGGACGTTAGAATTGTAAGGAAGACGTTGAGAGACCGGTCTAACATTCTTGAACTTGCAGATGACATGTAAGTGGGAAGAATTTCACAGTTCATATTGTTAATATTGTTAAAATTATGCTAAATTATTGTTTTTTTTTAGATTCATGTTTATATTGCGCTGCACAAGATTTTCTGTGAATTGCAGGTGCCGTTGAATGAAAGTGACCTACCCCAGCAACCAACCAATCTTATCCACCAATCCAATATGCAAGAAGACCTCCAACCATCAAACAGAGAAGCCGAAAATGTGTGATGATGTTAGAGAAACTTTATTATAAATAAAATAAAGCAATAATTTTGCAACAAATTCAATTTATTGCTCTGTTTTTAATTTTTGAATTTTTTTCTTGGATAATTTGACAACTCTTATCTGTCATCAACTTCGAAAAAGCAAGTGTTGCTCCTTTTCTGAATTTTTTTGTGATAATCTTACCCGATACCGAAAGATGATGATAGTCACAAATGACTGTCACCAAAGTGACTATCACTTATCACCTTAGCCGATACCGCCCCTGGTGGCTGGGTTTTGGACCTTTTCTTGCGTGGAAAAGAAAGGTAAACAAACACATATATGTAAAGAAAATTTTGAGTTTATTTGTTTTCTTTATTTCAGCTAAATTTTCCTTTACAAATTCAACAGTATTGAGCATATTTACACTCATTTTTCTTGTTATTTGTACTATGTCAAATTCAGGATGCTCATTCATTATTTCAAGAATTTGACGTTGTAAGTTGCTAATACCTGTTTTATTAACATATTCAACAACGTATGCGGCACAAGAGTATTTCTCGATAATGAACTGCATGTCAGTATTTGATTGTAATATATTGAGAATAAAAGGATTGAAAGGGTTGTGCCATTTTTCATTTGGTTGTCGTTTTAAAAATACTTTCGGTCTAGTAATTCCAGCTTCAAGAATATGAAAGTAATCTTCTTCAGAAGAAATTTGATTTTTTTCATAAAAAGATTCAATGTTTTCGTAATCATTTTTTCCGAGGTTGATTTGTAATTGTTTATATCGTTTAGCATAGCTGGCATATCCTGGATAATCTTTCTGCATTGGTTTCAATATCGTGGTGAATTTACATGGCATGAATGGAGCATCAAATCGACACTTCTGAGGTTGATTGGCGTTCATTTTTTTGTAGCAGGTAAATGTATGTTTGTGAGTTTGCAAACGAATATATCCAGAAGCTTAAGTTGAAGAAACCGATATCAATTGATCGATCAGCGTTATAGCATTTTGTTTGTCCCTACCAAGTGCATCTACTGGATCATCATTCAGCCACAACAAAATGTGTGCGTGAGGACTACCACGATGTTGAAATTCGATCCGTTTGAAATAGTTGACAACATGGGCACAAAGAGAACCACGAAAATAAGAAACACTGTATAATGCTTCCTATCTCATTTTCTCCCACGTTAAATCTTATGAATTTATGTGTCTGTCTCTTTTTACTGTCGCTTTTTCGTTTCATCGACTTTCAAATCACAACGATGCTAAAGAAGTTTTCACTTCAAAAACTTAGACACTATAATTCATTTTTCAAATTTAAACTTAACCTGCCTAAACTAGATAAATAAATAAACTTAACCTAAGCCTAAAACCCTTTTAAGGTAAGGGTCGTTGTTGGCGCTATTTTATACGTGTCGCCTATGGATTGATTTCACTTTCATGAGTGGATGCAACCACCAGAACAAACTTTTTTGTCTGATCGCGTCTTCTCTGAGTCGCATGTCCCTCGCATGGCGTCGAAATTAGTATATCAGAAGGATACCATTATCATCCTGTATGTCGCCCTTAGTATTTAAAAAGATAAATGCTTGGGGTGGGTTAAAGCCAGTCTATTGAAATATAAATATCGATTAAACCAAATTCCAAGATATCTCACTACATTTCGTGTTGCCAATGGCATTGTTTCTGAATTCTGAATTTTGAAAATTGATTTTTAATTTACAATCATCACAGTATCTCTTAATTTGATCGAAGTCATATTGCAAGAGCGCAATTATTATTGATTATTTAAATATTTTTACCCGATCTGTATGCCACTAGATCATCTGTATACGCCAATGCGTGACTAAGGGAACCAACTAGATCACTTGTGTAAATATAAAAAAGCAGTGGAGAATTTACTGCCAATTGTTGTAAACTGTTTTTAATATGGTAAATCCTGCTTGAAATAACGTTGCTTTATTTTACAACGAACTTCTTCTCTATTAACATGTCGTATATCATATATAGGATTTTCCAATAAGAACTTGATAGCTTTGAATATAATTTGTGAACGCACCCTTTCACTAATCATCAAACTGTCATTGTCAATTTATTCACTAAACTCAACATTTTCATCGTGGTAAAGTAGATGAACGAGCAACGTCTGCAAATTATAAAAATTTTCTACCGAAATTCGGAGTCAGTGACCGCAACTTTAAGAGCGTTAACTCCAATTCTCGCCCTAGTAGACAGGCAATAACAAGCTTAGTGCAAAAATTTGAGTCTACATATTCGTTGTGTGATGTTGCCGTGTCAGTGAGACAACGGGTTGGTCGAAGTGTCGAACATATCGCAGCCGTTCAGGCGTCCGTAGCAAACGATCCAAATCAGTCAATTCCACGGCGTTCTCAAGAATTGGGCATCGCTCAGACCACATTAAGGCGTATTTTGCATAAGGATCTTGGTTTACACCCATACAAGATCAAGCTGACTCAAGAATTGAAGCCGATGGACCATTTGAAGCGACGTACGTTCTCCGATTGGGCTCTGGAGAAGATGTGCCAAGATGAAGAATTTCATCGCAAAATCATCTTCAGTGACGAAGCTAATTTTTGGCTCGATGGGTTCGTCAATAAGCAAAATATGCGTTATTGGTCGGATGAAAATACACATGTGCTTCATGAATCCCCACTTCATCCACAAAAAATAACTGTTTGGTGCGGTTTGCATGCCGGCGGCGTTAGTGGGCCATATTTTTTCGTCGACGATAACGATCGTCACGTTACTGTGAATGGCCAGCGTTATCACGCCATGATTACCGATTATTTTTGAGCCGAATTGGAAGATATGGACTTGGACGACATGTGGTTTCAACAGGATGGTGCCACAAGCCACACAGCACACGTAACAATCGATTTATTGAAGAGTAAGTTTGATGAGCGTGTTATTTCAAGAAATGGGCCAGTCGATTGGCCGTCTCGTTCGTGCGATTTAACTACGGGACTTAACCTCTAGACTATTTTCTTTGGGGCTACTTTAAGTCATTGGTTTATGCCAACAAGCCGACGACTTTGGAAGAGCTCAGAGCCAACATTGAACGCGAAATAGCGGCCGTTTCGGCCGAAATGTGGCCGAGTCATCGAAAATTGGGTCCAACGAATCGACCACTGCAAACGTGCTCGCGGTGGTCATATGAACGAAGTCGAGTAAAAATGTCGAGTAAATGTTTTGATTGTACTTCAAGCCGATAATAAAGTTTTTGAAATACCTCAAATGGTTTCCGTTTTATTTAAAAAAAAAGTTGTCAAGTCCTTTTTGGAAAACCCTATACAACTTTGCTTCCGCCGTGTATGTGGCGATAACGGTAAGTAGCGATCGAAAAAAACAGATCGCAGACATTAGGCAGTTGGCTTGGACCTCGGTCAACAGAACACTATTCAAACATTAGTCGATTTGTGTCTGCATCATAAAGTTGTTCTTGATTGAAAATATCAGTTTTCGAGACAAATTCTCGTCATTTGCGGGAGGTGTTACTGTTTTGTTTCAATATGAAGAAAACTGCGGCTAAATCTCATCGAATGCTCTCAGATACGTATGGTGAGAACGCTATTAGTGAAAGAACGTGTCGTGAGTGTTTTCAACGCTTCAAGAACGGTGATTTTAACGCCGAGGACCGACATAGTGGTGGAAGAGAGAAAATGTTCGAAGATGCAGAATTGGAGACATTACTGAGTGAAGACTCGCGTCAAACTCAAGAAAAATTCTCACGATCAGTGGGAGTGACCAGCAAACCATTTCAATACGTCTCAAGGCCATGGGCATGATTCAGAAAGGAGGAACTTCGGTCCCGCATGAGTTGAAACCAAAAGACGTTGAACAGCGTTTGTGTGTTTGTGAACAGTTGCTTCAGAGGCAAAAACGCATTGTGACCGGAAACGAGAAATGGGTTCAGTACGATAACCCTAAACGCAAAAAATATTGGGGATATCCCGGCAATGCTTCCCCGCCGACGGCCAAACCGAATATCCACGGCTCCAAGATTGATCTTGAATTGTTAAATTGTAATGCAAACTTCGATAACAATTTAATTTATTTTACGATCACGACAACTGTGCTCGGTGGCTGCTAAACGACAAGTGAAGTTCAAATGGTAAAATGCATCGCTCGAATGGTATGTAGGATACATACATAATTCCTTTCTCGCGCGATGATACCGTTGGGATCATACGATCCGCGATCCGAGCAGTTGTCGCTGGTTAATACATAAGCTATGCTGATCGCACGAGTATTCCATGAATTTACATATACATAACTTTACATAATCTGGTATTAAGGAACAATTACAGTGGTGTCAAATATAATTTTTATTATAATTTTAATTCATTTCATAACATCTTGTCACCGCTGAAGGAACTTCAGGAGCATGGTAAAACTGCTAACTTCGTTATCGATCTTTTGAAAACTCCACAGCTGGTACGAAGAGTGACCACACGCACGTGACCGTCCGGACCAGGATGAACCTCTTGCACTCGTCCAAGAATCCATTGGAAGGGCGTCGAATTGGGCTCCTTGATGACCACCAGATCTCCAATTTGTAAGTCTTTGTTCGCGTGTTGCCACTTCGGTCTCTGCTGCAATGAAGTGAGATAGTCCGTATGCCATCTTCTCCAAATCCCTTCCATCATATTTTGAACGAGTTCCCAACGACCCAAACGATTGAGTGGAACATCTAGGTAACTAGGTTCACAAATGGCTGTAGATGGTCTTCCTATAAGGAAATGAGACGGGGTTAGTGGATTCAAATCTGAGAAAGAGCACACAAGGGCCTAGAATTTAAAAGAGATTCAATTTGAGTTAGGAGAGTGTACATCTCTTCAAAGGTAAGGATGTTATTGCCGACGACTCGCCGAAGGTGTTGCTTAACCAACCGAACACCAGACTCCCATAAGCCCCCAAAATGAGGACTGTAAGGTGGAATAAATTCCCACTTGATGCACTCTGTAGCTAAGGCTTCCGCTACCCTAACGTGATATTCCTCTGATTGTACTAGTTTGCACATATCCGATAGAACGCGAGCAGCTCCTTGAAAATTTGAACCATTGTCGGAATAGATCACACTACATTTTCCTCTCCTTGCAATAAATCGTTTAAGAGCGGCCAAGAAGGCCTCTGTAGTCAAATCCGAAACCAACTCCAAGTGCATTGCCTTAGTAGCCAAACAAATGAAGAGTGCTATATATCCCTTTACAAAAATGGGTTTCGTTCCCCTACGCAGCCGAAGAGTAATTGGTCCAGCATAATAACAACCCGTGCGATTGAAAGCGAATGATGGTTCAAGACAAGATAGCGGCAAATTTCCCATTAGTTGTGATGTGCTGGTCTGTCTTAGTCGAAAACAAACTACGCAGTCGTGTACAAACTTACGTATTAAATTTCTGCTACCGATTATCCAATATTCCTGACGTATGATGGCAAATAATCCTGAGACTCCTACATGATGATTTCGTTTATGGGCATCCAATATGATATGAAGTGCAAACGGATGACGTTTGGGGAGTATTATTGGATGTTTCATATTATAGGGTATTTCCGTAGCGTTAGCTAACCGTCCACCAACACGAAGCAATCCAGCATCGTCCAAAAAAGGTGATAATGAACACAACTTAAAGCTCATGGGAATAGATTTCGCGGCTTTAATGGCTTTTATCTCAATATCGAATTCCCTTTGGGCCCATTTCAGACAAAACTGCTTCGCAAGATGAATTTCTGCTAATGAAAGGTAGCTGTAAGAGCGACCTGCCTTGACACATTGGCAATTCCGAGAAAATCGAATCGTAAATGCAACTATTCGTAATAACCTTACCCAGGAGGAGATTTTTAACGCTAAATCTTCGAGAAAGTGTCTCGACGGAGTGACAAGTTCAGACAGAGTTCTTCTTGGTTATCGTCCAATTCCACAGCATGATGTATCGGCCATTGACATGAATCAAGTTGTAACCAACTAGGTCCTTTCCCCAACAGATTGCATTCTATTAGTTTTTTGGGCTCAATTCCACGTGAGGCACAATCTGCGGGATTTTCTTCTGATCGAATATGGTGCCACATTGAGTGCGGTAATATTCCAAATATCTCCGATGTACGATTTGCCACGAAAGTATTCCATCTCCTAGGAGAGGAGGACATCCACGATAAAACAATCTGCGAATCACAAAATGCAGTTATTTCCACATGTTTATTAATCAACGATGCTTTAATAAGAGCGATTAGACGGCATAGCAAAAGTGCTCCACAGAGTTCAAGACGAGGAATAGTCAGTTGTTTTACCGGCGCAACACGAGTTTTCGCTGCAATCAATTCAATGTTGTATCCGTTATCTACCTGAATGCTGCGACAATATACAACAGCCGAATAAGCCTTCTCGGAGGCATCGCAGAAGCCAATGAGTTCAAACCTTTGGGAGTTCAATGTACACCGTCTTGCGATTCTAAGTTCCGCCAGGTGAAGCAGCTGATTACGATAGGATATCCATTTAGTAGCAACCGGAGGTGGAAGAGGATCATCCCACATAATTTTGTTCTTATCTAACCAAAGATCTTGAAATAAAATTTTAAACAATATAGTGCATGGAGCCAAAAATCCAATTGGATCATATATTCTTGAAATTTCTGACAAAAGATTACGCTTAGTAGACGATACCTGATACGAAAGTGTAATTTTAAAGATAAACACGTCACCCTGAGGATCCCAGACTAATCCAAGAACTTTGGTCCAGCTTGTCGAACTATCTAAGTCTAAGGAATTAGGTTGTTTCTCCTCGGCTCCAATCAAGACATCAAGCCAATTTGAACTCCATTTACTTAACTCGAACCCTCCACGCGATAGCAAACTAATAAGTTGGCTCTTCAAATCGAGCGTTTCGGCCAATGTGTCTCTGCCCGTGAGTATATCATCCACGTACATGTCATTCAACACAGTCTGCGAAGCAAGAGGAAATTGATATTTGTAATCAACAGCTAACTGAAGGAAAGGAGCAGGACTTGTTCCATATGTTACGGTGCAAAGACGAAAATGTGATACAGGTTTATGAACTGAGTCTCTCCTATGTTTTGGGTTCACCCAAATCTGACGAAACATTTTAATGATATCCGCAGAAAACACATAGCGATGCAATCTGAATCGTAGGCAAACATCAAACAAATTACGCTGAAGTGGCTTTCCTATGTGCAACATTTCATTAAAGCTCACACCATTAACATCTTTGTACGACCCATCAAAAACCACACGAATCTTATTCGTCACAACTGCATGATGTGGTAAATAGAACACATCTCCACTAGTAGGCTCAATTAACTCCTCGGGAATGCGTTCCATGTGACCTAAATTGAGGTAAGTATTCATAAAATGTATATATTCCTGGCGAAGATGATGATTACGAGCAAATCTCCTTTCCATTCCAATGATCCATCCAAACAAGTTTTCATGCGCAACGAGATGTTCCTTCTCACCTGTACGATGCCCGTTTAACAAAATTCCCCATGCCTTGTCAGCCCCAAGTAAAATATCTATGGGCCCCGAAGTGCCTAACTGCGAGTCGGCCATATTAACATCACGGAGAAAAGCTAACGAATCGGAGTTAAATGGAATTGATGGAATTGGCGACGTTATTTTTCCTAAGATATATGCTTGTATTTCAATAACATTTGCCTCAAAACGGGAATGTAGAGCTAAAGTTACCACACCGCGCGTTACACCCGCTTCTAACGATGATATACCCGAAATAGGTAAACGAGCATGAGATCTGCGAAGAGCCAATTTTTTTACCAAGCTTTCGGTCACAAAGGAAACTTGAGAACCAGTGTCAACAAGAACGCGCGCATAAACCGAATTTCCGTTGGCATCAAAAATTCGAACTACCAGCGTAGGCAAAATCCCAGACGGTCGCGCTCCATTATACGTATGATTGCTAACGAGGGGTATGAAAGAGTCTGCATGAATTTTAGCGTCCACGGACGATATCGCACTATCATCCACACGAGGGTTTGAGTCTAAATGGACTAAACTATGGTGACGATTATTGCAATGCGAACAATGTACCTTTACACGACACTGCACTGAAGTATGTTTAATGCCCAGGCAATTATAACAAAGTCGATTATCTCTCACAAGACGGCGACGTGACATAATAGGCATAGCAAGAAATTCCTCACATTGGGGTAACAAGTGTCCGCCGTTGCATTTAGGACAGGACGTTTTCACTACGGCTAAGCTTTTAACATTTGAATTTGGTCGATTGTACCTTTTCACATTAGTTTTAGGATCACTAGCCTCAAGAGCGTTACACCGCACTTCCAAAAAGTCTAACAATTTCTGAATAGTCGACGTCTCAAAATGTTGACTTTCTAGCGCCCATGCTTGTCGAGTTTCAAGGTCAGTCTTCTGGAGCAACAGATATACAAGCGACGGATACATATCGTTACATTTAAATGCTGCTAAACCCCGAATTACCTCATCCGCACTGTCCACTAGTTTGCGCAAATGATTACGGTCCGCCATAGTCACATGGGGAAGCTTCAAATAGCTTTCAATGTATGCGTTAACAATATATAAGGGTTTATCATAACGACGTTCTAGTTTTTCCCACGCTTGATCATAATTAGAATCAGAAACGGCCAAGTGATTAAGTAATTTAGCTGCCTCATCGCGTAAAAATGATTTCAAATAACGGAATTTCTGGGAAGCGGCTAATTTAGCATTATCCCCAATAGTTCCCAAAAACATATCCCTAAAGCCAGGCCAATCGCGATAATCACCATGAAAAGGGGGTATTTTTATTGTCGGCAATTCTACATCTGATAATATTTTCCCTTTTGCACTACCGGCAGAGCATAACGGGAAGGTCTTTCCTACATAATTCCTCGATGAAATCAGACTGCTGCTTAGCAAGTTTCTCGGACGCGTTAGAAGATGCTTCATCGCGCGCGGGAAGCTGATTCTTTGACCAATGCACTTTTTGCCGCCATGTATTTTAGTTCGAAAACTTCAAAGTCTACGTTCGGATCACCATAGTCTTCATCGGCATGAAATTGATAAAGTTCACTTTGATTTTTTTTCAAACTCTTTCCAAATGTCATTTAAGCGTTCTAAACGTATCTCAAGAACCGCGGGATCCACCTCAGCGGGCAGATTTAGGGAAAAATTATGTAGGCGCGTAATTGCACCCTTTAAATGTCCGCGCGTGTTACGTCAATGCCTACATTGCATTCAAAGGCATTGACCGAACCCCGGAGCTCGCTACTTCCGCACAAAAGGTTTATTGCTTGATCGACAAAATTAAGTTCGATGCGCTTTGGCATATTTTCATTCTCTTTCGGCCGTAATTTCCGTCGTCCAAATTTCGTAATCGAAGTAATGAACCTTCTGTGCTGAGCTAGCTACTAAGTATTTTTAATTAGGTCATAAGAAATTTCATTGTCAAATAATAATAAAATAAACACAGTCTTAAGACCGAACCAAAACACTACGGTTGTGTTTTTATTCCATAACTGGCGCAGTCGGTTAACTTGTTATCAAAAGATATCTAAGTTCGAATCGCGAAGAATATATAACAAAAATAAGTTAAATAATAAGTGAAGTGACTGAAAACTGAAAAACGAATCATAAGCGCTTATAAAAAAAAAAACAAAAACAAAGAAGATTTAAACAATGGCAACCAGCTCAACACCGACAACAGAGGAAGCACTGAGGGCGCAGATATCAACCCTCACGGCGATAATCCAGGCACAGGAAGAAAGGATGCAGCAGTCAGACCCCCGTCCAGTAAGTTACCACTGCCAGTTCGGGATGAGCCCAGATAAAGTCCTGAATCAGTTCCAGCAACTTAAGCCCTACAATGGAATGGATGATTACAGTCTTGCATCCTTCTTCAAATCTGTGGAGGCAACACTACAGTTATGTGGCAATAATGAGGAGCTCTACAATTATGCTGTAAATATAGTTACAACTGAGAAAATATCAGGGAAAGCTGCAGTGTGCATTCGACTACTGGAACATCATGCTACATGGACAGCGGTGAAGGACCAATTGCGACAACATTTTCGACCAACGAGGACCTACTCGGAAGTCTTCAATTATTTGCGATATGTTAAGGTTAGTAATCTAAGAGAACTTTTTAATATATTTAATAATGCCAATCTTGAGTTAAACGAAATTTACGACTATGATGAACTAAAGCCAGCTTTATATAATCCTAGTCGTATAGAAAGAGATCTCAAAGAGATCCTCTTAGAGAAAATAGATGGCATTATTAGATTACATATTGAACTAGATCATAGTATGATAGATATTTATAATAAATATTCAAAATTAAAGTTATTAGATGACGAGAGAACAATAGATATAAGGCACAAAAAAATTAACAGTAGAAATATAATACAGCAAAATAAAACTTTTCCTTGTAATTGGAATTATAATTCAACTCGATCAGGTAATAATATTCCTAGTAAGAACATGTCAAATGAAGGTGCACAACGACATTCACTACAAGATAACTTTCACACTCACTATGGAAACCCCAACCAAAGATTTTCGGGAGCCAGTCCCTCTGTTCGAAATCAGTTTTCAAATGCAAACCAATGCAACTATTTTAACTTAGATCAACCACCCCATAGTACTAACAAACCAAGGGAATCCAATGAAAATTTTCAAATACCGCCTCAAAACAAGACCTACCGATAGTCAGGGTAACATTAGGAAACCAAACCATAATATGTTTAATTGACACAGGATCAACAACTAGCATAATAAAGCCAAATATATTACGTAACTATAAGCAGGAAACATTACCCAAACCTAAGCACTATTTAACTCTTAATGGTCGAACTGTAATTACCGCAAGAATTAAAACTCCTGCCCCATCCGAATTTGGAAGTTCGGGTACTATAAATTGGAACGTTTTCAATATAAATAGTAAGGAGTATGACGCAATTTTAGGTCTAAACATTCTTGTCCCATATCAAGTCAATATTTATTTGAATCAGAAATGTGTTGAAATTAAAGGAAAACAATTCGAATTTATTGCAAATAATTATCCCATTGACCCCAATAGTGTTTGCTCTCTAGAACATATAGATCCTTTGTTAGATCACGTTAATGTCGATCACATTAATGGAGAAGAAAAGATTGGAATTAAGAAACTACTTAGCGAATATAAGAATCTCTTTTATAAAGAAGGCGATAACTTAACATTCACTCACGAAATTACTCATGAGATTATTACTACAACAAGTAATTCAATATATTCTAAAATATATCGGTATCCAAGAGTACACGAAACAGAAATACAGCACCAAATAAACGAGATGCTACAGCAGGGCATTATAACGGAAAGCAACTCTCCCTACAATAGTCCGCTATGGGTTGTCCCAAAGAAGACTGACAAAAATGGAGTTAAATGAAGTTCCAGTAAGCGACAAATTCCCAGTACCTAATTTTGGCGCGATATTGGACAAATTGGGTAAATCGCATTATTTTTCTACTCTTGACTTAGCTAAAGGCTTTCACCAAATTTTAGTCAGGCCTGAGGACAGAAAGAAGACTGCATTTTCGACACCATTTGGCCATTTTGAATACGTGAGGATGCCATTCGGCTTAAAAAATGCACCCTCAACGTTTCACAGGTTAATGAATTCTATTCTTAGAGAGTATATTAACCGGATTTGTGTTGTGTATTTAGATGATATACTCATTTTTAGCACATCACTCCAAGAACACTTAACTAATATTAGAAAAATTTTTGAAACACTTAAGAAAGCGGGACTCAAAATTCAGATTAACAAATGCAATTTCTTGGCTAAAGAAACGGAATATTTGGGGCACATACTAACTTCAGAAGGGGTAAAGCCTAACCCTGACAAAATTGTCGTCATCCGAAACCTTAAGCTTCCAAAAACCCAAAAACAAATTAAATCTTTTCTCGGGTTAACTGGTTACTATAGGAAATTCATCAAAGATTATGCCAAAATCGCATACCCAATGGTGAAATACTTGAAAAAAAATTCTAAAGTAAACGTTAATGATCCCAATTATATTTCCGCATTTGAGAAACTAAAAGACGTTATTACTGACTACCCAATATTAAAATATCCCGATTTTAAAAAACGCTTCAAATTAGTAACTGATGCAAGCAATTTTGCATTGGGTGCCGCCTTAATGCAAGATGGACACCCAGTTTCGTTTGCTTCTCGTACTCTTAACGATCACGAAAAGCATTATTCCACGATCGAAAAGGAACTGCTTGCAATAGTTTGGGGAGTTAAATACTTCAGGCCATATCTCTTTGGGATAGAATTCGATTTGTGTACTGACCATCAACCAATACGCTGGTTACATACAAAGAATATAGGAAGAGATTTAAATCCACGACTCCAACGTTGGCTTGTACAGTTAGGAGAATACGAAGCTAAAATCGATTATGTAAGAGGCAAAGAAAATAAATTGGCTGATTTTCTTAGCAGAATTGATGCGAGTACTGACGAAATTAACCTGTTGGAAACAAATACATACGACCAGATCCCTATACTAGACACAATAGTGAATCGGTTCAAAACACAATTGATACTATGTGAAACAAAGGAATCTACAAATCTATTCAACAACGAAAGGATATTTATTGAAAAGAATGACATACCAAACAATATTGCTGATATCGTCCGAAGGCATGTCAGTAAGGGAAAAGTTGGAATTTATTCACAATTAAATAGTTTTATGTTCAATCAAGCACAGCGAAAATTGCTAGAGATATTCCCAGCTAATTCTGGTATAAGATTCGTTAAATGTTGCCACTTCGCAAAAGATCTAACTAATGAGGATGAAGCTATTAAACAAATTTCTCTCTACCACAAAGTAGAATCTGGACATTCTGGTATAATCGCTAACTATGAAGGTATGAAGCACAAAATCTTTTATCCAAAACTTAAGATTTTAATCAACAAAGTAATAAATAATTGTGACATTTGTACAGCTGCAAAATACGACAGAAACCCTATTAAAAAGAAATTCCAGCTAAGCGAAACACCTACTGATCTTAACCAAATAATTCATATAGATACTTATGTTAAATCTAAGCATTCATTCCTAAATTTCATAGATAAGTTTTCTAAACATGCGGTCAGTTTTTACCTTGAAGATAGAAACAGTAGGACCTTAATTGAAAAAATACGCCAATACATTTCCATCAAAGGAAAAATGACAAAAGTAGTTTGCGATAACGAGTTCAACAATGTCAATTTGAAGAACTTCTTTAAAGAAGAAAACATAGAGGTTCATTTTGTAAAACCAAACAGCCACACCGGAAACGGCGACGTCGAACGACTTAATAACACACTAACGGAGCGAATACGTGTTTTGAATTTAGAGAATAAGATACCAATTAAAGAACAAATGTTTAAAGCCGTAGAACTTTACAACCGTTCTTTTCACTCTTCTATCCAGACCACACCCCTTGAAGTTCAAAATAATAGAAATGATAAGAATATAATAAGCGATAGGTTAAATAATTACAAAAGAAAGGTCATTACCACTAGGAACAGGTCTCGAGAAGAATATAACGAAGTTCGCCAAGAAGGGTTCATAAAGAATTATACAAGTGTTAGACATAAGGACCAACCGAAGTTTAGAAAATACCCTTTGATCAACGTTCACGAGTCAAATATTAAACGTCCCTTTAAATTTACAGGTGGTACTTCCTCATCTGTTACTACTGGCTCTGATACCCATGTCACTCCAAACCTTGCAAATTGAAAAAATCGATTCGCACCTCGGATACTCAGAGATAAATATTGGTAAAGTAGAAATAGTTTGTAACTATGACATAATTTTACATATAATAGACCCTGAAGAAATACTAGATACACTCAAACAATTCACTAAAATTCTAGACCATATCGACATAGACAAGGACCGAAAAAACTTGTTAGTAGGAGAAGTAGAAAATATTAAGGGTAAAGTTTTAACCATAATCCCACATAGGTATAAGAGGAGTCCCTTTAATTTCGTAGGCAGCGTCTTCAAATGGCTTTTTGGAACACTCGACGATGAGGATAAAGAAAATATAGAAAAACATTTTTCGGTTACAGATGAAAATAACCATGGGGTCATAAGAACCGTAAACCAACAGATTAAAATAAATGAAAATTATAACGAGAGCATTTCAAAATTGAAACAGACAATCGAAACAGATAGACAAAGAATTTTAGAAAAGTTTAACCAAATCGGAGGTCTCTCTGCAAGGCTTCACGCTGAAACCTTTTTCATCGAACAAATGTTTAAGCTTGGGGTTCTCAAGGAAAAGGTTGAAATCTTACAACAAAATATAGCTTCAGCAAGATTAGGTGTTCTACATCCTAACCTGCTAAGTTATGAAGAAATCGTAACCCACAATATTGATTTTAGGAAACTCTCAAATATTCGAACAGGCGTCGCTACTTTTAATAATAATAAAATAATTTTTGCCATTAAGCTACCAGCCAATTTTACGTTCACTAATAAAAAAAATGTAATGCCCATGCCGAACAAGAACAACATTGAGATAGTTTCTGATTTCGAAATTATAGTTGAAATAGAAGGAATAGCCTATACATTCGAGGAAAATAAATCCTTAAAGGAATTAAAAAAAGAGTAAAAACTGCATTTTCAACAAAATTGTCCCCTTAACACAAATGCTTTAGAGCAAATAATAGAAATCGATAGCACAACATTAATTTTAAAAAACATGAAAAACAAACGGTTTCAAAGCAATTGTGACGAAAGAAATTTTGCACCCAATGGAAATTATTTGTTTTCCTTTAACAATTGCACAATCTCATTTAATAATATACAATTTTCCAATACTGTATTCGAATATAAAGATAGTTTTGTTATTCCAAATAAAAACCAAACGCTCCCTATTGAAAAAATACTGACATTTGACGACATAGTTCTAAAACAAGAAAGTAATATTAAAGCCATCGATGAATTAAATTTCCACACTAGATTAAATTTAACTAATTAAAATTACAGTTAAATACTAGTGTTAATGAGATTAAGGAAAATGGAATCATTCCTAACGACGTACATATTTGTTCTATCAATAAGATTAAAGAAAGCTATGGAATAAAATAGAATATAAGAACAAAAAAAATATTTTTTTTTAAGACATAAGAAAATAATAACTAATATGTAAGTATATAGTGAGATCCAGGAGTATCTCACAGCTAGGGGGGGAAGTGTTACGTCAATGCCTACATTGCATTCAAAGGCATTGACCGAACCCCGGAGCTCGCTACTTCCGCACAAAAGGTTTATTGCTTGATCGACAAAATTAAGTTCGATGCGCTTTGGCATATTTTCATTCTCTTTCGGCCGTAATTTCCGTCGTCCAAATTTCGTAATCGAAGTAATGAACCTTCTGTGCTGAGCTAGCTACTAAGTATTTTTAATTAGGTCATAAGAAATTTCATTGTCAAATAATAATAAAATAAAGACAGTCTTAAGACCGAACCAAAACACTACGGTTGTGTTTTTATTCCATAACTCGCGCGTGCCGTAAAACATCCATATTAAGAACACCTTTTAATTTCTTCTAACTACTTGTGTAACAACAGCCGCAACTAAGTCCAATCAGCAACCGCAATCAAATTAAATCAGCAACAACCAGGG
The DNA here is from genome assembly GCA_958301585.1 of Merodon equestris. NCBI lineage: Eukaryota > Metazoa > Arthropoda > Insecta > Diptera > Syrphidae > Merodon > Merodon equestris. The sequence goes on from OY284416.1 coordinate 60,355,479, forward strand.
AAAATTAATTATTAGGTTTGTTACCTTTTATACGTCAATGTACGTATGTTTAGTGATAATCCAGATTTCCAATATATGTACGTAGCAACCCACCGAAGCACGATACAAATCAACAAATCGAGGTCAAATCAAATCAAAGTAATATGCGGCTCGAAGGACCATCTATGATCTTGAATTGTTAAATTGTAATGCAAACTTCGATAACAATTTAATTTATTTTACGATCACGACAACTGTGCTCGGTGGCTGCTAAACGACAAGTGAAGTTCAAATGGTAAAATGCATCGCTCGAATGATATGTAGGATACACACATAATTCCTTTCTCGCGCGATGATACCGTTGGGATCATACGATCCGCGATCCGAGCAGTTGTCGCTGGTTAATACATAAGCTATGCTGATCGCACGAGTATTCCATGGATTTACATATACATAACTTTACATAATCTGGTATTAAGGAACAATTACAGTGGTGTCAAAAAAAATGTTTACATTCACATTAATTCATTATGTTTGATTATAATTTTAATTCATTTCATCACAAAGATCATGCTCTGCATTTGGTGGGACCAGCTCGGCGTCGTGGTGTGGTGTTAAAACTAAGTGAAACAATCACACGTGCTCGCTATCGAACGCAATTAATGCGTCTGAGCAGAGCATTAAAAGACAAACAGCCGCAATACAGCGAGATGCACGATAAAGTGATTTTGCAGCACGACAACGCTCGACCCCACGTTGCAAAAGAGGTCAAAACTTACTTGGAAACGTTAAAATGGGGAGTCCTACCCCACCCGCCGTATTCTCCAGACATTGCTCCCTCTGACTATCATCTGTTTCGATCAATGGCGCATGGCCGGGCTAACCAATACGTCCGATCTCATGAAGAAGTCACAAATTGGATCGCTTCAAAAGATGATCAATTTTTTCGACGCGGGATTCGTACACTGCCCGAAATATGGGAGAAAGTAGTGGCCAGCGATGGAAAATACTTTGAATGTTGAATGAATACTTTGAACCAATTTGTTTCATTAAAGCCTCAAATGTTGGGGAAAAAACGGGGGAAGCAAAGTTGTACACCTAGTAGATAAGCTATTGACTGACGTGGTACGCAGAACAAAACGGAAGACCTTTTACGATTGACTTGGAGGAAATGAAGGCGTACTTGGGGATGAACTTTGTTATGAGTTATCATGTCTTGCCAACAATAAGAAACTACTGGTCCACTAATGGAGATATGGGTGTCCCTTTCATTGCTAACGGTATGTCAAGGACGAGATTTGAGGAAATACGTCAAAATTTAAATTTTTGTAACAATGCCGTCAGTCACAGCGAGTGACAGAGCATACAAAATTAGACTAATCATGCAATACTTTAATTGATCAAAAGGCTATGAACAACTCTAAGAGGCAGTCCATAGATGAACACATGATCAAATTCAAAAGTCATAACATAATGAAACAAAACATCAATAATAAACCTATAAAATGGGGCTTCAACATGTAGTGCTGGGCTAAATCTTCCACAGGATACCTATTCCAGTTTGATTTGTACGCGGAAGAAATTGAACACTGAATTGGGGTTAGGTGAATCCGTTGTACTAAGTCTAACGGAACAGCTTGAAGGTCTTGAATGCGAAGTGTATTTTGATGACATCAACTCTCCGTCTTTGCAATACAAGTTGATGAAGCAAAATACTAAAGCCTGTGGTACGGTTCGCACTAATAGAAAAAACGTGCCTTTCAAAGTATGCAGAGAGGTGACATTCATGTCGAAAGTTCAGATGGCATATCATTTATAAAATGGATGGACACTAAATCAGTTGGACAATTTTATTTCTCCGGTGCCGACTGGTACTGTCAAGAGAAGACGGGCGGGAACTCCTGAAAAAATAAATGTTATTTGTCCGGAAGTCGCCATATGCTACAATAAACATATGGGTGGTGTCGACCTCATGGATGAGCGCAAAGCGTGTTATGAGGTTGACCGTAAGGCGAAAATAAAGTACTACCTGCGCTTATTTTTTGATTTAATAGGCATTTAATGGAATTTAATGGACATAGCGCTAAACAAAGCATATGCAGTATATGTAAAGTTGCATGAAGCGCAACGCGTGGAAGGACCACTTCTGAGCAGCCTCGAGTTTCGCCAACACAGCACGAGGTTTAATAAATAATTATGCAAGTCGACAGCGTTCAAGGCCTACTGTAGTCACTAGTGAAAAGCAGCATATTGAAACAAAGCACAATTTGCCAGCACACAACATGCAAAAAGCGGAAAAAATGAAAAATGTGCGAACTATGCAAAACGCCGCATAGAAAATAGGATATACTCGTACAGTGGATCCAAGCCAAACTTGCTCACTTGGAAAAAAAAAGTTCTGAAATAAAGCAGTAAATGAAAAAAAAAGTATTAAATATTTTTCTCACAAATTCAATTATTTATTCATAACAGAAAACAAAACTAAAATCCATCAACACAAACAAAAGTTATTATATAAACCAAACCTTAACTTCCAAAACTATGCACAAGCGAAACTCGCTCACTTTGCCTCAAACGCGACTAACTTCATATTTTACCAACTAACGGCATTTATAATATTCAAACTAACCTTTTTTGACATTTATCCCTTATTCTTGGTTATTTTCTGTGCAACAAAAACCGAGTTTTACAAAAATGAGAAGACAAAATGGTCAAACTTCTATAGATATCCGGGAATTAATAGTTAAGCACTGGGAAGACGGAAAATCTATTCGAGAAATATCGCGTATTGTAAATAAAAGCTATTCAACAGTTCGTGGCATAATAAAACTAGAATTATGAGATAACTGGAAATGTGAACAATAAAAAAAAACATGTTCACAATAATATGTTTAGTGAAGCGCAAAAAAGGTACGAGGGTGGTCCGCTAAGTACTTAGCCTCACCGCCAGATGGCGCCAGTATCGCAAGAGCAACTTACTATCGTGTAGTACATTCCAGCAGACGGCTACTGTCGAAATTTCAGGCGGATCGGACTCGTAGAAAAATGGAAAAAGAGCAATATCGGTCGGTGATTCGATTCTTGTTTTTGGAAGGGAAATCGCGCAACGAAATCAAAGAGCGTTTGGATGCTGTATACGGTGACTCTTCTCCTTCTATGGCGACTATCAAAAATTGGTTTAACGAGTTTCAACGTGGTCGCACGTCGGTTTTTGATGAGCCACGTCCAGGTGCCCCGAAAACGGCTACCACGGAGGATAAAGTGACAAAAATCCACGATCTCGTATTGGCAGACCGCCGATTGAAGGTGCGTGAGATAGCTGAGACAGTAGGCATTTCAAAAGATCGCGTGGGTCATGGGTAGGTAGGTAGGTAGGAGTGGCCGCCTGATATCGAGATGCCAGGCCCAATTAGCGCTTATGCGCCGTTTTGATGCCACCACTCAGTGACCTATATGTGGAATTAAGGAATTTGATGATATTGCAGAATCCTATTTCTCTGAATTCTGATAGATCGTCGAAGGAGATTTTGCCGAGTAGGCGCTGTCTGGTTCTAGCTAGAGCCGGACAATCACACAGGAAATGGGTGAGAGTTTCCTTTTCCAGTGGGTTTTTGCAACTACGGCAGTAGGTGTTAAATGGGATGCCTAACTTAGCAGCGTGGGTACCGACAGGCCAGTGGCCAGTACAGATGGCTACAATTCTGGCAATATCTTGTCGGGGTCTGTTAGTTAGGTCGAGGGTTCTTTTCCTGTTATAGGAGGGCCATGTTTTCCTTGATATGACGCAGTTGCTAAGACTGCACCATCTGGAGTTCGCCCTCGAGAGAAAGTGTTGTAGAAGGTTTGCCTTGACCAGTCTGATGGGGGGGAGTACTGCCTCCGCCAAAGAACAGTCGACGGAAGAGCCGTGCCTTGCTAAAGCGTCAGCCTTTTCGTTTCCCTCTATTTTGCTGTGGCCAGAAACCCAAATGAGAGTAATGTTGAAATAGTCTCCTGCACAGCTGATTTCATCCTTACACTGTGCAACTAATTTGGATTTTATGGAGTGAGAGTCGAGGGCTTTGATAGCTGATTGGCTATCAATATAAAGGGTCCACCAAATAATTTTTTTTTTTTTGAAAATGCTATAAAAAAAACTACTGAATATTTTCTCATATTTCTTTTTTTATTTGAAAGTACAATCCTTCCGGTTAATAATGGAAAATAATTTCATTCAAATGGCTGCCTCGGCTGGCCATGCAGTAGCCTACACGATCGGTCCAATTTTTAAGCACATTATCGATTGTGTGCGGCTGTATTTCACCAATGGCTTCACGAATATTGTCCTTTAAAGCGTCAATTGTCTCTGGCTTGTCGGCGTAACACTTATCTTTGACGGCACCCCACAAATAATAGTCCAACGGTGTCAAATCGCAGCTCCGAGGTGGCCAAACGACATCAGCTCTGCGGCTGATAATGCGATCTTCAAAAACAGGGCGCAAAACATCGAGTGTAGCTTCGGCTGTGTGGCACGTAGCGCCGTCCTGTTGAAACCAAATGTTGCCCATATCCTCCTCTTCAATTTTTGTGAACAAAAATTCGTTCAACATGGCCCGATAACGATCGCCATTGACTGTAACGGCCACTCCTTGCTCATTTTCGAAGAAAAATGGCCCAATTATGCCTCTGGACCAAAATCTGCACCAAACAGTGGCTCGTTTTGGGTGCACCGGCTTTTCAATGTATGCGTGTGGGTTTTCTGTGCCCCAAATGCGACAATTTTGCTTGTTTACATACCCGCCAAGATCAAAATGAGCTTCATCTGAAAAGATGATTTTTTTGGCAAAATCGGCATCTTCTGTAAGTCGATCGCAGGCCCACTTAGCGAAGCGAAAACGCATTGGATGGTCAGTTGGCTTCAACTCATGAACCAATTGGACTTTGTATGGCGTCATACCAAGGTCTTTATGCAAAATTCGTCTCAATGATGTCTCCGAAATGTTCAATTGTTGAGAACGACGGTGAATTGATGTTGATGGCGCTTCACGCACACTTTCTGCCGCAGCAGCAATATTCTCGGGTGTACGCGCTGTTTTTGGCTTTTCACGCTTTAGTTTATCGATGAGAATGCCAGTTTCTTTCACTTTTTTCACAAGATAACGAACATACGGAGCTGACGGAGCTTCTCTTCTTCCAAAATCCGTACGCAATTTTCGCACACATTCTGCAACATTACCATGATTTTCAAAGTAATGTCGCAATATTTCCCAGCGTTGTTCAAGCGTATACACAACCATATTCGTTCAGCGGAAGGATAAAACTAATTATCTGTCAAATCAGACATGAGCTAAGTGTTACCATTCACGAAATAAGCACTACTTGAAAAAAAAAACGTTAGATGGCGGACCCTGTATATATTGACATCTCTCTTGGTAATAGGATAGCGCGTGAGTAACTTGCAAGCTTCCTTAATCGCTAGTATTTCCGCTTGGAACCCGCTGGCCGAGTCTGGAAGTCGCAGCGATTTGGAGATATTCAGTTCCGCTGAGAAGATACGCGAGCCAACCCCACACTCCATTTTCGAACCGTCGGTGAAAAAAGCTACCTGATGGTTTTCAGAGTACAGTCCCTGTTTCCATGCCATCCTGGATGGGAAGTGGACATGGGCGGCTTTACTTGGGTTGTGTATGGGTGTCGTGAAATCGGTTGCAGTCGTGGCCAGGTCACTAGGTAATAGGTCCAGCACCTTGCTATGACCGTAGGGTTTAGATGACCAGAACCCAGATTCTCTGAGTCTAATGGCGCTACAGGCTGCATTATATCTGATGAAGAGGTCCAGAGGGAGGAGGTTTAGGAGTACGTTAAGTGCCTCGGTCGGAGTAGACCGAAGGGCACCGGTTACCCCGATACTGGCCGATCTCTGTACGCGGCTTAGTTTTTTGATGTTGTATGCCTTACTTAGGGCAGGCCACCATACGAGCGCTCCGTAGGTGAGGATGGGGCGGATGACAGCCGTGTACATCCACAGCACCATTTTGGGTCGGAGTCCCCAGCTTTTGCGGAAGGTTCTGCTACAGACATAGAAAGCGACACATGCTTTCCGTACCCGATGTTCAATGTTTATCTTCCAACTGAGCTTGGGGTCTAGGATAATTCCTAGGTATCTAGCCTCGGAAGACAAGGAGAGTGGCTGGTTGTTGAGTCGAGGGAGATAAAGGATTGACGCTTAGGCCGCATGCTGAGGCCCAGGCGCTTAGCTTATTCAGAGCTCTCTCTGAGATTTCGCTAATTACCGAGGGAAACATTCCCGATACTAGGATGACCACGTCGTCAGCATAAGCAACCGCCTTTATTCCGATTCTCTCGAATTCTTTCAGAATTTTATCGATAACCAAGAGCCATAGTAGAGGCGATATTACCCCACCTTGGGGTGTGCCTCTATCTACGGTCTTAACTATAGTGGTGTTGCCCATCTGGGCCTGAATGTGGGTCATATCCTGCATGAAATTTTGGGCATGAGAAAGCTTTCGGCGCGATGGGTGCCGCGTTTGCTCACTCCGGAAAACCAGCCCATCGTGAGACCACTTCAGAGCAGTGTTTAAGCGCAATCCGAAGGAGTTTCTGCGTTGTTTCGTGACAGTCGGCGAAACATGGATACACTGGTACACACCAGACACCAAGGAACAGTCGAAACAGTGAACTTCACCCGGCGAACGTGCTCCGAAGAAGGCGAAGACTGTCCCATCGGCCGGAAAGGTGATCGATTTCTGGGATTCACAAGATGTGATCCACATCGACTACCTGGAGAAGGGCAAGACGGTCACAGGGCTGTACTATGCCAAATCATTGGGCCGATTTCGACGCCGATTTGAAAAAAATACGGCCCCACGTGGCGAAGAAAAAAATGCTCTTCCACCATGATAACGCACCGGCTCACACCTCCGCCCCCGCCACGGCCAAATTGGGCTACGAACTGCTGCCCCATCCACCGTATTCTCCAGATTTGGCCCCGTGCGACTTTTTTTTGTTTCCTTCTTCTTTCTTCTTCTTTTCCTTTTTCCAGCGTTGTTATGGTCAGAAGTGTAGGACCATAACCTTCCCACTTAACTGCATTCCTACTGGTCCGCTTGTGGGGTCCGCCGGTTTGACCTCAGAAAGTAGCGGCAGGCTTCCCGGTTTGGGATTACTTCATCGCTGAGGCCAATCAAATGCTGGTGTTTTTGCATTTGTTTGCACCAATTGTTTTTCGGCCTGCCTTTTTTTTTGTGACACGGGCATGCTCCAGATTTTATTGTTTGATCTTACTCTTACAACACCGGTGATCTCCAGTCGTGTCAACCCACTGATTTGCATGTACACTTGTGGGGCAGTTTAATGGTGGTATATGTGTCCCTAGGCTCACCTTGGTGTTTTCTAAATTGCCCAGATGTGATTTTTGTTTACCTTTGTTTTAGTCGCCTTTTACGACAAGCGAGAGGTATCGCTGCAGGGATATTCTTAACCCGTCCCTGCACGGAAAGACTTTTTTGTTTCCAAACTTGAAAAAGTCACTCGCCGGGCAGAAATTTCTGTCGAATGAGAAGGTCATCGCCGCCACGGAGGCCTACTTTGCAGACCTCGAGAAAACGTATTTTTCAGACGGGTTAAAGAAGTTGGAGCATCGCTGGGTCAAGTTTATCGAGCTAAAAGGAGACTATATTGAAAAGTAAATCGCCATTTCTCCAAAATTTTAGTTTTTCTTTTGTAGGCTAAGTACTTATCGGACCACCGTCGTACGACTCTAAAATATGTTTCTAAGATAAGCAGAATGTCCACAGATTTTTTTTAACAAAGTGTTGAATAATTTTAAGCAGGACAAGTTTAATTTAGAGTAAGGGAAGATGTTTGCGTCGCTCAATTGAACTGAAATTTGAAGAGAGACTAGACCAATCCCAGATCAGTCTAACAAAAGTGAAATAGACTTATTAGTCTAATGATATAAGGTTCGGAAAATTACTTTTACTGACGTTTTGCAAAACTAAGTGTGTTACTGGTTCTGCTAATAATGTCGTTATTATAAACAACAATTATTTCTCTGCACCAGTTTACATCTATATCTCGTAAGACGGGCTCGCCATATCATTAAGCTTCTGTCAGCCATTGGAATACTTTTACTGAAATATGCAGTGACCTGATGTTTATTGACATTGAGCTCTAGGAAATAGTGTTGAATCAAAAAGTTTGTTCAAACAACTCAACATAAAGAAGACGGGATCCGACGAGAGTTTAAGTCCTAAGACCTTCATATCATTAACGTAATTAGACAGACTATACTTTTTAAATGAGCGATTCACAACTTGAATGTACAGAACGAAAATGGGAGACCAGAGATGACTACCTTGAGGAACTCCGGAAGGAGCTGTTAAGGGGAAACATATAGAACATCGAAAGAACGCTTTTATTGCCATTATTAAAATATGCATACTTAATTCCATCCAGAACAAAAGCCATAAGTTTTACGCATGGAATAACCCTTTATATCACAGTGTGTAATATTAAGGCAATAAACCAAATTATATTCCATTTTATGCGATAATAACCTGACTGTAATATATCTCTTTTTGGGTTGTTAGCACAATGATGTCAGTTATGTCAACATTTCATATCGCGCCAATTTATGGCATTCTCTCGGGGGTGAAGTTTATAACATACCACAAAATTATATATCTGTGTTGTAAATCGAGAAGATAAGTCTATGATTTGGCCTGTTTAGTGGTGGAATTGTACGGTATTTCGTGGTCTATTATCGAATTAACATTTTCAACACTTCTGCAAAATTGTGTTACTTGATTGTAGTACATTGTCCTATTTTAACTTTTTTTTTACAAGAAAGGGTTACTAACAGAGTATCTCACATGATCAAAGAATGACAGGTCTCTAAAGTAGCCTTCTTCTCAGACCATTCAAATTAAGAATGGGTCCTCGAGAGCCCTAGTGAGCTATAGATCACCTAAAGCCACAAACTGGGGTACGTACTAATCCCCACTTAACAATAGATTGCTTGAAATAAACCTAAACGCAGATACTCCCGAGGAAATTGACAACTCTGTTGAATTCCTAACCGACACGATAATATCTTCCTACCATGATAGCTGCTCATTGAAAGAAAGAACACCACAAAATCTGTGCCCTGGTGGCGCTAGACTGAGCAGATTAAGGAGATCAGATAGACGAGAGTTCAACAGGGCCAAAAAGACGGGTAACTGTCAGCCATACAAGGAAGCACTTACCCATTACAATAAGAAATCAGGTCATCCAAGAAGAAATCGTGGAAAAGCTACTGCGAGAACCTAAAGAACTCACCGGAAATGGCAAGAGTTTATAAAGCGCTCTCCAAGGGCAACCACGACTCACTTGGTTGGTAATCTGACGCATAGTCTTACAGGCTGCCTATTCTCAAACGCTATCAAACGTCTATAGGCATTCAAACAACTAAATAGGCGAAACATCGAAGCTAAACCCAAAAATTAGTCTTTGGATACACAATCGAATTATTAAACAATCAAACTTTACGGCGCTGCTGTATGGTGAGCAAAAAAGTGCCATAAATAAACTTAATAAAATATGTATAAAGGCTAGCGCGTATACGCCCAACTGGAAGCAATAAGAACGACTCCGGCTGTAGTAATGGAAGCAATTCTAAATATCCCACACTTACGCACTGATATACAGGCTGAAGCTGCCAACCAAGCTTTAACCTTACAGAGAACCTGACCTGAGAGACCTTGTTAGACATCTAGAAATTCTTAAAAAAGTGGATAACATCTGGGAACTAACCCGATTTAGTGATCTGATGTCCCCTGAGTTATACTTTAAAAAATACTACGAAGCACTCACACCGAGGAGAGGAATGGAACAACAACCCCCCTTAGATGAAGGATAGAGCCCAGAAATGGTACACCGATGGGATTTGGAAACAAGGTAGGGGCTGGTGTAATTGGACCAAAATCTAACCTACGCATTCACCTCTGCAATGAGTCAACTATATTTCAGGCCAAGCTATTTGCAATGAATGAAGCAGCATATAGCATCAGCGACAGGAGACCCACTAACACAAAGATAACTATATTCTTAAATTGCTAAAGAGGTACACCTTTAACTCTAAAGTTGTCTGGGAATATTACAATACACTAAACAAACTGACTGTAAACAACAGATTAAAGTTGATCTGGGTGCCAGGTCATGAAAACCATAAAGGCTGGCGTACACGCCAAGAAAAGTGCTCAGGTACATTTTACAGGGCCACCCTCCCTTTATGGTTTTGACAGGTCAGACATAAACCTACACTTACACAAATAGTTCATAAAGCAAAAGAACCAATTTTGGAACAAACAAGAGGAACATAATCACAATCCCAAACTCGCTAAAGAAGCTCTAGAACTAAATAAAGCCGACCTAATTGTGATATGTGAGGTACTAACAGGTCATGGGGCATGCAACTACCACCTTTATAAAATGGGTCAGTAGCACACAAATCTGCAGGCGGTGTGAGCAAGTCAAGGAAATCATGGAATACATACTGACCCAAGCCTTGCACGAAATCCCATCCAGAGAAGTTATCAAATTCTTGAAGGCAGCAATAGATCTTCTCGTTATGGTCGCAATACTACTGTCTTGAGGTGATATACTCCGAGTTCTTCAATTTAATTCAAATTTATAAGAATGGCTTATCGAAGTTTAGGAAAAGTCTTCAGGCTAGTAAAAATGGCTTTGAGAATGTTGATGAGAACATTGCCAATCCTGATCTCCATCCTGATTTTGAGCTTACATTGGAAAATGTTGACGGCGTCATTGAAGGTTTGGAATCAAGCCTTCGAGGGGTGGGTATGGTCCAATGGTAATCATCACGGACTGTTGAGCCGAAGGTCTGTAGTCCAAGTCCATCCATAGTCAAGAACAATTCCTATACGGGAAAATTGTGCAACATCAATTTTTTTTTGTTTTTAATTCATTTTTGTTTTTACATATTAAGAACACAATTACCCTAGACACAAATGCTTAAAACTAGCTTAAATAACAACTAACATAAAATACCTTACTGGCCTTATACAGACACTCTAAATCAACAAAAACATCAGTTGTGAATGAAAGATGATCAAAAAGTGCTGACGAAGGCAGCATAGATCACTTTAAAAAGAATCATACTCTCTGTATGCATTCCCAATATACAATCTTAATAACATTGAAACATAAGAGATACTGTGAACTACAACCAACGAAAATTCAGTCGAATCTTTCAAATCCTATCTAGGACAACCACCTCCGGAGAGTAGTGAACGAACATCTTCGACACAAACCATCTAAACCGAAATTGATTGCACGCAGTAGGAGGAGGGCAATGAATGGACAACAACTTAGTTTTATAGGCGAATATTTAGGTTAGCCCTTAATAAATCATACAATCCTTTCTACAATTATTACTCAACACGATCCCGGAATGGCTTTTTGGACCACTGACAACAGTATTCAACAGTGTCACCGTAAATGGAGCAAAAAGAAAGTACTGTAGGCAATCATGAACGTCTGTAGCTAAACCACACAGAATTATTCTTGTTTACGGTGGGAGTGCTCTATGGGATACGACATATAGACATTGGTATAGACGCTTCAAAAAAAATGATTTTGATGTTGAAGTTAGAAAAAGTTATGGGGAATCGAAAAAGTTTGAAGACAGAGGATTGGAGGCATTACTTTACGAAGATTAATATCAGGCGTTAGCTAGACTTGCAATATCATAATGGCATATCAGCTTTGAAAAGTTTGAAGAAGAAATGATCAGAAGCAAGGACATTGGGTATCGTATAAGTTGAACCCGAAAGACATCGAACGGCTTTTTTTCATGCGCTGCTTCAAAAGCAGAGATGGAAAGGGTCTTCGGATCGTATCGTGACTGGCGATGAAAAGTGGTCGGATAGCTCGACCATGCATCAATACCGTCGGCAAGGTATCTAATGAAGCTGATGAATTTAAGCCAAGCGTTGAAATAATAGGTTCGCTATACGAGCAGTGATTTTGCCACAAGACAACGATGCTACATGGGAAATTGTACACCACTCGCCGTATTCACCAAACATTGCCCCTTCCGAGGCCTTAAGAGAAGTTAATGATGTTGCATCTTGCTTTAAGAAATCAATGGTGATTTGGGAGAAATATAGACTTGTAATGAAAGATAGTAATATATCAGTAGGTAGTGCTTTTGAAATAATTTACGGACCCTGTCCAGAGAATTTTTTGATGCTTATGTCACTAAATCACTCTTTTTCCTTTCACTCCTTTTTGTGCAAAGTCTAAAATATATGAACCGGGTGTAGTCGCCCTACTAACGATTTTCGTAGTTCTTTTTCCACCTCAAAAGTCAAATTAGTTTGACACTACGAATTGAATTTGTCAAAAAAACGTAATGAGATGTCCAATCTCCTCACTTTCTGGATAAGGAATTAAATAATTTCCAACAACTTACAATTAAAGAAGTAAATCCTAATTAGCACATTTCAACACACCCAAGTGGACCGCAAATTAAGCACTTCTATTCCAACTCATCCAGAAAGTACCCAAAGCGCCGCTCGAGGCATTCAATGCATTACGAATATCGTCGTCTCCATGACAGCCAATTAATTCCACTGCACCCAATGTTGACAAAATACATTTCAACCATCCACACTTGCTGCATGAGCAGCGTTGGTCCGGGCTTGATCTGGCTCCCGTGTCCCGACATGAGCAAAATTTGTTCAAAAATGTGGAATGTTTTAATTAAATTTTTCCTTTCAATAAAATCCACATGGAGTTTACGAGTATTTTCACACTAGGATACGGGATGTAAGCCACGCTAGGACGTCTGACTCCTTCTCTTCATGCTTTTCTAGCTGGTGATGTTGTTTGGGTTGGAAACATATCCTTTTTTTGGTTGCGAAAATGTTATTTTCAATTCGCCATGGATAGATGGAAATATTTCCCGAGAATATTTCATATTCGGGAGATCATAAGGTACACATATGTAGGTGCATGAATCTACATATCTGAATGATGGCGGGAAAACGTACTCAAGCATACAATTCATCTCGGGGGATTTGCGTCATTTTCACAAGTCGGTAATTAATGCTGATTTAAATGCTACCCCTGAAGTGGTTGCGAATGAATCATAGTCTCGGGAGTGGGCTTGTGTTCAAACGGAAATCGTATGACTTTAAATGTGGATGTGTGATTGGATACAGATGCTGCAGATGCTACGACTCAACGTATTCAACGAATTTCTCAGCCAGTGATGTTTGCTTGTTGGTTGGCATTGTGCTGTTTTGAAGATAACCTGAGCTAATTAAAATAACAAGACAACGTATGCGAAACAAACATTAGGGGGGATGAGTCGGAATTATGGCATGGTCACGAAGGTATGGGTCGCGGAGTCGGTATTGCCGAGATTGGATGCTTGTTCCGTTGTCGCAGAGGTTGCAAGGAAACCATATTCAGTCAAAAGAAATCCTTTGAGGGTACTCGAAATTGTCACAGAACTGCTCAAAATCAATAAAATGTCGACCAGTAGGAAACCCAACCCCTTTGATTACAGAGCCATGCACTACCATAAACTACCAATGTGAAAATTGGAAAAAATGTCCATGGTAGACACATACCTTATAAAAGAGAAAATTTAAATTTCTTTAACACCTAAATCTTCATGAACCTTAATATTTGCAGAAATATATATTAAACTGTTCAAAAACCTGATTGATTTTTCCTGAACAAAATAGTTTATATTTTCGATCTATGGCTTAACAGCCGTATCCTATAGGCAAACTTAGTGACACGACATTTCTTCATATGAAGTCTTTAGTTAGAATTTGTTCCGAAAGCGAGACGACAACACTTAGCCTACTCGGAAAAACCTATTTAACGGTGTTTTTTACGCTGCTTAATTTTTCAGGGTTTCAATTTTTCTTTTTGATAGCCTACGCATGATTTTGGACATTGTTAAAGTCAAACATACTCAATTAATATTGTCATTTCATTATAAAAAGACCCGAATATCGTCTACAAATTACGAGGGTGGTCCGATAAGTACTTAGCCTCACCGCCAGATGGCACCAGTATCGCACTTATTATCGTGTAGTACATTCTAGTAGACAGCTACTATCGAAATTTCAACCAGATCGGACTCGTAGTTTTGCTTTGACAGCGTCGTGTGGAAGCGGGAGTGTCCGCGGATTTTAGAAAAATGGAAAAAGAGCAATATCGGTCGGTGATTCGATTCTTGTTTTTGGAAGGGAAATCGCCCAGCGAAATCAAAGAGCGTTTGGATGCTGTGGACGGTGACTCTTCTCCTTCGATGGCGACCTTCAAAAAATGGTTTAACGAGTTTCAACGTGGTCGCACGTCGGTTTTTGATGAGCCACGTCGAGGTGCCCCCAAAACGGCTACCACGGGGGATAACGTGACAAAAATCAAAAAAGGTAATTTCTAGTCTGGAATGGGTGTGTCTGAGGCTTCAGAGTGCGCCATCTCATATGGGTCGATGTAAACTTCGAATAACTTCAACAATTGTCAACCGATTTTCATATGTCATAGCATTTTGGAAACGTCAATTCAGTACAATTTTAAACATTAGCTTAGCTCGATTGTGCTAACTCAACGTGTTGCTATTGTGTTGCGCCCAAAAAAGATACAATTCGCCTCGATTTTTTTTTCAATTTAGTTCGGTCCCCCGTGTTCAAACTCATCTATTCAGTCTGTGAAGGCCAGTGTTCAAAAAGACCCAAGTTTGTCATATCGGCGCCGTTTTCAGCAGTTAGGCATCTTTGACCACTTTGCGTAGAATTTTAAAAGATGATCTTATTCTTATTTCCATACAAAGTGCAAAAAAGGGCGATATTGACTGGCCTCTGAGATCGCCGGATTTGACTCCTCCAGACTTTTTTCTTTGGTGAAAGCAAGGTGTATGCTAACGGTCCGAAGACAATAGAATAGCTCAAAAGAAACATTCGTGCGGAACTCGCAGTAATTTCGACCGAAATGCTCGAAAATGTCATGGAGAATGCGCGAAAACGAGCCCATTTTTGCATCGGCAATAAAGGCGGTCATTTAGTTGATATTGTTTTCAAAAATTAATCAAGATAAATTGTAAAGGTCTATGTTGAATAAAATTTTCGAATTTCCAAAATCGGTTGTGAATTGTTAAACTTATTCGAAATTTACATTGACCCATATGAGATGGTGCACGCTGTAGGTTTTCATAAAACAAATATTTTCTTAGCTATTATTATGTTTTTTTTTTATAAGGCCGAAAGGTATAATCTAATCTGTTCTGTTTACTTAAGAGGGTCCGTACAGGGCCAGTAAGATATTTATAAGTTAGTTAAACTAGTTTAATCATTTTTGTCTAGCGCGTAAGAAAGTTGTAAGAAATTAATAATAAAAGTGAATTAAAAAAAAATGGGTGTGTGTTTATAAGCAAAACTACGGTATTTGGTCCGATTAGCAATCCCAGGCAGTGAAAGAGCTGTCAATACTCCCGGAGAAATGTACTTCTTGGTGTGGTTTATGGTCCGGTGGAATTACTGCCACGCTTTCGCAAAAAAATTGTGACGACAACATTCCATGATTTAGAACTCTTTTTATTTAAAATGCACTAGCTAAACTAGGTCGGCACTAAATGCCACACGCGATTCGAAGGACTATTTAAAAATAAGTTCAGGAAAATAAACACCTCACTAAGCAATGTTAAAATCAGTGTAAAAACCGCGAAAGGCTGCCATCAAGGAGGGGTTCTCTCACCACTCTTACGTTCCATCCTAGTTAATGCGCTGATTAGCATCTCAGCAACAATGATTTCTATTTGCAGGGCTCTGCCGATGACATTGTGATCTTAATTAAAGGAAAATTCGAAGACACAATCTCGGAACTCCTCCAAGGAGCACTCAACCTCGTTACGAGATGGTGCATAAAAGTTGGATTAAATGTAAACCCAAAAAAAGCGCCATAGTCGCTTTCACCAAAAGAAGAAGTAGGCATAAACTTAAAAAACCCACTCTATTTGATGAAACAGTGGAGTTGTCAAACGAAGCCAAATATTTTAAACGAAAAGCCCACTTGGAACTCTCACATCACAAAGACCATTGAGAAAGCCAGAATCCCTCTATGGACCAGCAAAAGTCTCACTGGAAAAACTTGGCGCGTTAATCCTAAGATATCTCGCTGGCAATATACAGCCATCACCAAACTAATTCTCACATACGCTGCGCCAGTCTAGTGGCACAAAGCAAAACAAACTACAGTACAAACCAAGCTCAACAAACTACAAAGACTAGCTTGTATCTGTATTACAGGAGCCGTGAGAACAGCTCCCACAGCAACGCTAGAAGTCATCACGGACCTACCGCCCATACACCTCCAACTTAAAAAAGAAGCAATGATACTCATACTCGCCCACAGACTCATCGCGGAGGATGACTCTAATTCCAGCCTTTTTCACGTTGACATTTAAGAGAATTGTATTCCAAGGTATAACTTCAGCCAAAATTTTAAGGTCACAATTCCCTCTCGACACTCCAAAATGGAATTTCCTTCGGTGTATGGTACACAGATGGATCCAAAACGACCGAAGGTGTTGGGGCGGGAATATACGAAGCTAACACTGCAACACACATCTATCACAGCATAGACAGGTACAACTCCGTATTTCAGGCAGAGATATTCGCAATTGAACTCTGCCTCAGAGAAAATACAAACAGAACTATAAACAATAAAAACATTTATATTCTCTCCAAACCTCTAAATTGGTATGGGACTGCTTACAACTATCAAGCCAACTGGCTAACACAAACAAAGTTCACCTTATGTGGATACCTGGGCATCTAGGAAACGAAAAAAGCAGACCCATTAGCAAGAAAAGACTCTGCATCACCATTCATGGTGCCAAGACCATTCTGCGGCATACCTATCAGCACCATAAAATGCTACATATAGGAATGGTTGAGGAACACGGCCAACCACTACTGGACACAAACGGAAGGTAGCTGACAATCCAAGATGTTCTTACCAACCACTTCCCTTAAAAGAACGAAACAACTCCTTAAACTCTCTAGGAGTCAGATTCGTATAGTCACATGATTCCTCACTGGACACTGCCCGGTCAACAAACATCTTAAAGCTATGGACATCACACGAGATGACACCTGCAGAATATGTAACGAAGAGGCAGAAATAGCAGAGCATATACTGCGCCAGTGTAACTGCCTCATCAGTACACGACACAAACACCTAGGCAGGCATTATGTTGAAGCAGAAGAAATCGCTGCTATTTCGCTCAAAAGCATACTAAGTTTTATCATGAACTCAGGATTTTAGAGTGAACTCTAAATGGGGGGCATCACAATAGGCCCGCAAAGAGGCCGCAGTGATCAGGTGACATTGTCCCTCTCCCCACTTTTATCTAAATCTGCTAACTTGTCCAATATTTTTTTTGGTTCGGTTGGTCATTTATCTGACTCGAGTGATTTTTGCGGTCGTTGTTACAGTGATGCTGAACTTTTGGAAACTCTTATCGGTATCTTCTCCTTTAACACTATAACTGCTTCAGAGGCTAATAATTTTATTAACTCTCTTAATAATTCCTGATGATTACCCTTAATATATCTGATATCTTAACTCATTTCTCCAATTTATATATTTATACCGGTGTTTTCCCCATAAAATTACAAAGTGCTAATGTGATTATTGTTTTTAAAAAAGATGATAAAAAATAGGCTAACAACTACAGACCTATTTCTTTCTTGTCTTCGATATCGAAAATATTTGAAATAATATTTGAAAAAAATAGAATGCTGCGTCATCTGGACAAAAATAAATTTTGCAGTGCGGCACAGTACGGATTTAGAGAAGGGCCTTCTTCTGAAGATGCTCTCCAAAATTTCTGTTTCTCAGTTAACAAGGGCCTAGATGATAAAAAATATTGCGTTGGTTTGTTTGTAGACATAAGCAAAGCCTTCGATACCTTCATTTCATTCTCTTGTTCAAACTTCAGTTTGCTGAATTTAAGCTTACATATACATATATAGCTGGTTTAAGTCATGCCTTCAGAATAGAACCCAGAAGGGTCGGTCCTCGGTCCCATTTATATAAATTCTTTGTTCAACCTCCCATTCTCAGCTAAAGTAATGGCCTTTCCAGATGATCTTGGCTTAGCTTTAGCTGAGAGCCATTGAGTTCCTGTCTTGTCATTGAGTTTAATGGTTGGAGGATTTTTTATCTTTCTTGTTGTACATATAACCAGTTCTGTCTTGTCTTCATTTATGTGTATTTTTGAAATTGTTGTTAATGTGTCCAGATGGATTTCGAGTTCGGTGATCGCCTTTTCGAGAATTCTACGTGAGGTAAGTATTACTGTGACGTCTGCGAAGGTAGCGGTCATAACGGTTCTTGTCTGAGGGGTGGGAATGTCGGATGTGTATATGATGTATAATAGAGGTCCGCGGACGCTTCCTTGAGGAAATCCGGCTTTTGCCTTAAGTAGGTTTAAGGGTTCCGGTCTGTATTGTACATGAAGTATCGGTCTGTAATATAACTTTTAATGACTAGGAAGAAATCAGTGGGAAGTAGGCCTTGTAGTTTGGATAAGAATCGCTTGTGCCAGACTTTGTTAAATGCTTTCGAAATGTCAAGAGAAACTGCCGTGCTATAACTCAGCTAAATCTCTCGTTATCTCATTAGTTATTCGGTGTATTTGTCGTACTGTTGAGTGCTTGCGTCTAAATCCAAATGGATGGCTGGGAACTATTATATTTGAGTCTATTGGTTGTAGTCTGCTTATTAGCATTTTTTCGAATGGCTTGGACACTATTGGCAGTAAGCTAATTGGCCTGTAGTTAGCAACTTGAGTTGCATCTTTTCCAGGTTTTGGAACTGCTGTCACTTTGGCTACTTTCCTAAACTTCGGGAAGTATTTTAAAATAAAAATTGCATTACAAAGGTTCCGGAGGTATAAAAGGGCGCTTTATGGTAGTTCTTTTAATATTTGTCCAGGATATGACCTTAATATCCGAGATTTTTTTTTGGGTCTATTTTGTGTTGAATGTAGTTCTTTATTTCTTTTATTGTTACCTTTCTGATGACTGTTGTTAGGTTATTAGAAATCGTAGGGAAGCTTACGTACAAGTTTATTTTGTCGTTATTAAAGGTAGTTCTAAAATGTTCAGCTAGAATTGAAGCTTTTTCTTTATCGATCTTGGCCCATTCGTTATTGGTTGTTCTTAATGAAAAGTGTTCGTTCTAAGGGGAAGGTGAGTTGTGGAGCTTTTGATATCTTGTGTGGCCTTCCATAGTGAGTAGTTTGTCGGTTTAGTTGATGATAAGTTCCTTAGGAAGCTGTTAATCTTGGTATTCTGGTTAGCTCTTAGTAGTTCCTTTAACATCTTTATGGATTTGTTAAGTCTAGTTTTGTCTTCAGGGGTTTTTGTTATTTGCCATCTTTTTCTAAGTTTTCGTTGTTTCCTTGATTTTCTTTTTAATTTGCGTAGGCGTGGAATGAAGTGTTTTTTATTTGCGATAGTGCTCGGTGTTGATACTTCAGCAGCTTCGAGGATCAAGTCATTGAGGTGAATTATGGCTTCTTCAAGGTCGTTTGACATTTTTAGACGATGTCTAGTTCGCAGATGAAGGTTTATGGTTTCTCTATATTCATCCTAATCTGTGTATTTGTTGCATTATTTTGTCGGTTTCTTTTCAATTCAACGTTAGTTTTGTAATGAACTATTACTGGGGAGTGTTCAGATGATAGTTCTAGGCAGGCTTTAATTGGTAGGTTCTCCAGTCTAATATTTTTCTAAATAAAGAAGTCTAAGGGCACCTTTATTTTGTCACTTGGCCAGTAGGTTGGTTCTCCAGTGCGAAGAAAGTTTGTAAGCCGTGATCGTCAGTCAGTATTCTTGGAAATAAAGTCTCCTCCTGCTAAAAATATTTTTCCAGTGTCTTGAAGTATTGTTGGAATTGGTTCATGCTTATTACGTGTTTAGGTGGGAAGTAGAGTGCCGAAACTACTAAGGCCCCATTAGTGCCTTCTATTTACACTGTGGTCCCTTGGATGTAGTTTTTTTATGGTTGTTAAGTTCAGTACATTTGATATTTCGGCTGATTATGATCGCTAAACCACCATGTGCATTTCCGTCTGGGTGGATGGTGTGAAATAAGTTCTCGTTGTTTATCAAGAGATGGCTTCAGTAGCAAGTGCTGTTCGATTGTGACGTACTCAAAACATCAGGAACCAAGCTTAGACATATGGTAAACAAACGGTTTTGACACATTAGTGATTTTGTTTTTGCGCCATATACTTTTGGTTGTGTGAAAATGTCTGATTTTGTGTCAAATAATAATAATGTGTCAAAATAACAAAAAGCTCTAAGTGAAACAACGTGCCGTGGTTGGTTCCGTCACTTCAAAGACGGTGATCTTGCTGTTGACGACCGCTCGCGTGAAGGACAGCCAAAAACATTCGAAGACGCTAAATTGGAGGCGTTGCTCGATAAGGATCCATGCCAAATTCAAAAAGAGCTTGCTTCAGTATTAGGAGTTACCCACCAAGCTATTACCAAGCGATTGCATGCGTTGGGAATGATTCAAAAGCAAGGAACTTGGGTTCCTTATGATTTGAATTCAAGAGACGTTGAGCGTCGTTCTTTCGCCTGTGAACAATTGCTCCAACGGCAAAAAAGGAAGGATTTTCTTCATCGCATTGTTACGGGTGATGAAAAATAGATTCATTACAGCAACCCAAAAAGAAAAAAATCAGCGCAAAAAGTAATCTTCGTAGGCTCCAAACAGCACAAAATAAATTATTAAAAATGATTCTAAATGTTCCCTGTTTTTTCTCGACAGAAGTATTACATAATATTGCTGGCGTTGAAATGGTTTCAACTAGAATTCAGAACCTTCATAGTAAATATATCTTATCTTGTTTATCTTCTGACAACGACTTGATTTTAAACCTAGTTACATAAAGTGCAATTTAACTCAAATTTCTGTTTTTGTTTCAAATTTATCCGATTATTTCCATACATATTAATTTATCCTTTTAATTATTAGTTTTGTTTTCAACTAGCTTCACTTTTGTCATTAATAATGAATTTACTTTTCACTCTTTATTTATTTATTTATTTATTCGGTAAATTGCTTATTCTTTTTGTATTTGTTTATTTACTACTTATTTATTATTCATCTATCTATTTACTTGTTTGCCATAATTGTCTATTCATTTAAATATTAATGTAGTTTTATTTGTACTCATTTTCTTTATAGTTATATTTATTTATTTATTTATTTATATAATTATTTATTTATTTAATTATTTGTTTATTTATTTATTTATTTATTTATTTATTTATTTAATTAATTATTTATTTATTTATATATTTATTTATTTATTTATTTATTTATTTTTATTTCTTCTTGCACTACTAGCAGTTTAAAATCAAGTGTTAACACCACTTCTCTTTTCCCTCCAACGAAAAAAGATATTTATTTGCAAAGAAGGTTTTTAGTGGCTTTTCCTTCTAACTGAAACATTTCTGTGATATATTATTTAAGTAATTATATAAATAATCTAGATGTAAGGTAATGTAAACCAAATCTCTAAAAAATGAATTTATTTTATTAATTGTACGATTTCTGCCACAATAAATAAATATATATATATAATATAAAAAATCATGGGGAGTGTCCGGTCACGCTTCTACGTCGTCAGCTCGGCCGAATATTCATGCTGCGAAGGTTATGCTGTGTATTTGGTGGGATCAGGGCGGTAATAATTAATTAATAATTATGAGGTGTTGAAACCAGACGAAACCATCACTGGGAAACGGTGTCGAACTCAATTGATGCGACCACAATACGAGCGCAGGCATGAAAAAGAGATTCTACAGCATGACGACGCTCGACTTTACGTTGCCGCATCCGTTAGAACCTACTTAAAAACGCTCAAATGGGAAGTCCATCACCCGCCATATTCCCCAGATATTACGCCACCCAATTATCACTTGTTCCGTTCGATGGCACATAGTCTGACTGATCAGCAGTTCCATTCATATGAAGACATCTCTGGCTTGATTCGTGGATAGCCTCAAAACACGAACACTTCTACTGTAACGGTATGCGAGCTCTGCCAGAAAGATGAAGAAAAGTAATCGCTAGCGATGGGCAATACTTTGAATTTGTAAACGTTTTTTCACAATAAAGTTGCATTTTCTTCAAAAAACAGCGAGAACTTAGTTGCGCTCCTAATAGGTGCAACAGACATTGTATAGTCATGACTTCTGGATGATGGCCTCTCTTATAATGGAAGCTGTACCACAGGGATCAACGGTAGTCACGCCCTTTTTGGTCCATAAATGCTTCACGGTGAGACTATTGTTACACTGTTTGGCTTGGGAAATTTGAATTCTAGTTCTGGCGGCGAAGATTCCAGAAGCCAACATTTGCCCGCGGAGTTACAGCAATTACTTTGCCATCGTTCGCAGTCCTTTTGACTCCACTCTCTGGCATGAGCATTATTGGGTTGATATTTCTCTGACGCGATGTTTTCTTTAAGAAGCTTGAAATTTCTGTTTCTATCCGAAGAATTGACTAACTGTTATTAAGAATTAAGCCACCCATAATACACAGATTACAGCATCCATAATTAAAGGGAAACACTTCGAGTGCTCGTTCGACTCATGAATTCATGAACCATGTTGAATTAGTTTCATCATAAGAAAAAAAAAAAAAAAACATTTCACAAACCTACTTACATGTCTTGTGAATTTTCAGCTTATGCATTTGATTTCTATCTCAACACCCCTCTTGTAACTTAATACAATTTAGAGGATAACCATTAAAACCGCCACCGAAAAATATTCGAGAATGTTTATGTTGCCTCTATGGTATAATACTTCCACACATTACTTGACACTCAAAAGCGAAACCCACGGTCACCATGTAACCAGCATGTCCTTCAAATAAACAGATGATAATGCGAAACACAAGTTGCCCTTAACAAGTTTCCAAATTGAAATGGAATTATTTTTTAAAGCCCTTAAACCGACACTGCTCTCCGCTTTAAGATTACAGTTCATTCCATTTCCAAAGAAAAGCAAATTTGATACAGCAAAGAGGAGGCTGGGAGTGATCGGAGCAGACTTATGCCCATTAACCAAGGTTCACAGGGCATTTATTCCTTTTAATGCTTCCATAGATTGTTAGCCTCGCCTCGTTTTTTATGACTTTTATATGTTATGATGAGCAGTGAATATTACAATATTTTTCTCACTTTTGCCACAAAAAAAAAATATATGAAAAATAGAAAAGACTTTAATGGAGTTTAATGGTCGCGTTATACGTTGCCAGTCCCATTATTAAAGTTTAGCGTTAAACATAAATTTCTCATTGTTGGAGGCACAAAAGCTGCGAGAGGATTTGCCAGGCGAGCATCGAGTAGGGAGAAAACCTAAAGTGTATAGCGTGAAGCAATGGTAATTGTGCATCTAGTGGAAAATGGAAATGATTTTTAATTCAATTTATATTTTTTACGGTATCAGCATTTAAATTTGCTAAAGCTTATGCTTGATGTTTCGTGGTTAATACTGCAGGTGAAATTTTAAATTTATCTTCCGTCGACTTATAATTTATTTTTATGTTTTTTTTTCTTTTTATTATTAATTCCTTTTGGTTATTTTGTTTGGTTGCCATCGGTGGGTTTCGTATGCCCAGATGTGGGAAAATAATTATATGAGACAAAACGGATAACCGAAAGATGCGCGATCGATTCGGTGACATGAATTTTTTACCAAAAAAGAAAGAAGAGTAACAGATACAAACTGAGCTTACAAAGTATTTTAATTAAAATAATATATGTAATTATAACAATTAAAGTATTTTCCGAAATTTTATATTAAAGAAAATTAAAAAAAAATTAAGTAGGTACAGTAGTAAATTCTATATTTTTTTCTAGTGGTTTTCGAAGAAATCTCTCGACGACAGAACATATTTTAATTAATCCAAGATATTGTCGATTTGTGGTAAAAATTGAAGAGTCATGACTTTTCATGAGCATTTTCATCGGTCTAATTGACTTTATTGATCCTAGAAAGTTGTTAAATAATCTATATGGAACAATAAAGACAGAATTCATGTAAGTCGTAGTGCCAGATTATGGAAAATTGACAATTAAGCTCTGATTAATTCTGAGGCTATAGCGGTCAGAGATTCTACTAATTAGATAGCCACATCTTAAGAAGAAGTAGGACTTTCAAGCTAATAAACAAATGCATGAAGTGATGACAACAAAACTTTTCTTACCATGCGTTTTTGAAGATTCAGTAATTTTGACATTTTATTGCACCACTCCAGCAGCAGATTTTATATCGTAGTTTCGTTTTTAAGACCTGACCCAACATACAGTAGCATCATTGATATATTTTTTTACTTTATAACCGAATAAGAACGTGCTATATGCAAACAAATTAAAGTTAGTCCACGCTTAAATGCACTGAAAAGTGTTAGAGGGGTTAGATTAGGTTTGAGAAGGGGAGTGCGATGGTTAGACATCACTTCCACTCGGAGGCCAAGAGGCCCATTGTGATTCCCTTCGTTTGTGTGGGTACACATAAAATTAACCTGTCCTATCACGTGGTGGCTGAAACCACCCCGTGCTCTACTCTTAGAAGATCCGATATATCTGCATTAGCCACGTCCGCAATCTCTCTAAAGAATCTTTGGCCTAGTGACACTAGGCGATTCTGGAGAGCTGGACAGTGGCAAAGCAGATGTTGGATCGTCTCAGTTTCTTCCTCATCGCCGCAGCTCCGGCAGAGATCGCTGGATCCCGACTCCCATTTCCGAAGCATTGCTCTAATGGGACAGTGTCCTGTGATCACTCCGACGAGCATACGGATCGAGTTACGGTCCAGCGCCAGGAGCTTCTTTGTTTTTCCGATATTGAGCTCTGGCCACGATGATCTTGTCGTGTAGCTGTCGTTTCTTGTAAGCCAGGACGATTTGGCTTCTTTGATGATTGTGTCGTTTATGATCCGGTATAATGCGCTGATCGGTGGTTGCAATGACGTGTCCGCTTAGCTGATGTCCAGTTCAGACCCTTGCCTGGCCAATTTGTCTGCTCTTTCGTTCCCTGCGATTGAGCTGCAACCCGGGACCCAGCATAATTTAACTTTATGGTGTCTGATGGACTTCAGTGAGTCGCGACATTTCTTGACAGCCTTTGACCTCGTTATACAGGATTCTATTGACTTCAGTGCAGCCTGGCTGTCTACGAAGATGGTGATATCAGATGGTGGGATATCGGCTACCTGTAGGTGTTTGGCTGCTTTCTCTGTTGCCAGGATTTCTGCTTGGAACACGCTACAAAGATCAGGGAGTCTGAGTGATTCCTGTTTGTGTAGGGTATCAGAGTAAAACCCGGCCCCAGTACCTGTGTCCATTTTCGATCCGTCGGTGAAGAGGGTGATCTCATGGTCGTTGATTACGGCGTTTGATAGCCACTCTTCTCTGTCGGGGAAAAGGATAGGTATACTGAGAGAGAAGTCATTTTGGGGGGGAATATAGTCGGTCGTAGCTGCGAGGCTACTAAGACCATGTTTCCTTCCCAGGTCGTCTATTATCTTAAGTCAGAGAGGACTCTCTTAGTCTGAGAGCGCTCTTTGCAGCGTAGCCTTTTATGAAGGGGGGAGGAGATGAAGAATCATGTCCAACCCTGCGTGCGTCGTGCTTCTCATGGCTCCCGTTGTACAAACAGCGGCTGACCTTTGTACTTTCTTGAGCATGTTCATATAGCTTTTTGTGCTGCTAGCAGTCCACCAGACTAGGGCCCCATAAGTTAAAATGGGTCTGATGATTGCTGTGTACATCCAATGAATGATGTACGGTTGCAAGCCCCATCTTTTTCCGAAGGTCTTTTTGCATGCATAAAAAGCGTTCAATCCTTTTTTCATCCTTTCCTCCAGGTTCCTTTTCCAGGAGAGCTTAGAGTCAAGAATGATGCCTAGATATTTTGCTTCGGCTTTGAGTTTGAGTGGGGTGGGAGTTTTGGGGGAGCAAATAACGGAATTTTCCTTTTCCTTGTGAACCGAACGAGCTCAGTTTTCTGGGGGCTTATTCTCAGACCGTTCGGTCTTGCCCACGAGGAGAGTTCACTCAGCGCAGATTCCATTAGTTCACTGATAGTTGGTAGAAATTTACCTTTTATCAAGATAACCAGGTCATCCGCGTACGCTATGATCTTTGTGTCTTTTTCCATAAAGAATTTGAGGATCTTGTTGACTGTAAGAAGTCTCCAGTAGGGGGGAGAGAACTCCTCCTTGTGGTGTGCCTCTAGTTGTCACTTTCCTTATAGAACTATGTCCAATGTCTGCATTGATAATTCTGTTCTTCAACATATTCTCAATCCAGATTACAGTGGATTTGTCTACTTTTATGTCCTCAAGAGCTGTTGTTAGAGAAGTTTTGTCTGAATATATTGGCAGAAGCCCGTGACTTCAAGAAGCCCCCAAGAAAAAAGTCTGAAATAGTTGAATCGGTCGCTGTCTTGTTCAAAATTGTCAAATATGATTGATGTTCGACACCATTTGCAAAAATTATAACATTTTCCGATGGGATGATTAATTTTGTGCCATCTTGTACAATTCCAGGTCTTCTACCTTGAACTTTGTAAATTTTTACCTGGATCTCAGGAACCATAGCAGCTAGGGTTCTAAAGCCGCTATGAGCTCAGAAACATGTACTCTATAACACGGCCAAGTTTCAGACTCAAAGCTACTCGGCAGGTTTGATACATGCGTATCGATACAGACGGACAGACAGTAAATTCTTTACATAATTCTTCCCTACCCAACTTTGCAAGGTAGAAGACTAAAAAGGATCCAAAGTGGTGGGAGGATGTTGTGTTCCTAGATGAAAGCAAATTCAATATTTTTAGAAGCAATAGGGGACTATGGTATGGCGAAGGCCAAATGAGGAGTTTTAAGGTAAGAATACCGTACCTACAATAAGACAAAACGGCATGTCGCGATGTGAGTTTGCATATCAAAAAAAAAAAATTCAGTACTATCGTAATGATTGAAAATCAACTTTTAGAAAGCGGAATCTATTTTATTTAGAACGCTTTTATCTAAGGCTTCTCGGGACACTGGAACAATTGACGCAGGTTTTCAATTTTTGGACCGGATGAGTGTCCACAGGGCACGAGTACGATAACTTGGCCGCCAAGATTTGATAACGGGATCTTGTAGAGGGGTCGAAAACAAGCACTTTTTACTATGGGAAGGGGAGTGGGGGTTTCTATCTCCCCCCGTTTAGGAGGTAGGAGCACTTTTAGGGAAAATGTTTTAAATTGGGAAGAAAATATATTAAAAAACAACGGCAACACGTACAGTAAAGTTTATATATTGTAATGTTGGAAGCTAGCACTGATTTATTTATGTAGGTAAGCAAAAAAAAAAAATTTCATAGAAAAGTAGTTTTAGTTATTTTCGATTTTCTCAAAAACTAGAAGACATAGAACCATGCGGTTTTTTGTGTTCGATTAAGAACTGATAGTTACATGGAACATATGTAAGCAAATTTACAATTTCATTTTACAATTTTGAGAGCAATCAGTCTAAACTTTTATTTTTCAGGTTTTTTATCAAAATTTGGACTTTAAATGTGAATTTCTCAAAAACCATTAACATGAACAATTTAATTTAAATGCAGGATTATAGAACAAACTTCTGGCTTTCAAATGCAGTATAGCACTTTATTGTAAGTGTTGCCGTCGTTTTTTTTTTTTTTTTTTTTTCAATTTAAACCATTTTTTTTAAAAGTCCCTCTACCTCCTAAACGGGGGGAGATGGACCCCCCCCCCCCCTCCCATAGTAAAAAGTGCTTGCTTTTGACCCATCTACAAGATCACGTTATCAAATCTGGGCGGCCAAGTTATCGTACTCTCCCCGTCCACAGTATCTACGAGGATATTTTGACAAATATGTATTGTAGATGCTGTTTTGGCCAGCACGTACTCTAATGTCTTAATTTGGCATTTTTTAGAGAGGAATTTCTTAAATTCGCGGCGCACATCTTGGCAACTACGAGTAATTATGGCACATTTCGCAACAGGGAACTAGTAAAAGTATAAATTTTATTTTAGTACACTAGTGATCCTCTAAAAATCAGGGGGTTCAAAATGGATTCAGATTTCGGCAGGTTTTGAAGACATTGAAAATGTTTCCAAGGGTCTTCCAGGCGAAATTTTCAGAAGCTTTTCAGAACTTTTCAGTAGACACCGCCTAAAATTTCAAAGAGTAATCTTGCCTCCAAGATCGAGGTTGGACTCTGTTATAAAAAAGACGAAACTGCAGAACATTACCACTGCTATGAAACACTTCTCAAAAAAGTCATCTTTTTTGAAGAAGTAAGATCAATTCCTACGGAACTTAAATAGAAGGGTCGAGGTCAGCCTCGCTTATTTGTGTACTCGTATTTGCATGAAATAATTAAAGAAAAGAAGAGAAGCACTCAGAAAATTAATTTTGCGGCGTTTATTCTCATCGGTAGCAGGTTGATCTGGAAAAGTTTCTCGAAATTCGCTACTCGGAGCGGTAAATAAACATTTCACATATGAGTAGAAATTAATCACAAGCAGCATAATTAGCTAGAAAACATCTTGCTTTGAACCTTCACGGGTTGTGAGGCCGGCATGAAGTATACTTACAAGTCGGAATTCACCATTTTATTTTCAACATTTGATGCCTTATTTCGTAAAACTGGCTTATTTTTGAAGATAATGTCCATCGTTGAAAACCTATAAGAAAAATTCCGCCAAGCCAGGAGAAGATGAGTTCGAGAAAGATGGACTTCGGATGGATGAAACAGAGCAGCAAAACCCTTCTTGAACTTTTGAGTTCCAAATGGCCGGTAATAATAATAATTTTACATCGCTAATTACAACCATTGCTGCGTACGAATTCAACGTTGGACAAGTTGGACGTCTTATGATATGATCAACGAATCCACTCATTGTTAGCTTCTTCGAAAATAGGAAAGCGCTGCTTAGAGTAGCCATGCATTATCGGTGGAAAAAAAGTGGTAGTCGAAGTTGCGATGTCTAAAGAATTTGTCAGTTGGGGTAGGACATTTCAGTTTTTCTAGATAGAGCAACATGTGACCGATTGTTGTCCTGGTGCGAAATCCTTTTTGTTTGTATTTTGTCGGGTTCTCCTTCAATAATAGGCTCAAACACACACACAGCTCCTGTGAGTGGGTCGACCCGTTGCGAAAGCTTGCAATACACCAATCCGAGCTGATTCCATCAAATACACAGCATGAGCTTACATTTATGGATTTTGGGCTCTCCTTACTTATGAGCTACTCCCAAGGCTCTACACGACGACCAATAGCTCGTCGAGTTACGGCCAATGAAACTGACAGCTCTTGGATCCTGATCTAGAAATGCTTCCAATTCGGTGTCGAACTTTTTCACCGGCTCCTTGTATTGCGTGTTGAATGCACCACTTTTGGAGCAATTAAACCATTCGCGACACGCTCTTCGAAGTGGCTTCCCCATAAATTTCTATAATCATTCGATGCCCCTCAACCGTGGTGTTTTCAAATTGAAGTTGAAAAGCTCAACTTCCTCCAAATGATGTTTATTAGGTTCAAAAGTGCATGCACGAAAAGATATACGAAACCGATGGAATATAATGATGAGGTTGTTGCCAGATGTCCAAGTATATATCTATGTGACCAGCATGCACCGATAGCGTCATCTCGTATATAAATTAGCTTTTTACATGCAAGGCGCGATCCAGAGCACTCTATGAAAAGAGGCTCATTTACAAAGTTTTTGGGTTGGTGTATAATTATGGCTTTTTTTTCAACAAATTTAATTTTATTCAGCAAAAAACGATAAAAATATTTAACAAAAACATGTTTAATTGATTATTCCGAAGGCTAGTCACCATTCACTTTAAGAACTGCTTCCCATTTGCTTGGCAGTCTGTCGATTTCACGGGCGAAGAAATCACGATTAATTGCGGCGATCCACGCTTTAACATCGGCCATCCAAGCCAGTCATCCAAATTGTCGTAAATTTTGTCCGTTTGCCAGATTTTCAACGACCGCTTGACGTGATAGGCTGCAGGAGGTCGATGAATATGGCGGATGTGGGGCAGATCCCATCCCTTATTGACGATCGATTCGATGACACGACGTTCAACATGAGGACGGGCACGCAGTATTACGATAGGTTTCACCAATGCCTAATACGCCTTGCGCTTATTATAAGCTTCCCAAGTAGAATCCTCTGATGCATTATAACAAAAAATAATTTTTCTGATGTTCAAATCCCTTTTATGCGATAGCATATCTCCTTTTCAGTCAGGACTCAATGCAACCTTTAATACTCACTCTATTGATGTATAATTAAATGCTACTGAGGGATGGGAACCAATTAATACTTGTCGAAAACGAACAGTGATGGAAGAATACTCTTGCTCTTATTCTCGGTAGAAATCTATTTCGAATTATTCCACGTAAGAACACTGGCAGGTATCAAGGAACCACGTGGGTTGCCCATTAAGACACAACCGGCAATGTTATGGTCTCTGTCTAAATAATAGTTATTTCGCTTGTTTAATTTCTAGAGCACGAATACGACTATACAATATCACACGAGATGCAAAAGCGCCACTTACCTTAACACCATAAGCCCGATTTTAGTCTTAAATATCGGTGGCAAGTAACTAGAAGCCCTTTTTAGTGACTCGATGCTAAAGCTTATTCTGTTGTGGCTGTAGTTTAAATAAAAGCGATAACACCAATAATTCTCCTCAAGGAGTCAATCCCAAGTCTCCCGTTGGCTAGAAGACTATCAACTTGCCTACCATATAATTAAAGCCAAATCACATGCGGAACACACCCGGTGAAATGACTAATAATCGAATCAAGGTACCAAGCCGCCCACTCCCTGTCACTGTTCGATGACATAAATATGCTAAACAAACCACGTTGCTCATCAATCAAAAATAAAAGAAATAAACATATACCCGCAGACCCCATACCATTGCCCTCCCCACAAATCTGTTGGTATCCTTGCAAATCAATGAATTACCATCCCACAGCAACAACAAAAAACAAAAGACCTTACTCGAATAGCAAACAAACGACCGACGCGTCGAATCCCAACAACACGCAATCAATTCAAAGCCCGTCAGTACTACAAGGATTCCCGGAAAGGATACGCTCATTCGCTTGCTCGCGAGATTATAAATCATAATAAAATATGACTTGTTGGTTGTAGGTGGAAACGTGTTAAGTAAATTGTTCTCATCAATTGACGGTGAATTCAGTTCGAGCATTTCAAGGACCTCAACTATACTCGCGTCGAATACAATTGTCCCGGTGGTTTATCACCACACTTTGGCTGACATGTGCGTGCCGAAGGAATTCATCAATCAGGATTAATGGAACGAAATCTGCGATTGTTGTTCATTTCCGAACATCTTCCCAGGCATTTCGGATACGATTGGTTTTGTGATTGTGAATAATAGAATTTGTTACGACGTCGTTGGCGAAATGAAAGGACATTTGTGGGGCGAAAGAAATCACTTAAAAAAAATGCGTAGGTTTCGTATTCGTATAGTCATCACAACACCGCTCACTCGCGTCTTATATTATCTAAATGTCATTTCAAGTATTCTGGTTGAAGACATGGTGGATAAAGAGGGTACACTTTTATACCGCCCGTTCTAGGCGTTTTTCCACTCTACTCAGGGGAATATCAAATTTTGGGACACCATACACAAGTATAAAGGACGCCAATAGGCGTAAAACTGATGTGATTCACGCGTTAAGGGGCTGGATTTTTATGGTGTTAATGGGGTATTCGTGTTGCGTGGTGTGCGATGCCATCATAAAGTCGTTGCGGAATCCGCAGATGGGTAAGAAGAGTTGGTTTATAAAAAGCATTATGATGCAGTCCACGGGTTCAGTTAGGTTATTGGTATAATGTTTATTACAGCCACTAATAACCTATAACGCGATGAGCTCCCTCCATGAATCTCTGTTAAGAAGAACTCCTAGCATTCACTTCACTTGATAAAATGATTTCTGCGGGCCTTATTCACAAATAGTCCTGGAAATCGTGCTGGTTATATATTATATTTATAAGCTTTTTCTATCCTTCAGTAAAGTATTTTTTTTTCAAAACTTTTCTATGCTACGGATGAAAGGCCTGTAAGATGAAAATGGAATGTAATGTTGCTAGGGAAGCTATTCATCTGGGCTCATTTATATTAATTTCTAATTCAATTGTTTTAATTCAGCATTGAGTTGGGCATATTAGTATGTCCGTATCGTAAGAGCTAAGTATTCACACCACGTAAGGAAAGACTGATAGATCTTTACTATCTATACTACCGCCTATTTCCAGCATTAAAGCCATAGCTAACAGTCTGCCACACGTATGTGAAAGTGTGATGAACATTCCACCAAAAGTATTACTACTTATAGCAAAGACAGGGCATTGTATTTCATTGCTAATCTCAGGGCCTGTACATACGACCAACAGATCACCAAATATCACCCCTTTTCAAAAAAATGTTTCGTTTTTCAACTGACCTAAAATGAAACCTCTAGCTAAATATCCCTTTATATGATTTATTTCTGGTAGGATTAAAATCTTCTAGAGAGGTCAGCCCTTACACTACAGTAGACTCAATATATTGAGGTCAATATACATACATGGAGGCATATGGAAGAGCTATATGAGCCAAGCTCGTTATACGAGTATTCTGAGGAGTAATATTGTAAATTGCTCCGAGATCGGTACTGAGTTGACCCAAAACGAACGATGTCAAAAAAGGAGGACATAGTGTATTTTCGTGGCGGTAAACACCCCCATTTTTTGAGCTTAATTCAAGCTAACTTAATCTTACTTAATCTAACTTAATAACTTAGAAGAACGGGGCGCGACTAAAAGGACGGATTTTTAGGCATAAAGTGTTGAGATTGAAATCGAAGTAAGGAGTCGAATTCACACTTCCCAGCCTACGAGAAATGGGTTCATTTGAGCCATAGGCGGTGCGGGTGGTGGATAGACAGAAGAGACGGGATTTCGTACATTGCTAGGGTTAGAGTTGTAGAGGGTCGCGCAGTCAATGGTACCTTAAAAGAGTTGACGGATGAAAAGAATGTCAGATACAGTTCTTCTTTCCTCCAACTTGCTCATTTTGATTAGTTCAAAACGGTCTTGATAGGGTGGTAAAAGCAAAGGATTGTTCCAGGGGTGACCTCAAAACGTAAGAACCGGCGCACAGTGGTGCCAAATGGCCATAAAGGGGAAAAATTCAATATATCGAGAACGGATTAACATAGAAACCTGTCGACTCAGAACAAAAAAATACATCGAGTTCAACTATTTTTCTGAAATGTTGAAGAAAATTAAAGAACTAAAAAAAAAAAGAATTAAAGTACCTACTCATCAAAACAAGTTGCAACAAGTATTTTGAGTGTATCTATATTTAAATTAAATAAGGCTTACAATTAAAAATTCAATAAAGCTTAAAAGACTGGAGAATTTTGTAAATAATAAAACTAGGGATTCAAAGTCAAGTGTTCTTCAAATTGAAAAGATACTTTCAAATTCAAAGGAAATTAGATTAGCAGTTCCACTCGTCAGTGATTTCCAGGTGCTCTTTCTTTAGTTCGGGTCTCATGTTCCTGATAAAATGATCCGAAGTCTCAAGTAGCTTGTGAAACACGTCTTTGTTGAGTTCCGCGAGTTTCTGATCCTGGAAGTCTTGTAATCCTCATTTCTAATTTCTTGTGCCTCTTCCGATAATATTCCAACTGGGAGAATCGACTTCTGCACTATTTCAGCACCATGCAACAAAATTGTATATACCGTGGATGGCATGTAGTACCATGAATACTTCTCAATGGCCAAATCTGCTGTTTCTTTCGAGAAGAGCCGGAATTTTTCTGGGTCGATCATTGTATTGCTATTTATGACTTCCAGTATGGTAGCGATCCGGTGCATTAGAGTTTCGTCGACTCTCGTTACTGCACTTGTGACTTTGCAATCATTGAAAAAACGTCTGACAGTGTTGCCATTATTTGAAGATCCGCAACCCTGCTTAACGAAGTCTACTTTGATGACGACTTTCTCAAGATACTCTTGTTGAATACGTTTCTTTTCGTTTTCGTGCATGACTCGCGTGTCTTTTGTAGTCCTCCATTTTTCAATTTTTTTGTTGTAGGCACTGTGAAGAACGTATTCCATACACTTGATTCTGGCATGTAATGGAGAGATACCAAATTCGAGAGCATTCACATTAATAGGCTTTTGTTGGATTTTTTTTTTAATTCATTTTTATTTATAGTTTCTTAGATCTATCTTATCCTAGACAAAAATGCTAAAGACTAGCTTGACTATCCTTACAAATTTAGAAATCTTACTGGCCCTAGACGGACAGTCTAAAACAAACTGTATAATTTTAACATATGCCTTTCGACTACAATATAAATACAAAATAAATAAAATTAACATTATTATAATTAACTTAAGATGAGAAAATTTTTTTTTTCAAAAAACTTAACATATGATCACTTTCTAATATATATTTGGCTTTTGGTGGACTTTTGCGTCGTTCATTTTGGATGGTAAAGCACTGCATATGTAGCAGACACTTGCAGACTTCGTATTTGTGATGGCTTGAGTTATCTTGTCATCACCAGAATATGTCGAATACGATTGACATTGATGCCGATCACTACTTCGGTAGTTTCCATCTTCTCTATTTCTTCTTCAACCCGTTTTTTTTTTCAGCTCGCGCCAAGCGTCTCTTTCTAGAAACTGTATCACAAGTGTTATAATTAAAAGACTATTTAAAATGAATTCGGATTGTACAGATTTATTGAGATTATTATTTAAGTGTTTAATTCACGGAGACACACACAGCGCGCTTGGGAAGTCAAAAAACAGGAAGAGGATGAAGATGGGTTGCCCTACTACATGACATTTTAGGGGAGGTTACATTTCAGTGCTAATGTCAAGTAAGACAATTCAAAATGTAAACAAACATTTAAACCGCTGTTACATCAACAAGGGCCTGCAATGTCTTGTTGATCCATTTTGGTCAACATCAATTGGGATTGTGAGCGTCAGAGGAACTATTGACGTCATGAATAAATTCGAGTCAGTTATTTCGTTTTTTTCGATCGAATATTTTTGGGCAAATTCACTTTGGCCTGAGGCATCATCGAATCCCCATTTCGTCGTCTATATTAATTCATGATTATTTAATTTTTCTAGTTCTTCTGGGGGTTTTGTTTCCAGAATTCGTTTGGCAGTATGGTCAAGCATATTCTGTGAAGGGACCATTGCGGATGTTTCATTAATTGGCATATTTTCAGGGTAGCACTGAATCTTTGATAGGATTAATTTCTTATAACTTGGAAATACATGGCAACCGATGTCTTTTAGCGCTTGTCGAATCACCTCGTACTGATATTTTGCCAGGTTGGCCTGGAGAAATATAGCTAATGCCTGATCAGCTGACAGAGCTTCGGGTTTATCGTGGTCTTCATGTGTCACAGCTGCTTTAATCAAGATTTGTGGGTACGATGCTTTAAGGCTGCGTATGTTATTCCTCTTGAATCTTTCACCACAATCATCAAAGTGTTTACTTCGTCGCCCAACACATCCGGTTGATTCCTGGTCTCGTATGTTAAAAACATATTCATTTTCCATCCACACGCTGACATTTTTTTTGAACCTCGCCCGCTCCCGGTTTACCATATCTTTTTTTTATTAAAATGAGGCAAAAAACTCTTGCTTAGAGTTGTCAGCATTAAAGAAATATTCTCCTAGTCAAGTTCAGGGTGATTTTGTCGAAGGAATACGTCGAAATTTACACCATCCCACAAGCACTCACACAAATCGCGGTATTTAATTTTGATAAAGCTCATTACTACACAACGTTAACAACTAGACTGAACTCGAATTAAGAGCGTTTTGAAGTGGAGATGTGCATTATCTGACCCAATTGGGTAAACAAGAAAGTGCAACAAACAAAGGCGGTCTCTTGGGGTGTTAGAATCGGATAGGCAGATAAAGGCAGATGATTTTTGTTCTAATCTTTACTTTAACACGTCTAGTTTGAAAAGTGACCTTCCACATCTCGGAGGGTGCCGCAGCTTTTTTTTGTAATCATGGCTGTTCTCAATGCTTATTTAAAATTCGTAACTTATAACGTTGTAAAGCTCTCTAATTTTGTTTTGCCCAGTTTGACTGATGTGTGGCTTAATTGATCATCGAAGAGCAGGAAAAAAAAATGATAATTCTTCCTCTTTTACAACTATATATCACTCATTTAGAGTAGTATGTAATTTGGTCAAACTTTCATTATTCTGACAGAGGGCCTAAATTTAGGGGAATACCCTTCAAACAGGGAAAAAAATCATGCTGTTCCTAGATCATGTAGCTTACGAGGGTGGTCCGATAAGTACTTAGCCTACAAAAGAAAAACAAAAATTTTGGAGAAATGGCGATTTATTTTTCAATATAGTCCCCTTTTAGCTCGTTACACTTGACCCAGTGATGCTCCAATTTCTTTAACCCGTCTGAAAAATAAAATACGTTTTCTCGAGGTCTGCAAAGTAGGCCTCCGTGGCGACGATGACCTCCTCATTCGACTGAAATTTCTGCCCGGCGAGTGACTTTTTCAAGTTTGGAAACAAAACGAAGTCGCACGGGGCCAAATCTGGAGAATACGGTGGATGGAGCAGCAGTTCGTAGCCCGATTCGACCAATTTGGCCGTGGCGAGGGCGGAGGTGTGAGCCGGTGCGTTATCATGGTCGAAGAGCACTTTTTTCTTCGCCAAGTGGGCCGTTTTTTTCGTCAATTCGGCATCGAATCGTCCCAATAATTTGGCATAGTACAGCCACAATTTGTTAATCCCAGTAAACGGTCGCCATCACCTTTCCGGCCGATGGGACAGTCTTCGCCTTCTTCGGAGCACCTTCGCCGGCTGAAGTCTACTGTTTCGACTGTTCCTTGGTCTCTGGTGTGTACCAGTGGATCCATGTTTCGTCGACTGTCACGAACAGAAATTCCTTCAGATTGCGCTTAAACAGTGTCAAACACTGCTCTGAAGTGGTCTCACGATGGGCTTGTTTTCCAGAGTGAGCAAACGCGGCACCCATCGCGCCGACAGCTTTCTCATGCCCAAAATTTCTTGCAGGATATGATCTACGCGATCTTTTGAAATGCCTACTGTCTGAGCTATGTCGCGCACCTTCAATCGGCGGTCTGCCAATACGCGATCGTGGATTTTTGTCACGTTATCCTCCGTGGTAGCTGTTTTCGGGGCACCTGGACGTGGCTCATTAAAAACCGACGTGCGACCATGTTGAAACTCGTTAAACCAATTTTTAATGGTCGCCATCGAAGGAGAATAGTCACCGTACACAGCATCCAAACGCTCTTTGATTTCGCTGCGTGATTTCCCTTTCAAAAACAAGAATCGAATAACCGACCCATATTGCTCTTTTTCCATTTTTCTAAAATCCGCGGACACTCCCGCTTCCACACGCGGTCAAAACAAAACTACGAGTCCGATCGGGCAGTAGCCGTCTACTAGAATGTACTACACGATAGTAAGTGGCTCTTCCGATACTGGCGCCATCTGGCGGTGAGGCTAAGTACTTATAGGACCACCCTCGTACATGGGTGAGAATTACAAACAAGATAATCGAAATCAGCGCTTTCCGTTCTGGCACCACTGTACGGTGTTAGATGCTTTTCATTCTAGAAATATGGATTTGTTAGTAGGGTGGCCACACTTGAGAGGCGTATTCAAGAAGGGGCGAGATAAAGGTTGTACAGAGATATCGGGTAACGGAGAATTCTTTAGACCATCGCTTCACAAAACCCAGTGCAGAATTAGCTTTAAAAATTATCTTATCGATATGTGCGCGAAAATTTAGCTCCTTAAAATATTAAGTAGAGATGAGGAGGAGGTTTAATTCGTTTACGTGAAAAAGTGATTGATTGGCATTTGGAAATGTTAAGCTGCAAGCAATATTTGGAGCACCAAACAGAAATACTGTTGAGATCTGATTGAATAAGGGAAGAGTCATGACTGGAGGGAATGGTCTTGAAGAACCATTGCCGACCACGCTGGCATATAGTGAGAAAATGTTTAATCACCATTTCAATATCTTTATGGTAAGAACAAAAAAAAAAGAAAGCTAAAAATAGGGTTAGAAAAGGCGGATTTGAAACCAATACTGTAATAGCGATTTTCAGGTAAGAATAAATCCACTTCAAAGAAATGAGATCGAAGCCAAGGGAAGACGATTTGAAGAGTATCAGTCTGAGGGAGATTGCATCAAAAGCTTTAGTGAAAGCGATATACACAACGTCGACTTCTTTGCCATTCTCTAAGGCTGATAAGGTTAAGGACACGGCTAAGGCTTCTCGTTGTAGATCTGCATTTGAGAAAACCCTGTTCTCTAGAGGACAGCTGTGGACCTTTTTCGTGTAAAAGGATCATATGCTAAGTTTTTTTGGCAAATATTTTCTTAACCTAAATTAAGTTAAGTTAGCCATAAGTATAGACATTAATAGTCGAAAGGCAAATAAATTAAAAATAATGTGCCGTTTATCTTACGGTGTCCGCACGGGGCCAGCAAGTTATTTTAAAATATTTAACATAATTAAGCTAGTTTTAAACATTTTTGTTTAGCCTTAAGTAGCTCTTAGTAGAACTTAATAAAAATGAATTAAAAACTAAAAATCTTCCTTGTGAATAGAGGTTATAAATAAGGCTTTCCGGAGGAATTCACCTAGAGGTAGGGATAAACTGAAAATGTTTGAAAGAGTGAAAAAGAGGATTGAGAGAGGGTTGATCGTTGTTTTTTAGAAATATGGCAGGGAGACCATCGGGTCAGGTTGAACACAAAACAATCCAATAAGAAAATCACCAATATTATTTCAAATTCTTAAACTCATTGCTCAAGCAAACAATACCTTGGCAAATTAATAGCTGGACCTTTATTTCAATTAAAAATATGTACATATTTATTTCTATACATAGTACTTAAATGACATCTACATGCCAATATTTGCAGCTTCTTTCAGCACTGAAATCACTCTTTTAAAGTGACTTTTTGTAAGAGAAAAAAAGAAGTAAAAACAACGGTGTAAAATACTAGCTGGCAAATATAAATACGTAAGACAACAGCCAAATTAGTGTTAGGTAGGATCAATCGAAATTAAATGTGAAAGAACTAAACTTCCTAGTAAATCCTAGTAAATCTTCATACTAACCACGATATTTATTAGAGTGTTTGAAAAATGGGCCGAGAAATGCATTGCACTCCAGAGCAACCGAATTTGATATTAATAAATAGAATGGGCCGAAAACTGAGGCTAAATGACAGCAGTTTTACATAAAATATTAAGTAACCTCAGCCCAATATTATATTCTTCTTCTTCTTTTCCTTTTTATCCCGGCGTCGTTATGGTCAGAAGTGTAGGACCATAACCTTCCCACTTAACTGCATTCCTACTGGTCCGCTTGTGGGGTCCGCCGGTTTGACCTCAGAAAGTAGCGGCAGGCTTCCCGGTTTGGGATTACTTCATCGCTGAGGCCAATCAAATGCTGGTGTTTTTGCATTTGTTTGCACCAATTGTTTTTCGGCCTGCCTTTTTTGCGTGTTGAAATTGGAATGTTGATTGATAACGCCTTTTGGACGGGGTTCAAAGGATCTCTCCTTTGAACATGGCAATACCAACTGAGTCGGTCGCGCTCTATATTTCTTGTGACGGTTTCTTTTACGTGGAGGCTTCCTCGGATCTTTGAACTTCTAATTCTGTCACGCTTTGTTACTCCCGCTGTTATGCGAAGCATCTTCATCTCAGTTGCCGTTAATTTGCTCTCATACTTTCTGTGCATTGTCCAGCATTGTGAACCGTATGTGAGCGCCGGACGTACAACTGAAGTGTAGAGCCTTCCTTTCAGCTTAGGAGGCATTTTTCGATCACAGAAGATGGCGGAGTTTTCCCGCCACTTCATCCACCCTACGCTTACGCGATGTTTGATGTCGTCATCACAAGTTGCTTCTCTATTAATCATAGATCCCAGAATTCTTCTGGTATAAATGGAAGAATGCTTCTTCCTGGTATAGTTCACCAAATAACACATACTGTGAACACTATTATAGCTCCATCAGTTTTTCCCAACTCATGGAAAATAACAAAGATACTACCTCTTCCGAAGGGTCCTGCACACAATTCAGAATATAGACCAATCGCAATTCTGCCTTTTCAAAATAAGGTCTTCGGAACAATTATAACCAAATTAAGTTGCATCTCCATAATAATAATTTAGTCAGCAAATACCAATCAGGCTTTCGTGCTAAACACAGATGTGTAACGGCCTTATTGAAGGTTATAGAAGATCTTCGTCAAAACGTTCTGATAATTTGAGTTTAATGGTATTTTTTAATTTTTCGAAGGCATTTGATAGTGTAGATCACAGTATTTTAGTTAAAAAGCTTATGATGCAATTCCTGTTTGATATAAGTCTTTGTCGGTTAACATCATCGTATCTTACCAGTCTATCACAATATGTATGTTATAAAAATGAGTGTTCTTCTAGCCTGCCAGTTCCGGCAGGTGTTCCACAAGGTTCGGTGCTGGGACCGCTCTTATTTATGTGTTTCATAAATGATATTTCTAAATGTTTTTCAAGTTGTCATCATCACATAGTGAAGTCAAACATTCTCGGTGCTGCAAACATTATGAACCAACAACTTGTAAGGGTATATGAATGGTCGGCTCAAAACAAACTGGACCTAAACCTCGTAAAGACTAAAGCTCTACTAATAAATTGTGGTAAAATTAAGGTCCCACCTC
The DNA here is from genome assembly GCA_958301585.1 of Merodon equestris. Lineage (NCBI taxonomy): Eukaryota > Metazoa > Arthropoda > Insecta > Diptera > Syrphidae > Merodon > Merodon equestris. The sequence goes on from OY284416.1 coordinate 60,396,401, forward strand.
CCGCCATCCACCTAAATCAAATGCCTGTGGAGCAATTTGTGAGCAATTTTAAAAACCTGGGTATTTACTTTAATGAAAACTTTTGTTGGAATACACATATTAATAAAACAGTCTCAAAAATATACGGCGCACTTCGTGCTTTAAGTCCCACAGCACATTATTTACCAACCAGTGTGAAACTTAAATTAGTCAAGTCCTACATCCTACCCATCATTCTGTATGGTTGTGAAGTAATTCTTATATGGACTTCGAATCTAAACACAAACTTACTGTCGCGTTTAATAGTTGTGCAAGGTATAATTTTAATATAAAGAGAGACGAACATATCTCTGATTATGCCAAACAAATAACCGGCTGTTCATTGATCGAGCGGAGCGTAGCGGAGCGAGAGCAATCACCCACTTTTTGGCCTAGCGCGTGCATGTACGGGGAATATAGTGGTCCGAAGACGATTTCGGACTAATCTTGTACGCACTAAATGTAGATATCGGCTATAACCACACATGTGTGCAGCATGTCATTCGATAGATCTAGGTCTGTAGATGAGCCATAAATTATCAAATGAAATTGTTTGATTGAAAAATAGTGAGAAATAACGAAGTAAAGTTTAGAAAAGTGCCATGCGGAGCGAGAGCAAGGTTGATAAAACAACAAATTTGCTCGCTCGATCAAAAATTTTCAGTAGCGGAGTTAAGCCCGCGCATACTGATCTGCCTAGTTACCAACCCTACTAAGTTTCAGAACAATATTGCTTTTGTATAAAACGATAACTCTGAAACAACCATGATATCTGTTCAAAAGTGTACGTTTCCCTGTAAATGATCGATCTCTGACACTCATCCCACCTCGGTGTAAATACAAAATAACGTCTAGTCAATTTTTCGCTCATGCAATTCAAGTATGGAATCGTTTGCCTCTAACCAAATGTATTTATTGAAAAACTTTTTGAATTCTTAATCAATAATTAATGTAAAGCTAATGTCCATCCTTCCTCTGTCATTGGGATTTTTCATTGTCAATTTATTCACTAAACTCAACATTTTCATCATAGTAAAGTACACGAACGAGCAACGTCTGCAAATTATAAAAAATTTCTACCGAAATTCGGAGTCGGTGACCGCAACTTTAAGAGCGTTAACTCCAATTTTCCGTCGTAATTCTCGCCCTAGTAGACAGGCAATAACAAGCTTAGTGCAAAAATTTGAGTCTACATATTCGTTGTGTGATGTTGCCGTGTTAGTGAGACAACGGGTTGGTCGAAGTGTCGAAAATATCGCTGCCGTTCAGGCGTCCGCAGCTAACGATCCAAATCAGTCAATTCCACGGCGTTCTCAAGAATTGGGCATCGCTCAGACCACATTATGGCGTATTTTGCGTAAGGATCTTGGTTTACACCCATACAAGATCAAGCTGACTCAAGAATTGAAGCCGATGGACCATTTGAAGCGACGTACGTTCTCCGATTGGGCTCTGGAGAAGATGCGCCAAGATGATGAATTTCATCGCAAAATCATCTTCAGTGACGAAGCTCATTTTTGGCTCGATGGGTTCGTCAATAAGCAAATTATGGGTTATTGGTCGGGTGAAAATCCACATGTGCTTCATGAATCACCACTTCATCCACAAAAAATAACTGTTTGGTGCGGTTCGCATGCCGCCGGCGTTATTGGGCCATATTTTATCGTCGACGATAACGATCGTCACGTTACTGTGAATGGCCAGCATTATCGCGCCATGATTACCGATTATTTTTGGCCCGAATTGGAAGATATGCACTTGGACGACATGTGGTTTTAACAGGATGGTGCCACAAGCCACACAGCACACATAACAATCGATTTATTGAAGAGTAAGTATGATGAGCGTGCTATCTGAAGAAATGGGCCAGTCGATTGGCCGCCTTGTTCGTGCGATTTAACGCCTCTAGACTATTCTCTTTGGGGCTATGTGAAGTCATTGGTTCATGCCAACAAGCCGGCGACCTTGGAAGAGCTCAGAGCCAACATTGAACGCGTTTCGGCGTTTCGGCCGAAATGTGGCCGAGTCATCGAAAATTGGGTCCAACGAATCGACCACTGCAAACGTGCTCGCGGTGGCCATATGAACGAAGTCGAGTTTCATTCATAAATGTTTTGATTATACTGCGAGCCGATAATAAAGTTTTTGAAATATCTCAAATGGTTTGCGTTTTATTTAAAAAAAAAAGTTGTCAAGTCCTTTTTGGAAAACCCTATATATATCCATCGATGACTCCTTATGGAGTATCCCAAGGTACTCACCTTGGTATTCTAAATTTTATTCTGCCTATCGATCATGTTAGTTGTGTTGTTTGCCTAGTCTATAAGAAATAATATTCCTATAAAGGCGCCCCCTATTACATTACGCCTGAACCTGGGTATTCACCTCTGACCCGCTGGCGCTCACAACCCTAACTGCCCTGAGGCCATGTACACCGGAGGTCACAGGTTATAATATGTGATTTTTTAAAATGTTCGGTTTTTAATTGTCAAAAAATCAGGAAAATTGCAAAGATTGTATATAATTTTTGTTTGAATTGATAAATCAGTCCGTTCTTTACATTTTAAAGATTATTTTGTGTTAATGTTGACCACGACTATGTTCATACGGAAAGTTCAATTTTGAGTAACTATTTCGGGAATATTGAATGGTATCTTGCTTGTACGTTAGATTCAATTAACATGAGTATTGTTTTCTTCCAAGGCTGGACTTGGAATCCCGTCATAGACCTCATAGTGCTGGAATCCACTTGTCAACCAAGTGGCAAACAAAATGTTCTAAATCATTGGACATAGAGGAAGCCATTGGCGGTAACCTTGTCCTCACGGCCGGCCCTCAAGTGTGGTCTTTTTTCATTCACATTTAAGGAATTGAAAGCATCCAACGCTTTCCTATGTTTTTGCCCTTCGAGACGTGTCATGGAACAACTCTGTATCTCCACCCCCTATCAGGACCGCCTTAAAATAATCAACCGGAATTCATCACGAAGAGAGTTTCGACACCCGATTGACTACGCGAACTTTTACAACTCTATCTTCTTTAACACTAACCCTCATAATATACCAAATTCTCGTCTCTTTTATTTAACCACCTCCCGTCCCTACTAACGTATTTTAAGTGCGTTAAAGAACTAAAATCTTTATTACAAAAAATATAATCCACAATTAAATTCATATATATTAAGTAATACAATTTATTTGATACTTATACTTACATCCGTGTCCGCCCAATGGTCAAATTCAAAGTGACGGGAAATGGCCGCTTTGGTTATTTAGTTCGGTGGCCGAAGAGAAAACAAGCTAACCATTAGACGAACACCGCACGTCTGTATTACAAAAATGCTGGTGCCAAATAACGTCGTAACACTAATCTTAACTACACTAGTCTTACTTACTGCCCCTGATTGGGCGCCAATTCCACAATAGACGAAAGGGGGAAATATGTGCAGCTCAGGATAACGATCCGTAGGTTGAACATCGCTTTGTGAAGGGGTGTTCAAACAGTATGATTTCATGGTTTATATTAACTTGGTTCACTTGATTTTATCGTTGTTATATTATCAGACATGTTTCAAACATGCTGGTAAACATGTATCTACACATCGCTAATCAAACTGGCTTGGTTGATCATCATTGGAATGAACAAAAGTTTCAAATAATCTGGTATCTAATCATTAAAAGTACTGTATAATAAGTTGGTAGCTTAGATAGATTTGTCACATCTGTTTTTAATTCACCATACACAAGACACGCTTTTTCCTCTTTTTGCTTTCGTTAATTCTTTTCCCTTTTTATTACATAACTAACTTGTATTAAAACTCACTTATCGTTTGATCGTCAGTCATTCCAGACCATTTTTAAAATCAAGTTAATGGAAAATAAATGCAGTTGTTTGTAGTACATTGGTTCATTTCTTTTTTTGGTACATCATACATCATACTTCAACATCTAAGAAGTTAATTTTTTAACCAAATTGTGTGCTTTAAAGCAGTTATAATTCAAATCAAATTTCTTCCTTTAGCTTTTTTAATTGATTACCTACTCAAAGGCTGATCTATTGTGTGAGGAAAAAATATCGACTTACGCCGTATCGTTAGGAGACACCAACGTATCCAAGAGTGCTTACAAGAAAGTAATCCAAAGCGCCCGCTCAGCCATCTGTAATGGGCACTCACGCACTTCAGCTGATCATTTACATGCCCCTTACTGCCATTACACCAAATTGAAATTCATTTAAAAATCCGAAATAAGCTTGAGAATTTCATCAAGCTCCGAAAAGGGTTGATGCTCTTAATTTACAAGCGCACACGATACAACCATCAGCAGCCACTGCCTACGGCTCTTCATCTTCCTTCCTACCAGAATCCGTCGTGCAACGGAATTAACAGCGACCATTAAATCCGTTAACAAAAAATCCCAGAGCAGTAAACGTCTCTTGAAACTGTTTCGACCAGGAATCAGGTCGTCGTAGTAAATTATCAAGAGTTGGCGGATGAAAATTGTAGCGGACGATCCCGCGTAGCCAATCTCCATTCCCTGCAGGCATGTCGTGAAAATGCAGCATTCGCTTCGGTCTTTTCAGCAACAGTCAAGTAACTCAACATTAACGAAGGATGAATGCTCTTACTCGTTTCAGAATTTCAAGAAAAAAGTATTTCTCCTCGCAACCACATCTCGCATTGGCAAATGGAAGAGCGTGATTAAATTAAACGCTGTATCCATGTGCAACATGGCAACCGGGTCTTTGTGCGAGCGATACGAAGAAGGGATATCAAACAAAGTAATTGTGAATCCTTTTTCGCCCACTTGTGCTACCAATTTTCAATTTCAGCCTAAAATACGATGCGCCTTGTTGGCGTTTCTTTTCAGCCATCTATAGTAGCAATCTACCTTTAAGGACGACAAACCTGCGACATCGCTACCCAAAAGCAATTTACATAATTCAATTCGTATAACATCAAAAGGACCCGAGAGCTCAACCGCGCGCACGCAATTGACGGGCGCCACTTTGCGGCAGGGCTTAAGTAGCTAAAATCTAATTTCGCCGCTGTTTTATGCATTATACTCGTAGTCGTATTCGTACGATACAACGAAAGTAGGGCGGGAGGGAGCGAATCACTTTCAGGAGGGCGCAGGCTACGATGAGATCCTTGGATAATTTCAGGCGAATTTCCTGCCGCCAACAATGACGATCACGAGCAGCTCATACCAGTGATGATGATGGTGATTTATATTGTGTACACTCGAAATGCAGGGCGGTGAGAGGGACATCACTGGCGTTATCCTTTGATTTTGTTTCACTTGGATGAGCGCTTTTGTGAGTGAAAAGCGTTTTCAATTGAAATTAATGAAATTTCGTTCCCCGCAGGAAAAAAAAGGAGGACGAACACATTTATGATAACGGCGAAGTCGTCCTGGTGATGGTAATGCTAACGATAAGGGTGGAAACATCGGTGATGGGACTGGTGAAAGGTGATTTGATTTTGTACGGTTTCTCGTCGTGCTCGCACTTAACCCTTTCCATTGATGCTGTATTCCATTGAATGGACGTTAAATTTTCATTTGATTTGCATCCGCGAATGGCTTTGAGAAGAAAGACAGGATAATGCGAGGCTTGGAGCCATGTGAATAGATAGTGAGACTGGGAAGGTAAGCCATTTCATCGTAATTTGGATTATTATGAGCTTAAAGTGTAGGTGTCGTTGAATATTAAACTGTTGCTTTCGGGCGGATTTAAATACTAACCTAGGATTTGAAGGCAAGGGTTTACAGTCACAGACATTTCACGATTTTATGTATTTATGCATCTACAACCACAACTGTAGCATTTGCATCGCATTATTACTGGCGACGAAAAGTCACCTAAGATGATTGTATGCTTTTTAGATAACATTTCAATAAGTTGTTTTTGCGTGTTTTCCTTTTCCGGATTTTTCAAAATTTTTAACTATTGTTTTATACCTAGGCTTGTACCTGATCTGGATATTAAATATGGATATGTCTGGATATACAAGGGTGGTCCGATAAGTACTTAGCCTACAAAAGAAAAACAAAAATTACGGAGAAATGGCGATTTATTTTTCAATAAATCTTGACACAGCCATGCTCCAACTTCTTTAACCCATCTGAAAAATACGTTTTCTCGAGGTCTGCAAAGTAGGCCTCCGTGGCGGCGATGATCTCCTCATTCGACTGAAATTTCTGCCCGGCGAGTGACTTTTCCAAGTTGGAAACAAAAAGAAGTCGCACGGGGCCAAATCTGAAGAATACGGTGAATGGACAGCAGTTCGTGGGTCAATTCCACCAATTTGGCCGTGGCGAGGGCGGAGGTGTAAGCCGGTGCGCTATCATGGTGGAAGAGCACTTTTTTCTTCGCCAAGTGGGGCCGTTTTTTCTTCAATTCGGCATCGAATCGGCCCAATAATTTGGCATAGTACAGCCCTGTGACCGTTTTGCCCCTCTCCAGGTAGTCGATGTGGATCACACCTTGTGAATCCCAGAAAACGGTGGCCATCACCTTTCCGGCCGATGGGACAGTCTTCGCCTTCTTCGGAGCACGTTCGCCGGCTGAAGTCCACTGTTTCGACTGTTCCTTGGTCTCTGGTATATACCAGTGGATCCATGTTTCGTCGACTGTCACGAAAGGACGCAGAAACTCCTTCGGATTGCGCTTAAACAGCGCCAAACACTGCTCTGAAATGGTCTCACGGTTGCGCTTGTTGTCCAGATTGAGCAAACGCGGCACCCATCAGTTTTCTCATACCCAACATTTCATGCAGGATATGACCCACGCTATCTTTTGAAATGCCTACTGTGTCAGCTATCTTGCGCACCTTCAATCGGCGATCTGCCAATACGAGATCGTGGATTTTTGTCACGTTATCCTCCGTGGTAGCCATTTTCGGGGCACCTGGACGTGGCTCATCAAGAACCGACGTGCGACCACGTTGAAACTCGTTAAACCAGTCACAGCATCACCATACACAGCATCCAAACGCTCTTTGATTTCGCTGCGCGATTTCCCTTCCAAAAACAAAAATTGAATCACCGACCGATATTGCTCTTTTTCCATTTTTCTAAAATCTGCGGACACTCCCACTTCCACACACAGTCAAAACAAAACAGTAGCCGTCTACTAAAATGTACTACATCTGGTGGTGAGGCTAAGTACTTATCGGACTACCCTCGTAAATAAAATGTGGTCCAACAAAAACGCACGATGATAATAGTAAATAAAACAAAAAGTTTTCAGAGAATTATCTTAATAGTTTTTATTACGATAAAAGGATCTATGGCAATTATGTGTGAAACAAAATATCGGCCAAATGCTCGCCACGGCTTCGGTGGCATACCTCTATCCGATGGTCCATATTTTCAATGACTCTGACACATGATTGAGGTTCAATGACGTTAATGTGCCGAATTATCTCATCCTTTAGCTCTTGAATTGTTCTTGGCTTATTGACGTACACTTTTTCTTTTAAATATCCCCAAATAAAGAAGTCCAACGGTGTCAAATCACATGACCGTGGCGGCCAATTAACATCGCCACGACGTGAGATAACACGGCCGTTGAATTTCTCGCGCAAAAGAGCCATTGTTTCGTTGGCTGTGTGGCAAGTAGCACCATCCTGTTGGATGTCCAGTTTCATATCCTCAATTTCTGGCCACAAGAAGTCCGTTATCATCTCGCGATAGTCACTCTTTGTGGATGCATCGGCTTTTCAATAATCACTCGTGGATTCTCATTTGCCCGAATGCGGCAATTCTGGTTGTTAACGAATCCACTGAGGTGAAAGTGTGCCTCGTCGCTGAAGATGATTTTCTTTGTAAAGTCACAATTCACTTCTGTCTGTTCAACCAACCATTCGTCGTATGGACGACGCTTGAAATGGTCAGTAGGCTTCAGCTCTTGAGTTAACTGAACCTTATAAGCGTGTAAATTCAAATCTGTATTTAAAATTCGCTTCAGTGATGTTCATTAGATGTTCAATTGTTGGGCACGACGACGAGTCGAGGTTGACGGCTCTTCTGCCACACTATCGCGAACAACAGCAATGTTTTCCGCAGAACGAGTTGGGCGAGCATGCACAGGTGTTTTCACATTTCCTACAGACGCGCTTTGCTGAAATTTGCGCACAACTCTACCGATTGTGGACACATTGTGCACGAAATGCATTTTGATTTGAACGCCCATTTTCGTAAAAGGCTTCAATAATCTTAACGCGCTGCTCAATTGTGTACCTCTCCTTGGTTGAATTTGTCAAACACCGAAACAAAGAAATGTCAAATTAAGTTGGGCACAAAAAACTTGACGTTAAGGTGTGACTCAAAATTAACATCGTGTATTATGGTTGGACCACCCTTTATTTGACACAGTACTTTTTCATTTCGTCTACAACAGTTGTTATGTGAAGGTCTTTATGAATTTCCGTGTTTGGTACGTACCATTCTGCGTTGGTAATTGTTCTTAAGATGCTGTTTTGTGTACGTAGTTTGAGGTTTTCGTTTGATGTTTGAGGTTTTCGAAGTGCCCCATAGTTGCAGCCCATATGTCCAGATAGGTTTAATCATAGTTTTGTATATCAGAAGTTTATTGTCTATTGACAGTCTAGGATTTTTACCAACCATCCAGTAGCATTTTTGGAGTTTGTCTTTTATTTGTTTATTTTTTTCTACAATGTGTTGTTTCAATGTTAGTTTACTGTCAATAACCACACCTACTCGTAGATATTTGGCGTGATCGCTGATTTTTATATTCTTATTGTTAATTGTTATAGGAGGTAGGTTATCAATTTTTCTAGTGGTGTAGATAACTTGGATAGTCTTTTCTTCATTTTTTTGTATACCCCATTTTGTGAACCACTGTATTGTATTATTTCAATGGTTTCGTAGTTTGAGATTTACATCACTTGCGTCTTTATCAGATTACAGTATGATAGTGTCGTCTGAAAATAATGCTAGCATGGAGTGTTGCAAACTCGGGGTAGGTATGTCTGCAGTGCATATTAAGTAGAGTTTTGGTGCCAAAACGCTACCCTGGGGAACGCCAGCTTAAACTATGTGCAAATTAGAGTAATCTTCCTGGTGTTTTACATAGAAGTGTCGTTGGTCAAGATAGCTTTTAAGTAGCAGGTAAAAATCTAATCTAGTTTGTAATGTTGTCCCTTGTGTCAGATTTTATTAAATGCTTAAGATACGTCAAGAAATACTGCTGAGCAGTATTTTTTATTGTCTAAGTCATTTGATATTTTGTTTATTACCCTACGTGTTTGTGGTATAGACGAGTGATGTTGTCTGAACCCGAATCGGTGATTCGATATAACGTTTTTGTTGTCAAGTATTGGTTGTGAAAGTATACCCGATAATAGTGGATGGAACAGATCCAAGGTCCAGCGGAGGTTTTCGGAGTTTTCTGAAGTGATGGTTATTTGGAATTGTTGCTGAGTTGGAGGAGATCAGGGTTGATCAGGAGATCATGATCAGGAGGAGTCAGAGGAGATCGCTCTATGAAGAGGACAACCAGACGAGTTATCAATGTGAGTTTCATTATCGGAAAGCCCATTTTGATGACGAAAGGTTGAAGTCGCCAGATGATGATAATGTTATTGGGGTCAGCAATTTCAAGTATGGAATCTATGAAGTCAACGGCAAGTTGATAGCAATAAGTGACTTGTGAGAGACGAAAGTTGCACCTACCAAGGTACAGCTTCCGTTTCAGGATTGTTATTAAGCTGAAATCAATTTAGTTACTGTTCAGAAAATTCATCATCCACACATCCATATTTTCACAATTTAAACCCAAATGTGTAAGCCATAACTATTATTTTTCCTATTACTGAATAATTTGATTAAAACAAAGGTAAACAAAAATCACATCTAGGCAATTTAGAAAACACCAAGGTGAGCCTAGGGACACATATACCACCATTAAACTGCCCCACAAGTGTACATGCAAATCAGTGGGTTGACACGACTGGAGATCACCGGTGTTGTAAGATTAAGATCAAAAAAAAAAAATCTCGAGCATGCACGTGTCACAACACAAAAAAAAAAAAAAAAAAGGCAGGCCGAAAAACAATTGGTGCAAACAAATGCAAAAACACCAGCATTTGATTGGCCTCAGCGATGAAGTAATCCCAAACCGGGAAGCCTGTCGCTACTTTCTGAGGTCAAACCGGCGGACCCCACAAGCGGACCAGTAGGAATGCAGTTAAGTGGGAAGGTTATGGTCCTACACTTCTGACCATAACAACGCCAGAAACAGTAAAAGAAGAAGAAGACTGAATAATTTGATTAAACCTTAAAAATGTAACCCTTTGTACTAAAACTACATTCTTCTACCAAATTTTATGTACTAAAGCTAAGCTAATGATATTATGTCAAACAATTCTGGCAGTTTGAATAAAGCTGTTGATATGTTAACAGTTACCTATGCCAATTTGAAAGGTAGGTGGTGGAGAGCACTGTCGAGTATATCAAGATATCACAGTTCACGCTGTTCATATGGCTGCACCTACATTATGTTGGCTCATACATATGATTTTAGGGATCCAAAGGTGTTAATAGCTTTGCTAGATAAGGCAAGATATAATTTGCCATCGACATACGGAATTTGATTGATGTCGATAGAACCAGCATTTAGCTTAGACACTATGAGCAGAATTAATGGGCTCAAGATCATGCAAAAAAATAGCGGACTAAAAAATATCGGACTCACCTTGAAATATTCTGTCTCTTACAGGAACACCCCTTTCATCTTTGAATTGTTTATACTTTTATCAATCTTACATATAAGGTAGCGCAAAATTAATCATCCAATTTTATATTTGTATTACTTTTCTACTAAATAAAGAAAAATGATTTTAAGTAATAGAAATCTTTATTTAGATCTTTGCAATTTTTTTTTGTTGTGTCGAAAGATAGCCGTTCAGTGGCTATCTCCAGTGTTGATACACATTTGTACCCGTTTTATCGCATTTTCCATGACATTTCTGTCGAATATTCTCCTTAAGATCTGCGATTGTCTGAGGCTTGTTGGTTTAAGCCCCATAGCCCCAAAGAAAGAAGTCTGGGATGGTTAAATCGGGCGATCTTGCTGGCCATGTCAAATCGTCAAAACGGGAGAATATGCGACCAGGAAATGCTTCCTTCGCAATATCCATTGTGGCTCATGCTGTGTGTGCGGTTGCACCGTCTTGTTGAAACGACATGTTCACTTAGCCCGGCTCATCCGATTCCGGCAGTAAGAATCGTTTATCATGGCCCTGTAGGGTGCGCCAGTAACAGTGACAGTGTTGCCGATGGCGTTCTCAAAAAAATACGGCCCAATCACTCCGCCCGCGTGAACGCCGCACCACACAGTGGCTTTGAGTGGATGTAATGGCTCTTCGCGCATCACACAGGATTATTTAGTGCCCCAGAAACGAAGATTGTGCTTATTGACCGCTTAAGTGAAAATGCGCCTCGTCGCTCATGATGGGTTTCAACACAAAATCGTCCTGTTCGTTGTTCAAATTAATTTTTGATTTTTTGATTTTTGATTATTGTGATTATTTATTCTTAATTTCTTGATCAACATATATAGTTTTATCTGCAAAGCCGGAAGGGCTTGTCTGCAGATGACTGGTTGCAAAAGTGTACATCATTTTACATGTTGAGTTTTCTTTATATATTTACACGCATATCTTTTAGGATACGATAAAAAATACAATATAATTTAAATATGTATAATTAAAAGTGGAGATACATTTAGATATATAATACATAAGTATTTGTTATTTAGCCAAAAAAAAGAAAAAAAAACTTTTAAAAATACTATTGAAAATGAACACTTATGTACATATTTCGATACATTTTTTTAACTCTTTTTAGAACTTAATTTTTTGTGAGATTTCGAAATTCTTGAGGGAGTTAATTTAGTATTGTGGGAACTACAACGTTAAGCGTCCTTCGAGCATACTCGTTCCAATACCTTGGGATTTCGTATATATGCTCTTGACGCCTTCTCGTGTTTATTGATTGCTGCGTCAGGTCCCTTTAGTTGCTCTCATTATAATAGTTCACCATTATTTCTAGGTTATATATTTGACCGATGTTCAAAAACTTTGACTGTGGTTGGACTTCGTTTCTACATATTTCTTGCTCCTTGTACAATTTTCTGCAGCCGTTCAAGCGATCTATGTAGGGTTTGCATTTGGGATGACTTTCCCCACGCTATTATGCCATATCTCAGATGGGATTCCACTAGACCGAAGTAGCACTGTTTAAGAACTGCTTCTGTGCAAAGGTTGCGTAGATGAAATAGAGCGTAGGCTGCCTTACCTAGCTTCTTTCTTAGTGCCTCAATGTGGTAGCTCCACTTAAAATTGTAGTCGACCGTTAGCCCAAGTTACATGTACGTTGATACATTATCGATATATGCATTACAGTTATCATCTTCCTTTATGTTTTTACAACTGTTTTTATGAAGACAGTCTATGTGATGTATTTTTATTTTCAGCTTAGTTTTTGGGATATGAGCCGGACGAATGTGAATTACCTTTGTCTTCAGTGCGTTAATGATTAGTCCATGCCCATCAGCTTGCTGCCTCATTTACGTTCCTATGGCTAACCACAATCGCAGTGGCGTCCGCATATGCATATCCCTTCCTATACTTTAATACCGACAACAGATCATTGACACTTATAATGAACAACAATGGGCCCTGTTTCGATCCCTGTGGGACACCATATACAGAATTTTCTTCTTCGCTAATGGCATCTCCGATTTTCACCACAAATTTTCTTTCGCTTAGGTAATTTTCAAATGTTCAAACCAATAAGGTGCCTCGTACAACAATCTTTTCTAGCTGCCTCATTATTTGTCTGTGGCTTGATGTGTCGAAGGCTTTCTTAAAATCTATGAATAGAACCACCGAACTGTGATTTTTGTCCAGGCTTTGATATAATTTGTTCGCGAAATCACCTAGCAAACGACTAATGCTTTTGTTTTTGCGGAAGCCGAATTGGTTGCTATTTCAGATTTCATATTTTTCCACATATTCGTTTAGCTTTTTTGCTAGCACTTCTTCCATAACTTTATCAACAGCCGATAGAATGGAACCCATGGTGCCAACATTTCTGCATCTGTCTTCAGATCCCTTGGTCTAATTTGGTCTATTCCGGCAGTCTTGTTACATTTTAACGAGTGAAGGATATTTTTTATTTCCGCAACTATTCCATGTTCTACGTACATCGATTGTTCCACCCTATTTGAGTGAACAACAAACATTTTTTTATTGCAATCATGCACTATCTTTGATTATTCCGATGATAACGTGGTAGCGAATTTGTTTGCTAGGTCTTTGAAATTTTCCTCGCCTGCGAAGTTATTTTTCATAACTTCTTCCAGATTTCTTTGTTTTTCCCCTAATATTGCATTCATCATCTTCCAAGATTCTTTCGGGTTATTTTTGCATAGCTGACATTTTTGTTTATAGAAATTTGATTTTATTCTCATTATTTTTTTGTTTACTTCGTTACGATATGCCCTGTACGCTTTGTGGTAATCTTCATTATGTATGCGTCTATTCCCCCCCGTTTAACCGGGAGGGGCAATTTTCTTAAAAAATTGACTTAATTTGGAAAAAAATTATTAAAAATCAACAGTTACATCCACAATGCCGTGATATACTAAAAACAGAAAACCAGATGCAAAAATGTCTTGTAGTTTTTGAGAAATTAAAAAAAAAACCCGAACCATTTTTTTTTCTAAGAAAAACCTTTTTTTTTTTTGTTTTAACGCGGCTGGACTTGTAGGCAAATTAATGTATGAAACATTGACCTCTTTTTTATTATTTTTAAAAAATTCGGAGTTTTATGAGGATACAATAAAGTGACACAGTATTGGAATAACCCTGCAATAATCCATTATTTTCATTGATAACGCCTGAAAACTGACCTGTCGATTTCGTCTGGGTCCGCCCGCCGCCGATGGGTTCTACCCGCTAGGACTTTAAGACAATAAAACCGCAATTTTTCTTTATTGAAAAACAAAATATTTACAACCCAAATGTAAATAAAAGGCCTCTCATTTTTAATAAAAAAACATTTCCAAATTGGATGTTAACTCATCAACACATTACGATATCAAACTCATACTCTCGAGAAGAATTAACGGACATACACTTCTGCTACGGTTTAGCTAATGGTCGAGATCGCGAAGCCGAAAGACTCTACGCTGAAAGATATCCCAATCGGAGGTGTCCCAGTCGTAGCATGTTTTCAAGAATCCACCGACGTCTGCGAGAGCACGGAGTGCTAGAGCATCGAAGAAGCGAAAGATCAGTTACAGATGGATCAGGAATCTTAGATGGAAAAAAAATTGGATTTGGTCCGACGTAATCCCTCCCTTAGTAGAAGGAGGATAGCTATTATGCTCGGAGTGCATATCAAATCTAGAGTATGGAGAGTGCTCCATACCAAAAACTTACACCCGTACCATTTTAGGTCAGTTCAAGAACTCACCTCAAACGACAAGTTTTTGAGAGCAGAATTTTGTCGATCATTACTTCGAGATGAAACTGAACGAAACTATTTTGCAAGGATATTCTGGACGAACGAAGCACAGTTTACCAGAGATGGGGTTACTAACTTCCACAATTTGCATCATTGGAGTAGCACCAATCCACACAACAAAAAACAAAATAAATCACAACACCGCTTTAGCTGTAATGTTTGGCTTGGTATTGTTGGACAAACTGTAATCGGGCCCCGGTTTTTGAATGCCGTTATTAATAGAGAATCATACCTGCAGTTCTTACGAGACCTTTTGCCCGATTTGATGGACAACGTTCCTTTGGCCATAGCAGATAATTTAATCTACCAGCAAGATGGAGCACCAGCAAACTACAGCTTACGGGTTAGAAACTGGCTGGATGATCATTTTAGTGACCATTGGATCGGAAGAACGGGCCCCACGGAATGGCCACCAGATTTAACTCCTCTAGGTTTTTATATGCGGGGATTCATGAAGAATTATGTTAAGAAGTGGAAATATAGGATCCGCCAAATAACTTTTTTTTTTTTTGAAAATGCTATAAAAAAAACTACTGAATATTTTCTCAAATTTCTTTTTTTATTTGAAAGCACAATCCTTCCGGTTAATAATGGAAAATAATTTCATTCAAATGGCTGCCTCGGCTGGCCATGCAGTAGCCTACACGATCCGTCCAATTTTTAAGCACATTATCGATTGTGTGCAGCTGTATTTCACCAATGGCTTCACGAATATTGTCCTTAAAAGCGCCAATTGTCTCTGGCTTGTCGGCGTAACACTTGCACCCCACAAATAATAGTCCAACGGTGTCAAATCGCAGCTCCGAGGTGGCCAAACGACATCAGCTCTGCGGCTGATAATGCGATCTTCAAAAACAGGGCGCAAAACATCGAGTGTAGCTTCGGCTGTGTGGCACGTAGCACCTTCCTGTTGAAATCAAATGTTGCCAATATCCTCCTCTTCAATTTTTGTGAACAAAAATTCGTTCAACATGGCCCGATAACGATCGCCATTGACTGTAACGGCCACTCCTTGCTCATTTTCGAAGAAAAATGGCCCAATTATGCCTCTGGACCAAAATCCGCACCAAACAGTGGCTCGTTTTGGGTGCACCGGCTTTTCAATGTATGCGTGCGGGTTTTCTGTGCCCCAAATGCGACAATTTTGCTTGTTTACATACCCGCCAAGATCAAAATGAGCTTCATCTGAAAAGATGATTTTTTTGGCAAAATCGGCATCTTCTGTAAGTCGATCGCAGGCCCACTTAGCGAAGCGTTGTTCAAGCGTATACACAACCATATTCGTTCAGCGGAAGGATAAAACTAATTATCTGTCAAATCAGACATGAGCTAAGTGTTACCATTCACGAAATAAGCACTACCTGAAAAAAAAAAAACGTTAGATGGCGGACCCTTTAGTATCTTTGGAACAACTGAAAGAACGGATTGTATTCGGTGGAGTCAAATTGCAGGAAAATTTGTCAAGCATAGACTTATGTGCAGCCATTAGAAGGAGATATAATCTTTGCCTTCTAAAAAATGGGGATCATATTGAAAATTTATTATAATAAAACTCCGAATTTTTTTAAAAATAATAAAAAAGAGGTCAATGTTTCATACATTAATTTGCCTACAAGTCCAGCCGCGTTAAAACAAAAAAAAAAAAAAGTTTTTTCTTAGAAAAAAATGGTTCTTGTTTTTTTTTTTAATTTCTCAAAAACTAGAAGACATTTTTGCATCCGTTTTTTTGTTTTTACCTAAGATCTAATAAGAAAATTAAAATTTTGAAAAAAAGTACTTAATTACATATAGTTTTAAAAAAAAATAGTTTGAAATTTTTTTTTTCAAAATTTTGAGTTTGAAAATTAATTTCTCAAAAACTATTCTTTAAAACAGCTTCGTTTAAAAAGAAGATGAAAGAAGAGGTTTCTGGCTTTACAGAAAAGAATATCACGGCATTGTGGATGTAACTGTTGATTTTTAATAATTTTTTTTTTCCAAATTAAGTCAATTTGCTAGAAAATTGCCCCTCCCGGCTAAACGGGGGGAATAGACCCCCCTCCCGTACGATTTTTTTCTTGTCTTGACCAGACCTACACGCTCTTGCTTTTTGGCACACTGCTCGTGGGACACCCTGTATATGCGTTGATTTGCCTATGCTGGATTGCATTCTTATTTGTTGCGTTGCATATTTCTCTACACTTCAGAGTCGTTTTTTGTTTTTCTTATTCTATGAACAATTTCTTAGTTTGTTTTTTGATAAAGCTTACAACTATAGTTTTCATTTGATTATTTTTCTTGTCAGTGTACGAATATGTGCTCGACATTGGAACATTTTTTATTTCTATTTTTTTGCTAATTTGTTTTTGTTCTAGCGTATTGACCTGAGTTTGAAGGTGACTTATTGTGCATCTTTTGTTTCTTGTATTCTTCTATTTCTTTCGAAAGTGTTTGGAGTAATACATTGTTTTTCGCAAGTGCGATATTGATTTCCTCATAATTGTTTGCTGTAAACTCTACTGTTTTAACGTATCCTTCATTGCTTTTATCTCAATAAATTCTTTTTTTATAGAACAATTTTCGTGTTGTGCGTCATTGGCGGAGATTGAGTATGGAGATTGTTCTGTTCTGAATTTTTTGGGATTTGGGCATCCTATTCTGATGGCGTTTTTTCCTTCATCCTGCACGATGTGCATTTCCAGTTTTTCTTCGCATTTGCAGACATTTTCCGAAAGAATTTTGTGACAAAGAGCTGCATTCGAAATGCACAGCTCCGTTGCATGTCAAGCAATTAACAAATTCATCGTCCAGTGGTAACGGATCCTGGCATCTAGTGCATTTATTACTCATCTTACCATGTAAAAAAGTCACTTGTTTATATTAAAGATTTTAAGTAAAAAATAAAAAGGAAATGGCAAATATAAAAAAAAACTTGTTTTGTCTAACTATTTAACTTTTAGATTAATTTTTTTTTTTTCCACCAAATGAAATTTTAATAAGAGCAACCTTTGTTATACGGCTACACTGTTGGAAAGCTCAACACTCATTCGTCAACAGGCATTAACTGATGCGCAGTTTACACTTTGTACGGGAACATGTACAAACCTTTCACAACTCGATGTAGGATCCGTCTGGTGATGCCCAATTGCGTGGCTCGTTGTCTGTTTGATGTTTCTTTGTTTTCAGTGACATCTGCAGCAACAGCTGCGATATTGTCCGGTGGCGGCCACGCTCTGCATGGTCTCCTGTTATTCCAGTCTGTTTAGTCGAGTAGCTAAGCGCAGGAACGTTTGGTCAGTTAGTGCGACGCGAATAGGAAATCGACTTCCAAATCGCAACATATTTTTCCTTTTATGAAACTAACTCAAGATTTTCGAAACCGATATTCTTTCTATTTCTCAATTTTTCTTCTTCTTCTTCTTAGGTTACAGCTCATGAAAAGCCGGAGACAAACTTCTTTAATTTTTTTCAAGCAAATGAACTTCCGGGAGTTTCGCCAGTACGCCGCCAAGGAGAGAAGTCACGAAATAAACATGCTTGAAAGCCTTACTTAACTCAATCTTCCCTTTTATCATCATCCACGCCAAGTTAAAACACCTACATACATGCCTAAGTCCCATTTTCGATAACCATTTCCTCAACTCGGGATTCCTATTAAAAAATCAATCGCATTTATGACAGTAAAAAGCCAGTTCGACAGCGCGATAAATAGGCAGCCCACTGTGCCGTGCACGTGGACGTGTTCTTTCCCAAGCCACCCAATCACTGCTATTACTCGGGCAGTGTTTAAACACCGAAAACCGAACCCCGACATTATCGGCAACATTATTGCCGTTTAACGACATTTCGCGGTCAATACCCCCTACTACCGCGGCACGCGCACACCGCCCGGAATTGAGTTATTATATTTTCGCTTCAGGCCTCCGTCAGCGTTTGTGAAAACAATCTGTCGTTCATTTTGGGTATTTTTAAAATGGATTGTTGCCAGGTATCGATTAAGGATCTTACGGTGCGCCATTTATAACCATCATATATGCCTAATCGCAACATTGGGTGAGGGTATACAAAAGCAAATAACCAAATGGCTGGGCGCGTGGTCGGGCACGGGCTCTTTTGTTTATAGATTCGATTCGCCTCCAATGTAAACAGGAAATAAAGAAATCGATTATAAATGTAAACGTCACTGCCGCAGAATAAAAAGGACAAATGAAATGGCTGGCAGGAGTCGGGATAGTATTCTCTCATATGTCATTAAAATCGGAGCACCCACTCCTTGGTGGTAGTGTGGCATAGGAATCGGAGATTAGAGGAACTGCTGTCGGTTTATTTGTTGCCGCATGAATATTGGAAAACCGCACAAAAGATATTTACCCCGGATGTCCTTCGTACGTGTACGATTCAATATGAGTATCCTGAAGGCACATACAATTGCAGCCAGTTACAGTGCAATGCTAAGCGGATTCTTCCCTATCTCAACCATATTCCAAGTCATTGTTTACAGTGTCGCTCTCTGTATATCTATGGGGAAGAATGGAGCGGGTGGCTACTTAATCTCTGATGGAAAATCTTCAGTAATGATTGCTATTTTTCCGCGCTTGCACGACGTACGTGTGGGACAGGACACACATGGTATGTAACTATGAAAGTAAGGGGCCAGGGCCATTGCCTGTTGTTCGGGTGGGAAGGGAAATGCATTAGAGTCGGATGTTTCAATGAGAATGTGAGGTGCTTGGGATGGGTGTGCATATATATTTCTCCCAAAGGCACTCACGATTGTTGGTTTTCTTTTTTGTTTCCCTTTCAAGCTGTTGGTCGTGGGAGGAAGGGAGATTTTGAATGAATTGCTCTGGTGCGGAGCCATTGAAGCAGCATATTGGAAACATTATTTTCCCGACTTGGTTTGCATAAATGTCGATTGTATCTGGGTCTTGAGAAGATGCATGTGCTGCACTCTTATTTATGAACTTTTATAATGCGCGGTCGGTTGCTTTAGTTCTTAGGCGAGAACTAAAAAGAAATTAGGGCATTTTAAAATTAGAAATAGACCCTTTAACGGAGCCGGAAACGTGGCAAAATCAGAGAAAAAAAATTATTGTTGTAATCAATAGAGGTAGGAAACAAGATTAATGGGTCTTCGTACCCCCAAATTTCGAATATTATAATAAGTTAGATGACAAAATGATATTTGTTGCTGACTGGGAGCATAACTGAGTAAAAGGTGTGAATATGAAAATTCACATTTTCCCAATAGATGGCGCTAGTGGTACATGCTGTTCAGAAATGTCAGATCACACATATACGTCACATGGTAAGCTTGGCCATTTGTTCAGCACTTCCCATTTATGAATTTTCATCGACGTTATATTGTTTTTGTCATCATCATAATGAGGTTCCTCTTAGTAAAAAAAAAACAGGTCCGAATGGTGTCAACCGTGCAAAAGTGTTGGTTTCGACGTAAAAGACAAAAATGATTTCTTATCGATAAAAGAGTTTGAAGACGTAGAATAGGAAGCTTATTAGACCATAACCAATCATGCACTTAAGATGAGGTAGAACTGGTAGTAATATGGTAGATGGCTATATACTGCAGTTGACGAAAGGCTAGAGGATTTGCTTTAGATGATAAGTACGACTTTTTTAAGAGCTTGTGTCAAGTTTCGTCTATCTAAGGTCTAATATAGGTCCGTTTTCAAAAGATGGTTCTGGCTGTTGTAAATATTTCATAGTAACATCTGATCTCAATGGTTTCAGGGAGGTAATGTGAGTTTTATCTGCCAATAACCTTCAATTTATATCACTTTCAGTTTCATAAAAGACATTTTTTATTGTGTTTAATATGTCAAATTTGGTTAACTAAGCAACACTTTCGGGAGGTTTTAATTGTTTTGCTTTAATTGAAATAAAAGTGTAGCTGAAGCGCATCGAATACTTGCGGAAATTTGTGGTGACAATGCTCCACCTTATAAATCATGTAGAAAATGGTTTCGACGTTTTAAAAATTGTGATTTCAGCGTTGAAGATAAACCTCGAAAACAAAGAATTGAAAGCATAACACGATGAAGATCCGATCCAAACGCAAATGGAGCTTGCAGATTCATTGAGAAAAAATCAGCAAGAAATTATGTACGACTAAAATTTGTGGGAATGATTCAGACGTAAGACGATAGGGCTCCTTAAGAATTTTAACCGAGAGATATTAAAATACGATTTTTCACTTGCGAGCAGCTAATTCAAAGAAAGAGTTTTTCACATTGGATTGTGACTAGGGATGAGAAATGAATATTCAGGAACCGAAAATACTATGCTAAGAGTGGTGAGACGTTACCATCGACCTCAATACCAACACCAAATCAAAATTTGACTTCGAACGTCATCCTATGTATTTGGTACGAGTAGCACCAAAAGGCTGTTGTGTACTATAGTATAAGCTTCTACAACTGATCGATCAGTATGGGCTACGAACACAGGCATGACATAACAAAAAAACGAACCGAATTAATTTGTGTTTCCAATAAAATGATTTTGGGTGGTGTGTCGGCCTCTGACGGTAGTGTGTCTGCCTCTGACACACGATGTGCGAGTTCGGATCCCGATGACACCAACGCCATCGAATGTTCATTACGCGGCTTCTCTCCTCGGCGGGGAACTGGCAAAACCCCCCGTAGTACACTTGCCTCGAAAAAGCTTCTCGACTCTCGCCGCATGTTTTCAAGAATCCACCGACGTCGAAGAAGCGAAAGATCAGTTACAGATGGATCAGGAATCTTAGATGAAAGAATTTTGGATTTGGTCCGCCGTAATCCCTCCCTTAGTCCAAGGAGGATAGCTAATATGCTTGGAGTGCCCAAATCTACAGTATGGAGAGTGCTTCATACCGAAAACTTACACCCGTACCATTTTAGGCCAGTTCAGCAACTCACCTCAAACGACAAGTTTTTGAGAGCAGAATTTTGTCGATCATTAATGCTTCGAGATGAAACTGAATGAAACTATTTTGCAAGGATATTCTGGACGGATGAAGCACAGTTTACCAGGGATGGGGTTACTAACTTCCACAATTTGCATCAATGGAGTAGCACCAATCCACAAAAAACAAAATAAATCACAACACCGCTTTAGCTGTAATGTTTGGCTTGGTATTGTTGGACAAACTGTAATCGGGCCCCGGTTTTTCAATGCCGTTATTAATGGAGAATCATACCTGCAGTTCCTACGAGACCTTTTGCCCGATTTGACGGACAACGTTCCTTTGGCCATAGCAGATAATTTAATCTACCAGCAAGATGGAGCACCAGCACACTACAGCTTACGGGTTAGAAACTGGCTGGATGATCATTTTAGTGACCGTTGGATCGGAAGAAGGGGCCCCACGGAATGGCCACCAGATCACCAGATTTAACTCCTATGGATTTGTATGTGTGGGGATTCATGAAGAATTATGTTTACGAAGTGGAAATAGTATCTTTGGAACAACTAAAAGAACGGATTGAAGTCGCTAGAGTCAAATTGCAGGAAAATTTGTCAAGCATAGACTTATGTGCAGCCATTAGAAGGAGATATAATCTTTGCCTTCTAAAAAATTGGGGATCATATTGAAAATTTATTATAATAAAACTCCGATTTTTTTTAAAAATAATAAAAAAGAGGTACAGCCGCGTTAAAATCAAAAAAAAAGTTTTTCTTAGGAAAAGGTGGTTCGGTTTTTTTTTAATTTCTCCAAAACTACAAGACATTTTTGCGTCCAGTTTTCTGTTTTTAACTAAAACCTAATAAGAGAATTGAATTTTTATTACAAAATTAGTACTTAATTACATATTGAAAAAAAATAGTTCGAACTTTTTTTTTTTAATTTTTTTTTTTTAAATTTTGAGTTTGAAAATTAATTTCTCAAAAACTATTACTTAAAACAGCTTCGTTTAAAACCAAGATGAAAGAAGAGGTTTCTGGCTTAAATAACAAGATGAAAGAAGAGGTTTCTGGCTTTACAAAAAAGTACATCACGGCATTGTGGATGTAACTCTTGATTTTTAATAATTTTTTTTCCAAATTAAGTAAATTTTTTAGAAAATTGCCCCTCCCAGCTAAACGGGGATGGAATAGACCCCCCCCCCCCCCTCCCATACGATTTTTTTCTTGTCTTGACGAGACCTACGCTCTAGCTTTTTGGCACACTACTCGTGGGACACCCTGTATATATAAATAAATATATACTTAATATTTATTCTATATATATGTAAAGTAGAAAATTGTTAGGTTAATCAACCCTTATGTTTTACTTATTCAATCTTCTTCTTCTTCTTCTTCTTCTTCTTCTTCTTCTTCTTCTTCTTCTTCTTTTCCTTTTTCCGGCGTTGTTATGGTCAGAAGTGTAGGACTATAACCTTCCCACTTAACTGCATTCCTACTGGTCCGCTTGTGGGGTCCGCCGGTTTGGCCTCAGAAAGTAACGGCAGGCTTCCCGGTTTGGGATTACTTCATCGCTGAGGCCAATCAAATGCTGGTGTTTTTGCATTTGTTTGCACAAATTGTTTTTCGGCCTGCCTTTTTTTTTTTTGTGACACGGGCATGCTCCAGATTTTTTTGTTTGATCTTACTCTTACAACACCGGTGATCTCCAGTTGTGTCAACCCACTGATTTGCATGTACACTTGTGGGGCAGTTTAATGGTGGTATATGTGTCCCTAGGCTCACCTTGGTGTTTTCTAAATTGCCTACATGTGATTTTTGTTTACCTTTGTTTTAGTCGCCTTTTACGACAAGCGCTGCAGGGATATTCTAACCCGCTCTGCACGGAATGATGTTTTATTTATTCAATGTCTCTCGATTATAAAATAATATAAAATAAAAATGGGAATTTGCTGTATGCGGTGATACAACAACGCTAAATATTAATGCGAACAAGAACAACACCCGGCTTAACTTCTGCTCTTACTGCCACACGACTACTGGTGAGGTTCACTGGGAACCCACGACTGACGCTGACAATAGATGTGCTGACACCTGCCCACCAGTGCTGCTACCACCGCATGACCTTTATGACTATGTCACATACATATTACATTTTTTTTTAATTTATGTATATTTATATAATTTTTTTTTCTTTTGTTTTATCCTGTTTTTAGAAATATTGGTTTTATAGTTTTATATATACGAGTATAATATATATGTATTTTTTTTTTTGTTTTAATAAAAACATTTTTTTTTGTCATGAAAAAATAAAAGAGTTGTTCATCGACTCTACGAAGGATAACTGACCTCAAATATTAGGAAAAAACATAATAAAAATATATTTTAGTAAGTTATTTTTTTTAGTAATTTCGATATTTATTATTTTCTTAAACAAAATGTTATAAAATTTATGTAACTATGATGATGATCAGTTCAATGGTTCATCATTTTTAGTGCTTCCAGAAACCACCTCCAAATCAGAATCTGAGCCTCTATCAGAATCAGGTACAGCAGGAATCATCAAAGCAATTGCTTCTTTCGTAAATGGCAAAATGTTTTTTTTTTTTTTGGATTGGTCTCCTTACTGTAATCAGTGAGTCAGAATTGAGTAATAATCTATTTATAATATCAGTGTTGCACTTGACCCTTGAAAATTTTCTCGCGAAATTCTGCCTGTACAGCCGGAAATGTTTATATTGTGCCTCAGCGGCTTCTTCCGAGAGGAACCCAACTGTCAACAATGCCTTGTCTATGACAATAGCACCATGCACCAGGATCCTGTGCATCGTAGGTGTCATAAGATGCCACGGATACAAACTTATATAAAGTTTTGCATTCTCTATGCAATAATCTCCAAACTTGTGCAAATGGACTTTGTGACTACTCGATATGACTTCAAGGATGACTTTGAGTCGGTAAATGGAATTATAATCAACTCCAGTTATTTCCGCAGCTAATTCAGGATTGGAAAAAAATCTTCTACTTGTGTTGCCATCATTGGTACTTCCAAACCCAACTTTCGGTACATCCACTATTAGACCAGTTTCACGTCTAAATTTCTTCTTAACAATAGGTTTGTCAACGTCAGATATTAACTACCACTTTTTTACAGTGAGTTTGTATGAGAGATACGATTACGATATGCTCTCAAACAGATGAATTCTGACGTGCAAAGTGGATAATCCGAATGAAAGTGCGTCTGTATCAACATCTCTTTTGATGGTTAAATCGTTGAATTCTTTCGATGTTGCTCCACAAATGTGGCACCTCATTGTTGACGTGGTCTGTTTGGCGGCATTACATACTCTTGCGTCTACCATTGTAAGCATCGAAGTATATTTTACAGAATATGACATTTCCTCCAGTAAAAAATTAGTTTTTTGTAGGTCCTTGGCCTTTTCCACATACTCAATTTCGTTTTGGGTTATATCCACAGTTTCTTTAACGAATATGATTCTAATAGGGTGACAATAACGCAGCGAGGAAGGGGTTGGATTTTGCCGTTTTGGTATCACATGCCAAACGAAGTGGTACAAACCTACATTGAAAAATGTTATAATCTGAGGCGTTATTTTCCATCTTTTGTTTGAACTGTGCCTGCTGTGATCCATCACAGCTAATGAGTCAGATTCATCTGGTCTTAGATCACGTAAAACATCCTTCAAATAAGTCAGTAACCTCATTGCGGTATGGTTTGATAAATCTTGAAGATTTACATGTGCGCATGTTTCAGTCATGACTCTTCGGATGACCCTTTGGGCGGATAGCAGTCATTTTTTGCTTTTTGTATAATGCTGTAACTATTATACAATTTCTTACTGGCACTTCTTATTATTTCATATTATCGCCGAGTGAATCGGCATTCATCACTTGTGTGAAAAACAAATCGCACACAACATACGTGAATGAGAGAAGCTAGGCTCTGGCTCTTCATGAGCTGTAACGCCATCTAAGAAGAAGAATAAATTGATTTTTGATTGCTTTTACTTTTTCAGAAAAAAAAACTTTTGGCGTTGAACGCACGCCTGGTTCTATTCCCTGAGATTTCTCTAGCCAACATGTGGTGTGCTTCAGAGAGTTATGGAAATTGTATATGTAATTTCAAATTTCTCTCTGCTATAAGAGGGTGGTCCGATAAGTACTTATTCTCACCGCCAGATGGCGCCAGTATCGCAAGAGCAACATACTATCGTGTAGTACATTCTACTAGGCTACTGTCGAAATTTCAGCCGGATCGGACTCGTAGTTTTGTTTTGACCGCGTGTGAAAACGGGAGTGTCCGCGGATTTTAGAAAAGTGGAAAAAGAGTAATATCGGTCGGTGATTCGATTATTGTATTTAGAAGGGAAATCGCGCAGCGAAATCAAACAGCGTTTGGATGCTGTGTACGGTGACTCTTCTCCTTCGATGGCGAGCATCAAAAATCGACCATCTCGTATTGGCAGACCGCCGATTGAACGTGCGCGAGATAGCTGAGACAGTAGGCATTTCAAAAGATCGCGTGGGTCATATCCTGCATGAAATTTTGGGCATGGAAAGCTCACTCCGGACAACAAGCGCAACCGTGAGACCACTTCAGAGCAGTGTCTGACGCTGTTTAACCGCAATCCGAAGGAGTTTCTGCGTCGTTTCGTGACAGTCGACGAAACATGGATCCACTGGTACACACCAGAGACCAAGGAACAGTCGAAACAGTGGACTTCACCCGGCGAACGTGCTCCGAAGAAGGCGAAGACTGTCCCATCGGCCGGAAAGCTGATGGCCACCGTTTTCTGGGATTCCCAAGATGTGATCCATATCGACTATGGAGAAGGGTAAAAGGATCACAGGGCTGTACTATGCCAAATCATTGGGCCGATTCGACGCCGATTTGAAGAAACTACGGCCCCACTTGGCGAAGAAAAACGTGCTCTTCCACCATGATAACGTACCGGCTCGCACCTGCGCCCTCGCCACGACCAATTTGGTCGAATTGGGTGGGCTACGAACTGCTGCTCCATCCACCGTATTCTCCAGATTTGGCCCCGTGTGACTTCTGTTTGTTTCCAAACTTGAAAAAGTCACTCGCCGGGCGGAAATTTCAATCGAATGAGGACGAGGAGGTCATCGCCGCCACGGAGGCCTACTTTGCAGACCTCGAGGAAACGTATTTTTCAGACGGGTTAAAGAACTTGGAGCATCGCTGGGTCAAGTGTATCGAGTTAAAAGGAGACTATATTGAAAAATAAATTGCCATTTCTCCAAAAATTTTGTTTTTCTTTTGTAGGCTAAGTACTTATCAGACCACCCTCGTATATGAGCCATTTCAGTGTTCGGCGTCTGGCAACCTAAGCATTCAAAATGCTTGACCAAGCCAATTTGTGCCATATAAGGTAACGTGAAGCCATCTGATGAGAACATTGTGACTTTATGGGACAGCATTGGAAAATCACCGGCTACGACGGGTCGTTATTGTTCTTAGCAGTTGGTGGGTCTTCGGCTCATAATTCGAAACGATTTAATATTAGTCTCCTGGTCGTGATAACTATGCCATTGCCAAAAACTATGACATAAATCGCTCCACGACATCGCGGTTCGTTGAAAAGTACAATTGGGTAGTCCGCTTCCGAAAACGTCGGAGAAGATTGATAGAACAATTTGTCGCTTGATTAAAAAAAAATCCATTTTCACTAAATTTAAGTGTCCATCCAAGTACGGTTAGAAGAAGAGCTTTGGAAAACGATTTTAAAAGTTACAGGCCCGCGAAAAAGCCAATGATAAAAATATTCATTTGCAGAAACGGTAATTTTGAAATTTTTCGTTTTAAAAGCACAAAGCCTAAACAAGTTGATTTAACAATTATTGGATTAAATTTTAAACTGGTCCATAGAAAAGTGGAGAACTGTCCATTTCAGTGAGGAATCTAAATTCAATTTGGCCAATTCAGATGGTATGTGCACAGTTAAAGGTCGGAAGGGACCCTAAGCTAAATCGTCAGAACTGCAAAATTCCAATTACATGGTGGCGTAATGATGTGAACATGCTACTCAGCCAGTGGTGTTGGACCCTTTCACAAGATTGTGGGGATAATGGATCGTTTTGCGTATAAAAATATTTTAGAAATGCATATGTAGTTCCATGGAATATGGAGCTTCGACGAATGTTTCAGGACGATAATGACCTGAAATACACATCGAAGCTGGTGAAGGATTAGCTGAAAGACAATCTAGTGCAAGTTCTCGATTGGCCGTTGCAACCACTAGACTTCAATCTCATTGAGAACCTCTTTGGAATTCTAAAGCGACGAGTTGCAGCTCAACACTTGAAAAATAAATGAGAGTTGTTCCAAACACTAAAAGCTATAAAAAATGTAAAAAATATGCTCAAGATGTTGCGTTCGTTTTGCACAATGCCATGAATTCCATATTGTGATTTTTGTTATGACTTTTTATTAGGTGAGTTACAATTGCTTTTAAAAATATATTAAGTGCGCAACTAAGTTCTCGCTGTTTATCAAGAGATGGCTCCAGTAGTAAGTGTTGATCAATTGTGACGTATCCAAATCGGCATGAACCAAGCTTAGACATACATATGGCAATAAACCGCTTTAGCACATTAGTTATTTTGTTTTTGCGTCATATACTTTTGGTTGTGTGAAAATGTCTGATTTTGTGCCAAATAATTGTCATTTGCGGGAAGTGTTGCTTTTCTCCTTTCAATCGAAGAAAACGATGGCTGAAGCGCATCGAGAACTCCAGAAAGCTCAGACGCTGATTTCGATGTTGACGACTGTTCGCGTGAAGGAAGGCCAAAAACCTTCGAATACGCTGCTGGGAATTCGGAAAGCAAGGAACTTGATTTCCCTATGATTTGAAGCCAAAAGACGTTGAGCGTCGTTTTTTCAAAGGAATTACATGAGGCCAAATCTGATAAATAGGGTGGATGAGAAAGGATTCCAAGTTTGATTCCATCAGTTTTGCTGTGCCGATTACGAATCAGTAAGCTTATTTACCAAATGAGGCCGCTTTTTTCATCGAAGCGGTTCAATAATTGAGCATAGATGATGTCCAAAAACAGTGACTATGACTTTTCCAGCCGATGGAACCGTTTCCACTTCTTTGTAGCAGATTCACCGAGAGGAATCTACTGTTTTGACTGTTCTTTCATTTCTAGCCGGTAGTGATGGATCCATTTTTAGCAACGGTCACTAAACACCGTAAAAATTGTTCAAACAATGCTCCGAAGTTTTCATTCGATCTCTGTTCCCCTCTGCACTCGTCTCGCCGATAGTTTCTCATCGGGCACCGTTTCATTGAGCTATCCGAAATTTCAGTAACCTATCTTCACGCGGCGATCTGCTTACATGATATCATGGATTTTGTTAATCATATCCTCCGCGCTTAACTCATTCGAATGGCCTGGACGGTCTTCATCAAAAATTGATGTTCAGACACGCTTCAAGGTGCATGGAAATATATCTTTTTGCAATTTTGCTTCAAGCAACTCGGTAGCTCAAATCTGTCCATAGCCAAGAACAATTCCTATATGGAAAAACTGTGAATGAAAGAGGATCAAAAAAAGTGCTGACGAAGGCAGCACTATAAGATCACTTCAAAATTCATACTCTGTGTGTGCATTTCCAATATAACATGTTAATGACATGGAAACAAAAAAAGTTACTGTAAGAGCGTAACTCTTGAACCAGCGCGAACCCTAAACAAAAATTAAAAAAAAATTATAGGCCCAGTATATACGTTCGTACGTTCGTGAACTTTACACTAGAGCTGTCGACGCCGTTGTAGGTACGCTGGTCTCTAATCTCCAAATGTACCAAAGGGAAGATTGGTAGTCGCACCTTAAAACAATTATTTCTTGACGAAGGCTACTCATCTGGAAGTTGTGTCGGATCTCTCGACGCAAGGTTTTCTGGCAGCTTTGAAACGATTTGTAGCAAGACGAGGTCTATGTGAAGAGCTCCATTGCGACAATGGGACCAATTTCGTTGGAGCCTGTAATGAATTGAAGGAACTTCGAGATAAATTTTTCGATCAGCAGACGCAGAATTGTATCTCATCATGGTGTGCAGCTGCTCATATAAAATTCATTGATATCCCACCCCGATCACCCCACGCTGGAGGCCTGTGGGAGGCAGCTGTCAAGTCCGCAAAATCTCATCTCTACAAGACAGTAAACCAGGCATTACTGACATATGAGGAGTTTTCCACCGTCGTTGCAGAAATTGAGGGTGTGATGATTCACGACCTATTTGTATCTTAAGTTCAGATCCAAACGATGAACAGGTTTTGACCCCCGGTCATTTTTAATTGGCAAGGCTTTAAATTCAATTCCAGAACCTACTATCCAAGAAGAACTACCACTGCTCAACCGATGGCGAATACTTTCGCAAATAAAGCAACATTTTTGGTCGAAATGGTCGAAGGAGTACTTGTTGGAGATGCAAAAACGATCAAAGTGGAAGACTGAAGTTGGGAATGTGAAGATTGGTACCGTAGTCCTTGTTGCAGACGACAATTTACCACCTCTACAATGGTTGCTTGGACGAATAAAGCGTGTCGTTCCTGCTCCAGATGGAAAGGTTCGAGTTGCCGGTATCAGAACCAAGGGAAGGATATTACGACGACCGATTCATCGCCTGGCACCTCTTCCGAATTGTTAAAGTGCCTTTTCTTCGAAAAATCCTTCAAGGCAGGCAGTATGTTGACGCTACACATTTTTAAATTATAATTTAAAAATAATTATTGAGTAAATACAAAAATTAAATTAATTAAGTCTAATAGTGTTGATATTTTGATACCATAATAATAATAATTCTACATTGTAAACACTGGAAATTTGAAACATATCGAAAACATATTTGAATAAAGTGACCACCAGGGGCTCTGGCGGGCCTCTTTGGTCTGGAAAAGTAATAGAGGACGGATCGTGTTTGATTAGAGAAGAGTTTTTGTTGGCCGCTTATCGACAAGTTATATTATATATAGTTTGGATATAAGATTTACGAGGATTTTTGATTAAGCAAAATGCGAAAACCCCAAACGAAACGGACCAGATGGACCGCAATGGCTTACGAAGAAAAGGAAAAAAAAAACACAAAAGTTCCCAATCTAAAACGCCAGTGTTCTTTAACAGATTATATGTAAACTTGTTAAAGATTATAAGTAGACAATCACCCAAATGGAAGTATATGGTTGAACGGAAAATGGTAGGTTAACCTCTGACGCTGACATGATATACATAGATACGAGTACGAGTATTTTATTTTGTTCATAATTTTACAAATGTGTGTATTGTCTCACATTTTACATAGTATTGAAATGTTTCTTTTTTCAACTGCAGCATTACCTGAAAGTAAGTAAGTGGATAAATAAACAAACATGAATAAATAAGTATTTAATTAATAAATAAATAAACTTTGAGCAAATAAATATATAATGTAAATAAATATATAAATTATATAAAAACTTATTACAAACTGTAATATACGTTAAGTATAATTAAATAAAAAAAAAAATTATTTATTAACAAAAATAAAAGATTGCATAGTAATTTACATTGCATTTGCAAGTATTCACAATTCACCTTGAAAATATAAAGTTTGTACGAGTCCTTCCTAGGAGATATCAACTAATAGAGTGGTGGGTGATTTGTGAACTTAATAGAGTGGTGGGTGATGATGAACTATACGCTATCCTGAGGTGCGTCAACCTAAATTAAGAGACTGGCATAAGAGGTATAACAACCCATGTCCTGCAGGGACTAGCCAAAAGAAACAGGGCAAATTCTGGTAGGTACCATGGTACAAAGGCATAAACGGCAACGAAATGGCCGACTAACCCGCCAAAAAGGATCCAGCGAAAGGTACATAGGTGTCGAACCTTTTTGCTGAATTCCCAAGTCGAAGATTAATTTTCTATAAGAAAAGTGGTAAAAATCGCAACACCTGCACTTTTGGAACAGCGTTCAAGGACTCCGACAATCGAAGAGATTCATACGCCCCCTGAATAAACACTCTATCAGTATTCTCAAATATAATAGAATCGACATCAGAAGACTGATCAGCTACCTTTCGGGACACTGTAGTCTGAGAAATCATCTTTACAAAATTAACCTCTCGTCTGAAACTGAATGTCGACTCTGACTAGAGGGCGAGGAAACTGCAGAGCACATATTATGCGAGTATGCTGAACTCTGCCATCTTAGGAAGGGTATCCTCCTCAGAGAAATTATGACTTCTGAGGGGATCAGCTCAGGTCCTACGAGAGCCATCCTCAACTTCATTTAAAAGGTGGAGGAACTTCTCGCCTAATCGGCTAGCTT
Organism: Merodon equestris; assembly: GCA_958301585.1. Classification (NCBI taxonomy): domain Eukaryota; kingdom Metazoa; phylum Arthropoda; class Insecta; order Diptera; family Syrphidae; genus Merodon; species Merodon equestris. The sequence goes on from OY284416.1 coordinate 60,428,221, forward strand.
ATGTTAGAAATAGCCCCCTATTTAAAAAAAGAAACAGAAAAAATTGGAAAATTTTGGAGATCGGACATCAATAGATTATAAAGTATTGGGCAAACGACAGATTCTTGGGGTACGACAGACACTTGAGGTACACCAACATTTTAAATTTTAAATCTTGAATTCTACAATATATAGAAATGAGAAAAAAATATTATGTTGTTTATAATACCGTTGTACCACTTGGAATCAAAAACCTTTTCGAAATAAAATAGTATTGGGAGTGTAGATTAATTCGGTCCGTTTTTTTTTTTATTTTTTTTTTATTGAAAAAACGAAAAAATACATCACTGGAAAGCATTGTCCGTCGGAAGCGACTACTTTTTCCCATCTATCTGGTAATTTTCGAATACCATCTCTAAAAAATGAGTCCTCTCTGGCATCGATCCAATCATTGAGCCATTCTTCGGTTTCTTCAAAAGACCCCTCAAATCGTTTTGCATCCGTCGAAAAAGCCAGTAGTCGGAAGGAGCAAGATCTGGAGAATACGGCGGGTGGGGTAAGGCCTCCCATTTGAGCGTTTCCAGGTAGTTTTTGATCGCTACAGCCCCGTGGGGCCGAGCGCTATCATGTTGCAAAATCACCTTGTCATGCCTTTCGGTCGTTTCTGGCCGTTTTTCACGCAATGCACGACTCAAACGCATTAGATGTAGTCGATAACGTTTCCCATCAATGGTTTCGCCTGGTTTTAGCAGCTCACAACCACACCCGTCTGGTTCCACTATATGCAGAGTATGACCTTTGAACCGTGGATGTTTTCTTTGGCGTCGATGTAGACGATGATGGAACGGGTTCACCAGGCTTTGCATAGTATTTTTTCTTCTTGGAGTATATCCACTGTTCATCTCCAATCACGATCCGGTGCAAAAATCCCTTCCTTTGATGTCTTTCAAGAAGCAGTTCCCGAGGTGAAAAATCGCCTTTCGACATCTCTCGGTTTCAACTCGTACGGCACTCAATTTCCTTGCTTTTGAATAAATCCAAATTTCTTTAACCGAACGGAAATTGTTTGCTGAGTCACTCCCAACGATTCTGCGAGTTCACTTTGCGTTTGGCATGGATCTTGATCCAGTAAAGCCTCCAATTCCTCATCTTCAAACTTTTTGGGCTGGCCAAGACGCTCTTTGTCTTCGACGCTAAAATCACCACTTTTGAAGCGTCGAAACCACTCTCTCTCGGTCAGAGCAGATTCACCATAAACTTCTACAAGCATTCGATGGGCTTCAGCTGCACTTTTCTTCCAATTAAAAAAGAAAATCAAAACTTCCCGCAAAAGCTGTTTATTTAAGACAAATCCGGACATTTTCGAAGAGGCAAAAAACAATGTTGTTGACAGAAACAGACGCTGATGCACACTAATTATTGTTGACAGATGTCACACCTTCCCAATGAATTAGGTAATCGCTTCCAAGATCAGCCACAACTTGCAGTTGGTGCCATCTTTTGAAAACGGACCGAATTGTTTTGTACCCCCAATACAATGCAATTTTATTGGCTTACCAAAAGGATGCTTTTGACAAGATTACGTATTCTGAGAACTAGGTGCGACGTTCCGTGTCTACATCTTAAGCCGAAATCCCTGATCATCAATTACCTTAACAATTTTGCCTTTAATTATCTATTCATAGATCTTACTCAAAGTGCGAAGCAAACTTATAGACAATAAGTAGCTTAGTGGGTTATTGGGAGGCTTTTATCACGGGTGAACTTCATAAGCAGGCAACGTTTGGCGATTATTTAAAGTGAATACCGAAAATCTGAATGGGTTGTCCCAACTTTAAAAGCACTTACACCAATTTTCAGGCTTAATAATAGTCCCACCAGACAGCTTGAGCGGGATAAAGTGGATAACTTCGAGTAAGCATATTCACTCTTTAATGTTCATATGCCAATAAAACAACAAAAATATCGTATAAAACTTCAGCCAAAATCTTGCCAAGCCAATCATGCAATCGGTATTCCCAGATATTCCCAATTCCGTGGCTGTTCATAGGAACTGGGAATATTTATCTTTGTCAATATTGTGGAGAATTTTGCGTAAAGATCTCAGCTTACACCCTGTCAAAATCAACTTAACTCAAGAACTAAAGCCTCCTGAACATTTGAAGAGACCAAACTTCTCCGAATTTGCTCTGCAAAGGTTTGAGAAAAATTTTGAATTCCATCATGATCATCATCATGGGACTCATTTTTGACTTAACGAAACTCCATTATACATAGTAAATATATCAACAATGTGTGGATTTTATGCCGGAACTGTGATTGGACGTTTATTCGTCGATGAAAATTATCATAATGTTAAGGTCGATGGATAGAACTGGATGGAGTTGACACCACTGATTACTGGTAGTTCCAACAAGAGGTTGCCACACATGCCACATAGTACATCAAACAATAAAGCTATTGAGGGGGATATTTGGTAATTGTACAATCTCGAGAAATGGTTCAGTTGAATGAGCTGCTCGCTCATGGATTCGACGCCGTTTAAGCCGTAATCTTTATCTTACTCCAAGAACCCAAGAATGTTAAAGAAGCAAACACAAGAAGATGAATGGAATAAGTATCGGAATAAGTCGAAGAAATGATATAAGAATGATACAAGTCCTTCTGCGAAAGAGAGCAGAAAGTCCGCTTCGTATGTTTACTGCTTCAGACTCATTTTCCGGGAAATCAGACTGTCATCGGCTCGTTGCACACTACCTCATTGGTAACTGCGACTGAAACGATGAAAACAACTCGGCGTACAAAGCTGGTAAGTTGCGTCACGCGTGGCAACTACTGAGGCCATTGAATTTGCTGTGGCATCTTTCGATGGCTTCAAGTCGCTGGGCACTGAGGGAATATACCCTGTTATGCTGAAAAAAGGTATAAGACGGTTGCTTCCTACTCTGAAAAGAATTTTCACCGCCTGCTTGGCCCTTGCCTTTATACCTATTCCTTGGCGTGCGGTGAAAGTGATCTCTATTCCCAAAATAGGGAAAGAAATTTACTCACTCTCCAAGAGGTTCGGACCAATCAGTCTAACATCCTTGTTGCTGAAAAGCATGGAGAGACTGGTAGAGTTGCACGTGCGCAAAGTTGCGCTTCGAATTTATCCTCTCTCGGACATGCAACATGCTTATCAGCGCGGAAAATCCTGTGAGACTGGGCATTTTCCTCGACATTGAGGGAGCTTTTGATAACGCTACTTTCGACAGCATGTGTACGCTGTTAGACGGCATGGCGTAGATGAAGCACTGGTTTTGTGGACCAAAGCAATGCTTCTACACAGGACATTCATCGCTGATGCCTGCCTCGAACAATGTGTCAAGTCTGGCGTAAACAAGGGCTGCCCTCGAGGTGGCGTCCTGTCTTCGCTGTTATGGTGCATGGTGGTCGACTCTCTGCTCGATGCTCTCAATGCCTCTGGAATCTATGCCCCGGCTTATGCGAATGATGTTGTTGTTCTCTCTGTCGGCTCATGTTTAGCAACTGTAAGTCCCGAGGACTGGTGCACGAGTAATGGGCTGTCGGTTAATACTCTTAGGGCTGATGTCGTTCTCTTCACGAGAAGAAGGAAAAATACTGGCATTACTCAGCTGGTGCTAAAAGGAATTCCCATCCCGATATCCAAGGAAGCTAAGTACCTGGGAGTCATCTTAGAAAGCAAACTTCTTTGGTCAAAAAAGCATGTTGAGTCCAAAATCACCAAAGTGCTGTCAGCTTTTTGGCAATGCAAATGTGCTTTGGTCAATACATGTGTCTTATCGCCCAAAAAGGTCCTTTGCATCTACACGGCAATTGTTAGACCGATAATCTTATATGCATCGGTTGTCTGGTGGAACAGGCTAACATGCAACACGTCGTGGCCTCTTTCACCAAATTCCAAAGAGCGGTCTATCTGAGCTATACGGGGGCTTTCCCCAGTACACCGGGAGCTGCTCTAGATGCTATGATGAATCTTCCACCCTTGACATCCCTTGAGGGTGGTCTGATAAGTACTTAGCCTACAAAAGAAAAACAAAAATTTGGGAGAAATGGTGATTTATTTTTCAATAAAGTCTCCTTTTAACTCGATACACTTGACCCAGCGATGCTCCAACTTCTTTAACCCGTCTGAAGAACACGTTTTCTCGAGGTCTTCAAAATAGGCCTTCGTGGCGGCGATGACCTCCTCATTCGACTGAAATTTTTGCCCGGCGAGTGACTTTTTCAAGTTTGGAAACAAAAAGAAGTCGCACGGAGCCAAATCTGGAGAATACGGTGGATGGAGCAGCAGTTCCTAGGCCAATTCGAACAATTTGGCCGTGGCGAGGGCGGAGGTGTGAGCCGGTACGTTATCATGGTGGAAGAGCACTTTTTTCTTCGCCAAGTGGATCCGTTTATTCTTCAATTCGGCGTCGAATCGGCGCAATAATTTGGCATAGTGACCGTGTTGCCCTTCTCTAGGTAGTCGATGTGGATCACACCTTGTGAATCCCAGAAAACGGTGCCCATCACCTTTCCGGCCGATGAGACAATCTTCACCTTTTTTCCGAGCACGTTCGCCGGGTGAAGTCCACTGTTTCGACTGTTCCTTGGTCTCTGGTGTGTACCAGTGGATCCATGTTTCGTGGACTGGCACGAAACGACGCAGAAACTTCTTCGGATTGCGCTTAATCAGCGTCAAACACTGCTCTGTAGTGGTCTCACGGTGCGACCACGTTGAAACTCGTAAAACCAATTTTTGATGGTCGCCATCGAAGGAGAAGAGCCACCGTACACAGCATTCAAACGCTCTTAGATTTCGCTGCGCGATTTCCCTTCCAAAAACAAGAATCGAATCACCGACCGATATTGCTCTTTTTCCATTTTTCTAGAATCCGCGCACACTCCCGCTTCCACACGCGGTCAAAACAAAACTACAAGTCCGATCCGACTGAAATTAGGCTCATGTCGCCTTGTCCCTTCTTGAAACAGTTGCAACTCTCGAGTTCATTTGGGGGTATTGACGATTTGGAAAGGAATGCCTATTTAAGACGAACTTAACATACACTTTTTAAATTCAATATCAAAAAAGCATCTCCGAAACGTACGTACTTCCTCCGCCGAAAAAGGTATATCGGCCTTCCACGTACCGACGGGAACCTATTTCAAATGATAAGACAACGCGTGGCATCTATGATGATCTTTAAAAGCTAATTAATTTCCTTCTTGGCATTTTTTGGCATCAGTCGGCCAGTCCATGAGCAAACGGAAAATTATTCAGTTGTTATCGGACTTAAAGAATAAAACAAGTAGCTAGCTCTCAGGTGCCTGGATCCATTCAGCCCGAAGTTTTTTGTCGTAAATAATCCGCTTAACCGTGAAGCTTCGCACGTTTGAGAATTTATTTCTTTCTCTACCCGTGCAATACTCTTCCACTTTGGAATTTACATAAAATGTTAATCCTCAACTACGTCAGAGGAGCACACCAAAGAATGTATCGAGGGGATTGAAAGTCCTTGCACTCTTTCGCGCGATGCCAAAACGAAAGTTAAACTGAAACTTTGAATGTGAACCACAGTCTGGATGAATGGATGGAGGTTAAAGCGCGAATGGCCAGCAGTTGGATGGACAGGAACGAGGGAATCACGGCGTAAATCCATGGCATTTTATGTTTACGGTTTTAAGTAGAATTTCCCGGCGCAAAACCAAGGTTCGCTGTGGCATGAAGAGCCCTCCTCTCTCGTCGCTGCGCAAAACTACATATTCCCCGTGCATGAGGTTATTGTTATTCTCTGTCAAGGATTTTCCTTTTTTTTCATTTCGACACCACTATACCCGTCTGACTAACTGCCATACTGAAATGTCGTCTAATTTCCATTTTAATTGATTGCAACTATCGAAATAGCATTTACATAGTAGTCGCACCTTCGATGGCGATTCTAATCAACAAGTTTCGGGGGTCGGGTTAGGGTAAAAGGAATCGGCTCCACGAAATTGCAATAATTATGACAAATTTCCGAATTTGCTTAACGAATAAAAAGCCACTCAGACCTGTCCCGTCCCGAATGAGATGCCATTTCAATGGACAGCAATTTGTGCAGCGCCAGTGCTCTTTGACAACGAACGAGTTTATCTCGAGCGTCAATCGAGCACGCTACACTATAGACGGTCGTCCGAGGGTGCTGGTCGATTCATTTGTATTTGCATATCTGCCATCGAATTAGCCCGTTTGTGAGTGTGTACGGATCAGAGACGGGTGGTGTAATTCAGATCGTAACATAGTGGATTAAAGGCGAAAGGAACGGAGCATATGTGGCCCATGGGGCAGTGCACATTGAGCGCCTCGTGGGCTGGGTGGGGATTGGATGCGTGTTGTAAACTATCTATTCGTACATTCGGTTTTTGGAATTTTAGAACTCGTAGCGTGCGTTTTGTATCCAACATGTCCTGCGGGGTGAATGGAAAGTCTTTTTTGCCATTTCCTTCTTTTTTCGACATCGTTTTCTATTGTTTTTGAGTTTTTTTTTCCTTCGTTCATTTTCGGGCGGATGTTTGAATTTGAAATAGAGTGCATGCTGGACGGTGGGGGCGGATTACATGAAACTCGTTTTTATGGTTCAGCTGGTCTAATTGGATATGTTAGAAGGAATAATTGCGAAATGCAAACGGGATACTCTCACTCTACTCTAGGAACCAAATCAGAGGTCCCTTTTTTTGTCTTTTTGTATTCCATTTCACTTCTTTTCAAAGTAGAAATTCAAAACATGGACCTCGGAGCTTATACACAGGGAAGTCAACTAGAGTTATTTAACTTTTCGTTTAGAGGAACGTGTGCTGGTTTATGAAATGAATACTTTGAGGATTTGACCTTATTAGTCTGTCTCATGAATGACAGATGAAGACGTTATAAATACGGGGAAGTTATGGTCTTCTGAGCATTAATCGTAGTCATTGACCTTACCATTAGTTGATAAATAGTATAAAACTTGGAATCTCTTTAATAAAATACGTAATTGCTAAGGCTAAAAATAAATAAAACCAATATTCATGTATACCGATTAGCCCTTCGCAGTGCAAAATAAGCTCCCATTTACTGGTTGCTATGCTTCCGTCACAGGGATCTAAAATGTGATTTTGCAAGCGTTTGGTTTTTGATAATCAAAAAACAATTTTTATTTCATATAAATCAATGCTTGTCGTTTACTTTATTCAAATGTTGACCACAACTACATGTTAAGTGGTCCATATGGAGGGCCCAATTTTGAATAACATTTTCAAGCCTCTAGTCACGATAAATTGTTCATCGAACTCATTTTTCAATCGGTCCATCGATTCACGTGCTGCGTGACATGATAGCGGGGACCATTGACGGTAAAGCTGTGCTCACATTCACCTCTCATGACGTTCTTCGTTGACACTGGCTAATGCAAATGCAATATTAGTCTCTATGAGTACTCTGCTTGCACGACTTGATGCGGCAATAGCGCCGAATTGGTGCGGTACCATATATGGTCACTACCGCTTGATTTCCTTGCTTAGTAGGTCGAGTATGACGACTATAAAATTTTTACTGAGCACGAATTTTGATAACGAAATTCAATAATTTGTCATTTCGTTGTTGAGTACAAGTCTTTTCTAAATAAAATGGCAATATTAGCTAAGCATGCTTGACTGTGAATCATGCCAAGAATCATATTTAAGCTGTCAAAAATGAAACACTAAAAAACCAAGCAGATGAAATCAACGTTTACATGTTGAAACAGGATAAGCAATATCAGTCTGAAAAAAAAACGTTCTAAAAAGGCTTTTCATAAAAATTATTATTACATTCATAAGCATTGAAATGGGTCGTCTGACCAAGTTTCAAGGCGCTAAAGTTGATAGTCTTGCACACACAAGAATATGAATTTGGCGACAATTCTAGCCAGCCATTCTGCATAATACTGTTTTCGACTTGTGATAATAAAAATGCTTATCAAACCCTTTAAGCCTTGCAAACTAATCCAAAACTGTATATTTGCTGATATCTTACCGAATATGCTTGCCCAGCAAACCTGATCCGTAGTAGGTCAAGATCAAAGCTAATAACCGAAATTAATTTCAGAGGACTATTGGAACTATACGGATAAACAATACAATCCATTAAAAGCAAGTAGAACACACACAAGAATAACAAGTACCGAGTGGCGACCCGTGGGAAATTCCTAAATTCACATAACTTAAACTACTCATCACACGATCTATTATCACATTTTGCAATTTGTTTTCTAAGCAAGAACTGAACCACTCAAGCATTAAGCCACGAAAGCCTGCTTTTCCCAGCTTTTCCGTGAATATTAGTTACAGAGGTCAGCTGTTTGTACAACGGGAGCCATGAAAAGCACGCCGCAAGCAGGGTTGGACATGATACTTCATCTCCTGCCCCTGGATCTATTCATAAAAGGCTGCGCTGCAAAGAGCGCTCTCAGACTAAGGGAGTCCTCTCTGTGGAAGCAAGCCAACTATGGACATGCGGCCATAGTTAGAATAATAGACGACCTGTGCAAGAAACATGGGTTTAGCCTCGCAGCTACGACCGACTATATTTCGCCCCAAAATGACTTCTCTCTCAGAATGCCTATCCTTTTCCCCGACAGAGAAGAGTGGCTATCAAACGCCGTAGACCACGAGATCACTCTCTTCACCGACGGTTCGAAAATGGACACAGACACTGGGGCGGGGTTCTACTCTAATACCATCCACAAACAGGAATCATTCAGACTCCCTGATCTGTGCAGCGTTTTTCAAGCAGAAATCCTGGCAATAGAGAAAGCAGCCAAACACCTACAGGTAACCGATATCCCACCATCGGATGTAACTGGCTGCCTGCACTGAAGTCCATAGAATCCTGTATAACGAGATCAAAGTCTGTCATGAAATGTCGCCCCTCGCTGAAGTCCATCAGACACCACAAAGTCTAACTCTACTGGGTCCCGGGCTGCAGCTCAATCGCAGGGAACGAAAGAGCAGACGAATTGGCCAGGCAAGGGTCTAAACTGGACATCAGCTAAGCGGACACGTCATTGCAACCACCGATCAGCGCATTATACCGGATCATAAACGACACAATCATCAAAGAAGCCAAATCGTCCTGGCTTACAAGAAACGACAGCTACACGACAAGATCATCGTGGCCAGAGCTCAATATCGGAAAAACAAAGAAGCTCCTGGCGCTGGACCGTAACTCGATCCGTATGTTCGTCGGAGTGATCACAGGACACTGTCCCATTGGAGCAATGCTCCGGAAACGAGACTCGGGATCCAGCGATCTCTGCCGGAGCTGCGGCGATGAGGAAGAAACTGAAACGATCCAACATCTGCTTTGCCACTGCCCAGCTTTCCAGAATCGACGCCTAGCATCGCTAGGCCAAAGATTCTTTACAGAGATTGCGGCTAATGCAGACATATCGGATCTTCTAAAATTCATAAAGAGCACGGGGTGGTTTCAGCCACCACGTGATAGGACAGGTTAATTATATGTGTACCCCCACAAATGAAGGGAATCACAATAGGCCTTTTGGCCTTCGAATGGAAGTGATGATTAACCATCACACTCCCCTTCTTTAACCTAACCTAACCTACAGAGGTCAGCTTGAAACAGTTTTCTGTCTCAATATGCGAAGATGAGGGAATAAAATGAGATAAGGCTTCTTCGGCTGATTTATGAAAACCTTCTGAAAACCAAAGTGATATTAAATTTTTCCTAAAAAAAAAACTTCGAACTCTTAACTTTATTGTCTTTTCAAAAATGTTTATGCCTACGGTATAAATGGCATAATTTTTGAGAAATTCAATGTTTCTAGAACCTTACGAAATCATATTCTTCTTCTTCTTCTTCTTAGATGGCGCTACACTCCGATGTGAACCTGGGCCTCAAGCATCTCCGGCTGCCACGTTCTTTTACCAGTTGCTTCCAGCACCCATGGAATATCGTTAGGATCCATTTCATCTGTGTGCGCCACCTTAGATTCTGCAGCGTCGTCCCTCAGGGTTGGATTCAAAGACCCTTCGAGCCGTTCTTGTTGTCCATTCGCTCTACATGGCCTAGCCATCTTAGACGTTGGATCCCGGAGACGTCGTACTAGGCCGATGTCGGTGTACAGCCCGTACAGTTCGTTGTTGCATCTTCTCCTCCACTCTTCGTTTATAAAAATGGAACCATAGATTGAACGCAAAACTTTCCTTTCGAAGCGTTCAAGGGCATCTTCGTCCGTTTTCATTAAGGTCCAGGCCTCTACGCCGTAAACGGGGACTGGGATGATCAATGAATTATATAGGGCTACCATGGTTTTTCAAAAGAGGGTTCTACTTCTCAATTGTCGCTTGAGCCCAAAGAAGCAGCGGTTGACAAGATAATTCTGAGTTTGATCTCAGCGCTGGTGTTGTTGTCGCTGGTCATTGGTGAGCCAAGGTAGACGAAGCCCTTGACCACTTCAAATTTGTAGCCGTCAATTGTGACGTTCTGGCCAAGACGGTTATGCGTCTTTCTTGGATGACAGCATGTATTTGGTTTTACCCTCGTTCACCGAAAAATCCATTTTAGCAGCTTCTGCTTTAATGCGTCAATTTCATCCGCGTATGCAAGCAATTGCGCAGATTTGAAATGAATCGTACCCCATGGGGGTGGTCATGGTGCAATGGTAATCATCACCGCCTGTTGAGCCGAAGATCTGTAGTTCAAGTCCTTCCATAGTCAAGAACAATTCCTATACAGAAAAACTGTGCAACAACATCAGTTGTGAATGAGAGATGATCAAAAAGTGCTGACGAAGGCATAACACTCGCAGCATAGGATCACTTCAAAATTCATACTCTGTGTGTGCACTTCCATTATAACACCTTAATGACATGGAAACAAAAGATTTACTGTGAACTACAACCAACGCAAATTCAGTTGAATCTCTCAAATCATATCTAGGACAACCACCCCCGGAGAGTAGTGAACGAACGTCTTGCACCCCGTCCAGGTTGTGTGACAAACACCATAAGAGCGTACATTCTTGAACCTGCACGAATTATAAGAAAAAAAACCCCCTGTGTTGGCCAGTGAGTCTCATATGATCTTTTCAAGCACGATGTTGAAGAATTTTTTAACATCAAAGGTCTCGGTTAATTCGCTACTTAATGGAGCAGCGAGAATTCTCCATTATCATCCTGCACAATCGGACGAGTTTGGCAGGGATGTTAAAACTAGACATGGCTCCGTATAGCTCGTCCCTATGCACACTGTCACATGCGGCCTTGAAATCGCCAAAAATATGGCGTGTGTCAATTTGGAATTTTTGGGTCTTTTCCAAGATCTGCCGCAGTGTGAAAATTTGGTCTATTGTGGGTTTAAGATCAAGGTTGGACCGTTCTACCCAAGTTTCCACAATCACACTCATGTACCGCTTTAAGTGAATGGAAAGTACCGACGTTTCCTTGGGTCCAGTTTTGAATTTTCAGTCTCCACACATAATTTGGAAATACTACTCTGAGAAAAATCCAAATTATTGATATGGTTCGTAATAAAGTTGAAAATCAGGGACGCCATCGAGGAAGACAACATTCAAACCTGCGTAATCTATCAATGATGAATACAGTTATGGTACCTAATGGATGCCTTATTTATCGCCAAACACGACACCGGCAGTCAATTGCCAACAATCTTCTCTTGCACGGCAACGGGTGGCCTAAAGCAGTAGCTCTAACTCAATAAATACTGTCAACCTTTTGAGAACCCACGTTACTTTACAGAAATTAGGCGACTCACCAGCTTCACAAGACACATAAAGCCGCTTGTTTATCCTGTGTATGGTATAGCCGAAGAGTGGGCCGGAAAAACGATTTCTCGTGGTTCTTATTCGCACCGCAATATTTTGTTCAACGGCTCCTATTTGATTGAATGGTTATGTCAATAAATAAAATCACATGAAGTCACATTTGGGATAAAGTAGACCTGCAAACTTTTGTTATCTTTTTATAAAAAGTTCCTTCCAAAATGATATCATCCAGAACGTTGACAAGAATAAAATAACGGTATTAACTTGAATGATTAGTGAGATAATAATATTGATTTATAATAATAATTTATGATAATAAGACTGATTTCTTAAAAAGAAAAAAACGGCTGTAAAGTTGGAAAACGGCATTTGATGTTCTACTAAATTCATTTGGATAGGTCAGTACATATGTACATGAATCAATCTTTGTGGTTTCAAACCACGCAGGCTTACCTAAATGCTAGGTGCTTGTTATCGCTCCAAGGTTCGAGAGAGTTTCGTGTTAAATATCTGTTGTCTTACGAGCTGCTGCGCTGGATATAAGCCAGCTTGATTTGTAGACTTGACGATATACTGTAAGTGGCAAAAGTAATTTAAATGAGTGCTTTACGTGTAAAGAGTTAAAACAATGAGCAGCAGAGACAAATACCCTGACGAGAGCGCTCCCTTCGAGTTCCTCCATCCCACCGTCGAATAGGGCCCATCAGACGATGGGAGTTAATCAAATGGACGATATAACTAAAAAGACTATGAACAGTACGACACCACGCCAACGGCATCACGACACCACAATCATGTACCGAAACGAGACAATCAACGCACTGCACAGACAGAGAAGTAGACTTCTTATAAGACTCAAACTCTTGTACAGATGGTTTACCGACAGGCGAAACTCGGAGGTCAGGACGGTTGATCAAGTGAGATTACAGAATATCTGTAAGTTCAGATTGGCACAACAGAATTCTCACTGCAACAGCGCGAGTATGTTCAAGACGACAGCTGGTCGCCCAAACTATGACCTAGAGAACAGAGTTCTACTTTACCATTATTACCTTCAAAATGATTTCATTTATTGGCGACCAAAGAACCTTGGTGATGATTCTAATTCCCAAGAGGGGTCAATAAGTCTCCTTCCGAGTATCAGCAAAATCTTCGAAAAGGTAGAGCCCTATCTAAATGGGTTGAGGATAATAAAATAATCATTCCGGATAACCAATTCGGTTTCAGAGCCGGGCATGACATTATTCATGTCGCGTCGAAAATCGTGTCAGATATCAAATGGAACAAATGCAAGAACCAATGCACGGAAAAAGCTTGGAAAAAATTTTCGACACCGTTTAGTTAGTAAGTAAACCACTGTTGTATATGATTTTTGAGATGTCAACCGGTGGGAAATTTGTTGTGAAAATTGCTAAAGTGATTTCTACCCAAAGATTTGAGAAAATTGGCGCTGGTTTTCAATTTTTGGATCGGCTTTCATCCGCTGACGAAAGAAAGTGTACTTAGACACCTTGGGATCTGGCCAGACCAGTATCGGTATTTTGACGTACATATATGTATGTAGATGCTGCTCTGCCAAGGGCTTGTGGGGCTTTTGCTATGACAAGATGGCTGTTTCATTGCGGTCAACTTAATTCCAGGGTGAAGGTAATCTGTTACATGACCTTAATCAGGTCTGTGGTCGCCTATGGATGTCACGTCTGGTTCATTGTGAGAGCCAGCTTAATGGAAATGATTCGGGTGTTCGAGCAACAATGTCTTAGGAGATGTATGGGCTACATAGGACACCAGAATCTGAGTATATATAATAGGGCCAGGAGTGTACAGGTGGATAATTTTCTGATAAGTCTGATTAGAAGCCACGTTGCAAGGGCAATAACCTAGCTAAGGTAAAGTTGTTGATTGCTCTCAACCTGGAGATGCCAGCAACAATCCCTGTTTCAATGTCCGGGTCAAGTTGACATGCAGCCTCCTCGGGGCGCCCTCTGGATAACCCCTTCAACAACCGTTGAGAGGTGAACAAATGTATGCAGCTACAAAAATCCGACCAGACTGGAGGTTGTGTGGCGAGCCAACAATCCGTCCACGTAAAAAAAATCAAGTTATGAATGAGTTAAACGCCACGGATTAACAGACCGATACGCGACGACACTGCACTTAAAACGAACACGATTTGCAAATACGCTCCTTGAATGTGAGAACTCTGTACATCCCCGGAGCTGCTCATAAACTGGAAAGAATCCTCACGCAGTACAAGGCTGATATTACCGCGGTCCAGGGAATTCGCTGGATAGGAAACGGTATGATGAGGAAAAAAGACTGCGACATTTATTACAGCAGTCATAAAAGATTGCACATATTGGGATGCGGATTTGTCGTGGGAAAGCGGTTAAGGTCGAAGGCCGTCGACTTTAAACCTATAAGTGAACCCGGCCGTGATCAACATCAAAGGCAGATTTTATGACATCAACCTCATATGTGAACACGCCCATACCGAAGAGGCTGAAGACCCCATCAAGGAGGACTTCTATGACCTCCTGGACAACGCCTGCGGAGCTTGTCCGGAGTACGATGTTAAAATCGTACTCGGGGACTTTAACGCCGAGATCGGTAAGGAGAACACCCTTGACGGGGTGATCGGAAAGCACAGCCTACACGATACAACAACAGATAACGGCTTTCGACTCACGGACTTTGCGACAGCTCGTAATGAGGTGATAAGTAGCACAAGATTCCGTCGTAAGCGAATCCACACAGCAACTTGGCAATCTCCGGATGGTCGAACCGCCAACCAAAGCGACCATGTGCTCATTGACGCATGAAACTCGTCAAACATCCTGGATGTGCGAACATTCAGGAGGGCAAATGTCGACTCTGACTATTACCTCGTAGCAGCAAGATTAAGAGCTCGACTGTCCAGTATCAGAAAGCTGCACCAACCCACCATGAGGAGGTCCCACAATGGACGGCTGAGCACACCGGAGGTTCCCAGAGTCTACAGAGAGCAACTAAGCGAAAGACTCTGGGTACCTACCACAGCCGACAAGAAACCCGTGGTACGATGGAGAGTATGGGCAGTAAAAGGCAGCAACCAGCGAGGCGTATCAAAAGGCGCTACAGTCAGAAACCAGGGAACCGCAAGAGAAGTATCGAGCCAGAAAAAGGGAGGCGAAAAAACAACTGCGACAAAAGAAAATAATCTTCGCGGCCTCCCAGGTCAAGGATATCGAGGAGTCTAGGAATAAGCAGGAGGCTTCAAGAAAGGCACCCAGGCTCTTCGAAACTGCGAGGGTAATATTTTCAACGACCCGCTGGGAATAGTGGATGTATTTAAGCAACAATTCCAGCAGCTGCGAGTATGACCAAGATCCCACCCAGCATCGAAGAAGTCGGCACAGCTACAAGCTAAAAAACAACAAGGCCACAAGCTTAGATGGCTTGCCATCAGAGCTCTTCAAGCCTGGCGGTGATATTCTGGTAGGGAGCGTACACCAGATCATTTGCAGAATTTGTGAAGATGAAAGCATGCCAGCTCTATTTACCACATCCATAAAAAAGGCGATCCCACCTCTTCCAAGAAATATATAAGTATATCCCTGCTTAGTGTCGCATACAAGATCCTGTCCAGCGTATTGTGTGGACGTCTAAAGCCCTTTTGCACCGCACTAATCGGCAGCTACCAATGCGGGTTCCAGCCCGGCAAATCGACTATAGACCAAACTTTCACACTTCGAAAAATCCTGGAAAAGACCAACGAGATTCAAATCGATAACATCTCTTCATCGATGTCAAAGCCGCATACGACAGCATTCATCGTAAGAATAATTTGATGCGATGGTTGAACTCGGGATCCCGGGAAAACTGATCCAATTGTGTAGCGCCACTCTAAAAAATAAGCGATGCACCGTGCAGCTTGGTTCTAGGACCTCTGAACCGTTTGAAACATGCACCGGATTTCGGCAAGGAGATGCGCTGTCGTGTGACTTCTTCAACCTGGTGCTGGAAGAGATAGTGCGAAGGGCAGACATCAATAGAGAAGGTGCTTTGTTCTACAAGTCTGTCCAGGTGGTAGGATACGCGGACGATATTGACATCATCGCGCAGTCGCGCCGTGACGTTGTGAAAGCGTTCACGCGATTGAAGAACAGGTAAAACGAGTTGGTCTTAAGGTCAATGAGCATAAAACAAAGTACATGCTGTCAAGTAAAAACCAATCCGCCACTCACCATATGGGACAAATCATAAAAATTGACAATTTCGAGGTGGTTAAGGAGTTTGTCTACCTCGGGGCAAACGTACATTTCAAAAACAACACCACAGTGGAGATCCGGCATAGAATCGTCCTTGGCAACCGCTGCTACTTCGGATGGTCCAAACAACTTGAGTCAAAATTACTCACTCGAAGAACCAAAGACATACTCTATAAAAGGCTTATACTGCCAGTCTTGCTGTACAGAGCCGAAAGCTGGACGATAAGCAGGACAGCGGAGCTGACTTTAGGTTCTTTCGAAAGAAAAATTCTGCGCCGGATATTTAGTGCTGTCTGTGAGGAAGGTGAATGGAGGAGAAGACATAACCGCGAACTCTACGAGCTGTGCAAAGATGTGGATGTAGTCCGGAGGGCAAAGATCCGTCGACTATACTGGCTCGACTACATCAAGCGCATGAACACCAACGCCCCAGCTAAGAGGGTCTTCGACTCCGAGCCTCCTGGTTCGAGAAGAAGAGGAGGAACGAACCTCCGGTATAAAGACCAAGTAGTCGCGGATGTTAGACAAGTTAGCCTAGACTGTCAAAAATGGAACGCAGCCATAGCCCAGGCTCAGATCCCCGATGGATCGCTGGCCTGTTAAGTAAGTAACTAGCTTTTCAGCAAGAACGAAAAAAAGAGAGGAAGAACCTTAGATAAAACGATCGAACTCTGCTCTCGTGATCAGAGGTGAACTACCAGTCTAGCGGTAGTCTTAAGAGGTGAGAAAAAAGAGACAAAAAATTATGAAGACTTCTCAATCCCGCAAACTTTTGAATTAAATAAATTTGTAAACCAGTTTGGCCCCACAGTTTATTACGTTGGTCTTGTTCTACCCTCGTCTCCTTGTTTTCATTACAACATTCACCATTGCCACAACACATCCACGTAGGTTACAACATCGCATCCAAATTGCATTTCGCCGCTAAGCATTAGCATACGACTAACCAGCACAAAAAACTGAACATCTCACGAAGGAAGATCATATTTCTATCTAAATCCAACATGTTCAGGCAACCAACGTTAACATCCTTTCCCGCCACGTTGGACATATGGTCCGACCTGAAATACCCCCAACTAAGGAAGCTATTGACTCGTGTACGCTACTCGTCTATGCAAATTGAGTCACTCACTCTGAGCATCCGTGTCAACTAGCAGCATGTTGCCGCTATCCGCCGTCGACTAGCTGACAGGCTTAGGAATTAAGTTTGCACTTCGAGCGCACTTCAGTTTGGTAACAGCAATTAATGTCCTCCCGAGCGATGGATGGAAGCCTTATTATCTGACAATCCGCTCTAGAAAGGTCCTTCGCTCCGCGTGCAAACAATTTTTGTTGAGTGGGCAAAAGAGGAGCGACAGCTTGCACTTTTCAAGTTGCCATTTCCTTTGCGGATACCAACGAGTGGGCCACCAGTCTGACAGACATTTTTCAGCAGTTTTACGTGGCACTCGAGATAAATTAATTATACGACGGTAACCGTCCACCGAACCATCACCACCGCCGGCAACAGTTGAACAAGCCACCCATCCACTCGCCGTTGGGCATAAATGGTAATGAAATAATCGCTAAGGATCTATGCGCTGGGGGGAGTGCGCTACAATGTCGCGTGGTGCAGTCTGCTTTAATGGCAAAACTCCATGGTCGGAGTGCTGTACTTCCAAGTCATACATATGCATTATGGTGGTTCCTTATGTAATCCTGCAACAGTACTTCTCCTCGATTGTTGTTGGTGCAGGCTACAACATCGAAAACGAAAGAAGGAAAGAACAAGAAACGGAGGAAGGGAAATGAGAAGGAAGAAAAATGAATAGAGACATGTAGCTGGAGATGAGATGTTGAAAATTTATTCGAGCATCCATATGCATGCATCTGGGTTGCTTGGTTTGTTTAGTGGATGTGATAAGACAGAATTTATTTTCCCCATGGGTTGAGCTTGCCTCATGTCTACGCTACGCTCACGATTTACGTGGGTTTGTTCCGCGATAAGCTAGCTTCGAAGGCAGTTTTGGTATGGTTACTCGAGTGGAAGTCAGGATGAGGACGTCGACATTTTCATTTCATATTCAACAATTAAGTAATTTTTTCAAGCACTCGCTTTGCCTCACCGTCTGAAGTAAATCTGAGAAGAGCTGCACTGCAGCAGGCTTGAGGATTTTTTCGTAATCTCTGCAGCTTTTTATATTTCCTAGTGTTTGGCTTTAAAAATGTTACTTTATTAAATCTGTTTTTTTTTCGCAAGGCATGACACAAAGAGATGGCTTGGAGATTGAAGGAATTATGAGCGACAGTAGTATGTCGGCGATAGTTCTTTTAGCAGTGTTTCGTTGAAAAGGTTTTGAAGAGCTCTTAATTATGTTTTCTGCTTCGAAGGATATCAAGTTCGGCCAGCTTAATGGACATAAATAAATTTCGTATGAAAACATTACATTAGAGTTATTATCATTTAATTTTCCTTTGTGACACGAACATCAGAAATATTTTTTGGGAAAAATATGAAGTGGGAAAGAATGATGAAAAACCTATAAAATTGGGACGAAAACACAAAATCTTCTAATTAAAACCAAAAAAAAAACCAATTATTTATAGGTAAATAGGAAGAGTTTGAATTAGTTCGTAGCGTTTTATTTTATCAAAGAATTTACTTTAAGCTTAATTGAACAACTAAGATGTTTAAAATACTGAAAAAAGCGACTGTCCTTTTTAAAAACTAAAAACCTGCAACAGAAGGAGCTTAATATCAAGACCCCACTGGCTTTTTTCATACCTATTCACTGAGGGCCACTTGGCTAACAAAAGTACAATCATAAGAAATTACACTAGAATTCACTAGAATCTCCAATTAGAGCCTTTCGTATACGAGACAATGACATGTGGCCGGTGGAAAGAGATAAAATGTTTGCTTCATATGGCTGACTATAATACGTTTTTGAGGCTTGGTCCTCTTCTTCTTCTTCTTCTTTTGATGCCGCTACAGCCCGGAGTGGGCTTGGGCCTCAACCAACAAGCGTCTTCAGCCGGCACTATTCCCTGCCAGCCTTCTCCAATTTCGCACACCAAGTTGGTTGAAGTCCTCACACAAGTTTTCACACACAAGTGTATGCCCCATTTCAATCGTCCTCTGTCGCGTTGTCGAATCCAAAGACTCTTCGGGCCGGAGCTGCGTTGTCCATACGCTCTACATGGCTTAGCCATCTTAAGCGTTGTATCCGTAGACGCTTAACCAGGCTCATTCCACCGTACAGCCCATATAGTTTGTGGTTGGAACTTCTCCTTCAGATGCCATCAACGCAAACAGGACCAAAGATCGCACGCAGAACTTTTCTCTCGAAAAGATCAAGAGTTCCCTCATCCGCTTTTAACAGCGCCCATGCTTCTGCGCCATAGAGTAGGACTGGGACTGGGAAGTATTGTACATATAAAGCCAACTTGGTCTTTCGAGAGAGGGCTCTATTACTCAATTGCCTCTTGAGCCCAAAGAAACAGCGATTGGCAGGAGTGATTCTGCGTTTGATCTCGGTACCGATGTTCTTGTCCCTATTTACTGCGAAGTTCTTAATTATCTCGTCGTTCATGTTGCCCATTGTGACGCTCCGTCCGAGACGTCGTTATTGTGCGGTCTTTCTTGATGACAACATGTACTTCATTTTGCCCTCATTTACCGCTAGACCCATTTTGGCCGCTTCCGCTTCAATGCCAGCAAACGCCTCATTGACGGCTCACTGTGTTCGACCAAACACGTCAATAACATTCGCGTAAGCCAGCAGTTGATCGGACTTTTGGAAGATCGTGCCTCTGGTGTTGACTTGTGAGTTTCGCACGATCTTCTCGAGTGTTAAGCTAAAAATGTCACATGACAGCGCGTCGCCTTGCCTAAACCCTTTTAAGGTCTCGGTAAGTTCGTTGCCGACCTTGATGGAACAGCGAGAATTCTCCATCGTCATCCTACAAAATCGGACGAAGCTTGGTAGGGACGTCAAAACTAGACATGGCTTTGTATAGCTCGTCTCTATGCATGCTGTCATATACGGCATTGAAGTCGACGAATAGGTGGTGAGTGTCGATCTACATCTCTTGTGTCTTTTCCAGGATCTGCCGCAGTGTGAAGATTTGGTCTACTGTGGATTTCCCTGGCCTGAAACCACACTGATATGGACCAGTCAGGTTGTTGACGAACAGTTTCAGTCGCAGTCTCCCTTCTTATGGATCGGGCAAACGACACTGAGATTCCACTCATCGGGCATGCTTTCCTCCGACCATATCTTACAGATGAGCTGGTGCATGCGTTCTACCAGATCATCCCCAGGTGCTTTAAATAGTTCCGCGGACAGTCTGTCCGCTCCCGCAGCTTTGTTCGACTAAACTCTCGATATTGATATCTTGACTTCGTCAGATTCGGAGGGGCGGAATCTTGTCTATCGTCGTTTAGATTGAGTGGGGTATTCTGCCTGACAGCGGTATTTGGGCCCTCGTCGCCGTTTAACAGTCTGCAGAAATGATTCTTCGAAATTCTCAGCATCGACTGCGATTCTACTCCCGACAGGCTTCAGTCCGAAATTTATATCCACTGGATTATTGTTTTACTTTCTGGTAAAACTTTCGGACTTCATTCCTGCTGTAGCACCTTTCCATCTCCTCGACCGCGCGCCTTTTATGCTCTTTCTTTTTCTTTCTGAGAAGCCGGATCTCTTCCGTCCTTTTTGTTATATATTTCGATAACATAAGATTGGGTGTTATCAGCTTAAAAGCACATACACAGTGTCGGTAATGTGAAACACTGCCTTACCCTCACGATTATGAGTTCGAGACTTAAGAGAGTGTGCGCTTCCTTCTTCTTGCTCGAGCCTCCGACGATAGCACATGTGTTTGACCGTTAATAAAGTAATTAATATAGTTAAAGTGGAATTTGCCTTATTCTTTCTTGGAATACATAATAGTTGGCGACGAGGATAATAAAAAAAACCAGCGCGTAAGAAAAAAAAAACGTGTAATATTAGTAAAAAGAAATTCACGAAGTAGTTTTCTGTTAATTTGTTGGTTAGGCACGTTCTCGTGCGGCATAAATTATATTATCGTAAAATGGCTCCATTAGTCGGGAGTATTGAACCATTTTTACCGGGAGGCAATTTTAAAGCCTATGAGGATAGACTACGTCAGTTTTTTAAAATAAATAACATCCTGGCAGAATGTCAAACGCCATTGCTCATTACTGTGATCGGCGCGGAGATATATGAGATCCTCATGTCTCTAACGGTTCCAGATCTACCAAGTACCAAAGACTTCGAAACCCTCATCAAACTTCTTCGAGCACATTTTGCCCCGACGGAAAACAAAAGAGCCGAAAGGTACAAGTTCTACAAGGCATGCCAAGAGGAAGGAGAACCAATCGGGGATTATATAGTCCGTCTGAAGTCACTCGCACAGGCTTGTCGCTTTGGAGACTTTTTGGACAAAGAACGAGATGAGAAAAGCACCACACCTACAGCGAACACCACAGTAATCAGCGATCTTGGAAGGTACAAATCGTGCATTTTAGATGATGTGTTAACCGATCGTTTTATCATTGGTCTACGCAACGAGAAAATCCAACAGTGTCTTCTTAATGATGATAGTGGTAATTTTAAAAAGTGTTGTCAAAGGGCTTTGAACATGGAAGCCTCCGAAAAAGCTTCAAAAAATATGCAACCTCATGTACTGCATTCGGTATCAAAAAGCTACTTCACAAGCAGCTATCCAAAAAAACAGAACGTCGTTCCTAAGCAACAGTCGAGTCAAAAAAGTCACGTGAATAACGCTAAATGGAGGAAGCCTTCATCAAATATTGCACAAAGCCAAGTAAAAGAAAAAAAAAGATGTCATAGGTGTGGTCGCGATCATCAAGAGATGAATTGTCCAGCAAAGCAGTGGGAATGCTTCTCGTGTGGGAGAACGGGCCATACGTCAGTGGTCTGCCGAAACAGCAAGTCTATCAGAGTAATACACAGAGTCCAAGAAGAGCAACAGAAGCAGTCAGTGTGCAGCATAGTTAACATCGAGGGAGTCAACATCGAGATGGAGGTGGATACGGGAGCTACAGAGTCAGTCATGAGTGAAAGGGAGTATAGGAAAAAATTTGTTAATTTCAATTTAGAAAAATCTCACAATAAACTTTGTACAGTTACAGGAAGTAGTATAAAAGAAATCGGTACGTTGAAAGTTCGGGTGGCGTTTGGAGGAACAGTGCATCATCTGAAGCTGATTATTATAGAAGGGGATAAACCATCAATGTGCATTATGGGTCGTTCTTGGATTGATAGTCTGTATCCGGATTGGAGAAACAGTTTTATTGCTAATCCAGTTAATCAAGTAAGTTTAAATAAAGAT
Organism: Merodon equestris; assembly: GCA_958301585.1. Taxonomy (NCBI): domain Eukaryota; kingdom Metazoa; phylum Arthropoda; class Insecta; order Diptera; family Syrphidae; genus Merodon; species Merodon equestris. The sequence goes on from OY284416.1 coordinate 60,450,614, forward strand.
TTAGTTAACGAGATAGAGAAAACTTTTCCGGGTGTAACAAGTACTAAATTAAATACACCAATTGTTGGATTCGAAGCGGATATTGTGCTTAAAGAAGATCAAACACCGATTTTTCACTCCGCATATAGTGTGCCGTATAGGTTGAGAGAAATGGTGTCTCAAGAATTAGATAGGTTAGTGGATGAAGGGATTTTAGTGCCAGTCAAGCAAAGTCGTTGGGCCAGTCCAATTGTGATTGTCCCCAAAGCGAATGGTGGCATACGTATTTGTGTAGTTTGTCGAGTTACCATCAACAAATGTATAGAGACAGTTTATTACAATTTTCCCAAAATTGAAGACATTTTTGCTCAACTGGCTGACTGTAAAGTTTTTTGCGTAGTTGATCTGACAGGAGCATATCAGCAATTACCAGTTTCAGAGAATTCTCGTAAGCTACTTGTTATTAACACGTTGAAGGGGCTTTTCGCTTATACAAGGTTAATTCTTGAAGTTAGTTCAGCTCCAGCTATTTTTCAGTCGGTGATGGATAGGATTTTAACAGGCTTGAAATATGTTTTTTGTTATCTAGACGATATAATAATTGGCGGGGTTGATGAGAAAGATTGCCGGGCAAGGTTGTTTGAAGTTCTAGGTCGTTTAAATAGTCATAATGTCAGAATTAATTTAGAAAAGTCAAAGTTTTTACAAAACTGCGTTAAATACCTGGGTCATTCAATTTCACAAAAGGGAATTTGTCCGAATGAAGAGAAAGTCAAAGCCATAGTAGAAGCTCCGGCTCCTAAAAATGTGGCCGAATTGCAATCTTACCTCGGACTTCTTAATTACTATGGAAGATTTTTACCAAATTTAGCTTCAACCCTAGCACCCTTATATAATCTACTTAAAAAAATTCGGTTTTTCATTGGTCTCAGTCGTGTGTTGAGGCTTTTAAGTATAGTAAGGAGCTCTTGCTCAATAATAACATTCTTGCACTATATGATCCCCATAAACCAATTATAGTGGCGACGGATGCCAGTCCCTACGGTGTGGGTGCGGTTTTGTCCCACGAAATCGAAGGTGTTGAAAAACCAGTGCTTTTCGCTTCTAGTAGTTTGAGTCAAGCAGAGCGCAATTATTCCCAACTGCACCGAGAGGCTCTTGCTATTGTTTTTGCAGTAAAAAAATTCCATAATTATTTATATGGCCAAGAATTTACTCTTTATACTGACCATCAAGCCTTAAAGGAGATTTTCAATCCTAAAAAAGGCACAGCGCCAGTAGCTGCAGCTCGTCTTCAAAGGTGGTCGATATTACTTTCAATGTATAAATATAAACTTTCATATCGGCGTAGTTCTCAAATGAGTCACGCAGACGCTCTTTCGCGTCTTCCGCTTCCGGAAAGTTCAGATATTGAAGAATCCCCAATTAATTTTTTTCAGTCCGAACAGCCTTTGATAGATTTCAATACGATCTTAGAACATTACAAACATGATACAATTTTGCAAGCAGTTCATGAGTCATTACTCAGGTCATGGTCGAGTTCCATAACGGAGGAGTTATGGCCTTATTATGTCAAGAGAAATAGTTTGTCTACGGATAATGGGTGTGTTTTTTATGCCAACCGTATTATAATCCCTAGATGTTGTCGGGATAAAGTCTTGAGCATCCTTCATGATAACCATGCGGGCATTGTGAGTATGAAGAGGTTAGCTAGATCATATGTTTGGTGGCCCTTATGTGATAAGGATATTGAAAACAAGGTAAAAAGCTGTGAAGTTTGTGATCAAACTCAGAATGTCAAAAAAGAAAAGGTTACAACAAGTTGGCCAGCATCTTCATACCCCTTTCAAAGAGTTCACGTCGATTTTTTTTATTTTAAGGGGAAAACGTTTTTAATCTTGGTTGATTCCTACAGTAAATTTTGTGAAATTAAAATTATGAAAGATACGAACGCAAATTCTTTAATTAGAGTTTTTAACGAAATTTTTTCATTGTATGGTCTTCCGGATAAAATAGTGTCGGATAATGGTCCACCATTTAATTCTTTTGTTGTAAAAAAATATTGTCAGTGCAAAGGAATCCTATTAGTTCATTCACCGCCCTATCATCCTGCTTCAAATGGGTTAGCAAAACGCGGTGTTCAAAGCGCTAAAAAAGTGTTGAAGCGGTTTTGCTTAGATCACGGAAACAGATTACCAATCCAAGAACAAATTTTGAAGTATTTACAGCACAGTCGCAATACTACATGCTCTTCTACCTCGAAAACGCCATCAGAAATGCTTTTCTCGTATAAACCGAAAATTATTTTAGATAGAATTAAGAATGATAATTTAAACTTAAATTGTGATTACGGATATTCAGATTTAGGTTTTAACAAAAAATGTGAAGTTAATGAAATAAAAAAAAAATACTTTGCTTTTAAGGAGGGAGAAGAGGTAATGTATCAGTTACATTTCAAACATTTTATACGTTGGATACCTGCAAAAATTGTTAAAATAATAAGTAAGCTAACTTATTTGGCAACTATTAATAATAGAATACGCTTGGTCCACCAAAATCAGTTACGCAAAAAATATTTAAAAGATAGTGTCTATCTAAATACGAAAACATTGAATTTTGATAAGGAACAGTGTGATTTAGAACGTAACTTGGTTAAATTTAAAGAAGGAAATTGTAACATTGGAAAAGAATTAGTTGTAAAAGATTTAAGTTCCCCATTAAGAAGATCTCAACGAGACAGGTAAAATCCTAAGCGTTTTACCTTTTCAGATTATGATAAATCAAAGTTTAATAAATAATGTTTTGGTTTTATTATGTGAAGGCTTGAGCAAAAAGGGGGAAGGTTGTTATATATTTCGATAACATAAGATTGGGTGTTATCAGCTTAAAAGCACATACACAGTGTCGGTAATGTGAAACACTGCCTTACCCTCACGATTATGAGTTCGAGACTTAAGAGAGTGTGCGCTTCCTTCTTCTTGCTCGAGCCTCCGACGATAGCACATGTGTTTGACCGTGAATAAAGTAATTAATATAGTTAAAGTGGAATTTGCCTTATTCTTTCTTGGAATACATAATACTTTTCTGTTGTCTTGTAGGCGTCTTGTTTGGATGCATGGGCCTGTCTGCACTCGTCGTCAAACCATGGGTATTTCCTGGATGGTGTGGTAAAACCCAGTACATCAGTGGCAGTTTCTTTTATGGCTTTTTGACAACGTTTCCATTCTTCTTCTATTGTCACTGCAGGCGGTGTCGAACTTTCAGAGAGTTTTCGGTCGGCAAAGTTCCTAGCGGTCCTTTGCGAATGTAGCTTTCTAACATCAAATCATGGTGTTCTCTCTCGGCTCCGTTGTTTTTTTTTGATATCCATGGCTACAACAAGGTATAGATCCGAGTCGTTGTTGGCCCCTCGGAAGATTCGGACATCGAGAATACTGGAGGAGTGTCTGACGTCAATCGCAATGTAATCAATTTAGGTCATAGTTTTTCATCCTCCTTTTGCCCGGCCCATCCCACCGTACTTCCTGGATTGCGGTAGTGTCTGCTTTGTAGCAGTCAAGGGCCTCCGCGAGTTCATCAGCTGCACGTGGTCTGTTAAGGGACCTTACAGTCCACGTGCAAAGCCTTGTGTCTTGTCTTTTTTTGTTTTACGCTTGCCTTAAAACATCCTTATCCGAGGCTTGTGATTGTTTTGGAGTGATTTGGTTTTTGTATGAGTACGGCTCACTAGGCCATAGCCCAACCGACTGATCCTATTTTCTGGCGCAGGAAACTCTCCGTTCGCCCTTCCCCGTTAGTAACTCCCAGAGGGACTCTCCAGATGGCACCGCGAGGAGGTGGAGATAGAACTTGCTAACAGAGCCGCAAGGTGTTCGTCTGCGGTGGCTCTTCTCGCTTTTTGTGGCGCCAACGTCCGTCAGGCAGATGTTACCCCTACGAGGCCTTTGTTAGCCTTTACCATCCGAGATTTGGTCTACATGGAGACAATTAGAGACTAAGAAACAACACTGCACTGGACGAGCAAACAATACCTACTAAGTGCCGACAGCACCTAAAGCAATACCAGAAAAAAAAAACCTAATTGGGATGACAAATTCTTGATCCCAGCAGAACACCGAGATTTAACTACTACTTCGATCTACAATATTTATGGGAGAGCAAAGTATCGTAGTTCGATTAAATATTTATTGAAAACGGAGTTTACAATTCCAAATTGAAAATTCATCTTACTAAAACAGGTTTTTTTACCATTGGGTACGGCCAGGCTAAAAATAATTGCCAATATAAATGTTATACATATCAGAAAAGGAAAGAAAGATGAAAAGACGAGGAAATTTGATTGAGAAAGTGGCAAAAATCGAATTTATATTTTAGCACGAATTTTAAATACTTTTTGGTATTTTAATGCCTGTAAAATGTTTTTTTTTGTTCTGGTTTTGGTAGGAGCACACTCTTCCTTTTTGTGGGATGAAATGAAAAATGTTGACAAATATTTTTTTACGTTAAAAAAATTACATTCTGCATAGAATACATTTTTCAATTTTTTAAAATCTTTTACAAAACAAAAAAAAAAACAGAAGAAAGCACAAACAGAATTTCCCCCCTCTAGATTATAATGCTTGCACCGGTGGACTAAATTGTCCAAGCAGTAACTTTTAGCAGCACTTTTTTTTTAATTAAAAAAATATATATTTTCTTGAACCCCAATATTACATTTTACAAAGGAAATTGGCAGCTATGCAATACCTACTCTAATCGTAAATACAAGCGATTTCTTAAGATAAAAGACAGAGATAAAGTATTATACTACATCTCCCGTGTTGCTTATTTGGGTGAGAGCATAGTAAGAGCGCAGTCTGGACGGGACGCAGATGGTTTGTGTCGAAGATATTCGTTTACTTTTCCACGGGGTGGTTGCCCTAGATAGGATGAGAGATTCGACTGAATTTGTCGCATTGGTTGTAATTAACAAGTAACTGTTTTGTTTCCATGTCGTTAAGGTGTTATATTGCAAATATACACACAGAATATGAATTTTGAAGTGATCTTATACTGCGAGCATTATGCCTTCGTCCGCATTTTTTTTATCATCCCGGATTCACAACATATGTTGTTGCACAATTTTTCCGTATAGGAATTATTCTTGGCTGTGGACAGACTTTGAACTACAGACCTTCCGGTCAACAGTCGATGATGATTACCATTACAACACGGCCAGCCCCCCACTCCTGCCAATCGCATTTTTAGGTACGAGTATATCAGGTGTGTAGCGAACCTGAAACAAATTTTGTTACGAAGCAACAACAAGTCTCGGAGTCTGCACCCGAAATATGCGGTCCCTTAACAGGCTAGGTGCAGACTGGAAAAATCCCTCGAACGCTACAAAGCAGATATAACCGCACTCCAAGAAGTGCGATGGGATGAAACAGGCTAAAAAGGGATGGACATTTATGACATCTATTTGTAATTCGAGGAATAATTCGGCAAAAGTCTTAAGCTTCCGACATGTATGCGAACGCCTCATAACAATCGGCATCAAAGGCATTCTTGGGAATAAAAGACTTATATGGGTTCATGCCCTACATAAGAAAAAAGCTGATCGACCATAATTGTACTAGGAGAATTTTAACGCCAAACTGGACAAAGAGGACATATTTGAATCGATCATAGGAAAACATAGCCTACATTATACCACATTCGACAATGGACTCAAGCTAACGGATTTCCAAGCAAGGCGTAGCCTCCTTGTAGCAAGCACACGATTCCCTCATCTCAACATCCATAAAGGAACTTGACAGCCACCAGATCAGTCGACCATCACCCAGATTGATCACGTTGCGATCGACACCAGGCCAACATCGCCTCGGATCACTACGGTGTGGTAGCCAAGGTACGACTGAGGATATCAAGGATGCTACAGAGTCGATCAAGACAAACAAAGTTTGACGTCGGAAAGCTACAACCGCAAGAGACCGAGTTTCGAGTTTCCCTTAATCTCACGCAAAGTCCGATGACACCAGCACAATCCACAGACCAACAGTAGGAGCATTGTCAGTGCGCCATCAGAGACACTGCCTCTGATGTGCTGGATTCAACCAGCAGCTAGAAATCCCTGGTTTGATGAGCAATGCAAACAAGCCCATGTGAGCTCTACGAGCAGAAGGGGGAAGAGGAACACACGCTTTTAAGGAAGAAAAAAATATGGAGTTTTACGAAAAAGTATGAACCCAGAGCAGAATCTTGTTGGAATGAAGACGGACAACTAGTAGTAGAGTCACAGTCGATGCAGACCTAGATGGAATTAAGCTTGTTATTTTGAAGCTTAAAACTAACAAAGCCGCGGGCGCAGGCGTCCTGTTTGCTGAGCTATTTAATGCATGCACCAGTATATCTGTAAAATATATTCGGAGGAAAGCATGCCCGACGAATGGAATCTCAGCATCGCTTCCTTAGTCCATAAGGAAGGAGACCTTAATAACTACGTCAACTGCGCCAACTATAGAGGAATAAGTCTCTGCCTTACTGTGTGAACGCCTGAAAGTCTTTGTGGATAATCTGATAGGTTCCTATGAGGGTAGTTTCAGGCCAGATAAATCCACAAAGACCAAATTTCCATACAGCGGCAGATCTTGGAAAAGACCCAAGAATTCCAAATCGACGCACACAATCTTTTTGACGGTTTTAAAGCCGCATATGACAGTATGCATAGGGTCTAGTTTTAACATCTTTCCCAAATTGGTCCGATTGGGCAGGATGACAATGGAGAATTCTCGCTCGCAGCAGAAGCGGCTGAATCGGATCTTTCGGTGAATGAGTTTAAAACCGAATATATGCTGTCATCCAAAAAAGACGCACAACACTCACGTCTTGGCCAGAACGCCACAATTGACGGCTACAAATTGAAAGTGGTCAAGGGCTTCGTCTACCTTGGCTCCCTACTGACCAGCGACAACAACAACAGCGCTGAGATCAAACTCAGAATTACTCTTGTCAACCACTGCTTCTTTGGGCTCAAGCGACAATTGAGAAGTAGAGGCCTCTCTCGAAACACCAAGGTAGCACTATATAAACCACCGATCGTCCCGATTCTCCTTTACGGCGTAGAGGCCTGGACCTTAACGAAAACGCATGAAGATGCCCTTGGTCGCTTCGAGAGAAAAGTTCTGCGTTCAATTTACGGTCCCATTTATATAAACGGAGAGTGGAGGAGAAGATACAACGACGAACTGTACGAGCTGTACAGCGACATCGGCCTAGTACGACGTCTCCGGATCCAACTTCTAAGATGGCTATGCCATGTAGAGCGAATGGACAGCACAGCTCCGGCCCGAAGGGTCTTCGATTCCTTGACAACTGTTTTCGTCTTCGGGTCACTTTTTTTTCTAATTCTAAAATATGCTTTCAGAACAGACATCACGCTTTTAAGCTTCCTACGAGAGTGTTATCCGAACTCGGTTAAACTTCAGCCACATGTCTGTATTTCATAAACCTGTATTGTTTATTAAGGTAGATTCACGGCCACGCAATATTCTACATCGTATCACATCAGTTCAGCTCACTTAATGGAAAGCAAACAAACCATTAAGGCTTCCAGCATTGCAGTCTTAAAATATCCAATTCTGGTAAAGCTTAATATTCAATTTGCCTTCAAGAACGCAAAGGTCACAAGCTGGACTCACGCTACGTGCGCCGTTTATTTTCAAAACAGATTTCTCCATACGAGTAGCTGAATGCAAATGTTAACACACGTCTCTGCCATGCCAGTCCATGGATGTCTTCAAGAACTCGTCCAAGGACCTATTGCCAGCAGAACAAATGAAACAAAACGAATAAGGAGTGTTTACCTCTCGATGAAATCTCAACGCCCACAATACTGCATCACGTTACACAATGGCAGCGTATGCAAGGACATTGCTTATAGAACAATTTTGTCCTCGAATATACACTCAACCGAGGGCCAATGTGGAGTGTTGGCGAATAAAATGCCACCGCACCAGATGAAGTCAATAGCTCGGGTAATAACAGAAATTGTTTGCGAGCAGGAACGAGGACGAAGAGAGAAGGAAATGGAAGGCGAAAGGACACAAACTGCTATCAAAAACAGTTTCGAATCCAACAAACAAAAAACCAAGTCAACACAAGCCTGCAAACGAGCAAGGCATACGAGGACATACTATACATTCAGCAATGAACAAACGAATAAACGAAAGATACAGAAAAAGGAAGAAGACAAAAAAATATTATATCTTGGGCCACAAATAAAAATTGGGAACATTTGATATCGCCCTCGTTATCCTCTGCGCCTTCGACGTCTCGCGTTCGCGTCCTCCATAGATAGACGAAGAATAAATGACAGTAAAAGAAACAGCAACACATCTTGGCAAGTCGAAAAGAAAAACACAAACAGGGCAACGACAATAAGGACGATAGCATTGGATAAGAGAAGGGTAACAGGGCTTTCGTAAAATCAAGCTACAAAACTTTCACAGCCAGAAGCTAGTGCATTTGAGAGGAAAATGGCCTTTAAAAAGCTTTATTATTTTATTTATTTAACCGAGCATGGCCTCCTCGTGTAGCTATGGCCTTTTATTTTCTATTTCCTTAATATGTTTATTGGGACGATAGGAATGGGCGTCAAGGAATTGTATTCTGCGACTTGGTTTTGGGTTTTGACTGTCGACGACATATTTTCCGATTTATTGGACTTGAGTGGAATCGAAAGAAAAATACGAAAAAAATATAGAAAAGAGGGGAAGTTAGCCTTCTGACAAATGGAGCTCATTTTTTTACTGTTGATTAGTTCTTATTGGCTACATTTTCACCGTTAATATATTTTTATGAATAAAACACCCTAACGTCGATTGTGTATATCTTGAAGCCTAAGCCGAGGGTAACTTTTAAGGTGCAGATGTGATTTTAGCTCAGTGAGTAGACTGATAGTCTTATTTAATTATTTTTTGTGCACAGTAAACCTGCCAACAGTCGCAATCCTTTATGAAAAAAATATAGATGATTCCCCAAAACTGCTTTCACTTACTCCGTTTTGGAGGGATTTATTCCAAGTCCCCAGTTCTCTGCCCAATAGGCCTGTTTCCATCAAGTCCCTGAATGTTAGGCGATGTTTCCCGCTTTATGGTCTGCATACGCAATGACCTTGCACTCGCTGTTCTCCAGGGAAATATATTGTTGTTCATCCATGGCTCCTGGATAAGGACTATGTCGTCTCCACTTTCTACAATGTGGAGAATGAGGTTGGCATCAGCAACCTTACTGTGGTAAAGGTTTATCTGTGTTACACGTAGCATTGGAGCTATCGCTTAAGCCAGATGCCTCTGTCATAGTAGTATCCAGATCCTCTGAATCAGATGATAGAGTATCGGATTCCTGCGGATTTCTGAAGGGGGTTGAGGTGGTGGGACTCATGGCCATTGCCTGCCTCTCGTCCTGTCCGTATACCTACAACCAAATGGTTTTAAGGCCATATCGAACTTTGCCTTCCTTCGCTTTTAATGGAGGGAGGGAGTCTCTATTCAGCAACAGGGTAACTGTCCTGTTCGAGTCCTTTCAAACCTCGGTCTTAATGACCTTTCAGTTGGTAGTCGGAAGATTGAGATTTTGCCTCTGCAACAGATGCGAAATATCTTGTGGGTCGCTGGGTTCCACGGGCAAACGGACGCGGGCCTGAGCGTTGTCTCGTTCTTGCTCACAACCTCCGACTTGACACCTTCCCACAAATTGTCCTACGCGGCGACAGTGGCCCTTAGAAAGGTTGCGGCCCTGTCGTCATCGCAGGCAATAAGTCTGTAATAATGATGTAGCCAGCCCCTATCGGTGAAACCAGGAAGTTTCTTTTCCGCATTATTTTTGGACATGGAGAGGAGGCCGAGGTTAATCTTACACTCAAGGATATTCCAGACTCATGAGTGATGTGGTCCTCCTCATTGCCCCGATCTACGATCACTGCATCTAGATGATCCCTCACCACCTCATTGAGAGTGGGCGCCGTAGCGGTGCTCCTATGTCTCTTTGAGGTGGTTGGGGTTTCATCGTGATATCGAGGTTTTTTTGCTGTCCACCCATTTCTTTTGGCTGTGGTAGTGGATGCGGAAGGTCCCTTTCTAGGTCGACTCTTCCGCTCTTTTCTTGTTTCTGAAGCATATTGTTAAGAGGCTGCGTCCTTCTCTTGAAAAGCAGCACGCCTCTTTCTATAGGCCGTCGTGCTGGCTCTTATGTGCTTCCCTGGGGCCGATGTCGTTGCCTGGGAAACGTTTTTATTCTCAATGTTCTGAGAATTTTGGGGATTGTTTATTTTTATTGGTCTCTATCTTGATCCGACGAGTAAGCCGGTGCAAAAAAGCACCCAAAGGAGCTCGCTACGGCTGGTTTAACCACCAAACATTTTGGCAAACAACAATCGCCGTGTCATCTGCATATGCGAATGCGAAAACCCACCTTAAAGAATTTTAGTAGTTTGTTGATATATAATATGTACAATCAGAGGCCAAGCTTAGAGCCTTGTGGGACTCCATACTGCACTGTATTGGCTTTACTGCCGTAGTCTTTGACTTTCACGCGGAATTTTCTCGTTCTGAGATAGTCTCTCAAACAATCTACAAGTTTCCCTCTAATTCCTAATCTTTGCATTACAACGATAAGTTGGTGGTCGAGGGTAACGAATGCTTTGCTAAAGTCTAAGACGTGGTGACTTTTGTTAAGGCTTAAGTTATTGAAGTTTGTGAAATCGCCGAGAAGTAAATTGGTGCTTTTTCCCTTCTGGAACCCGTACTGATGCTTGGTTATAAGCTTATGCTTATCAATAAATTCCCATATTCGATCTGCAATGATTTGCTCCAGGAAGATGGCGCTACAGTTAGGGGTGAACCAAGGCATCAACCAACAAGCCTTTCCAGCCGGCACGATCTTTGGCCAGCTGCTTCCAGTGCCGCACGCCCAGTTGGTTGAGGTCCCTTTCCACCTGTGCGTGCCACCTTAAATGCGGTCGTCCTCTGCTGCGTAGTCCCTCGGGATTGGAGTCGAAGACTCTGCGGGCCGGAGCGGTGATGTCCACTCGCTTTACATGACCCAACCATCTTAGACGTTGGTTCCTTAGACATCTAACTAAGCCAATGTCGCTATACAGCCCGTACAGCTCTTGGTTGAATCTTCTCCTCCACTCTCCGTTTACACAAACGGGACTGTTTGTCACTATAGAGCCAAGGTAGACAAAGTACTTTACTACTTCAAAATTAAAGCTACCGAAGGTGACGTTCTGACCAAGACGTCTTTGTTGCGCGTCTTTCTTTGATGACAGCTTTACAGCTTTGCTTAACGTCAATGTCATCTGCGTAGGCAAGCAATTGTGTAGACATGAAATAGATCTTACTTCTTGTATTGGCCGCAGAGTCCCGCACGATCTTTTCAAAGAGCTGGTGCGTGTCAACCTGAAATTCATGGGTCTTCTCCAAGATTTGCCGTAGTGTAAATATTTGGTCTATCGTGGGTTTTCCTGGCCTGAAACCACACTGGTAGGAATCTTCCAGATTGTCCACGAACGGTTTCAGGCGCTTACACACTACGGCAGAGAGGATCTTGTGCGCGATGTTCAGGAGACTTATCCCTCTGTAATAGGCGCAGTCATAAGGATCTCTTTTCTTATGGACCAGGCAAACGATGCTGATATTTCATTCATAGGGCCGACCATATCTTGTAGAAGAGTTGGTGTCTATGCCTGACCAGCTCCGTCTTCTCCAGCAGCTTTATAAGACTTAAGTTTCGATATTGCTATTTTAACATCGTTTAGGTCGGGTGGACGGGATTCTCTTTCGTCTTCGTCCGTTGTGAATGGTTCGTTCTGCCTGACGGCGGCATCGTTATACAGTCTGCAGAACTTCTTTTTTCCACAGCCTCAGCATCGACTGTGACTCCACTATTAGTTGTCCGTACTCATCCTTGCAAACTTTCGCTCTGGCTTTATAACCTTGGCATTTTCGTTTTACTTTTTGGTAAAACTTTCGAACGTCGTCCGATCTCGCGCTTCTCGTGCTCCTTTTTTTTCTTTCTTAGAAGCGCATGCTCCTCCCTCCTTTTCTGTTCATAGAGCTCGCGGGCAGCTCTCGTCCGTCGATGCAGTGTAGCCATGTATGCATTCTGTTTCTCTACATGGGCCTGTCTGCACTCGACATCAAACCAGGGGTTTCTCAAAGGTGGTGGCTTGAAACCGAGTGCATCTGAGGCCGACTCTCTGATGGCATTCTGACAATATCTCCATTGCTCTTCTATAGTTTGTGCAGATTGCATCGGGTCTTGAGAGAGCTTGAGGGTGACTTGATCGGCGAAGGTCCTGGTAGTCTCTTGCGATTGCAGCTTTCCGACATTAAACTTTGGTGTTATTACTCGACTCTGTTGATTCCGGGAAATTCGCATCCGTACCTTAGCTGCAACAAAGTAATGATCCGAGTCAATGTTGGCTCCTCGAAAGTCCACTAGAATTAGTCCGTTTTCTGATATGGTTTTTGTAGGCTGTGCTTTCCTACGACTCGTTCAAAGATAGCTTCCTTACTCAGCTTCGCATTAAAATCTCCTAGAACGACTTTGGTATCATAGCTGAGACATTGGGCATATGTTCTATCTAGGGGATCATAGAAGTCTTTATGTCGGTCGTCTTTCTCCTCTGTGGGGATGTGGACACATATTAAGTTTATATTGCCGAAATTTTCCTTAATTATGAGGCGTTTGCTTACAGACTTTTTGCCTAAAGCTTAAGATTTTTTCCTGAGTCTGCCTCGAATAACAAATCTGCATCCGAATAAGCGTTGTTTATTATCTCTGTAGCAGTTTCCGTAGTAGATATCACAGATGGCCCATCCCATCGCACTTCTTGGAGTGCGGTAATGTCTGCCTTATAGCAGTCTAGAGATTTGACCAGTTATCCGGCCGCACCTGGTCTGTTAAGGGACCTAACGTTCCGAGTGCAGATCCGGAATAAGGTTCGCGCATGGTGTTTGTCACACAACCTGGACGAGGTGCAGATGGTTTTTGTCGAAGATGTTTATTCACTACTCTCCGGGGGCGGTTGTCCTAGATAGGATTCGACTGAATTCGTCGCGTTGGTTGTAGTTCACAGTAATTTTATTAGTTTCCATATCATTGATGTTACATATATTGGAAATGCACACACAGAGTATGAATTTTGAAGTAATTCGTTTCCTTTTGGACGTTTGCGGGGATCGTCAACATGTAATCCGTCCATATCTGAGGCTATTGGTTATCTCTGGACAATTTACAGTTATTGAACAGTTTATTTTACGTGATAGGCATGTTAACCCTAAGCGCAACCCCCAACCTGGAGGACCAGGTTCTTACTTACCCCAAGAACAAAGGGCCGGCTGTGCCTATCCTAATCGATCTGAACTTCAAATATGTTGCAGTAGCCCGAAATAACATGTTCACCAGGTAGTTCTTCTCGCTCGAACCGTGGGCGCTGCCGTTGACTCCGTGGGAATTCTTCCGCGGCCGTTCCGAGGAAGGGTCTGAGCCCTGGTGCCGGTTTAGACTTCCCCCCTCTCTCATTTGCTGCCCCCAACAACCTTACAAAGGGGTCTACCCGATCTGCCGTTGAGGTACTAGGCACCCAGGAGCCACCGCGTGAGGTGAGGTTAGTCATATGTTCTCGTAGTCTACCCCTTTAGCACCCATATTCATAGATACGAGTAGGCAATTAAAATTCAGTTTCTCTAATTCATTATTTGCTAGGGCCGGGATTAGACTGGGCCTAATGGGTCTTCGAAAGTTATTTAAATTGCTGAATTGCATCAATTAACTCAGAAGCCGAACTTCATTCAGTCAGAGTATTATAATTTAATAAAAAAAAACTAAGGACCATTAGTAGTTTCTCTAAAACATTGAATGATATAAGCACGTAGCAGCGCATCGACCTTGTAACAAAATCCATTCGCAACATTCATCGTTCATACTCGTACTCTCCCTAACGACGCATAATTTCATTTTTTTTTTTTGCATTCCACATCCACATAATTCTATTCACGTGCATTTTCCACATCCTTGCGTAAGAGTCCCTCCCCGCATGTGATCTACTAAAAAATATAAAAAACAAAAATACGGGAAAACGAAAACCCAATTACAAGTTGAAAATGTGATGATTTATCCCCACGTGTTCGCGACTCGTCCGGTTTTATTTTCCTCTATTTCTATGATATCAGAATGGTTGCAAGCTGCACATCCTAGCTACTGCAAGGATATGCGGCAAAGGAATAAAACATATAAGATAAAAACATCTGATTCAGTGGATTTCTTCACACATTCCTCCCAAGGACATCGGATGTAGTAACGAACGAACGTCCCCAGTCTTCGCGCACCGCATCCATGCTACACAGCATCGCCATGCGGCAGAGCGAGGCAAGTCAACATTTTCTTTTGTCAATAATTTTACACATTTAAATTTATGCACTCTCCAGCGACGGCAAGTACTGTAGCGCAGCTATGACGATGAGCAAACTTTCCACATGCACATTTCCTTCGATCCGTGGCCAACTAACTGTGAGTTACATTTGAGTTTCATTAAATTGCGCTCTACGGGCCGGGACGAATCAGGTGACGATGACGAAGAAAAAACTTGGAGCGAAAAAGTTTTGTCGTCTTGCAAACTTGGTGGAAAATCCATTGAAACTGCCACCGGAGCAAATGGAAAAATGATAAACTTTTCCACACGGTGGCAGTTGCTGTAATTGCCACGTTCACCACCCAGACTCTGTGTTGGATTTACTTGCCGCTATTCTTGGGGATCATTGAAGGCATCCCAAGTACACAAAGCTTAAAGTTCACCAGGTTGCAGTCAGCACGTTCCCACCAATCCACATGTGGTCAACGCTTCGGGTCAATTTGCATCCAGTGCGTTTCCGCCAATTATTATTATCCGCCGACCGATCAACCGAAAGCATTATAGCGTATTGCTTGGCACCCAACATCATCGTCGTTTTACGCCCACCGAACTCTATACCTTTGCATGCGAGAAACGACGGGCTCTCAGTTCGGATGGGCCATGCATTGTCGCATGAACCACAAAGTACCGCATGGAATTATGCCGGCATTACATACGTGAAACGTTTATGCATCCTTCTGCTCCCCTATACTCGCATTCGTAAAGGTGTGGACACGGAAAGGAATTAATTTTGATGTCGCTATTGTCGTAGTAATAATTAGAATGCGTTACCGCGACACCGTTTTAATTTCATTAGTCTTGTGCAAGCGGTTTCTTTTTCCATTGGCTACACAAACCGTCATCTCTTAATCCTCGAGCGCTGAAAATATTATCCCAAAGGGATGCAAAAAGCAAGCCTCAACCCAACATTATTGTTTCAAGGAAACCCATCACCAAACAGGGTACAGAGAGACCATACGAACATGCGGAAGACCGTATCCAGGTTCAGGATGTTGTCTCAAATTAAATTGGCTGCCAAACTTCAAAGCCAAGTTTTTGAGTAATTAAATGTTCCTCTAGTGTTCACTCCTTTGCTCCTTATGCTGATCATTTTGCTTATTTTAACAAGGATCTATGGCAAAGCCAAATACTGAAGATAAGTTCTCTGCTTCTGTTCCGGCATTTATGAGCCATACGTGAGTACGAAGTACATACACTGGCCTTCGAAGCAATTCATTAATGAAGGAAATCTCTGCGAAAGGAACAAGTTTTGTGCGAAAGTGGAAAATTGTTTTTCCTCACAGATAAGAGACGCATACGAGTATAGAGAGAAGGATACCTGAAATCACGCAACATGAGTCTGCTGCTGGCGGCGTTGTCATAAATTATTCTACGTGCGGTCCATGTCCAATTGTCGAATACCTATTTTTGAAACGAAAATAGAACTGAAATAAAAACTTTTTGAACTAGTGTTCTTCACCGGGTTCGGAGCTTGGCTCGAGCTAGTCACGATCGATAAGAAACTTGTGAGTTAGTTTTGAATCACTTGTTTTGATTAACATAGACGTAGTGAAAAGGTTCCAGGTCAAGTTGGAAACGGATCGAGCGTTAGTTTGTGTTACATGGAGGCAAGCTCCTCGGACTATCCAATAAGGCTCCATTGAAAGACACGCTATGCGAGATGAATAAAAAATAGAAAACAGAAAAGCAAAAA
This sequence comes from Merodon equestris, assembly GCA_958301585.1. Lineage (NCBI taxonomy): Eukaryota > Metazoa > Arthropoda > Insecta > Diptera > Syrphidae > Merodon > Merodon equestris. The sequence continues at coordinate 60,466,744 of OY284416.1, forward strand.
CGACTTGAATTTGCTGGCAACGTAGGTAATATAGGATACCTAGGGTAAACTTTTAGATGGATTTTGGACGGAAAGTTACTTTTGAAGAAAGTTCGGGTGCATATGTAAAGGGTTTTCCAAAAAGGACTTGACAACTTTTTTTTTTAAATAAAAAGCAAACCATTTGAGATATTTCAAAAACTTTATTATCGGCTTGAAGTACAATCAAAAATTTATGAATGGAACTCGACTTCGTTCATATAGCCACCGCGAGCACGTTTGCAGTGATCGATTCGTTGGACCCAATGGCCGCTATTTCGCGTTCAATGTTGGCTCTGAGCTCCTTCAACGTCGTCGGCTTGTTGGCATAAACCAATGACTTAAAGTAGCCCTAAAGAAAATAGTCTAGAGGCGTTAAATCGCACGAACGAGGCGGCCAATCGACTGGCCCATTTCTTGAGATAACACGCTCATCAAACTTACTCTTCAATAAATCGATTGTAGCGCGTGGCACCATCCTGTTGAAACCACATGTCATCCAAGTCCATATCTTCCAATTCGGGCCAAAAATAATGGGTAATAATGACGCGATAACGCTAGCCATTCACACAGTAACATGACGATCGTTATCTTCGACGAAAAAATATGGCCAATAATGCCGCCGGCATGCAAACCGCACCAAACAGTTATTTTTTGTGGATGAAGTGGTGATTCATGAAGCACATGTGGATTTTCACCCGACCAATAACGCATATTTTGCTTATTGACGAACCCACCGAGCCAAAAATGAGCTTCGTCACTGAAGATGATCTTGGCGCATCTTCTCCAGAGCCCAATCGGAGAACGTACGTCGCTTCAAATGGTCCATCGGCTTCAATTCTTGAGTCAGCTTGATCTTGTATGGGTGTAAACCAAGATCCTTACGCAAAATACGTCATAATGTGGTCTGAGCGATGCCCAATTCTTGAGAACGCCGTGGAATTGACTGATTTGGATCGTTTGCTACGGACGCCTGAACGGCAGCGATATTTTCGACACTTCGACAAACCCGTTATCTCACTGACACGGCAACATCACACAACGAATATGTAGACTCAAATTTTTGCACTAAGCTTGTTATTGCCTGTCTACTAGGGCGAGAATTACGACGGAAAATTGGAGTTAACGCTCTTAAAGTTGCGGTCACCGATTCCGAATTTCGGTAGAAAATTTTTATAATTTGCAGACGTTGCTCGTTCGTGTACTTTACCATGATGAAAATGTTGAGTTTACTGAATAAATTCACAATGACAGTTTGATGATTAGTAAAGGGTGCGTTCACAAATTAAATTCAAAGCTGTCAAGTCCTCATTGGAAAACCATTTATATACACAAAGGCAATATAGGCGGGCGATGAAAGCGTTGATGTGGACAGCATTATGTGAAAAAGTGTTAATTTAAAGGTCACTGGCACTACTGTATAAGGATGACTTCTGTAACCTCCTAATTTGTGCAACAAAAAGCTCGGTGCTCATTTTTTAACGTATTTATTTACAATTCTTGTTCACATAAGATACATAAATCTTTTAAATTGGATCAAGCTTTAATCGTGTATTATTGATATATGTAAAGTTAATAATAATAAAAACAAAAAAGATGTATATGGAGTTAAATTAATTTACAATTTACAATTAATTACAATTAAAATTGATTATTTAATAACGTTTTAGATAGTAGAAGGAAAGGACAGAAATAAAGGATAGAACGTACACTTTCGAACAGATATCCTGGTTGATTCAGAGTTATCGTTTTATACAAAAGTGATATTGTTTTAAAACTTAGTAGGTTTGGTAATGAACAGCCGGTTATTTGTTTGGCATAATCAGAGATATGTTCGTCTCTCTTTATATTAAAAATATACCTTGCATAACTGTTAAACGCGACAGTAAGTTTGTGTTTAGATTCGAAGTCCATATAAGAGTATATTTCACAACCATACAGAATGATGGGTAGGATGTAGGACTTGACTAATTTAAGTTTCACACTGGTTGGTAAATAATGTGCTGTGGGACTTAAAGCACGAAGTGCGCCGTATATTTTTGAGACTGTTTTATTAATATGTGTATTCCAACAAAAGTTTTCATTAAAGTAAATACCCAGGTTTTTAAAATTGCTCACAAATTGCTCCACAGGCATTTGATTTAGGTGGATGGCGGGAGGTGGGACCTTAATTTTACCACAATTTATTAGTAGAGCTTTAGTCTTTGCGAGGTTTAGGTCCAGTTTGTTATGAGCCGACCATTCATATACCCTTATAAGTTGTTGGTTCATAATGTTTGCAGCACCGAGAATGTTTGAACTTGAACGTCATCCGCATATATGCGATGATGACAACTTGAAAAACGTTTAGAAATAACATTTATGAAACACATAAATAAGAGCGGGCCCAGCACCGAACCGTGTGGAACACCTGCTGGAACTGCCAGCTAGAATAACACTCATTTTTATAACATACATATTGTGAACGACTGGTAAGATGCGATGATGTTAACCGACAAAGACTTATATCAAACAGGAATTGCATCATAAGCTTTTTAACTAAAATACTGTGATCTACACTATCAAATGCCTTCGAAAAATCCAAAAATACCATTAAACTCAAATTATCAGAACGTGTGTCTAAGCCTTGAGGAAGATCTTCTATAACCTTCGATAAGGTCGTTACGCAGCTGTGTTTAGCACGAAAGCTTGATTGGTATTTGCTGACTAAATTATTATTATGGAGATGCAACTTAATTTGCTGGCTTATAATTTTTTCGAAGACCTTACTTAGAAAAGGCAGAATTGCGATTGGTCTATATTCTGAATTGTGTGCAGGACCCTTCGGAAGAGGTAGTATCTTTGCTATTTTCCATGAGTTGGGAAAAACTGATGTAGCTATAATAGTGCTCACAGTATGTGTTATTTGGTGAACTATACAAGGAAGAAGCATTCTTCCATTTATACCAGAAGAATTCTCCACAGATGGCGACAGTATTGCGAGGAACTTCTGAACGAACAGTTTCCCCGAGTGTACTTTCCAAGAGCCGCCCTGAATCATGCCGAAATATCCGACATCACAGTCGAAGAAGTTCGGTACGCTTTTAAAAACTCCAAGAAAAGAAAAGCTGTTGGGCCGGACGGGATACCCTCTGAGTTCTGGAAAAAGATGGGAGACATCGAGTCTAGATGGCTCATGGTTCTTATCTCCAAACGTATGAGAGGCGACACTATGCCTAGTCAATGGAGGGAAAGCCATCTTCTTCCTTTGCACAAAGGAAAGGATGATACGCGAAATTGTGATAACTACCGTTCTGTCAAGCTGATGTCGCACACCATGAAGATCGTTGAACGGGTATTAGATAGCCGACTGCGGAAAATAATACGACTATCTGATGACCAGTGCGGGTTTGTCTCGGGTAAATCAACAACAGATGCAATCCAAAGTATAAGGGTCATGATGGAAAAGCATCGTGATTCTTCAAAGGACTTGCATATGGTGTTGGTTGATTTCGAGAAGGCCTTTGACCGGCAACCAAGAGATCTTTTATGGGTAGCGCTAAGACAAAAAGGAGTTCCAGAGATCCAGAGTGATCATGGACATGTACAAGAGAGCAACGACAAGAGTAAGATGCACCGCAGGAGTCACCGAAGAGTTCGCAATCAAAGTCGGTGTACACCAAGGAAGCGTCCTCAGCCCACTGCTCTTTATAGCAGTTCTTGATTGCTTGCTTGAAGGAAAAGTGACGGACCCCAATGTGCACCAGCTATTCTTTGCTGACGATGGAGCCATTATAAGTGATGATCAGGCGTCCTAACAACGAGCACTTGATGTGTGGGTGGACATTTTTGAGGGACACGGGTTTCGTATTAGTTCAAAGAAGACAGAGTATCTGTGCCGCCTGTTCTCTGACCCTCATCAGCCTATTCCAGACATTTACTTGGATGGAAGGGTGCTTCCCAAGTGTGAAAAGTTTAAATAGTATCTGGGATCTATGATTAATAAAGAAGCAACTTGTGATGACGACATCAACCATCGCGTAAGCGTAGGGTGGATGAAGTGGCGGGAAAACTCCGCTATCTTCTGTGATCGAAAAATGCTCCCTAAGCCGAAAGGAAGGCTCTACACTACACAACGTTCCAATCTGCACAACGTTCATCAATACAGTGGAGTGAGAATGGACTCGTACATTGATTAATGTTGGGTGCAGCCGAAAAGGTCATTGAAGCGGAGCCTCTGGTTTGGCTAGCGGACACAAATTTCTTATTACGAGTGTTCAAATCTACATTAATTGGCGGTAAAATTTTTGATTTAATTTGAATATGCTGAACTTCTTTTTCCAAAATTCAGTTTTGGAATGGTTAGAGCGGAATTGCCTCTCATAGAAGTGCTGTTTATTTCTACGTATAAGAGAAGTGACGAGGTTACGGGTTTTTTTTAAAATACTCTCGTATGGCTAAACATCGAAACCGCTTCCATCTAGCATACAATGCATTGCGCAATTCAATAAGATTACAGACTTCCGGAGTTTTTTTTTTAACTGTTTTATAAGGAACGTATTTATCAAAAAGATATCTAACTTTTGCAGTGAGAAACTTAACTTGAAATGTCGTGTCATTTGTGCTGTAGATTGGCAGCCAGTTCATTTTTCGACAGTCATCAAAGACCGACTCCTTTGGACTGGTATGATTTGAAAGTCGTCTCCACAACAGTTGGTAAGGTTGAGTTTATTTTAAGGAAAATCATATCATGATGGGAGAAACCAGGTGTAAGGATCTGATCGTAATGTGAAATTAGCGACAGGTGTGAAGTCAAGACAATATCGAGCAACGAGTTCGCACCATTTACTAAGAAATGTGTTGGTTGTGTGCTATTCACGAAAGAAAAGCCAAAGGTTTCTATCATAGATTTTAATGACGTGATATGGTTATGCAAAATGTGAGATTTAATCGCCACAAACAACAATCCTAGGATAGTACGGAGCAAGCTCCTCAAAAATATTGCTCCTCAAAAGTATTGCGGGAAAGCACGTCAGAAAACGGCTACAGTTTAGTGGATTTTGTGTCTTCTGATCACTGCGGCCTTTGATGGGCCTATTGTGATGTCCCCCATTTAGAGTTCACTCAAAAATCTTGAGTTTATGATAAAACTTAGTATGTTTTTGAGTGAACTAGCAGTGATTTCTTCTGCTTCAAGATAATGACTGCCTAGGTGTTTGTGTCGTGTACTGATGAGGCAGTTACAGTGGCAAAGTATGTGCTCTGCTGTGTCTGCCTCTTCGTTACACATTTTATAGGTGTCATCGTGTGTGATGTCCCTGGTTTTAAGATGATTGTTGACCGGGCAGTGTCCAGTGAGGAAACCTGTGATTATACGAATCTGACTCCTAGAAAGTCAAAAAGTCTATTTTGCTCCCAGGTGTGTCGAGAGGGAATTGTGACTTTAAAGTTTTGGCTGAAGTTATACCTTGGAAGACAATTGTCTATATGGGGTATTTTTAGGATTTCATGCCTGTTTAGTTCATTAAGAATGTCAAGATGGAAAAGCCTAGAATTAGAGTCATCCTCCGCGATGAGTCTATGGGCGAATATAGTTGTATCTTTTTTAAGTTAGAGGTGAACGGGTGGTAGGTCCGTGATGACTTCTAGCGCTGCTGTGGCGGTGGTTCTCATGGCTCCTGTAATACAGATACAAGCTAGTCTTTGTAGTTTGTTGAGCTTGGCTTGTACGGATGTTTGTTTTGTTTTGTGCCACCAGACGGGCGCAGCGTATGTGAGAATTGGTCTGGTAATGGCTGTATATAGCCAGCGAGCTATCTTGGGATTAATGCCTCAAGTTTTTCCAGTGAGACTTTGCTGGTCCATAGAGAGATCCTGGCTTTCTTAATGGTCTTTGTGATGTGAGAGTTTCAAATGAGCTTTTCGTCTAGTGTTGCACTTAGGTATTTGGCTTCGTTTGAGAACTCTATTGTTTCATCAAATAGAGTGAGTCTTATAAGTTTATGCCTATTTCTTCTTTTGGTGAAAGCGAATATGGTGCTTTTTTTTGGGTTGCCATTGAGTCCAACTTTTATGCACCAGCTCGCAACAAGGTTGAGTGCTCTTTAGAGGAGTTCCGAGATTGTGTCTTCGAATTTTCCTCTTATTAGAATCACAATGTCATCAGCCTTGGACATAGAAGCCATTGTGCCTGAGTATGCTAATCAGCCCTTCGTGGTTTTTACACTGATTTTATCATTGCCTAGGGAGTTGTTTATTTTCTTGTTATTAAGCATGTGGTATGTATTATCTACCCCTGTGCTGAGGATGCACCGTTGTATTTGAGCGTGATCGGTGTTGTCGAAAGCACCCTTAATATCAAGAAAGCAACCTGTTGCAATTTCTTTGTCGTTTAGGGATTTATTGATCCGAGCTGTTAGTTCCTGAAGAGCATGTGTGGTTGATTTCCCAGGCTCGTAGGCATATTGTTTAGTGTGAAGCGGTGATCTTTTGAGAGCATCGTCTCTTATATATCTATCCAATTTTTTCCCATAGTTTTTCCATGGAAAAATGAGGTAAGCCTTATTGGTCGGTATGATTTGGGCAGGTCCGTAGGTCTGCGGCCTGCTTTAGGGATAATATTTACCATTACCTCGTTCCAGCTTGTCGGTATATACCCCCATGCATAGCTCGTCCTGAAGATGGTGATTAACATGGGGGTGATTTGCGCACTTCCTTTCTGAAGGAGAGCTGGGATGATATTATCTTCATCAGGAGATTTGAATGGGTCAAAGGAGCTTATGGCCGATTTTATACTTCTTTCATGAAAACTTGCCCTTGATCTCTTCCAGTCCTCCCTGTTGGGTCCGGTTGCCCTGATCTGTGGTGGTATACTGGGGAGACTGGAGGGGGTGATGTTGGAGTTTGGGGAGTGTGTACATGTTAGGATTTTTAGTGTTTCTAGACCATTTTCCGCATATGTGCCATCTGCTTTCTTCAACAGACCAATTTGAGTAGTCTGCGTTTTGGCGAGAACTCTGTGGATGCGAGCATTGCTTTGCAGTTAGTGAGTGAGGCGCGGTATGATGTCCAGTTTCCATTGAGCTTGGCTTTATTGAACAGTTTTCTGGTCAATGCTCTTAGCTTGGAGAGTTTATTATTCCACCATGTAGTGGTGCGGTTACCTACCTCAACTTTTTCTGGGCAAGCGTTGTGGTATGCAGATATTATTGTAGCATTGAGGCTGTCACAGCTAAGTTCTAGACTGTCTATGTCTGTTATTTGGATAGTTTCTGATCGAGTCTGAGTCTGTCGCTCTCGATTGTCTGTATGTTTTAAGTGTTTTGGCTTTTGTCAAAACAAATCTGTCGATGATCCGACATCGATGTTTCTTCCGAGACATGCCAGTTGTGAATGGAATCGCCTATGAATGGGGAGGTTAAGGTTAGATCCAAGACTTCTTCCCTGATTCTGTTTATATAGGTAGGGCTATTTCCATGGATTAGAATTTCTAGATTGTTTTTAAAAATTAATTCTAAAGGGTACTAAAGGGTAAAGGCAACCTTTCCCCATGCTGTGTAGTGGGCATTGGCGTCACAGCATATGATGATTTGTCTTCTCTCTTCTCTTCTTCCACAGTAGTCGAGGAGTCCCTGCAGTCGTGAGAAGTTGAGGCCAGTGGAGTCACCCGCAAGGTAGGCTGAGCAAATCACAGCATCTGACCTGACTTCCTCAGTGGGTAGCTATATAATGGCAGCTGCCATCTTCTTGTCTATGCATTCTGGAATAGGAATGATCTTGATAGTTTTATTTATCATTATGCAGGCTCTAGGTCTTCCTTCATTCGTTGAGTCGTAGAGCATCTCACTATCATACAAAGATAATCCTTAATCTGGTCCTTTATTGTGTATGGCTCCTGGATAAAGGCTACGTCTAGGTGATCCTTGTTTAATCTATGACTAAGTACCGCCGTGGCGGTCTTCGCATGCTGTAGATTTATCTGGATGCACCCTAGTCCCATCATTGTTGTGTCTGATGGGTACTGGCAGAACTGGCAATGTCAGCGTGCGATACCGTCATGGGGCTGACCCCTGAAGTCTTAGTTGTCTGAGACATGTCATCATTGTGGCTCCTTGGTTGCCTTTATGGTAGACCTACTAGCTTCAGAAGCCTTTGGTTGAGCAATCTGACTGGGTGTCTGCCTGCTTGTGTCCTCAATCTTCTTTTGGGGATGATGTGTTCGATTGGGGCACCGCTCTCGGTATGGGCTTGCGTCCTGTCCTTGGTTTTGGTGTCCACGGTTAAACTCGCTTGCCGAAATTCCCTTGATTCTAATCAGAATCTGAAGGAAGTTGAGAAATAGATTGCATCTATGCCTTAAGATGACGTCCTTAGATGCCTCATCTATGGCAAAGGTGACTTGGTCCCCGCTGCTTTTTTGCTTTGTGATCCTGAGGACTCTCCAACTTTTAGTGCTAACACCAAAATTTTGTTTGGTGATTGCATATGGAAGGTGATCTTGATCAAGTCGTCGGCTTCAGGGACGAATGTAATACAGGTGTATAGCTTGGAAATATCATTGCCCTGAGTTATAAGTAGATCTACGTTTTTCCAAAGCTTTATCTTACTTATCGTTGACATGAGCCAGTTTTTGGTGTCTGTGTCATAACAAGTAATTGATAGCCATCCATCTCTGGCAGAGGTGGCCACGATCATAAGGGCAGGACGGTTTTTGTCTGTTTTGTCCATTTCCTGTAGTAGGATCTTTCTTACCAATTTTATTTCCATATCGGTGAGGGTTTGCCATCGGCGCAGTGTGTGCATAATTGCGACTTTGCATTGGGCAATAGTATCCCTATAGGATGCCCCTGTTGTGCATGGTCGCTCTAGTACATTTTCTTTATTGGGATCTGAGTTGGTTCTGACAGCGCATCCGGAGCGATCAATTCGCTTTACAGCACGTAAGCTTTTAGGTGCTTCTGCGTGTGATTGGTGCTTTTTCCGTGTGTTTTCCACGGAAGAGTTTTCATTCGATCTTCTACGTTTGTTGTTGAAGTGTAGTAGTAGTAGTGTAGTTAACAGAGGAGATATTCTTCCCCCGATTCTGTCATCAGTTCGGTGTTGTTTTTATTTTTATTGTTATTTTCTTTTTTGTTATTATCAAATCAAATTTCGAAGAGTTCTGAAACTTACCGGACGTGTTTTTCACTTAGTGCGTAAAATACTTACGATATATAGCAAATTACTGGGAAGTTCCGCGTGATGGAGTGCGTTAAATGCGCAAAATGCAAAAGTAGTATACGTGGTGAATCGGGGATAAAATGTGCAGGCGTTTGCGGCAAGAATTTCCATATTTCGGTGAAATGCAGCGGTCTTGACCAATACTCTTGTGGGGCCTTGAACACGAGTCCTATGTTGAGGTTTATTTGTGAAGATTGCATTACATATATTCAAAATGTGGACATAGTACTAAAAGATGTTCAGGAGATTGTTAAAAAGAATGGAAATTATCTTAGAGAATACAAACGTGAATTTGATGAGTCCCTTAAAAAAAATGAAAGTGAAATTAAGTCGTTACTTGAGGCAATTGAAGAACGGTATACAGCGAGATTGAGAGCAATGAAAATTGCTCAAGAGACCTGTGAGAGAAGCGTAAACGAAATTAAAAAAATGAGTGAATTTAGCGAATGTTTCATAACACAAAGTGACCAAATCTCTGGAGACGTCAAAAAAATAGCGGATAGCAATAAAATGGTAATAAAAAGTGTGAAGGAGATAAAAGAGGACATCAAAAGTCTAAATGACAATAAGACTAGGCTGGAGAAACAGGGAGCGAGTAGCACAAGACTGTTCTCAGAAGTCTTAAAGAAAGGTGAATCATCTGTCCTTGTCTATCCAAAAAAGAAACAAGAAGCAAATGAAACAAGAAAACAAATAAAATCAAAGATCGACCCAACTAGTATAAACATAAACAATGTGGTGAATAAAAAAAGGGGAGGCATTGCCATCAAATGTGGTGATAAAGCATCTTCAGTAAAGCTTAAAAATGAAATTGATAGTAAATTAAAAGAGGAATATGAAGTGATAGTACCTAAAATGCTTAGTCCTAAAGTGTGCATCATGAATTTAGAAAATGATGAAGTAGAAGATGGAATTGTAAATAAAATAAAAAACCAAAATTCAGAATTAAAAGAATGTAATATGAAACTTGTTCACTCGTACAAAAATAAAAACAAGTGGAGAAATTTAAACATAATCATAGAAGTTGATAGTGAAAGTTATCATAAAATAATGAAGCTAGAAAGTATTAAGGTGGGCTGGGTGAAATGTCCAGCTAAAGAATATTTCGACTTAAAGAGATGTTATAAGTGTCAAGGTTTTAACCATAAAGCAAGTGTATGTAGGAATAAATTATCATGCAGAAAATGTGGGGGTGAACATCCGATACAAGAGTGCAAATCTGACGAAATTAGGTGTCCAAACTGTTCAAGAATTAACGAATCCCAGGGTTTGAATATGGACTGTGCTCATGAAGCCGGTGATAAATGTTGTCCCGTGTTTCTTCGGAAATTGCAGGTTCAGAAAGAAAAAGTTCAGTATTAGCAACTAAACCAACTTTCTTACTGGGTGTCCAATGTCCAAGGTCTTATCAATAATTTTAACGAGATAGAAGAATTAGTGGAAAAAAACATGTTCGAAGTGCTTGCTTTTTCTGAAACCCATTTAAGAGAAGACATACTGGATAGTGAAATAAATCTCCCCAAATACTCTATAGTAAGATGCGATTCAACAAGCAGTCATACTGGTGGTGTTATTTTGTATGTTAAAGACAATATCCAATACAGGATAATCGACAAAGCAATAATTGAAATGAAAATGTGGTTCTTATGTGTTGAAATTTTTACAAACTCATTCAGCGAAACGGTTGCAATATGTTATAGATCTCCGAGTAGTCCTGAGCGCGAGTTTTGTAATTTATTTGAAGAATGGATTGAAAGAATATTACACAATAACTATAACTTAGGTATCTTTGGTGACTTTAATATAAATTTATTAGATGAAAATTATACCTACACAAGAGTATTTAATGACCTACTTGCGAAATCTAACTGCAAACAAATAATCAAAAGGCCAACAAGAATCACAGAAAGCTCAAGGACATTGATCGATTTAGTTATAACTCCCTCAGAAAAGATTGTTTGGGCAGATACAGTACAGGATTTAAAAATTAGTGACCATGAATCGATTTTGGTAGAAGTGAGTGTATCCAAGAAAAGAGTTAGGCCTGAGAATCAAAAGCTAATTAATCGATTCAAATACAAGAGACATGAGTTCAGAATTTTATTAAGTGAAAGAGTTTCCCAGACAAATTTAGATAGCGAATTTAATAACCTGTCTATTATGCTGGAAGAAAGTTTAAGTTATTGTGTAAACCAACAAACAAAAAAGATAAAGGTCAACGGCTCGGATAACAAATGGTTTACGGAGAATCTTAAACAATTGAAACAGCAAATAATTCTCACTTTCCAGAAAGCTAGTGTTTTCAATAGACCGGACGATTGGATCGCTTACAGAAACATTAGGAACTTATACAAACAATACCTGCAAAACGCAAAAAGAAACTATATTTGTAATAAAATTGAATCTTCGTATAATCAAAAGTGTATGTGGAAAACAATTAAGAACCTAGTACTTAAAGAACCAAAGTACGAAATTAGTGAAATTAGATTCAATAATATACTAGAAAATGATATTCATATAATTGCCAATAAATTCAATTCATATTTCATCGAGAGTATAAATGAAATAAGTAGCATTCCGTGCATTCAAGGCACATCGTGTAACTATAGGTATGTTGTTGCTGAAACAGCGACGAATTTCCAATTCAGACGGTTGAATATGAGCTCGTTAAAAAGAATATGTAAGAAGATAAACACTAAAAGTGCGTTCAGCATTAATATCAAAATGATCCTTGACTGCTTTGACTTAATTGGTCCAATTATTTTAAAGATCATAAATGATTCATTTATGTGCGGAGAGTTTCCGAAAAACCTAAAACAGTCAACAGTGATCCCTATACCCAAAGAACCAAGAGTGACGGATTGCGAGAAATTTAGACCAGTGAACATGATGCCAATTCTTGAAAAAATTGTTGAAAAGTGCGCTTATGATCAATTCTATAAATATGTGTGTGTTAATAAATTGTTAATCGAAAATCAATCTGGATTTCGCCCTAACCACTCATGTGAGTCATCTCTGAATTGGTTAATAATGATGCTAAAAGAACAACGTCATAATGGATGCAAAACCATAGCTTTGTTTTTAGACTTTCAAAGAGCCTTCGAGACAATTGATCGGGAAGTTTTACTGAAGAAATTACATAACCATGGTGTAAAGGGTACTGATCGTAATTGGTTTAGATCTTATTTATGTAATCGAACACAAAAAACAAGTGTAAATGGTGCAACATCGAATAGTATGAAGACATGTTTTGGTGTCCCACAAGGAACTATACTTGGTCCATTATTGTTTTTAATTTATATAAATGATGTGTGTAATGTTGTAAAAAATTGTAAAATCTCCCTGTTTGCTGTTGATGCATTAATGTTTGTGAATGGAAAAAACATAAATTAACTTAGAGAAAAAATGGAATGTGACATAAAGTACCTCTGTGAGTGGCTTCAATTATTAAATAAGCTCAAAATTAACACCAAGAAAACTAAGTGCATGGTCCTGAACTGCGACGATAGGATAAATTTAAAAATAAACAATGAAATCATAGAACAGGTAGAAGAAATAAAATATCTAGGTGCCATATTGGACAATAAATTGAACTTCAATAATCATATGTTATACACTACCAAGAAAATATCGAAGAAAATAGCATTCCTAAAACGTATAAGGAAAAATATATCCGTATTATGTGCTGTCAATATATATAACACAATAATTAAACCTCACTTTGAGTTTTGTTCGACTATTTTGTTTATGGGTAATAATCAACATATAAACAGACTTCAAGTGCTACAAAATAGAGCAATGAGAACAATAATTAAATGTAGTATTTTTACACCAAGTAGATGGATGTTATCCTACCTAAAATGGCTAAATATCAACCAACGCATAACTTATAATGTTTTATTGTTCGTCTTTAAAATTAAACACAACATGTTGCCGGAATACTTGATATCAAATATAACGTATGTGGGAGAAGTACAGCCATATAATCTACGATCAAATTCGGATTTTAGACTACAACTATACAGAGATTCCAGAACTCAGAATATGCTTTTTTATCGTGGGTTAAAGTTATTCAATGAACTTCCTAATGAAATCAAAACCGAAAGTTCAATGCCAAGATTTAGAAGACTAGTTATTCCTTATATAAAAAATAATGTATTGTAAACACATAATATGTAGTAAATTAGTGTAACTAGAAAAACAAAAAAAAAAAAAAAAAAAAAAATGTGTAGATGAGATCTTAATTATTATACCTGTGTTATTGGAATAGTACACGATTACTAAATAAACATATACATACATACATACAAATATTATTCATTGGAATCCCACGAATATGATGAGAAGGTGTGGTCAACCACCTTCAAGTCTGTCCATAACCAAGAACAGTTCGTATACGGAAAAATTGTGCAACATCAGTTGTGAATGAGAGATGATAAAAAAATGCTGACGAAAGCATAACACTCGTAGCATAAGATCACTTCAAAGTTCATATTCTGTGTGTGCATTTCCAATATAACACCTTAATGACAAAAGAGTTACTGTGAACTACAAGCAACCCAAATTGAGTCGAATCTCTCAAATCCTATTTAGGACAACCACTCCCGGAGAGTAGTGAACGAACATCTTCGACACAAACCATCTGGGCCCCGTCCGGGTTGTGTGGGGAACACCATAACAGCGTACACTCTTATATCCACTCCACTCCACTATATCCACAATTTTAAAGGATAAGGAAAACCTTTAAAAACAATTGGAGAAAACAGATAAAAACAACTCGGAGTAGCTGGTACGATGCGTCATGCGTGGTAACTACTGAGGCGACTGAATTTGCTGTGGCATCTTTCGATGGCTTCAAGTCGCCAGGTACTGAGCGGATATACCCTTTGATAGTGCAAAAAGGTATAAGACAGCTGCTTCCTACTCTGAAAAGAATTTACACCGCTAGCCTGGCACTTGTCTATATATTTATTCCTTGGCGCGCGGTGAAAGTGGTCTTTATTCCCAAAATAAGAATCAGTCTAACATCCGTTTTGCTGAAAAGCATGAAGTGACTAGTAGAATTGCAAGTTGCCCTTCGAATGCATCCTCTCTCGAATACTCGAATATGCAACATGCTTATCAGCACAGAAAATCCTGCGAGACTGCGCTTTGAAATCTAGTTGGGAGAATCGAATACGCACTCGAAAGGAAAGAGTACGTACTGGGCATTGTACGTCGACATTGAGGGAGCTTTTGATAATGCTACTGCTGCTGTTCTCTCCGTCGGTTCATGTTTAGCGACTGTCTGTATCAAAGCACAGGCGGCGCTAAATGTTATCGATGACTGGTGCACGAGTGATGGGCTGCCGGTTGATCCTCTTACGACTGATGTCGTTCTCTTCATGAGAACGAGGAAAGACTCAGGTGGTTCTAAAAGACATTCCCATCCCGATATCTAAGGAAGCTAAGTACCTAGGAGCAATCTCAGATAGCAAGCTTCTTTGGTCAAAGCAAGTTGAGTCGAAAACCACCAAAGCACTGTGACCTTTTTGGCAATGTAAAGGTGCCTACACGGCAATAATAAAACCGATAATATCATAAGCATCGGTTGTCTGGTGGAATAGGCTAGCACGCAAATACGTTGTGCCCTCTTTCACCAAACTTCAAAGAGCGATCTATCTCCGCTGTACGGGGCTTTCTCTAGCACACCAGAAGCTACTCTAGATGCTATGATGGATTTTCCCCCTCTGACATGTATCAGAGGGCGCGCACTGAAAATCATGTCTCGCCTCAAGGGAAATAGTTTTTGGACAACACGCACTGGAATGACAGCGTACTTGTGCGAGAAATATCCTACGACCCCTGTCTCATAGATGTGCCTTCTGACACAATGATACCTGCCATCCTATTACGCTATGACTTCACAGTAAAATTTCTATGGCATCAGGAACTAATATAGGATCGAATCTGTGTGCCAGACGCCTCAATATAAACTAAATTCTGGTATTCAGATTGGAAGAGATAACCCATAAAAAGCTCAAAAACATGCAGCCTCGAGAAGACTTCAGCCTAAACCAAAGGAAAAATGGAAAACAACTACACCGAATTTAGACGATAAACAGAAATGAGGACCCATATCCTAGTTATAGATGACACTAGACCAAATCTACCGAGAATTATTGTCGATTGACTTATAACGCCCAATAGACTTCCCTTTCCTTCCATTTGGTTCGCCGTCACAGTATTATGTAAATCCACCCAATTCACGTCTCACGGAATGTTGCACTCAAACGTGTCTTATTTTTTCTCACCCGTCAACCACATTTCCACGCCCTATTGATCGGAATGAGCTGCAACAATGCCTTCACTGTTGTTGACCAACTATTTATACTTAAAGCCGACATCCGACAGCGACCGACGCAAGAAACTCGAAACAAAGTGCAAAAAAGAAAGAAAAAAAGAAGAGAATTATGACACCTCTGCGGTTGAAGCAATTTCCCCAACACCTTAACATCAGCTACTCGTACAGCCGCACTAGCCAATTTCCGCCTCCAGTCTTCACTTTTCACTCTTTAAAAGCCTTCGCTGACACGCACAACATCGTCTGTAGCCGACAAGAATTAGTACCGTAAGGAACATGCTACCGCTACCACTGCCACAATCGTTGCCGCACAATCGATTAACATGGATCTGCATAACGTGTTGTGTCTTGTACATGCTCACACTAGCATCTGACCCGGCCTATGCCGCAGCGGGGCGACATGATTTAGACACTGCTGCTTCCGAGTACCATCACGACCACGAGCACGAAGATGAGGAATGGGAGGAAGGTGACAGTGAGGAGTCCCACGAGCACGAGCATTCCCATAAGGGAGAGAAAGGAAAAAAGGGCGAGAAAAAATCAGAACACTATGCCAAAGGCGAGAAAGGCCATCACGATAAGGAGGGCAAAAAAGGCGAATACGAGGAGGAGGACGAGCACGAGAAGAAACACGAGAAAGAAGGTGGGCATCATAAGAAGCATAAGAAGGGCGATAAAGCAGAAAAGGGGCATGAGTTCGAGGAGCACGGTTCCTTTAAGAAGGGTCACTCGATAAAGGGCAAACATCATATTCACAAATTGAACGAGGACAAGAAGGAGAAGAAGTTCTATGACGAGGCCCATGACGAGGGTTCGGAGGAGAAACATGGTGCCCATAAGGACGAGAAGAAACACAAAAAGGGCGGCAGTCACAAAAAGGGTCATCAGAAGAAATCGCAACACGAGGACGAGCACAGCAAGAAGGGTCACGGCAAGAAGGGTCATCACCATAAGGGCGAGAAGGGACACAAAGGCGAGCATGAAGAGAAGAAACACTGGGGAGACGAGAAAAAGCACGAGAAGAAAGGCGGCGACGAGTATCACAAGAAAAGCTCACATAAAAAAGGACATCACTGATATTAATATGTGGATGTCCAGGAGGAAAAGTGAGTGAGTGCTTGTGTTGTGTCCACCAGTTTACCAGTTACGAGTTACGAGCATCTTCTGTGTACAAAATTCTATTTTACCACTTTGTAGTTCTTCTTCTATTGTCGACATCCGTAGGTTGAGGAGGGGAAGTTTCTTTTTTGGACATACAACTGGTCGGCTGGGATTTTGAAAGTTCGTAAATAATCTTGTTGTCGTTATGGGCTGGGACGTCGAGACCAGAATGAATCGTTTTTCTCGTTTTGGGACACGGGTGGACTGGATGGATTTATAAAATAAACGTTTGTTTCAATTGAGATGTGGCTTCTTCTTTCTGTTTCCTCCTAGTATGTTTTCATTACGAACGATGTGAATCCATTTAGGAATCCAATAGAGATTTAATTATTTATTTATTCTGCAGTTGCGAGGCCATCATACACACATTGTTATCGAAGATGCTGTTTAATTGTAATGAATGGACAAAGCCATGGCAATACAATGGACCAGTAATTGTGTCTTAGTGTTCATGTGGATCGAACAAGCTTCAGGCACAAAAAAAATAAGGAAGCAGGGATAAAATAGGAACGTCTTATATGGAGGGGTTTTGTAATATTTATTATCATATGATCGACGGACAACGGATGGGGAATAGCCATTCGAACGCACTCAGCTCCTATCGTTTAAGTGAGACACATAAGCTGGTAGCCAAGGATTCAGTCGTATGATATCCCGAAAAATTCGATTAGGGATTATTAACTTATTTTTGTTTCTAACTTCTTCAAATGATATACTTATAGACATGAAACAATGTTTTCTTCTTTTAAAAGTCACTGTTTGTTCACCCTCGGTGCGGACTCCCGCTCCGACCATGCGGGCTGGAAAAATGACCGAAAGTGTCTAACATCCGACGTAGCGCTTTAAATGTGTAAATTTGTTGGTCGACCGACTCAAATTGGTGATTTTTAAATAAACCAACCAAGCTGGTAAATGGGTCTGCACGGATACCTAACATTGCAGATCATTCGGATAATACCTCATAGTTTGAGAGACTACAATATATTAACACTTCTTGGCTTGTCAGGTCATTGTGTCGTACCAGCTAATTTCTCGTGCTCCCTCATTCAGTTAGAGAACAAATCACTGAACGAACGGTACGAGAAAGACATTTTGAGCAGATTATATAACTACTTTAAGGGTCTTAATAGGTCACTGTTCTTCCTCGGTATTGGCGTGAATGCCGCAACTGAAGCGGTATCAAATATTATTTTGCAGATCCTTCATTCTTCATAGAGTGAAGACTATCAAACCGAAAGCAAATACGTACTACGACTCGAGCTGCAGAGGCTGTCAGATTAAAGGAATTAAATTTCCGAATTTATAAGGCCAACCCTTCTGAGGAAAACCGGTGTCAGTGCATTGCGTTGACGTGTCAAATTATTCTATGATCAAAAGTTGAAACTGAAAGCGTTACAATGTCCCTATGCTAGGGAGAACTTTTGTTCTCCATCTCAACTGTCAGCACCCTGGACAAAGCCAATCTGTCTCCGCTGTTTTATCGAAAACTCGTGCTCATGGTTAATGAATCTGTCGTTCATCAATTCAATCTTTTTTATAGGGTTCGTGCGGGTTCAAGAGTTACGCTCTTATGGTGTTTGTCACACAACCTGAACGAGGTGCGGATGGTTTGTGTCGAAGAAGTTCGTTCACTATTCTCCACGGGTTGTTGTCCTAGATAGGATTCGAGAGATTCGACTGAATTTGTCGCATTGGTTGTAGTTCACAGCAACTTTTTTTTTCCATGTCATTAAAGAGGTATATTGGAAATACATGCACAGACTATGAATTTATACTGCGAGTTTTATGTCTTCGTCAGCATTTTTTCGATCATCTCTCATTCACAACTGATGTTGTTGCATAGTTTTTTCGTATAGGAATTGTTCTTGGCTATGGACAGATTTGAACTACAGACCTTCCGCTCAACAGTCGGTGGTGATTACCACTGCACTACGAACATCCTTTTTGGATGGTTTCAAATCTGATAATCACCAAAAAATCCTGGTTCTGTTCTGCCACCAACGTACTTCCTCATTTTAAGAAACGATATCATGTCTGCTACTTCTAACATAATCGGCTCTTTCGCTGTTGACGATACTATCAGATTTTCGTATTCGTTCCAAGACTCATGCTCCTTCGGTTCGGCCATAGAATTGGATCAGCAATATATGTTAAGCATATTTAATTCCCCCCTCAACAGCATAATTAAGCGGGGTACGAACTATAAAGTGGAATTTAATGCGTCTAATATCCACTGATGTCTAATGTCACTTAAGCGAACCCTGAGTAATTTGCCATTATCTACGAATGGCACTCGTGTCGTTGCAGTCGAACAACTTAATGATAATAAAGCACTTAGTTGGAATGAACACATATTTGAGGCTGCTAAGAGCAGTGCCAAATGTCTACGTTTCCTCAAACGATGCGAGAAATCTATCACCCCTCTGATTTAGCTTCAAATCGTAAGGCCCCAAGTTTGAGTACAAGGCTGATATCTGATCTGGACCTTTTTGCACTTGCTAAATAGAATTCTAAAGCGGGCGGCAAAACATTTTAGAAGACAGATATTACAAAGTCACTTGACTCGCTTGAACATCGATACAATTTTTCCTCACTATCCTGGTTTTATCGCCATTTCAAAAATAATCCTCAAGCGAGCTAGCCGGCTGAATTATTGCGATTCAAGAAACCAATTCTCATACTCGACTCGTTACGATACACATTAATATACCATTAAGCCTCTCTCGTCGACTAGTTTGTATCTCCGCACCGGTACCTCTCCCCCTTTCTTGTTCTCTCCCTTTAACAAAAAGAAAAAAGATCATGATTAGCTGGCCAATCGAATATGTGCTGAAAGTCTTCATTTATCAATAAAGCGGCTTCGTTTACACGATTAAATAAAGTTCTCAAATAAATGGTATATAGCCAAACATTGATCCTTGCGGGGCTCCTTCTTTATCAGCAAGAAAAACGAACACCGTTCGCCTGCTGCAATTCGTTGCTGTCTCCCTTGCAAGAAGGAACGTAGAAGCCTCTTGGTTGACTCTGAAAGGAAGAAGTATCTTTCTGAGTTCTGAAAAAATAACTAAATTGTTGCCTGCGTTGAAAGTTTCAGACAAATCGAGCAATGTTAAGATTGTAGCATGATTTTCATCAACAGCTTTGGTGATATCGTCAACGACCAGCAACAGAACAATTTTACAGCTCGGTTTTGGGCTTTGTAACTTTCAAATAGAAGTTTTCTAAGTGAATAGGTTTTTGGATTTGGAGTAAGTTGGTTTTTTCGAATACATAATACAAAATGACAGAATTGATATTGGCTTGTATTCCGGCCCCTATGGGCTTCTTCGGAAATAATCTAAGCCTCCTACCACCGCGCGGGAAAGACCGACGTTGTTAGGATAGAACTAAAGATATGAGTTGATAAAGGTAATATAAGGGTAATTTTCTTGCTGTTTGGTTATATTTTTTCTTCTTGTTGTTTATATTTTTGGCAACTCAAACATGATTCGTGACTTGTGCCAAAGTCAAGCATGCTCAGTTAGAATTGCCTAAGTCTTTGAAATATTTACACCAGAACTACGGCTACAAATTGTTGAATCATATTATCAAAATTGCTCTAAAACCTTACAAAATAACTTCGTGCAAGAACCAAAGCCGAACGACATACGACAGTGTCAAATTTTCCGTGAGTGGACCCTAGAAAAGCTGAAAAAGGTTCGCATTTTTCTTGAAGAATTGTCTTCAGCGACGAAGCTCATTTCTGGTTGAATAGGTGTTTTAATAAGCAAATCGGTCGTATTTTGGTGCGATTTTTGGTCGCGCGGCATCACATGAGTTCAGGGATACTTTCACTGAATCGAATATAGATGCAGTTTGCGTTTCGGAAACTTGGTTTAAGCCAGATACCAATAATGAAATCCACAAATTGGATGGTTACAGACTTTATCGTTGCGATAGAAATGATCGAGGTGGTGGTGTAGCGATATATGTGAGAAACGGTCTCAAATGTAGAAAGACACTTGTTTCGCCTCCTGACTCTTATATTGACTATGTGTTTGTTAATATAGTAAGTGGGGACAACTCTTTGCTCCTAGGTACCGTTTACAGACCAAATAGTAACGTTGACTTAACACCTTTCTTGTCAGTAATAGAGACTATCTCTACTAGCTCTAGAAAATAGTCATATGTGGTGATTTAAACAGTAATCTTCTGATCGAGAGGCATCTCACTGATGGCATGAAATCATTTGACTTACATCCAGTAAATACTACAACTCCCACTCATCACGTGAGTTCTACAAGCACCTTACTAGACGTTTTCTTTGTTAGTAACATCGATAGTGCACTTTTTTACAACCAACATTCTGCACCAGCTTTTTCAAAGCATGATTTGATATTTCTTACTTACGATTTCCATGTGCATATTCATCCGCAAGTAAGAACTTTTCAATATAGAGATTTTAGCAATATAGATAGAGTTAATCTAGAACAGAGTATAAGTGCAATACCCTGGGAACAGATTTTTTTATGACTTCTCCGGATCATCAAGTTCAATTTCTTAATTCCAATATAAACTTTCTTTTTAATCTATACGTTCCACTTAAAACGAAAATCAATAAAAGCTTAACACAGCCTTGGTTCTCAAGAGAAATTAAGGATTTAATAAGGCAGCGTGATGCAGCGTATGGATGGAAGCGTTTTCGAGTTGAAGCCCTCCACCGACTATATAAATCTTTGCGAAATATTGTTGTCCGTGAAATAAAAGTGGCAAAGGTACAATTTTTCTCAGACAAACTAAAAACCAACTTGGGTAGTCGAAAGCTGTGGAATAACTTACGGCATCTAGGTATCGGTAAAGAGCGAATCAGGCCAAATTACATCGACGGTAGCGAACTAAACCAAAAGTTTGCTTCTGGAGTATCTTCCGGTACAGGAAATTTGGATGTTGACTTAAATTATATTCACACGCGTGTAGTGCAATCATCTTTTTCTTTCTCATGTGTTGATAGCGTGGAGGTAGTCGAAAGCTTTTTGTCAATTAAGTCCTGTGCAATTGGAGTTGATGAAATTCACCCAATTTTTATCAAAGCCATTCTTCCATTGATCCTGCCGTATGTGACGCATATATTAAATTCTATTTTCACTACAGGAATTTTTCCTAACCAATGGAAAATGGCCAAAGTAATACCTATACCGAAAAACTCGATAGGTGATGAATATCGACCGATTTCAATTTTGCCATTCCTCTCTAAAGTATGCGAGCGGTTAATGCAAAAGCAAATAAATGAGTATCTTTCTCGAAACAGAATGCTTGCACATGTGCAATCGGGCTTCCGGGCGAAACATAATTGTACAACTGCTCTAGTGAAAGTTATTGAAGACATCAGGGCAAGTTTGGATAAAGATGAAGTTACTTTCTTGGTTCTTCTAGATTTTTCTAAGGCATTTGATACTGTTGATAATGCCTTACTCTGCAAAAAGTTGAATTACTTCTTTGGTTTTTCTCCACCAGCAGTTAAATTAGTTTCATCATATTTATGCAATAGAAAGCAGGCCGTATTGGTTGATAATACCTTATCTGACTACTTGGATCTTACTCGCGGAGTACCTCAAGGATCAATTCTGGGTCCTCTCTTATTTTCTCTGTACATAAATGAGATACCAGATTTAGTCATACATTCCTCTACACACATTTATGCTGACGATGTCCAGGTTTATAAGAGCTGCCCGTTAGGTCTTATTGAAAATTGTGCGTTGAATATAAATCTCGACCTTAAATGTATATTTGATTGGTCTTTAAAAAACGGTTTGAATCTTAACCCTTCTAAGTCTAAATGTCTGGTTATATCCAGAACAAAATTGGACCTTTCGTATTTCCCACAATTATTTTTAAATAATACCACAATTGACTTTGTGGATACATCAAAGAATTTAGGAGTTGTATTCAATAGATTTTTAACATGGAATGATCACATAAATAGCATCGTAGGAAGGGCTTATGGTGTTTTGCGGACCCTGTGGACGGCGCAATCCTTTACACCATTGAATACACGTATCATGTTGGTAAAATCTTTAGTAATTCCTATACTAGTGCATGGCTGTGAAATATTTGGAAATTGTGATTCTGTATGTACTCGAAAATTACAAGTTGCTTTCAATAGTGCTGTTCGATATATTTATGGGCTCAGAAGATATGATCACGTCTCACACCTCTCCATTAACGTTATAGGTATGTCATTTGAAAACTATCTTAAATTTCGAACATTGGTCTTTCTTTTTAAAATCCTCAAAACACAGCAGCCTTCTTATCTCTATAACAACTTTCAATTCCCAGCGTCAAATAGATCTACTTCTCTCATAATACCGAGGTTTAATTACCTTATATCTGAGAGACTATTCTTCATCGTTGCTATCCGTCTCTGGAATTCATTACCTAACGTTCTAAGAGCACTAAGCGATATACATAGATTTAAAAAAGAATTGCATGGTTTTCTTTACATCCAAAATAATTGATTTTTCTCTTCTCTTTCCTGTTAATTTTGTCAATATAATTTTTTCTTGTTTTGTTAAATTTTTTTTTTTTTCCACAACTATCGTATTGTATCCTCCTTTCTTAATTAATGTTTCATGTCTTAAATAATTAAAGTAATTTTCTAGTTTCCTTTTGTCCTAATATTTTAAATTAATTAATCTATTACAATCTTACTCAATTCATTCCAAAATAATGTAACTAAAATATCTATGTTAACTACGAGTAGCTATTGCAAATTTATAAGATTTATTCTTAATGTTTTAGCTTTCCACTCATTCTTAATAAATAAATAAATAAAAAATAAATAAACATCATTAATGATTCGGACCACGAGCTGAACCTGGTCGACATATAGTTCTAGCAAAACATGCCACACATGCCACACAATCGACTGTCGAATTGAGAAATGAGTTTGATGAGGTAGTTATCTCTCGTTTTGAGTCGATTTGCCAGCCAGAGCGTGCGATTTTACACTTTTAGTCTATTTTTTTATGGGGATACGTGAAATTACTCGTCTATGCTATGAGAGTGAGAGAGTGTGGGGTAACATGCATCATGACTTCCCTAAACCATTTTTTTTCATTTATTATAAAAATCGAAAAAAAAAAATGATTTGCTTATGTAAAAAAAAAGTTGAACGCCGTGTTACTAAAATAAACTTCAAAAAAAATTGTTTCATGCAAAGTCCGTCAATTTATTAACCACTGATCTCGAATCGTTTTATGAAAAAAAAACCCGGGGACCGTTGAGTGATATAAATATTCTTTTTATTTATATTCTGGTTTTATTTTATTCCAGTTCCCCGTCGTGGCGGCGCTTCTATGAAAAATATTTATAGGTTCCTGCAACGAAGTCAAAAGACCGAGAGAAAAATTTTATTTTTTACTTTTTAAAATATTTTTTTTTATGTCGGGGGTTACTTAAAATCTTTAACTTTATTTTTTTAAATTACTCGCGGATCCTAATTTCAATACATTTTAATTTAGTACGCATAGGGCTTCTTGTATGTAAAGGGTGGCGCAAGATTCATAATCCAATTTCAGTTTTGAAAAACCTTTTTTACTAAATTAAAAAAATGATGGAAATCTTTGTCTAGACCTTTACAATTTTTTCTGTTATGTTGATACACGACTATGTTGATGCATGACTTTCCATAAGAATTTCCGTGATAAATGTTTGTATTTCTTTCGAATATTCTCCTTAAGGGCTGCGAACGCGAACGTCCCAGGCTTGTTGGCATAAGTCCGCGACTTCAAATAGCCCTAAAGAAAGGAGTCTGGGATGGTTAAGTATGGCGATCTTTGCTGGCCATGCCAAATCGTCAAAACGGGAGTTTACGCGACCAGAAAACGCTTCCTTCACAATATCCATTATGGCCCGTGCTGTGTGTGTGGTTGCACCGTCTTGTTGAAACCAAATGTTCACCAAGCCCCGCTCATCCAATTCCGGCAGTCAGAAGACGTTTATCATGGCCCTGTAGCGTTCGCCAGTAACATTGATCGTGTTGTCGATGGCGTCCTCGAAAAAATACGGCCCAATCACTTCTCCCACGTGAGCGCCGCACCACACAGTGGCTTGGATGTAATGGCTCTTCGTATACCACACGCAGATTTTTAATGCCCCAGAAATGAAGAATTTGCTTATTGACGTAATCACTTAAGTGTAAATGCGCCTCGTCGCTTATGATGATTTTCGCCACAAAATCGTCCTCTTCATTGTTGATTAAGGATGGCTTGACAGTAATTCACACGCGACTGACGGTCAGCAGGCATTAACTGATGCACTGTTTGTACTTTGTACAGGAACATGTGTAAGTTTTTCACTAAAAATTCTCTCTAGGGTCCGTCCGGTTATGCCAAATGCGTGGCCCGTCGCCTGGTTGATGTTTCTTCGTTTTCAGCGACATCGCTACCCACAGCCGCGATATTCTTGGCCGAACTACCAGTCCGGTGGCGAGTGTTCAAGTCGAGTAGCTTAGCGAAATGTTTGGGCAACACGAGTAGGAAACCGACGTCGAAATTCACGAAATTCCACCGACCGATTATTGGTCAAAAAAATCGACACAATTATTCCACACTCTAGCGAAGTTTAGCGCTCCAGTGCTTATATACTGCAGCTGGCTTGTTCACTAATTTCAAATATGATTGAGATATGACGCCATTTTAAAATAATAGCATCTTCCAATAGGGCGATTCATTTTGCGCCATCTAAAAGAGCACATGGCCTTGAAACACCTGAACAGATCTTCATAAATAATTGTAGCAAAGAACCATCTCGATCACGGTAGCTTTCAAACAAAAACAAAATCATCAAAATCGGTCCATTCGTTCAGGAGCTACGTTGCCACAGACAGACACACAGATACGTCAAATTTATAACACCCCTCTTTTTGCGTCGGGATTTAAAAACAAGCCATTGGTCTTGTGTGCAGCGGGTGGACGGCATGAATTTCATTCTGGCGTGCGTTGGGTATGAACATGTTGAGTGAACAACAAGATAACTTCTATTAGGCGAGGTGGTGTTCGATGTTGATGAGTTGGGAGTTGTATTGTTGCGTGTTGTTGACATGTTTGACAGTAGAGTTAAGGCC
The DNA here is from genome assembly GCA_958301585.1 of Merodon equestris. Lineage (NCBI taxonomy): Eukaryota > Metazoa > Arthropoda > Insecta > Diptera > Syrphidae > Merodon > Merodon equestris. The sequence continues at coordinate 60,492,567 of OY284416.1, forward strand.
TAACCATAATAGGCAGGAGCAAGCAGAAGCTTATGTCAGAACGGAACGAAATTCTCCCCTCTGTTTCAATGAATAGTCCAGATACCCACAATAAACAGATGCAAGCAGAAGGAAAGAAACTGTCAAATTGTTTTCCCACACCTTGGCTTTTTCCTTTTTGTTGAAATAAAAGCCATCTGCTTTATCATAGAGGCACTTATTGTCCTGCACAATTGAACTCAACTTGTTAACAAACTCGTATTCCATATTTATTTTTATCTTTTTACTCTTTCCTAACCTCAAATGTCACTTGTCAAAAATTCGTCCGGAATGTCTTCTTTCAAGAAGACTTTCCGTCTGCTCGCATCAGTTAACGAACATTTAACGAAACGTCGTATCTTCCCATATGCTTTGCATGTAAGAAGACATTCCCCTCTGCTTGCATATGCTTGCTCCTGCCTATTATGGTTAGGCCTTTAGATGGGAGAGTGTCCGGGATTCATTTAGAGGAGGAAAATCGTTGACAGGGAAAGATCGTACTGACTGGGTTGGTGTTAGATCATTACAAGTGGCTTGTTCTTATTGGTACGACTTCGTGAGACGATATTTTTCCGTATATCGTATCGTTGTCGACTAATGCACGTTGGATCGGACGATTTATGTGGTCCGTTACAATTATCACATTTAATAGTCTGAGGAGAATCGCAGTCTGCCGTAGTATGATACCCTGAACAATTGGCACAGAAGCTTTGGGCATGGCAATGCATAGAACAGTGTCCGTACAGCTGACAGCTGTGGCTTTATGTGATCTTGTTGGGGTTTTGTTTTCTGAAGTCCCACCTACTGATAGTTTTGAGAGATACTTTGGTAGTTTTTTCGAAGATCCATCAATATAATTGAACCACGCTCGATATAAATTATGTAATTATGTTTGATACTATTGTTGACTTTCGATTTTATTGTTATTAGTTTAAGGTCTATGCACTTGATTCCGAGTCTTGTGAGTTAATTTTTAACGACTGTAGTATTATAAAGGTCCAATCCGGAAAGTATAACTTTGAATGGTCTGTTGTCTTGGGAGATGTTTTTTATAAGATAATTATCCACGTTTACTTTTTTTGGACCTGAGTACAGTAGCTCACTTTTTGATTTTAAAACAATTATAGGTGGAACGCTTTCTGTGATTTTAATTACTGGTTTACTTACTTCACTGATATCATTTTCGATCGTCAATTAAACTTTGCAGTGGTTGGTAGTGGTGGGCTTGTCTGCTCTTTTAGGGTAGCAGCGATCGCAACAAGCAGTTATGAGGAGGAGCAGTTAAGCGAAGCTGTGATTTGGTAGCACATATGATCTAATGATTTGAATATGGATTCTGCTCTTGGTATCGCAAATTAATATAATGAGATAGGATAACTAAATAAATAACAAGTAAAGTAGTAAATTAAAATAAAAATACATTTATGTCATGTTTTTTTTATTCATGCTCCACCATTGCAAGGGATTGTCCGCATTTTCGACCACCTTATCGTTGAGATACCGCTGCAGTTCAAGTACTGCATTCGACATTCCACTAGTGCTGGGTTCCATACTGGAAATTTTGTTGTCGAATAAACTCCAGTAAGAATAGTCTCCTGCAGTCTCTACGATACCCTGCAATGTACTCGCTATCGACTCCTGATTTCTCCTGCTGTTGTTAAAATTCGTGGCCACCCAGTTGGTTATGTCTTTTTGGATGGCGTTGGGGGCAGTTTTGTTCTCGAAGACATGTTGTTTAAACGAGGGTCCAGAAATGGGTTCGAAGAGATGGTTAAACTCGTTTCGAGATTATTAAATCTTGTCCTGAGCTCTCGAAGCAGGTTTTCGGCAAAGGTTTGCGTATTTTGTACACTTCCATCGCTTGGCATCCTTTCCAGTATTTTTACAAGCCCGGCAGATATAGGGATAATTTTGCCTGCAGTAAAATAACTCTCTGCCGACATTTCCCTGGTTGCTTGTTCGAAAGGACGTAGAATGGTGCACAATTCGGGAGCGATTAACCACTCAATATCTGTAACCATTTGAATTTGTGTGTTAATGCTTACAAACATTATTTTTATAGCTTCTTTCTGAGCAACAAATCTCTCCATCATGTAGAATGTTGAGTTCCACCTCGTTCGAATATCATTGACCACACTAAGGGGTTGTTCATTACCCAACATTACCTGGCTATGCAAAAGTTTCTCACTTGCCTGAGAAGTTCACTTGATGAAATTTACAATGTCATTAATTTTCTTAATTGTCCTTTGCGTAGTTGACATTTTGCAAAGTAACCTCAGGCTCGACATTACTTCGAAAACCCAACGCCGTTTGCACGCACAAATTCAGTTTATGAGCAAAGCAACCGAAGTGACGCTTGTTCAAATGATCTCTAACTGCTTTGGTGATGTTTGCAGCGTTGTCCGTTAAAATAATCAAGACCTTGTCCTTTAATTCCCATAACGTCAGAACACGATTGATTTCGGTTGCAATGGAAGCTGTGGTGTGGGCCTTCAAACTTAATGCACTCTAGCATGGTATTTTGAAACACAAAATTATCATCGATATAATGAGCGGTTATATCAATGTAATTTTTATTGTTTATGGAAGTCCACTGGTCAGTAGCTATGCAAACACCCCTTACATTATTGAGTTTTGATCTTAACAAAACGAGTTGCTCATTGTACATACTGTCTAATAAAGTATTTTAAAGAAATTTCCTACTTGGAAGACAGTATGTAGGAGCCAATGTTTTCATTAACTCTCTAAGACCTTCATCCTTAATAATGTAAAAAAGGTTGATAGGCTTTTATAAATACATTCATTACCAACCTGTCGATTTTTTCTTTCTGTGTAATTTACATTTTTGGACATATGTATCTTTTGCAGGTGGTATGGTGTTTTCAACGTCCATGAGAGAATTTGTTCTCGTAACAACTGGGGAATGACGAACGTTCATATGTTTTTTTCAAATTAGTTATTGATGTTTTGAAGGATAACGACTGCTTGCAAATTATACAAACAGCCATCTTACCAACGGTAAAATGCATCCAAATGTCACTGGTCTTTTTTCGCTCCATTTCAAAAAATTATAACTTTAAAACTTTTCACAAATACTTTTAATTTCACCACCTAAACTGCTACTTTCAAAAGTACGCACAAAAAGAACAAAGCAGACGACAGTATATTATCGTCTCCTTTGTATTTTATCAGTTACTGCCGATTGTCAATTTTACAACTTAGCAGCGTTCAGTAGCAAATGTAATTTCCCTACCTAGTATTTGTATCATTAAATTTAAACTTAAAATGTTAACAACTTTGAAATAAATTCATTCTGAAAGTATAGTAAATAAATGCCCGATTTCCCCATAGGCATTCAAATGTATCTAGTAAGTGAAGAATTGCAAGAGAAATAACAAATCTGCACATCTTAAATAATATTCCATTTTATATACTGTGAACGCATCTCAGAAATTATTTGGAATACTGTCCATTGTTTTCTCTTTCGCTCTATAGATTTTCAAATAAAAGTAATCAGAACACTGTTCTTCTCATGTTCTCAACCATGCTATTGCTATGTTTAAGAGCAGAAGAACAGATAAGGTAGCAGTTCCTGCTTCGTAAACTGCTCCGTAAACTGCTCCCTCCAGGAGCAGCATTTAACAAAGAGCAATCACAGTTGCACCCTGCTTTCGTGAATAACATAGTTCCGAGTAGCAGCGATCGCAGGAGCAGTCTCATCACTAGTGGTTGGTAATAGTTCGAATATTTGGGGTCTGAACTCATTTTGAATTTAGAACTGAAACTGGGGAATCTTTTGGCGGAGACAGGGATCTCTTACGTGAAATGTTTGCGGAAATACAAAACGCGTGCGAACTCTATCACTACTAACGACCGAATGTGTTGCTCATTTTTGTAAAATGTCATTCCACTTATTCCTATCCTTCTGGTTTTACCCCACATTTCATCTCATTGATATTGAATTATATAATATTAAATAGTAGGATCGTTCGCCTCCCTATTCCCTTATGGGCTACAGAATGATACTCCCTTCCTTTTCTTGAATAACTGTAAAATGTTTTATTATATGATGTAAAACTAAGAAAAATAAGAAAGGGAAAAATGTAATTTAAAAAAAAAGTAAAAAGGCTGTCTTAATTATTAATTCGGACGTAGTCATGGTCGATCGAAAAAATAAGGAAGGCACTGATTTACAAACTCGAATCAAACTTTTACACACTTTTGCAATTTGGCGAGGTTTTTTCGACAATTAAAAAAGAAACTCTTAAAAAATCACACATTATTATCAGATCTGATTGACTGCACTGACAGGAATGGATCAATTAACCAGAGGTTGAAAAGAATTTCTGTAAGCAAATAAAAGCATAGCCTAGTCAAGTATACTGTTCTTGATGACGAACTGTTTTTAGCCATCTAATTACCTGACCACCTAGTTGGTTTCCTCTACAGTTTCCTGGATCTTTGTCATATCTTCACCACTTTCGTCATGGCCAGTGCATTTTTTTTCAGTCGATTCCGTCATTCAGTCCTTGTGACCTCAAATATTTTATTTGTGGCATACGGATCTCGCGTACCTTGCGAATTAAAGAAAGAATTAAAATTTTTTTCAATTCCATTAGAATCTGTTCTGTACGGATCTATTGCTTCAATCCAAGCCCATGTGTATCTGGATTCAACCCACTTGCCTTCGGCTCTTTTTTCTAGCTTTCGCTTATTTCATACGGAAAAATTCAGGTAGACCATTTACTACTTCGGGATGGTTATGGTTTATGCTTTCATTCAAGCTTCCAGGATTCTTGATATGTTGATACTGTTTTCGTACTTCCGCCCGCCGGATGGAGTGAAACCGTTGAGTCAGGCGATCGTGAGGTCTAATCAAAATCACTGTTTTTCCGAATTGGGCGGCCTCTAGAACCAAAGGAAGCATAAGCTGTAGTGCCGTCTTCCCCATGTCCTAGTCAGTCAGAAACGGCATGAAAAAAATCGATATATATTCTCGGTACGGCTGTGCCAGCTTCGTCTTCAAAAAAGAACAGTTCAATGATTATTTTTCGCATGAATTCCAGCCGACGCGAAAATGACAATTTTTTTGGTAAAAATCACCGTCGGTTTGAGCCGTGTTCACAGCGAAATGCGCAATTAAAGCGAAAAGGCGACCAATAGCTTAAAATCATCACTAATTTTGTGCCGGAGCGAAGTGCGAGGGACGCCCATCTGTAAATTAATTTTGTCGCTGATCTCTCAAAGCCATTCTGTACAGCTCAATGTTCTCAATGTTGATTACTGATGGTATACTGACAGTATCGTGATACATAGTCTACTCGATAGGCACGCTCTGTTTTCGCCATGAGAACATGTGTGGAACGTAATTGTTCCATGGCATTAATTCGTTTGAACTGACACTTCCAAGCCCAACTGGATGTCGGATGCCGGAGGTTTAAATGACCCACCCTTTGATCCAATAAGTGAAATCAATCGGCCTAAAGCCATTATATTAAATTCTCCTAAGACGATTGTAACATTTTCGCTTAGGCATTGCTCGTAATTCGAATTCCTTCCGACAGCTATCAATGCCAAAGTCTTTCCCACTACTGTTATGCATTGAATCTCAAGACCTCTACAAATCCGAGAATCGCAAAACCCATTTCGATGTATTTTTCCCAAGTAATAGATCACTGTCGTATCGCATCAGCCTTCACATCAAATTCTCACTAAGCGCGTACACATCGTATCCTTATGTCTTCTCTCATCCCTTGCAAAACACATAAACAGTTTATTCCAAGAAACTCGTTCCGGAACAAGAAGCCCCACAAATGCCTCCGGCTCAAAGGATGCGCTTAAATTATTTTTCTTCAAGGGGTGAGGAAGCAACACCCTTCGGCGTTGGTACCATACCGTATCCTTATCACTGCCAAAGCACATAATACAGCTTTGACGGGAGCAAAAAAGCAAAAATACATTATCCACATCCAGTTTTCCTCGTAGAGCTCTGAAAAACGAAAGTTTCGATTCGGAAAAAAAGGAAAATAATATAAAGCACGCAATATTTAATAAATGGTCGCCACTTTGTGCGAATTCGTTTTGTATTGGCGGCGACGATGGAAAGGCATAAGTGACAGGCTCACACTCCGGCGCACATGTGTGCTTCGCATAGAAATCCAAACGGAAAGAATCGAGCAGAAGGATTACATTTTTAAAGGATTATTGTGTGTGATTACGCTTGCCTGGGAATCGAAAGAGCTTCGTCGACGCCATGTTGTGGCGCTAGGAAACCTCTTTGATATGCGAATGTATGGCATATACTCGTACTCCTCCGCCTAGTGGAATTGGTAAGGACGAAAAAGCAAAAAGGAACAACAACAGAAAAGCGATTTTTTAGGATCAAAAGTCTTCTACGTGGCAGACTGAGGTTAAACGCTTTGGGCGGATATGTAAAAGTGATTTGCTTAAGTCCTTGCTACGACATTTGCTCGGATACGATTGATCCTGTTTTGTTTTTATTTTTCTCCCCCCCTGTTTCCTTAGTTAAATTTCAATTACCGAATGGGATAGGCATGTGGGATGAAGTGTAACGTTGTTGTTTTCGTTTGTCGGCGATAAAGGACATAAGGAATTGCAAATAGCGGGCGAGGAGTCGATTGCTACGGTTCCATTAAGTCAAGTTTGATTTGATTGGCACGTGGTGGGGCGCTCGCTCATCAAATTCTCTTTATGTTACCTTCCTGATCAAGTAAATCGGATAAATCGATTTATGGCATCGATGGAGCGATTTAACGACCGGATTGTTGTTATACATACTATGTATGTACGTAGGACCAGACTTTATGAGCATATGAAATCGGAAGGGCCGGAGTGAATAAGAAGAACTAGGTTATGTCTACGCCCTTCAAATGGCATTAGAAATTCTCATCATGTCTGGTTTGTGATGATTTAAAAAATATTAGTGTCAGTACAAGGAAAAAAAATAGACTACGCCTGTCCTTGATGGTTAGTTGACGCACAGTTATAAACAGTTGATACTGGAATTTAAGCTGGCAGACCCAAGACAATGCCGGTTTGGATGCTGGAAATGGATTAATAAGATCATAGTCTTGGGCATAAATTATTTAATTCAGTCATCCCCATTTCCATGGCTTCAACAACTCAAAAGAAATAAGCCCTCCTTCCACAACAAATGACAGTTTGGTGCGGTTTCTGGGCAGGCGGTGTCTTAGGGCCAGTTCTTTTTTTAAATAATATTAAGTATTTTAGTAAATGGATTGCGATATCGAACGATGTTGCTTGAAATTGTTGGATTGGACGATGTTTATTTTCAGCAGCGGCGCTATGGTGCAAGCCACATAGCTGGTGGAACTATGGAACAATTTCATGGACTCATAATTTGTTGAAATGGACTAGTAAGCTTAGCCAGTTGCTTGTCGGGTATAGTAGGGTGGCAACAAATTCGGAAACTTGATTTAGAAAAATGAAAGCCGAAAGCTCCTTGTAGCATTTCTTAGGACCATCTAAACGTGAACTGCTTAACGCCAAACTGTGGGTACTGCTTCTATTATTACTCTCCATCAGTCACTGGAAGAGGGACGAATTACGGGACGAGCATCAAACTCGAGGACTGGAGCAAACAGGCAGCAAGGCAGATCTACTGAACAGATTATTGGAGTTCGAGGGAGCCGATAGGAGGCAGAAGGAGGACGATGATAAGGAAAGGGCGCAACATGAACTGGCAGAACTACGGGAGAAAGTTCAACGTTTAGAGAAAATGGAAAGATGACGAACAACTAAGGCAGAGGTCGGATAATCCAGGCGCGGTGAAAAGTCGGAAACAATATCCACACATAACGACGTTCGGATCCCGATGACACCAACGCCATCGGATGATTATTTCGCGACTTCTCTCCTCGGCGGGGTACTGGCAAAACCCCCCGTTGTACACTAGAAAACACTTCTCGGCTCTCGCCATTCGGAATCAGCATCGGTGAAAAAAAAGCAAATCGCACACAACATGAGTGAATAAAAAGAAGCTTGGCTCCCGCTCTTCATGAGCTGTAACGTCATCTAAGGTGTCCGCCTGGCAGTACAATGGACCAGTGTTTGTGTCTGAGTGCTCCAACAGATAGCAACAGCCTCCAACAAGAAAAAAAAATGTCCACACATTGAAGAGTGAGCAATAGCCCTGAAGACAAACACTGTCCAAGGAATGCATATTCCATGAGGGACATCGCAGACATGCTTTCGAAGTTTGACCCCAAGTAATAGTGTAACACCAGAGTCTTTGGACGATTTTTTTTTTACAAATTATGTGAGACCGCAGAAGAGTGAGAAGCAGAAGAGTACGTGTTCGAAATGAAGGCCATTGCAGCTCGAGGACATATATGAAAGTCGTCACTTATCAAATACATTGTTCAGGGACTGATTCAAGTGATGATTTTGAAGTGATCTTATGCTGCGAGTATTATACCTTCGTAAGCACTTTTTGATCATCTCTCATTCACATCTGACGTTGTTGCACGGTTTTTTCCGTATAGGAATTGTTCTTGACTATGGACGAACTTGAAATACAGACCTTCGGCTCAACAGTCGGTGATGACTACCATTGCACCACTACCACGCCCAAAGCATCTTAACCGGAGTCGGTGCAGGACATACTCAAGAAGGTACGTTGGACTACCGGATTGAGAGGCAGATACGAACACCGGTCAGATAGACGGACCGCGACAAGGCTAGTAAACTCGACAGGCGCAGTGGGAAGACATGTGCCGACGGGAAAGTGCTATCGATGCAAGCAAACAAGGAACATTAGCCGGAACTGCCCGTCACTAAGCAATGGAGTTCAAGCAGGTGGACCGAGTACGACTAACGCAGCAAATGCTGACCTGTAAAAAAACAGAGCGAGTATGAAAATGAAGTAAAGGTCAAGGGAAGCAAGATTCTAGCATTCATCGATCTGGGTAGTGACTGCATGTCCATGTGCAAATCAACGACCGACAATAAGAGGATACAATTCACTAAGGACAACAGGCAGTTAGTTTGATTCGGAAGAGGTGAATATCAGGCTAGTGGACAGTCTGAAGAGTTGATGCGAGTTACTAGTGGTGGCAGACCATAGCCAACCGTATCCGCTAATTATCCATCGAGCACTACCAGGCCAATCCCAAGTAAAATTCGAAAAATCACCCAAAAAACTAAAGATTAGCCACAGTGGACCAGAGAGTGCAGATCAAGCATTCGGTTCTGAGGTATATTTCAGCATCGAATTGCGCACTGAAAAACCCATTGCATTCAACCTAGTACCGTTCGCGAAGTGGAGCATTATCAAAGACAAAATGAATGGGTTGCCGCAGCAAGGGGTTATACAACCATCCAAGTCGGGCTATCGTCTTGACGAACACGAAAGACGGAAGTGATCGTTTCTGCATAGACTACAGGGCACTAAACACGGTAACAACTAAAATGAAGTTCACGATGCCGATTGACGAGGAGGTACCCGCATCGCTTGCAAACGACACTTACTTTACGTACTTGGACCTGTCGTCAGGATGCCACCAGGTGAGAGTTGCCGATGAAGGCCGAAAATATACCGTCTTTGCAACAGAAGATGATTTGCTAGAGTTTACGAGGATGCATTTTGGCTTAGTGAATGTACCTGCTGAATTCCAAGCGTTCATGAGTCAAGTAAAAGCTCGAATACGCAGAGGAGACATTGCTGTCTATCTGGACGGCATTATCATTCCGAGTAAATCAATAGACAAGGGCCTGGAAAGTTAGAACGATTCTTCGAGGTGTTGAAAAAGTTTAACCATCAACCAGAAGAAGTGTGTCTTTCTGGAAGCCAACCTGGGATTTTTAGGACACTACATAACTAAAGATGGGATCAAACCAAACCAGAGTAAAACAGTGGAAATAGAGAAGTTTTCGACACCGAAATAGGTATGCAGAATGAGGCAATTCTTGGGTTTAACTGGATTTTTCCGGAAGTTGGTGAGTTAATAAGGCATAATAGCAGCACCGCTAATAGATCTATTGAACGACAAAACGCAGTTTCAATGGACCGATCAACAGGAAAGGGCATTGGCTGTTGGATGGGTTGACCAGCGAACCACCAAGAAAAAGAAGGAGAAATAAAAAAAACAAAAAAAGTAAGCGGTAATAAAAAGAGGATTGAACTTGACTAGAGAGGATAGAAAGGCCTAATGGGCGGAGTGTTGAGAAAGGGAAAGGAAAAAAAATGTAAATCAATGATAAGTGATGTAATCAAGTATAATCAAGTATAAAAATATTACATAAATACGCATCAAATTTATTTGAAGTTAAGAAAGTTTTAAAATATTTCTAATGTTAAAGTTCGATATATCCTAGCAGGAGCCCATTTCCGTGGGACACAATTCTTTATTTATGGAATATTGTAAATAAATCGAATACAGCCGTAAATAGCTACATTCATTTTACAATCATAGACGAGACAAGTATACGCAGAACAATTATGTAAAAAAGGGGAATTACAAGTTGTTAACTAAGCGCCGTTTAGTTCTTACTGGCATTTGATATCGACTCACTCACTGGACTCACTTCGCCGTCGGGAACTAACGCTGCTCATTTAGTAAGATTTCAATTATAAGGGCTAAACATTATCTATTAATCTAGCAAAAATTGAGTCTGGAAGATCGTTTATGAACATAGAAAATAGTAACGGGCCCAATACAGACCCTTGCGGTACACCCTAGTTAGCAGAAACAGGACTTGATGTTCCCTGGTTCATTTCAATTGGCTTAACACGATTACATATATATTGTGCAAGAAATCTGTATGACGCAGTCTGAATCCAAAATAATATTTTAGTTTGCAATTAAATTAAATTAAATCAGTTTTCAAAATTTATGCAAATAAAGTCTTAAGAATAGCCAACAAGAAACATAATAACGATTTCGGTGCTGAAATATGAAAACCACGCATTAATTACTAAGAGTCCCGCGGCATAACCCAGAAGTCTGAATCCGATTTTGAACGCGACAGTTTGAACAGATCAATTGCACCCATGAACCTAGTTTTTCGGGGGTTGTGATAAATCCGGTTTGGGGTAAATATTGCCATTACAAACCTGAAGTATTGAGCTCTGCAGTGTGCGCAGCATAACTAAATGTTATTAGGAATGATAGTGGGAGGATAGGTATCCGAGTGTGTGTTAACTTCTGGCCGTTGGTATATGGTTCGAATGGATAAAATATTATAAGAAGTCGATTTATAAACGATATTAGTTATTATTATTGACAAACCCGGAAGTTCAGAGCTTCGTTGACCATTCTTCGCCAAGCCTCCCTGTCATGTGAGTGGGATCCTTCCATGTTTGGCGGTTCTCCCCCATCTCATCTAGGACCATCCTTATATTGTCATCATCTTTCTACGGAACGGCGTTCCTAGAAATCTGTTTACTACGGGGTTTAAACTCATTATTCGTTTAAATGTTCGGCCACTGTCCATTTGTTGTACATGTACTTCCCAGCTTACTCTTCGCGATTTTAATACTCGGACAGTGGCTTGAACTAAATGCAGTTCCTCGAGTTCTTGATTGTGTAGTTTTCTCCCTTCGCTTGTTTTTTCATCCTGTTTCCTACCACAGATTCTCTTTAAGAAATCTGTTTTCTTCCTTCTTAGTCAGGGACCAAGTTTGACATTCGTAAAGTGTCACTGATATTGTTATGGTTTTATAAATGCGGATTTTAATATTGTGAGACAAAAGAGTTGTTTTGAATAATTCCTTCAAAGCGAAAAAGCACACGTTGCACAGCCCCTTATTTATTTAGATTTTTATGTCTTTTTTGACAGTGAATAAGGTTCCTAGATATTTGAACTCATCCACTTTCTCAAAGCGCTTATCGAGTACAGTCAGGGGCGAAGTTTGTATCGATCCAATTCGGTCAGTAACCTTATATTTGGTCTTCTCTTCATTTCCTCCTAAGCCTGGTTCTTTTCCTGCGCTTATTGGACCTTCTAACTCTTCTTAACTGTTTCCTCGCCATATCCCAGACTCCCAGTAAGTCAGAATAGTCAGCGTAAGCTGACAGGATGGTGACAGGACGTTTCCTTGTATAATCCCTCACATATCTCGAATGTTCTGGACAAGCGGTTTCCTGCCTTATTTTGTACTTTGTTTCTCTTAAGGCGTATTTGTATCAGTTTTATCAATCTTTTCGGAACTCCCAGCCTTACAAGGACATTATACATTTTCAATAACTTTGTATAGTCATACAGTTGGTGGAGCAGTGCGGAAATTTCCATTCCTTCTCTAAAAGTTGTCGTATAGTGAGAATTTAGTCACTAGTATAGGGGTTGCGGAGTCACACTGGTAGTCTCCGATTATTTCTTTGGTGTATGTTCTCATTCTCTGGAAGAGGACATTTGGCAGCAACTAATTTATTTTTGATTGTATTCGGTCACCCTCTTCAAGTACGGGAATAATTAAAGAGTATTTCCATTCCCTGGGATATTGTCATTGTTCTATATAGTGCACAATTATTTTCGTAATCAATTTCGTCTTGATAATGGTAATATTAAAAGTGGATGGAAGGTAGTCAATAATATCTTAAGCCAATCCTACCCTTTTGAAAGACCCACCGATATTCGTGTATTGTAATGTAATGATGATTGTAATTACTAATAAATTCGACATCGGTAATGCATTTAATAACTATTTTACTTCATTGACGGGGAATCTATCAATTTATGGAGTCCAACAAAGTTGAATTTTGTGCTCGTTTTCTTGTAGCTTATATAAACCGATGCAAATAGTTTTGTCCATAACTGCTCTTGAGCTTTTACAGACAATTTGTGCTCTAAAGAACTGAAGGTCTTGCGGTTGTGATGGGATTTCTAACGCTGTTTTAAAACCTATTGGTTGCTTTATAGTTGATGTTCTAGCTGTTATTTTCAATCGCAGCATATTTCTGGGAACTTTTCCTGACGACCTCAAATGTGCCAACGTAGTTCTACTTTTTAAAAAAGATTCTGCAGAGGATGTGAGCAACTATAGACCAATATCACTTCTTCCCTTTGTCAACAAAACTTTTGAAAAAAAAAAACTGTTAAAGTGAGGATTGTTTCTTTTCTAAACAAATCCAAGTTGTGAGACTCTCTCGCTTTTCTCCGCTCTTTGGAGAAGGCTACTCAGCCAGGAATGGGTAGGACTTGCTAACCTCTTCAAAAATCCCCCTGAAGGGGCAGTGAAACTCGGATAGATCTTTTAGTTAATTTTATTTTAACAGTATAAAGAGCAAGGGTGGAAATCAATTGGTTTGCCCTCTACCGCAGGATATGCGAAATAACCCCGCTGAATAGGCGGTAACTCAATTGGGAAGAGTAATCGCGGATTTAGGTTCAAACCAGAGAGGCGGTAGTGTACTTCCGTCACTGGGAACATCACTAGGTAAATCTCAGTCCTCTCGTTGTAAAGGCTTTAATTCCAAAAGGCAGTAGTGTACCGTCGAATTGGCCTTGAAGCGATCACAACCAGAAGCAGAAACCACCAATGAGACGTACCACTTAAAATGGCTGCCGACGTTTGCCTACAAGCTGCAACGAGCACGTGGGAACCTGAAGTTCTGTCAAAATTATGTAAACAATCACGCACATTGTTATAATTCTAAGAGTGTGTGTGGCGGGAGTAAACTGCGGTAAAATGAAATGAGCTCACACGTATTCACGAATAGAGTTTGTTTGTAAAGGGTTTTGTCGCTGCGAACCTGAACTTCTTTCAAAATTTCAGGGTGTCACGGGGGACGGGTGTCGTACGAAAGACGGACGTCTCATTCTGGTTTCTGTCCAGAAGTGATCTGAGATCTAACACTGAATTTGCGTGGCCTTTTATACCCGAAGTTCCAGAGCTTTCCATTCTTGCTTAAGGCTTTGTAAGAGCTTAATACATATTTTAGCACACATTTTAGTAATACTCTAATTTTAGTACAATTATTATTTTAGTACAATTATCATTTTAGTACTAATTAGAGTGCTGGTTAAATGTTTTCTACATTTAATAATATAAAGTTTTTGATAAAATTCAATACTAACAAAATATAATTTTATAAAAATAAAAAAATAATAATGAAAATAATTCAAAAAGCAAAATAAAATAAAGAAAATTGTTGATTGGTGTTAGAAAGTTTTTTTTATTTCGGTGCAATTTAGCTTTCAACAGGAGAAATCAACTGCAGACACCCTTTTACATTTTTGCTCAAATATTCTTTCGAGTCTTGACTCAAAAAAATACACTGCAGGACTTTTTGTAGATATTAGAAAAGCCTTCGACATGGCTAACCACTAAATATTGTTGGAAACACTTGAAAAAGCTGGATTTCGAAGCTTCATGCTATCCTGGTTTAGGTCTTACCTAACTGTAATGACGATGCAGTGCATCGCGTGGGAAAAAGTACCGGAACCAAAAACACAAATAAAACTCTCCGCTTTGGATTGGTTTCCTTTATTTAGGTTTGATCTGGCTGACGGCTGATCGGAGACTGTTAAGAGAAAACAATATGCATGGGTTTTACATTTCCTCGGAACATATACATACATATGTATGGATTTTACATTTCATTGTAACATACCGCCCGCCTCGTTATTTACCATACAGTTAAAAACGACACAATAAGTTATTACGATTGAGAGTTATAATTCAAGGGTGGTTTTAAAACATAAGAATAAACTAAATTCTATACAGTTCAAATAAATATCAATTCCAAAAATTAAGAAATAGGAAAAAATCAATTCAAGATTAGGTTGGGTAGAAGGTCTGATCAGCAACTGCCCCCGCCCGCCATGACGCCATCATTTTGTGGTTCCTGTATTCGTCGTTTGTTCGGTTGCTTCATTGGGGCCTGGGTTGATTGACTTCTGGTCCGGAAGTAACGCGATCTTAGTTATTGGTCGAGTATACTTGTCTCTAGCTGTTCGAACTGTTACCACTCGCACTTTCCCATCCGCGCCTGGATGAATTTGTTCAATCCTACCGAGAGGCCAACGACCTGGTGGTAGACGCTCATCGATGACTAATACTAGTGATCCGACTGGTATATTCGGTATAACCACCTTGAACCACCTTGAACGCTGCTGCATCTGATTTAGATATTCGGAACTCCATCGTTGCCAGCGAGTCCTTGGAGATCGAACGGTTTTGCCGAATTCAAGGTCAAAATCTGAAATCACATGGATTCCGCCACCGGTAATTAGAGGACCTGGGGTAAGTGCGCTCAAGTCGTCCGGAGCTAATTTCTCCTAGGGGTCTGGTGTTCATACATTGTTCAATGCTTGCGCATACCGTAGCAAATTCTTCATACAGCAGGAGAGTATCACCAACAACCCTGCGAAGATGATGCTTAAAGGCTTTTACCGCCGCCTCCCACAAACCTCCATGATGCGGCGCAGAAGGAGGAGAAAAACGCCAATGAATGCGACGTACCAGCAACTGTTCCCCAACTATTTGCTGAAACTCTGATCCTCTGGAGAACATTCTACGTAACCTTGCATCCGCACCTCTAAAATTTGTAGCGTTATCACTGTATAGCCTGCGACATGTACCACAGCGAGCATAAAATCGAGTGAGGGCCGCCAAGAAAGCATCGGCTGTAAGGGCTGTGACTACCTCTAAATGAACTGCTTTCGAAGTCATGCACACGAATACAGATACGTAACCTTCCCCAGTGCGAGTGCCCCGGCCAGGAGCTAATCGTATTCGAAAAGGTCCTGCATAATCAACACCAACCTCCACAAAAGGGCGTTCCAAAGTTACACGGGAAGTAGGTAGACTAGACATCTGTTGAACGGCGAGAAGAGAAACGGGCACAGCGTACACATGCTAGAACCACTGATCGTACGAGGATGCGCCCTCGCAGAATCCAAACTGTGCGCACCAAATAACTCCACGTTAGTGACATCGATCCATGAAGAGTCAGCTTGTGTGCACGACGTACCAACAGGGTTGAAAGCCAGGAATATCTCGAGAGGATCAAGGGGTGTCTCTCTTCATATGTCAAAAAGGAATTCTGCAGTCGTCCACCCATTCTTAAGATCCCGTACTCATCGAGGAATGGAGCATGACGTCGTAATTGGCTTTTAAGACTTATTGGCTTGCCTTGACGCAGCGCGTCAATTTCCGGTAGAAAGAATTCACTTTGAGAAAAGCGATATAGGGCACGCTCCGCACGCCGTAAGTCATCTACTGTAGGAGTATTAGAGTTTATATCTTTTTTACTTACCGTGCGTCGATGCCACACCATAATTCGGGCTATTATTCTGACGGGTCGCTCAAAGCATCCAAACCCAGAGAGCCATTTGGACCACTGAGTCTCCTGTTCGATAGCCAACGTTACGGTCTTCCGCTGCTCAGGAATTTCTGCCGGTAAACTCATATCCTCATCAGGCCACATTGATGGTTGGTTTGAGAGCCATGGGGGGCCATTCCACCACAGAGACGAGGATGTAAGTTGTGCTATTGAAAACCCTCTTGTCGCACAATCGGCCGGATTTTCTACTGACCGCACATGTCTCCATCTCATGTATCGTAAGAGTCTGATAATCTCCGAGACTCTATTAGCGACATAAGGTACCCATTTCGACGGATGTCCACGAAGCCAAGCCAACACCACTTTAGAATCAGTCCAGCATCTGACTTCCAAAGGCTGATGCTCAATTTGGGAGCATACGGCGCTTATCAGTTGGGCGAGTAACAAAGCCCCTTGCAATTCTAATCGAGGAAGACTAATAGATTTGACTGGAGCTACTCGGCATTTAGAGCCAAGCAGAGTGCTTTTCTAAGTGCCATCCTCCATTTGCGTTACAACGTAAGCTGCTGCTGCATACGCTCGTTCAGAGGCATCTGCGAAGCCATGGAGATACCATGCTTGAGCGCTCGTGACTTGTACCCAGCGTGGAATTTCAATAGAGACAATGTCTTGTAGGTCTCGATGGATAAGTTGCCATTTTTCTAGAATTGCGCCTTCCAGTTGGTCGTCCCAGTTTACGCCAGATATCCAACAATCTTGAATAAGGATTTTCACTCGTAGAAGAAGCGGTGCAAGAAATCCTAAGGGATCAAACATCCGAAGGCTTGCTGACAAAAGATGTCTTTTTGTTGCTAATGGATGATCGTGTCCCCAATTGACATTGAATTAAACGAGTCTCGTTCGGTAAACCAGTGGAGACCAAGAGTCGAAGTCAACGACGAAGTTCCTAATTCACGGTGTGAATTGGATTCCATGGAAGCTACTGGCAGAAGCCGATGCACGTTTGCTGCCCACTTACTCAAGTTGCATCCTATATTTTGAAGAATAACAATTAATTCATTCTGAGCACTCTTTGCGTCCTCTATCGAAAATTTTCCTCTCGAAGCGACTAAGTACGGCAGAGAAGATCTTGTGTGCGATGTTAAGGAGGCTTACTTCTCTGGGCAAACGATGCTGAGATTTCATCCGTCGAGCATGCTTCCGCCGACAATATTTTCCAGATGAGCTGGTGCATGCGCGCTACCAACTCATCTCCAGCCGCTTTAAATAGCTCAGCAGACTTTATTAGTTTTAAGCTTCAAAATAACAAGCTTAATTTCATCTAGGTCAGGTGGACGGAATTGTCCTGTATCTTCGTCCATTACGAATGGATCATTCTGCCTGAGGGCGGTATCAGATCTATCATTTTCGTTATAACTCATGGTAGAGCTAACGAGCAGCTCCCGTCCGTATGTGTAGCATGACTTCGTAGGCGGTTTGCTTTGCTGTTTACGCTTGTTTGCATTATTCATCAAACCAGGGGTTTCTAGCTGGCGGAGGTTTGAAATCCAGCACATCAGCACATGATGGCGCGCTGGCAGTGCTCCCACTGGTGTTCTGCGGATTGTGCCGGTATCACCGGATTTTGCGAGAGATTGAGAGAAACTCGATCGGCGATCTCCTGGGATTGTAACTGTCCGTCTTCAAACTCTTCTTGTCTTGTTTGATTCTGTAGCATCCGCTTTCGTAACTAGGCTATAATAGTGATCTGAGTCGATATTGTCTCCTCGGAAGGAGTGTCTGGCGTCGATCGCAACGTGATCAATCTGGTTGATGGTCGACTGATCTCGTAACCGCCAGACTCCTTTATGGATGTTGAGATGCGGGTGTGCCTGCTACAAGGAGGTTATGCCCTGCTAGGAAGTCAATTATCCCGCGTCCGTTGTCGGATGTGGTGCTATGGAGGCTATATTTTCCTATGATCGACCCAAATATGTCCTCTTTGCCAGTTTTGTGTTAAAATCCCCAAGTACAATTTGGGTGTCATAACCGGGGAATTGGGCGTACGTAAGGTCCAGGAGATCATAGAAGTGCACCTGGTTTGTTAAGGGACCGCAAATTCCAGGTGCAGATTCCCAGATTTTTCTATTTATATGGGTCGTCAACATTGTATCCGTCCAAATCCGAGGTTTGTTGTTGCTTCGTAATAAGATTTGTTTTCAACTCTAGGGTGCACAACCCCAAATCTGGAGGGCCAGGTTCGCGGCACACATTATTTCGCTGCCCGGCAGATGTCAGGTCAGCTATTCAAAAGAGGCTGTGTGTCAGCTTGAATTGAGCAGGGACACAGATCGTAGCTGGTGTTTGCCAAGTTAAACACGATCAACTTTTTTGCTCTGTTTGTTCGCTACCTCGCTGGGGGTGCATCTATGACATCGGAATTACCACAACGGAATCGACGAAACCAAAACTATGAGTCATTGGCCGCCACAGTATTAGTACCATAAACACTGTCCACATTTTCAGCCGCCTGGCTTGCGTTTTCACCGAAAAAACTCTAAAATCTAGCTTGTTTTTTCTTTGCTAGTCCATCCTTAAGACGTGCTCTACCAAAACTTAGTCGATATATCACACAACTGTTAAATTTTTTTTTTAGTGCGAAACCTCATCTTTTTAACGCCATCTTGTGTATAGGATGATAGGACATACATACACAACGTGAGGTCAAAATTACCAAAGCAATCTGTTGGAAAAAATAATGCATTTCGTTTTACTACACGTACTATTAGCTCAAACTCATGACCTTTATTTGAAAGGATAAAAGGGCACTTCAGACCACTGCTTTCTAAAATTATTGCTTCTCTTGAGGAGTGCATTGCAGGAAAAATGTCCAAAATAATTGGAAAGCAATGGTAAGGTTATTTTGTAGCGCGACAAGTCCTGTCCCACCCGTCGTAATCTCGAGATATTGTTCCTTCGCACTATCACCTGTTCCGATCCATGACTTGTCACCCATTCGTCTCCTGCCTGAAAAATTGCGGGTAACGATGGATAACCCTTTGATTGATATACTTTTTCTTGACAAATAAGACCTACAAATTAATTCCAACTTCGTATATATACATCTTCTTCTTTTTTCAGTGGCGCTACAGCCCGGTGTGGGCTTGGGCCTCAACCAACAAGCGTCTCCAGCCAGCGCGATATCCTGTCAGCTTTCTCCAGTTACGCACCCCAAGTTGGTTGAGGTCCTTTTCCACTTGTGTGCGCCATTTGAGTCGAGGACGTCCTCTGTTGCGTTGTCACAATGGCTCGGATTCAAAGACTCTTCGGGCCGGAGCTGTGTTGTCCATACGCTCTACATGGCCTAGACATCTTAGGCGTTGTATCCGTAGACGCTTAACCAGACACATGCCGCCGTACAGCCCATATACGTATGTAGTTCGTGATTGAATCTTCTCCTCCAGATGCCATCAACGCAAACAGGACCAAAGATCATACGCAGAACTTTTCTTTCATCCGCTTTCAACAGCGTCCATGCTTCTGCGCCATAGAGCAGGACTGGGATGATTAAGGTATTGAATTAAGCCAACTTGGTCCTTCGAGAGAGGGCTCTATTACTCAAGTGCCTCTTGAGCCCAAAGAAACAGCGGTTGGCAAGAGTGATCTCGGTACTGATGTTGTTGTCCCTATTTATTGCAGAGCCAAGGTAGACGAAGTCCTTGACTACCTCGAAGTTCATGCTGCCCATTGTGACGCTCTGTCCGTATGTCCTTTCTTGATGACAACATGTACTTCGTTTTGCCCTCATTTATCACTAGACCCATTTTAGCCGCCTCCGCTTCAATGCCAGCAAACGCCTCATTGACGGCTCGCTGTGTTCGACCAATCACGTCAATAACATTCGCGTAAGCCAGCAGTTGATCGGACTTTTGGAAGATCGTGCCTCTGGTGTTGACTTGTGAGTTTCGCACGATCTTCTCGAGTGTTAAACTAAAAATGTCACATGACAGCGCGTCGCCTCGCCTAAAACCTTTTCTGACATTAAAGGTCTCCGTAAGTTCGTTGCCGACCTTGATGGAGCAGCGAGAGTTCTCCATCGTCATCCTACACAATCTGACGAGTTTGGTGGAATGTCAAAACTAGACATGGCTTTGTATAGCTCGTCTCTGTGCACGCTGTCATATGCGAATAGGTGGTGAGTGTCGATCTGCATTTCTTGGGTCTTTTCCAGGATCTGCGGCAGTGTGAAGATTTGGTCTATTGTGGACTTCCCTGGCCTGAAGCCACATTGATATTGACCTATCAGGTTGTTGACGAACGGTTTCAGGCGTTCACACAAAACGGCAAAGAAGATCTTGTAGGCGATGTTAAGGAGACTTATTCCTCTGTAGTTGGTGCAGTCAAAGGGGTCTTCTTTCTTGTGGATCGGGCAAACGACACTGAGATTCCACTCATCGGGCATGCTTTCCTCTTACATATCTTACAGATGAGCTGTTGCATCCTCCCTACCAGATTATCCCCATCTGCTTTAAACAGTTCCGCGGACAATCCGTCCGCTCCAGCAGCCTTGTTTGACTTAAGTCCCGATATTGCTATCTTGACTTCGTCAAAGTCGGGGGGAAGGACTTATTGTGTATCGTCGTCCAAATTGAGTGGAACATTCTGCCTGACAGCGGTATTAACAGCCGTTTAACAGTCTGCAGAAATTATCCTTCCAAATTCTCAGCATCGACTGCGATTCTACTACCAGTTATCCATTTTCGTCCCGACAGGCTTCAGTCCGAAATTTATATCCACTGGATAATTGCTTTACTTTCTGGTAAAACTTTCGGACTTCATTCCTGCTGAAGCACCTTTCCATCTCTTCGACCGCGCGCTTCTCATGCTCTTTCTTTTTCTTTTTGAGAAGCCGGTTCTCTTCCCTCCTCTTCTGTTCGTAGAGCTCACGAACAGCTCTCGTTGTTCGATGCAGCATTGCGTTGTAGGCGTCTTGCTTGGCTGCATGGGCCTGTCTGCACTCGTCATCAAACCATGGGTTTTTCCTGGGTGGTGTTGTAAAACCCAGCACATCAGTGGCAGCTTCCTTGATGGCTTTTTGACAACATTTCCAGTCTTCTTCTATGGTCAGTGCAGGCGATGTCGAACTTTCAGAGAGTTTTTGGGAGACTCGGTCGGCAAAGTTCCTAGCGGTCGTTTGCGGTTGTAGCTTTCTGACGTCAAACCGTGGTGTTCTTTCTCGACTCCCTTGTTGTTTTGATATCCGTGTTCTTACCTTGGCTACGACGAGGTAATGATCCGAGTCAATGTTGGCACCTCGGAACGTTCGGACATCGAGAATACTGGAGGAGTGTCTGACGTCAATCGCAATGAGCCTGCACACACAGGAGTAATTTTATCAGGAGTAAAACCGTGGTGTTCTTTCTCGACTCCCTTGTTGTTTTGATATCCGTGTTCTTACCTTGGCTACGACGAGGTAATGATCCGAGTCAATGTTGGCACCTCGGAACGTTCGGACATCGAGAATACTGGAGGAGTGTCTGACGTCAATCGCAATGAGCCTGCACACACAGGAGTAATTTTATCAGGAGTAAAACTGGTGTAATGCTCTGCTCTAAGCGTATACGGAATGAACTACTCCAACTGAAAAAAATGTATATGTCAACCTCGTTTCATTGGGTTAGTGTTTTCGTCTTTCTGACATTTCATTTGACAGAGATATTTCGCAAAAGACGTCTCCTCTCCATTTGGTTTATACAGTGTTCACTGCTTGAAGGGCGAATTACGATTGAGACGCAACACGAGACAAAAAACGTGCCGACTCGAAAAGTAAAGAGTTGTGTATGTATTAGTTTTGCTCTCTCTTCAACCACTCGATACGCGGTTGAAGATTTTACTCCGTTTCATACTTCACACTTCAGCTCCCTCTCCCCTAAAATCAATTTTCAGCCGGTTGGATTACTCCCGTGTGTGCAGGCCCAATGTGATCAATCTGGTTGACGGTTGATTTATCAGGGGACCGCCAGGTCCCTTTATGGATATTGAGATGTGGGAACCGCGTACTCACTACAGAGAGGTTCCGCCCCGAGGCGAAGTCCACGAGGCTGAGTCCGTTCCCGGATGTATTGTCGTGCGGGCTGTGTTTTCCAATGACTCTAGCAAAGATTTCTTCTTTTCCCAGCTGTGCATTAAAATCTCCTAGAACGATCTTCGTGTCGCAGCTGGGACATTGGTCGTATGTTCTTTCTAGGAGATCATAGAAGTCATCTTTTCTGTTGTCATCTCTGTCTTCAGTCGGAGCGTGGGCGCAAATCAAGCTAATGTTACCGAATTTAGCCTTGATGCGGATTGTTATGAGGCGCTCGCTTATGAATTTGAAGCTCAAAACTTTTTGCCTTAGTCTGCCTCGAACAACAAATCCACATCCAAATAAGCGCTGCCTTCCCCCTCTGTAGCAATCGCCGTAGTAGAGGTCGCAGGTTTTCATCCTCCTTTTGCCCGGCCCATTCCACCGCACGTCCTGGATTGCGGTAATGTCTGCTTTGTAGCAGTCAAGGGCCTCCGCGAGTTCATCAGCTGCACGTGGTCTGTTAAGGGACCTCACATTCCACGTGCAGATCCGAAGTTCATAGTCCTTAAATATACGTTTGCCGAGGTCGTCAACAGTGTATCCGTCATTATCCGGGGCTTGTGGTTGGTTCGTAGTGAGTAATAAGGTACGGCTAACTAGGCCATAGCCCAACCGCATACATACATACATACCACAATTGCTTTCCGAATTTAATCTTTTCACTAATATTCAGGCTTTTAGGCCTCTTGAGCTTGGATCTTCCACTTTTAGTGACATATCTGTGCGAGTGTACGTTCGTTAACTTTTTTCATAATCCATTGTTCTTTGTAAGAGTTTGGATTCAAATTAGGTCACTACTGACATTTTCCCCTTGGTGGTGTTATACGCTTCAAATCCATAAAGTAACATTGAATCCAATTAATGGCCGCAAGGAACTTCAATAAGAAGCTTGAAAAAAAAAATTTAAATAAACACGAGACCTGCTTTACTATAATCCTGCATACATATCTGCTTTCGACAAAGGTATTCAGTTTAATGACCATTATACCATCCGGCTTCATTTCCGTTCTCCGACTTAAATATTGCTGCACTTCATCATTCACACCATAACTGAACTAAAATGATCGTCTGCTCTTAAGCCGTCCCCCAGCTAATGAAACCTCCTTAACGCTGTTAAATTAAGCACTATTCCCGTAAAATGAGAGATGGAAGATAGTTTTCTGCACTCCACACCATCATTTCGTTGCCATCGCAGCAAGAACAGATGCATCTAGATTTGTTGGCCAACAAGGCGAGAGGATATTTCACTCTTTTATTTGAACATTGTTTCCAATTTATTTTACCGCCAAATTGGAAAGCCAACTTCTACCCTTTTCCCCTTCATATCGTCCTTTTTATAAAAGACCCGGTCGTACTCGTAACAACTGCAACTGTTTCAATGACCTAAAGGACCCCTTTGTGTGCGATAGTGATACAATAGATATTATTACTCGTATAGTTGCGCTTGGTTCGAAACATGACGATGAACATCCTTGGCTTAATGTGCTCGAATCAGAGCATCACCGTGCAGATAATAACAGTTTAGGAAAACGTCAGTAATCTCTTTCGTTGAGAAAGCACAATACCAACCGAAAAAAAAAAAGAAGGAAAACCAGGACACCACAAACACAAACCTGTGATAAAGCGCAAACAATTTTCAAGGATTCTGCACAACATTTTTAGCAATATATGAAATCCTTACATCACCCACACATACATATATGAGTACGTCTTAAAGATATTGTCAGTTCGTGTAGAGGCTAAGCTTCCTTGCACTTAGACGGCATTCAGGATAACATGCAACCGAAACAACGCAGCAGGATTTGTCTGCACTTTGTTATATCCTTGTTGCTAGGAGTTTGACCGAACGTATAAAATGTGATATCAAACCTTAAAACGGATTATGTATCCTTTTCGGACACAGGAGCAGAGGACAGTACAACTACAAACGACATCAAAGCGGAAGGATAGCAATTTTCAGCACAAAATAAAATTGAAGGCAGTCGCCAAGGATACACGGATATATCCCTACGTGCAGCTTAGGGGGTGATACGGCAATCTTTTGTCATCGTCAAGAAAATGTTTGTCGGACAACACAGACCGTAATAATGGCAGATGCCTGGAAGAAGATCGGAAAACGAGACGAAACTATCTTCTTTTCAGAACGTAACCCCATTATAAAGTGAATTGCGGTAATGGGGTGTGTTCCTTTTTCTTTTTTTTTTTATTCTTGTTTCGAGACACTGAACTCACTCGACCATCCGTTCTCGTTTATTGACAAAAAGTGGATTATTATTTTCGTTATCGTGGCATGGAAGAAAATCTCTGCAATTTTCCTGAACGGCTTTTAGGCCATGTAACAAGAATCCGACTATAAACGAGAACAAGAGCACGCATAATGACAGTATACAGGACGAATACAACAAGGCTGAAGGGAGATGACCGCAATAATAAATTCAAATGTTAACTGGTCGGTAAACTCAATTGAATTTATTGAGCTAGGAATTCCCTCGACCGAGAGAATCTGTGATTGATTGTTACACACAACCGTCGAGCGTTGAATCCTCTCTGCCTCGAGACGATTTATTACCAACGCACTTGTTCACATACAAGTACACCTGTATACAGAGCTGATGCAAGGATTCGATGGAATATTGATAATTTCGACATTCAAACAGGACAATTTCGAACTAATTGTTTATTCAAATTTTTGGTTGTTAGGTAATATATTCATAGACATTCGGGCTGCAATTGGACATACAAGCGTTCGAGCATTGGAACGAGTAAATATTCCGGTGGGCGTAGTTGGCCTATGACGGATGTCGAGTGAGTGCTCTACGGATTAGTGGAGACCGATATGGTGATACCCTGTGTAGGGAACGGACAATGTGATACGAATGATGCTGATCGATTGAATTGATTATGTTTTCGGACAACAGGCCGTTGAGTGATTGGGACTGAGGGTAGACAGTAGGCCTGTGGCAGTAATGTTGATGTTGTATGGTTTATGGCAGCAGTGGTAGATGTCCCTGAGCTTGGGTTTAGTAAATAATTGGTTTGTGGTAAAAATCAGCCCCGCAACCTGATTGATTGCTCTTACAAGTGCGGACGAATATAAATTCGAATTCATTGTACTTAAATCGGAAATGATTTTACTGATTCCTTAAACTTAATACTCACTTAATACACTTGAGTGCATGGATAGCCAGCCGTTATTGTCATAAAAGCCTCAGGCGTAATACGAAGGGGCCTGCCTAGCAAAGCTATCTCCAGATGGTTGTCGATTTACTAATGAGTCTGCAATGAAAAATCACCTACAAACGTAAAATTGTCAGTTTAAACGGCTGATAGATGGCAGTTCACCAAAAAACGTCGCATTGTCAGAGCCATAGAATTTGGTATAAATATTTTTTCCCTATTGCAATAACACTGTGGGGTTTTGGATAGCTTGTCCCCAATGAAAAGAATATTATATAAAAATTACGAATCGTCGAGTGGCGGGTTGAGAGACAACAATTGTGTTCAATTCTTAACAATTTGATAGTCTCCTTGCTTGGTGTTATACGAGGGTGGTCCGATAAGTACTTAGCCTACAAAAGAAAAACAAAAATTGTGGAGAAATGGCTATTTATTTTTCAATATAGTCTCCTTCTAGCTCGATACACTTGACCTAACTTCTCCAACTCCAACTTCTTTAACCCGTCTGGAAAATACGTTTTCTCGAGGTCTGCAAAGTAGGCCTCCGTGGCGGCGATGACATCCTCATTCGACTGAAATTTCTGCCCGGCGAGTGATTTTGTCAAGTTAGAAAACAAAAAGAATTCGCACGGGGCCAAATCTAGAGAATACGGTGAATGGGGCAGCAGTTCGTAGCCCAATTCGACCAATTTGGCTGTGGCGAGTCCGGAGGTGTGAGCCGGTGCGTTATCACGGTGGAAGAGCACTTTTTTCTTCGCCAAGTAGGGCAGTTTTTCCTTCAATTCGGCGTCGAATCGGCCCAATAATTTGGCATAGTACAGCCTTGAGACCGTTTTGCCCTTCTCCAGGTAGTCGATGTGGATCACACCTTGTGAATCTCAGAAAACGGTGGTCATTACCTTTCTGGCCGATGGGACAGTCTTCGCCTTCTTCGGAGCACGTTCGCCGGGTGAAGTTCACTGTTTCGACTGTTCCTTGGTCTCTGGTATGTACCAGTGGATCCATGTTTCGTCGACTGTCACGAAACGACGCAGAAACTCCTTCGGATTGCGCTTAAACAGCGTCAAACACCGCTCTGAAGTGGTCTCACGGTTGCGCTTGTTGTCCGGAGTGAGCAAACGCGGCACCTATCGCGCCGACAGCTTTCTCATGCCCAAAATTTCAGGCAGAATATGACCCAGGCGATCTTTTGTAATACCTACTATCTCAGCCATCTCGCGCACCTTCAATCGCCGGTCTGCCAATACGACATCGTGTATTTTTGTCACGTCATCCTCCGTGGTAGTCGTTTTCGGGGCACCTGGACGTGGCTCATCAAAAACCGACGTGCGACCACGTTGAAACTCGTAAAACCAATTTTTGATGGTCGCCATCGAAGGAGAAGAGTCACCGTACACAGCATTCAGACGCTCTTTGATTTCGCTGCGCGATTTCCCTTCCAAAAACAAGAATCGACTCACCGACCGATATTGCTCTTTTTCCATTTTTCTAAAATTTGCGGACACTCCCGTTTCCGCACGCGGTCAAAACAAAATTACGAGTTCAATCCGGTTGAAATTTCGACAGTAGCCGTCTACTAGAATGTACTACACGATAGTAAGTTGCTCTTGCGATACTGGCGCCATCTGGCGGTGAGGCTAAGAACTTATCGGACCACCCTCGTATATATAAGCAGTTTGTTACTGAGCTTGGAGAACTTTTCTTATAGCCAGTACAATTCCCGATGCCTATGTTCCAGCTCTCCTCGTTTTTTCTTAACGTGTGCTTTCCATTTTAATTTCGCATCACGTTTCATTCCGAGGTACTTCGCCTCGTTTGCGAAAGAAATTTGAGCAGCGTACAAGTATATAAAAACTGATAACTTATTTATTTTCCTATGGTAAAGTTAACGTGGACACATTTGGTTTCATTGAGCGCGATTCGCCAAACCTTTGTCCAATTATTTACACGATCTAGAGCGTGCTGTAGTTTGACATTTGCTTCTTCAACCGTATTATCCGTTGCCAGGATGGCATTATCTTTCGGCAAATGTTTCTAACACAGTGCCTTCTGTCTGTGGTATGTCACGAGTATAAAGTAAGTATGCGGGCCTAAAACACTTCCCTGCGGTACACCGGCCGTTATCGCTTTTAGCTCAGAATATTAATTTACGTGCTTATAATGTAAGAGTCTGCGTGATAGATAGGATTTTAGAATATTATATAGCTGTCCTGGTAGAACAGGTCGTAGTTTGTACTGCAAGCTTATTTGCCATACCATATCAAGGGCCTGTGAGATGTCAAGAAAAACGATTGAAAAAATTAGCTTTTGTTCTAGTGCTTTTTAAATTACATCAGTTATTCGATGTACTTGATTAACTGCTGCTGAATTCAAACTGGTGATCTGGTAAGAGACCTTCAATAATTGGCTTAAGTCGATTAAGTAGAATTTTCTCGAATACTTTGGAGATAATCGGTAGAAGAGAAATCGTTCCATACGACGTAACTTCAGTCTCAGATTTCTCGGGTTTCGGAACCATGATAACTTCTGCGACTTTCCATTGGCTTGGTATATGTTCTAATTTGCGAGAAAAAGAAGTTTAAGAAGCGCTTTCTCCGGTAATGCTTTAAGAATTTTTTCCCGTTATTAAGTCGTAACCAGGAGCTTTGTTCAACTTTAACGATTATACTACTTTTTTAAGTTCCGAGAGCGTTGTAGCTGAGACTCGGTAGTCCGTTTCTGTATTCAAGCGAGTGTCGTTATCTTATCTTCTATAATATCTTATTTTTCCTTATCTCGCTTTGCCCATTCGCTCTGACCTTGCGGCTTTTTACAGCTCTCCAAAGCGAGTAATTTGATTCTTTCTCTGAAGTCAAGTTTTTAAGGTAAATGCCGATACGGTCATTCTTGTAGTCTTTAATTGCCCTTTTGAGCGAATTACACAAATGGTTTAATCGGGTTTTATCCAGCGGCGCGCGAGTATAATGCCACAGCTTCCGCATCTGTTATTTTGAAACTTTGGTTTTCAGGTGCAGACCCCTAGCTACTACACGGGTAGATCGGTCAAGTTTATTTTGGTACGTGAATCATTGCACTTTCTCTGAGTTAAGCTTTTGAGAAACGAGGCGATAACTACCATATCAGCTCGTTCTTTAGGTCGGCGCAAAGTAGCTCCGCGTTATGCAATCTAAATCGCAGGTTGCTGTTTTCTTCTTCGAGGCTTTGTGGTTTCGTCGAAGTTTGTTCATCGACCAGAAGTGCCGGATCTGAAGAATAAGCGACGCAAGTTTTTATCGCTGATCCCGTCGGTGGGGATCTTGGTATTCTCTAACTTCTCTGAAAAGGGTCTAATACACTAAATTTATTGGAATTCATTATGTTCCCACGAGCAGCGGAGAAAGGGTGGTCCATCTGTCCAGAAATCCTCAGTAGAGAGATAAGGCTCGCCGATCCGGAGGTCGCCAGGTATCCGGATGCTCCGAAGATTATCAGGAAATGTTGAGCAAATAAATGACAACCAGTCATACGAGCAGTCATACCCACCATTGGTTACTTCACTCTTTATATGCGTCGTCTACAGTCAACTGGAATATGAAACCTTCAAACCTGCGACCTACCCTGCCTGCCTTATTTCGTCCGTGAGGGTTTTTATTTGAGTTGGTAAAGCAACCCTTACCATTGATGCTTTTTAAAGACGAGCAGTCGTAAGTTTTTTTTCATAGTAAGTTAGACTTTATGATATAAAAAAAGTTCGGGTTACAATATTTATTGTGTCTTAATGGCTTAAAGTCGTCTCCCAGATTAACAACTTGTTCTGTCTTTTTAAAGATTATTTCCCATAAACTACTATATCTTAAGTGTACTATATCTAACCATATTGGCTGGTACCTGGTTAAGGACCTGTGAAGTTTTGTCTTTAAATGCTGCAATAAACGCTGTCTGTTCAGCATAGATGAGAGGTTTGAGGTATCCAAATACCAAAAAATCTAAGAGCGTCGCACAATCTAGCCGGCCTATTCACCGGCCATTTTCCCATACAAACATGTAGAGAGACTAAAAAGCCTGCCTGAAAAGAAAATATTTGGAAAAGAAAAAAAACAATAATTTAAAATAATTCTTAGCATACTTACGTACATAAACAAAACCCTAAGGCCACAGAGAATGGAAAAGTGCCGTACATATCGCCGTTCAATTTAGCCCTATAAAAGGACGAGATATTTTGCTGAGCAGGACTCATTCCTGGTTCTTAAGAGGTATACGCACTGTACGTATACTTCGTGTACGAAAGTAAACAAATTATAAAAAAAATGTGAGGTAGGCAACTAAGGTTGATACACATCACATCAGCAGAGCACGAAGGTTAGGGGGATTCGGGTTTTAACCCACACGAAGATAAGCAAGTCTTACCCGTAACTGCTCCCTTAATAAATTCCAAAAAAATCAGTATTCCGAATTCGGTTTCAACGCGAAAGAGTCTGGTGGAGCGCTATAATTGCGTTCGAGGACCCAAGCCAACGGCAACCCAAACGGGCTTGATCTCATGCTATCCCTAACCGTTCGCTACCAGTCTGTATCTGGAATCGAGTTTTACTCAGAAGGGATTGACCAGGTGTTGTCAACGCGACAGTACCAAACGGAACGGCCAAAGCCCCACTGTGGAAAGTATCCCAAATAGGTTATAACGCGAAAGGATCGTTGGACCGACGCAGCTATCTGTGGTATCACAAAAAAAAAAAAACATTTTTGTGACGGACCTGGACCCGTTGAGTGTACCCGGTGCAGAAAGCTCATTACAAGTCCTATCTCTTTAATAACAAAGCTTAGTCAAAGGCTTGGGAGTCGCTAGAAACATTTACAAGTGTTGCAGGAGGAGCCAACATAATTTTTCATAAGATTTATAGTCGATATCATTCTTGGATCAGAAGTAGGTGGTCTCCTAGACGTATTGACAGGCTTCCAAAGCTAACTCCTCTGATTCCAAACCGGCGAAGGTTATATCTTCACATATGTTTTACCATTCACATCATTATCCCGTTTCACCCGATTGAATATCGCTCCTCCAGGGTCGCTTCTCACCAAACGTGACTTCAGTTGCTCCCTGAAAAGATTCACACTCAAGTAAAAGGTGTATCTTGAACTCCACCATCTTGTGATGCAAAATTAATAGTTCCACATGGGTTATGGGGAGCGATCGTGAACTTCGATTCAGAGGAACAAGTTCTGTCACGGTGGCGGTTACACCAGTACCGCTGCTACGTGGTTGCTCTTCTGGCTTTCAAAAGCACGTACTCTCACCAGCACGTACACTGCTCCACGATTGTTGCGCTTCTGCTGGCGGTTCTTGGAAATCTATTTAACTTTCCAAAACACTCTTCATCCTCACCGTGCAACATATTGCTTCATCTTTCAGGCGAAACCAAATACAAATACCCCTTTATGCCTCCATCACTTCCTCCAAGTTGTGTCCGGGTGCAAGAACTCAAACAATAACTCTTCTCCTGATCCCCCGTCGGTGAACCCACATATCAGCGGACGAGCGTTACCCTGTCATTTGTTTAATACTACAAATCCGTCACCCGAAATGGGAGCAACATCGTCACATATATACAAATCGAACATTTCTTGGAAAGGGAGAGGAATCTTTTTGTTGCTTGCTCACTTGGTCTTTGCATGCTACAAGGTTCACGTATTAGGATGCGCTTGCTGTTACCATGCGAGACGTACTCGCAATGAAGCAGTAATGCATGGGGATTTTCGCCAGAGTACTCCTTAGTATTGGGGATTGAAAGACATTTCCATATTCCACCCAATTCTAAGCAAGGAAGGGATGATCAAAGTACGAGCTGCTCCCCTCGATAGAGCATATGTACGTCGTTACCTCGGATATGGATTTTGAGTACAAGTGATTCCATCAGATGTGCTGGAAGGTAGACACCATGCTGAAGAAACTCGCACACAGCTGCGAGTACATTTTAGTGAAGGTCTTGTAAGGATTTACTCGTATGCTCTACTTATGCCGGAATGTGCAAAGCAAGATTGGAAGGAGATTGAAGTGGTGGACCTGTGTGTATTGCAATTTGTATTTGCGAGGAAGAATACTTTCGGAAAGAGATGTCTTAAATTGATGAGAGATCAAAGGAACTCAAGCTTCTTGGAAATTTTTCGGATTTGTTACTACAGCAATCTTAAAGGGTTTCATTAAAAAAGAAATTACAGAATAAAATATAGCATGTTATGTCTCTAGTGGATGCTTGGAAGCTTGCAGAATAGCTTATGGACTATCTTGAACAATTTTGGATAAACATTTTGGAAAGGATTTTCGTACAAGCTGGTGAGATGGATCAATATGATACATTAATTGTATACCCTCAAACGAATGGCATTCTATCCAGAAAGAACAACCAAGATTTAGAGAGTTACCTTTAATTATGGTCACAAGAGAGCTAATCTACCAAATACCTTATATATCACCAGAAAATCCTTTTTTTTTTAAGTTAGATCTCACAATTTTGGGCTGGTACCTTAACTCAACTTTTGATGTCAATTATCGACATACATAATGTTGAACATCTGTGACAATTCGTGATCACTCATACCAACATAAAAACCATATTGATCTCTCATCTACTTTTCATCTGTCATTCTGACACAATCTTTTCTTACTTACTTACTTCCTGGCGTTCATTGAATTCGGAACTGATTAAAATCAATAAAAGTTGAAGTAATCATTCAAGGTGTAGTTGGTGTAGGTGTAGTTTGGTTTTCGCGTTGTATGTTTCGCTCCATTTTGCGTTCCTGCTCCACACATAACATCAGAAATCAGACACACACCATGCCACTTTATCCTTTTACGGTGCTCTCCAACAATTTTTTGTCCGTCTATTAATGAAGCCCTCGAATAAGTTTTGAATAGCAAAAGTCAAGCACATCTTCAGTACTAACACAATCTTACCCAAAGTCATGCAATCATGTCATTCCAAAAGTCACCAAACCGCCTACATCCACGCCCTCCAACTTCGAACTCAAGCCAAAGCCAAATGAAATGCCGCAAAAAAGTCAGTTAAAATGCATCCGAAAACTTTCTCTGCTTCTGCCCCTTGAGCCCCAACCCTCTCCATAGCTGGTGAATGGCATTTCCGAGTTAAGTCGTTTCCTATTCTTATTTCCTTTCCAGATTTCTCAACTCCCACCGACATTCAGACCTCCCGAATGAGCAATTGTTACAGATTAATGGCTGTTACTCGAGTGTCAGCCATCCAGCTACTGGCTGTAGCAAAAGCCCGTCGTCAGATAACGGCGCTATATGCATGTTAAATCATTACCACAAAAACCGAATTCATCAGCAAAACCCAATACCCCGAGGTGGGGTACGTACCAGTGTAACGTATATACGCGCCATTGCTATCAGCATCAGCAACTAACTCTGCGGTGGCGAAAAGTTTGGAACACCATTCGGGCTGTACGGGTGGCAATGGAGTCTTATCGGCATCGTGTAGAAATCGGTCCCCAATGAGCTGCCACTGCTTCGTAACTCATGCTGTTCCTATTCGGTTTGCTAGTTGCTATACGCCCGCAACCTATGCCGGTGCACTTGCTTTCTGGCTCGACGGGTGCTCCGGGCTGCTGGTGGGTCTTGAGTGCTTTGCAAATAAATTTCATTCGGTGAAAACTTGCTCCTTCGAAAAATCTCAAGTGCACTTCGATGGGACCTGCCTTCCTAGTGTAGTGCACTCAGGGTTAAGACGACCCCAGTTCGGATACAGAGGGGTGTGCATAAATTCTCATTAATTCAATTAACGCCCTGATTTGCTTCTT
Source organism: Merodon equestris (assembly GCA_958301585.1). Lineage (NCBI taxonomy): Eukaryota > Metazoa > Arthropoda > Insecta > Diptera > Syrphidae > Merodon > Merodon equestris. The sequence goes on from OY284416.1 coordinate 60,525,930, forward strand.
CGTTTTCTCTTGCCTTCCTATTCAGCCATAAAATCGAACTTTTGGGGATTTCCATTGATTGCTGGAGCGGGAGCGTATGAAATTGCTTGGGATGCGATGCGGGTATTCGGTACACTCATACCATCGATTAGAATAATTGAAAAGGTATTTTCGGAATCAGAGTTGAAAACGCTAGTAAGACGTGGTACGCATTCATCCGCTGCGGAAGGAACTACATGCGAAGTAAAGTTCGGCATTAAGTACAACGGCGTGGCTAAGTAGAACGACAAGGATACGCCAAACATTCGATTCGAAGCCATAAAAGCGAAGTCACAAGATTTTTTTTTATCGATAATTTATGGCACTCGACAAGGATTTTTAGTTCTTTGGTGCTGATAGAGGGCGCAGGGCACCAGGACACAGGGAGACGGGTAATAGACGACTGATGCCGGTGAATGGCGTGGAAATGTATTCAATTTGAGATTTATTCTGGACTACCAGACGGGAGGGAGAGGACGTCTGTAATGGCTTTGCGAGTATGTGGATTTGCCCATGTATTTTGAGTCCCTAATGAAGGGAATGATAGCTGATTTGCTACTAGGAAGTGGTTATGTTAAAGCAGTGGTGATAGCGGGATTAGAAACGCCAGTGGTATCTTGTTGTTGCTTATTTAGGGCGTTGCTGCCGTCTACTCATAGATTAAATGCGATAGTGAAGAAGTAATTGAACTTTTTTTCAAAAACTTGACTTGCAGTCGATAATGGCACATATCAGGAATGCACTAACAAAATCCGGAGATTTATGGCAATGAAAGAAGATAGGAGTTCCGAAGAATGAAGTAAGTCAGGTTTAGGTACTTTGTTTAGTCAGACAAATTATTTTCCATTTTATGCTTGGCAACATTAATGGTGACTTTCAATTGGGTGTCTTCCCTGGATCTCGATATAATCAGTGCATACTTGAATTATCAGAATTCAAGGTATTGCAGATTCTTTCCCCACCTTATTGACACCATCGACTTCTGTGGGAAACTTTCGCTCTCGTCTTTCAAGTTCTGTGGCGGCATGTTCAAACTTCTTCTTCTTCTTCTCTTCCTTTTTTTTCCGGTCGTTATGGTCAGAAGTGTAGGACCATAACCTTCCCACTTAACTGCACACCTACGGTTTGGGATTATGTACTTCATCTCTGAGGCCAATCAAATGCTGGTGTTTTTGCATTTGTTTGCACCAATTGTTTTTCGGCCTGCCTTTTTTGCGTGTTGAAATTGGAACGTTGATTGATATCGCCTTTTAGACGAGGTTCAAAGGATCTCTCCTTTGAACATGGCAATACCAACTGAGTCGGTCGCGCTCTATCTTTCTTGTGATGGTTTCTTTTACGTGGAGGCTTCCTCGGATCTTTGAACTTCTAATTCTGTGACGCTTTGTTACTCCCGCTGTCATGCGAAGCATCTTCATCTCAGCTGCCGTTAATTTGCTCTCATACTTTTTGTGCATTGTCCAGCATTGTGAACCGTATGTGAGCGCCGGACGTACAACTAAAGTGTAGAGCCTTCCTTTCAGCTTAGGGGGCATTTTTCGATCCACTTCATCCACCCTACTCTTACGCGATGGTTGATGTCAAGTTGCTTCTTTATTAATCATAGATCCCAGATATTTAAACTTTTCACACTTGGGAAGCACTCTTCCATTCAAGTAAATGTCTGGAATAGGCTGATGAGGGTCAGAGAACGGGCAGCACAGATACTCTGTCTTCTTTGAACTAATACGTGTCCCGTGTCCCTCAAAAATTTCCACCCACACATCAAGTGCTCGTTGTAGGGACGCCTGATCATCACTTATAATGACTCCATCGTCAGCAAAGAACAGCTAGTGCACATTGGGGTCCGTCACTTTTCCTTCAAGCAAGCAATCAAGAACTGCTAGACTGAGGACGCTCTCTTGGTGTACACATCAGCTTGACAGAGCGGTAGTTATCACGATTTCGCGTATCACCCTTTCCTTTGTGCAAAGGAAGAAGATAGCTTTCCCTCCATTGATTAGGCATAGTGTCGCCTCTCATAAGTTTGGAGATAAGAACCATGAGCCATCTAGACCCGATGTCTCCCATCTTTTTCCAGAACTCAGAGGGTATCCCGTCCGGCCCAACAGCTTTTCTTTTCCTGGAGTTTTTAACCGCGTACCGAACTTCTTCGACTGTGATGTCGGATATTTCGGCATGCTTCGGGGCGGCTCTTGGAAAGTACACTCGGGGAAACTGTTCGTTCAGAAGTTCCTCGCAATACTGTGGCCATCTGTGGAGATTTTTTTCGTCTTCCACAAGGAGTTGGCCTTCAGCATTGTTAATAAACTTTGGGAAACGAATCTCCTGAGCATTTCTTCTTCTCTGGGCGGCTATCTTAAAGATATTTGCTGCTTTGTTCTTGCTTTGTCGAAGGACCTGGGTAGCCTGGTCATAGGCTTCTTCCAATTCCTGATAGAGGCCTTCCATGCTTTTCGCTTTGAATTCGGCGCACTTTTTCTTCGCGATACCTTTTCACGGCGAGCTTTTTCCTCTCTATTAGTAGAAGAGCACTTTGACCAAGCTTGGAAAGCCATTTTCTTTTCGTGTATCACTGCTTTGGCTTCGTCTGTCAACCACCAGGTTTCTTTTGCGTGTTGGCAGGGGCCTTTAGATGTTCCGAGCAGTGATTTGGATTTCTCCAGGCCAGATTGTTGTAGGGAATCCCACATGTCTTGTGCTCTGCGCTCCTCATTACCGACCTCATCGATAATGGAAGAGAGGTAGTTTTCCATGTTGGTGATAAAAGCTTCGCCTTTTCCTTTGTCCAGCTTATACCACTTGATTCTCTCAGACACCTTCGTTTGCTGCTTTGACTTCTTTCTCGCATCCATAAAAAATTCAGTCAGGAGGAGACGGTGTTGAGGGGCGATCGCGTCTCCCAGGATCACTTTGCAATCTTTAGCTCGTGGCTTCATGAAACTGGATACCAAATGATAGTCTATTTGAGTTTCATTTCCGCCGCTGCTATAAGTGATCAGGTGCCGGCTTTGTTTGACGAACATGGTATTTAGCACTATAAGACCGTACGAGGATATCTTCACCTGAAGAGTTCCTGGTGCCGTATGCCAGCCCTCCGTGGTAGCCTTCATAGTCTTCGCTTGTCTTCCCGACATGTCCGTTTAAATCTCCCCCAACAAACAAAAGCTCTTCCTTTGGGATGATTTTGACAAGGTTGTGGAAATCTAGCCAGAATGCATCTTTTTCTTTTTGTTCGCATCCTACTTGAGGGGCATATGCGCTTACGATGTTCCACACCTCACCATGCATCACCAATTTGGGAGCCATCAAACGGTCACTGGACTTTGAAATGGTTAAGACGTTGCCAAGTAACTCTGCCGCAAGGATGATGGCGATTCCGTTTTTTCCTTGTTCCAATCCATAGTAAAACATCTTGTAGGCTTTTGTTTTAACGTCCAAGAAACGTGCCCGATTACCGGTGTTTCGCCATTTCGTCTCTTGTACGCACAGGATGTCTACTCGCCTTCTAACCATCATTTCTTCAAGGTCATAGCTGCGACCACTCATGCGTGTGTGTGGCTTACGCCGTTGCATTATTTTGCTATCCCCCGGAAATCCTATAGCTCTGACCCGAGCATTGCTGCTCGTCCCAGGATCACGATCATTAGTAGTGCCTGGCGGGGTAGTGCGTTTCCTTAATGCTACGGTTTGACCGTTTTCTTTCTTCTCCCTCATTTTTTTGACACGGATCAAAAAGCATTTGCATGCACACTTGTGGGGCAGTTTAATGGTGGTATATGTGTCCCTAGGCTCACCTTGGTGTTTTCTAAATTGCCTAGATGTGATTTTTGTTTACCTTTGTTTTAGTCGCCTTTTACGACAAGCGAGAGGTATCGCTGCAGGGATATTCTTAACCCGTTCCTGAACAGGTAATGTTCAAACAATGCCGGAAATCATTAAATTTTGTCAGCCTCATTGTATACAAAATAAATTGCTCACTGAACTCAACTGGTTCATTGATTCTCATGCTGTGTGGCTTTTAGCACTGTCTTGCTTAAACCACATTTCGACCAGGTTCAGCTTGTCCATTTTGGGCAAAAAAGTTCGAAATTATTAAACAAATACGGGTCAATGATCCTTTCGGGCTATAAGCCGCAACAAAAAGTGCATTTTTCTGGCTGGATTGGCAGCTCTTGTACTGCCCGAAGTTGCCCATCGAACCTTGTACGACAGTTTTGTTTATTCCAGCTTTTCTCACTGAAAATCTGAAGCTGTTGTAAGTCATTCGGCTTCAGTTCTTATACTTTAAAGTTGTTGTAAACGGAGACGAACCGACAAATCATGGCTTGATGTTCAAAACCGAGGAAAAAGGTGCGAAATTTGGTCAATGGCTTAAACTCCTTGCTTGACCGGTAGATTACGACGACCGTAAAATGGTCGAAGTGCGAGAAAAAGATACTTCACAGACCACAAATTTAGATAATTAGATTCAATATTTGTAAGTCTTGTTTGGGTACAATTCTCTTGCCCCGCCCTACTGACTTTGGCTAACTCCCTGAGTGTTACTAGCTTTTCACCCATTTTATGTCAGAAATAAGTTACTCCTGTCAGTGGGATCATGAAAAAAAAAACTGTGAACGTGGTGCGCGCCCACATGCACCAAGAGTAAGAAAGCCACAACTTTTTTAAACACATCATTGGGAATCCTCTTTAACTCACTACTGATATAGACAAAGTTGGAGCTAACCTGCTCTTATTTTAGCTGCGTCTAGTATTGAGATTTGATTTGTTTCGATGTATATTGGATTATTATTATTATTAACGTCTATTTGAAGCTGAAGAGTGTCCTTGACAACCCTTCATTAGGCATCATCTTACGTGTGTTCCTTTCATATTTCACTGGTCTGTTTCATCTCTTCTAGAACCATATAGAAGGTGGCGCAAAATTGATCATCAAATTTTGTTTTTGAATTACTTTCTTACCAAATAAAACAAAAATGATTTTGAGTGATGGAAATCTTTGGACCCATACAATTTTTTCTATTAAGTGGAAAAGGTGATATCCGTCGAGTGGCTGCCGCCAGTGCTGATACACGTTTGTACCAGTTTTATCGCATTTCCCATAACTTTCTGCAGGATATCCGGTGATAGCTGTTCGCATTCCTGTCGAATATTCTCCTTAAGAGCTGCGATTCTCTGAGGCTCATTAGCATAAGTCCGCGACTCCAAGTAACCCCAAAGAAAGAAGTCTGACATGGTTCAAGCTGGCAATCTTGTTAGCCATGCCAAATCGCACCGTCTTGTTAAAACTATATGTTCACCAGGCTCCACTCATCCAATTCCAGCAGTAAGTTGTCGTTTATCATGGCCCTGTAGCGTTCGCCAGTAACAGTGATCGTGTTACCGATGGCGTCCTCAAAAAAATACGGCCCAATCACTCCTTCGGCGTGAACGCTGTACCACATAATGGCTTTGAGTAGATGTAATGGCTCTTCGTGCATCACACGCAGATTTTCAGTGCCTCAGAAACGAAGGTTTTGCTTATTGATGTAAATGTAACCGCTTAAATGGAAATGCGGCTCGTCATTCCAGATGATTTTCGGCACAAAATCATTCTTTGTGTATTTGAGATTACGGATGGCTTGACAGTAATTCACAGGCGACTGACGGTCAGCAGGCATTAACTGAGGCACGGTTGAATTCGTGAAACTGTGAGAGTTCGTCCTAGGGTTCGTCTGGTGATGCCCAATTGCGTGCCTCGTCGTCTGGTTGATGTTTCTTCCTTCTCAGTGGCATTATCAGTCACAGCCGCGATATTCACGGCCGTACGACCAGTCCGGTGGTGGCCATGCCACTGTAGCTAAGCGCCGGGATGTTCGCGATACGATTAGGAAATCGACGTCGAAATGCACGCTGCGCTAACACCACCGACCGATTATTGGTCAAAAAATTGACACACTTATTCCACGCGGAGTATAGCACTCCATTGCTTATCTGTTTGTATACGGCAGCTGTCTTGTTTACAAATGTCAAATATGATTGACGTACGACGCCATTTGCAAGAAATTTTAGCATCTTCCGATAGAGTGATTAATTTTGCGCCATCTGGAATAAAAATATTGTCCTCTAATCTGTTCGTCTACTGGCGATTCGTTCCTCGTTCCTGCTCGGGTCAGAGCTATAGGATTTCCGGGGGATAGCAAAGTAATGCAACGGCGTAAGCCACATTTAAGAGTCGCGAGTTGGAACATTGGAAGCATGAGTGGGCGCAGCTATGAGCTTGAAGAAATGATGGTTAGAAGGCGAGTAGACATCCTGTGCGTACAAGAGACGAAATGGCGAAACACCGGTAATCGGGCACGTTTCTTGGACGTTAAAACAAAAGCCTACAAGATGTTTTACTATGGATTGGAACAAGGAAAAAACGGAATCGCCATCATCCTTGCGGCAGAGTTACTTGGCAACGTCTTAACCATTTCAAAGTCCAGTGACCGTTTGATGGCTCTCAAATTGGTGATGCATGGTGAGGTGTGGAACATCGTAAGCACATATGCCCCTCAAGTAGGATGCGAACAAAAAGAAAAAGATGCATTCTGGCTAGATTTCCACAACCTTGTCAAAATCATCCCAAAGGAAGAGCTTTTGTTTGTTGGGGGAGATTTAAACGGACATGTCGGGAAGACAAGCGAAGACTACGAAGGCTACCACGGAGGGCTGGCATACGGCACCAGGAACTCTTCAGGTGAAGATATCCTCGTACGGTCTTATAGTGCTAAATACCATGTTCGTCAAACAAAGCCGGCACCTGATCACTTATAGCAGCGGCGGAAATGAAACTCAAATAGACTATCATTTGGTATCCAGTTTCATGAAGCCACGAGCTAAAGATTGCAAAGTGATCCTGGGAGACGCGATCGCCCCTCAACACCGTCTCCTCCTGACTGAATTTTTTATGGATGCGAGAAAGAAGTCAAAGCAGCAAACGAAGGTGTCTGAGAGAATCAAGTGGTATAAGCTGGACAAAGGAAAAGGCGAAGCTTTTATCACCAACATGGAAAACTACCTCTCTTCCATTATCGATGAGGTCGGTAATGAGGAGCGCAGAGCACAAGACATGTGGGATTCCCTACAACAATCTGGCCTGGAGAAATCCAAATCACTGCTCGGAACATCTAAAGGCCCCTGCCAACACGCAAAAGAAACCTGGTGGTGGACAGACGAAGCCAAAGCAGTGATACACGAAAAGAAAATGGCTTTCCAAGCTTGGTCAAAGTGCTCTTCTACTAATAGAGAGGAAAAAGCTCGCCGTGAAAAGGTATATAGATGTTGCAAAGGTATCGCGAAGAAAAAATGCGCCGAATTCAAAGCGAAAAGCATGGAAGGCCTCTATCAGGAGTTGGAAGAAATATCGTCTTCCGCGTCTGACAGGAACCAGGCTACCCAGGAGCTTCGACAAAGCAATTTGAACAAAGGAGCAAATATCTTTAAGATAGCCGCCCAGAGAAGAAGAAATGCTCAGGAGATTCGTTTCCCAAAGTTTATTAACAATGCTGAAGACCAACTCCTTGTGGAAGACGAAAAAATTCTCCACAGATGGCGACAGTATTGCGAGGAACTTCTGAACGAACAGTTTCCCCGAGTGTACTTTCCAAGAGCCGCCCCGAATCATGCCGAAATATCCGACATCACAGTCGAAGAAGTTCGGTACGCGGTTAAAAACTCCAGGAAAAGAAAAGCTGTTGGGCCGGACGGGATACCCTCTGAGTTCTGGAAAAAGATGGGAGACATCGGGTCTAGATGGCTCATGGTTCTTATCTCCAAACTTATGAGAGGCGACACTATGCCTAATCAATGGAGGGAAAGCTATCTTCTTCCATTGCACAAAGGAAAGGGTGATACGCGAAATTGTGATAACTACCGTTCTGTCAAGCTGATGTCGCACACCATGAAGATCGTTGAACGGGTATTAGATAGCCGACTGCGGAAAATAATACGACTATCTGATGACCAGTGCGGGTTTGTCTCGGGTAAATCAACGACAGATGCAATCCAAAGTATAAAGGTCATGATGGAAAAGCATCGTGATTCTTCAAAGGACTTGCATATGGTGCTGGTTGATTTCGAGAAGGCCTTTGACCGGCAACCAAGAGATCTTTTATGGGTAGCGCTAAGACAAAAAGGAGTTCCAGAAACCTACGTGTGAGTGATTATGGACATGTACGAGAGAGCAACGACAAGAGTAAGATGCACCGCAGATGCACCGCAGGAGTCACCGAAGAGTTCGCAATCAAAGTCGGTGTACACCAAAGGAGCGTCCTCAGCCCACTGCTCTTAATAGCAGTCCTTGATTGCTTGCTTGAAGGAAAAGTGACGGACCCCAATGTGCACCAGCTATTCTTTGCTGACGATGGGGCCATTATAAGTGATGATCAGGCGTCCCTATCATCGTGGGTGGACATTTTTGAAGGACACGGGTATCGTATTAGTTCAAAGAAGACAGAGTATCTGTGCTGCCCGTTCTCTGACCCTCATCAGCCTATTCCAGACATTTACTTGAATGGAAGAGTGCTTCCCAAGTGTGAAAAGTTTAAATATCTGGGATCTATGATTAATAAAGAAGCAACTTGTGATGACGACATCAACCATTACGTAAGCGTAGGGTGGATGAACTGGCGGGAAAACTCCGCCATCTTCTGTGATCGAAAAATGCCCCCTAAGCTGAAAGGAAGGCTCTACACTTCAGTTGTACGTCCGGCGCTCACATACGGTTCACAATGCTGGACAATGCACAAAAAGTATGAGAGCAAATTAACGGCAACTGAGATGAAGATGCTTCGCATGACAGCAGGAGTAACAAAGCGTGACAGAATTAGAAGTTCAAAGATCCGAGAAAGCCTCTACGTAAAATCACAAGAAATATAGAGCGCGACCGACTCAGTTGGTATTGCCATGTTCAAAGGAGAGATCCTTTGAACCCCGTCCAAAAGGCGTTATCAATCAACATTCCAATTTCAACACGCAAAAAAGGCAGGCCGAAAAACAATTGGTGCAAACAAATGCAAAAACACCAGCGTTTGATTGGCCTCAGCGATGAAGTCATCCCAAACCGGGAAGCCTGCCGCTACTTTCTGAGGTCAAACCGGCGGACCCCACAAGCGGACCAGTAGGAATGCAGTTAAGTTGGAAGGTTATGGTCCTACACTTCTGACCATAACAACGCCGGATAAAAAAAGGAAAAGAAGAAGAAGAAGAAGAAGAAGATATTAGAGGAAAAAATGTGGGTTACACCACTTCTGCATTTATGATATTATGGCCTAATTTAAAATAAAAAACAAAAACACCACTTTAGAACAAGTTTATTAAGAAATCAATCAAACTACATAGTACAAGAGCTATTCATCATCTGTCTCATCGTAATACACCTTATCCCTGACACTGTTGGAGCAATTCAGGTTGTTATAAAAGGTGTGATGAACTGGCGGGATAAAGTGCAACAATTCAAGAAGGTCCTTTATCTTTTTTTCGGCTATGGTTGGTTTTTCTAATGCTTCTAATTGTGTTATGGTTACTGACTGCCTTTTTTTAACACTGACTTCGTCAAAGAGGACATCTTCATTATTGGAATATTTGTAAAAAATTTAAAATGGATGGATTTTATGGAATCTTAGCCACTGAACTTTCAACCACTCCACCTTGGTGCTACTAACCGATATTTTTCTGTTGGTTATATTTTTTTCCAGCGATTTCGAAGAGAAAAAATCACTTGCACTCATTCGTATTATCTTGAATGATTGTCTTTTTCGAGCCAGTTTTAATTACTTCGAGCCAGTTTTCTGGAACATATATTTCTTTGAAGAATTTTTTATTCTTTTCTATTAGACCAAAATCTTGGTCACATGGTAAATATGAATGTCCACTGACCAAAAATGTATGATCTATTTCTTCAACTGTAAAGTCCGGGTGAGATACAACATACTGACAAAACAACGACATCTTTATGTTTCTATTCTGTCCCCCACATTGGTCAGAATACATGACTACTTTCTTAGTGGTCACAAATTTTTTAAAAAAGTAAAGTAAACAAGATCCAATTTCTTGGGGTCCTCGCGAAGCATCAGACTCGTCCCAAACAAACATGTAGGCATCATTTGTTCCCATGTTGTGAATTCCAAAGCAAAAAGTCCAAAGTTGTCTCTTGTAATACACTATTCCAGTACTTAACACAGGGGTAGGTAGGGTTTTCATTAAATCAAAAGTGATTACAGTGACGTCAGCAGATGATTTTGCCAAGGCTGTATCGTCTTTTAAGCCTTGTCTGGCACTATCTGCTTTCCTTTGGTGTAATTCCAGTTCACGTTGCAACTCTTGTTTTAGCTGTTCATTCTCAGCACATTTCATTTTGTTATTGAAGAGATCACATTTTTTGCAAGAATCACTGATGGGTGCATGGAACCGTAGGTTAAAACATTCATTAAAAATTTTATTGAAAATGAAAGATGAGACAGGTTCAGGTGTATTTTCTTTATAAAGAGAATACATTCGTCCAAGGCTCAGATCCGGTGAAAGATATCTCCTGTTCTCACTTTTATGTCTGGTATAATGAGACTCATAAACTGGAAACCGGCCAATGAATTCTTTTACCTCTACGATCTTATTGTCTGGTGCTCTGTTTACAGAGCTTTGTCGACCTCTCTGATCAATAGGTGGAACACTATGGACACATTTATGCTTCAACACCCTAGTTACACGTCCATCAGAAACTTGAAAAGTTCTTAGGAAGAATTTTTTGCACACCTGAAACTCAACACCATCTTCACCTAATAAATAATAAATATGTGTTTTTTGTCTTCTTGATTTCTCTGTTACCGTGTAACTTCTGGATTTGTTTTTCACTCTAACTAATGAGAACAGTAATGCATTCTGAGCGTCGAAATTTGCAAATGCGTAAAAACTTCTAAATATTTCCAGCTGACGTTCCTCATTTATTCTTAGATGACACTTCTTGGGACATGGACACTCGCCTGTTTAATGTGTCTTCGCAGGAACAATGTTCTTTTTGTGGTTTTTATATTGTTCGCCTTTTGCTCGTTGTAATTTAAGCACATTTATTTATTTATTTATTTATTTATTTATTTCATCTACCGAATATATTCTAACAGATGATGGAAATATACTTGTAATATTTTTATAATATACATATGAAAAAAGAGAAAAGCTACGTCACTAACAATAAGTAAATAAGTCTAGATCAACAAAATATTATATATGTATAAATAAACAGAATATAAATATAAAAACAAATAGATTTAGTCATAGGTAATATATAGTTACAATAAATATAAAAATAAATAGATTTTGTCATAGATAATGTCATAGATAAATAGGAATTAACATAGATTGCAAACAGATTGTTTAAATTTTCGTCTTTCATCACATAAGTCTATTTCCATATAAACAGAATTAAATTTACTAATACATTTAGTTAGGGGTTCATTATAGCCATAATTATACAGATGTCTTGGTTAAAATAAGAAATTTCGTGTTCGAAGAGTTCTTTCCGGTACATAAAACTTAACATTTTGAATAATCTCAGGACAATTTACACGGTACGAGAAAATGTCATGAATAAACAATATACAATGTACACTTCGTCTTTTTTCTAAAGAATCCAAACCAATTAAGGCACATCTTGTTCGATATGCGGGCATGGTGCTAAGATTCCATTGCATTCTTTTTATAAGGAATCTAGTAAAAGACTTTTGGACTTTTTCTAAACGCGCCACAGTATTCATAAATAACGGACACCATATTACAGAACAATATTCAAGATGTGGACGTACAATTGACATGTAGACAGATTTAAGGGCATATGGATTAGAAAATTCAGAACATGTCCTTTTAAGAAATCCAAGCATTGAATTAGCTTTTGCGACTATGTAGTCAATATGAAACGAGAATGTAAGTTTCGTGTCAAAGATCACACCAAGGTCTTTTATTTCAGATTTTCTAGAAAGACAAGTCCCACATATAGAATAGTCAAAAATTACAGGTAACACTACATGGTAAACAGAAAAAGAATGACATTTGCTTATATTTAAGACTAGTCTATTGATATCGCACCAATTGCATAAAATATTTAGGTCATTTTGAACTTTCGTACAGTCTTGAATATTTTTAACACGTAGAAAAATTTTAAGGTCGTCTGCGTACATCAAACAGTTGATATGAGTAAGGATTGAAGGAATTTCATTGATGAATACATTGAAGAGCAGTGGACCTATATGGCTACCTTGGGGAACTCCAGATAATACTTTAATCATTCTAGATTTACAGTTACCAATTTTTACCATTTGAATTCTGTTTGATAAGTAGCTCGATATCCAGTTAAGAAGCATGGAGTGAATACCAAACGATCTTAGTTTGTTTATAAGAATGGTATGGCATACTGTATCAAATGCTTTGCTAAAATCGGTAAAGATTACATCGACTTGATACCCGGACTCTACAGAATCAAACAGGTATTTGGTGAATAATGCCAGATTGGTTAAGGTGGATCTTCCAGAAACAAAACCATATTGTTGTAATGATATTTGTTCTTTGACTAGAAAATACAGTTTCTTTGTGACAATTAGTTCAAAAAGTTTCGGAATATCTGAAAGCTTGGAGATACCTCTATAGTTTTCAACTTTTTGTCGAGATCCAGCTTTGAATATTGGTGTTATAAATGAAACTTTCCATTCGTCTAAAAATGTGCCCGATGACAAAGACATATTAAACATTAGTTGTAACGGTAACGACAAAGAAGAACCACACTGTTTTAGGATAATAGACGGAACACCGTCAGGACCAGGATTTGAACAAGAGTTTAAAGAATGAATGCCTTGCAGTATATCATGAGTAGAGATGTATAGTGATCCAAGACTTATATTACTCACATCTTCATCAAAAGAAGGTGGAATAATATTCGAGTGATCAACATAGACTGATTCGAAGAACTTTGCAAATAGCTCACAACTTGTCTCAGTGCTATGGGATATTATGCCATCGAATTCCATATTTTGCAAAGTCCCATTTTGCTTCCTTTTATTGTTTAAAAATGTCCAGAAAGATTTAGGATCTCTAGAAATGTGAGATTCAGTGTTCATTACATACTGTTTATATAGAAATTTATTTAGAAATTCATATTCCCGCCGTAATTGACAAAAGCGCTGCCTGTTGGCTTCTGAGTTTGATTTTTTGAATAGTTTGAAGGCTTTGTTTTTTGCATTTTTTAAATTTGTGAGCCTTTTGTTATGCCACGGCAATTTTAAGTATTGTTTTTTAGTAACGCGTGGCACAAACTCAATGAATCCGTATTCTAAAATATTTAAAAATGTATTATATACTTCATTAAGATTTAGACCGGAAAGAATGTTCGACCAGTCCACCGACGCAAAGTAGTTAATTAAACCTTGGTAATTGGCTTTAGCGAAATTGTATCTAAAATCGTAATTAATCAAATTAGGGATTAATGGTGGACTACTATATTCTACATTTAAACATAGAGCTATGTGATGAACAGAATTTTTCATTAAAGGACATATAGCTTCTCTAACAGAACAATTTAATTGATTACTTACAAATATTAAGTCAAGAATTCTATTAATAGAGTTACGACAATTATTTATTTGGGAGACATTAAACGCAAACATTGAGTCAATAAACGTAAATTCACATTCAGTTTTCATATTATATGGAATTAAACATTTATCATCATTTGAAAAAGACCAATTGATATCACCAAGGTTAAAATCGCCCATAACGATGAGATCTTGTTGTTGCGTCAGCTGATCAGCGATGAATTCAATGTTGGCAACATGTTGTGCGTAAACACCTATCGGGCTTTTTGGTGGAATGTAGCTAACGAGCATAAAAATGTTCTTCCGTTCTGCTTCTTTTCCATTGATGTCCACAGAGACACAAAGTTGCTCACTCGCAGAGTTTTCATATGGAAGAGAAATGAGGTTCATAGAAAATGTTGATTGCACAGCAATTAAAATTCCTCCTCCGCGAAGATAACCACTTTCAGCAGTGCGATCAATACGATGGACCATGTAATAATCGTCGAAGAATTCAGCAATTGAGAAATTGCTGTTCAGCCAGGTTTCCGTGAGAACTATTACATCATACTCATGGAGGGAAATGGCAAGAGACACATCTTGAATTTTAGTTCTCATTCCTCCTGCATTTTGGTAGTATATGTTAAGGTTTTTTGATGACGAAGATGGGGACAAAGCAGAATGAGAACAAGGCTGCTCATTGTTTACATAATTTCCTTGGGAACACTCTCGTTTTTTAGAAAAAAACGAAACTCTCTTACTCGTACATTTAAAGGCCAGTTATCAGCTTTCATAGCATCGTTGATAATGCATGCAGGAACACTGAGACGAAAATTTATAAATTTATATGATGACAGATCAGCGTCCTTTTTGTAAAGAGGAAAACAGGAGAGTAGATTTATTGGAATGTTGAGTTTTTTTGACGCATATGACAATATTGAATCAGGTTTCGTGGTTTTTGAGAAGCGGGAGAGATGTAGCCATTTCTTCTCTGTTATGACCTCAACCTCGGTGTAAGCAGTGTCTCTGCCTACGATTTTTCGAGTTTTTTTTATGTTCTGTTTCTTCTTGTACACTGTATTCCATTGCGGATTTTCGGGTTCAATGAACTCTTCACTAACAGCTAGAGTTTCTTTTACAGTCATGGCAATGTTTACATTTTGCGATTTGGTATTGGTTTTGTTTGGGGAATTAATTTCTTTCTTGTTACAGGCACTGGTGGATGGTAGCACAAGAGTTTCAGCTGGTTTGGTGTTAACACTGTTCTTTAGAGATTTAGTTTCGTCTTGCAAGCAATGAACTATTTTACTTAGTTCAGCAATTTTACATACTAAACCAAGTATTGGTACACTAGCACAGGCATTGCATTTCCATGAGTAATTAATACTGGACTTAAGAAAGTTTAAGGCATTTTCCGATGATATTGCACATTTATCATGGAATTTCAACCCACAAACTCCACCACACACAACAAAGCTGCTTTTGATGTTTCCATCACACTTAGCACAGTTTTCGGACATTGCGATATATTAAAATAAACAATTAACACGGAACGAGAACTTTCGTCACCTCTTCACGTCTCTTCAAATACGACTTTCGCTGCCATGCCTCTGGCTTTTTTAAACGCTTTCTACTTTTGAGGTTGGGAGTTTCAGTTGGTGACCCCATACTTACTTGCAGTTCTGCTGTTATTGAACTAGACGTGCTTGGCTGTGGCTGTTGTAAATTTGTGGCTGAACTAGTTCTGATTTGTTGAACTTCTTCAGAGTCATCATAGTCTGATGAGGGTGCAGGGGATGGTAGATATTCAGAGCCAGATTCTTCAAAATCTTCAGCTGTAACCAACGTTATTTAAAAACATACTTAACTTTAACACGTTTGTTTCTAATTTGCACACAATATTTTAACTTACCTGAAGTAGTATCATCTTGTTCGTCCATGATTTAAGATTTTTGGTTAAGATTTTCAATGAAATTTCGTGTTGTACCTCTCAATTTTTACACTCTTTGTCACTGTTTTTTTATTTCAAACTACTTGCACCTACTCTCGGCTGCGTCCAAAAACGAAGTGATGTAGAGACCATGGACCGAACTCCACAATTATGGTGTGATATGTTGGCCAGCGAGATAATATACGCAGCTATTCAAATAATATGGAAAACCGCTGATAAGCAATATGCTTGTTTATTTTGAACCCTTTTTTTTCGAAAACTGATTAGTGCAATTATTTGCACAGCTGCATTGTTTTTCCTTATGATGCATCTCTGACCAATCATTCATTCCATAATGCAAAAGTGGTGTATTCAACTTACACCACTTTTGCTCTATTACATTGTTATATTATGCTCTGAGCAAAAACTATTTTTTCAGCTCTATCTGTTTTTAAATACCTAAAAGTGGCTTACACCACTTTTGCGCTGATAGCCTCAATTATTCCAAGCCCGTTCCCTTGGCTGTGGTTTCGCTAGATAGTAGATAGGGACAGTAGGAATCTCGTTAATCCATTCATGCGCGTCAATAATTAGATGACGAGGCATTTGTCTAGGTCTCCAGTAGCAAGAGCTTGGAGCATTTTTATTAATGTGATTTATGTTATACCTAAGATACTTGACATGGAAAATATACGTAATATACTTAACATATATAATATACATAAGATTCCTAAGTATACGTAAAATCACATTTGCTTGAACAATCTCCTGCCGTTGATTTCTGCTGTGATGTTTGGCAGCAGTACCAGTCCATGATTGAATGTTGTTGTATTCTTATTGCCATACTCTCCTCATGAATGATTGGTGAATCAACCAGCTTCCTCTCATCGTTGTGTGGATGATGTCGCGAACGGTTTTGATGTTCATCTTGAGGTGGTGAGTTAGATGGTCGTTCGGCTTGCACCATATGCCTCTCGCTCCCATGGTTGGTGGTAGTATATTAAGATTATTGCCCGGGTAGCTCCGTTTAAGGCTTTCGATGAAAGAGGGCGTACTATAGGTATTAACTTTCTGGGTGTATTGGACAGTCCCAGTGAACCCCAACATCGCAGACAATAGTGGTGTTGTTTTTTGTCAATGCGATGTCGGGGATTTTTAGTATCCCGTCCTGTCCTCGAATACGTGGCTCAACCTCCACGTTCCAGCCTTTGTTTTTTTGCTGCGGCCGCCACTGTGCTGACGATATAATTATGCCTCTGAATACGTTCCCAGTGTGTGGCGGGACAGGCCTGGAGTACGTGGCAGAGGGATTCGACTCGATTGCAGCGTCCCCGGCATCGTCTTTCGACTGAAGGACTAGATGGAATTCCTTTAGTTGGGAGAAGGTTGTATCTGAGTGCTACAGCTCTGATATAGTCTTGGCCGGTCCAGTAAAGGGGTGGGTTATACACGAACTGAGTGGATTGGCTGTTGTTGATGAGTTGGTAAAGCCCGTTGCCCGAGTATCACGATTCGAGCTGTTGGGCGTGATACCCGTCGTATAGTACTTTGGTTTTTGAGTGTTCTTGTACCATACCACGGATGCGCCGAATCCACTCCTGACCTATTTCGGAGATGTCTGCGAAGATGGGGTCTTGTTGCAGGTTGTTGATGCGATCAGACATAATTGCTGGGATCCTGCTGCGCAGTTCGGGAATCCCAAGGCCTCCTTTCCGTATGGGCGCGTAGAGCTTGTGGTTCGTACAATGGGCCGGGAGGTGTAGTACCGACCGCACGAACACTCTTATATTGCGATCAGCTTCTTTTGAGGATTTACGCTTGATCGTGGGCTTCTGGAAGGCCGGGCAGTATGAAACGTCTTAATATATTCAATTTCTAGACCGGCTTAAGGGGGGCTTGTTTTACCCGCTTCAGCGCGATCCAGAATGTTTGTGGGTTAATATATGATTCTCCACCCAGTGTAAAATCTTTACCCAAATATCGCATTTGGTCCTCAATCTCCAATGCCTTGATGGTCAGGTCCCCGTAGGTGGCTGGTGTTGTTGCCGCATAGACTTTTTTTTTGCTGGGGACTCTTTTAAGGTGAACCATCTGACTTTTTGAAGGGTTGAGAGCCATACCTCCTCCAGAGAGAAAGGTGTTTGTTTCTCCTAGCATCCTTTCCGCGTCCTCTTTTGATTCGGCAAACAGGAGGATGTCATCTGCGTACGCAAGACATGTAAGTCTCCGGACTGGTGTTATCTGGACGCCCAAGTATGTGTTCAGGGCGCAGATCAGTTCGTCGATTAGTAGATTGAATATAATGGGCGAAAGGGGGTCGCCTTGCTTTACTTCCCTCTGGATTTCTACCTCGACTGGTGTAGTCCTGGTTGTTATTGTAGTTTTACCGCCTTGCAGGTGCTCAGATATATACGACACGAATTTGGCATCGACCCTTGCTCTTCTAAGTGCTCGCACCAGGCTGTGGTGCCAGACCGTGTCAAACGCTTTAGCTATATCGAGCGACAGGATACAGGCGGGCAATCCTGACGACTTTTGACAATTGAGTGCAGGGCACATGTGTTCGCCAAGCATCCGTCTAAGTTTGTAAATGCTCTCTGATTTAGCTGCATTTCCACATTTGAGAGCCTCTTTGCAAGTATTTAGTGCAGCAGACGGATGAGGACCGATGTGACGGTGATCGGCCGAAAGTATGCCGGGTGAACAGCGCCAGCGGTTTTATTTATTAAGGTTATTCTATTAGTTTTAAGACTCGCAGACGTGTGCTCTAATAGTAGCATGGCGTTATAAAGCAGAGATATGTAGTTTCTGTGTGGGGATCGTGCAAGCCTTTCTTATGGTGATGCCGTCGACGCCCGTACAGTTAGTTCTTATGCTACTGAGAGCTTGATTTCCTCAGTTGTCACCGGGGTCGATATACATAGTTGTTTTGTGGGGAAGGGCGTCATGAATAGGGGCGTTGTCTTCCTTTGAAGGTTGATTCAAGACACCGGAGAAATATTCTGCTGTTGCTTCCGGGATTGGTAGTTGGAAGGTGTTGTTGTTCCAACCTGATGCGTATATAATTCTCGCGGCGCATGACTTCTGATTGCGAGTCTATTCGCCCTGTAGAAGGCTATATTCGATGGCTCGTCTTCTCCTTGCAGATGTCGTCGACAGAAGGCGCTGGATCCTACTTCATGAAGTGTGATGAGGCGTTTGTTGTGGGCGTGATGCTCTACCGTACTGATCTAATAGGCTCTGTGTCCAATTGTCCAGGTGATGAATTTTGGACGTGCTGTTGGATCGCAGAGTAGCTTGCACCGCCTGATCCTGGTGGTCTGAACTGGAAATGTAGTCCGATAGAGCCGCATTGAGGAAAATGGTGTTGTCTTCCTCTGGCCTGGGTGTGATGTTAATTGCTTCCTCCTCACTTGGTGCGTCGGTTTCCGAGGTGCTCGATACTCTTCTGGTGGCGTTGTTGAGGGCGTAATTTTGTCGGTAACGATGCACTCTCTCGCCATAGGAGGGTTTTTTGATGGCCTCCTTGGTTCGTGAAGAGACTGCGGTTAGTTGATTAATTACCTCTGTGTTGTTGGTTGTATCGAGCAGAGCTTCCGCTATAGCTAGCTCATCAAGCTCATGGTTGGTCCACAGCTTCCTGGTTGAAGTGCTAGCTTCCACTTCGAGCTGGTTGTTGTATACGGTGGGGTGAGCGCGCCTAATATGCTGCCTTAATCCTGGATAGGTTAGAAAGGTTCAGTTGCACATACTGCAGGTGTTGTCGTTAACTGTTGGAGGTCCACGACAATATCGGCGTGGCATAGGTCTTACCACATCTCTCACAAGTAAAGTTATGGCGGAGGGGTATTATGGGCGATGCTGGTGTAGCCGAAGTGCTGGCTTGCCTGTTTCTGATATTATATGACGGCATCGCAAGCTCCTCTCTTCCACTGGGTGTTCTATAAGGGGTTCGTTACTTTGGAGTGGCGTGTTTGTCTCCGTTAATCCGCTTAGTATTATTGGTGAATGGTGTTGTTTGTGCACCAGAGACATGCAGCGGTGGCTGTTTATAGTACTACTAGTGTACTCGCTTCAAATGCGGTGCCGGTGTTACTCACACAGCAAAATGTCAGGTTGCGGTGTTTAAACACTGCAAAGTAAGCCGGTGTCGGCTCAGCACATCAACAAAATACACGGTAAAAAAAGGCATGCTCAAAAAATTACTCTGTCATTTTTCTGAGTCTCTGTTTTGTTTCTTTATTTTACTCCATTGTTTTTATACAGCGTAGATTTGCACAGTTCCTATCGCAACTGTCTATGATCGTATGTTTATGCGTAGGCTCGCTGCTGTTGATTTGATTGTACCGTTTTATACTTTGGTTTTATCTTGCTGCGTTTTTTTGTGCGCTGCAGGGTGATGGCTGCTGAGATCAATATTAAAACAGTTTTCTTTTAATACAGATGTGTGGAAATTTATTGAAAAAAAATGTGTGTGGAACATTGTGTTCGATATACACTTGGTCGCATAAGTCTGCGTACAACGGAAAAAACAACTTAAACATTAACTTCAAACGCAAATATATTTCATCTATTATGGCATGTATCGAGTTAATTTTTTTTAATTTACTTCACTAAATCTTCTTCTTACTAATAAGCTTTTTTATTTCATTTCATTTAAAAAATAATAATATTTTAAAATATTTTTTCCTAAGAACCTATAAAAAGCACACACGCAAAAGTCTGCGTACAAATACTTTGGAGCCAAGGAAACTATTTTTCTATGAAGTCCTAGTAACTTGTTGGATAACGTTTTCTTCTTAATACCTCCGTTAGACGTCTAGGCATGGAATCCACTAGATTTTTTGTGTCCTCTGCTGTAATTTTTCTCCATTCTACATTATTATATTTTTAAGCATATTTTTGGACGTGACGGTATGCTTCCGAATTCTAGGCTCGAGCAAATCCTACAAATGCTCTATGGGATTCAGGTCTGGAGATTGGGGAGGTGTCCGTAGCTGATTTTTAATATTATAGAGGATCCAGAGCTTCACATTTTGCGCGGTATGTTTGGGGTCATTATCTTGTTGGAACCAGAAATCTTCTTCTAACCCCAACTGCTGAGCACTTTGCAGTAGATTATCTTTTAAAATTTGTATGTAACCCATTTGGTCCATTATGGATTCAATAAATGTTAGTTTGTCTACACCGTTAGCTGCCATACATCCCCAAACCATAATTCCGCCCCCACCATGTTTCACCGTTGGTATTAAATTTTCCTTTTCAAGCGCTGTACCTCTCATTCTCCATATTAACTTTTTGCCTTTTATTCCGAAGATGCAAAATTTGCTCTCATCGGAAAAGATGACCTTCTTCCAAAACTCTGGGGACTTGGAAACGTATTCGTTCGCAAAATCCATGCGTCTATTAACATCTGAGATGTATGGCTTCTTACGAGCTACTTGGCTATGATACCCAGCTTTTTTCAAAGTTCTCCGAACGGTGTCATCGGATATTGTTTTGTCAAACCTTTCCTCTACCTGGGGTTAAGGCGCACTAGCTGAACAATGCGTTTTTGTTCCCGGTTTGTTAATAAAGATGGACGACCATCTCTGGGCTTTGGCAAGATGGAACCTGTCGAAACATAATTATTTATTACTCTCTGGATAGATGAGTAGGCTCTTCCAACTATCTGTCCAATTTCTCTATAGGTTTTACTCTCAACGTATAGCTTGAAAATAATTTTCCTCTCATCAGTACAAATTTCTTTTCCTTTATTCTCCATAGCTTTATTTGCATCAACTAATCTCTCCAAAATATCAGAATACAATTAATTAAATATCTAAAGTCCAGACACCCATGCACAGTTAACGGTATTCGCATATTTTCTGATTCTACGCAGCTGCAAAGAACTTGTACGCAGACTTTTGCGTGTGTGTTTTTTATGCGTTCTTAGGAAAAAAAATATTTTAGATGACATTTCTTGGAAATGAAACGAAATGAAGAAACTTCTTAGTAAGAAGAATGTTCGATGAATTATATAAAAAAAAATTAACGAAACGCATGCCATAATAGCTGAAATATTTGCGTTTAAAGTTGATGTTTTAGTTGTTTTTTCCGTTGTACGCAGACTTATGCGACCAGGTGTATTAAAGGAAGATGGTTCAACACTTGAAAACTGGGTGTACTGTCGATCGTGCCGAAAGGTTTTAAAATGTGTAGAACATCAAACCTGCAACTTAAGCCGCCACAAATGCTATCAGTCAGTAAAGCAGCCAAATACATTGAAACGTGTGTCTGCGCCAGATAAAGCAGAAACACTCCATGCAGTTTCCCAATGGATTGTCGTCCTTTTTCGTCCGTAAGCGGTTCTGGCTTTAAGACAATGGTACAATTTTTCATAAAGATTGGTGCTACTTATGGCGAATTTGTAAACGTCGATGACATGCTGCCGGATGCTACAACTGTTGCTCGTAAGTGCTAAAAGGAGACTGAGGAAAAAAAAGGAAAGATAAGCAATGAGATGAAAGAAGTTGTGAGTAGCGGTGGAGCGTCAGTCACTTTGGATTTGTGGAACGACAATTAAGTATGTCAAACGAACGTTCTTGGGAGTCACGATGCACTTTGAAAGGGAGTATCAGATGGTCGCTATTACGTTAGGCTTAAAATCTATGGATTTTCAGCGATCGTCTGCAGCAAATATGTATATTTGCAAAATTAAAATCTCTTTTGCAAGAAATTGACATGAAAGATCTGGACAATATAAAATTTGTGACGGACTGCGGTACAAATATACAGTCGAACTTCGATAACTCGAAT
Source organism: Merodon equestris (assembly GCA_958301585.1). NCBI lineage: Eukaryota > Metazoa > Arthropoda > Insecta > Diptera > Syrphidae > Merodon > Merodon equestris. Next base: position 60,548,256 of record OY284416.1, read on the forward strand.
ATTTGATAACTCGAATGAAATTGGTTGGCAATAGCGCCAAGACTTAAATTTACATGTAATTTTTATTTGATAACTCGAACTTCGATAACTCGAAGAGATTATTTGGCGTCACCTTCGATAAGTCGAATTTAGAAGGAAAATTGCCTAATGCTGTGGGTTCTTAAAAATTCGTTTTACAACGAATTGCTTTCGGGGAAACTGCGTTCGCATGTTCATATGACCTAGTGTAGAAAATCGTGATTTCGTTATGTGTGAGAAAGAATTGTCAAATTTCTTAGTAATAGAGGGCTAGATCATCACACATTACTTGGTTGATATATGTATTGGTCGATACGAACTTAGTTTTTATTATAATACACAGAGTCACAGTGTGAAGATACCTATGAATATTGCAGTGTGTATTGCTAGTTGTTATTAAGTGAAAAGTTGATTATTTTTTAACGTTAATATGTCGGTAAAGCGTGTATTAAAAACATTATCTCTTGATGAAAAATTTAAATTTATAAAAGAGGTGGAAAGTGGGTCGAAAAATAAAGATGTTGCTGTGAAATATGGTGTTCCGGCAAGTACAGTGTCTACCATTTTAAAAAATAAGGAAACAATTATCATTGCAATCGAAAATGGTGGTGTAAGTGGAAGTTCCAAGAGACTTAAAAAACCAAAGTACGAAAATGTGGACAAAGCCGTTTTGGAATGGTTTAAAGTAATTGGCTGGATAATTGGAAACGTAGGTATGTACAGACATTTATGTAACAAAAATGTGTAAATTTAAATTAAAAAAAAAAGTATTTTTTTCATTTGTTCAAAGGAACGGCATATGTCATAAAAAGGCTTGTGGAGAGAGTAATGATGTAAGCGACGAGGACTGTACTAAATGGAAACGCGATCTTTTACCCCATTTATTGGAGGGTTACCAATCAAGGGACGTATTTAATGCTGATGAGACGGGCCTATTTTTTAAATGTCTCCCAGATAATACTTTAACTTTTAAAAACCAGAAGTGCCATGGAGGAAAGCACAGTAAACAAAGAGTAACATTGATGATTGCCGCAAACATGGATGGGTCAGAAAAACTAAAATTGCTCCTGATAGGTAAAAGCAATCAGCCTCGCTGCTTTAGAGGTATTAAATGGTTACCTCTTGACTATAAGGCAAATACCAAGGCGGGGATGACAGGAGCAATTTTTGAAGAATGGGTGGTAAAATTTGACAACTATTTTGGAAATATGGGAAGAAAAATTATTCTTTTCATTGACAACTGCCCGGCCCATCCTAAAGACATTCAACAAAAATTTAAATTTATTAAACTTGCTTTTTTTCCTCCAAATATGACGTCAGAATTGCAACCACTTGATCAAGGCATCATACAAAACATAAAATGTCATTACCGTCGTAGGATTTTGAAGAAAACAAAAAAATTAACATAACTGTGTTAGACTGAGTTGATGAAATGAACAATGCGTGGAATATCGACGTTAAATCTGAGACAATTTCTAATTGCTTTAAAAAAGCCGGATTTGGTGAATATTCTGAGTGGGAGGAAGTGGATGAAATTCCTTTGATTTTCATATCTGAACACTCTAACGAGAGAAATGAGGGGGAAATTCAACTGCAGATGGAATTTGAAGTTTGGAAAACCACGGGAAATATACAAGATGTTACATACAATGATTTTCTGCAGGTGGATGACGATATTATTACTTCGGAGTATCCCACAGATGAAGATATTGTCGAGACATTCAGATGTAATTCCGAATCTGCACAGCTCGACAATAACGATAACAGCGATAGTGATGCAATGGAGAAAGATTTGGAGGAAGAGTTGATTCAACCACCTTCAAACGAGTTGGTTGCAAACTCGTTAAGCATTTTACATTTATATTTAAAAACCAATGAAAAAACAACAGATTCTGTTTATAGTGGTTTAAGTTCTATTCAAGATTTTTTTGAAAATAACAATAAAAAAATCACTTTTCAGTCGTATATAACAGACTATTTTAAATAATAATTATTTATTGTGTACGTGTTTTGTGTTATATATGGTCCCCAATAAATATGTACGTATGTATTTATATCAATTTTGTATTTTACTTAATAACTCGAAGTCTTGATAACTCGAATTTTTTTTGTGGCAAGTAATGGTTCGAGTTATCGAAGTTTGACTGTAGTTAAGGCGTTACAAAACAATACGCGTTTGAACTGCAGTAGCCACCTATTCGCTAATGTGCCGGACAAAGCGTTCGAAGAAACGGAGGAACTAGCCGACTTGTTAACTGCTTGCAAAAAAACCGTAAAGTATTTCAAAAAGGCAAATTTGCAGCACAAGTTGGCAACTTCATTAAAAAATCCATGCCAAACGCGTTGGAACTCAAACTATACAATGCGTAAGTACATTCTGGAGAATTGGCTGGATATAAATAAAATGTTAACTGATTGTGATGAAAATTACAGACTACTAAATATTAATAGAAATATTCTCACTTTCCTTGTAGAATTGTGCAAAAATTTTCAAATTATTTTTAAAGAAATGCAAACTTGCCTCTACATATATGTTCTGTAGTTCCATCAATTAATAAAGTGAAAAGCCTTTGTGAGTCCAATATTGGTGATCCACCAGCCATTCAATGTCCGTACAATTTTTGAAACAAACATATGCATATGGCATAAAGTAGTCTTTTTTTATTACCCGCCAGCTATAAATATGCAGTCAGAAAATGTATATGAAATAAGAGAATTTTGTGTCTCAAAAATTGAAGAACTGACTAACACTTCCGAACAAATCCTCCCAAATAGTGACTTTACATCAACAACCTTATATTCAGATAGTGCGGCTACACCATCCTCCACAACTTCAGATAACAAATATCTTAAAAATAAGTTATTTTTTTCAAATTTGTTGCAAAAAAAGTACATACATACAATAAACATGCGAAGAGTATTATCGTCACCGCAAAAGAAACAACGCACAAAAGAAAGAGCAAAAAACACCGTAACTTTTTCGATATGGTATTTTTAATACTCGTGTAAGAAAATTAAACTGTTCGTATGCGGTGTACTAGTAGTGCCGGTGCACCGCTGCAGGTCTCTGTTGTGCATTCGCGATATACATATGTATGGTGTTCCGATTTAATCGCGTGATTAGAGTCCCGTTGTTCGCGGACTGTTATATTTGTTGTAAATTTACTTTTGTCTAATCACCCGATTGTCACTCGTGTCGGTCTGTGCTTCGCGGTATTATTTTACTTTTAATTTTTTTTCGGAGCGATGGGGAAAACACGTCCGTTCACGTCGGCGGTCATTAAGAGAGGCCACTAATCAGATGACGAGGCATTTGGCTAGGTCTCCAATAGCAAGGAGTACTTTTTATTAATGGTTATCAATAGTTATATACGTAATATTGTACATATGTATATTAAGTTTAATATATTTGGTATACCAAAATTAACATTAATCCATTAAATGTACTTTACTTAAATAACTAATATAAATTTTTGTAGTGTACAAAAATTGACATTAATTGTTGATTCCTCTTGCTGATTTTTTCTGCTGGGAAGTTTTGCAGCAGTACCGTTTTATATTTACCATATTCTTCTCATTGGATTGTTGAATCATCCAGATTAGTCTCATCGTAGTATAGATGATTAGATGTTGTTGCCGGCCTATTTTCTATATCCATCGCAGGTGAAGTTATGGCAGGGGGGATATGGCGAGCGATACTGGCTTAGCCGTATTCCTGGCTTGCCTTTATTTGTGTTGTTGTTTTGTTGCAACGCTTGTAATTGCTTCTTTTGGAAGCTCCTCGCTTCCGCCGGGTGTTTTATAAGGGGCCGTTATTGAGTTTATTCGGGGTGGCGGGATTGTCTCCGTTAATCAGCATATCTAAGCAGTCGCTTCGATCGGGTGACTAGAGTACCGTTTGTTTAAACATTCGATCGTCACTCGCGTCGGTCTGTGGTTCGCGATTTATTTGTTTAACTTTGATTTCTACGGAGCGATGAGTAGACACGTCCGTTCGTGTCGACGGTCACGAAGAGAGTCATAGTTACTCCCGCCGTTTACCCGCGCTTACTTGAATTTCTTCACTTTGACATTCAGAGCACTGGGCAGAAAACACATTGTGTCAACACCCATTAGGGCCATCACAATGCTTTTATCACTCCTACACACAAAAAAAGTCCGAAGAACGTTATTAACAAGGTGGTCGTGGCGGTTGTCGGGGATGGTCGTGGTCAATGGTAATCATCACCGATTGTTGAGCCGAAGGTCTGTAGTTCAAGTCCGTCCATAGTCAAGAACAATTCCTATACGGAATAACTGTGCAACATCAGTTGTGAATGAAAGATAACATAACATAACATAGCATAACACTCGCGGCATACACTCACTTCAAAATTCATACTCTTTCCAATATAATACCTTAATGACATAGAAACAAAAGAGTTACTGCCTTTTCCTTGTCAAAGAGACCCAAGGGGATTAGGTGAAGCATCATTTCGAGGACTGCAGTGGAGGTTGTTCGCAGTGCTCCTGTTATCGCGATGCACGCCATCCTTTGAACTCTGGTGCCCAAGACTTTTTTACCGGTGTATAGCGCAGCTTTTGCTTTCTTCCGCATTCAATTTCCAGTTGAGCTTCCTGTCGAGTATCACGCCAAGGTATTTGGCATGGTGTGCGAATCTAAGATAAGTCCCATTGAGTTTTGGTGGAGTGATTTTGGGAATCTGCCGTTTTCTTGTGAATAAAACTAGCTCCGTTTTAGAAGAATTTATTCCAAGTCCACAGTTCTCTGCCTAATTGACCAGTTTGCCTAGGCATGTTTCCATCAAGTCTCTGATTGTTGGGAGATGTTTCCCGCTAACTAGTAATGCAATGTCGTCCACATACGCATGGACTTTGCACCCGTTGTTCCAGCGGGTGATAGGTGTATTTCGTTTACATATCAGCACCCACAATTGCGGAGATAGTACTCCGCCTTGTGGTGTGCCACGTTTTACTGCCTTTTTTGTTTGGTAGCAGCCGAATTTCGAATGAATCAACCTGCTTGAAAGCATTTGTTTGACCCAAAGTACTATATTACCATTGCCTCTAGTTTGCTTAATGCATTGGTGATAGCCAGTGGTTTTATGTTGTTGAAAGTTCATTCAATATCGAGGAAGGCAACCATGGTGAATTCTTTGTTGAAAAGTGATTTTTCAACGGTTCCAACTATCGTGTGCTGAGCTGTGCCTACTGATTTTCCCTTAGAGTAAGCATGCTGTGATTTCGAAAGCATGCTTTTTTGTAGGTTTTTACCAATGTACAGGTCCACCAGTCTCTCTAGCGTCTTTAGAAGAAAGGTGGAGAGACTAGTAGGTCTGTAGTCTTTTGCAGTTGCGTAGGAAGTTTTTCCTGCTTTTGGTATAAATGCAACGTTTGTTGCCCTCCACGTCTAGACTGGATGAGAGTATGGTTCGAAATACCGTAAGCACGTTGCACCTTTACCGGGTAGATTCCATTCGGACTCGCAGATTTGTATGGAAGGAAGCTATTTACTGCCCATTGGAGCTTCCTTTTGCTTACTACTTTCTTTGAAATGAACAGAGGACTCGTTATGAGTTATTCGAAATTGTAGTTACTAGCCTCTGCGTTGTCGGGAAAGTGTGTGCTGAGCATGAGGTCTAGTAACCGCTAGCTAGTCACCGTTGCGGTGCCATCTGGTTTGTTAATAAGGGCGGGTATAGTGGGAGCCTTTGACAGTATCTTCTTTACTCTACTACGAGATATTGTAAGAATTGGATACCAAGGTTATATCCAAAACTTCCTGCCTTTTTCTTGTTAAGAAGATTGGCCTATTGCCCCTATTACAAATAACAAGGTCTGTTTCGATAACATAAGTTTGTAATACCTCACCTCTTTTGATGGCGCTACTGCCCCAAATGGTGTGGTGAGCATTCGCGCCACATCTATCAGGCCCGGTGTTTTTGTCCGTTCTGCCTCACTGACCATCCTTTTGATTGTTCTGGATGGTAAGGGCCCGATGTCGTCGTAGGCCAGGTATGCTGCGGAGATCCATAAGCCTTCCTCACAGGAGACTTCTACTCTGACAGTAGTGAGGTCGCAGGTGCTGTAATTACTTAAAAGATATATATTAATATGGAATTTTGCCCGAATGCAGGTTCTAAGAGTACCTTCGCAGCTACCGTAGCATTGTATTGCTTTGTCCTTAATCCGGCAATGCGATTACTGTTAATCCATGCCTCCTGGATAAGGACTATGTCGTCTCCACTTTCTGCAAGGTGGAGAATAAGGTTGGCAAAAGCAACCTTACTGTGGTGGAGGTTTATCTGGGTTATACGTAGCATTGAAGCTATCGCTTAAGCCAGATGCCTCTGTCACAGTAGCATCCAGATCCTCTGAATCAGAGGATGGAGTATCGGATTCCTGCCTATTTCTGAAGGAGTTTGAGGTGGTGGGAATCGTGGGCATCTTGTTTTTAAATGAAGCTGTTTTAAGAAATAGTTTTTGAGAAATTAATTTTCAAACTCAAAATTTTGAAAAAAAAAATTAAAAAAAAAAATTTGGAAATTTTTTTTTTTTTCAAAATTGTATGTAAAGTACTATTTTTTTCAAAAATTCAATTCTCTTATTAGTTTTTAGTTAAAAACAGAAAACCGGATGCAAAAATGTCTTGTAGTTTTTGAGAAATTAAAAAAAACCCGAACCATTTTTTTTCTAAGAAAAACCTTTTTTTCGGTTTTAACGCGGCTGAACTTGTAGGCAAATTTATGTATGAAACATTGACCTCTTTTTTATTATTTTTAAAAAATTCGAAAGAAGAGGTTTCTGGCTTTACAAAAAAGTAAATCACGGTATTGTGGATGTAACTGTTGATTTTTAATATTTTTTTTTCCAAATTAAGTAAATTTGCTAGAAAATTGCCCCCCCCCCGGCTAAACGGGGGGGAATATCCCCCCCCTCCCATACGATTTTTTTTTTGTCTTTACCAGACCTACACGCTCTAGCTTTTTGGCACACTGCTCGCGGGACACCCGTATAATTTCTCCCACAATAAATAAATATATGTAAAAAAAGTGTCTTCGATGGTAAAAATGTTTGCACTCCAGTATCCTCGGATAATTTGCAATAAGTACTCGTAAGCCAGCAAGTAATTCCAAGCGGCTGCAATATCCGGAAGATATCACCTTTTGCCATATCAGGCTTGAATAAGCCGATCACAACAATACGATGATCGTGTCACGTCTCAACGTCTAAAAACAAAAATCTTTTTTCTCAGAGATTTTACGACTAGACCGTCTCACGTCGTCAACACGAAAACATTCGCCTCCAAAAATTTGATTTCAATATTTGATTCCTATTTTCATCAATGTCAGATGCGAAATGTCGGAGGCGTGAGCAAAAACCACAAAAGTTTAACACATACGTTTAGTAATTAGTTTCCTCGTATTTAAACATTCCATTTAAAATTCCTGTCAACCACAATCGCTTATCGATATCTGACTTCAAGGCGAAAAGCTTCCCCTCTATCCCTAAACCCATTCTACCGTAAAAGGAGCACAAATCATTTGACATAACAATGATTACGACTCATTAATGCCACCACCCATAGTGTGAACATAAATTATCAGAGCACCCATCAAAGGATTCATCTCATAAGTGTAATTTATGAAATACGATGCCAGGACAACGCAAATCTGCTCATGTGCTTGTTCCAAGGAGTTAATTTATTTGTTTCTTGACAACACATTTCAATATTTCAAGATTTCACTTCTAGGGACTATGAAAATGCGATATTGAGTGAAGGTTCGGTGTCGAATATTTTCCAGGAAACTACGAATATATAGTATATCTATCGCCCGCAATCACCCACATAACCCAGTTGACTGCCTTTGCCACCTGTGACCTTCAGAATCATATATAGTCGTACATCCCAGTCTACGGGTAGATGTATCTGCAGTACGTGCCGTCATATAAATGGCACACCGCAAATTATCGTCATGAATAAATAGAGTGCCAATTAGTTACACACAAGGATTCCCCGGGACGCGGTACGATGCGGGGTAGTCGGCGCAAGGACGCAATTGAGGATGAAAAATTACAAGACGTTTCGTTTCATACGGCAATAGCGGTCGGATCATGCGGAACTACAGGAACACACACTAGAATTGGGATGACGAATCCTTTGCGCAAATATCACCATGTAACACCCTGCTTAGGCGACGATGACGACGACGGAAGTCGTCCTTGTATCGCATTACAGTAATTTTTGGTTATTACTCGGGATTTTTCCCTTGTCACATCCATTTAATACTGAGGCCAATTCCTTGCAGACGACATTTGGAACGAAACCAAAGCGATAATAGGATGTCATGTGCGGTATTTATGTTGAACGTTTGCTTCGTTTTTATTGCGCGTGGGATGTGTTTCCTGGATTCGTGCTGTTGTTAATTAAAACCTCGCAAGCACATGCGTTTCCACGCACCTGTTAAGCATTTCGAATTGTCTTATTTCGTTTCCTTGGGAATGAGGTTAGCAGGCATTACCTTACTCCCCTTTCAGATTTTGTATAAACGATGGTGTAAATCCTTGGCAGGATAATAATTGATAAGCGTCGTATCTGTAATTCCATTCCAGGTCGGGATTAAGAGCAGGTGAACAAATGAATCTATTGCCAACTGGATTAAGCGGAACAGTTGTCATTGATGTAATTGTCCTGGCACACAAGCATGCATCGGGACATATGATAATACGTATTACGTTAATGGTGTATGAACAGTTTGGTACGAATTAAGGCACAAATCCAATTAAACACATGGCTTTGAAGCCAATGTAATGGGATTCGATGGCAATTTAGCGCGCCGATTGAGCACCGTATTAGGTGACCTTTGTGTCGTGGATATATCTACATCTGTAAGTGATTGGTAGGACTTGCTCTCCCATCTTTATTAAGATCGACAGATGGGAATATTGGAATCGAGAGACAAAAATGTTGACCCAGGTGAGATCCATTATGGCATGGCAGTTTTTTCAGCTAATACATTCAATTAGTAAAGGCCTCGAGCCAATACGATATTCCGTCATTAATACGATTGATAGCATAAATGATTTACGGGATCCCTATGATGAAATCCGTCTCTTTGGTGACTTCAATCTTCCTTCTCTTTAATGGGCTCTATCAGACGATCAATCATTTTGCATTGCCACTAATCCCTCTGCTGCCAATGAATGTCTCTTTTTAGATCGCCTAGCTGATTCAAACCTTTGCCAAGTTATTGGCATCACAAATTACATGGGTAGACATCTAGATCTGATATTAACAACAGACCCCCTTAGTTCCTCTGTTTCACTTTCTCCCCTTTCCTTATCAACCATCAACAACTACCATCCTCCCCTTCTTCTTGCATTTTTTCACGGCTCCAACATTGAATAGTTCCCCTCCGCTTGAGTCCTATGACTTCCACAAAGCAAATTTCAACGTAATCAATAAATATCTCTATAACGCCTCCTTCAATTTTGACAGCCTTACAATAAACGTCTCCATATCTTATTTCAACAGAGAAATATTCAATTCTATTTCTCTTTACGTTCCCCTTTCCCGATCCAAACATTTATCTACCTCCCCTCCTTGGTATAATCGCAGGCTCCGTTCACTAAGAAACATAAGAAACAAACTGTGGGCAATCTTCCTTCGTACTCAATCCCCCAATAACTTTTCTAACTACATTGGTATTTGTCTGCAATTCACCGAGCTGCATAAGATTCTCTATGAACGCCATTCGATCGAAACGCAAGCTAGTCTTATTAATGATCCCAAGTCCTTCTTTCAGTTTGTCAACTACAAAAGGAAATCTGATGGCTACCCAACTTCACTCTCCTTCAATGGCGAAACCTCGAATGCTCCCAGAACTATCGCCAACTTTTTCAAACAATCTTCCGCCGATGACTCCTTTGTACCGGACACTACTTACCAAATTTCTCCCTTGGATCATTTCTCTCACGTACTCTTAACCCCCATATCATTGAGTATAAATTGAATCAGCTTCGTGATGAATTTACTCGTGGGCCCGACGATCTTCTTGCATATTACTAAAAAAATGCTCCTCCATTATTTCCGTCCCGCTCTCAAAGTCTGTCCCTTAGAGAATTTCTCCAGATATGGAGAACCGCTTTTATAACTCCTGTTCACAAAAAAGGTCCGAAGAATGATGTTTACAACTACCGGTCCATCGCCAAACTGTCATACATATCCAAACTTTTCGAAAGTATCTTGTATGACACTCTAAGTTTCCACTGCAGATCTCTAATCTCCTCTAACCAACATGGCTTCCTCAAATGCAGGTCTACAACTTTGTCGAATTTGTGTCCTTCACACTCTCAGCATTAGAGAATGGAAATGACCTCGACGTCATTTCAACTGATTTCAGTAAAGCATTCCACAAAATCTTCCACAAACTAATACTTTCCTTGGCTTTAAACTCACTGCGTTGAAGTGGATATCTTCTTATTTAAAAAGCCGTTACTACAGTGTTTGTTTTAGGTCTACCATTTCTAACCCCTTCTTAGCTTCTTCCGACGTTCCGCAAGGCAGCCACCTAGGTTCACTTTTCTTCATTCTTACCATTAACGACATTTAGTTTGTCATCAAATATTCCCACCTCTTACTGTACGCCGACGACACCAAGTTCTTCAAGATCATTTCCTCGCAAGAAGATTCTTCCCTTATTCAATCGGATCTCAATAGTTTTTCTGTCTGGTGTTTCAAAAATTCTTTAGAGCTTAACATTTCCAAATGCCAATCAATCACTTTTTCAAATAAGCCAATCAAACCTCCTCCTCATCTCTAATTCCTCAATAATCAGCCCATCTCAACAGTTAGGGCTATCCGCGATCTTGGCATACTATGTGACCAAGAGCTCAATTTTCGCGCACATATCGATGATATAACTCATAAAGCAAACTCTGCACTCGGTTTTGTGAAACGTTGGTCTAAAGAATTCTCTAATTCCTGCGTGACTCGATCCCCCCATATTAACTTTGTTCGCCCCTTCTCGAATACACATCTCAAGTGTGGTCCCCTTATCAACAAACCCACACATCTAGAATCGAAAGCATCCAGCGTCGGTTCCTACGTTTTGCTCTTCGAGGTCTGCCCTGGAACAATCCTTTGTTCTTATCGCCCTATCAAGACCGTCTTAAACTAATTAACTTGAGTACTTTGGAGGACAGAAAAAGAGTATCTGACATCATCTTCATTCATAGACTTCTTCCAGGTCCCATTGACTGCGCCACCTTTTATAACTCCATATCTTTTAACACTAACCCTCGTCTCTCCTATCTATTCACCCCCCGCACCTCATACGGCTCCAAAGGACCCATTTCCCGTTAATTCGAATATTCACTTCGATTTCAACCTCAGCACTCCATGCCTAAAACTCCGTCTTCTCAATAGCCTTTCCTCCTTCCAGTCTTAGTTTCTAAGGATCGCGCCCCTCACCCGTTCTCATTAGTTATTATTGTTATTAAGTTAGCTTAAGTTTAGCTTGAATTAAACTCAATAAATTGGGGTGTTTGCCCCCACGAAAATGAGCTGTCAAGCTTCGAGTTATCTGAGTCCTATTCCCCTTACTTGAGGAACTTATGGAGTTAGCTCCAAATGGCCTTTCGTTCTGAATCCATTGATACAAATATGACCACCAATCAAATACAGTGAAAATCAAATACTTTGAAACAGTGAGTAAACCAATTAGGTAAGATTCAATTGGAAATGACAAGAGCTTATTCGTGGTTGACGTCTGGGCTAATGTCAATATGGTTTGTAACAACAGATTTCCAATTGATAAAGTTCCCTTTTCCCTTGCGTTTCTTGCGTTAGCCAATGAATTTTGGACAATTTTTTGATCTTTTGATTACAAGCAAAAAATTCTTTAAAGTTTCAAAGTGTTTGAAGAATTCATCTTCGTTGGTAATACCCACGCTCAATTACAGGGACATACGAGCGCCGTACATACCAATCTGCTTCTGATTGCAAAGTAACTCTAGCTACCAATTTGCATTTTACCTCCTCTGCATTAAACTGGGCCAACATTAACACACTAACATGCAGGCGTATAGTTGCAAGGGTCCTGACAGTACCACTGCCACTCCATTAAACCGCTGCGTAAGCTTTTCCTTCTCTTTTATCCCTTTGGGCTCTTCCAAGCAGGGCATTTGCCCATTCCGTTCTATTTAGCATAACAATGAATTGGAACGTAATCATCAAATTCCCCAACACAAGTTGATTGGGTGGGATTCAGGTCTAATTTTCACCACACAAACTCCTCAGAGCTCTATACTGTCTCGCACTATACTGTCTATACTTTTTCTCATTTTTGTAAATGATTTCCTGTCGTAATTCATTCCCTTGCCGACGAGAGTACCTTTAGCTCACATGTTAGTTCCCAAATTCGCATTCCTGATCTTCGGCAGCGGATCTGATACTAGGGAAAATCCAGAAGCACGGAGTTAAAATCGTTTAAGGCGACATTTACTTTCTAAATTTCGAAAAAATCGGTTTTTTTTTATTCCATTAAGGGATAATCTCAGTGTGACCCTCCGAAGAATCCCTAATTTTCGCGATTTTTTTTCTCATGGTTGGAATAAACTAATCGTCCTGTTTTTTTTTTTAATAAATAAAGATATTCAGGATAAATACAAAATGATTTTTTTTATGTTGATTTATTTAGTGTACAATAGTTTAATTAATTGTTGAAAAGTATCGTAAAAAAAAGGTCCATATGGTGGCCATGATTGCGACCTCAATTTTGATCTGAAACAAAAAGTTCAAAAAGATCTTAATCTGTAGGAAAGTCGCTATCTCCCTATGGAGGTTTTTTTTTTTTTGAAATTTGACAAAATGGCGGCGGTTTGAACAAAACGTATAGAATTTGACCTTTTTTTCGACAGTTTTTCGTAAAAAAAAATAGGAAGATTTCATAAAAAAAAAAAGCTTCCATAGGTCGATGGAGAATGACGTGCAAAATGTTCTCCCAAAATTTGAAATGAAAAGCTTGAAAATTCTGCCTTTGAGAGTGGCCACCGTTTTGAAAAACACCGTTCCGAGAAAAACGCGTTCAAAGTTTGGAGTTCGAAAATTTTAGATAATTCGTTTTTCGTAGGTCTATCCATGGTGGATGTCGAAAACGAACTGAAATTATTGGCCAGTTTATTTTACGAAGTTATAGGACCTATGTAAGTACCCTAGAAAGGTACAGGCGCAGAAAAAGAACAAAAGGAATAATGGTATGGCGGGACGACCGACGCGACAGATGTCCCGCTCCGTTCCCTTTCTACGAAAAACGACGTAGCGACCGAAATAATTGGAATTTCGATTTAAAAATTTGATAGAATATTTATAACAGTGTATACTATCCAATAATGCAAAATAAATTGAAAATTTCACACTGAGATGACCCCTTTGTGTTCTAATATATGTATCATAGAAATGTTCTCCCAAAGCCGTTTTGCAAAATTCCGTATAATACCAAAGTTACAAACATAAATGTAAATGTAAATAATGTAAATAAATGTAACGGCACCCTAAAACTAGTTTTGGAGCGTAGAGCGCGGTGTGCACCACAGCTGCTTCGTCTCTTGTATAAGCTGCTTTTATATGTATATGTAATTGTACAATGTACAATAGGTATATTGTGTTTACATACATACATTATACATTTGCTTTGTATCATTCGTGAGAGAAGCACGTGTGTACACCGGTATTTTCTAAAGTTTTCAAAACTAAGTGTGCAAAAATGGTAGGTGGAAGTAAAAAAGGCAATCGAGAAAATCCTCGAAATAAACCAAATAAAAAAAAGAAATTCCAGGGCAATCAGTTTACTGCCGAAAGTAACCCTGAGTTGGTTATTGGAAAGTAACCAGCGATGAACTCACACCGCCTACGCATAGCTCCATAAATTATGTAGTTCTAGGTTTCAATTTGGTTTTTTCGTATCTTGCTGAATATGTAAAGTGCAGAGAGTGCAACGGCGATCTTTCTTTTTCTCAGCAGAAAAGCAGAGGTCTTGGTTTTAAAATATGTGTCGAGTGCTCTTGTGGGAGAAAATTTATCGAATCGTCATGGATATTTCTTCAAACTTTTCCTTAACATTTTATTATGCTGTAGTTTCAAAAATACATAAGGCTTGAACAATTTTTTTGATACAGTAACCAAAAAAGCTGGCTAGAAGAAGTTGAATTGAATGAAACAGCTGGTAACAAATCTGACCATTTGACAGTTTCTGGAGATGGCACTTTAATGGAAAGAGGATTCACGTCATTGCTTGGTGTTTTCTCAATTATAGGAAAATTTTCGGGTAAAATTCTTGACCTTAGCGTTAAATCATAATACTGCCAATCCTGTACAATCCCGAAAAAAAAGGTTAAGTGAGTGGGAATTTTCGATGTGGTACGAAGCCCATAAAGAAGAATGCGCGGCTAATCATGAAGGATCTTCCGGTAAAATGAAGACTGACTCAGCCTTGGAAATTTTTAAAAGATCAAAATATGTATTTAATGTCTTTTATGCTTATTATATCGGCGACGGTGATAGTAAAACCTATATCAACGTAGTCGATGACAAAACCTATGGAGAAGACTTTACAATACATAAATGTATGTACCGGCGATTAGTTGAATAAAAAAAAAAATAACTTTACTCGAAAAAGAAAGAAAAAAAAAAGATCAAGCAGAAAAACATAAAATTAAAAATTTTAAGTAACCCCCGACAAAAAAAACTCCAAAAAGTAAAAAAATAATTTTTTTTTCTCGGCCTTTTGACTTCATTAAAATAACCTATTAATATTTTTAAGATGACGTCGCCGCGTCGGGGCACCTCTAAGTGAAGGTAATTAGTTATATCTAAAGGGTGTCTCAGTAAGAGTGCACTTTTTAAAATTGAAATATTTTTGTTTTCATGCAAGTGGCAACTCTGAAATTGGACAGCTGTCACCTCTGTTTATTCCGATTATTAAAAATGGAGCGCTTTTCGAAAGAACAACGCGTTATAATTGTGAAAACTCATTCCAAAAATGGGGAAAGTTACGCTGAAACCGCTCGCAAACTTCGCCAAATTTTCAGTCGAGAAAGTGCACCTAATGTGTCAACCATTCGAAGAGTGGTCAAAAAATTTGAAGAAACTGGGTCAATTATGGATAATAAGAATCCTTTGCGTCAACCTACCGGTCGGTCTCTTGAAAACATTGCTGCTGTAAACGAGAGTGTCGCCAAAAACCCGAAAACATCAATTCGACATCGTTCTCAACAACTGCAAATTTCACGAAGCACTACGCAGCGAATTTTGACTAAAGACCTCCACCTTCATGCGTACAAGATTCAGTTAACTCAGGAGCTCAAACCAGCAGACAACGGAAAGCGCCGGCAATTCGTTCAATGGGTAATGGAGCAAAGTGAAGTCGATGCCAATTTTTCGAAAAAAGTCATTTTCTCCGATGAAGCGCATTTCCATATGAATGGCTTCGTGAATACACAAAATTGTCGAATTTGGGACTCAGAAAATCCTCATGCAATCCATGAGAAACAAATTCACCCACAACGAGTAACTGTCTGGTGCGGATTTTGGTCAGGCGGCGTGATTGGACCTTACTTTCTTGAAATACAATACAATAAAAATATCACAATTCTGTCATAAAATACTTGTTTTTATTTTAAAATGAAAAAGTGCACTCTTACTGAGACACCCTTTAAATAGGTGTAATGAAAAAACAAAAAAAACTTATAGCTTCAAATTGTACGTATGAACTTATAATAGTTTTGTACTTCAATCTATCTGATTAGGCCTACTAAGTTGCTACAGTGTTTCGATGTTGTACCAATTGTGTATGAGGCGTTCGCTTGAGAGCCGCGTGCGTTGAGTGATGTGGGCACGGGGGAGGAGCGTGACAAAATGTGGCATCCCGAAGGGGCAGATACATAAGGGCAGACGTCGTTGTCGGTTGTGTCTACTTCACGAATTTTTCCGATTAAATTATTAACACTGAACACTAATTAAAATATTGGATATGGTTGTTTCGGTACTTACTAACGTTGTTTACATAGGGTAGGTCTTTGTATACTTTATCATTCTCAATATTCTTTTTATTTATATTCTGGTTTTATTTTATTTACTTAGCGGATTCCCCGACGCGACGATATCATCTTAAGAATATTAATAGGTTCGTTTAATGAAGTCAAAAGGCCGAGAGAAAAAATTATTTTTTTACTTTTTGGAGTTTTCTTTTTTTGCCGGGGGTTACTTAAAATTTTTAATTTTATTTTTATTTCATTCTTTTTAAATTACTCGCCCTAATTCCGATAGGTACGAGTAACTACTTAAAATAAATTTTTCGTAACACACTACCGCATACATATAATTTACCACATTCAGCATATCGTATTTCCGTTATATTACACATGTGTGTCAAAAATGTAAGCTACGACGGAACTGTGTCTATTTTTTTATAATAAAGCTATTTTTGTTATCAATACCGCGATTCCGGAATAAACACATTGTTTTTAAAGCAAGTAAAGCACCTTAACTATAAACAGAACTAGTTAAGACGAATGTAATGAGCCCATACTTAATAGGTTTACTAATAGGCAATCGTCTATTACCTTCGAGTTCCATCATCAGAGTACCAGCTCAGTAGTACCAGCATACATGGGTGTTTCAACTGTTAGGTCGCAGATATGTTTGAAAGTAATGTAAGTACCCATTGTGTCTAAGATCTAGAGTTGCGCAAAATAGTTCCAACCCCGGAACGAACATGGAACGTTTTCTTTCCCACTCGGGAACTATCTCCTCGGAACTGCATCGGAACTGTCGGAACTATCGGAACTATTAGTATGATAAGAGAGATCCATATCCGATCCTTCATACCTAATTCGTTCACGAAACACGGAACGAATTGCCTGTACGAGTCTGATTGCGGACATTATTG
Source organism: Merodon equestris (assembly GCA_958301585.1). NCBI lineage: Eukaryota > Metazoa > Arthropoda > Insecta > Diptera > Syrphidae > Merodon > Merodon equestris. The sequence goes on from OY284416.1 coordinate 60,565,223, forward strand.
TTTGATCACCCTTCTGCTATTCCAGTTCCAGTGTGTGAGGGTGAATAAACTGTTCGAGCTTATCGCTACATCAATGTATACGATATTTATTCACATTTTGTTTTTGGTTGTCTACTACGTAATATAAGACATGTTCGATTGCATTTATCTTTTTTTTCGTTTTGTCTGTGATTACGTTGTTCTGCAACATAGTCGTACGACCGCGTCATTCGGACGTTGGGCTGGGTTGTATGGACATGGACATGTTATCGTTCAGTTTGAGGAACGATCAGAAATGTTTCCGACTGAGGACATAGTTCCTGGAACTATACATGTCCTGAAGAACTACCCAATGTATTAAGATCCCTACCACAGCTAACAAAAGGTGGTAATAAGCTTGAAACGCTTGAACTTGATCTTCATAAATTGTAGCTAAGAACCATCTCGATCACGGTAGTTTTCAGGAGCTACGATGCCATAAACAGACACACAGACAAACAGACAAACAAACAAACTGACACGTCAAACTCATAACACCCCTCTTAAAAAGAAGCTTGGTTCCGGCTCTTCATGAGCTGTAACGCCATCTAAAAAAAAAAAAATGGTTCCTGAAATTCAAAAGAAGTAGCAAAACAGTTTCTCCATCCACAATGATAATTATTTGGACCAGTTGACTTTTCTATGAAACCTCCGATATAATAATAAAGCACCATTTCGTAGAGTCTTGCTTGTAGCGTTCATTGACGACAACTATGGTCAACAAACTAGAGTTGACACCAATTAGTCTGATAAGCTCATTTGAGATCCATCGCCAATAGTATGTCTTGCATTGGACTGAACAATGTTAGCATCAAGCATGTTCGTCATCGCATAAAGCACTTAAGGTCACTTTGCTATAGCTCATTTTGATTTGTTTATTTATAACTTTACAGTGAATATGGTATTTTTAACTTATCTCCACGTTACCATTATCCCGAGCCCAAATAACATCGAGATCCTCTCGAAGGCTCGTATATAAGTGCAGACTTCCGTTTGCCAATTGCACACCACTTAACGTCAGATTACACGACAATCACATTAAAGCTGACCTTTCTGCCCACGGCTTGTTGCGTCCACCATCGAATTTCAGTTCCAACAACGAGTACTCAATTTACCCGCCCTCATCTGTCACTGTCATCCGTTGTTGGGTACCGTTCGGATAATGATATTTACCCAAGCGATTGTGAACAACTCTTTCGCCTCAACGAACCCAAGCTCACTTCTATACATACATACATATGTGCACACGCAGCGTTGCGCGAATGTTGCACGAATACGAAGTCCAATTGCTCGGGGGAATCGAAATGGGAGTCCTTAATCGACATGGCAAACAAATCAAACATTCGCATACGCATGCATTCTCGTTCCAGTGCTTTATTTACGCATTAAGTGATGAAACTTTAATCAATCCCAGACCAGGCAAGACCAGTGGAACGAGTGGCATAGGCTAGATGGTAGGCGGTATGTGGCAAGCGATCGGCGGCGCATTAAATTGCGCGTCCGGAATAATTAATTCTTCATCAGTGGCGGTCGCCATGTAATTGGGAATGGAAATTAAAATTAAAAAATATCTGCATGCATATTTATGCTAATAATCTGAAGTGAAGAGCACTTAAGCGATGAAAGGCTGCCCGCTCGGGAATAAGTAAATATTTTGTTTAAAATCAAATGGATATGTAAATGCGAATACGAAGTGCGTTAATGGTCGCTGGTGGCGTCCTAAAACGCCGTCTCGCACGACCCGTGGCACAAACGGGCCTCATTAAGCTCACACGTTCGCATGTTCAGTTGTGATTAGTGATAGGGGGTAGATTGTATGTAATTTTCGCGCTGAATTCGATTAGGGATTAAAGCCAGCTGCATAGGTATGATGCCTAACAAAAGCTGAAAAGTAGGGAGTTAAATGCGTTTTTTGGTTTGGTGGCTATGAGATGGATGGGAAAAGTTAGACGTCGTATATGGGATTCGCATTTCTTCCAGCAATTACGGACGCAAAAAACTTACAATTGGTTTTGGTAGTTTATGGTAAAAGTTGAACGCGAATCCAGGAAGTTTGTATGATGCAGATTAACTACAGTATTGTTGGAAAGAATGAACCAGCTATTGACGACTTTGCATAAAAATTTAAAAGAAAAAGCAAAAATCATATTGTAAAATGCCGCAAAGACCTGATATGGAATGTCTATCCCTGGGAATAGAGTCACTATTTTCAATAAGAAGTCCCTTCATTTCACTCCATTCATCCGAAATCAGTTTGTTGTTTTATTGCAGCATAAGTCGCGGATATACATACATACATACATATGTATATCATATAATGCTGTAATGTCGATCATGTCAGCGACATTTTACGAAATATAAGTAGCCTGGTTGACAGAGGTGCTTCGGTCTGATTCATTTGGGTTTACGAGGGTGGTCCGATAAGTACTTAGCCCACAAAAGAAAAACAAACATTTTGGAGAAATGGCGATTTATTTTTCAATATGGTCTCCTTTTAGCTCGATACACTTGACCCAGCGATGCTCCAACTTCTTTAACCCGTCTGAAAAATACGTTTTCTCGAGGTCTGCAAAGTAGGCCCCCGTGGCGGCGATGACCTCCTCATTCGACTGAAATTTCTGCCCGGCGAGTGACTTTTTCAAGTTTGGAAACAAAAAGACGTCGGCCTCGTGCAGGGACGGGTTAAGAATATCCCTGCAGCGATACCTATCGCTTGTCGTAAAAGGCGACTAAACAAAGGTAAACAAAACTCACATCTAGGCAATTTAGAAAACACCAAGGTGAGCCTAGGGACACATATACCACCATTAAACTGCCCCACAAGTGTGCATGCAAATCAGTGAGTTGACACGACTGGAGATCACCGGTGTTGTAAGAGTAAGATCAATCAAAAAATAAAAATAAAAAATCTGGAGCATGCCCGTGTCAAAAAGGAAGGGAAGAATGAAAACGGTCAAACCGTAGCATTATGGAAAAGAACGCTAAAAGGAAAAGCACTACCCCGCCAGGCACTACTAATGGTCGTGATCCTGGGACGAGCAGAAATGCTCGGGTCAGAGCTATAGGATTTCCGGGGGATAGCAAAGTAATGCAACGGCGTAAGCCACATTTAAGAGTCGCGAGTTGGAACGTTGGAAGCATGAGTGGGCGCAGCTATGAGCTTGAAGAAATGATGGTTAGAAGGCGAGTAGACATCCTGTGCGTACAAGAGACGAAATGGCGAAACACCGGTAATCGGGCACGTTTCTTGGACGTTAAAACAAAAGCCTACAAGATGTTTTACTATGGATTGGAACAAGGTAAAAACGGAATCGCCATCATCCTTGCGGCAGAGTTACTTGGCAACGTCTTAACCATTTCAAAGTCCAGTGACCGTTTGATGGCTCTCAAATTGGTGATGCATGGTGAGGTGTGGAACATCGTAAGCGCATATGCCCCTCAAGTAGGATGCGAACAAAAAGAAAAAGATGCATTCTGGCTAGATTTCCACAACCTTGTCAAAATCATCCCAAAGGAAGAGCTTTTGTTTGTTGGGGGAGATTTAAACGGACATGTCGGGAAGACAAGCGAAGACTATGAAGGCTACCACGGAGGGCTGGGATACGGCACCAGGAACTCTTCAGGTGAAGATATCCTAAACATGTGCAAGTCGTACGGTCTTATAGTGCTAAATACCATGTTCGTCAAACAAAGCCGGCACCTGATCACTTATAGCAGCGGCGGAAATGAAACTCAAATAGACTATCATTTGGTATCCAGTTTCATGAAGCCACGAGCTAAAGATTGCAAAGTGATCCTGGGAGACGCGATCGCCCCTCAACACCGTCTCCTCCTGACTGAATTTTTTATGGATGCGAGAAAGAAGTCAAAGCAGCAAACGAAGGTGTCTGAGAGAATCAAGTGGTATAAGCTGGATAAAGGAAAAGGCGAAGCTTTTATTACCATCATGGAAAACTACCTCTCTTCCATTATCGATGAGGTCGGTAATGAGGAGTGCAGAGCACAAGACATGTGGGATTCTCTACAACAATCTGGCCTGGAGAAAGCCAAATCACTGCTCGGAACATCTAAAGGCCCCTGCCAACACGCAAAAGAAACCTGGTGGTGGACGGACGAAGCCAAAGCAGTGATACACGAAAAGAAAATGGCTTTCCAAGCTTGGTCAAAGTGCTCTTCTACTAATAGAGAGGAAAAAGCTCGCCGTGAAAAGGTATATAGATGTTGCAAAGGTATCGCGAAGAAAAAATGCGCCGAATTCAAAGCGAAAAGCATGGAAGGCCTCTATCAGGAGTTGGAAGAAATATCGTCTTCCGCGTCTGACAGGAACCAGGCTACCCAGGAGCTTCGACAAAACAATTTGAACAAAGGAGCAAATATCTTTAAGATAGCCGCCCAGAGAAGAAGAAATGCTCAGGAGATTCGTTTCCCAAAGTTTATTAACAATGCTGAAGGCCAACTCCTTGTGGAAGACGAAAAAATTCTCCACAGATGGCGACAGTATGCGAGGAACTTCTGAACGAACAGTTTCCCCGAGTGTACTTTCCAAGAGCCGCCCCGAATCATGCCGAAATATCCGACATCACAGTCGAAGAAGTTCGGTACGCGGTTAAAAACTCCAAGAAAAGAAAAGCTGTTGGGCCGGAGGGGATACCCTCTGAGTTCTGGAAAAAGATGGGAGACATCGGGTCTAGATGGCTCATGGTTCTTATCTCCAAACTTATGAGAGGGGACACTATGCCTAATCAATGGAGGGAAAGCTATCTTCTTCCTTTGCACGAAGGAAAGGGTGATACGGGAAATTGTGATAACTACCGTTCTGTCAAGCTGATGTCGCACACCATGAAGATCGTTGAACGGGTATTAGATAGCCGACTGCGGAAAATAATACGACTATCTGATGACCAGTGCGGGTTTGTCTCGGGTAAATCAACGACAGATGCAATCCAAAGGGTCGTATAAGGGTATAGGGTCAAGTATAAGGGTCATGATGGAAAAGCATCGTGATTCTTCAAAGGACTTGCATATGGTGTTGGTTGATTTCGAGAAGGCCTTTGACCGGCAACCAAGAGATCTTTTATGGGTAGCGCTAAGACAAAAAGGAGTTCCAGAAACCTACGTGCGAGTGACCATGGACATGTACAAGAGAGCAACGACAAGAGTAAGATGCACCGCAGGAGTCACCGAAGAGTTCGCAATCAAAGTCGGTGTACACCAAGGGAGCGTCCTCAGCCCACTGCTCTTAATAGCAGTCCTTGATTGCTTGCTTGAAAGAAAAGTGACGGACCCCAATGTGCACCAGCTATTCTTTGCTGACGATGGAGCCATTATAAGTGATGATCAGGCGTCCCTACAACGAGCACTTGATGTGTGGGTGGACATTTTTGAGGGAGACGGGTATCGTATTAGTTCAAAGAAGACAGAGTATCTGTGCTGCCCGTTCTCTGACCCTCATCAGCCTATTCCAGACATTTACTTGAATGGAAGAGTGCTTCCCAAGTGTGAAAAGTTTAAATATCTGGGATCTATGATTAATAAAGAAGCAACTTGTGATGACGACATCAACCATCGCGTAAGCGTAGGGTGAATGAAGTGGCGGGAAAACTCCGCCATCTTCTGTGATCGAAAATTGCCCCCTAAGCTGAAAGGAGAGATCCTTTGAACCCCGTCCAAAAGGCGTTATCAATCAACGTCCCAATTTCAACACGACAATGACAAACATGTATGTAGATACTGCCATAGGCACTTTTGCTCTGATAATATGACTGTTTCATAGCAGCCAACTTGATTCCAGTGCTTGATCAGGCCCGTGGATGTTTCGTCTGGTTCAATGTGAGAGCTAGTTTAGTAGAAAGGATTCGGGTGTTTGAAGACACAGTGTCTCAGGAGTTGTCTTGGATTATATTGGACACCCGAATCTGAGTAAACTTTACTTTACTTTACTAAACGAGCTCCTGTACAATAGGACTAGGATTTTACGAGTAGACAATTTTTTGATAAATCTGATTCGAAGCCACATTGCAAGATCAATGACTTCAGACAATAACCTGATCTCTGGGGCTTACTACGCCAATTACGTATACCATGAGAGTGCGCCTTAACGGCTTTGCCCAGAAGCATTTCATTTAATAAATTTAGGCCGATCCAAGATAAATTAGCGGTTCCGGAAATCTTCCACATAGCCCGCATTTCTGTGGTCCCTCCACGAGCATTATGTCATAGAATTCTAAGAACTATCTTACGCTTAACAAAAATGATTAAAACCAGCTTAAATAACTTAACTTACTTAAAGGACCTAATTAGCCCTATACGGACACTCTAAGGTACATAGAACGACTTAAACTATGCCTTTCGACCTGATGGTTAACTTGTCTTGATTGAAGGAAAAAAGAAACAATTAAAGTTAAGAAATTTTTTTTTATAAAAACTTAGCAACAGATCATTATAACTAATGTTCATTACAATCGGTACATCAGCTACAACTATTGTATAACGAATAATGTATTCCGGCTATAATGAACGATATTCGTTTTAATCGGTATGTCATTACATAGTCCAAAAATTAAGCATCTTGATTTAAGCAGAATCATGTTTAACAATATGCAAATGTGTATATATGAATAAAGTAAATAACGAGTCCATTATTCTACTTGCTTGTCAATGGGCCCCTTTTTCAATCATATATAATCGGATAATATCGGCGATTACTTGGTCTTTATATCGGAGGTTCGATCTTCTTCTTCTTCTCGAACCAGGAGGCTCCGAGTCGAAGATCCTCTTAGCTGGGGCGTTGATGTTCATGCGCTCGATGTGGCCGAGCCAGTGTAGTCGACGGATCTTTGCCTTCCGGACTACATCCCCATCTTTGTACAGCTCGTAGAGTTCGCGGTTATGTCTTCTCCTCCATTCACCCTCCTCACAGACCAAATATCCGGGACAGAATTTTTCTTTCGAAGAACCCAAAGTCAGCTCCGCTATCCTGCTTATCGTCGAGCTTTCAGCTCCGTGCAGCAAGACTGGCAGTATAGCGTTGCATGACTTTGGTTCTTCGAGTGAGGAGTTTTGACGCAAGTTGTTTGGACAATCCGAAGTAGCAGCGGATGCCAAGGGCAATTCTATGCCGGATCTCCACTGTGGTGTCGTTTGTGAAATTCACGTTTGCCCCGAGGTAAACAAACTCCTTAACCCCTTCGAAATTGTAGCTGTCAATTGTTACGTTTTGTCCCAGATGGTGAGCGACGGTTTGGTGTTTGCTTGCCAGCATGTACTTTGCTTTATCCACATTGACCTTAAGACCAACTCGTTTTTCCTCTTCTTCAATCGCCGTGAACGCTTCCACAAAGTCACTTCGCCACCACGCGATGATGTCAATATCATCCGCGTATCCTAACAGCTGGACAGACTTGTAGAAGATAGTGCCTTCCCTGTTGATGCCTGCCCTTCGCACTATCTGCTTCAGCACCAAATCACACGACAGCGTATCTCCTTGCGGAAATCCGGTGGATGTTTCAAACGATTCAGAGTTCCTAGAATCGAGCTGCACGGTGCATCGCGTATTTTTTAGCGTGGCTCTACACAATCGAAGCAGTTTTCCCGGGATCCCGAATTCAGCCATCGCATCAAACAATTCTTTACGATTAATGTTGCCGTATGCGGCTTTGAAATCGATGAAGAGATGATGTCTATCGATCGGTCTTTTCCAGGATTTGTCGAGGTGTGAAAATGTTGTCTAAAGTCGATTTGCCGGGCCGGAAGCCGTACTGGTTAGTTAGATAGCGTTAGATGTTCACACAATACGCTGGACAGTATCTTGTATGCGACATTAAGCAGGGTTATACCTCTACAGTTCTTGCAAGAGGTGGGAATGGCCTTTTTTTGTGGATGGGGCAAATAGACCTGCTATTCCAGTCGTCGGGCATGCTTTCATCTTCCAAAATTCTGCAGATATTCTGGCGCGTGCTCCCTTCCAGAACATCGCCGTCAGCCTTGAAGAGCTCTGATGGCAAGCGATCTGAGCCTGCGGCCTTGTTGTTCTTCAGCTTGTGCCGACTTCTTCGATGGACTACTTCAGCGGCTGAAGTTAGGATTTCCTTGGTTCCTACCACTCTTTCTTGGTTATGCTCGTTAAGCAGCTGCTGGAAATACTGTTTAAATAGATCTACTATTCCCTGCGAGCCGGTGACAAGCTTACCCTCGCAGTTTCGAAGAGCCTGGGTGCCTTTCTTGAAGCCCCCTGCAAGGTCTTTGGGTTTCTTATAAAAGGCTCGAATTTAGTACTTATCCCTAGACTCCTTGACATCCTTGAGCTGGGAGGCCGCTAGGATTCTTTTCTTTTGTCGCAGTAGTTCCTCCTCCCTTCTTCTGGCTCGGTACTCCTCTTGCGCTGCCCTGGCTTTTCGCTGTAGCGCCTTTTGATACGCCTCATCGGTTGTTGCCTTTTTCTGTTCACACTCTCCATCATACCACGATTTTCTTGCTGGGGGTGGTAAGTAGCCTAAAGTGGTCTCGGCCACTTCCTGAATGGCTGAGCGGCAATGCAGCCACATACTGTTGGCATTTGTGTTCAATATAGGCATGTTCGACATAGGTGCAGCTTTCTGACATTGGACAATTGGGCTCTGAATCTTGCTGCTACGGGGTAATGGTCAGAGTCGACATTCCTTCGACAGCCCTTTATTTTGGTATATTGCGCCGAAAAGTATACTGCTACTTACAATGGGATGAAGGTGACCTTTTAAGTGAATATGGTAAGAATACTGTACAATCTCTATCCTATTCTTGCAAGCTATACGTTTAAAACCCAAGACTATCCTGCAAAATAAAAGACCTCCCTGTTCCTGTTTTTTTTTTTGCACACTTCCACCGGCGCTCCTTCGCGTAAATGGATGCGGCTGAGGTGACTTATTAAATGGCTCGGCAGTTATGATTGTATTCCGCTGCAGAGAAAAGAGCTAATAAACAGAGCTACTAAACAAAAAAGGAAAGAAGAAACTAACAAGAAATAAATTGAAAACAAAATATGGGAATTAAAGAGAAGAAAAGTTGTTGAGTTTCTCGTTTTTTTTTTTTCTTTTTTTCTCGCATCTTCCTTTATCCCAGGACTCTGTCTGTCGAGTCTTAGAATAAATGAATTGCAAAGGAAAATGAATGAAGGAAGACCTTAGGATGACTCGTTTTCCAGTCCTGATTCTCTTTCAATTTTGTTTTTGTATACTTTTCGTACGCGTCTTGTTGTAAATGAGATTTCTATTTGATGATAATTGCAAAACTTAAACTCGAGTTAATTTAATTTCGAACGAGAAAATTGTTTTCTTTTTCTCTTCTGAGTGGCAGGCGAGGAAGGATATCAGTTGGAAGGTGCTCCTTCTTATGCGATTGTTATTCGAAGTGAAGTTATTTGTATGCAGGAAAGTTTTCTTCGACATTTCTATTTTAAATCCCTTTTAACACAGGTGATGCGACGATAGTGATGAATTAATTTCAATTTCACTTAGAAGGCGTTTCAGCCTACTTTACCAATCTCATTTTCTCTCATATTAAGTTACGAGTATGTACTCGTAGGGCTGTTCGAGAACCTATATGATGTAATGTTGTACTGATAATACAGTACCTTGCGGGTCCAGACCGAAAGACCGAAAACAATAATAAACTAAGAATATGTCCTAAAATGTGAAGCTAAAATTAACATTTTTTTCAAACAGTGTTATCTGATTTTTTCAGAACGTTTTCGTATATACAATCAATCTCTGTAATTGAATTCCTACTGGATTAGAGTTAAGGTATACCATATTATATGAATTGAAGTTGTTAAATTTTTACCTCAGATTTTTCGACACATTAGGTGCTCAGTCGAGCTTTCATAGATAGAGAAACCTGACTCTCTCATCAGAATTTAGTGTGTTATAAATGGTTAGTCAACAGATGGTGTGGATATTTGCTGTCAATTACTATAATTCATTGAACTTAGTATGGTTGATCTTTTGGACAGTTTTAAACCTACCTAGTGTACCGCGTAGAATTTTTTTTATTTTGTAATTGGAAACGAAAAAAAATTATAAAAACAGAAAAATTTATTGAAAAAAAATATAAAAATTAAAAATAATAATTTTTGTGGCATTGTGCGACAATATGATGATGATTGCGGCCTTGATTCTACTATACTAGGGCTAACAATTAATTTTAATACCTCAGGAAATATTTTTTCTGCCTTTTCTTTTGGTATATCTCGAAGGCGTACTTACATGGACGGTAAGTCTCTATTCGTGGCAACACGGGAGCACTTGCGGGCGTTTTGCTCCCGAAATTTACGGTAATCTTTGTTCCGTACTTCCTGAGCCTCTTCGGAAAGCTGCCCAATTGAAAGCAGTGCCGCTTTGATGATCTCTGTGCTGTGAATTAATATTTTGTGCATAGTAGCAGGCATACAGCACCACGAATAGAGACTTACATAGATAATGTCTTCTGGTTTCAAGACAGAATTTCTTAAATTCAACCAAGTTAATCTCGAATCCAGAATTGTTGTCCATCAGATTGTTTGATAATTGTAACATCTAACCCTGTGATCTGAGCACTCATCTCAGCATTCTTAAAAAAGCGACGTGCTGTGTTTCTGTCATTTGAAGAACCAAATTCTGGCTTTGGTTTATCTACAATAAGTCCCATCTCATTCATAAATTTCAACTTAATTTCGGCTGAACAAGCCTTGACATCTGCTTTGTCTTCGTCGCTTCTGGCCTGCCATTTCTTAATATTCAACTTGTAGCTGATATGTAAGAGACAAAACACTTCTGAGACGAACGTGTTTCCGTCGAGTCGTTACACACTTTTCACTCTGTCATTGTAAGCAAAAGTTCGTGTTTCACAGATATCTGAGAATCACCAAATTTGACAAGTGTTGGAAGAAGAACATTTGTTTCTTCTAATACTTTATTGGCCAGGGATTTTGCCAAATAATTTTAGACGCTTCATATATTCTAAGGGGAACTAAAGAAAATACGAAAAGAAACTCGTCCGTATCTTCAGTGAACTAAAATCTCAGTTTGTATGTGCTGTGCCCAGAACTTCCATCACATTCCCATTTACTAACAAGTGTAAACTATGAATTTGTTGGGAGCACACTGCTGATAACTTCATTCTGAGCTAGCACTCGACGTTCTACTGTTTTATTTAATAAGGCTTGCAAATTTAATTCAGCACGAGTTTCCGTTATAGAAATGTACCCATCTGCAGAATAACAGGCTTGCTTGGACTTAACTAAACTACAATAGAAATCACATTATGTTCATAGCTTTATGGACCACTTCCTAGTTTATTTATAGGAATGCGTTGTTAACTTAGAATCTATATAGTAAGCTAAAGCTTCGTCACTACTTAACTGCCTAGAATTAACGGAACTAGTATTTTTGGACTAAACAATATTTTCTAGGTTTTCACTAATGTCTCTAGTCACATTGGCAATATTGCTTTGCCCTGATGTATGCACAACAATTTCGGCAGCAGTCACCGATTCACTAACACTACGAGTTTCTACCAAATCCACGACGTTTCTTCGTCTTAAACGACAATTCCTCGAAATCTTTTCGAGGTCTTCCTGCCGGAGTCACAGAAATCTCAGTAAGCTGAATCTCTTCTTAATCCGGCCAATTCTTATTTTTAATTAAAGAACACTTCTTTGACTAACCATTTGGCACCAATCTTGTTTGAAAAGTTGAACATCTTCAATTTTATTTCTTTTTGGCTGCAAGGTTTATTACTTATTATTTTATTTATTATTTATTCAAGGTTATTACCACGTTTTGTTAGCTGTGGTAGGGATCTTAGTAGAGTTGGGTCGTTCAGGACATGTATGGAATCCTCAGTCGGAAACATTTCCGATCGTTCCTCAAACTGAACGAAACATGTCCATAGTTCCATTCAACCTAGAAATTCATCAATAGCGGCGTTCATATTATATTTACAATCCAGCCGAACGTCCGAACGACGCGGTCGTAGGACTATGTTGTAGAACATCGGTTCCCAACCGGTGCTTCGCGAACCCCTGGGAGTTCGCTATGTGTACAAAGGGGGTTCGCGAAAATAATAGCGTAATGGCGGGATTTTAATGGCCAAAGAAAAATAAAAGCAAAAAAAAAACAAAAACACACAAAAAAATAAAAAAACACACCAAATGCAATGTAGATTGCACGCTGTTGTTTCGAACGTATGTATACTGCCAACACGTATGTATGGTTGCCAACAGTTATGTAGTTAAGCTATTTCACGGTCTTTAAATTCAAACTCAATGCCGTAAAAATCAAATGATGCTTCTACATGCTTAGAAAACTGGAATACTTAGAAAACGTTCAAACGTCTGGAATTCTTAGAAAACGGTCGTAAAAATGACAGTGGCAACGGTCCATGTAAACTTAGATTTTAGTTGCACGCAGACTTTAGAATTAGACGCTTGTTCACAGCTGGGAACTGGGAGAGTAGTGTTGCATTTACCGACGTTCGTACATAGGCTTATAAACCTTGAGTGATTTAGTTCGCAATTAGTAGAATAGCTACTGTGACATTGTTTGTTTATTAAAGTTCTTCTCGTGTACATAACGTTTAATAATTATTATACCCCAATTTTATTATGGATCGATGGTTAAAAACGGGTCGTTTAGAAACAACACATGATGATACTGAAAATTGTATTGAGCTACCGTTTCACCAGAGTAAAAACCAAGAAAATGGTGAACAAAGGGAAAAAGCGAAAATATGACAGCGACTATTTACAACTAGGTTTTCATTTTACAGGGGAAGAGTCTGAACCTAAACCGCTTTGTGTTATATGCAACGAAATTCTTGCTAATACATAGTAGTTTAAAACCATCACTTCTTCGTAGACACCTCGAAACAAAACATCCGACGCACAAGGATAAACCTGTTGAGTATTTTAAAAGAAAATTATCAGATAATAAAAAGTGTAACCTCTCTTCTTTCTTGTCTTCAAACGAAGATATGGCTCTTGAGGCATCATTTCGAGTAAGTTATAGAATTGCAAGATCTGGGCAGGCACATACAATGCAGAGAATTTAATTAAACCATGTGCAAAAGATATCGCGAAATGTATGCTTGGAGAAAAGGCAGTAAAGAAAATTGACCTGGTTCCCTTATCTAACAATACGATGTCGCGTAGAATTACTGATTTGGCAAATAATGTGGAGAACGAACTTTTGAAGAGAATAAAATTGAATTATTTTGCTATCCAACTTGACGAGTCGACCGATGTAGCAAACGCCGCAATCTTGCTTGTCTACGTTAGATATATTTTCACGAATATCGTTCAAGAAGATGTACTATTTGCAAAACCATTGAAAACCTATACAACTGGAGAAGCAATTTTCGATATGATCAATGGTTATTTTAAAAAAAAAATGGAATAAACTGGTCTTATTGTGTCAATAAGACAACACAATGACAACACAATTTTCTGGTTTTGTGGCACGGGTGAAGAAGATCAACGAGAAAATTGACTGGACTAATTGCTGTATTCATAGACAAGCGTTGGTATGTAAGCGTATTCCTGAAGAGTTATCTACTACTTTAAGTGAAGCCGTAAAAATTGTAAACTTTAAAAAATCGCGTGCTACAAATAGCCGTCTATTCCGTGCGCTTTGTGAAGACTTTGGAAGTCTCCACGATTCTTTACTACTTCACACAGAAGTTAGATGGCTTTCCCGTGGCAAAGTTTTGACACGCTTGTTTGAATTGAAGTCTGAAGTTCAAGCATTTTTTATTGATCATCCGTTTTATTTGTCCTCTTGTGTATCCGATGTTCTTTGGCTGCAAAGGCTTGCATACTTAGCTGACATCTTTTGTAAATTAAATGAATTAAATATGTCATTACAAGGCGCAGGTGTCACCATTTTCAGTGTTCATGATAGAATTGAGGCTATGCTAAAAAAGATCAATTTTTGGATCTAATGTCTCCAGATGAATGAGTATGAATGTTTCAGTTCTCTCTGCACTTTTTTATCAGAAAATTCAATGAAACTTGACGAAAACATTAATAGGAATATACTATGTGAACATCTGAAACATCTTCAATTAACTTTCGATGACTATTTTCCCAATAGATGCAATATATCCATCTCAAACAATTGGATACGTATGTAGTCCATTTCAAGTAAATGTAAGTTTAGAAACCTCTCTAACTTTATTAGAAAAAGAAAAGATAGCTCATAGAGCTATCCTGTGACAGTTCTCTGCAAGCTATTTTTAAAGATCACTCTTATTTGACTTCTGGCTCAGTATAAAAAATGAATATCCTGTTCTGTCAAAAAAAGCCATAGACGTTCTATTACCATTCTGCACAACATATCTGTGCGAGAAAGGATTTTCAACATATACTTATCTGAAAGATAAATATAGAAACAGGTTAAATGCAGAACCTGATCTAAGACTGAAATTGTCAGATATTGGGCCAAACTTTCAATTGCTTTGTTCCATGAAACAGCCAAAAATATCCCATTAAGAGCTTTTTCAAAGGGAACATGTGCTGAAATAAGAACCAGTTTGTTAAATTTATTTTGTATTAAATTTTTATAGCTTATTTTAGTCTTATTAACAACGTAATCACAGACAAAACGAAAAGAAAGTTAAATGCAATCGAACATGTCTTATACTACGTAAAGGGTCCGCCATCTAACGTTTTGTTTTTCAAGTAGTGCTTATTTCGTGAATGGTAACACTTAGCTCATGTCTGATTTGACAGATAATTAGTTTTATCCTTCCGCTGAACGAATATGGTTGTGTATACGCTTGAACAACGCTTCGCTAAGTGGGCTTACAGAAGATGCCGATTTTGTCAAAAAAAATCATCTTTTCAGATGAAGCTCATTTTGATCTTGGCGGGTATGTAAACAAGCAAAATTGTCGCATTTGGGGCACAGAAAACCCGCACGCATACATTGAAAAGCCGGTGCACCCAAAACGAGCCACTGTTTGGTGCGGATTTTGGTCCAGAGGCATAATTGGGCCATTTTTCTTCGAAAATGAGCAAGGAGTGGCCGTTACAGTCAATGGCGATCGTTATCGGGCCATGTTGAACGAATTTTTGTTCACAAAAATTGAAGAGGAGGATATTGGCAACATTTGGTTTCAACAGGAAGGCGCAACGTGCCACACAGCCGAAGCTACACTCGATGTTTTGCGCCCTGTTTTTGAAGATCACATTATCAGCCGCAGAGCTGGTGTCGTTTGGCCACCTCGGAGCTGCGATTTGACACCGTTGGACTATTATTTGTGGGGTGCCGTCAAAGATAAGTGTTACGCCGACAAGCCAGAGACAATTGACGCTTTAAAGGACAATATTCGTGAAGCCATTGGTGAAATACACAATCGATAATGTGCTTAAAAATTGGACTGTTCGTGTAGGCTACTGCATGGCCAGCCGAGGCAGCCATTTGAATGAAATTATTTTCCATTATTAACCGGAAGGATTGTACTTTCAAATAAAAAAAGAAATTTGAGAAAATATTCAGTAGTTTTTTTTATAGCATTTTCAAAAAAAAAAAAAGTTATTTGGCGGACCCTATAGTAGACAACCAAAAACCAAATGTGAATAAATATCGTATGCATTGATGTAGCGATAAGCTCGAACAGTTTATGCACTCACACACTGGAACTGGAATAGCAGAAGAGTGATCAAACAATAATGTCCCCAATTATACTCGCAATTCGTTCCGTGTTTCGTGAACGAATTAGGTATGAAGGATCAGATATGGATCTCTCTTACGATACTAAAGCGCGGAACACAATGCGGTCGCAGTCGCGGTCGCTGTCGCATGTCAAAAATTGAATGTACGTAAATCCCATAACGTAAACACAATGATGTCGCGGTCGCTGTCGCGGTCGTAAGGTGTGTCGCGAGAGTTGGCTAACTTTTAACTCGGTCGTACGACATTGTGACAGATGTAGGGAAAAAAAAACAATTCAAAGGAAATTTTCAAATCTGACGGTTGACGATCAATTGTAAGTATCTGGCAAATGTGTTATTTTGTGAAATTTGCAATATTTTAGGGATATTTATTCTTTATTGAAACAGGCAAAAAGGAAGAACAAATAATTGAAGCGGTGAAGGAGAGGGAAATGTTGTGGAACCTTTGCCATCATTTTTTGTTTTTAACAATTTATATGCCAAGTAGAACATTTCCACAAAACTTGTAATAAAAAGAACTTTCTTTCATTTGTCAATATTACTTTTATTATTATTTGCAATTTTCAAACGAAGCACAAATTCAATTCAAACAGCTGTTTAAAATCTGACATAACAAATCGACCTCATTGTGGACATAATTTTTGGAAGATTGCCGACTGCGACAGCGACAGAAGGTGCGACAGCGACCGCGACCGCGACTGCGACATCATTGTGTTCCAGCAGTAAGGCCCCTACTGCGAGTGTCGATCAGCGATCGACAATCGACATTTATCGATCGTCCATTGCAGATGTTGGTATTGTGGATGTCAATTGTGATCGACAGTTGTCGATTTGACACTCGCTTGTTGTCGATTGCAAAATACTGATCGTTGCTTTCGGTTAGAGAAATACATATATACATATTTATTGTGCGTACGAAATGTATAGGTAGTAATTTTAATAAAAATAATGAATTTATGAGGTATTTATGAAATTCCAAAGCAGGTTATGAACAAAAAACAATTAGTGGTTCTCGTTTCCTTCTTGGAAGCAAATCTAAGCAAATCAAAGCTAAGCGAGTTTATTTGAAAACACAAGCAAATCACAGATGGGAAGGATTAAGTACCAAACTAAATGGTTATGGACCTTCTGTACGTTCATGGGAAAAATGGGTGAAAATAAGAAAGCAAGTCCTGTTCGAATGATTTTGTGTATTGAATTTCTTTGATGAAATCTTCTTCTTTCTTCTATTCCTTTTTCCGGCGTTGTTATGGTCAGAAGTGTAGGACCATAACCTTCCCTTTAACTGCATTCCTACTGGTCCGCTTGTGGGGTCCGCCGGTTTGACCTCAGAAAGTAGCGGCAGGCTTCCCGGTTTGGGATTACTTCATCGCTGAGGCCAATCAAATGCTGGTGTTTTTGCATTTGTTTGCACCAATTGTTTTTCGGCCTGCCTTTTTTTTTTTGTGGTGGGGTTGTTTTTGAGTGGGGATGAAGTGTTGGGTGGTCCAGACAGCACGAAGACCTCTATAAATCTTACCAACTATTGCATTTATGTGTAAGCTCCACCCAAGTTTTCGATTAAATATCAGGCCAAGGTTTCTAGCGGTTTCAACGTACTCTATAGGGGTTTGTGCTAATGTAATTGGTGGAAAATTAGTAAGATCCAAGTTTCTTTTGTGTATTACCAGCGCTTTTGATTTATAGGCGTTTAATCGTAGATCGTGTTTAGTGCACCAATTAAAAATAAGCTGGAGATCTTCATTCATGAGCGTCACGGCTTCGATAACACGATCAAGAGGACGACTCACGTAAATTTGTGTGTCGTCAGCAAACATATGTATTGAGCAATACTTGATCAGTCGAGGGAGTTCATTGACATACATGGAGAAGAGTAGGTGGCCGAGAATTGATCCTTGCGGGACACCGCACTTTACGGGCAAGAGGGAAGAGTGTCGCTCGCCAGTTACAACACGTTGTAGTCTCCCATGCAAGTAGGAACTTAAAAGCCTCGTAGCGGAGGTTGAAAAATTAAACTCATCTCTAAGTTTTGAACATAGGGTGGTGTGGTTGACTGTGTCGAATGCTTTAGAGAAATCGAGTAAAGTTAAGAAAGTGGCATGGTTTTCATCAGTAGCTTTCCTGATGTCATCAACGACCAGTAATAAGGCAGTTTTACAGCTTCGTTTAGGACGGAAGCCCGATTGGCTTTCGCATAATAGTTTGTTACAAGAAAGATATTTTTGAATTTGCACTGAGATTGTTTTTTCAAACGCTTTAGAAAGAAGAATGGTAGAATTGATAGACGTCTGAATTCCACTGCGGAGCCTAATGACTTCTTAGGGATAGGGATAACCTTTGCCTGCTTCCACTGCATGGGAAAGACCGACGTTGTTAGGATGTTATTAAAGACATAGGTTATGAATGGCAATATATATGGCAGTAGTAGTTTGACGAATTTAGGGTGAACATCATCGAGTCCCATAGCATCGGATTTGATAGGTAGGTAGTAATGCTTCCAAAATTCAAATTGAAAATTTTGATTTCCTTCCGGTGATAGGTCGAAGGCAGGTGCGTTAATCGATACGAAACTTCCGCTACATGACTCTAAGAAGTTCCGGTTCAATTGCTCACAGTCAATATTGTCAGGAATTTTCGGCTTTAGTTTTCCAATACCAAAGCTCCTTAATTGTTGCCATATTTCTTTTCCCGACGAGCAACTGCCAAGTTTTCTGCAGTAAAACTCGCGTTTTGCATTTCTGATCTTAGAGACTATCTCATTACGAAGAGAACGATATTTGTTAAGGAAAACTGACATTCTGTACTTCTTCCAGGTTTTATAAGCATCGTCGCGCTTTTTTATAAGCTGCAATATATTGGAACTTAGCCACTGAGGTGCAGAGAATTTGGCTTTTTTGGACTTTAAGGGTACATGCTTATTAAAAAGTGCGACAATATTGTCTTGAAGGTAAGCAGTCTGATCATTGACTAAAAGTAGCTGGTAGATGTGCTGCCAATTAACAACGTCCTGTCGTAAGAGAGTGTAGTCGATATTACGAAAGTCCCTATACGTGAAGGTAGGTTTGGTATAGTAGTTATCCCCTTGGTACGTTAGAAAAAGTAAGTCATGCTTTGAGAACCCAGGTGCCGAAAGTTGACTGTAAAGCAATGGCTTGTTTTTGTCCGATACGAATATTGCGTCTAGTAAAGTAAATGCAGTGCTTGTAAAATGAGTGGGAGTAGAAGTGTTAATAGGAGTAAGGTCAAGTGAATTCATATGGTCCAGAAAACCAATTGAGCGAGGTTTGTCTAAGAGATTGCAGTTAAAGTCTCCACAGATTATAATATTAGTGTAACTACATGCCATTTCATCGAGGACATTGAATAGTGGTTCGAAGGCAATGGAAGACAACCCCTATCATGAAATGTTCATTACCAATGTAATGTTTAGACAGATATAATCAATGGGCCAGTCTGTGATTGTCCTAAGTATAATGTTGTATTTGAGGGTTTTGTGTACAAATACCGCTACCCCACCTCCTATGCGACCGATCCTATCCGATCGAATAAGGTTAAAGCCTTCTACGTTATAAATTTCATTGGCTATTTCGCCATGAAACCATGTTTCTGAAACACATATGACGTCAATTTTGGAATTGACAAAGATATGTCTAAATTCGTCGATTTTAGGGAAGAGGCTTTGAGCATTAAGATGGCAAATGTGTAGTCCTTCGTGTTGTGCCTTTAACACCCCTGGTCCCCTGGTATTTGGTTGACTACCCGTATTCATAATACAAGTTAGTAAAATTTTTTTTTTTTTTTTTGTAGGAGAATTAGTTGTACTGTTAGTATAAGCAAATTATTTCTTTTCTAGCGTACCATGGTCGTTGAAGAGTATACGGATATAAAGTACAAAGTACAAAAGTGCGAACCGATATCAGGAATGACATGAGAAATAGATAATCTGAGGATTTTCGAAAGAGAGAGAGAGGGAGGGTTGAGCAGCATTTTTTTTTTTAGAAATATAGCAGGGAGACCGTCAGGTGCAGGAGAGAATTTCTCACTGAGTTGATTAAATTTGTTTTTTGTTTAAAAAAGGTGGCAAAAAAGTTGGTGATAATGTTGGGATCATTTGAGGTTTGATCATTGAATGAGAGTGAGGTAGGGTAGCCATCAGATTTTCTTTTGTAGTTAACCAACTAAAAGAAGGACTTAGCATCACTTATGAGATTGGCTTGCGTTTCAGTTAAGTAGCGTTGATAGAGGGAGTTGTGAAGAGCGGTAAAGTGGAGATAGCTGCTCATGTAGTTAGAAAAGTCATTAGGGAATTGAGTATGAAGGAAGATTGTCCACTGCTTATTTCTTTGAGAGGGGCTTTTTCGAGGGATCCATTGATTTGATGGAATTTTGTTTGTGGAAATCGTGAGTAGGCAGAACTATAGGAGGAGTGCTCTGAAATGGATAATGGTGAAAAAGAGAAAAAAGGAGGGGAGGATGGAAGTTAAAGGTTGAAAGGGAAATGTGACAGAGAGAGACAAAACAATTGACGGGATCGGTTGTGAATATAAGATCTAGTTGTCTGCCCATGTAAATAAAACCCTAGTACCTCATCAACATAAGGACCACAAAGAATTATAGATCGAGAACGGTCTACACATTTCAATTGGACATGTAAAAGTCCGTTTAAATTCGAAAAGGATCACCATTTGCCCCTTTTTCAATGTCAAGGAGGCATACGGTAATACCCGATTACGAGGGCCCTATCTCATATGTATGTATAAGCATTGTTAATCCTGTTTGGCTTAGGACAGTGCTCGAAAGATAAAGATGCCTCAGGCATTAAACTATAATATAGTTAACAAGTTACAACATCTTCAAATGCAATTTTGCCCTACGGCAGCCCAAGAAGCAGCAATTAGACTCATTCTTCTTCACATCAGAAAGCAATCATACGCAGTTCAGTAAGACTGTCGGTCGGAACGTACCTCAAAATAAAGACTATGTAACATATCATATGACTATTCTCCATATCCTTCCTGAGCGTGAAGTGGTAGGTATGGGATCGAGTACCCTACTACATCTCTAATTAAAATATTGGTACTAAGCCTTTTAACATGAGAGATTGGTGAGCCCCTTATAAACGTCAAAAGTTCTAAACCGTACAGGGATGCCTCGAGGATTTTAGTCCAAACTGCTATATTACTAAGGCACTGGGATTTTTCCCTTGACCAAGGCGAGCTTCAAGCACCTGGCATCAGAGATATAAGAGCATTCGTGACTATGAACGTAAAATCCGTCATGCAACTGCCATTATGCACTGTAAGGCCTAAAAAGGAATAATCAGATATTGGTTCCATAAGTCCAGTCGTGTAGACTTCTCGTATAATTTACTTATTTTGTCACATTAGATCTTTCTAGTCGGAGGGCCTTAAAGGATAATCCTTTCCAGGAAATAGACCATTTCCACATTTTGACAATATTGAGACTGTACTAGGTAATACAGCTTACTTTTTCAAAAAAAAAAAAAAACAAGAAAAACACAGAAAAAACGAATTCAAAAACTTATTTTTCAAAAAAAAAAGTAAAACATTTATTACACATTTAATTAAGTTATTTACCATTTTTCAAGTACAAGTTACAAGTACAGGGATAATACAAGGCGAACAATTTGAACGTCCGCTACCGTTTGGTTGTTGTTTTTCTCCATTTTGTTTTTTTGTTGTTATATTTTGTGCAAGTAATACTGAGCAACACATTTGTTTTTTTGATTTCTAATAAATTTTTTCATCTCCTAGAAAGGCATTTTGTGACGGATGAATGACACGAAATAGATAAACGTTGTAACAACTCGAGGCATTGTAGGCTTGCTAGGGATAGGCAACACGATGGACAATCTGGACATAAATTTACATTTTAGATACTTAGGCAATTGTTGTTTGCTTTGTCTTTTTTAAGTTTAACTACTATTTAACAAATTACAATTAACAAATGAAGTTGGAAGTTTAGTCTTCCAGGTTTCTGAAGGCTTGCTGCAAGTCCTCGTACAACTGATCGAAATCGGCCTTGATCTTAGCTTCACCATCCTTGACGGGATCCTTGAATTTCATGGATGAGAGTTGATACATAATGTTTCCCATGGCTTCCCTGATTACGTTCCACGTGATCTTATTCTCCGACTGAGCGGTGGATTCAACCGAGTGACGGGCCATATCGTAGAAGGAAATGATGTTCCTTAGCATGCCGACGGTCTTGTAGAAGGGACAGAAACGATCGTACGACGAGTAGGAGTTCTGTTGCAAGAAATCGTCCTTCAAGAGCTTGGCTACCTCAAGGGTAATCTTATCGGTTTCGGCCAGAGACGCCTTACCGACGAGCTGTACAATTTCGGAAAGATCTTCTTCTTCCTGTAGGATTTCCTTGACCTTGGTCCTTAGTGGGACGAATTCAACAAAGTTCTTGTCGTAGAAGTCGTCCAGAGCGCGCATGTACTTACTGTACGAGATAAGCCAATTGATCGATGGGAAATGCTTACGTTGTGCCAATTTCTTGTCCAAACCCCAGAACACTTGGACGATACCCAGAGTTGCCGATGTGACGGGATCGGAGAAATCACCACCAGGAGGTGATACAGCACCTACAATTGAGACAGAACCTTCACGTTCGGGGTTACCCAAACACTTGACGCGGCCGGCACGTTCGTAGAATGAGGCCAAACGGGCACCCAAGTAAGCCGGATAACCGGAATCGGCAGGCATTTCAGCGAGACGACCCGAAATTTCACGAAGAGCCTCAGCCCAACGGGAGGTCGAATCAGCCATCATGGACACGTTGTAACCCATATCACGGAAGTATTCGGACAACGTAATTCCGGTGTAAATGGAAGCTTCACGAGCAGCGACAGGCATGTTTGATGTATTGGCGACAAGAGCGGTACGTTTCATAATGGACTCGGTCACACCATCGATTTCAACAGACAACTCAGGAAAATCACGAAGTACTTCAGACATTTCGTTACCACGTTCTCCGCAACCGACGTAGATGATGACATCCGAATTGGAGTACTTGGAGAGGGCTTGCGAGATGACAGTTTTGCCACAACCGAAAGCTCCGGGGATAGCGGTGGTACCACCCTGGACACACGGGAACAATGAATCCAACACACGTTGACCGGTCAACAGAGGATGATTAGCTGGCAGCTTCTCAGTGACGGGACGTGGTTGACGTACAGGCCATACTTGCAACATAGTGTGTTTGGTGATCTCTCCATCGAATTCTGTCTCCAGGACTACATCCTCGACGGAATAGTTGCCGTTCGGGGCGACATATCGTACCGTACCCTTAGCACGTGGTCCAACAATCATCTTGTGTTTGACGAGAGTATTTTCGTGCACTAGACCGAATAAGTCGCCTCCGGTTATGTGAGATCCCACTTTAATGTGCAATGGATTGAATTCCCACGCAGTGGTACGCGACAAAGCGGGTACGTTCACACCCTTAGGGATGTAGATGGATTCGGTGAGCTCGTTAATGTCCTTCAATGGACGTTGGATACCGTCAAAAATGCTACCCATGATACCGGGTCCTAATTCTACAGACAATGGCTTGCCAGTTCTCAAGACGGGATCGCCTACTGTTACACCAGATGTTTCTTCGTATACCTGAATGGTGGCCATGTCACCTTCGAGACGAATGATCTCGCCGACGAGCTCGAAGTAACCGACACGCACCAACTCGTACATAGCTGATCCAGACATAGCTTCTGCCGTTACGACTGTTAGCGAATGGAAAAAATGGTTTTAAAAATGGTTTCATGTGGGGTATGTAGTGGGACTTACCAGGACCAGAGACAGCGTAGACACGTCCGTAGACTGACTCACGTTCCTCATCGTCGAACCTTTTTAAATTGGACATCGTGGTATTGTTTTACCTGAAATGGAGAAAAGTGCTAAATTAAAGACTTTTGGACACTGAATTTCGGTTTTATGATAGAAGCCTCACTTTTACGTGGAGCAACCAGCTCAGCCGGTATGGGCTAGTATCAAATATCAGAGTCAGTAGATATGGAAGCAAGTTTTTCGAAAAAGGAAGACAAGAAAAGAAGGAAGTAGTTAAATGATAAGCCTTCTGGACTATATCAAGGCAGCTTGATACTGAAAGGTTCCAGCTCTAAAGTGGTGTATCTTATAGACGGCTAACAAAGTAACAAGTGAAATGGCTACCGACTTGATTCATCAACGTTTAAGGCGTTTGATGCTCAACTGGGTTGGAGTATACCATTGATTTGAGAGTCATCCGCAATTAGCATGGAATTCTTCTGGTGCGGAGTGGGATCAGATAATGGCTAACCAGTTGTTTTGTGCATTCCGTATATAATTGTAGTTCCATATTCTCAGGGTTTCGCATGCTATATGGATTAAAGCTATTTCGTCACACGTTCGTTAGCATTCGTTTTTTCTGTTTAACTCATTGAAAGCCTACAAAGTAGAAGGTAATATCTATGACTTTACATAAATAAAGGGTGATCTAACAAAAACTGAGCACCCTTTGGAGCATATCGGTCGATAAACCTTCAATAAAGCTTGTAATATCCCCTTCCAAGGCATCAATCGATCGTGGCCTATCAACATAAACAAGTGGGGGTATGTCATCAACCACAAAAAATTATCTACAGGAGCCAGATCACATGAACTTGAAGGTCAATTCGCATGTCCATTTTTCGAGATGATGTCTTCCTGGAGATTGTTTCAAAATAACTGGTGTCGCCCAGTCTGGAAGCCACAAGTCGTCTAATGCAATATCTTGAACTTAAGCAACGCCTGAGAACGACGTCGGTCAGTGAACGTTCGTATAGGTGTGTTCAATTAGACGATGAGCAATGTTCACGAAAAACTGGCCATTCATTTTGAAATTAAATTTCAACAGTTTATAAAGGCTATTCAGACGTATGAAAATGAATACTGAACAGAAATGTGACAAATTTGACACCCGCACTATGCCCGACAATCCCTATTAAAAAAGGTACCTCGCGACAGATAGTCGCAACAGTATCCTAGGAGCGGCTCCTATCTGGATCTCATGCTGCTTGACTCTAGACTGGCTGACACAAACGAATGGTCTACTAACTGTCTACGGGTCTGCCTCATCATATCGAACACGCTATCGGCATCAAAACTTGGTAAATTCTGTGGTCAAGATTTAATGACTGCGAAAGTTAGCTACAAAGCGCATGGAGAAATTAAACACTTCGTCGTGGCATCTGCTTACTTCCCCTACGACTCGGTACTGCCCCCGCCACCTAAGGCGGTTTCCGAACTCGTAGAGTACTGTGAAGCCAGAAGGATTGGACTCATCATCTATTGAGATGCTAACGCTCAAAATACTGTATGGGGCAGCAGCAAATGCAACCGGAGAGAAGACCATCTTTTAAACTTCATTCTTTCGTCTAGCCTTATCATCAACAATGTTCGCTCTCAACCAACCTTTGTGACGGCGAGACGACAGGAAGTGATTGGCCTAACCCTGTCTAATAGGCATGTGAAGGCCATCACTAACTGGAGAGTCTTATCAAATGTTACGCTGTCAGACCATAGATACATCGAATTCCAATTAAAGTGTGGGATTTCCCCCTCGCAGCCCAAGCGGAATCCGAGAAAGACGGACTGGGTGCGATTCAGGGTAGAGCTTGAGAAATCCACTCAAGCCCTGCCTAAACTCAAAACAAATCAATTGATGGAGGATGCCGTTCATAACCTGAGCAGCGCCATCACCAACTGTTTCGAACTCGCATGTCCTGTCAAAAAACCTCCCAGCAGGAAGCCGGTTCCCTGGTGGAACGCTGAGCTCCAATGTCTTCGCAGGGAAGCCAGAAGTCTCCTGACTGCTTAAATCGAACTCGGAAGATGACTGGAATAAATATCGATCGAATCAGAAGGAATATAAGAAGCTTATTCGTAAATCGAAGAATGATTCCTATAAGTCCTTCTGCGAAGAGATCAAATCCCTGAGGGCGACCAGCAAGTTGGTTAACGTTCTCAAACGAGGCAAATCGACAAAGCTGGATGTACTCAGAAAGTCACCGAGTCTAAAGCAAAAAGTTGTGTCACGCGTGGCAACTACTGAAACCATTGAATTTGCTGCGGCATCCTTCGATGGCTTTAAGTCGCCGGGTACTGATGGGATATACTCCGTTATGCTGCAAAAAGGTATGAGACAGCTACTTCCTACTCTGAAAAGAACTTTCACTGCTAGCCTGGCATTTGCCTACACACATATTCCTTAGCACGCGCTGAAAGTGGTATTTATTCCCAAAATAGCGAAAGAAGATTACTCACTCGCCAAGAGTTTTAGACCAATCAGTCTAACATAATTCTTGCTGAAAAGCATGGAGAGATTAGTAGAGTTGCACGTGCGCAAAGTTGCCCTTCGAATGCATTCTCTCTCGGACATGCACATGCTTATCTTAAAATCCTGCGAGACTGCGTTTCAAAACCTAGTTGAGAGAATTGAATGCGCTCTCGAAAGGAAAGAGTACGTACTAGGCATTTTCATCGACATTGACGGAGCTTTTGATAACGCTTCTTTCAACAGCATGTGTAGCGCTGCTAGACGGCATGGCGTAGATGAAGCACTGGTTCTGTGGATCAAAGCAATGCTCGTGCACAGGACATTGATCGCTGATGCAGGCCCCGAACAATGTGTCAAGTCTGGAGTAAACAGGAGCTGCCCGTAAGGTGGTGTCTTGTCTCCGTTGTTATGGTGCATGGTGGTCGACTCTCTGTTCGATGCTCTTAATGCCTCTGGAATCTATGCCTAGGCCTATGCGGATGATGTTGCTGTTCTCTCTGTCGGCTCATGTTTGGCGACTGTCTGCCTCAAAGCGCAGACGGCGCTAGATGTAACTGGTGCACGAGTAATGGGCATTCGGTTAATCCTCTTAAGACTGATGTCGTTCTCTTCACGAGAAGGAGGAAAAATACTGGCGTGACTCAGCTGCTGCTAAAACACATTCCCATCCCGATATCTAAGGGAGCTAACTACCTGGGAGTCATCTTAGATAGCAAGCTTCTTTGGTCAAAGCATGTTGAGTCCAAAACCACAAAGGCGCTGTCAGCTTTTTGGTGCCTTTGACAAAACATGGGGCTTATCGCCGAAAAAGGTCCTCTGGATCTACACGGCAATGATAAGACCGATAACTTCATATGCATCGGTTGTTTGGTGGAACAGGCTAACATGCAAACAGCAAACTCACAAGAGCGGACTTTCTCAGCTGCACGGGAGCTTTCCCCGGCACTTCCACCCCTTGACATATATATCAGAGGGTGCGCACTGTCTTGCCTAAGAAGAAATGGTCTTTGGTACAACTCGCATTGGAGTGACAGTGTATTTCCGCGAGAAATATCCTACGACCCCTCTCTCATGGATATGACTTCTGACGCATGACACTTGCCATCCTACTGCGCTGTCATTTCACAGTCACATTTTTATGGCGTCAGGACTGGCTTGGGCCAGACACTTACATAGAATAGACTGTCTTTGCATTTTCACAGATGGCTCTAGGACTGGGCAGGGATCCGGCGCCCGAGTTTTCTTTGAGCAAACTGCACTTTTCGTTAGGAAAATATGCGTCTGTCAGAGATTTACGCAATCCTAATGGCCATGCACTATGCTGTGAAGCACACGGGGGAGGGAAAAACCATATGCGTCTGCAGTGCCAGCCAAGCTGCACTTAAAGATGTGTCCAACTCTCTATTCAGCTCCAAATTAGTGCATGAACTCAAGACTTTTTTGACCAAGTCTGGGATCCCAGGAAACGAGATCTCCGATGAACTCGCTAGAAGGAGCTCAGAGGAGAGTTTCTCAGGACTTGAACCCGTCTTAGGTCTACCTGCTTCCACAGTTAAATCTGACATCAACGACTGGGCACACAGTCGTAGATGGAGGGAATATCCAGGATGCAGAATAATTAAGCGCGTACGCCCTGATGTCTGCAAGAAGTCCGCAACATTCACCTTATCCTTAAGGAGAAATGATTACAGGCTTACGGGCGTCATTACGGGCCATTACACTTTTGCGAAGCATCTCTACGTGCTTGACATCAGTGAGACGCCTACCTGTGCTGTATGTTGCGAGGAGGATCACACAGCAGAACACTTTCTCTACGACTGTCCCGCCTTCGCTCGCGCACGGTGGGGTGGTGTTCGCCCGGCCGACGTGTTGTGTGCCGAATCTCTTAGCTCTACATCACTAAAGCCCCTCTTCACTTTTCTCCAGACAACGGGGAAAATTCGCTATTTTATTGAAAAAAAAATCTGCACCTGAAGCACACAGAATTCTCGTTGAGACTTCTATCGGAAACGACAAGCAGAGATTGATTTCGACGCTTCAAAAATGATGACTTTGATGTTGAAGATAAAGAACGCTCGGACGTAGTTTGAAGACGAAGAATTTGAGGCTTTTCTTCATGAAAACTAATTCTTATGCTTACAATATACATATATGACACAACCGTTGCGAAACGTCTGAAAGCATTAGGAACAATGTAAAAGCAAGGACATTGGGTGCCGTGCGAATAAACATACAAGCAGACATACGACAAGGTAATTTGCTACATGACAACACCCGGCCATATATTTCCGAATCGGTGAAAACCTACTTGGGCACGCAGTAGCACTTTCATTCGTATGAAGATGCAGAAAAATGGGTCGATTCTTGGATATCCTCAAAAGATGGTTTATAAGGTCTATTACGAGGGAATAATATTGAATAACAAAACTGAAAATTCTCATTATTTTTTAAAGGCTACTCTACTCTACGTTTTGCTTGGCTACAGTTTTCCACATTCCCCATCGACCTCTAGATCATTGCAGATCAACATTTTCTTCAAGGTTCATTACATTATTGTAGGAAAATAGGAAGAAAATAAACAGCCTTATCCGGTTTGAGTCTTTTGCAGCTAAAAAATAAAATCTGTTCGAACACAGAGCACTAGATATTGAAGGTTGGGAAGTAACTAATATTTATATATATAAATATCTAAGGCACACCAAGAAAAATGGTCAGTAGAAATGGGGAGCCACAGATATTGCATTTAAGGAGGTTGTAAATATTTCAGAGACTTATAAAAAAATATTAAAAAAGTAAGGAAGAAGCGGCTATTTGGAGTTAAGGAGCAATCAATATAAGCAGCGAAAACAGTAGGCACTAGAAATAAGTATTGTATCGCATCGAGTTTACTTCGCCCGATAGTTTCTTATTTGCATTGTATCGCCTAATGCGTCTTTAGATTGCTTTAAACTGGTTAAGTCACTCGGATGGTTGGCATTACAAAAATATTTTTTAAGCAATTAACTACTTGACCACGTCCAAGCTGATATAAAATTACAGATGATAGCTGAAAATGATTATCACATGTCGGTAATAGAATCAAACTTAAAAAATTATCAGAATATCCCACTTTCGTTAACTAAATCACGTGAAAGTCTTACTTAACACATTTTGGATAGAAATATCTAAGTTAAACGAACATCGCGAATTTTGCTTTAATGAATTTTTCTAGAAATACTTTGTTTTGAATTGTTACTGTCAGATGAATGTTAAGGCTAAAATCGATAAATTGGCGTAAAATAATATTTACCAAAACAGTCACGAGTTGAGCGAGAAAAAAGGGTTTGTCGTTGCTTCTTACATAACCATACAACTACGATAACTCTTGGGCTTTCAAAGTAGTGATTATCTCTAAGCGCACTTAAATCTAAAGTTATGTACGAGGCATAAATTGCTGACTTAATAGCATACCTAAACTAGGAATAAAATATTTAAGTAAATAACATATTTTTCTTTCATTTGTTTTTTTCTAATCCGATAACTCATGAGCGAGCCAACTTCTAACTGTGTTCATACCAAAGATTTTCAAAAAGCCATGATAACGAACTCTAATATCATGTATCATCATGAGACCTATTTAACCAGTTGACTTTAAGAGTACTTTTTCATAACATTCGCAATGTTCATGCTTTGACAGTTAATCATTCATAATTACTACAATTGGTACACCTCATGATCAGAAAAAAATATAAAACCATGCTTAAGAAAATCCAGGCAAAATGTATTTCGATAAGAAAATGTCAAAAAGAGCACATGACAGGCAGTAACCTCTTTTGCCATCACTCCTTCCTCGCTCTCTTTCACTCGTTCACACTAGTCAAAAGCTCGATCACCTTCAAAGCCAAAAAGCGTAAAGCTTTCGAATCATAAGACCTCTGTAGGTCAGCTGACTAAAAATGTATAAAAATTTCCATCCTCACTAAATTTCTTATTTGAATCCTGCCAAGACAGTAATAAAAACCGAATTCCAAGAAATATACGACCGCGAAGTACTCAACCGGTCACGCGCCTCATCATAAAAACCTGAACAAAATGGGTGCAACTCCAAACGTCACCTCGACAAGAAATTGATCCCGCACTTGACTACATCTATTTTATTGATATTTACTTTAAATCTCGATTGATGTTTCTATATTAATTAAACACAAGTTTACCGTTTTTTTTTTGTTAGTGAATTCCTAAAACTGATGAAAATACCCTCAACAAGGTTATGCTGATGGAACAGGAAAAAAAAAACACGAATTTGTAATTACAAAGTCAATGCACTTGAAACGGAGACGTTGCGTTCCACCAACTGAGCAATACCTACTGAGCGCGATAGTGGGAGATAGTGGACGGTGCGGACCACTGTGCGTTCCAGTTTTTTTTTTCTTTTTCTTTCAAATATTTCCAGATGTGAGTTGGGCTTTTGGACGATTGTGGGGTCTGCCCGATTGTGGATTGAACGATTGGGTACGATCGAGCTTTTTTGGAGACAAGCTTAGCGGTTCGTTAAGTGCGCGATCGGTGGCTAAGGTGGAAACATATGGGGGGATTTATACAACAAGTATTCCTGCCTTATCAATGTCGAATAAATAATTTTAAAAATGTTTTTTTCTTTTATTTTGGCGAAATAACCAAAATTCCATTAGATTAGTCGTGAAAAATTAAAATTAAATATTATTAAGCACAATTAAGCATAAGGGAAAATAAGCAAACTGATTAAAAACATGTAACACAAAATTATTCGCACAAAAATGAAAATAAAATTATTGAAATAAGGTAGATGGGTGAACTATAAGTATTTAGTCGTGCTACACTTAGCATCAATAATAGCTTTTGGTCGTTTTGGCGACATTATTATTTATTTATTATATTAAAAACTAATAATAAATTATAGATTAATATTGCAAGGTACAACACTAGCTACCAGGGCTTTCGGCTACTACATTAATAGCCACTGTACCCAAGCGGGTACAGAAAAACAGCAACTTTCAAATAGCCGTTACTTTAACTAGACAAATCATTTTGCAAAGGTATTTTTGTGTTTAATCACATATACTGTCCGGAACAGCTGCGTGTACATACAAAAGCGACAACGAATAATGGTTGTTGTTATTTCGCTTTGTGCAGGGACGGGTTAAGAATATCCCTGCAACGATACCTCTCGCTTGTCGTAAAAGGCGACTAAATCAAAGTAAACAAAAATCACATCTAGGCTATTTAGAAAACACCAAGGTGAGCCTAGGGACACATATACCACCATTAAACTGCCCCACAAGTGTGCATGCAAATCAGTGGGTTGACACGACTGGAGATCACCGGTGTTGTAAGAGTAAGATCAAACAAAAAAAAAAAAAATATCTGGAGCATGCCCATGTCAAAAAAAGGAGGGGAAGAAAGAAAACGGTCAAACCGTAATTATGGAAAAGAACGCTAAAAGGAAAAGCACTACCCCGCCAGGCACTACTAATGGTCGTGATCCTGGGACGAGCAGCAATGCTCGGGTCAGAGCTATAGGATTTCCGGGGGATAGCAAAGTAATGCAACGGCGTAAGCCACACTTAAGAGTCGCGAGTTGGACCGTTGGAAGCATGAGTGGTCGCAGCTATAAGCTTGAAGAAATGATGGTTAGGAGGCGAGTAGACATCCTGTGCGTACAAGAGACGAAATGGCGAAACACCGGTGTTCGAAAATGTGACTTATTATGTACAATATTATTCTTTGTGTCTCCACTGTTAATTGTATTACATACTATTATTATTATTGTTAAAATTTATTATAAAATCTGTGAGCCACTGTATCGTACCATCTTATCTGCAGTTGCATCCCACCTACAATTACATACAATTCTTCTCGTACGATCAGCGCATCAACCCACTACCCAATCGCTGTGCGACAGCATCGATCGTACGATACGCAGATTATCTTGACGGACACGGAGCTTGTGAATCGATTGTATATGTATGTGTTGCGTGGATGCAATCTTGCTGTGGGTGATGATGGTTCGAGCAATCGATATTGGAACGCGCAGCGAAGCAGTCGTCGAAGTCGTTGCGAAAATAAATTATTGTTATTTGTTTTGGGATATTCGGTGTTTTTCTTTTTTCTTTCGGTTGAACCTTTAATTCGTCGAATCCCTAACAACCGGTAATCGGGCACGTTTCTTGGACGTTAAAACAAAAGCCTACAAGATGTTTTACTATGGATTGGAACAAGGAAAAAACGGAATCGCCATCATCCTTGCGGCAGAGCTACTTGGCGACGTCTTAACCATTTCAAAGTCCAGTGACCGTTTGATGGCTCTCAAATTGGTGATGCATGGTGAGGTGTGGAACATCGTAAGCGCATATGCCCCTCAAGTAGGATGCGAACAAAAAGAAAAAAATGCATTCTGGCTAGATTTCCACAACCTTGTCAAAATCATCTCAATGGAAGAGCTTTTGTTTGTTGGGGGAGATTTAAACGGACATGTCGGGAAGACAAGCGAAGACTACCACGGAGGGCTGGGGTACGGCACCAGGAACTCTTCAGGTGAAGATATCCTAAACATGTGCAAGTCGTACGGTCTTATAGTGCTAAATACCATGTTCGTCAAACGAAGCCGGCACCTGATCACTTATAGCAGCGGTGGAAATGAAACTCAAATAGACTATCATTTGGTATCCAGTTTCATGAAGCCACGAGCTAAAGATTGCAAAGTGATCCTGGGAGACGCGATCGCCCCTCAACACCGTCTCCTCCTGACTGAATTTTTTATGGAGGCGAGTAAGAAGTCAAAGCAGCAAACGAAGGTGTGTGAGAGAATCAAGTGGTATAAGCTGGATAAAGGAAAAGGCGAAGCTTTTATTACCAACATGAAAAACTACCTCTTTTCCATTATCGATGAGGTCAGTAATGAGGAGTGCAAGACATGTGGGATTCCCTACAACAATCTGGCCTGGAGAAAGCCAAATCACTGCTCGGAACATCTAAAGGCCCCTGCCAACATGCAAAAGAAACCTGGTGGTGGACAGACGAAGCCAAAGCAGTGATACACGAAAAGAAAATGGCTTTCCAAGCTTGGTCAAAGTGCTCTTCTACTAATAGAGAGGAAAAAGCTCGCCGTGAAAAGGTATCGCGAAGAAAAAGTGCGCCGAATTCAAAGCGAAAAGCATGGAAGGCCTCTATCAGGAGTTGGAAGAAGCCTGGGACCAGGCTACCCAGGTCCTTCGACAAAGCAAGAACAAAGGAGCAAATATCTTTAAGATAGCCGCCCAGAGAAGAAGAAATGCTCAGGAGATTCGTTTCCCAAAGTTTATTAACAATGCTGAAGGCCAACTCCTTGTGGAAGACGAAAAAATTCTCCACAGATGGCGACAGTATTGCGAGGAATTTCTGAACGAACACCTTCCCCCAATGTACTTTCCAAGAGCCGCCCCGAATCATGCCGAAATATCCGACATCACAGTCGAAGAAGTTCGGTACGCGGTTAAAAACTCCAAGAAAAGAAAAGCTGTTGGGCCGGACGGGGTACCCTCTGAGTTCTGGAAAAAGATGGCAGACATCGGGTCTAGATGGCTCATGGTTCTTATCTCCAAACTTATGAGAGGCGACACTATGCCTAATCAATGGAGGGAAAGCTATCTTTTTACTTTGCACAAAGGAAAGGGTGATACGCGAAATTGTTATAACTACCGTTCTGTCAAGCTGATGTCGCACACCATGATGATCGTTGAACGAGTATTAGATAGCCGACTGCGGAAAATAATACGACTATCTGACAACCAGTGCGGGTTTGTCTCGGGTAAATCAACGACAGATGCAATCCAAAGTATAAGGGTCATGATGGAAAAGCATCGTGATTCTTCAAAGGACTTGCATATGGTGTTGGTTGATTTCGAGAAGGCCTTTGACCGGCAACCAAGAGATCTTTTATGGGTAGCGCTAAGACAAAAAGGAGTTCCAGAAACCTACGTGCGAGTGATTATGGACATGTACGAGAGAGCAACGACAAGAGTAAGATGCACCGCAGGAGTCACCGAAGAGTTCGCAATCAAAGTCGGTGTACACCAAGGGAGCGTCCTCAGCCCACTGCTCTTTATAGCAGTCCTTGATTGCTTGCTTGAAGGAAAAGTGACGGACCCCAATGTGCACCAGCTATTCTTTGCTGACGATGGAGCCATTACAGAGTATCTGTGCTGCCCGTTCTCTGACCCTCATCAGCCTATTCCAGACATTTACTTGAATAGAAGAGTGCTTCCCAAGTGTGAAAAGTTTAAATATCTGGGATCTATGATTAATAAAGAAGCAATTTGTGATGACGACATCAATCATCGCGTAAGCATAGGGTGGATGAAGTGGCGGGAAAACTCCGCCATCTTCTGTGTTCGAAAAATGCCCCCTAAGCTGAAAGGAAGGCTTTACACTTCAGTTGTACGTCCGGCGCTCACATACGGTTCACAATGCTGGACAATGCATAAAAAGTATGAGAGCAAATTAACGGCAGCTGAGATGAAGATGCTTCGCATGACAGCGGGAGGAACAAAGCGCAACAGAATTAGAAGTTCAAAGATCCGAGAAAGCCTCCACGTAAAAGAAACCATCACAAGAAAGATAGAGCGCCACCGACTCAGTTGGTATTGCTATGTTCAAAGGGGAGATCCTTTGAACCCCATCCAAAAGGCGATATCAATCAACGTCCCAATTTCAACACGCAAAAAAGGCAGGCCGAAAAACAATTGGTGCAAACAAATGCAAAAACACCAGCATTTGATTGGCCTCAGCGATGAAGTAATCCCAAACCGGGAAGCCTGCCGCTACTTTCTGAGGTCAAACCGGAGGACCCCACAAGCGGACCAGTAGGAATGCACTTAAACGCCGGAAAAAGGAAAAGAAGAAGAAGAAGACCCCATGCGACTATTTGTGTGATTTTCTTAATGCGCCTAATTAAGGGTTAAAGGGAGTATTGTTACATCGCAGATCCGCTGCGAAGATTGTGTAGGCGTTATTCGTTGTAGAGCAGCTCCCGAATAAAGTACCAATCACACGGTAAACGCTTTTTTTTCCCCATCTTTTCATTCGATTTCGTTGTGGCTTCACTCGGTCTTACAGATCAGAAGTGGGATAAAGAATAAAGAAAAAAGAAAAACAGCTAGACGTCCGATCGAGAAATAGCCAAGAGTAGCGGGGACCATGCCGCTCTTTTTTTTTCCTGCGGATCTACAGTGAGCGTGGACAAAAACAATTGCGGAAAAAAAAACAAAACAAAAAAACAAAAAAAAAATTTTGGTAATTATTCGGAAAAAGGCCCTACTCACCGATTTTGATGAAATTTCAGTATGTCAGATTAGGATTTTTTCTAAGAATTTTGATATATATATTTTAGGTCGGACTTTCCTAGTTTCAAAGATATAAGCTTTTGAAGCTCCCATACAAAATACAGATTTGGCTTGATTTAGTTGAATCATAGTTATGCCTGGAACTATGCAAGAGGTTAGAAATAACCACACTTTTTACGTAAAGGTTTTGTAACCCCTAATAGTAGGTGAGTTTCAATAGATTAGAAGATGCATATTTTTTCTACACGAATTGGTTTTGTTTAAATTTGTAGTTAAGTTTTTGCCATGAGTAGAACATATGTATGTATATAAATACATACATATAAACTCCAGATTTTTTTTACATAAATTCTTCAGGAATATATTTGTCGTGTAAAAGCAGTATGTATAACTGCAGGTGTTATAAGGGGGGTCATGCTTATCTTCTTTGCATAAAAAAGGGAATATGTAAGGGGGAGCATGCTGCCCCCTGCAACCCCCTGCTTG
Organism: Merodon equestris; assembly: GCA_958301585.1. Classification (NCBI taxonomy): domain Eukaryota; kingdom Metazoa; phylum Arthropoda; class Insecta; order Diptera; family Syrphidae; genus Merodon; species Merodon equestris. The sequence continues at coordinate 60,601,073 of OY284416.1, forward strand.
ACAGCATACAAGATTTGGGGTAGATGCAAATTCAGGTGTATAAAAAGTCTTATATCACCCAGTTCTTCACTAGAAGAAACTTTGGGGCGGGTTTCCATTATGAACACTCGCTTCGCTCGCTAACAGGATTTTAACCCTTTTCTTCGCAGGGTTTAGCCGCTCACGCGACTTCGTCGCTCCGCTAAGGGTATGTCTACGACTGTCTGGCAGGCGCCTGTAAGAAAGTCCGGTGTATTTAAAGTATGATGTGGGTGGCTCGTAAGAAAAAAAAGAGGGTTTGTAGTATATTGCAGTTAGTACATATAACATGTTTGGTATCGTTGGAAAGGTCAAAACGTTAAGATCTATATGAGGTTGGAAAAAACACAATTTTGTTTTGGAAATACATTGGTTATAATTTTAAAATTTGTTAACGGATCGTAACGGTTTGTATCTCGATTAAAATTCCCCAATTGTGGCTTTAATTTGAGATACAGTTTATTTGCAAATTCTTTACGGTTCAGAAGATATTTCAGTTATTTTTTTCAGGATTTTCAAATTTCAAATGTCCTTTTGGTCCTTTCCAGTAGTTTTCGGTGAAAACCATTTCACTTCATATGTGCTAGACTATGCACAGAAAAAGTTTCAAAAAATCGGAGGTGTGTACTTTTCGGAACTTTATCCAAAGAAACTTTGCTTATAGCCAATCTCGCACTTACTCCAAATGCAACAGCGATCCCAAGCAGGGGGGTTGCAGGGGGGCAGCATGCCCCCCATACATATTCCCCTTTTTATGCATCGTATAAAATACATGCATATAAGGAAATAATGCCGTCAAACAAAATAAAACCAAATTGCGAAATTCATTTTTAATAATTTGTATTCATTTCCTGCTTTTTTCAAAAAAACAATACATTCCTTAGCTTAAGTTTTTGTAAGGTAAATTGTAAGTTTATATGTACATACATATATAGCAGTCGGAAGATATAGTTTTAAGTTTTTCTATTTATTATAGAGTGTCCGCTTATGGCCAGTAAGATATTTACAAGTTAGTTAAGATACTTAAGTAAGTTTTAACAATTTTGTCTACCTAGCATACAATAATTTTAAAAATATATAGTATTAATGAAAATGAATTAAAAACTAGAAAAAAAATTAAACTTAATAACTTCATTATTGAAAGGACACTTCTCAATTTCACATTGATACCGGAAAGGTGTCAGCCATTACATTAAAAAATGCATCAATTCTATGGTTAAAACTATATTTTCGTCGAAATAAGAACTCGCTTAAATAACCTACATAATGTTCCTTTCGCGTTCCGTAACGAGGTATATTTGCACGGGTTTCCCTCCAAGCGCGTTCGATGTTCTGGGTGTGTGCGCCATTATCGGGATTGATGAAATTTAACTTATGTTTGACACTTAGATGTGAAAATCCTTCATGGCTGAGGCAATTATAGGCTCGCCAACAATCGGATACGATACAGGTGCCAGGTCGAATCCACTCCTTTATTATCTCCAGTAGCGTTTCGGAAGACCTATTGGGAACCGGCTGAATAAAAATCCGTCCGCTTGAGCGTTCAATCGCACCGAAAATCCATTGTCCTGTTAGCAGCCGACCTTTATTAAATTTCCTCTTTCCTATTTTTGCCTCGTCAATTTCCACGATTTCACCTATACCACCAATTTTTTCTGAGTTTTTTTCTGCCCATAAAATGCAGATTTCTCGGCAGTAACTCGCCCAATTTACTACTGAAGACGAACTTAAATCCAGCTCAAATTGTAAAAAAGCTTGACGTGGTGGCCTTAGCATAAGATGATACCCGATATATTTGCAACTTTTTTGTAAAGGTAAATGCGACTTTGCAAACCAAGTCCCGGATAATAAGCTGCTTTTTTGTTGCACTGAATTTTGATACGCTTTTTTTTTTGCATTGTAAATAAAATAAGAATTAGTGCAGCGAAATGTTAAGGACTGCTTATTTAATGTCATGTTTTTTTTTTGCATTTTAAACACTTGCGAACACTTGGCAATACTTTATGTTGCACTAAAAAGTTTACAAGCGAATCCAAATAGTTACATATAGCTAAATACTCGTTTAGCTCACTAATCATCTCTTGCAGTGAGCAGTCGACTTTGTGCAAGTGAGTGCTATCGGAGCACCATTAGAATACGGGAATTCGAAAACGAATAAGCAAAAGGCGAGTTGGCCTAGTGGAAGAGTACCGGGAATCAAACGCGCGAGTTAGGCGGTTCAACGCCCCTTGGGGAAAAAGATTTTTTTGTTCTTTCCTTCCCCATCTAACAAAGAAACAACAAACAAAGAAGGAGAAATTCGAGTGGCGGGGTCGATGGACTCCAATCAAAAAATAATGCCGCAAAGTTCGGTACCATTGTCTGGTCAACAAACAGACCAGACGGTAGCAACAACGAATACGGTGTTTGCGATCCCCGATGACGTAACCAAACGCAAAAGACGACCGAAACTCACAATGAAATTAAAAGCCCGCAAAGCGGCAGATAATGGAACAGCAACTCCCTCGATGACAACAGACGAGGGAGGAGTCAGTAGTGATGACTATGACTCACCCGATATGATTAGCACAGACAAACAGTGCTACGAAATTGTAAAAGGGCAAGAGGAAGAAAACCTTGCTAAAGAAGAAGCCGAGCTTGATCGACTAATCAAGGAGTTGATAGCCAAGCGCAACAAAGTGCGACAACAAAAACTACATCAACAACAACAACAACAGCAATTACAGCAGCAACAACAACAACAGCAATTACAGCAGCAACAACAACAACAGCAGTCACAGCAGCTTAAACAACGAAAACAAAAAGAACAACAACAGACAACAATGCCGAAGAAAAGTCAGCAAGACCAACAAAAGCAGCAACAACAACAAACGCAGAAGAACCCACAACAACAACAAAAGCAGCAAGAAAAAGAAACGCAGCAGACAAAAAATAAAAAAGAAAAAATTCCCCCAATAAACGTAAGTGGGTTAGAAATTAAGGATAGTATTAAGTTATGTAAGTTAGTTTGTAAGAACTTCCACTTAAAAAGATTGAGTGCAAATAAGCATGTCATTATTTGTGAATCCCTAGAGGATTACAACAAGGTACGTGCCGCCCTTGGAAAATCTCAAACGGAGTATTTTACTTACACTCCCAAAGCACAAAAACCAATCACAGTCCTCCTAAAGGGCATAGATCACGAATTCGGGTCGGAAGAACTGATGAATGAGCTACGCAGACACGAGAACGACGAACTCCAGTTCGTTGGAGTCAAGCCCTTCACCACCGCCAAGGCTAAAAGCGGTGATCAGAAACTACCATTTTTCCTGGTGCAGCTCAGTCCCAACAGCAAAATTGATGGCTTAAGAAAAATACGTTTTCTAAGTCACCTAGCTATCACTTGGGATAAATTAAAAAAAGCAGATCGTGTACTCCAATGTATGCGTTGCCAGAGATTCGGGCATGCCGCTCCTAATTGCAATATGCAGTTCAGGTGTGTAAAATGCGAGAAGGATCACAAACCTGGAGAATGTCCTTTGGGAAGGGAAAAAGTTGAGAACAAATCATTACTTTTCTGTGTACTTTGTAAGAATACGGGGCACCCTGCTAATTTTAGGGGTTGCCCCAAATTTCAAGAGCTTAGAAAGAAAGTTCAGGCTCGTAAGCAGCAAATCGAAGAAGATAGACTTCAAAAAAGCCGCTCGTTCGCAAAAATCGTTACACCCAATATATCCTTTGCCCAAATGGCAGCAGGATCGGGAAACGCAACGAAACAGCAAACGGTAAAGGTCCCTACTAAGGCACCTGAAGCCAATGCGGAGTTAACAGCTGTCCTATTGTCCATTAAAGGACAAATGGCTCAACTCCATAAACAACTAAACGAGCAAGCGGCTCGAATTGATCTCATCTATTCGACTCTGTTTGCAGAGTCTGACATGCCAAGAACATGATGAATACGCCAGACGAGTTGAACCTGAAGATCCTTGCCGTGAATGTTAATTCGCTGGTGAGAATCGAGAGAAGAATTACACTGTCTAACTTGTTGGTAAATGAAAATCCAGACTTGCTTTTGGCCAGTGAAACTAAACTGAACCAGAAGCATAACTTGGTATACAAAGATTATCATGTAATAAGAAGAGATCGACCCCAGTCCACGCAAGGGGGTGGGGTCGCTCTCCTAATAAAGAAAGGACTGCGTCATAAAATCATATACAGCGGAATAGTACGTAGGTTCCAGGTGCTAGAAGCGTGTATTGTGTGCATACCCCTTCGAAGTCGAAGACGGTTGTACATAGTCTCTCTCTATGCACCGGCAGCCCCTCAATCTACCCAATTTATTAGCGAGCTTGAATCTCTTTTCCGTCAACTACAGCTACAAGCAGAAGCAAATTATTACTTTTTGGCCGGGGATATTAATGCAAAACATGCAGCGTGGGGAAATACATTCTCAAATACCAGAGGTAATCATCTGTTTAACTGGCTAGGTCAAAATACGATTGAGTACCGACTCGATCTACTTGCGACGGAGACCCCTTCATTTCCCAGAGGAGAATCTTTTCTGGACTTAGCCCTTATCGACACGAGAATCATTCTCCGTGACGCGACGCCCCATCTGCGAAATTGTTTACGTGCGGTAGATTACGATAGTGACCACTTCGGACTAGCCGCTGTAATACATATTCCTAATGAGCGAATGGATCTGGAAGAACATAACCAAATGTACACGTTTGATTTTCAAAGAGCACACTGGTTACGTTTTTCAAGATCTTTAAAGCGTGAAATACTTCGTCAAGAAATTGACCCACCAACGAACAGAAACATGACCAATGAAGAGATAGACGACTACCTACTCCAATTTGAGAACGCTATCAAACGAACAATGGATCATAGCATCCCTAAAGCTCAACCTCCGTACGATTTAACCACAAAATACTCTAACCCTACAATTAGAGCTTTACAAAAACATAAAAGTATGCTATTGTCCAGACTAAAACAACTTTACCGACAATTCACTGACAGACGAGACCCGGAGATAAGAACACTGAAGTCGATGATCAAAAATCTTCAACAATTAATCAAAGAAAATTACAGAATATCTATTAGTTTGCATTGGAACAAAAAAATTCGGGCTATAAAACCCAGTGGCCAGAATATGTTCCAGCAAATAAATCAACTATTTAGAAGAAAAGATCATAACGATATTCCTTGTTTGCGAATCCCCCAGACAGACCAGGGACGACAGACACTAATCGGTGCAGGGTTGAATCCAGAAGAAATGTACTCAGACGAAGACGTTTTTGTAATTGAGGATCCACAAGAGAAAGCTGATATAATAGGTTCATACTTCCAAAGAGTGTACATGGTGAATGACTCCGTTCATCCGAACCTCGATCTGGAAAATGAAGCACGGTTAAATCATATACATCTTCTTAATGAAATTGGTGTCTGGCGATCTGAGAATAGTGGTTTCACCACATTCAATGATGAAAACCCAGCAAATGGAAATATCGCCAGCGAACGATCAATCCACCTGTTCGTCGAAAGAGATGATCTCATGTGCATCCTTGATTCAATGAAAAACAAAAAATCGTCGGGCATTGATGGGATTCCTAGCATAGTATTACGGCATATGCCCGAGGTAGCAGTCGATATATTAGTGACGCTTTTTAACAATATGCTGAATAATGCACATTATCCAGCACATTGGAAAATGGCGGTAGTCCACCCTATTCCCAAAAAGGGGAAGAATAAGAGCAACCCAGCAAATCTTCGATCAATAAGTTTGCTTCCGAATATTAGCAAGGTTTTTGAGAAGATAATCAAGAAAGCGTTACTAAAATGGGTTGAGCACAATAAGGTTCTTCCGGAAAACCAGTTTGGTTTTAGGGCGGGACATGACACTATTCATGCTGCGTCGAAACTGGTGTCCGACATCCAATGGAACAAAAGTAAAAACCAATGCACAGGGGCCTGTCTGGTTGACTTTGAGAAGGCCTTCGACACCGTGTGGCTAGATGGACTTTTCTTAAAATTGACCAGGCTGAATATGAACAAACCGCTGTTATATATGATATATGACATGTTATTAGACAAGAAGTTCGTTGTAAAATATAGCAACGTTACTTCAAGCAGGACTTACCAAATCAAAAACGGTTTACAACAGGGGGCAGTAAATTCTCCTCTGCTTTTTAACATTTACACAAGTGATCTAGTTGGTTCTCTTAGTCACGCTTTGGCGTATGCAGATGATCTAGTGGCATACAGATCGGGTAAAAAAATTGAAATCATCAATTCGCTCTTGCAATATGACTTCGATAAAATTAAAAGATACTGTGATGATTGGAAATTAAAAATCAATTTTCAAAAATCAGAAACAATTCTTTTCAGAACACCATTGAACAGGGCCTCTAGGGATACTAGGCGAAACTGGCGCAAATTGACCATCATTGGACAACAAGGGCAGCCATTGGCGACACGAAATGTAGTGAGATATCTTGGAATTTGGCTTGATCAATATTTATATTTCAATAGACACATAGATGTTGTTCTTGACAAAGCCAAGAAGGCTTTTGCTCTTACGAGAAGATTGTTTCAAAGCAGTCTACTTAACGCTAGGGTAAAAGTCAGATGCTACACGGCTCTCATAAGGCCAATTGTCGCCTATGGCTGTCCTGTGTGGTTCAATGTGGCTCCATTTGATATGGAAAAGCTTCGCTTATACGAAAGGCAATGTCTTCGATGTTGCCTGGGCTTATATCGAACACCAGAGTCACAGTATGTCAAATACTATCCTAACAAGGTTCTGTACGATAAGGCTGGGTTGATTAGAATTGATAACTATCTTATTAAATTGACTCGGGGTCATATTGCAAGAGGAATTATGAGCGATAACAGCCTGATCTTTGGGGCTTATTACCCCAACCAGTTATACCACGAGAAGACAAAACTGTCTGGCTTTATTCCACCCGAAGCATTTATCTATTTAGATACTAAGGGCTACATACAGGATGATAACGGTATCCCTCTGATATACCACTTCCGACGCCATGCGAGGGACAGGCGACTCTTATACGACCCGGATGTCGTCGCTCGGTCTGAGTTCTTGCGGTACAGCACCCCGGCTTCAATTCGGGATAAAGAAGACGCCATCAGACAAAAAAGTTTGTTCTGGTGGTTGCATTCACAATCCACTCACGGAAGTGAAATCAATCCATAGGCGGCACGTATATAATAGCGCCAACAATGACCCTTACCTTAAAAGGGTGCAATTAAAGGGATGAACACATGTCCGATGCGACTTACACACTGGACATGTGTTCATCTCATTAATTATAGTTTAAGAATATTTTAGGCTTAGGTTAAGTTTATTTATTTATCTAGTTAAGGTAGGTTAAGTTTAGAGTTAAGAAATGAATTATAGTATCTAAGTTTTTTTACTAATTTTCTTAGAAATAAGCCATATGTAAGCTAGAGGGCAATAAATGAAAATGAAGTCGAAAGACGTTAAAATTAAGATTCAGATAAGCTTAGAGTGCTCGTTAAGAGCCAGTAAGAAAATGAAGTATAATGTTAAATTAGATTTAAGCATTTTGTCTAGTAAGTAAGATTATGAATAATGGAATAAAATGCGATTAGAAAGAAAGAAAGACTCGTTTAGCTTCATTATTCTTTTTTACACTTTCAGAATTTAATCAAAACGTTTAAAAACAATGGCTTCACAATTGCAACACACATTTCATTTCACATTTGACATCTCACATTTACGGTTATTTCTAATATGTATGTATGTATGTAGTTTTTCATGTACATACCTAACAAACTGAAGCTTTTCCGACTGCATATTAAGGAAATTGAATATGAAGAATAATTTTATTTAAAACATAGTTGCATACTTTTAGGCATAATGAAATCTTATTTTGTATGGAAAATTTAAAAAGCTTATATCTTCCAAACTAGATAAGTCCGACCTAAAATATATATATCAAAATTCTTAGAAAAAATCCTAATCTGACATACTGAAATTTCATCAAAATCGGTGAGTAGGGCCTTTTTCCGAATAATTACCAAATTTTTTTATGCTTGCTTGACAGCTGGTGGTTTGCTGTCGATTGCCTTGATTTTTTTCGCTTTCATCTGTGAAGCAGTGCCGTCGGCTTCTAAATATTTACATACATACATATGTACATGTATGTATGTACATATTGTTTTTCTGCATTCGGCGAGTGAGAGGCACGAGCGATGGATAGCAGGAAGAAGCGCGGAGAGAAGAATGGATCGATCAAAAAGCGGGCTTTGGACCAGAGCGGCCTGAAGGAGGAGTTGCTAGAGCGGCTTTTGGATGCGACGGATTCGGAACCTGGCGACGACGAATTCCAGAGATGCGTAATGAGTTGCGGAGGCTGAGGGTTGAATTAGCGAAACTCGCAAAGGCCCACTCAGAACAGACGGCTCGTGACACCGAAAAGCCGTCAGTAGTCATTACACACAGAGCTGATGCGTGTTCCTCCCGCGACGTTGTTGTCGCACCGAGGGCAGATATGTATATGTTGCTCACGTAACGTATACACTGTCCGAGAAGTTGCTGATATGTTACCGCAGTTCGATCCCAAAGCCATCGCCGGACTATCGTCCAAAGCCTGGATAAAGACGGTGGGGGATATCCAACGCATCTATGGGGTAGATGAGAAGGTGGTTCTGATGGCAGCAACAACAAAATTGGTAGGTGCGGCTAAGTTATGGAGCCGCGGCACGACGCTGGAATCATTGGAGCAGTTCCTCAGTGAATTGTGCCAGCATTTTCCAACGGTAGACGATGACGTAGATGTTCACGATCGCTTGCGTGAGCGTGGGCAGAAGCATGGTGAGGACGTGGAGGAATACATATTCGAGATGAAAATGATTGCGTCGAGAGGTCTCGTTCAGAGTAACTCTCTTCACAAGGAATCTCGGATGGTGAGTGCTTAGAAGCATTCCGAGCAGCGAGGCCGGCGTCAGTGGACGAAATTCTAGAGAGAGCGTCCGTTGGGTCGTGAGTTTAAGGACTAAGAGCTAGCGTGCGATGGAGAGCTCTCGGCGGCGAGGTGGGGCGTGGTGAAGCGGACCGACGTGCAGTAGAACGGCAAGATACTGAATCGACGGGAAGAGAGAGAAGATGTTTTCAGTGCCAACAGGTGGGTCACTTCCGTAAAGATTGTCCGTCACGACGGGGCCAAGCGGCAGAGGGCGTACGAGACACGGGCTCAGGAAGGAGAGGTGAAAATCCGCGTTAAATGTTGATCAGGGCGGACAGATCAGAATACATTAAAGAAGCGGACACAGCATGGTAGCGTTTATTGATTTGGGCAGCTATTGCGTTGCGTTGCGCGTATCAGACACAGAGGATTGCAAGCTGGGTTACTTCCCATACTAAATGATGCTGAATGGGTTTGGTGGTGGGGGTTGCACAACTATAGGGCATATACATGCGGAAACCAACTGACATCGTGGGATGCTGCAGGACATAGTCAACAATCATCGGAACTGTTTTGCGTTGGGCATCGAGGAGTTGGGATAATTCTAAGCTAGGCGAGTGTGTAATTCAGTTGTCTTCAGTACAATGAATCTTTGTACAAACATATAGGCTTCCTTTCGCCAAACGGGCAGTTATTAAGGAAAAAGTTGAGGAATTGCTGAAACTGAAGCTGGCCGTCATCGTCGGACTATTGTTCGCCAATCATTTTGACGAAGAAGAAGGATGGGACAGATCGGTTCTGTATAGATTTTCGCGCGCTTAATAAGGTCACTCTGAAACGGAAATTTCCAATGTCCGTAATAGACGAAGTGCTGACATCATTGAGCGGTAATGCGAACTTTACCGTATTAAACTTAGCGTCGGGCTATCATCAAATTCGTATAGAGGAAGGCAATAAGAAGTAGGTACACCGCGTTCACGACCGATGTTGGATGTTTCGAATTTAATAGGACGCCTTTTGGCCTCGTGAACGCCCCGCACATTTCCAAGCCTGTATGAATTCGGCGAAGTCACAATTGAGGAAAGGCGATGTAGCAGTGTACCTGGACGATACCATCATAGCCAGCAAAACTGTCGAAGATGGTTTGGATAAGCTACAAAGGGTTCCGAGAGCGCTAAGGGAGTCCGGATTAACTCTAAATGTCACCAAGTGCGATCACCAAGTTTCCAGCACCCCAGGGAGGGACCAGATATGTACTAGCGATGGTGGACAGTTTCTCGAAATACGTGGTATTGCGAGCTGTAAGGACTGCAAACACGAAAGGAGTGCTTAACGTGCTGACGGATATTTCGGGATATTTTGGTGAACCGAGACGAATAGTCACTGATCGTGGGACAGTATTTACGTCCAAGATGTTTGAGGAATATTGCGAAGGCAACGGGATGGAGCACATCAGAACCGCTGTAAGGACCCCTCGAGTGAATGGCCAGGTGGAACGCTGTAATAGGACCATCCTTTCATCACTAAAATATGCACAATCTGCCGGAATGGGCGGGTCAGCTGCGAGCAGTCCAATGTGGATTGAATACTGCAAGAAACTCCACTACACTATAAGGGCAAGCCCGCACGACCAATCGGGTCGGAGGAAATGGGCCAAAGGAGAGAGACTGAGCGTTGCAGAATTTCGAGAGGAGCCAGACGGAGCGCTAACCATCAATTGGTCTTAAGAATGGAGTCTTTTTGACAAAGGAGTTCTATTCTTACCACCTGCTGCACCAGTGTCTCAACCGCCAGTTGCGGCACCCACAAAGACGCAGAATTCCGCAGTGGCTTCATCAAAAAATTATCTCGGTAATAATAAAAACAGTCTGTCGAGAAGGACGCAAAAAATCGGATACGGCTTCGAAAACCACAGGTAAGGAGAGTACTCCTAGATCCAATGAGAAGAAATCATCAACTGCTAAGGGCAAGAAGTACCACAAAAACAAACAAAAGGAGAAAGAGCAGAACAAGGATCAAGTATGCCAGAAGTCCGCGAGCAAGGAGAAACGTAACAAAAAGGTTAAAAACCCACTGACAGTGTGGCGGAAACTCCACAGGAAAACACGAAAACAACAGCATATGGCTCAAAACAAGGCAAACAAAACATGCATCCACGGTGCCTAACAACGTAAACAACACAAACGCTATGGGAACAACATCTACAAGTGGCCTTTTAACTAACGACCCCGGTGTCGGTTCGGATTGGGGGAGTATCCATCCAAACCCCAACTCGAATTCTGAAAAAGCGACCGCAATTCAAAACTCGGATAATTCAAGCTCCAGTTTCCCGGACCTGGCAGCATCCTAACACTATTCCAAGCGGCCCCAAACTCCCAGCCAATAGCGGTAACTACCGACTGGAAAGATTAGAAATCAAATCGCAGCGCAGGAAAATCGAAAAACGACAAAGAAGACAAAAAACATCGAAGAAACTGCACGTTCGTCAAGCCGCCTCTCAAACAAGCCAAGAAAGACTTCAACTCGAATAGTACACGCGAAAAATGTCAATCACCATTACTTCGTGCAGAAGAATAACAGAAGAAAAACAAACTTTCCCACCTCCGCCGGCAACTACCTCAACCCTGTCGGCCCAAAACAACACATCAATGGCTACGCTCAACGTCGAATACCACCGAATGGCAAGAATTACATCAAAAGATCATAACCCAACAGGACAACGAGGAATCGCAACAGGTTGTCGAGATGATTATAGGAACTGAACGTAATGAGATCACAAGTAAAATCATCGACTTTGATCTGTGTAAGTTGGATCGACCTAGGGTGCAGAGGTTGCAAGACTTCTGCGCCACCTCTGTGTCTGTGTCGTGACATAAAATTCAACTGTAGAAGCTGAAGAAGAGGTTATGTAGGAGTTAAGACCTATCCTCATCCGTGTCCACACCCAACTTAGACATCACCTTACAGGAAAAAAGCAAATTTTAATCTCTTTTTTACTTATTAGATCTTAGTCCACAGACTTTTATAATCCATTCGACATGGGCATTGAAGGCAGATAATAACGGATAACGCCGTACTTTCGTTGATTGAGTGCTTGATCAACGAAAATGATCGTGAATTTTTACCTAATTATTGTCTTCATGATAAAGCTCTCAGAAATGGTCGAACAACTTTTTCATTCACAACGAGTGACATTTTGGTGCAGGCTTATGGGCTGGCGATGTCATTGGACCGCTCTAATGAATGGATGGCATGACCAACTATGTGGAAAAATGTTTGCCTAAAATTAATGCTATGAAGGTTCAGTACGTTAATTTTCAGCAGCAAGAAACCACAAACTTCACAGCAATACTTCACGCCCCAGAAAAAGCGTTGCTGTTAACCTAATATACGAGTAATTACCAGAAAACATGAAGAAAGTAATGATTATTTATTGGCAGAATCAAAGGGGGTATTCGTCGTACTCCCTTCCTTACGTTGGAGTTTGTACTTAAAACTATATAAATGTATTGTATATATATATCACCTTAATGACGTGGAAACAAAAAAAGTTAGTGTGAACTACAGCCAACGTGACAAATTCAGTCGAATCTCTCACATCCTATCTAAGACAACCACCCCCGAGAGTAGGGAACGAGCATCTTCGAAACAGACCATCTGCATCCCGTCCAGGTTGTGTGAAAACCACCATAAGAGTGTAAGATGATGGATGGCGGAGAAACCATGTTGTTGGTGATCTTCCAAGTCCCAACGGCTTGGACGCCATCGACTTTGATGATTAGCATTACCAATATTATCGGCGGTCTATCGGTTCTATCGTCTGGAAGGCATGTTGTTGCGAAATCGCAATCTTGATTATCTACAACGCTTAGGTTTAATTTTGTTAACTTTATTTACAAAGTAAATGTATTAAATAGTTACAAAATTTTGGTTTGTTTTCCTCGTGGCTCCTTCTTCGCTCGCTGTCAGCTTCGAAAAACAAAAAACCCGGAAACCAGCTCGCGTTCAATCCTGTCAGCCGCCGGAGATCAAGATGGCGGCGTAGTGAGTATTTGTTAGCAGTAGTTAGATGTCACTCCCGTCGCTTGGGTTGTGGTCAGTCGCAACACCCCCCCCCGGTATGTCCACTAATGGACCTACCTCCTTCCTTGGCCTGACATCCAAGCGAGCTAGCTTCACTGCGGGCCTCTGGTAAATCCCCGACGAAAACCCATACCAGACGAAAACTAAACGTCATATTTAACAATTTAGCCAGATATGTTTTTAACAAAAGATATTCCGATCACATCTCTTCTTATGCACGACAAATACTTGGAATGAATTTCAACAACTTCGTGAAATTCAAGTCAATTGTTCTTCTGCACAACATAATGCTAACTCGTCAACCCAATTACTTGTACAACAGACTCATTCTCCCCAGTTCAAATCGCACTAACATACTTATTCGACCAAGATTCAACTGCCTTCAATCAAAACGTTCGTTTTTTGTTAATGCTACATTGTTATGGAACACGCTGCCAATCGCGTTTAGGAGAATCACAAACACCAACAAATTTAAAGCTTTACTCTTCCAACACCTGGCCAATGAAAACTAACCTTAAACTCACCCAATATTTAATAAAATTGTGTCTTATATTCTTATATTCTTATAACTATTTAGCTAAATTTAAATTACTCAAAATCAGAAATGTATACATGTATTAAGCGTTTCACCCATAAGATACGAATCTTGCTGTGAAACATTACTCAAATAAATAAATACAAAAATACAAATACCTTTTTGCCGTCCTACGAAGATTTACCACAGTCATAGGACCGAAGTAGTCGATGCCGGTATATGAGAAAGGGCGACAAAATGCGGCGAGCCTGGCTGCTGGAAGTTGGGCCATCCTAGGAGGACGTGGCTTCGCTGCGGCATTTTTGCATCGTTGGCATTCCTTTCGTACTCTACGGAGAACAGTTCTCATACTGGGAATGTGGAACTTCTGTCGCAACTGGTTGATCACGGTTTCATGGTTCCCATGATGATAGAAGCTATGATAGTCATGAACGATGAGCATTGTTATAGGATGCAGCTTTGGAAGAATTATCGGCCTCCTGAAATCGTCCTCGTAGATTTCCATGTACCTCTCGATTCTAGTACTTGCCCGAAGAATTCCGTTTTCGTCTAGAAGGGGGCAAAATGATATCAACGAACTTGACTTGGAGACACATCCAGAAGAAGTTAGGCTGAGCACCTCTTCGGCGTACATATCCCATTGTGCTTGTTTAATCAGTTGACATTCGGCGTTTCGGAGTTCATGGCGAGTAAACGGGCCAATTTTGCAAGCCTTCAAACGCAGACGAGCTAACATGTTGCCAGTAAAACGAAGAACTCGTGCAGCACATCGCAGCAGTCGAAACCATTCATGAAATCTTTCAGGAGAAAAAACAGCTCTACTAACCTCGTTATGTACGCCGACGAATTGTGCTTTCAGCTCGTACTCCGTGGGTTTTTCATAAGGCTCTTCCATAGGCCATAGCTCCGAGCCTTCACGGAGGAACTCAGGGCCTCTCATCCACGGGCTTGCAGCCTCGAAGTTTGGGGTTTTTTGCCATTTCGTTCCTTCGTCGGCAATGTTAAGTTTGGTGGGAACCCAGCGCCACTCAAGTATGTTGCTGTATTCCAAAATTTCACTGACTCGACAAGCAACAAATTGTCGGTAGCGACGGTGATCGGACCGCAACCAACTGAGCACCGTTTTTGAGTCCGACCAGAAGAAACGTGATCGAAACTGTATAGAGTGGGACTCGATGATACGGGTGGCAAGACGAACACCCAGGACGGCTGCTTGTAGCTCCAGCCGTGGAATTGTAAGTGGCTTCAGGGGGGCAACCTTCGTTTTAGCTCCTATAAGAGCGCACTCGACCATATCGGCCAAGCTGTATCTCACATATGCTACGGCTGCGAATCCATTTTCGCTGGCGTCCATAAAAACATGCAATTGCAGCTCGGGGTATGTTTCGAAGGCACTCGAGATGTAGCATCTAGGAATCCGGATGTCATCTAGTTGCGGCAAGAGGCGAATCCAGTGTAACCATTTAGTTTGCTCGGGCTCCAGAATTGGATCATTCCAGTCAATTCCTCTACGCCAAACCTCCTGCAGCAATATTTTTATGTACATGAGAAAATTCGCCAAAAGTTCTAGCGGATCGAAGATCCTCATGAGAATGCTCAGCATTTCACGTTTTGTGGGAACCCTCGTCCCTATGAGCACGTCTTGATGTTTCAATTTCGGCGAAATTCTAAACGTGAAGTAATCATCATGAGTACACCACCACATTCCCAATACCTTTTCAGTTTCAAGTCCAGTTTTGGAGCTAAATTTGACTTCATCAGAAGATGTGGACTCAAGAGCTTCAATCACTGCCTTCGAGTTGGACATCCAATTGCGAATGTGGAATCCTCCTTGCTGATGGATATACGCTATTTCCTGTGCCAGCTGAACTGCCTCCTGTTCAGAATTCACGCTATCCATTAGGTCGTCCACATAGTGGTTCTCACGAATAGATTTGACGGCACGGGGAAACTCGGCTTCGAAATCTTCTTCGTTCTTATCTTTTATGTACTGCGCGCAGCTAGGTGAACAGGTGGCACCGAAAGTCATTACCATCATGACGTACTCTTCTATCTCGCCGTTGTCTTTGTCGGACCATAAAAAACGTTGATAGTCCTGATCATCTTCGCGAATCCGAATTTGATGGAACATTTCTTGGATATCAGCGCAGATCGCAAATCGCCTTTCTCGGAATTTGTATATGACTGCTGTCAAAGGCGTAAGTAGGTCGGGGCCTTTCAAAAGGACTGAGTTCAAGCATACTCCTTCAACCTTGGCGGCTGCATCCCAAACCATACGTACTTTACCTGGCTTATTTGGGTTCTTAACAGGAAACATTGGAAGATACCATGATTTTGTTCTACCTTTTGAGAGTTCTGAGGGCGAAAGTTTTCGGGCATAACCTTTTGCAATGTAACTTTCCATTTTTTTATGGAGCTCCTTTGAGAGGTCGGTGTCGCGGCGCATGCGGTGCTGAAGACATTGAAGTCGCCTCTTTGCCATCGGAAAGCTATCCGGAAGATTAATTTGATCATATCTCCAAAGCAGTCCAGTCTCGAACCTACCATCCTTACGCTTTGTATATTTTTGCAAGAGCTCCATAGCTCGTTGATCATCTGCACCTCAGATAAGGTTGTATGAATTAGTGGCTCCAAAATCTTCCGTGTTAAGAAATTCTTTGACCATCCCTTCCAACTCGGAGTCATTGCCTCGATTACAGTCGCATTTATGAAAGTTAGTATAGGCAGTGGCGCTGGTCGATCGTTGACGTTGCTCTGAGTGTGGGTTACAGCCATGTACGATCCCTCCCAGGCGTGTGTTAGTAGCAATTGGTTCATCCATTTTACCTTCCCGACATTGAAGCGGGAGCCCCAATCTCCAGTTGTTTAGCCCGATAAGCAGGCGAGGGGAAGCGTTGGTGTACGATTCGATTGGCAGATCCCTGAGATGTCTGTGCTGGCTTCGAAGATAATCGGCGTTGATTGTTTGTTGCATAAGTTGAAGGCGCTTGACAGTATGCACGTTCGATAAAGGGAACCTTTTACAATCTTTTGCTGTGCCAGATATGTGAAGGTTTAACACACGGGAGTCATCCTCGTATCGATGGGTGTTAGCTGTCCACTGTAGGCACAAGGGTTCACATTCACCGTCGACTTTAAGCAGGGTAGCGATCTCCTCATCCATTAAAGTCAATGAGGAGCCGTCGTCAAGAAAGCCATAAGTTTTCACCTCTACGTTTCGACCATATAGGATGACTGGAACTATCCGGAACAACACCGCGTTTGACTTGTCGCAATGTGCATTGTTTGGCTGCGATAGTGGCGGAACTGGATGGTGTACTTCTGGCTGTGAGTTTATGCTGTTCTTATCGCTATTATGAAAAAGTCGGTGGTGCTTGAATACGCAGCCATCCGTACCGCAGATAACTGCCGATTTGCATGTATATCTCCCATGCCTTTTTAAGCACCGACGACAGAGCCTGCGATCTCGTACGGTCATCCACTTGGCTGAATGACTCAGCTGTAGGAACTTCTTGCATTTTTCGATTAAAGGACAACATCCATCGCAAACAAGACACTTCCGCTTGATAGAACTAGATGGTTTAGGTATTGCGTCTTCGAAAACAGACGCCGGTGTTGTTGATGTAGTGTGCGAGTGAAGAAATCCTTTCTCCTTTTTGCTGTTCATCGTTGGTATAGCTGCTCCGGTTTTAGTTGATAGACCTGGGACTATTACGCAGTTTACGGCCTCCGCGAGTTGATACAGCCAGACGCCGAACTCAGAAAGAGTGCAAGAATGGAGTGTCTGCCTGTGTAGAGCCCAGTTTAACCGAATAGAGGGCGGGAGCTTATCAATCAGCTCCTGTAACAGCATGGGGTTGTTTAGGTGGTTTACCAACCCGGATGCCTCTAGGGTTGCACAAAGATTTTGCACTGCGATGGCGAAGTTCACCAACGTCCCCAATTTTTCGACCTTTGGCGATGGAGTGGCCTGGATTTTCTGGATTAGTGAGCTCAAAATTAGCTCCGGTCGTCCGAACATCATGCGTAATGTAGAAATTATTTGTTTTGTGGGACGCATCTGGGGTGAAGCAAAAGGCTTTGAACGGAATTCAAAGCCTTATCTTTGAGAGCCCTTTGAAGCCGGACTAAATTCTCCTCGTTAGAAAATCCACAAAGCTCTGTGGTACGTTCGAAGCTGGAGAGGAACAGCGGCCAGGTTTCAGGATTACCATCGAAATTGGGGAGTTCTTTGAGAAAAGACTGACGCGCGGCGAGATGGCTTCCGGTCAGCGCTGGAGTCGTTAACGTTTGATGGCGTGTTGATTCTGGTTCCCGAACAAAAGTCCTTTCGTCAAACCGTAGATGATGCTGGTTTAACGCTGGTATTCCAGGATCGCCAGGCACTGGACGATGTTGGCTTGATGCAGGTCCAGTGGGGGTGGGGCGCCTTTCCGGAGATGGTTTGCAAAGAGGCTGTTGCTGTAGCGTAGAAAAGTGCGCAACTGGATGTTGCACAGTGGGATCCTGTTGTTTGGCGAGTCGCAGTGGTCTTGAATGCTGCTGTCCCTGGACATACACGTTGGCTCCCGTCGACGCCGTTGTAGCATTCGCCCCCAGTGCTCTGGAGTCCGTCGAGATGGGCTTTGATGTACCATCAACTTTTGTGCACACTGGCGGTGAGTTTCTAGTTTGCTGTATCCACTCCCGAACTTTACAACCTCCCTCCAAAGAGACGCTGCCGTCACAACTCGAACTTTCTTCGGCGTACTCATCGAGAAGTTGATATTTTTTGGTAATGTAGCTTTTGTTAACTTGGTGCTCTTCTTCCAATTTTGCAAGCTCGAGTTCCAATATTTTTGAAGAACGTTTAGAGCATTTGGAGGATGTGGCGACAGTCCGCCTAGCACCAGAACTTGCTGTAGCAATTGGACGTTCCGTGACAATGTGTAGGTCGTCGATGTCTTCGGATATCCCAGAAATTTGCCGCTTTTGCTTAGCAGCTGCAAGCCGGTTTGTGGAATGGTCATGGTCGAAAGATTGGCATAGGGGCACGAACGAATTAGTCTCCTGCGGTTGATTTAGAACTTCGGTGAGTTGCGGTACTTGGGTGGTAGTGTTTTGACGGTGTTGGTTTTCTTGGTTAGTGCTCGGTGAAGCTAGCTGCTGTCCGATAGGTGTAGATTTGTTGTTAGAATCCGCACAAGAACTGCATATGAACTCCTGGTTCTCAATGGTAGCATCAACTCGAGCGCACATAAAGTGGAACCATAAGCCGCATTTGTCACAGGCCACCATATTATCCGCTGAATCGTTTGCATTGCACATTTGGCAATTAGACTCCGTTTGTGTATGCTCTTCCGCCGGCATCGAAGTGATAGCGAGTACAAAATTTTGTAAGATGTTGCGAAATCGCAATCTTGATTATCTACAACGCTTAGGTTTAATTTTGTTAACTTTATTTACAAAGTAAATGTATTAAATAGTTACAAAATTTTGGTTTGTTTTCCTCGTGGCTCCTTCTTCGCTCGCTGTCAGCTTCGAAAAACAAAAAACCCGGAAACCAGCTCGCCTTCAATCCTGTCAGCCGCCGGAGATCAAGATGGCGGCGTAGTGAGTATTTGTCAGCAGTAGTTAGATGTCACTCCCGTCGCTTGGGTTGTGTTCAGTCGCAACACATGTAGTTTAAACATGACGATGCCACCTCTCACAAAACACGACCTGTCTTTAATGCAAGAAAAATTCATGAACTTGAACTGGGCACCAAGGTCGTGTAAATTGTGGCCATCGAATGCCTTTTTGTGGAGCTATGAAGACATCAATATTCAGAAATAAAATTGGATTACCTTATAAAAGTCAATGACCTTGAACAAGACTGAAATAGAGAATGGTTTCAACTTTTAAAAAGAAGAGTTGGAGGCAAGATATGACAACAATCTTTATTGCGGACCTTGAAAATATCATTCAGCCTGGGATCCCGTTTAAAGAACTCGATCCGAAATGGCCACTTCCGTACGACAGCGTATCGGGATCACGCCAACTGAAGTTGCTGCTGGTTTGTTGCCATAAGCCCGTGACTTAAGGAAGACTCAGAGTAAAAAGTTTAAGGGCGCGCATCCTCGGTGGCCATTATACATTACTTTTTCTAGGAATAGTGCTTGGCATGGACGGATTTGGATGGAGAATGTGCTGGAATCTGATATTGCTGTGAATTACTCTCTCCCTAACTGCGGCTCTTGCTTTAGGAAGCCGTTCAACCAAAAATGTGCAAAATTCCGCCAAAATTTGGATCCATTTCCAACTGCTCAAAACACAATCAGCGAATGTACGATGAGCTTGGTGATATTTTGGCTTCAATTCTGGTGTCGATTGGATCTTATACGGATGAATGCTTAAGTCTATTCGTAAAATTCGCCAAGTTAAGGTCGTATAAGTTGTCCTTGGTCCGTGGGAGAGAAACAATAATATTTCTACCTGTATTTCGCGACGCAATAGATCACTCTTTAGGTACGACCAAAATATGGCAATTTCGGAAGTTTCCACTTAAACAATTGCTTCCACTCTTTTATCTCCCTTCATCTCCTTCCATTCCAGAAATTTCATATTTAATTTATTCGCCTTTCTGTACACTCGTCGCCCAGTTAATACCGACGTACCTCCCGTCCTCCCACATGCATTGTTCTCATTAAATATGCATAAAATGGGCCCGTAATGAAGTCCTTGGCAATAAAAAGAAAAATCCTTAAATAAAAACGAACGAATGAGAGAGGCGAAAAAATGCATTATGCACATTCTCGCCCAACGGACACGAAGTCTTTCCGGCAAATACAGGAAAAAAACACACACGCACACAGGCGAGGACACGAGGAAGTTAAGCACATTTAATCTGAAGTGCTCAACAGCTGGACAACGGAAAATGAAAAAAAGGACCTTGAATGAGGAAAGACTGGCCAACTCGACAGAACTGCAGAGAACCAAGAGCGTTTAGTTGAACGATGCTGACAGAAGTGAGTGCCGGAGTAGTTAACTGAATCCAACTATGGCCTACTGGAGTGTGGTTTGTCCTCGTACTTCCATACTACCAGGTCATGAATTGTACCTATGCACCGTGAGCATTTAATAAGCCGCCACACAAAAAAATTACCTCGAAAGGATAAAATTTAATGGAACGAAAAAAACAAGTCGAAGGCCGGCCACAAAGCAAAGGCACGCGATATGGTGCATAGTGTAGAAAGGAAAAAAAGGACATTTTCCCCACAGCGGTACTCGAAGTCCTTTATTTAATTTTTTTTTTCGGCTCTGCTGCTTCGCATTGTTACGAATGCGATGCCTTCTGTAGTGAGAATTGGCTGACAGTCGAGAGCTGTTTCGTCTCCCCAACTGAGTGGTGATGCCTCCATGCTGTATCATAATAGCCTACCACTATTGTTCTAGCCAATTGCCAAACCACCACTGCGTGTAACTCAACGGGACACTTGTAAAATGGAAAAAAATAAAACAAAAAAATCTGTTACTGCGATGCCAGTTGGTGGTGGTAGTTGAGCAGTTGATGCTCCTTCACCGCTTGTAATGGCATGTTAAACAGGGTGGTCAGACATCCGACCAGCAGACCAGTAGACCGGTAGACCATCAGACAGTACGCAGACAGTTGTTGATGACGGGTAGACACAATTTTTGTTTTTTTTTTTTTTGGTTTTATATCCTGCGGTTGCACTTGTTGTTAATGTTTGTGGCGCGTGTTTAGTCTGCGTTTATGGCAATGGTGATGGGAGTGATCCAAGTCATGTTACATCTGATGACAGGGAGATTTCACTAGTGGCTTAATTCGTATGAAGTCAGACGGACATTTCTTTTTTGGGGTTGTTTACAGGGATAAGGTTGAAGTGCTATTGTCTGAATCAAAAAAATGTTGAAAAACAATTTTACATTTTAAGCTCATTTTAAATTTTCGATTTGTCCGTCTCTAGTTGGTCGACAGACGAGGTATGTCATATGAACGTCGAAACTTTTTCCATTCTTAAAGAAAGATCCTCTTAAGCGTATCAACACTTTGATATGTTTCTTCATTCCGCATGATACTCCACAACGAAATGCCAAATGGATTTGCATCTGATGATTATTTAGGCCGACTTCTGTCGACGAAAGGTAGCAGGAGACATTGTTTTTTCACTACTCTTGGTTGTGCTTTGGCTGCCGTCACAGCAGACCAAACCATGACAAACGGTGGCGCTTGACTTTTTGTGCTCATTGACGATTCAAATTTTCGTATGACCTTTCCATTGAAAAGATACATTCATGTTATGTATTTGTTCATCAATTGCTCGATTGTGAAAATGTTCTCATCATTAAATACAATACTCTGCAACTAGTCACGTTTATGCCGTCGTAACAGCTTCTTTGCTCTATCATACCTTACTCTTTTGAGAATCGGTAAGACGTTGTTCTTTTAGTCTTCTACCTTGCAAAACTGAGGCAGAGAAGTATTATACAAAAGTCTTGTGCAAACTTGCACGAAGTGAATGTGAATTATAAACATGTATTATAAAATATCTCGTATTATTATTATATATCCCATTAAATACATGAACCGTAGTGACGAATAAGCTCAATTCACCAATCGCCTATTTTTGGGATATGATACATTATAATTCACATTCACTTCACGTAAGTTTTTACATATATTATATACGCACGGATAGAAGGACAAACGGACATACGAACAGACAGAAAAGCCTTACATTTGCAAAATTCAAGGTAGAAGAACTGGAATTGTGCTCCTGGCGAGCTGATAGCTTTACTTTGAGCTCATCTTTAAATATTCGTTGCATGATTGTTTTTATTACCTTGAACCCAGCAGGCACGTACCTGTAACTTTGTCGAAATTTTTGTTCAATGTCAGCCTTCCCATTCCTTCCCTGTGCTGGCTCTAACGATAGTCACTTGTGACTCTTCACTTAAATATAGACCTTTTGTTGAAAATTATTTGCTTACATTGATTGAGTAGTATGTATGTAGTAGTAGAAAATTATCGATTTCAATCAAAGGAAAGAGAAAGGCATGTAACGTGATTCAGTCTAATTTTGAACGTGAAACGAAAAGGACTCCTTCCGTCAGAGAATCAATTAGTTTGTACGAAATAAATAACAAATAAAAATACATTTTTCAAATCTGGTGCCGAAACCCGGGATTTTGTGTATCACGTCCATACGCGTAAGATGGAACTCGCTAGTCGCGCGTCATATAGAGGTCAAGTGACCAAACTAGTAAATGCGGTTACAGATTATTTAAATTCCGAAAGCTCAAGTTTATCCGACAACTGTGACATGATAATCTTCGAAGAGCTAATACGGAAGTAATAGACATAATAAAAGGCGAGGACTTGGTAAAGGAAGCCGAGGCAGTGGTCGAATACGAAGACAAGGCGATCGGCGCGATTACTCGCCTTAAGTGCCGTTTATCAAAAATACGAAAGCAGAAGCCGATAACCACCGATAACGTAGTCCACAATCCAGCAGAAGTAACGTTGCCATCAGCAACAACTACGAGCATAGTTCACCTGAAAAAATTGCAGCCCAGAACGTTTGCAGGTGATTTCAAGAAGTGGGTTCCTTTTTGGGAACAATTCCGGGTTTTGGTTCATGAGATTCGGCTCCATCCACTATTGACAAATTTAATTATTTAGAGACGGCGTTGACAGGCCGAGCGGCTGAAATTTTAGCGGGACTTACACCATCCGAGTCCAATTATAATACGGCAATTTCCCTTTTGAAAGAAGAGTACGGAGACAGGGACAAGTTAGTAGATCATACCATGCAACGATTATTAGCGAAGAAACCCGTCTCGTCAAAAACAGACACGCTTGCGTTGCGACAGCTATATACACCTGTTTTAGCTCCGACTCGCCCCCTCTCCGCTTTAGGAATACCCTCGTTAACATACTACATCATGTTAACCCTCACGTGGACAGTATCTACCCGGGTAGATATTTGAATTTTCATCTTTAAATATCTCTTTGGTTTTTTATTAGATTTTAATGCAGCTTCGAATCAGTGACTAAATTTTTGTTTTATTGCTAATAATCATGAAAAAGTTACTGCGAGATTGTCGTTTCTTACTATTTTTTTAATTTTGTCTGTTTTTTGTCGTACATGGACAGTATCTACCCAGGTAGATATTCGTTGACGTTGCATGAAAACTATTTGGTTTCGATACGAAAATAAAAACGTGCACCAAATAGAGCTACAAAGTATACAAACCCATGCACATACATATATTCGCAGCAAAATAATCAAATACTAAATCACGGTTTTTTGCTCAATTACTCATAGAAATAAACAATAAAAAAATAAACAATCAAAAAACAAATACCTGGCGAAGTAGGAACCCGTAGCAAAATAAAGACACCCACAAATTTACTCACAATAATATAATACTTTTATTTACTCATATAACATTTTTCACACTTTGTCTGAGTATGACTATGTTCAGCACATACAGGTTTTTTGCACCTAACACAGGCTTGACGGGTAGCACGTTTTTTTTCAGCTGGTAGCACATATAAAATCCACCCTTTTGACGTAAACGACCGCTAGAGTCCCGATCTTCTGGGTCGTTAGGAATGAAATGTTCATCTGCAGGCTCGTTTGCATTTATTGAGTGACCCAACAAACATTCCATGGCGTTTGTTATTGTAAAAATGTCTGTCACTCTGTGATTCTGAGCTCGACACCCGATGTGTGGGATAGACAAATTCTCTCCCAATGTTTCAAGAAATTTACGTCTTTGGCTACTCTTTACATCGACCGTACTTTGAAAATTGTTTTTTGAAAAAATTATATAAGCTGTAAGCCCTGAAAGTCCAGCAAATTATAAAATATAGCCTGGGGCCATCTATTAGTTTTTCTTTTCGTGGTACATTGGCTCAACATTTTATCCATGACATCAACTCCCCCTTTAGTCTGATTGCAGTAGTGTATAATCTCTGGTTTCTGTTTAGGCCCGGAAACAGACTTATCACGATGAAAAGTGGAGAGCAAAAAAACGGCTTTGTCTTTCTTGGGTACATAGGAGCACAACACAGAATTTTGACTGAACCCGAACTCAGAAGACAAAGGAACCCGGTTCTTCGACGGCTTGAACTCAAGAGGTAAGCAGCGTTTTTTTTTTTTATAGTTCCAACAATCGACAATTTCCAAGCAACTAATTCGCTTGCTAATGGGAGGGTTGTGAAAAAATTGTTCATAGTCACGTTTCGTCCAGTATTTTTGTATGGAACTACCAGTTGCTTTACTATTCGCTCACCTTGGTTTACATCTCTGGTGCCACCAATCTTCTCAGTGTAAATTTGCCCATTTAGCGAGTATGCTGGTGCGGAATCACAAGCCCACCAGAATTTGATTCTGTACTTGGCCGGCTTCGAAGGCATATATTGGGTAAACCTCGTGTGACCTCTATAGCGAAACAAATGCTCATCCACTGTGATCGATTCGTATGGTCTGAAGTTGTGCTTTAAATTTGCATTAATCATATTAAAAATATCACTTATGGCAGCAGCTTTGTCAGTGGCCATTCGAACAGCTCTTCCACTGCTTCATAGTTAGATCGGTGACAGCCCATGACAAACAAAATACCCAGATAGGCGGAAAATTCCTGTTCGTGAATAGGTTTCCATTCTAAAGGAGTTTTCTCAGGGTGCTGTTCATTCCATTTATTAAAATCACTAACAGCCCTTTTGTTGGTGTGACGGCAAATTATATCCTGAATAGAAGGACTAATTATACAGAAGAAAGTGTCCACATCTGCAAGACCTTTAGTAACTGGATTCGGGCCCACAAATAGCGTGTCCCAGAAAATATTACGCGCCCCTTAACGTTGCAAATTTGGTGGAATTTTATACCACCATGTACCATCCTTACCAGTCCAAAAACTACTTCCTGCTTCCGTGATGCCTGATCCTTCGCTCTCAGCGATGACGTTCTCGCACAATAACCCATCTACCCATACATTGTCATCTTGACCATCAGAATTAGAATCAGAATCGCAATTTTATTTAGCTCTACTTCTATCTGTTGATATCTGTCTGGAGCACTTGCTTCTACAGGCAAAAAGTTGTCCTTAGGGTCAGCATCTGTGTCACCTTCGTCTAATTCTGGTTCTGAATCGGAAGCAATTTCTTCAAGAAGTCGCTCAAAATATGTTTTCTGATTGTCATAACACAGCCTATTGAAAGAATCGTTACTACGATTTTATAAACCATGCTAGCATTTTTTTACCTAGAAACAGCTGCTGCTGAAAGGTATTCAAAATCACTTTCAATGTTATGCATTTGCACAAAAAGTACGTGCTTTAGCAATCAACTACTCACTGAAAAAAATACTTCCAAATGAACCTATTCCACATACAACTGTTATGTCAAATAAAACACACGATTATGTCTTGTTACAAATGAGTAAAAAAAGTTTGCATTGAGAAAATAACGGCTATCTGGAGAGATAATAAAGCAAGAAGCCAAGGAGCCAATGAGTGAAAAACCTAACTCCGAAAGGCAAAAGAGGTCGACAGATGCACTCAAAACAAAACAAAAGAGCGAAAAAAAAACTTAACTTGAAAGAAAAACCGTTATCTGGAAAATAGGCACAAGTAGACGTAACAAAATAAAGAGAATGAGTGCAAAAGGCTAATACTGAAAGAAAAACTGTAACCTGCTGAAAAAAAACTCATAGAGAATGCGTACGATTTTTTGTATCTACCCTGGTGATACTGTCCATGTGGGTACATTTAAATTTCCGTTCACGTGAAGGTTAAAGGGTAGTCTTCTGCGTTACTTGCCGAACGAACTCCGCGTTGATTTTCACCGATACTATCATCTCGCTCAGACAATACCGAGGATGCCGCAAGCGTTGCTTCTGTTTCAGACCCCTCATTAATTTTACCAGGACAAGAACAGGTAAGCTGGTTGTTAAAGTTTTTAAAGCGAGAGGTTGAATCGCAAGAAAAGGCTAGTGAAGCGAAATCACCCTCTGTCCGGCAACACATCGGAACGAAACACACTCCTATCAAAACTGCGCTTGGGTTATTTGCAGCCGAAAAGGAGAAAGGAGAGGAAGCATGTACATATAGTCTGCAAACAAACAAATCACAAATCCACGGAATGTTGCGACGGGAAAACGCTAATCGAAAAAAAAACAATTGTTGAAAACAGAAAGGAGATGCTACAGGTGTTGCAGAAAGGGACATATGTACTCGTAATTCGAAGCATTGCCGAGTCAAGGGTATTGTATGCAGAATATGTCGTGGTCGTCATGCAACAAGCTTGTGCGATCCATCATACTTTACGACAAAAGGAGATTTTTTTTTTTTTTTTGTTGGAGGCTTCTACTATCTGCTGGAGCAGTCAGACACAAGTACTGGTCCATTGTACTACCAGACAGACACCTTGCCTTTATTGTATTTTCCCCGTTGTCCGAAAAAAAGTGAGGAGGGGCTTCAGTGATGTTGAGCTAAGAGATTCGGCACCCTAAGGGTCTGCCACCGTGCACGAGCGAAGGCGGGACAGTCGCAGAGAAAGTGTTCCGCTGTGTCGTCCTCCTCGCAACAAGCAGCACAGGTAGGCGTCTCACTGATGCCAAGCACGTAAAGATGCCTGGCAAAAGTGTAATGGCCCGTAATGACGCCCGTTAGCCTTCTGCAGTCATTTCTTCTTAAGGATAAGAAGAATGTTGCGGACTTTTTACAGACGTCAGGGCGTACGCGCTTAGTCATCCTGCATCCTGGATATTCCTTCCATCTGCGACTGTGTACGTTAAAGACCCTGTCATTGATGTCGGATTTAACCGTTGAAGCTGGTAGACCTAAGGCGGGTTCAGGCCCTGAGAAACTCTCCTCTGAGCCTTTTCTAGCGAGTTCATCGGAGATCTCGTTTCCTAGGATTCCAGAGTGACCTGGAACCCATACAAGCCTAAGTGAATTAAGTCTTCCGACTTTGTTCAAAAAGGTCTTGAGTTCATGCACTAGTTTGGAGTTGGACAGAGGATTGGATACAGCTTTGAGTGCAGCTTGGCTGTCACTTCAGACACATATGCTCTTTCCCCTCCATCTGTGTTTCACAACATAGTGCATGGCCATTAGGATTGCGTAAATCTCCGCCTGGAAGACAGACGCATATTTTCCTAACGAGAAGTGCAGTCGAATGTTTTCGCGCTCGAAGAAAACTCCGGCGCCGGATATCTGATCAGTCCTGGAGCCATCTGTGAAGATGCGAAGATATTCTATTCCAGGTTCAGTGTCTGGCCAAAGCCAGTCCTGACGCCAAGGAAATGTGACTGTGTAGTTACAGCGCAGTAGGATGGCAGGTGTCATTGCGTCAGAGGGCATATCCATGAGACAGTGATCGTAGGATATTTCTCTCTCAAGTACACTTTCACTCCACTGCGAGTTGTACCAAAGACCATTCCTCTTTAGGCGAGAAATAGTTTTCAGTGCACACCCTCTGATATATATGTCAAGGGGTGGAAGGTTCATCATAGCATCCAAAGCAGCTCCAGGTGTGCTGGGGAAAGCCCCCGTGCAACTGAGGCAGACCGCTCTTTGGAGTTTGGTGAGTGAAGCCACAACATGTTTTCGTGTCAGCCTGCTCCACCAAACAACCGATGCATATGAAATTATCGGTCTTACCATTGCCGTGTAGATCCAAAGGACCTTTTTCGGCGATAAGCCCCATGTTTTGCCAAAGGCACCTTTGCATTGCCAGAAAGCTGACAGCGCTTTGGTGGTTTTGGACTCAACATGTTTTGACCAGAGAAGTTTGTTGTCTAGAATGACTCCCAGATACTTAGCTTCCTTGGATATAGGGATGGGAATGCCTTTTAGCACCAGCTGAGCAATGCCAGTTGTTTTCCTCCTTCTCGTGAAGAGAACGACATCGGTCTTAAGAGGATTAACCGACAGCCCATTTCTCGTGCACCAGTCATCGATCACGTTTAGCGCCGCCTGCGCTTTGAGACAGACATTCGCTAAACATGAGCCGACAGAGAGAACAGCAACATCATCCGCATAGGCCTGGGCATAGATTCCAGAGGCATTGAGAGCATCTAGCAGAGAGTCGACCACCATGCACCATAACAGCGGAGACAAGACACCACCTTACGGGCAGCTCCTGTTTACTCCAGACTTGACACATTGTTCGGGGCCTGCATCAGCGATCAATGTCCTGTGCACGAGCATTGCTTTGATCCACAAAACCAGTGCTTCATCTACGCCATGCCGTCTAGCAGCGTTACACATGCTGTCGAAGGTGGCGTTATCAAAAGCTCCCTAAATGTCGACGAAAATGCATAGTACGTACTCTTTTCTTTCGAGAGCGCATTCAATTCTCCCAACTAGGTTTTGAAGCGCAGTCTCGCAGGATTTTCCGCGCTGATAAGCATGTTGCATGTCCGACAGAGGATGCATTCGAAGGGCAACTTTGCGCACGTGCAACTCTACTAGTCTTTCCATGCTTTTCAGCAGGAATGATGTTAGACTTATTGGTCTGAAACTCTTGGCTAGTGAGTAATCCTCTTTCCCTATTTTGGGAATAAAGACCACTTTCACCGCGCGCAAAGGGATAGGTATGTAGGCAAGTGCCAGGCTAGCAGTGAAAATTCTTTTCAGTGTAGGAAGCAGCTGTCTTATACCTTTTTGCAGCATAACGGGGTATATCCCATCAGTGCCCGGCGACTTAAAGCCATCGAAGGATGCCACAGCAAATTCAATGGCCTCAGTAGTTACCACGCGTGATGCAACATACCAGCTACGTCGAGTTGTTTTCATCGCTACAGCCGCAGTATCCAATGAGGGAGTGTGCAACGAGCTGATAACAGTCTGATTTCCCGGAAAATGGGTCTGAAACAGTAAACTAAGAGTTTCTGCTTTAGACTCGGTAAAGGTACCATCAGACTTTCTGAGTACCTCCAGCCTTGTCGATTTTCCTCGTTTGAGGACTTTAACCAACTTGCTGGTCGCGCTCAGGGATTTGATCTCTTCGCAGAAGGACTTATAGGAATCATTCTTCGATTTACGAATAAGCTTCTTATATTCCTTCTGCTTCGATCGATATTTATTCCAGTCATCTTCCGAGTTCGATTTAAGCGATCTGTTCAGAAGACTTCTGGCTTCCCTACGAAGCCGTTGGAGCTCAGCATTCCACCACGAACCGGCTTCCTGTTGGGAGGTTTTTTGACAGTACATGCGAGTTCAAAACATTTGGTGATGGCGCTGTTCAGGTTATGAACTGCATCCTCCACCGATTGATTAGTTTTGAGTTTAGGCGAGGCTTGAGTGGATTTCTCAAGCTCCTCCCTAAATCGCACCCAGTCTGTTTTTCTCGGATTCCGCTTGGGCTGCGAGGGGGAGATCCCGCACTTCAATTGGAATTCGACGTATCTATGGTCTGACAGCGTAACATCTGGTGAGACTCTCCAGTTAGTGATGGCCTTCGCATGCCTGTTAGATAAGGTTAGGTCAATCACTTCCTGTCGTCTCGCCGTCACAAAGGTTGGTAGAGAGCCAACATTGTTGATGAAAAGGTCAGACGAAAGAATGAAGTTTAAAAAATGGTCTCCTCTCCGGTTGCATTTGCTGCTGCCCCAAAATATGTTTTGAGCGTTAGCATCGCAACAGATGATGAGTCCAATCCTTCTGGCTTCACAGTACTCTACGAGTTCGGAAACCGCCTTAGGTGGCGGGGGTAGTACCGAGTCGTACGGGAAGTAAGCAGACGCCACGACGAAGTGTTCAATTTCTCCGTGCGCCTTGTAGCTCACTTTCGCAGCTACCAGATCTTGACCACAGAATTGACCAAGTTTGGTTGCCGATAGCGTATTCGATATGATGAGGCAGACCCTGGGCCTTTCGGATCGCTCATCATAAAGGATTGTAGCATCACGTATGCCACCAAGACCACACAGGCGTTTGTTCCACACCCATGGTTCTTGAATGGATACAAAAGGAGATAGTGGGTCAAAGGAACACAAATCATCAAATGTGCCAACATCGACAGCCCAGTTATATACAGCAGAAACAGCTCAGGTTAGTGAGCTTATGTTAGCGGTGAACGTTCTGCCCCCTGGTGTATATACGCATGGTATTGGAAGGCGGTAGTCAATTGTCCTTTATTAAAACATCTGTAGCAAGAAAACTAAATCTCCCAATTGTAGGAAAACATGATTTAAACATTCTTCCTTTCGGCAGTTGCACTCCTAAGCCAACAAATAGATATAACGAGGTGCGAGTAGAGCTTCGTGGTCAATACAGCAATAAGGCAATTATTTTGGAGGCGGTAGAAGTGCCCGAAATTTGTTTCGACGTATTGACGGTTCCAGATAAGGTGACAAAAGAACTAAGCGGACTACGTTTAGCAGATACTCGAATAGATGGACAACACATTGAAGAAGGGATTAGCATTCTTATTGGTGCTTATTGGTGCTCTTATTAGAAGTTCGTGGCGGATGAACATAAACGGTTAACGGATTGTTTGATGGCAATAAATACGGTACTGGGATGGACTTTGCAAGGTCTGGTAAACCAAAGGGGTAAACACTCCCCCTCTTCTTCTCTCTCTCTTCAGTATCAAATGAAGGTCGTACTACATGCCACACCATCCGGTATATCGATCAGACAAGGAAACGACGAAACTACGAACAGTTTTTAATGCTTCGGCACATGCCCCCAATTACCAATCATTAAATGATCCCTTTGAAGGCGGTACGAATCTTTTACCCGATCTCTTAACGATACTGCTCAAATTTCGAATAGGCCGCATAGGTGTGATTGCAGATATCGAAAAAGCATTTTTGCAAATTTTACTTCAAGAATCTGATCAAGACAGTCACAGGTTCTATGGATTTTCGGAAGAAATAAATCCTGATAGGTCACTTCCGGCCTTGCAAACGATCAGGCCAAAAGGGTGTACCAGGAAGCTCGCCGTATATTTTCCAGAAGAAGGAAGGATTGCCCCGTTAAAATTAAATCAACAGGATGACCTTACTATACCCAAATTAGAGCTGACAGCAGAATTAATAGCAGCGCGTTTGGTGGCATTCCTACAAAACAACTTGCCGATTAAGTTTTCCGATGTATTCATATGGACAGACTCACAAATAGCTCTGCAGTGGATCACGGGAACACATCACGCTGGACTTCCTGGCACCATTGTCCTGGAACAGAAAACCCAGCCGACACCCTAACGCGAGGAATAAAAGCAGCTGTATTTCAACACTTACCTGTTTGGTTTGAAGGGCCACCCTGGCTTCGAATGGAATCTGGAAGATGGCCAAATTTGAAGATAAATAACACCAGTTCTATTTGCGTTCTAAACCTTACCGCTAAACGAGAAGATGATTTGATAATTGAGAGCGAGCTTAGGTCAAACGGTATTCCAGAATTAAAAGCTGAAAAATTTGCCTCATGGACAAAGCTGCTACGATTACGGCTTATGTTCTAAGAGCTGTTAAGGCATTTAAATCCCGAAGTTGCCTTTCTTAACAGCTTGAAGCACAAGATATGAATCTAACCGAAACCTATTGGATTCATATGGTACAGTTGCGGCATTTTAGCAACGAGACGGTAGTTCTGCGACAAAACAAAGGTATAGCCTCTACTTCTAAATTAAATATTCTATCTCCCATTTCAGATGCTGATGGTCTCTTGCGTGTTGGTGGTCGTCTTCAACATCTGACCTTAAGTCTAAATGAAGTCCATCCAATTATACTGCCGAAGTCATCGTATGTCACAAAGTTAATAGTTCGTGACGCCCATGAAAAAACCTTTCATAGTGGAGCTTCAGCTGTTTTAACGAGATTGCGTACGAAATATTGGATAATACGAGGACGTCAGCTGGTGAAATCTGTAATCAATGATTGCTTTATCTGTAAGTCTCTCCGAGGTAAACCAGCTCGCCAACCATTACCCAAGGATCGAGTACTTCAAGCAAGGCCATTCGAAGTGACAGGCATCGATTTTGCTGGACTCCTGTTTGTGGTAAATTATAGAGGGGAACGTCAGCAGGCATATACATATATTACTGTTCACTTGCGCCGCGATTCGCGCTGTGCACTTGTTCTAAAGATCTAACCACCGATTCTTGTCTTCAAGCACTTCGACGTTTAATCGCTAGAAGAGGTGCTCCGAGAATAATCTATACAGACAACGCCACCACCTTCAAGAGAGCGTCTTTGGAGTTAAAGCAGTTGACCAAGTTAAAACAAGATGTCCGTTTTGTGAGTTTCCTAGGAAATGCATGTATCCATTGGAAATTTATCGTCGAACGCGCTCCATGGTGGGGCGGATTTTGGGACCGGTTAGTGGGCGTTGTAAAATCAGCCCTCAGAGCAGCTATTATGAAAGCTGTGCTGAACATTGATCAACTACACACTTTAATCACCGAGGTCGAAGCAGTCGTCAATTCTCGACCACTAACGTACGTTGTTGGAGATGATCCTTTAGACCTGACGCCGTTGACCCCGCTGGATTTTTTGAATGGAGGTGTAAAAAATAACGCTGGGGGAGAAATAAATTGCGAAACACCTTGGAAAGACTTGCGCATTCACTGGAAGCAGCGTTTACGTTATTTTGGGGCAGTTAAAAGGAGGCGGTATCTGAAGAATATCTGCTTCAACTCAATTCATTACATCATGGCAAGAATGTTTTAAGTTCGAATTTGCGTGTTGGGGATGTAGTATTGCTTGAAGACACTTCATTACCTCGAACACTTTGGCGAATGGCAGTCATCGAGAATCTTTATCCTGGAAGAGACAATGAGATACGCCCATGTGAAGTACGACTAGCTAATGGGACTCATTTGAGAAGACCAGTGCAGCTTTTGTATCCCCTGGAATTGCGGGGTTAATCCACTCATATTGAGTTGTTTATTCTACTTACATTTAAGAAATTAATTTTTTTTCAAATTTGTCCATAACTTTATTAATTATCTAACATTCTAAGGTAAAAAAAAACAAAAAGATATTTCGTATTTTTGGGTTCATTGAAATTAACATTATATTTAAAGTAAATTTATACTTTATTCGCTGGCGGGAGGATGTCGAAAATTATTTGCTTACATTGATTGAGTAGTATGTATGTACTATGTAGTAGTAGAAAACGATCGATTTCAATAGAAGGAAAGAGAAAGACATGTAACGCGATTCAGTCTAATTTTGAACGAGAAACGAAAAGGCTTCCTCCATCAGAGAATCAATTAGTTTGTGCGAAATAAATAACGAATAAAAATACATTTTTCAAACCTTTTTAACTCGTCAGGATGTGAAGGATGACAATGGAGAATTGACGTTGTCCCATTAGGGTCGGTAATGAGCTAACCGAGATATTCGAGGCTGAAAAAAATTTAGAGCCACTTATTGACGTACTACTTTTTTAACGTCATCCTTGAAAAGTTCATCACTGACTAATATACCTAAAAAGCGCGATTATTTCAAGCTTGCATGTTTACTTGAATTGATTTGATAAACACAGCGAGACGTTAATGAAGCGTTTGAGAGCATTGAGAGCAACAATTGGCTTGGGGCATATTACAAAAAAATGTAAATGCTTTGATCAAATATAGACACTCAAACCCGACTTCTTAGACAAAATGGCATTTGTGGCAGATATAATTTTGATGTAGTAATTATCAAGTAGTCACGATTACGACACCAGCGCTGAGATCGGAGGCAGAATAACTCTTGCCAACCGCTGCTTCTTTGGGCTTAAGAGCCCTTCTGTTGAAAAACCAAAATAACCCTTTACATAAACTCCTCTTTGTCCTCCTTAATGATTTAGAGGCTTGAGGAAAACCTTGGGCGATTCAGAAAAAAGTCTACGTGAAATCTTGGGCCCCTTAACGGAAAGTAGATGACAAGATACAATCGAAAACTATACGGCGATACGGGTTTAGTCAGGTGTCTATGGTTTCGACAATCTAAAATGGCTGGATCACAAAGACTGAAAGAACAACAAAGTTTCGACAGGAAAAGTTTTCGATTTCAATCAAGAGGAATAACCGCATCTGAGGTGGCAAATAGGTGAAAAGGGACTCTACCCACCGCTCTGTCCGTTTCACTGCTGGGCCTTACTTTGAATGTTATACGAGTATACTGATGTGATCAAGGGCAAGGTTTCTTTCCGATTTACATATTACGAGCTTATCGACGTCATTTACAAATTTCTTGATATGAATTCAATGGGGATTTGATGATTTTTACAAGACCTGATTTTATTGTTGAAAATGTTGCAGAAGCAACTAGGTTTTTTTGACAAAAATGTTTCCCATTGGCACCATCAGTTCCAAGAAGGCAGAGAAATTGTTGGAAAAATGTTGTTTCCAATCTGCATTATTTAATGTGAATTTATAAGAGATGACAGAGATTTGAGACTGTTTTTTTGTTTTTTTAGTGATGGTGTCCATCTTAGAATTCCTCTAGCTTACGTTCTACGATGTCCACATCAATTTGAAACTCTTCTGAAAACAGTATCACTTTCAAGCCTTTTAGATCTAGTGTTCCTTTTGTAGTCTGCTTCCTGAGAAGTTTCTCGTACGTACATATATATGTAATGCCTTAGAAGCTATGGAGCAAAACAGTTACATGTTTATCCATGAAAGTATTATCCATCGCTATTTAAAGCTTTTGCTTGTCTTTCTGGCTGCATACGCAGGTAGCTGACTTTATTGTTGATTATCTAGATGATAGTCCTGCGGTATCAAATTATTATTTGTCGGTGTTAGCTTTAAATGACTTGACAGATTTCATCAATGTGCCTACTAGGCCTGCATCAGGTACTTATTTAGACCATATATGTCTAAACCATTTGGAGCTTGACCTTTGGAGCTTGAGCATTGTGTTTTTGATTTTCTGATTACTGACTGTAGTATATTGCATTGTTTTAACAGCATGAATAATCATGCTCTGTGGTATGCAAATACATATGTAAGTATTGTACAACAGGTGTGGGTCACGCCACCACACAGTTTGCACTCAAGCTTCTCTTTACTCTCATATCGAAAGATATTGTCTCGAGTGCATGCACAACTTGGAATGAGCAGTTCCGATTGAACCACCGTCGGGAGTGCGTGGGTGAATCAGTACGACATTACATTGGCGACGAGGATAAAAACAGTGAATAGAGAAGTAAATAAACTGGTGAGTACCAAGGAAAATCCATTAAATTGGGTTAGTTATTATAACTGTTTAAGTAAATGCACAGATCGTATGGCCTTAAATGGTTTTACTTTTCATTAAATTGAAAGAAAATAGAAAACTTCATATGGAGTTTGTAGAGCATTTTTATAAATTTAAATGTGTCTTATTTCATTTAATTGAAAACAAAATGCAAATGTTTTGAGTAATGTAGTTTTTCATTCAATTGAAAGATAAAAGTAAACTTCAAATGAAGTTAAAAAAAAAAAAGGAAGAAAAGGGGTTTTCATTTAATTGGAATAGGAGAAAATATACATAATAGAACAGCAATATTTTAAACGGTGTAATATTAGATGTTTTGCATGCATAGCCATTTAGTAAGCTTAAAACAGTTCACGTTTGTTTACATTTCTTGCTGCAGAAATGGAAAAAAGCCTGCAAGCGTTGGAGGGTTTCGTTGCGGAGGGGGAAACTTCTTCAGTGGCCTCAAGATGGGAGAAGTGGAAGAGAGCATTAAATATTTATCTGGAAGCTGCTGGTATTGAGTCTCTCACAAAGAAGAGAGCGGTGTTATTACATTTTGGTGGACTGAGCCTTCAAGAAATTTTTATAGTTTGCCGGGTGCAAGCGCCCAGTCGACTGAAGAAAATAATGTCTTTGAATTAGCTATTAAAAAATTGGATGAATATTTCCTTCCAAAGCAAAGTAAAGTTTTTGAGAGGCATATCTTTAGGCTAATGAAACAAGAAGTGGAAGAAAAATTTGAAAAGTTTCTAATGAGGTTAAGAAATCAGGCGGAAAAGTGTAGTTTTTACAATATTGATGACCATTTGATTGACCAGATAGCAGAAAAAGGTAGTTCAGAGGAGCTGAGGAAAAAGATTTTAACTATGGGGGATGAGATAACATTAGATATTATAATAAAAGAAGCTAATACGCAGGAGTTAGTAAAGCAGCAGCTCGAGAATTACGGAGATAAATCTATAGGTCAAGATATTAATATAATTAGAAATAAGCCGGGATTGAACAGTTTTCGACCTAAAGAGGAAAAAGAGACATCATGTAAACGCTGTGGTAGTAGAAAACATTCCGCACAGGATGCACAGTGTCCAGCCCGGGATAAAAAGTGCTTCGGTTGTGGATTTTTGGGGCATTTTCGTCAATATTGTAAGACAAAATCGTCACAAAAAAGAAAATTCCATGGTTCAGACCGCACTTGGGACAAAAGAAAAAAGGCAAAGAAGGATATGGAAGAAGTAGATTTTATTGAGAAAGAAGAAGTAGACTACGTATTTCACATTGACAATGAGACAACTGTGGAATGTACTGTTGGGGGGATAAAAATCAGCATGATTATTGACTCAGGTTGTAAACAAAATCTGTTAACGGATGCAACATGGAAATATCTTAAAAATCATAAAGTAAAGGCATTAAATCAAATAAAAAATACAGAAAAGACGTTCCTAGCTTACGGTAGTTCCACACCTTTGGATGTGATGGGGAGTTTTGATGCAGAGATATTGATCGGAAAAGAAGTGGAACAAGCTACATTCTATGTTATCGCGGGTGGGACAAACAATTTATTAGGGATTAAAACAGCAAAAGCTCTCAAGGTCCTCAGAATTGGAACTGATATAAATGAGGTGAGAAGTTCTCAATTTCCCAAATTTAAGAATGTGCTTGTAGAGATACCAATAGATGAATCCATAAAACCCGTTTTCCAACCGTACAGAAGAATTCCAATACCCTTGGAAGCTAAGGTTGAACAAAAACTAGAAGAACTCTTAGATGGTGATATCATAGAGGAGGTTAAAAAGCCTTCAAGGTGGGTTTCTCCTATTGTTCCGATTCTCAAAGAGAACGGAGAAGTTAGAATCTGTGTGGATATGAGACGGGCAAATGCAGCCATTTTGCGAGAGAACCATCCGTTACCTACTATGGATCAACTTTTGCAAAGAATCGCAAATGCGAAATGGTTCAGCAAACTTGACGTAAAAAACGCTTTTCACCAAATCGAAATTCATCCAGAATCACGCTACATAACAACGTTTATTACTAGTAAGGGATTGTTTCAGTATAAACGGTTAATGTTTGGCATTACTTGTGCTCCAGAACTATTCCAAAAAATAATGGAAAGAATTCTTTTAGGATGTGAAGGGGCAATAAATTTTATTGACGATGTGTTAATATTTGGGGGCTCCAAACATGAGCATAACAAACGTCTACACATCGTTCTTCAAACCCTTAAAGAAAACAATGTACTTTTAAATAACGACAAATGTCTCATTGGAGTTTGTAAGATACAGTTTTTAGGACATGAGTTAAGTTCTGAAGGGATAAAGCCTTTGGAAAAGTATCTTGAAAGCATAAAGTTGTTTAGGGTCCCAAAAACAATAGAAGAGCTGCAAAGTTTTTTAGGTTTAATTAATTTTATTGGCAAATGGATACCTCGCCTAGCCACTATAACAGAACCATTAAAACAACTCTTGAGGAAAAAACTGACAAAAAATAGTAAACTTAGTGAACATTGGGGTCTTGAAGAAAATTATGCTTTCAATGAGTTAAAAAACATCCTTGAAAATATTAAATCGTTGGGATATTATAACGTCGGAGATAAAACGCAAGTTATTTCGGATGCAAGTCCAGTTGGACTTGGTGCAATTTTATTGCAAATCAATTCAAAAGGACCAAGAATTATTGCATACGGCAACAAAACGCTCACAGAATGTGAGCGTAGGTATAGTCAGACAGAGAAAGAAGCTTTGGCATTGGTCTGGGCTGTAGAGCACTTCAACATTTTCCTTTTCGGAAAACAGTTCGATTTGATAACGGACCATAAACCATTGGAGATCATTTTTGGAGCAAAGTCGAAGCCTTGTGCTCGCATAGAAAGATGGGTTCTTCGGCTTCAATCGTATCGGTATAATGTTATTTACAGGCCGGGAAAGTCAAACATTGCCGACCCACTTTCACGTTTATGCGAATATTCCACAAAACCACCACTAGCTAAAGACAATCATATACAACAGATTGTTGAAAATTCAAGACCAAAAGCTGTACCAATTCAAGATATAAAAGAATATTCAGCAACCGATCTGGAAATATTAAATGTAAAAAATGGAATTTACAAAAATGTCTGGAATGAATCGGTTAAAATTTTCAAAATTTTTGAGTTCGAACTGTGTTTCTACGAAGATATTTTACTTAGGGGAAATAAAATAGTGATTCCTCAGAAACTTAGAAAAAAAGTTCTGGATGCAGCACACGAGGGCCATCCTGGTATAATGGCTATGAAAAGCCGCCTTAGGACTAAAGTCTGGTGGCCGGGAATGGACAAAGAGGTGGAAAACTTTGTTAAAATCTGCAAATGTTGTACAATGGTTGCCCTGCCTCATCCTCCGGTTCCATTAAAGAGACGTGATCTTCCAATTACTTCATGGGTTGACATTGCTATTGACCTAATGGGACCGCTCTCAAATAATGAGTACCTGTTCGTTGTAGTAGATTATTACAGCCGATACAAGGAAATCAAAATTTGCAAGAGCATAGCTTCTTCTAACATAATAAAGATGTTAAAAGAGATTTTTAGCAGGCTCGGTTTTCCAGTTTCGATAACAGCAGATAATGGAAAACAATTTATAAGTCAAGAATTTAAGGCATTTTGTAAAGAATGCAATATAATACTTTTTAACAGCATTCCATATTGGCCACAACAAAATGGCGAGGTTGAAAGGCAAAATCGAGATATATTAAAACGTTTGAAAATTGGGAAAATTGAAGGAAAAGATCTGAGAGAATCATTATGGGAATATTTAATGATGTACAATAGTACACCACACTCAACAACCGGCAAAACGCCGTCAGAGTTATTTTTCAATAGATTAAATAGGGACAAAGTGCCTGCAATAGAATCTATAGACAAAAAAATCACTGACTCAGAGATTAGAGATAGGGATAAAGAAAAGAAAGAGAAAGGAAAAGAGTACACAGATAGGAAAAGAAAAGCTAAAAGTCCTGATATTAAGGTAGGTGATAAGGTATACATAAAAAATTTTGTAAAACAAGATAAACTTACTCCAAACTTCGGTCCTTCTGAACACACAGTAGAAAGTAGGAATGGAGGAGATACAG
This sequence comes from Merodon equestris, assembly GCA_958301585.1. Taxonomy (NCBI): domain Eukaryota; kingdom Metazoa; phylum Arthropoda; class Insecta; order Diptera; family Syrphidae; genus Merodon; species Merodon equestris. The sequence goes on from OY284416.1 coordinate 60,640,921, forward strand.
TAGTTAGAAATAATGAAACAAATGAAAAATTAAGAAGAAATATTGTTCACTTAAAGAAGGTGGAGGGAGAGTTTCAATTAAGAAAAAATGAATTGTAATAAAAAACATAAGTTTGTAACATTATAAATAAGTTAGTTATGGAGTTAATTATTCCAAAATAACACCTTGAATTTTGTATGTTAATAGAGGGAAAAAATTGATAATAAAAAAATGAAAAGCATTAAACAAAAAAAAAAAAAAAAAAAAAACATGGAAGAGATGTAGTATATTGCATTGTTTTAACAGCATGAATAATCATGCTCTGTGGTATGCAAATACATATGTAAGTATTGTACAACAGGTGTGGGTCACGCCACCACACAGTTTGCACTCAAGCTTCTCTTTACTCTCATATCGAAAGATATTGTCTCGAGTGCATGCACAACTTGGAATGAGCAGTTCCGATTGAACCACCGTCGGGAGTGCGTGGGTGAATCAGTACGACATTACACTGACCATTCCATGACTGGCGTTATATTTAAGATAAAATGTAAAAACAATAGCCAAACTCAGAAATGTTTTCAAAGCAAGCCAAAAATAAACTTTACAAGGCCTCGAAATAGTTTGTGTTTTGAGTCCTGGAACAATGTTTTTAACTGTAGTGACGTATCGAATGCATATTCTAATTTCATAACCACTCTAAATAGCCATATTGCAAGTTGCAGTTCTCTATAAACCATAAACATAAAGTGCAAATCAACCGAGGACGCAAATAATGTGCAACCTGGACAAAAAAAATGTACAGCAGCGCTATTCATAGATATAACCAAAGCCTTTGACATGGTTGACCATACAAATTTGTTAACAAAACTGGAAAATGCAGGTGTGCGTGGTTTCATGTTCGAATGGTTTAGTTCATATCTGAACAATAGGACACAAAGAGTAAGGTTGGATGAGACGAGAAGTGATGTGCAATTAATCACGCTCGGGGTTCCACAAGATTCAGTCCTGGGTCCCATTCTTTTTTTAATATACATATAAACTCACTGTTTCACCTCAATCTAAAGGGCATATCTACTGCCTTCGCTGACGATGTTGGGTTATCGTATGGAACCAACAATCCCTTAGATCTTATTGCTAATATAAATTGTGATGTACATACTCTAAGACAATGGTTTGCTGAACATAAACTTGTAATAAGCCCTAAGACTAAATTAATGTTCTTTGATTTATCTTCGTCCGTTAGTCCAAAACCGGATGTATATTTTCATGCACCGAATTGTAAAAAATTTCAATTATATCAATGTAAATGTGCAACCACTGTGTTCGGTCAATTATTTTGTACTAGTGAAAAGTGTAGTGATGATTGTTTTTTGATAGAGAATGTAGACGAATTTATGACTCTTATTGAATATTATGGACTCTTACTTGATTCTAATATGAAATTTGCATCTCACGCTACGGCATTGAAGAAATACTTTATCTCGACACTTAGGCATTTCTACTACCTTCGTAATATATGTTCAACTAAGCTCCTAATCACAATTTATTATGGACTTTTTAATTCAAAGCTTCAATACGGTATAAATTGCTGGGGAGGAGGCTATCAGAACAAAGTACAGCCATTGCTAGTCCTGCAAAAGAATTTTGTCCGAAAAATTTGTCGCAAACCTAGTAGGCATCATAGATTTCCTTTGTTTTGTCAATTAGGTATTCTTCCTGTTCGTCACTTATATTGTTTCAAGGTACTAAAAGCATTCTTTATGAAGTCTGGAAACCGAAATTTTCGAATAATCTCAAACCATAACCTGCGTAAAAACTCGCTTAATTTGCTTCAAGTGCCAAATTATCGAACCACCGTATGTAATCGTTTATTTTATGTCCTCCCGGAAGAAACCAGACGTGTTCACATGTCCAAATGTTTTTTAAAGCGCGCAAAAAACTGGCTGTTCTTTCAAGATTATTATAGTCTAGACTCTCTTATTTCGAATGTTTTGATCTAACTGTTGTTGAAACCTTTGACGTTAGTACAATGATTACAAAATGTTTGCATCCCACCATTCAACACTATTTGAACTCACTTTGTATAAAATATCGAATGCCACCAGATTTTTCTCTTGTTTTACTTAATTTTTTTTATATGGATTTGTATTTTTATATTATATTTGTAAGTATATTAAGAGAAATAATAAAAATAAAATTAAAAATTTTAAGTAACCCCCCCGACAAAAAAAAAACTCCAAAAAGTAAAAAAATAATTAATACATAATATATACATAATAATTAAAACAAAAAACAACCATATCCAATCTTTTAGTTAGTGTTTAGTGCTAATAATTTAATCTGAAAAATTCGTTAAGTAGACACAACCGACAACGACGTCTGCCGATTCGGGATGCCACATTCTGTCACGCTCCGCCCCCGTGCCCACATATCACTCAACGCACGCGTCCCTCAAGCGAACGCCTCATACAGATGTGGTACAATATCGAAACACTGTAGGAACTTAGTAGACCTAGTCAGATAGATTGAAGTTCAAAACTATTATAAGTTCATACGTACAATTTGAAGCTATACGTTTTTTTAACCTTCACTTAGCGGTGCCCCGACGCGGCGACGTTATCTTAAAAATATTAATAGGTTCTTTTAATGAAGTCAAAAGGCCGAGAGAAAAAAAAATATTTTCTTACTTTTTGGAGTTTTTTTTTTGTCGGGGGTTACTTAAAATTTTTAATTTTATTTTTATTTCATTCTTTTTAAATTATTCGTCCTACTTCCGATAGGTACGAGTAACTACTTAAATTCCATTTTTCGTAACACTCTACCGCATACAAACCCGTTATGCTACACATGTTTGTCAAAAATGTAATCTACATTCCGTCGTAGTATTTTATTATAATAAAGCTATTTTTGTTATTAATATCGCGATTCTGGAATAAACTCATTGTTTTTAAAGCAAGTACAGCCCCTTAACTAAAGGGTGTTTTTTATAGAGGTATAGAACTTTGAAATGGAATAAAACAAAAATGATTTTTTAATTTGACATGAAATTGACTTTATTCGAAAGATAATCTTCCGACAACTTATATATAATATATGTACATATATATAATTTCTGGCATATGACCCCACGGCTGGCTCGGACGTAGTCTTATCTGGAGGTCCAATTTTCGATGATTTTTTCCAACATTTGTGGCCGTATATCGGCAATAACGCGGCGAATGTTGTCCTTCAAGTGGTAAATCGTTTCGGGTTTATCGGCGTAGACTAGCGACTTCACATATTCCCACAGAAAATAGACAAGCGGCGTTAAATCGCACAATCTTGGAGGCCAATTCACGGGTCCTTAACGTGAAATTATGCGATTACCAAGCGTTTCCTTCAATAAATCAATTGTGGCACGAGCTGTGTGACATGTTGCGCCGTCTTGTTGAAACCACAGCTCCTGCACATCATGGTTGTTCAATTGATGAACGAAAAAGTCAGTAATCATGGCTCTATAGCGGTCACCATTGACTGTAACGTTCTGGCCAGCATCGTTTTTAAAGAAGTACGGACCAATTATTCCACCAACCAATAAAGCACACCAAACAGTCAGTTTTGGTGCCTCAACATACACTTGAGGATTATCATCACTCCAAATACGGCAGTTTTGTTTATTGACATATCCATTCAACCAAAAGTGAGTTTCATCGCTAAACAAGATTGGGATCAACGGCAATATTGTTTTGGGCCCATTCACCGCCAGCCGTGGCGGTCATATGCCAGAAATTATATTTAAGTTATAATGTCAGTAGATTATCTTTCGAATAAAGTCAATTTCATGTCAATCTAAAAAAATTATCTTTGTTTTATTCCATTTCAAAGTTATATAGCTCTATAAAAAACACCGTTTATAAACAGAACTAGTTAAGACAAATGTAATGAGCCCATACTTAATAGGTTTACTAATAGGCAATCGTCTCCTACCTTCGAGTTCCATCATCAGAGTACCAGCTCAGTAGTGCCAGCATACATGGGTGTTTCAAATGTTAGCTCGCAGATATGTTTAAAAGTAATGTAAGTACCCATTGTGTCTAAGATCTAGAGTTGCACAAAATAGTTCCAACCCCGGAACGAACATGGAACGTTTTCTTTCCCACTCGGAACTAGTTCCTGGAACTATCTCCTCGGAACTACATCGCAACTGTCGGAATTATCGGAGCTGTCGGAACTATCGGAACTATTAGTATGGTAAGAGAGATCCATATCCGATCCTTCATACCTAATTCGTTCACGAAACACGGAACGAATTGCCTGTACGAGTATGATTGCGGACATTATTGTTTGATCACCCTTCTGCTATTCCAGTTCCAGTGTGTGAGTGTGCATAAACTGTTCGAGCTTATCGCTACATCAATGCATACGACATTTATTCGCATTTTGTTTTTGGTTGTCTACTAGGTGGTATAAGACATATTCGATTGCATTTATCTTTCTTTTCGTTTTGTCTGTGATTACATTGTTCTACAACATAGTCGTACGACCGCGTCGTTCGGACGTTCGGCTGGGTTGTATAATATGAACTATTGATGAATTTCTAGGTTGAATGGAACTATGCACATGTTTCGTTCAGTTTGAGGAACGATCGGAAATGTTTCCGACTGAGGACATAGGTCCATACATGTCCTGAACTACCCAACTCTACTAAGATCCCTACCATAGCTAACAAAAAGTGGTAATAACCTTGAAACGCTTGAACTTGATCTTCATAAATTGTAGCTAAGAACCATCTCGATTACGGTAGCTTTCAAACAAAAAAAAATCATCAAAATCGGTCCATTCGTTCAGGAGCTACGATGCCACAGACAGACGCACACACAAACAGACAAACACACAAACGGACACGTCAAACTCATAACATCCCTCTTTTTGCGTCGGTGGTTAAATAGAATAAATAGAAAATAATAGAAAAAAATACTATGGAAAAGCTCAATGTCTTCTGAGGTAATTTACTTATCCACCCAAGTTTCTTCCTTGAAAAATGGATCAAGTATAAGTCAGAAAGAACGATGCCTAGAGGATGCTGCAGGTTGGGTAGGAGTTCCTATTTTAGTCGTTTCATGTAAAAGAGATCCTGCAAACTTTTCCAAACAGGGTATTATGGGCAATTGTTAATGCGCCTTGGTATCTGCGAAATGACGATATCCGTAGAGATCTCGGAATCGTAACAATTGACAACGCAGTTAGAGTTTTTGCTCGTAGACATAAACGACGACTAGAGGAACATGTTAACAACGCTGTACTTCCAATCTTAGAAGAAGATAATTTCTTACGTCGTCTACAAAGAATCAAACCGTTCGATTTAGCGCGATAATAAATAACTCATGTGAACAGGCGAGCTCTGCAGGAACCATCGCGCTGGAAGATGATCTGCCACATTTTAATTTATGTATTATTTCCTTTCCTGATTTGAATAAAAAACTGCTGAATGAGTGCAAGAACTCAGTTGTAGTCTTAAGATTCAAATAAGTTTGAAGAGAGGTGTTTTTAGTGAGTAAGAATCTCACACTACTATGAGCACGCGCTGTCGATTCTCATAGTGTCTTTTGAAGATTTTCACCTACCCTCGTTTAAAAAAAAAAAAAAACAATCGATCTCCATGTTTCTACCAAATCACTGTGTTTGTGATCGGGGTCTATATGTATGACTTTTTTACGCTAACCAAGTGGGTGTTCCTTAGTCGAACAGTGTGAATGAAAAATAAGCGTGAAGAAGATGAAGGAAAATAATCTATCGGGAAGAATACTTAGTCAATAAAAGCCAATATTATTTGGCGTACCACAGGGCTCAAGACTGGGACCATTCTTTTATACATATCTTGTTCGCCAATAAACTACATATTTCGTATCGTCAAGGAAATTTAAGCACAAATGAATTGACACTGCAATGAATGAAGAATTTATTATCGTCTAAGATTGTGTCATGATCAAGATTTGGTGATAGATACTTTTAAAACGACAATAATGCCCTTAGGCATTCCACGACAACCCGAAACTTCCCTTGACGCCCTCCACAGGGCAATGTAAGCCTTAAAAAAAAAAAAAAAAAAATTAATTAGCTTAATTAACTTATTTACTAGGTGACAGGATGAAGGGTTGTGGTATAGGGCAATTCTAAGTCTGAACTTTTTGATGTGAAGATTGGTGTTAGTTTTGCGCAGCATTCTGGACAGTGGTTTGGGATAGAAATAATTTGTGTGATAAGTGTTTATACGGAAAAGGGGCATGGACCGAAGATTACGTGGGGTATCATTTGCAATAATGTCAATGTTAACGCTTTCCGCTGCAATAATGTCAATGTTACCGCTGAGAAGGTCGTGAATAAAAAGGTTGGAGGTTGATTAATTTTAGGCGATCCGTATATGGTGGTCGATTAGGGAGTCAGCCCAGGGAAGACCACGAAGGGCAAAACGGATAAACCTACGTTGGATGGCCTCAATAGGCGTAGTGTGGGATTCCTAAAAAGGAGACCAGACTTGCCTAGCATTAAGAAGTTGACAGGGAGAACTGTTTCATAACGAACAATGTAGGTTCTAGGTGGTGAGGAAAATGTTGGTGATTTTGATTTTTGTGGAGGCTATACCCCCATTTTATTGTGCTTAATTCAAGCTACTTACAATCTAGGAAACTAAGAAAGATGGCGATTGAGACGAAGTTTTTGACAAGGAGTGCTGATGTTAAAGTCGAAACAGTTTTTCGCATTTACATTCCGCAGCATACGGGAGATAGGTTCATTGGAGCCATAGGAGGTACGAGAGGTGGGTACATAGAAGAGACGTGGATTTCGTGTATTACGCGGGTTAGTGTCAAAAAAAAAAATAGAGTTATAAAGGGACGCGCAGTCGATGGTACCTGAGACGAGTCGGTGGATAAAAAGGATGTCGGATATCCTTCTTCGTTCTTCCAGTGAGTTCAAATTAATAAGTTTTAGGCGGTCTTGATAGAGAGGTAGGATTAGAGGATTGTCCCAGGGTAAGCCGCGAAGAGCCAAACGGAGAAAACGACGTTGGACACTCTCAATTCTGGAAATGTGTGAATGATAGTAAGGAGAACACACTTGAGACGCGTATTCGAGAATAGGGCGAACCAAGGTTATGTAAAGAGACCGAGTGACATAGGGATTAAGAATTGTATCGCTGATATGTGCAAGGAAATTGAGTTCCTGGTCGCATAATACACCAAGATCACGGATCACCTGAACGGTGGAAAGGGGTTGATTATGGAGAAAGTAGAGGCGGGGAGGAGGTTTGTTACGTTTGTGGAAGAAAGTAATATATTGACACTTGGAAATGTTAAGGTCGAGGCAGTTCTTGGAGCACCAGATGGAAAAGCTGTTGAGGACCGATTGAATAAGGGAAGAGTCATGTTCTGAGGAAATGATCTTAAAGAATTTAGCATCGTCGGCATATAGAGAGATGTGGGAATGTTTGATAACCATTTCAATATCGTTAATGGTGAGGATAAAAAGAAGCGGTCCTAAATGACTGCCTTGGGGGACACCGGAGGAAGCAAGGAAGAGGTTAGAGAGGGCAGATCTAAAGCGAACGCTGTAGTTGCGATTTTCCAGGTAAGTGGAAATCCACTTTAATAAGATGGGCTCAAAACCAAGAGAAGACGGTTTGAAAAGTATTAATCTGTGTGAAATTTTATCGAAGGCATTACTGAAGTTAGTTGAGATAACATCGACTTCCTTGCCATTTTCTAAGGCTGAAAGGGTGAAGGAAACGAATTCAATAAGGTTTGTGGTTGTAGAGGAAGCCGTGCAGATTAAACACTTGCATTGAAAACTTAAATTATCATACAAAATACTTTCGATGATTTTGGGTATATGAGACAGTTTGGCAATGGGACGGTAGTTGTTAATGTCATTTTTCGAACCCTTTTTGTGTATAGGTGTTATAAAAGAGGTTTTCCATATCCGGGGAAATTCACCTTGGGAAAGTCGGGGCCAGGGGTGAATTCATCGTTAAGTTGCTTTAATCTTTCTTCGATGATAACGGGGTCGACACTACGAGGGAGAAATGGTCCAAAGGAGAAGTTTGGTAAATAGTTGACATATGTAGGTATGATCGGGTGCAAAGGAATCATGGGTAAAAGATTGATTGAAAAATGTGGCAAAAAGGTTGGCGATGTAATGAGGATCATTGGAAGTTTCATTATTGAAGGAGAGTGAGTTTGGGTAGCCATCAGATTTTCTTTTGTGATCAACGAATTGAAAGAAGGACTTGGGATTATTTATAAGGTTGGTTTGCATCTCAACTAAGTAGTGTTGATAGAGAGATTTATAAAGCTCTACAAAATGCAGGTAAGTACCGAAATAGTTAGAAAAGTTATTTGGGGATTGAGTACGAAGGAAAGTTGTCCAGAGCTTGTTCCGAAGAGCGCTTGTGGAAGTAAATAATGGCTCGGCATTTACTGACATTGAGTTCGGGATGGTTTTTTTTTGACATCAAGTAGTGAATCTGTTAAGGTCCAATTGGAGAGAGCACGAGTTAACAAGGGAAGATACATATTTGTTTGAATAATTTCATATCATCGGCATATATGGAGAGCTGAGAGTTCAGAATAACGCTGTCAACATCATTAATGGCTAAAATAAATATCAATGGGCCGAGATGACTACCTTGTGGGATACCGGCGGTAGCATTAATTGGATCAGAAATAAAAAATCTGAGGAAAAAGTTTAATTTTCTAAATCAATGAGATAAACCTCGAAATCAAGGGCAGTAAGTTCGAGGAGAATAATTTGGTGAGACATTTTGGCAAAGGCCTTACTGAAGTTAGTGGCAACAACGTGTACTTATTTGCCGGCTTCGAGTGCACACAAACATTGTGAAACAACCTCGACTAGATTAGTGGTTGTCGATCGGCCTTTTAGGAACCCATGTTGGTTAGGAGAAAATATGGGTTTACAGTGAAAGAATAGTGCATCATAAACAAAGCTCACGAAAAGTTTGACAATGCATGGGAGCCTGACATCATTTTTCAGTTCTTTTTTGTGGACTGGAATGATATAAGCATATATCCAAAGCTGAGGAAAGATTCCTTGAGAGAAAGCGCTTTGAAATAAAGCGGTAAGAGGTAAAAAAAAAATTGCTCGCGCGCTATTTTAAAACTATGGCAGACAGACAGTCGGGGCCAGGAGAGTAGTCGGTCTTTAGGTTGCGTATTTTTTTCGATTATTAGGTCGGGTAGGTGTTTTTCAGTGAGACAAGAGACATCTGGAGGTAGTCTTTCAAATATCCAAAATAGTCATGACCGGGTTGAAGATGCTGGTCGGTGAATGATTGGCTGAAGAAATGAACAAAGAAATTGGCGTTCGTTGGAAGTGTTAATGAGAAAATTAAATGTAGTGTGGTAGTTGTCGGTTTTTCTTTTTGCATTGATGAAGTGGAGGAAGATAAATGAAGATGGCATTCGATTCAGGTATTGGAGGTAGAGTGATTCTCATAGCTGCGCAAATTTAGTGTAGGGCTGCATGTAATTAGAAAAGTCAAATGCAGAAGAGGATCTAAGATAGGCGTGCCAATTTTTGTTTTTTTTATTGCACAAAAAGCGTAGTTCCTTGGTATACCAGGGCGAGATGAAGTATTTTTGGTGAGTGTGGGACAGAAAAAATGAAGCCGCTGAGTATTGTGGTGTAAAATAGCGCAAGAGTTTAATTTAAGTATAAGGATATACGTGTGTTAGGGTTAAGAAGAAAGTTAAAATTAACATTATTGAGTAGATTATTCAGTTTCACGAAGTCAGCTTTTCGGAAATTGAAACAGTACTTATTTTAGGAGGTAAAAAAAGTGAATTGAGTCTTGAGTGAAAAAGTTACCGATAAAGGTGGATGAACGGGTTCTAAAGTAGAGGGAAGATGGTTACCTGGGGTAACAACGGAGTTTTCGCCATCAGATGAGAAAATCAGGTAAAGTTGTCTGCCCATGTGATTGGTGATATTACTGAGTTGCAGAAGGCCGGAGTCAGAGAGATGAATAGGATTTCTTTGCCTGAGGAGGGGTTAGCGGCAATATTATGGGTCTCATCATCGGATTGAAGCCATTTCAGGTATTGGAGATTGAAATCGCCACGACATGATCACGAAATGATCTACGGCAATCATAATTTATCCTTTTGAAATCACAACACTCAAATAAGTGAGAGTAATAACCGATGATAGCGTCCTATGGCATGAATATTTTAATAAGATACAGGTGCAGCTAAAGAAGGTGTACCTCAAGACATAAACCAGCACTGAGGTGCAGTGACAGTTGTACCTCTCACTGAACCCGCTTACGATTTGTGTAAACTTCGTGGGTACCTTAACAATTTGCAACGCGTTCAAGAAGAATTAAGTATTAAGAATAAATTAATGAATGAATTGTCAATTCTGCCGATAAAAATTCACAAAGAAGAAGTTGTTGACAAATTCTCAAGCTTACCCCGCATGAAGTTTCTGTCTAGACATTCCTAATAAGCACGTATTGCTAGCATCATCTGTGGGAAAAGACGGGAAACTGCCCAACATTTTGGATTTCATTTTTATTTCGCCCTCAGAGAAATCCAGTTACCATTGCCTACATTATGAATAACTCGGTTAAACTTCTGCGTCGTGTAGGTTAGGTTAGAGAAGGGGAGTGTGATGGTTAAACATCACTTCCACTCGGAGGCCAAGAGGCCCATTGTGATTCCCTTCATTTGTGTGGGTCACATAAAATTAACCTGTCATATCACGTGGTGACTGAAACCACCCCGTACTCTTAATGAATTTTAGAAGATCCGATATATCTGCATTAGCCACGTCCGCAATCTCTGTAAAGAATCTTTGGCCTAGCGACACTAGGCATCGATTCTGGAGAGCTGGGCAGTGGCAAAGCAGATGTTGGATCGTCTCATCGCCGCAGCTCCGGCAGAGATCGCTGGATCCCGAGTCCCATTTCCGGAGCATTGCTCTAATGGGACAGTGTCTTGTGATCATTTCGACGAGCATACGGATCGAGTTACGGTACAGCGCCAAGAGCTTCTTTGCTTTTCCGATATTGAGCTCTGACCACGATGATCTTGTTGTGTAGCTGTCGTTTCTTGTAAGCCAAGACGAGTTGGTTTCTTTGATGATTGTGTCATTTATGATCCGGTATAATGCGCTGATCGGTGGTTGCAATAACGTGTCCGCTTCGCTGATGTCCAGTTCAGACCCTTGCCTGGCCATTCGTCTGCTCTTTCGTTCCCTGCGATTGAGCTGTGGCCCGGGACCCAGCAGAGTTTGACTTTGTGGTGTCTGATGGATTTCAGTGAGTCGCGACAATTCTTGACAGCCTTTGATCTCGTTATACAGGATTCTATTGACTTCAGTGCAGCCTGGCTGTCTACGAAGATGGTGATATCAGATGATGGGATATCGGCTACCTGTAGGTGTTTGGCTGCTTTCTCTATTGCCAGGATTTCTGCTTGAAACACGCTGCACAGATCAGGGAGTCTGAATGATTCCTGTTTGTGGAGGGTATCAGAGTAGAACCCGGCCACAGTGCCTGTGTCCATTTTCGATCCATCGGTGAAGAGGGTGATCTCATGGTCGTTGATTACGGCGTTTGATAGCCACTCTTCTCTGTCGGGGAAAAGGATAGGTATACTGAGAGAGAAGTCATTTTGGGGGGGAATATAGTCGGTCGTAGCTGCGAGGCTACTAAAACCATGTTTCCTTCCCAGGTCGTCTATTATCTTAAGTATGTCCGCATGTCCATAGTTGGCTTGTTTACACAGAGGGGACTCCCGTAGTCTGAGAGCGCTCTTTGCATTTTTTATGAATAGATCCAGGGGAGGAGATGAAGAATCATGTCCAACCCTGCTTGCGGCGTGCTTCTCATAGCTCCCGTTGTACAAACAGCGGCTGACCTTTGTACTTTGTTGAGCATGTTCATATAGCTTTTCGTGCTGCTAGCAGTCCACCAGACTAGGGCCCCATAAGTTAAAATGGGTCTGATGATTGCTGTGTACATCCAATGAATGATGTACGGTTGCAAGCCCCATCTTTTTCGAAGGTCTTTTTGCATGCATAAATAGCATTCAATCCTTTGTTCATCCTTTCCCCCAGGTTCCTTTTCCAGGAGAGTTAACTTTGGGGGAGCAAATATCGGAATTTTCCTTTTCCTAGTGAACAAACCAGCTCGATTTTCTGAGGGTTTATTCTCAGACCGTTCTGTTTTGCCAACGAGGAGAGTTCCTTCAACGCAGATTCCATTAGTTCACTGATATTTGGTAGAAATTTACCTTTTATCAAGATAACCAGGTCATCCGCGTACGCTATTGTCTTTGTATCTTTCTCCATAAAGAATTTGAGGATTTTGTTAACTGTAAGAAGCCACAGTAGGGGGAAGAGAACTCCCCACTGTGGTGTGCCTCTAGTTGTCACTTTCCTTATAGAGCTGTGTCCAATGTCTGCATTGATAATTCTGTTCTTCAACATATTTTCAATCCAGATTACAATGGATTGTCTACTTTTATGTCCTCTAGAGCTGTTATTATGGCCTCTGTGTTTACATTGTTGAAGGCCCCCTCTATATCGAGGAAGGCTGCCATTGTAAACTCTTTTAGGTTCAGCGAGCTCTCAATTTCACGGACAACACTATGCAGAACACTTTCCACTGATCTGCCTTTAAGGTAGGCGTGTTGAGTGTTGCATAAGTTGCGTGAGTTGATGAGTCCTTTGATGTATAGGTCAAGGAGTCTCTCCAAGGTTTTTAATAGAAACGACGAGAGACTAATTGGCCTATAGTCCTTTACGGCGGTATGGGATGGTTTACCTGCCTTAGGTATGAAAATTACCTTTATTTCTTTCCACTGTGTTGGGATGTACCCCGCGCGCAGGCAATTGGAAAAAATGCTTACGAGGTGGGGTACAGTGTGGGTCTGTGTTTTTTGAAGCATCGCAGGCAAGATATCGTCCGAAGATTTAAAGGGTTTGAACGAATTTATTGCCCATGATACTGTATCCGTTGTGATAATCTTGTTTATTACTTCTTCGGTTGTGTAAACCGTAGAAACCGTGCCTCGTCTCGAAGGAGACTGTGGTTTCAGGGGTTTTACAGCCTGGGAAGTGGGTTTCAGTCAGCAGTTCTAGGGATTCGTTGAGATCCTCTATTGATTCGCTGAACTCCCGCCAGGATTTAGATTTTGCTGCTCTTGTTTTGCTCTTGTATTCGTTGAAGCTGGATTTGTAATTATTCCAGTCTTCGGTTCTTTTTGAGATCTTTGCTCTATTGAATAGAGTTCGGGTCCTGGTCCTGAGTTGGTTTAGCTCTGTGGTCCACCAGACTGCGCTGGTCTTCTTGCGAGCACGTTGCAAAGGACAGGATTTGTTGAAAGCCGCTTTCAGAATTCTCACAAGATTTTCGACTGAATTTTCAATGTAAGTTGGATCAGGATTAGTGGTGGCTTGGGACGGTACTAACCTGTTGGCAACTAGGTTTGAGAAAAGATTCCAGTCTGTCTTCTGAGGGTTTCTGAAAGGTTTCGGTTTTTCTTTATTAACGTTAAGGTTGAAGAGTATCCGGCTGTGGTCCGAAAAGGAACAATTAGTGGACACTCTCCAATTCTCTACTCGGATGGAGTCAGACTCACTTAGTAAAGTGAGGTTAATTACCTCTTCCCTAACCCGGTCTGCGTCGTGTAAAGTTCATTCCTTTCACTGCTACTATTTGTGTAACCTACATGAATGGTAAGAAACTTTAAAATCTCATTTCCGTTTTCAAAAATATGATTTAAGGGGCGCGCTTTACCATGTGACTAGTTACTGGTTTGCAGGTAAATTGATTAGTCTGTCAGAATGTACTTCGATTTCCCCACGCTCCAAGCCAAATAAACCTTAAAAGGCACTTTATACAACACTTACTTGATTTGATTTCAGTTTATTTTTTGCCGGTTTAAACATTACTCACACACTAGCTGCACACAAAGGCTATAATTTCCACTTCCATAATTTTTACTCACTCTCACATCCCATCCATGTTGTCCTTTACCGGAAACCCCTTGAGCAATGGGCTACAAACCAAACACATTTCACGCAGCCAGAATCGTAAAAATGATACAAAAGATACAAAACTCCGTCCAACGCAGTTTTATGTTTTGCCCACAAATGCACTTAAAATATATCCCTGCCGAGTCCTTAAATAACTGCAGAGAACTGTGTAACAAACAAAAAAAAAACAATTTTATCTGATATTTTGGTTGAAAAAAAACGCGAAAACATCCGCAGATACTTTTAGTCAAACAACTCCGCGTATACGTAGCGTTGGAAAATTATTTCCAAGTTTCCTCGCAGATAACCAAGGCTGAGTTGCATACAAAACTCGGATGCACGTCCAACGCCACCCGGTAACTATCAATTTGATATCTGCTAAAATAGATACAAAAAAGCTGGAAAAAAAAACGGAAGGAATAACCCGCGCGTTACATTTCGCCCATGAAAAGGTACAATAAGGACCACCTACCCATACAACTTTGGTCCCAAAAGGAAGAGAAAAAAAAATTGAAAGAGATACGACTACAAAGTGAAAGGTGTAAGAGAAATCGCCATCCCTTCCTACGCGAATGTAATAAAATTGTCAGTCAGCGAGTTGAGAAGGGACACGGAAGTGGGAACTGGGTTTCAGGATATCAACAACAGCGAGAAATAAATTGATGCAATGTTGAATGCAGCGCACACCCACTGGCGGACACAAGTCCACGGGATAGTGGCGACAGGAGAAGGTACTTTTTCTATATTTTCATTCATGTTCCTTTATGCCTCATTCCAAGGATGTACGGTAACGATGAGTGTAGGTGGTCCATGCAATGTTGGCTTTTTCTCCGAGATCCGCTTCGAAAGAGTTCTACTGAAAGGATGCCAGGAAGCAACGAGTCAACGATACCATTTCGCAGAATTTCTGATTTATATTGCACATGAACCCATGAACTTACCAGTCCACAAATGGATGACTGGATGAGTGTCCGCATGTCGAGGCGGACAGTGGAACGGATGGACGGATGTAGCTTTACATATGCCATTAACCATTAAGAATGAAACGGTATACATTTAATGAAAAATGGGCAACGGCCCAAAGGGAGTTGGTGCATCAGCTACACCGAAGGGGGAGATTTAAGAGCACATCCATGTGAATTGATTACTGATTGGCGCTTTTTGTTTTCAATTTAAGTATATTGGAATCCGCTGAGTGGAGTTGTCACGTTTCAGGGCGGTGGAGCTTCTGAGTGGTGGGTGTAAAAATTCGTTTATCTGGAATTGATACGTTTCACTAGTTGGAGATTGTAATGGACGGCACCATGGGTTGGAGAACAAGCAACAAATGGATTTATCTTCTTATACAAATTAGGTCAAATAAAACAGACTCAGATAAAATAGATAAAACGACTCTCACTGAAAGGTTGGGTAACGCAACTCAACCATAATGAGGCTTAATCAGGCACAAAAGGATCTTTCTAACTGATCTTCCAAATCATCTTCCAAAGAAGAACCTCTTTCTTGCAGGTAAAATTAATTCTCCATGTTTATTACTATTCCACTGGGAGACACTTACGCCTCATATCGAAGCTGGTTTCGGAAACTTAAGAGGAAACTGAGTTCTGGATAGATTACTATGCTCAGGACCCCAGCGACGATAATCAATCATCATATTCGGATATCGAGGACATGACGACTTACTATTTCTATTACGATCTTAGACGATACTAGACAATATTGTTCACATATTCCAGATTTTAAAAGTTTAACAGTTTTGAAGAAACTCTTTCGGTATCGCGTCAAACTCATTATCCAGATGTTTGGACAGCACATGCACATCGACGCATAATCATTTTGAGCGAAAATCTTTAAAGCCAATCGGGCATCTCAATTCATCGTCGCTGTCAACAATTAGTCCTCACATGAGGAACACTTCGACAAATTTTAAGACCTGACTGCATTTGCGTAATATCCAAATAAGGCGACGAGTGAAGCTTTTAGACCAGCGGTTGTGGTGCAATGGTAATCATCACCAACTGTTGAGACGAAGGTCAGTAGTTCAAGTCTATCCATAGTTAAGATCAATTCCTATACGGAAAAACTGTGCAACAATATTAGTTGTGAATGAGAAATGATCAAAAAGTAGTTTTTTTTTTTTTTTTTAGTATTCTTTATCTTTATTCCAGTGCTTTTAGACTTATAACAACAAGTGGCATATTAACATTTGTACAATTTACTATGGAAAAAATTACAATCAATTATTAATAACAAATTCAATAATAAATAAAAACAAGGAATAGTGCCAAATACATTCAGTTGTTAAAAAACAAGAGTCGAATGTACGTTTCTAACAATTCAAATTAAAGAGTAAAAAGAAACAGTTGATGGGGAATTCAAATTTGAAACTTTTTTGTAGGTTATTAGATTATTAATTTTTATTGTTACGTTTTATCATCCAAAGAAAGAAGAGAAAAAAAATTAAAGAAAAGCAGATAGTCCATGCAAAACTTTTAAGGGTATAAAAATGCATCAATAGCAGAATAGCCAAATGAGAGAAGCCATTTTTTAGTATTAAACAAAAATGCTGATTTCACTCTTTCGCATCTTATGTTTTCGGGTAGTAGATTAAATAATCGAGGCGCAATGACGAGATAAGATCGTGAAAAGTGCGTTTTGTAAATTCTTGGTACTAATACAAAATTGCTGGTATTGATACGTAAACTGTAATTTTCATGTAGCCTAACTGAATAGTATCCACAATTCTCGAAAAATATTTTTAAGACTTTATAACAATAAAGGTGCCTTAAGGGTAGAATTCCAAGATTCTTGAAGAGTTCAAAACTGGGAGTGTTTCGATTCACTTTACACACAATTCTAACTGCATGTTTTTGCTTAATTAGTAAAGGTTTGCTGTTAATGAAGAATGAACCACCCCAACAGGCTATGCCGTACTGTAGCTTAGATATGAGTAAGCCATTATAAACAAGCTTTAAAACAGTTTCACTACTGTAAAGGCTAAGATGATAGAGTTGTTTCACTACTGTATTCATATACTTTTTGAGGTAAGAAGTGTGGTCTTTCCAATTAAGTTTATTATCTAATATAATACCTAAGTATTTAAAATTTTTGACACACTCAACTTCAAAGCATGTATCGCAGCAATCTACATTACTGTTAAAAGAGAATTCGTTGTGTTGACATTGAACTAAGCAAAACCGTGGACAATTCGGGGAATGGTAAACCAAAGGAAATTCATTAACTTTTGAGTCTTTGATATTAAAAATCATAAATTTTGTTTTGGGGCTGATTACAAGTTTATGAATCTTAAACCACTTTCTAAGTAATTCAAGGTCATAGTTAACATCTGAAAAGAGATCGAGAAAATTCGTATTCGAATAAGAAAGAGCCGTATCATCGGCAAAAGCGGTAATTTTGCCCTTGAATGGTAGAGTAAATAAGGAATTCACATAGACTAGAAACAATATTGGACCCAAAACTGAGCCCTGAGGAACACCCATATTGATAAATTTCTGTGAACTGACGCAATTTTTGATTTTTACCATCTGTTTCCGATTTTTTAAGTAGGAATCGAACCAGTTATAAGTGTAACCTCTAAAACCAACCTGATAGAGTTTATCTAACAATGAAGTATGGTTCACCATGTCAAAGGCTTTACAGATATCTATAAAAAGGGCAGCAGACGTTCTAGACTCATTAAGGCTATTGTATATTTCGCCAGTAAATTTAAGAAGAGCACTTTCGGTAGATTTACCACTTCTAAATCCGAATTGGCAAGAGTTAAAAAAACTAGTTCTATTCAAAAATGAATTCAATGAAGAATGAAAAAATGATTTCATACCTCTTTCAAACACTTTAGAAAACACTGACAAAAGAGATATAGGACGATAGTTATTTAGTGTCGTAGTATCACCTTTTTTATGAAGAGGCATTACTATAGCTACTTTCAGTGATTCGGGAAAAACTCCCTGCTTGACACTGAGATTAAAAATGTAAGTTAGGGGATCAGAAATATGGAAAGAAATTCGTTTCAGTACAGAACTGGAGATTGAATCAAATGATGCTGAACTTGTAGTTTTTTTTTTTTTTTTTTTTTTTTTTTTTTTTAATAATAAAATTCTTTATTTCATAGAAAACACAAAGTAAAAATATATGATCAAATAATTACAAAGATTTTAAATTTCAATTGCTTCAACAAAATAAATACATATATAAATAAAAAGGTTAATATACATGTTATTCTATGAAATAGTTAGGGACATTTAAATGCCATAAAGACATGTGGCGAATGTTCCATCAGTTCACATTAAAGAGTTCAAAACAATATATTGATGTGTATAGTAGTCAACAGGAATGAAGAAAATGATTGTACATATATTCGTGAATAAAAAAGCAAGAATGCGAACAACAAATTCAGAGATCCAAAAAAACAAACAAAACGGTTAACAAAAGTTAGATAAACTATGCACCAAGAAAGTTATCTATTATACAATGGTCATATTGAAAGAGCCAAGATTTAATATTTCTTAAAAATACAGATTTCACTCTCTCGCATCTGAGACCTTCCGGTAAGACATTAAACAAACGAGGCGCAGTGACGTAATAGAAGTGAGAAAAGTGTGATTTTTTTATTGTAGGTACTATAACATAGTTTCTATTGTTGACACGTAAGTTATATTCTTCATGGAATCTAACTGCATAATATCCAGATTTGTCAAAAAATATAGCTAGGACTTTGTAAAAATATAAGTGCCTTAATGGAAGAATTCTTAGATTCCTGAACAACTCAAAACTAGGAGTTTTTCGGCCAACCTTACACATGATGCGAATTGCATGTTTTTGTTTAATAAGTAGAGGCTCTATTTTATTGAAGTGTGTACCACCCCAACATGACAGTCCATACTGCAACTTAGACTTAAACAAACCGTTGTACACTAACCTTAAGACTGACTTATTACAATAAAGACTAAGGTGATAAAGTTGTCTCACAACTTTGTCCAGATATTTCTTCAAGTAAGTGGTGTGGTCCTTCCAATTGAGCTTAGTATCCAGACTGATACCAAGGTATTTGAAGCTAGAAACACGTTCAATATCGAAGCAACCATTTGAGCAGTTTTCATTTTCATTAAATGATTGGGCACTATTTAAAGGAAATCTGGAACAACTGGCCGAGTGATATTGGAGGACCATATCATTACTTATTGAGCCTATAAGATTAAATAACATGAATTTAGTTTTCTTACTTATTACTAATTTATGCTGTTGAAACCATTTCCGCAATATATCTAAGTCATTATTCATGTCAGTATATACATTGAAGTAACACTTGTTTGAATAACTTAGAGCCGTATCATCAGCAAATGCTGTAATTTTGCCTTTGAATGATTGAAGGAATAACGAATTTACAAATATTAGAAATAATATAGGACCCAACACTGAACCCTGCGGGACACCTAAATTTATCGTATTCTCAGAGCTTAGAATATTGCTAATCTTTACCTTTTGCTTACGATTTATTAAGTAGGACGTGAACCAGTCATGTACAAAGCCTCTGAAACCAGCATTATACAACTTCTCCAGTAGCAATGAGTGATCCACCATGTCGAACGCCTTAGTTATGTCGATGAATAAAGTAGCAGGAACTTCAGAGTTGTTTAAACTAGTGTAAATTTCGCCACATAACTTTAACAAAGCATCCTCTGTTGATCTACCACTGCGAAAACCGAACTGAAAGTCACTAAAATACTTGTACTTATTTAGGAAGGACAACATTCTAGACTTAATGCCTTTCTCCAAAACCTTTGAAAATACTGATAGAAGGGATATTGGGCGGTAGTTGTTCAAAGCTGTTGTGTCCCCCTTCTTATGCAGTGGGACTACTACAGCCGTCTTGAGTATGTCAGGAAACACCCCTTTCTGAACACTAAGATTGAAAATATGACACAAAACATCTGTAAGATAGAGCGATATCCTTTTAAGAATCCTGCTAGAAATCATGTCAAAAGATGAAGAATTAGAATTTCTTAGTGAAAGAATTATTTTATGCACTTCATAGGAAGTAAATTTATCGAAGAAAAAACTTTCACGTTGAAAATGTTCCTGTTTAATTAAATGCTCGAGATGACATGAAGAGCAAGCGTTCGCTGTCGGATCATTACCAGTTGTAATATTCGAAAAATGGTCATTAAATAAATTAGCAACCTCTAGAGGCTCCGATACAGTGGCATTATTATTATTTATAACTATATCCAAGTTGGATGTATTTCTATTTAAAATTTCATTTACAACTTGCCACTCTTTTTTAGTGTTTCCAGCACTTTCAAAAAGTCTTCTATCAAAATAAGTATCTCTACAAAGAGTAATTTCATGTTTCAGTTGACGGCATAATTTATCGTAATAACATTTTAGCCTTATATTGTCAGGATGTTTAAGAAGACGTGTGTATAATTTATGTTTCTTTTTTATTTTCCTTAAAAGGGGCAGCGTCATCCACTGCTTAAGGCATTTTAATTTATTAGTGGTTTTATTTAATTTCAAACTGCAATTCGATATATGGGACTGAAGTTTCCTAATAAATAAATCAAATGCGATAGAAGGCTCGCTCACACTGTAGACATCATCCCAAAACTCAAAAGCCAAGGCTGATTTAAGGCTAGTAAAATCAATTTTTTCAAATGTATTGACATCAAATAGCTTTGTTCTGTAAACATCAGAATCAAGTTGGATACTCGTTAAAAAATGATCAGATATTTTTAGATCGAGTACAGCAGTCTTGTAACGGATTGAATTGTTCCTATGAAGTCTAATGAAGATATGATCTAAACATGAATTAGAATATAGGCCTACCCGGGTAGGTTGGTTTAACAGAGTTTCAAAACCGTACGAGGACATGACTGATAAGAAAGAATCTACATCAGGAGAATCAGCTAAAAGATTAACATTAAAATCACCTAGAAGCACTATATTTTTACATGATTGATTATCCAAAAACCGAGAAAATTCTTCCAAAAAGACAGTTATTGCAAACGAATGTAGTCTATAAATACCAATAAAACTGTAGCTCACACCAGATATTTTGCAATCTAAGCGAATTATATCAACACTATTA
Organism: Merodon equestris; assembly: GCA_958301585.1. NCBI lineage: Eukaryota > Metazoa > Arthropoda > Insecta > Diptera > Syrphidae > Merodon > Merodon equestris. The sequence continues at coordinate 60,662,048 of OY284416.1, forward strand.
AATACGTAGTTAAATACTTCACAAGATATATCACTTCTACAAAACACTGCTACCCCCCCAGAACAATAAGTATGATTACAATTAGCAAAAAAATTGAAGTTGGGTATACAAAAATTAGATACTTCATAATCGTAAATCCAAATCTCCGAAAGAAAGATAAGGTCCGGTAAATGGTCTAATGAAGCGAGATGGGAAAAAAAGGTGTCAAAGTTCTTTCTAAGACTTCGGATATTTTGATGAATAACCGAGAAGCCTGAGAGTGAATCTATGTTTGGATGATCAATACAAAAACATTTAATAACATCAGAAGAAGAACTAAAATTATCATTATCAGACATAATTAATATACAAATTTAGATAAATCTTCAAAACTACTAATTTTAATAACCTTATCTCCGTCCATCCTTCTGACAAGTACATTTGAATTCCTAATCCAAACATATTTTAATTTGTTTTCTTTTCTCAGCTCTCTTGCCTTATCCCATAGCGAACGTGTATAGCTCGTGAGACAATCATTTAAGGACATTATAATCTGATGAATTTCGAGTGCCGTAAACTCTTGGAAGAAAAATGTTTGCGTTTGCAGACCGTCTGAATTAATGGAATTTTCGCATTGACACGATGAAACTTCTTCATTCAAATGTTCATATGCCGAGCTCAGATTTGTGTAAGAAGCCTAAACATGGGTTCGCAATAGGTCTTTGAGGTAAGCTAGTTTCTTGCGGTGCAAGTATTTTTTGCCTCCTCGCTTATTTTGTTGTTGTGTTTCTTCTCTAGGAACGGCTGTCCTTCTCCTCTCCTGGTTTTGAAGTTGTCGTCTTTTGTAGTCTTCTACTGTTAGCTTCTGTGGTCCTGATGTCTTCTGTGTTGGTATGTATATTGGTACACCTGCGGGTTGTTGAACAACGTACTCTGCAGCAGCTTTTGACATTGATGGTGCGTTAATACAATCTAAATATTTGGAAACTCCTGGACTCTTCTGCGACCTGGTTTTGAAGTGGCAGGATCGCCATGTAAGAAGCCTAAACAACTGAGGGGGGGGAGCGACCTAGGCAACAACTAGGTAGGGCACGAATGCCATAAAGGTTCTACCGTAGTTATTGCGTTTTGGAAAAGCAGGGCACGAATGCCATAAAGGTTCTGCTTGGGAGTAAGGTTGGTGGATGGCAAGAATGCCAGAGAAACACTTGGTTGGGATGTCAAGTTGAATCTGATTTTATTTAATTATTGGTTCTCTATTTATACAAAAATCATTGTCGCATTTCCAATGCATATCGATTGTACCTGCATGACTCTATTCTATTGCAGTCGGCAGTGTCGTCTATCATTCTCGACATCATTATGTTCTTTTTGTCTTCGATTCTCAAGTGTCGGCACTTTTCTTTTCGGTGACACTAACTGAACTTTGATTCATGGATTCGAATGACAATGCGATGTCGTACTTTTTAACGTATTAGCGACCAGTCAATTGATGGATGGTCAATGAATGGATGAATGGTGTTGGGTACACTACATTTGAAAAATAGTCGTTAAATATATTAGCAATTTGTAAAGCGTCTGACACATCAATGTCATTATTCCTCAAAATTATGTCGTTAATCCTTTTGGTTCTATTCAATATCTCATTCACAACTTTCCATTCTTTTTTAACATTGCCAACATTTTCGGCTAATCTTCTTCTAAAAAAAGTATCCCGACAATAAGGTATTTCAGTTTTGAGTTCTTTACACAGGTTATCATAATGGCGTTTAAGTCTTAGATTGTTAGGATGTTTTTTCACAAGCGAATATATTAGATGCTTCTTCTTCACTTTTTTGAGTAAAGCCATTGTCATCCACGGCTTGAGACAACGTAATTTATTACTTTGTGTACTCCTTTGTAAGCTACAGTTTGAAATATGGGACTGCAATTTATTAAGAAATAAGTCAAAAGCAAAGGATGGGTCCTCAGAGTTATAGACTTCATCCCATCGCTCAAAATTTAAACTTGATTTAAGAGTTGGAAAATCGATTTTATTCAAAGTTACATGTCCCGAATGTTTAGACTTGGATTTTCCACAATCGAGGTGAAGACTGGTTAAACTATGGTCTGTTATTTTTAAATCTAAAGCTGTCGCCTGATAATTTACAAAATTGTTTCTTTGCAATCTTAGGAAAATATGGTCCAAACAAGATTGAGAACGAGTTGGTTCATTTAAAAGTGAATCAAAGCCGAATGAAGCCATTAATGATAGAAAATTATCAACATCAGAAGTATTCGATTGAATGTTTATGTTTAGATCGCCTAATAATGCCATGTTCTTACAAGTTTGATGTTCCAAGAATTTCGAAAATTCATCCAAAAAAGTTCTTATTGGATATCTATGTAGTCTGTAAACACAAACAAAACAATAACGTATACCAGAAATTTCGCAAAAAGCAGTAATAATATCTGCACCTTCCATCTTATCAAACTTAATTTCACAACCTGTTAATTCACTTTTGTAAAATACAGCAACACCTCCGGCTGAATAAGAATCGTTACAATTAGCATAAAATGTGTAATTAGGAATTGAATAGTCAGAGATCTCATCATCAAATATCCATATTTCTGAAAGAAATATTATATCCGGTAAGTGATCAAGAGATGCCAGATGAGTGAGAAAAGTATCAAAGTTTTCCCTCATACTCCGAATATTCTGATGAACGACAGAAAAACCAATACCCTTCACATTGCATGAACGATCTTTACAAAAGCAATTAAAGAAATTGGAACTTGGAGAAAAAGAATTAATATTAATGATTGTATTATCTTGAGTATTAGGATATGAATTTAGATTATTCAACATGAATTAAAAAAGAATGTAAGACAAAGTAAAATCATAAATTATCAAGTTTCCTAAAATCCTCAAGACTAATAATCCTAATAACTTTTTCGCCTTCTGCTTTCCTGACAAAAACCGTCGAATTTCAAACCCAAACAAATCTGCATTTGTTGTTATCCTTGAGTTCATTTGCCTTTCTTAGTAAAGATCTGGTATAGGCAGTAAGAGAATCATTGACGTAAATCTTGCTGCTGTTACTGTCACCAAATATATTGGCCGAAGATAGTTTTTTGTTTTCACTCATTTTCTTCATCACGGCTTTTTTGCGTTGGAGAGTGGAGAATTTTACGCAAACGATGTTAGAGAGTGAATTTTTTGTGTTTACATTGTTCGCTCTTACAATTTTGACGTAACAAGATTCTATTTCTGTGTCATTGATTTCCTCACCATTGAGAGCCGTCAGTAGCGTTTTTACTTTCTCTTTTGCATTGACTTTTGATAACTCCGGTATACCAACAATGTCAACAGAACATTGTTTTTCCTTCTGTTCGAGTGCATTTACCTTAGTCTCCAAAAAAATTACCTTATTATTAAGAGACGCATTGGTTTCTTCAAGAGTACTTATTTTGGTGAGACCATCAGTGATGAGCTGTTGCAGTTTAATGATCTCTGCATATAACGTTTGAAGTGTTACAGTTTCTCCCGCTTTGTTGACGTCGTGGGAGCTTAGCAAAGAGATCGAAGCTGGACCTTTAGTTGCTGACAATATGCTCGTAGAATTGTCGACACCAGAACTTGAAGGAGATGAAATATGAGTGGAACTCTTACACGAGATGATGTCAGCAGTTGAATTTATGGGTATGGGTGCATCAGCTAGAATTGATTTTCTTCTCTGAGCGACGCAGTTACCACATTTAAAGCTTTGGCTGTTTTTCTCTAAATATTCAATCTCCTTTCTTTCTAGCTTCGCACACTTCGCGTGAATAAACACTTTACAATTAAAACATTGAATTTTAAGGTCTTGTCTATCGACTTTTAAGCTGCACTGGCCGCACTTCATATTTCACAAACGATAAAATGCACTTTTACTAAAAGTAATTATTTAAACTGGAAATTTTCAAATTTGAATTTCACTTTATAATTTTAAATTTAAACGCGAGCTTATAGTTATTCGTGTATCCCCATCACACTCTAACTGATAAAACTTGAGCGTTGTTGAGATAAAAAAAAGTGTTGTCTTTTGTCTTGTGTAAACACATTGTAACACTTTTCTTAGATGGCGTTACAGCTCACGGAGAGCCAGAGCAAAGCTTCTCTCATTCACTTATGTTGTGTGCGATTTGTTTTTCACACAAGTGAACGGGACCTACAACTTAATGCCGATTCCGAACGGCGAGCGCCGAGAATTTTTTTCAAGGCAAGTGTACTGCGAGGAGTTTTGCCAGTACCCCGCCGAGGAGAGAAGCCAAGATGTTATCGGGATTCGAACTCGCTCATCGTGCGTCAGGGGCCGACACACTACCCACTGCGCTCCGGTACTATGACCCCATTAACGCCGGCCCCTAGCACGGCGGTCATATTTCATCATATTTTCTGTTCTATAATATGGGTTGGGTTTTTTAAAACAGCCTCCAAATTGAACCTGGGACACGGAGGTTACTTTTTTTTATTTATTTATTTATTTATTTACCGTCTTTCAAGTTACAAGCTTTATAAAGACTACAGCTAAGACTAAATTATATAATGCAAATTATTATGACACTATTATCTTTTTTTTTTTCGGTAAATTAAATATAATAAAATTTACAACAATCGTAATCATTTTTTTTTAATTTCCTCCCTATTTACATTGAAATCAATCGCATAATCAAACTCATTAAAATCAATACATGCATTATTAATTGGATTGCTCCTGGCATAACTAGTACTATGGTATGGAACATTTAAAAAATCTCCATTTCATGGTCGCAGACTGCGTCAAGGTACATACATATTAAACATTGATAGCAACATCGGACAATTGATGTTACAATTTAAAACGTCATAAGCAAAGAGTACAGAATTTAACTTTCTTCTCGAAACAAGAGGTTTAAGGTCAATAAGACTACAACTGTTCTCATAACATGGAATACTTAGATTCCCAAAGGTTTTGCGTAAGGCAAATCTAGTAAATTTTTTCTGAATTTTTTCAATTCGTTGTATACTTGAGTTAGTATAGGGGTTCCAAATAACGCTGCAATACTCCAACAGTGGTCTGACAATACTCATGTAAAGGGTTTTAAGTGTATAGGGATCTTCGAAACACTTTGAATGACGAATTACCAAACCCAGCATCGAGTTAGCTCTTGAAATTAAATGATCGATATGAAGAGAAAAATTAATTTTGGAGTCGAAAATCACTCCAAGATCTTTCTGGTTGTCACACCTTGGTAAAGAATCGTTACCAAGTTTGTATTCGAAATACACAGGATTTTGGATCTTAGAATAAGTAACGACACTGCATTTATGATTCTTAAAATGGAGCCCATTTAATTTACTCCATTGAAGAATTTTATTAAGATCAGCTTGAACACAATTAGCATCAGACAAAGATTTTATGCAGCTGAATACTTTTAAGTCATCGGCATACAAGAGACATTTTGAATGAGAAAGAAGATTTGGCACATCATTTATAAAAATAATAAAAAGCAACGGACCAAGATGACTGCCTTGAGGAACACCTGAGAGGTTAACAATTTCTTCAGATAAAACATTGCCAATTTTGACAAATTGTTTTCGACCTATTAAGTAACTCTTTATCCACTTAAGAAAAGAAGAGTGAAAACCAAAGTTCTCAAGTTTCTTCAGTAGAATATTGTGTTGAACACGATCGAACGCTTTAGAAAAATCGGTATAAATAGTGTCGTTTTGAGATCGCTTTTCCATGTTAGTGAGACAGTAATTAGTGAAAATCGATAAGTTAGTGGCCGTCGATCTTCCGGCCATAAACCCATGTTGATGTTCAGATAAATGGTTCTTAACTATGCTATATAATTTATCTTTAATTATTGCTTCAAATACTTTAGGAAACAACTGAAGTTTTGCGATAGGTCAGTAGTTTTCTACAAACCCTTTAGAACCAGACTTATGTAAAGGAGTTATAAACGAGTATTTCCACGTATCTAAAAATAAACCTTGATTTAAAGACAAGTTAAATATATAACACATAGGGGCTACAAGTTTAAATCTGCAAGTTTTTAAAAGAACCGGTGGTATATTATCCGGCGCAGCAGAAGAATCATTTACGAGAGAGGACAAAAATGTTAGCACATCGCTTTCAGATAAGTGCAATTGACCAGCTTCAATGACAGAATTAAAGCTACTAAGTTCATCACAATTTAAATTTAAATCAATGAAGTTGGACTGAAAAAATGATGCGAAACTGTTACATTTATATTATCTGAGGAAACACCATTGTAAGCAATGTTAGATGGAATACCAAGTGATTTTCTCTTTGTATTTAAAAATGACCAAAAACTTTTTGGGTTATTTTTAATATTCGATTCCAGAGAACGAATGTATTGCTTATAAATCAATTTTCTCAAAATTTCGTACTCTTGCCTAAATTGTTCATGGAATGAGATACAAACTTTACTCTTTTTGTAATTTATTCATAACGTTTTTAAGTCTGGATAGGCTTTTATTGAACCAAACTGGTTTCTTTGAATGTTTTAATTGTTTAATAGGAACGAAAACCGAGATCATATAATCCAATATGTTCCGAAACATAGTAAAAGCAAGCTCTAAGTTTGAGCAATCAAAAATTGGTTGCCAATCAACAGATTCTAAATAAATATTCATTGAGTCATAGTCAGCGTTTTTAAAATCATACGTTTGAACAGTATTATATGCTCCGGCTTCAATTAATACAGAAAAATTAAATGTTATTTCAAGTGGTTCGTGATGAATGCTATTATCTAACAGATGAAAACTTGCTTCACTTAGTTGAGCCTCAAGATTACAATCAATAAATATTAGATCTAAAATACGGCCAATAGAATTTGAAATATTATTAATTTGGTACATATTTAAAGCAATTAAACCATCAATCACAGTATGTTCAAAATCTTTTGTAACATTACTAGCAAACAATCTTTGTTCATCATTTGAGAACAACCATCCAACATTGGGCAGATTAAAATCTCCAAAAACCATAAAATAACAATTTTCATCAGTAGTTTCGACAATATTTGTAATATTCTTAATATGTGCCTCATAAATTTTATAATTCGATAAAGGTGGAATATAAGAAATAAAACAGTAGATATGAATTATTTTTAAAGTTGGGCCAATAGGAACATCTACACATACAGAAAGTTGTTCAGTCTGTCCAGAACAATCCGATAAAATAATTTCCCTACTTACATAATCAGATCTTATCGCTAATAAAACACCGCCACCTCTAATAAGACCAGTCTGTTTGCAGCATCGATCTTTACGAAAAACGTTAAAATCCGTGTTGAAATATTCACTGGTGAGAAAGTTGTCGTTCAACCACGTTTCGGTAAGAGCAATAATATCGTAAGAACAATCAGCAGCAGCAGTAAAGAATTCCTGAGACTTAGTTCTCATACCACCAGCATTATGATAAAACATGGAAAAACACTTGTCCAAGACTGATAATGATTTGTTTACGAACCTTCCTTTTCCAGTTTTCGATCCGACACGTTTTTTGGACGACTCATAAACTGCTTAATTTGAACTCCCACTGGCCACATGGACGATTTAAGGACATGATCATAAAAGCCGACAGGGACTCCAAGTTTAAAATTAATAAAATGTAATGATGGCACATCCGCATCTTTTTTAACCAGTTTGGAGCAAGTTATATTTGTCGCTGGCAAACTAAGTTTTTGCGCAACAAATTCAATGACATCCTGCTCAGTGACTGTGTTCATAAGCCGTGAGATATGAATGAAACGAAGCCGAGGTACAGATGGAAGTAATGTTACAGCATCGACATCACTGCCTATTATCCGTTTTTGTTTGCGCTTTCCAATAGAAAATGCAGTTTCACTTCCGCCAACAACTGCAGGGGTGTCGACAGCATCATTTTTGTCACCATCAGCAGCAACATTATCCGCAACTACAGCATCAACAACAGGAACAGCCTCATCAGCTTCAGAGTCATCAACATCTTGGCGAGCAACATTTCTTTCATCAACATCGCCATTCTCTCCATTTGCAACACTCCCCTTTTCGTCGTCAGCAGCATTATGGGCATCAATAGCAATTTGTTTTTGGTTTTGTTTACAATTGAGAATGATACGGTCGTTAGCATTTGCATTTTCTCTCACGATATTTGAAGTGACAGAAGGTGAAACCAAATTGGAAGCAATTGCAGATTTCGGTTGCGTAGGAGTGAGACATGACTTCCGTGCAGGGACGGGTTAAGAATATCCCTGCAGCGATACCTCTCGCTTGTCGTAAAAGGCGACTAAAACAAAGGTAAACAAAAATCACATCTAGGCAATTTAGAAAACACCAAGGTGAGCCTAGGGACACATATACCACCATTAAACTGCCCCACAAGTGTACATGCAAATCAGTGGGTTGACATGACTGGAGATCACCGGTGTTGTAAGAGTAAGATCAAACAAAAAAATCTGGAGCATGCCCGTGTCACAAAAAAAAAAAAAACAAAAGGCAGGCCGAAAAACAATTGGTGCAAACAAATGCAAAAACACCAGCATTTGATTGGCCTCAGCGATGAAGTAATCCCAAACCGGGAAGCCTGCCGCTACTTTCTGAGGTCAAACCGGCGGACCCCACAAGCGGACCAGTAGGAATGCAGTTAAGTGGGAAGGTTATGGTCCTACACTTCTGACCATAACAACGTCGGAAAAAGGAAAAAAAGAAGAAGAAGAAGAAGGAGTGAGACATGACTGAGCCGGAGAAAAAAAACTTTTTGAGGAAACATTTTGTTTTAAGGAAATGCGATCTGGCGGAGTGGATGTTCCCGCAAGAGTTAACTTTTTTCCAGTGGTTATTGAATCGCGTTTATTACTTTTAGTAATTTTGGAAACTCTCTGAGCGCGAGTGGTAACACGAACTTGACGACTTGTATTTAATTTTGTGGTACCTGCAGTTGTTTTTGTGGATTTTCCAATTTTACTCTGAGAACTTTCCAATAAGCACATAGAGAGATCTCTCATTTTGTTTATACAGAATTGCAATGGAATATGTATGCACTTGTCACATTTGAAAAATAAATTCTGTTAAGATTTTATAATTCTTATAATTTTTGCTTATATCACAGCAGTCCAAATGTGAATTTTTGCCACACAAATCGCACGATAAAAAAAACACATCGGGAATGATTTTAAGGCATTTTTGACATTGAGAACTCATATTTAGAGAAAATTAAATTAGGAGCAGAACTAAAACACAGCCGGTTTGTAAAACGAACGAACTGTAACTAATTTAATTTTCGTGGGAGCAAACACCCCCATTTATTGAGCTTAATTAAAGCCGACATTAATCTTACTTAATCTAACTTAATACTCCTTAGAAACTAAGAAGAACGGGGAAGGGAACCGGAATTAAGAAGACAGGTTTTTAAGCAAGGGGCGCTGAGGTTGATATCGAAGTAAGGATTCGAATTAATACTTCCCAGCATACGAGCAATGGGTTCATTAGAGTCGTAGGCGGTACGGGGGGTGGGTAGATAGAAGAGACAGAAATTTCGTACATTGTGAGGGTTAGTATTGATAGAGGCAGAGTTGTAGGTGGTCGCGCAGTCTATAGTGCCTGAAAGGAGACGATAGATGAAAAGAATGTCAGATACAGTTCTTCTTTCCTCCGACGTGTTCATGTTTATTAGTTTAAGACAGTTTTGATAGGGTGGTAAGAGCAAAGGATTTGTTCCAGGGGAGACCTTAAAATGCAAAACGTAGGAACCGGCGTTGGATGCTCTCGATTCCAGAAATGTGGGTTTTGATAAGGAGACCACGCTTGAGAGGCGTATTCCAAAAGGGGCCGGGCGATGATTATGTAGAGTAACGTAGAGGTTGGAGAATTCTTTAGACCATTGCTTTACGAAACCGAGTGCTGAATTAGCTTTAAGGATTATCTCATCGATATGTGCTCGAAAATTTAGCTCCTGGTCACATAATATGCCAAAATCACGGACAGCTTAAACGGTGGAGATGGGCTGATTATAGAGGGAGTAGAGAGGAAGAGGAGATTTGATTCGTTTACATGAAAAAGTGATTGATTGGCATTTGGGAATGTTGAGCTTTTGGAACACCAGATGGAAAAACTATTGAGACCAGAATCAATAAGGGAAGAGTCATGACTGGAGGAAATGGTCTTGAAGAACTTGGTGTCATCGGCATGTAGTGGGATTCACCATTTCAATATCGTTAATGATAAGAACGAAAAGAAGTGGACCCAAGTGGCTCTCTTGGGAGACGACGGAGGAAGCTAAAAAAGGTAGATCTGAAACGAACACTGTAATAGCGATTTTCCAGGTATGAAAATATCAACTTCAAAGAAATAGGATCGAAGCCAAGAGAAGACAATAAAAAGGGTATTAATCTGTGGGAGATTTTATTAAAAGCTGAAAATCGGTTGATTTCTTTGCCATTTTTTAATGCTGAAAAGGACACACACAAGGTTTGTGGTTGTAGATCTGCATTTGAAGAAACTGTGTTTTCTAGGAGAGATTAAACACTTACAGTGAAAACTTAGAATTTCGTTCAAAATATTCTCGAAGAGTTTGGGTGTACGAGGGCGGTCCGATAGGTACTTAGCCTACAAAAGAAAAACAAAAATTTTGGAGAAATGGCGATTTATTTTTCAATATAGTCTCCTAGTTCGATACACTTGACCCAGCGATGCTCCAACTTCTTTAACCCGTCTGAAAAATACGTTTTCTCGAGGTCTGCAAAGTAGGCCTCTGTGGCGGTGATACCTCCTCATTCGACTGAAATTTCTGCCCGGCGAGTGACTTTTTCAGGTTTGGAAACAAAAAGAAGTCGTACGGGGCCAAATTTGGAGAATACGGTGAATGGGGCAGCAGTTCGTAGCCCAATTCGACCAATTTGGACGTGGCGAGGGCGGAGGTATGAGCCGGTGCGTTGGCAGGGTGGAAGAGCACTTTTTTCTTCGCCAAGTGGGGCCGTTTTTTCTTCAATTCGGCGTCGAATCGGCCCAATAATTTGGCATAGTACAGCCTTGAGACCATTTTGCCCTTCTCCAGGTAGTCGATGTGGATCACACCTTGTGAATATCAGAAAACGGTGGCCATTACCTTTCTGGCCGATGGGACAGTCTTCGCCTTCTTCGGAGCACGTTCGCCGGGTGAAGTCCACTGTTTCGACTGTTCCTTGGTATCTGGTGTGTACCTGTGGATCCATGTTTCGGATTGCGCTTAAACAGCGTCAAACACCGCTCTGAAGTGGTCTCACGGTTGCGCTTGTTGTCCGGAGTGAGAAAACACGGCACCTATCGCGCCGACAGCTTTCTCATGCCCAAAATTTCATGCAGGATATGACCCAGGCGATCTTTTGAAATACCTACTGTCTCAGCTATCTCGCGCACCTTCAATCGGCGGTCTGCCAATACGACATCGTGGATTTTTGTCACGTCATCCTCCGTGGTAGCCGTTTTCGGGGCACCTGGACGTGGCTCATCAAAAACCGACGTGCGACCACGTTGAAACTCGTAAAACCAATTTTTGATGGTCGCCATCGAAGGAGAAGAGTCACCGTAGACAGCATCCAAACGCTCTTTGATTTCGCTGCGCGATTTCCCTTAGAGAAACATGAATCGAATCACCGACCGATATTGCTCTTTTTCCATTTTTCTAAAATCCGCGGACACTCCCGCTTCCACACGCGGTCAAAACAAAACTACGAATCCGATCCAGCTAAAATGTACTACACGATAGTAAGTTGCTCTTGCGATACTGACACCATCTGGCGGTGAGGCTAAGTACTTATCGGACCACCCTCATATGTGACAGTTTGGCCATGGGACGAAAATTGTGAACATCGTTCTTCGGACCTCTTTTGAGTTTAAAAGGGATTTTCAGTAACTGGGGTAATTCATCTAGAGATAGGGATAATCTGAGGATTTTTGAGGGAGGGAGAGAGAGAGTTGGGGAGCATTTTTTTAGAAATATGGCAGGGGGACCGACAGGTCCAGTGGAGAATCCCTCATTAAGTTGATTAAATTTGTTTTCGATGACACAGGGATGGATAGTACGAGGAAGAAATGGTCCAAGGGTGAAATTCGCCAAATAAACAACAAAGAAGTCGACAGCGAAAAATTGCTTAAAAAAGTTGGCGATAATGTTGGGATCATTTAAGGTTTGATCATTCAAGGAGACTAAGGAAGGGTAGCTATCAGATTTTCTTTTGTAGTTAACAAATTTAAAGACGGTCTAAGGATCACTTATAAGATTGGCTTGCGTTTCGGCGAAATAGCGTTGATAGAGAGAGTTGTGAAGGGCGGCAAAGTAGAGCTGCCCATGTGGTTAGAAAAATCATTAGGGAATTGAATACGAAGGAAGATTTTCCACTGCTTATTCTTTTGTTTGTTAGCGAACGGAGTCTGCAATTATACCGGGGTGGGGAGGTGGGCAAAACTTTGCATTAGGAAACTGGAGCGTGAAGAGAGTTAGAGTTAAATATTTCTCTGTGAAAAAAGGATATAGCATCATTTAAGGTTAGATTATCAAAATTGAGAGGGGCTTTTTTCAGGTATTCATAGAAGGTATCGTGAGAAGGGAGGCACTGTAGGAGGAGTGTTCTGCAATGGAGAATCGTGAAAAAGGGAAAGAAGGAGGGAGGATCGAAGTTATCGATGGTTGAAAGGGAAAGGGGACAGACTGAGACAGAAGAGTTGAAGGGATCAGTTGTGAATATGAGCTCTAGTTGTCTGCCTATGTAGTTTAAGGCACCACTAAATTGGCTAAAGTTTGAATCGGTAAGGCGATCCAAGAAGAGACATTCATTGACAGCAGTGGGATTGGTGGCAATATAAAACGAAGGTTGAAGAGGCCGAAGAGAAGGATTTCATCCAGGTGGGCTCTTAAATCAATTATTTGGTCAATTCAATAGGTCGTGAGGGCAAGATGGAGAAACAAATGGTGTATAATGTCTTCTGGGGTAGAACAATCTTAATTGAAACAAAGTCGGGAAGTGGGGAGGATATATTGCAATAAGGGAAGAGTCAATTAAATTATGGGCGGCTAGAAGGACGCATCGACCAGGGCAACGCTCTGTGGGTCGGCTGAGTTCGCCATCGCGATGAACGTTAAAATTTGATTGGGACAGTTCGCAGTTGTTTATGCTATGGATTAAGTGCGTTTCGGTCAGAGCAAAGATTTCAAAGGGTAGAGAATGTGACTGTTGGAAAACAGCTTGGGTTTTAGAGCGAAGATCTCTTACAATCTCATAATAGAAGATAAGAGGGACAGAGTGAGGTTGCCGGAGGAGAGAGAGAATTAGGCACGAAAACACTTATCGTTTTTTCGATAAGGTGTGACATTCGTTTTGAATGAATGTATTGGCGGAAGGTATCAAGATCCTTTGACACTTTTTGGGGCGAGATATTAAATACTTCGTGATATTTGATGAAGAGGTTCTTGCGGCTAGCCAAGTCCGTGGGGAACGGAAATCATGACGCTTGTGTTTGTTATACCTTCGCAGCAAACTGAGTCTGGAGGTAAGCCAAAAAGAGACGAATGTTCTCATAAGCCTTTTAATCTCTTAGTCGAGAGTAGTTAGTTTGGTAAGAATGTGGGGTGGCGGGGGAGTTGGTAAGTGGGGCAGAAGTTGTTGGTATGGGGAGAGATCAAGAGTTGGGAATAAGGGGTGGAAATTGGGACGGAGATGTTGAAGGGGGATACACGGAAAGGAAGACAAACAAATCGACACATACAACATCGCAGCTATCATAGCAAAACTTTTTGTCAAAATGTTGTCTATAGCACAGCAGTAGGTATGGAATTTAAAAACCTAACCATTATCATAGAAGCAGTATTTCATCGGTATGTTTATCAAAGCTTATTAAAACGTTTTTGGTGTTGCCACGTTGATTAAAAAATCGATAGAGGATTAATGGTTACGACAACATTTAGTTAGATCGGCTTAACTACTCCATAAAAGCTTTGAGGAAGTGAATGAGTTCAAATATGTAAGTTAACTGTGATGACTGACAAAAAAATAAAAAGCCTCGTTAACCACTCTTCGCCAAGCCTCCCTGTCATAAGTTGTTCCTTCCATGTTTCACTATTCTTTCCCATCTGCTTAAAATCGATTCTTATATTGTCCTCCCATCTACGGCGCGACCTTTCTGGTGGTCTTTTTCTTGCGGGTTTTCCACTCATTATTCGTTTGACTGTTCGTCCACTGTCCATTCGTTCTACGTTCTTCGAGTTCTTGATTGCTTAATTTCCTCCATTCGCCTGTTTTCACCATAGATTCTCCATAAGATCTGATTTACAAAGACCCGAAGTCTATTTTCCTCCTCCTTAGTTAGAAAGCAGGTCCCACATCAGTAAAATGTCATTGGCATTATCATGATTTTATAAATGCAGATTTTAACATTCGGAAGAAAAGCGCTGTTTTGAATAATTCCGATTTTTATGTGGTTTTTGGCAATCAGTATGGTTTCTAGATATATGAACGAGTCGTTCTTCTCAAAGTGTATCGAGTACAGGTACGAGGTTTGGATCGATCCCATTGGGTCAGGGACCATATATTTCCTTTCCTCTTCATTTACTACAAGCCTACTTCCTTCCTGCCATTATTAGACCATAAGATATCCCCTACTTTAACTTGTCTCAGTTTCACTAACTTTATCGGCATTCCCAGCCTTACAAGGTCGTGATACATTTTCGATCGATTTATAGATTCATATGCTCTTTAACACCTACGAATAGTTTGTGTACCCTTCCGGAATTCCCATTTCTTTTCCGAAAGCTGCCGTATAGTGAAAATCTGTTCAATCGACGAGCTATTCCTCCTAAAGCCACACTGCTGGTCTCCGATTATCTCCTTAGCGTATGATGTCAGTGTTCTAAATACGGGAATGATAACCGAGTTTTCCATTCCTCCAGTTCTAACTGTGGTGAGCCCATGTAACTTCTCTGTTAATTTTTCTGCGGAATATTTTATTAATTCTGATGGTATTAGGTCGATTCTTGCGGTCTTGTTATCCTGAAGTTGATGGTAACTTCTTTTTTTTTCCCAATGTATCGCAATTCTACCTGAACTATACTATACGCATAATGCCGTTTTCCACAGCTACTGGCTCTCCACGTACAATTTATCGAAATATCTCTTCCATTGGGCTGCAAGTATTTCGAGCTCCTCATCGTGGGAGTAAATCCTGATCTAGCCTGGTATTCTTTTCTGCGTATAGCCCTGTATACATTGCTTTTGTGTTTTTAGTCGCACATAGAAAACGACTATCTGACTGAAATCGTTAAAAACTGTGATTGACATCTTTGAAAAGATCAACCATATCGAATCCACTAAATTGCAATAATTAAAAGCCAACGTCTGTTAGCTCGTCTTTTGGATTAAAAGACAGTACTCAGAATAATTGCCCTGTACAGTTTTGGGATTCGTTTTATAATATAAACGGGTATTGGATAAAACCGAAGTTGATAATTACTTTAATCTCTCCCAATTTAAGTTCCAGTGAAGCAATATCGAAGTAATATCTAAGAGACAATTTCTAGCTATATTAAGTTTCAGATTAATAAGACTAACGGGCGTAGTGGTCAACAAGTTGCTATAAAGCTGAAACCATCACCTCCTTAAAGCTATCCTGTGATTCACAATCTCCTTCTCATATCCTCTACTCTACACGAAATCTTCGAAGAAAATCCTACGAATCGTTTTAACGGATATCTCTTAATTCCTTTTAATTGCTAATCGACACTTAACTATTAGTCAGAGAAGTTGGATTAATTTTTACGTCCGCTCGAGTCAAGAACACCCACTTCCAACAAATGGATTTCGAATTCAATTAGAGACCAGAGAAAAGGATCAAAGCTAATCCTGGCGGCGAGCAATTGCAGTAGTGATAGAGCAATAGGAGCAACTCGCCGATGATATACCAATTAACGTTCGTCTTTGGTTCGAGTTGTTTCCCGTCCTGCACCGGATGTGTTATCTTCGAGAATAAATCATCATCATCATCTATATGGGTGTTCCTTTTGTTGGTACCTTGGCTTTTAAGGTAAGAAGTTTTCCACATTCGACTGGGTTGATCGTTTGAAAAAAGCGAGTAAAATATATATGTAAATATCTGTTAGCTCTTTCTTTTATGTGCAATCAACAATTTTTTTAACAAGGCGTTAATTAACTTTAATTGCCTTCAATTAGGTATTTCGAAAGCATAAGCGCATGAGTGCAATAAATCATTCAATGAAGGCCGAGACGTGTTGAGTGATTTGCCGCTTTCTGCTCGACTATCAATGTATAAAAACAAACAAGAAATTGGTAACTATTTGAAAATCGACTTGAAGTTATTCGGTTTTCATATCTTTTAAGCACGTTCATTATGTCACGCATCGCCAAGAAAAAAAACCAAATACGTTGAAAACAGGTCACCAAGGACTTGAATTCCAGAGCTGCTACAAAATCAACTTTTATGAAATGCATCATAGCTCATAACGAAGCACTTGCTTATAAGTATGATATATAAGAAAACCAATAATCTTCGAAACGCCGTCTCGGAAATCAGCATACATCCAAATGATCTCGGGCTCGAACATTTCTGCCAAAAAAATTTCGGACAAACAGTGTTTAAGGAATACGAACATTATATGGACACCATGGAAACTGAAACAGTCTGGTATGACCCTGTCTGATTTGTTCTGTTGCCTGAGTTAATATGACCACTTTCAGAAAAGGGCATAGGCCTTAAAAGAAAAATCGCCGAGGGAGCTCAAGGCTAAATTCGAGATTATTATATCGAGAACTGTACCAATTTGAATTTGACCAAATATATGTATTTTGATAAAACAAATTAATTTTGGTGTTCTTTTAACAATTTTTTCAAGCTTATACAAGGAATTGCTTCGTAGAATTAATTTTCTATTGTATGTAATAACGTATTCAGCGTTATTGTTTTTTCGTTTGAAATTCATGTATACACGTTTATTTGGATAGTAAAAATAGTAATTTCCTTAATTTTAGGTTATTATTTCGTAAAATTAGCTTACAATTGCAAAGTTTAATTATTTTAAATTTAGCTTAATATATTTTCTCATTATACAGGGTGTCCCACGGTCTGGTCAAGACAAGAAAAAAATCATATGTGAGGGAGGGTCTATTCCCCCCCGTTTAGCCGGGAGGGGCAATTTTCTAAAAAAATCGACTTAATTTGGAAAAAAAATTATTAAAAATCAACAGTTGCATCCACAATGCCGTGATATACTTTTTTGTAAAACCACAAACCTCTTCTTTCATCTTGTTTTTAAACAAAGCTGTTTAAGGAATAGTTTTTGAGAAATTAATTTTCAAACTCAAAATTTTGAAAAAAAAATGAAAAAAAAAATTTTCGAACTATTTTTTTTCAAAATTGTATGTAATTAAGTACTATTTTTTTTTTTCAAAAATTCAATTCTCTTATTAGTTTTTAGTTAAAAACAGAAAACCGGATGCAAAAATATCTTGTAGTTTTTGAGAAATTAAAAAAAAAACCCGAAACACTTTTTTCTAAGAAAAACCTTTTTTTTTTGTTTTAACGCGGCTGGACTCGTAGGCAAATTAATGTATGAAACATTGACCTCTTTTTTATTATTTTTAAAAAATTCAGAGTTTTATTATAATAAATTTTCAATATGATCCCCATTTTTAAGAATGCAAAGATTATATCTCCTTCTAATGGCTACACATAAGTCTATGCTTGACAAATTTTCCTGCAATTTGACTCCAGCGACTCCATTCTTTCGGTTGTTCCAAAGATACTATTTCCACTTAGTAAACATAATTCTTCATGAATCCCCACACATAAAAATCTAGAGGAGTTAAATCTGGTGATCTAGGTGGCCATTCCGTGGGGCCCCTTCTTCCGATCCAACGGTCACTAAAATGATCATCCAGCTAGTTTTTAACCCGTAAGCTTTAGTGTACTGGTGCTCCATCTTGCTGGTAGATTAAATTATCTGCTATGGCCAAAGGAACGTTGTCCATCAAATCGGGCAAAAGGTTTCGTAGGAACTGCAGGTATGATTCTCCATTAATAACGGCATTCAAAAACCGGGGCCCGATTACAGTTTGTCCAACAATACCAAGCCAAACATTACAGCTAAAGCGGTGTTATGATTTATTTTGTTTTTTGTTGTGTGGATTGGTGCTACTCCAATGATACAAATTGTGGAAGTTAGTAACCCCATCTCTGGTAAACTGTGCTTCATCCGTCCAGAATATCCTTGCAAAATAGTTTCGTTCAGTTTCATCTCGAAGCAGTAATCATCGATAAAATTCTGTTCTCAAAAACTTGTCGTTTGAGGTGAGTTCCTGAACTGGCCTAAAATGGTACGGGTGTAAGTTTTCGGTATGAAGCACTCTCCATACTCTAGATTTGGGCACTCCAAGCATAATAGCTATCCTCCTTGTACTAAGGGAGGGATTACGTCGGACCAAATCCAAAATTCTTTCATCTAAGATTCCTGATCCATCTGTAACTGATCTTTCGCTTCTTCGATGCTCTAGCATCTCTCGCAGACGTCGGTGGATTCTTGAAAACATGCTACGACTGGGACACCTCCGATTGGGATATCTTTCAGCGTAGAGTCTTTCGGCTTCACGATCTCGACCATTAGCTAAACCGTAGCAGAAGTGCATGTCCGTTAATTCTTCTCGAGAGTATGAGTTTGACATCGTAATGTGTTGATGAGTTAACATCCAATTTGGAAATGGGTTTTTATTAAAAATGCGATGCCTTTTATTTACATTTGGGTTGCAAATATTTTGTTTTTCAATAAAGAAAAATTGCGGTTTTATTGTCTTAAGGTCCTAGCGGGTAGAACCCATCGGCGGCGGGCGGACCCAAACGAAATTGGCAGGTCAGTTTTCAGGCGCTATAAATGAAAAAAAAGGATTAATCCAGGGTTATTCCAATACTGTGTCACTTTATTGTATCCTCATAAAACTCCGAATTTTTTGAAAATAATAAAAAAGAGTTCAATGTTTCATACATTAATTTGCCTACGAGTCCAGCCGCGTTAAAACAAAAAAAAAGGTTTTTCTGAGAAAAAAATGGATCGGGTTTTTTTTTCATTTCTCAAAAACTACAAGACATTTTTGCACACGGTTTTCTTTTTTTAACTAAAAACTAATAGGAGAATTGAATTTTTGAAAAAAAATACTACTTAATTACATACAATTTTGAAAAAAAATAGTTCGAAATTTTTTTTTTTTTTAAATTTTGAGTTTGAAAATTAATTTCTCAAAAACTATTTTTTAAAACAGCTTCATTTAAAAACAGGATGAAAGAACAGGTTTCTAGCTTTACAAAAAAGTATATCACGACATTGTGGATGTAACTGTTGATTTTTAATATTTTTTTTCCAAATCAAGTCAATTTTTTAGAAAATTGCCCCTCCCGGCTAAATGGGGGGGAATAGACCCCCCCCCCTCCCATACGATTTTTTTCTTGTCTTGACCAGACCTACACGTTCTAGCTTTTTGGCACACTGCTCGTGGGGCTTGGGAGACAAACTAAATAAATCTCAAAATGAAGTCAAAAGGCAAAAATTAATGCAGCCTGAGGATAACACTCCTCAAAGACAACAGGTCTGGTTATTTAACGCTACTCGAAAGGCTAAACTGCGCTGTTAAAAAAATCCACTGAATTAAGGGGGTAGTCTCATGTGAACGCATAAGTTTTACCTCTTTTTAGGGAATTTTTTTTATAAGACAATAAAATTCAATCATTTTAATTTTTTTATCTGTTTTTATTTGTACATATCTTAAACTGCATAAATTTTGGATTATTGTTCAGTAGGTCTGTCGCCATCGGCCCTACCAAAATTAATCAATTTCATTGAAAAAGAAAAAGATGTAGAAAAAGAGGAGGACTGTAGAAAAAAATCTTGTTTTATTGTAAATTTTTTTGTTAAAAATCGTTGAAATAAAATAAGAAAATATTTTCGAAAATAAGCAATTTTGCTACGGCCGATAACCATTGATGAGTAGAAGAACAAATATAAATAAATATAAATAAAGCAATCGGTTGAATAGTTTTCTTTCTTTTTAGGACCATGACAGTTTTAGAAAATTATGTTTCGAGAAAAATGTGCTTAAAGTTTCAAGAGCAGAATTTTCGTAGAAAATTTATACTTACACTAATCTACTATGCCTGGACCTTGCCTATTTGGATGCCTCCGACGGGACGTAGATCGCTCTGCACGGGTTATTCGTCGTTCATCGTACTCCTAAATTATTTTAACCTTCATCCCATCCTTGTGTAGAAAACTACACAAAAACTACCTGTTTTCTTATTTTTTTCAAGAACCACTAATTGTTAACTTCCGGAATTCTCGGACTTTATTACAACCCTTATTTTACGAAAAAAAATCGTATGTCCTCATAATAAAAATGTTCATGACGGTTGATATTGCTATAATTACGTTGTCTACCCTCTTGTGTAAATTTCTACACATATGAATAAGTAGTGCATTTCATATAAAAATTCATTTGCATTTAGTCTTTTCGCCAGTGAACTTCGTGGATATATATTGTGAATTTAATAATAATAATAATAATAAAAATAAAAACTATGTCGAGACCAAGATATCTGACAATTGAAGAAACGGAAGCATTTTTGAATGAAAGTGATGGTGATGATAGTGATATTTCTGAAGATAGTGATGACGAATTTGTACCAGAAGAAAATGTTGGTGATGACGATGATTTATATTCGGTCGATAGTGATTCTGACATTGAAGAGGAAGCGAGTGAATCAAATGAAACAAACGAATCAGTTGTTGAAGGTGAAAATATGGATCCATTGTTCGTTTCGAAAGACGGTATTGTGTGGCAACTACAATCATTTCAACATCAAGGTGGCAGATTGCGGAATGAAAATGTGCTTTCTCTTCATCCTGGAACAACAAGATATGCAAAAGTTCGTGTTGGTGATATCAAAGATGCGTTTTTACTTTTCTTCCCACCACATATTGAAGGTATTATTTTGAAACATTCTAATGCGTATTCACAAGTTAAATACGGTTAGGACCACAAACCAATCGACTCGAATATGTTGCAAGCATGTATTGGTGTTTTGATTTTAGCTGGTGTTTATAGGTAAGTCGTTATTGTATTCTATTTCATTTCAAATGATTTTTGACATACTTATGTTTAGATCGAAAAACGAAACTACAATTGATTTATTTGATGGAGAAAGAGGTCGTCCCGTATTCAGAGCAATAATGTCAAAGAAAACATTTGAATATATGAACCGAGTTATTCGTTTTGATGATGTTATAAGTAGAAGACATCAACGATCTTCAGATAAATTTGCACCAATTCGTGATGTATTTGATAAATGGTCTAACTTATTGGCAGATTATTACAATCCACATGAATGTGTTACAGTTGACGAGCAATTACTCGGTTTTCGTGGACGATGTAAATTTCGTCAATACATGCCGTCGAAACCAGTAAAATATGGACTAAAATTCTGGTTGATGGTATTGTCATCATCATCTTCTGAGCATCACTCTTTATATCTATACCCACGTGGTCTAGTACGTTGGCTTTACTCATGACATCTCTGTCACGTTCTTTAGTTTCCATTCTGAATTCTATTACTATATTAATTTGATTGTTAATTTGACATTTCACATACAACACATATTCATTCGAATTGTAACCGTCAAGAAATAAAGACATAAGAGGATAAATTCGGTCGTTTGACAGTATGTTCTCATACATGTTATGTTTGGAAGATTCAACCATATTTGGGAAAAGCAATTGGTGCCAGCCCGTGTGAAAAAAGACAAGACGAACGTGTTGTTTTGGACCTCGTTGATGGTTTGAAAGGTCACAACATAACAATGGATAACTTCTTTTCTTCGTATGATCTTGGCCAAAAATTGTTGTCAAAAGGCATTACAATGGTTGGCACTATGAGAAAAAATAAAAGAAGCATTCCACCAAAGCTTCTTGAATGTAAGAAAAAGGCCGCTGTATCAATCTACATTTGCATTTACCGACAACACAGCACTTGTTTCGTTTATTGGAAGGAAAAATAAATGCACTGTATTGCAAAGTACAATGCATAACTCTATTGAAATTGGATCTGGTGAAAAAAAATTACCATCGATTAGAAAATATTACAATAAAACAAAAGGTTTGTTTATATACACTGCATCTTTAAATTTCAAGTTCTCTAATAACTTTTGTTTTTATTCGATATAGGCGGTGTAGATACAGTTGACAAAATGCTATCTTGCTACAGCTGTAAAAGAAAAACCAATAGATGGCCAATGGCTGTATTTGCAAATGTGTTGCATGGCGCGCCATAGTGCATGAACCAAATCCATGTCTTCAATTTCAGTAAACAAAAAGTCGCTTAACATGGCTCTGTATCGCCCGAAACGCCGAGATGAAAATTCGCCTCGTCAGAAAAGATGATTTTTCGCCCAAAAACTGCGAAGCGATAACGAAGCGGGTAAGCGATTAATCCAAGATCTTTGTGCAGAATTCTCCTCAGGCTAGTGCGATAAATATTGAGCTGTTGAGATCGATGGCGGGTTGATGTTCGTGGCCACTCTCGGCCATAGCAGCCACATTCTTATCTATGCGCAGCGTACGACGACGGGGACCATGAGTGTTATCCACTAGCATAGAAGTCTTACAAACTTTTTGCACAAACTTGCGTACAGCAGTCGCGGTAAGTTCTTCATTTCAGCCATAACTTCTTTTTAAAAAACGCACTTTTTGAGCTACACAGCACACTCACATTGGAAATAAGTTTTCAATATTTCCCAAAATTGTTATGCGTAAAGTGACTCATTTCGTTCCGCGGAGGTATGACACTGACTTTCTGATTTTGAGCGGGAAGCAGCTGTCAGTGTCAAAATAAGCTATGACTTAAGGAAAAACTACTAGATGGCCCACCCTTTACTAGAAGCATTGTGGTCATCAAAGCACAAAAAAGGATAAGAGATCTGCGGAAAGCATGGAATCTGTACACAGATACTTTCAACCTCAATGAAATTATACGTGTAAGAATTGTAATTAATGGTTCTAACATATCTTTGGCAGTTGTTCTTATGATGATAAACTGGCAGCTATCAAAATCGAATACATAGTCCACTTGGAGAAAAGCATGAAAATTCTTCCTCTGATTATTTTTTGAATGTCTTAGCTTTAATTGTTATTGTCAATAGTTGTACGGTACGGTATGACATGAAGGAAGCAATAAAGGCGACTTCTTCTTCTTAGATGGCGTTACAGCTCACGGAGAGCAAGAGCCAAGCTTCTTTCATTCCCTTATGTTATGTGCGATTTGTTTTTCACACAAGTGAACGGTACCTACAGTTTAATGCCGATTCGGAACGGCGGGAGCCGAGAAGCTTTTTCAAGGCAAGTATACTTCAGCAGGTTTTGCCAGTGCCCTGCCGACGAGAGGAACTGCGAAATGACTTATGCAAAACTAATTTTTCAAGAACAAGGTCTGACGCACTCTGGCAGCTATTTTACGGAAAATATTTGATGTTTGTAATAAATGTAGAATTTAACATTTCCATTAAAATGCTAAGAATCAATTCCAACTATAAAACTTCCAATTTTCCAAAACAGTTAGTTTTTCTATTGATTTAAAATGACAGCTCTTATTGGATAACTCTATATATGTAATTATTGGGAGTACAAATTAGTTCAGTCCGTTCTTTTGTTATTAAAAATTAATTTATTTCAAAGTAAAATGAATCGACAGATTAATCAAACATTTTTCCCAGCTTCCAGACAATTTTCTAATCTAATCCCGATAAAATGTTTCGCCTTGAAAGGCGATCAAACTTTTGAACAAATTTTCGATTTCTTCGAAAGAAGTAAATCGGTAATCTGCCAAATCGTGATACATCTGTCGGAATAATCAATAATCAGAAGGAGTAAAGTCCAGTGAATACGGTGCGTGCGATAGAAAGTGGGGGATGGCAACCCGCGTCTGGTATCGGCTTACCCAATATATACGCTAGGAAGGCATCCTGATATCGAGAGGCATGTTTTGCAAAAGTGACTCGAAGAAGTGACCCTAAGAAGTAATCATAACAGTAACAAAGCATTTAAAAAAATACAAATATGTATATATGAAGGGAGGTTATGATGGCACGGAATTTGGCAAGTTGCGTCAACATCTCCTCCTGGCCAATAGCCTTGGTCATGTCCACTAGCTATGCGGATATCTGACCATTCAACGTTTCATATCTATGATTTTCCTGTTGTATTAAAGCCGTTGGAGCGGATGGGGGTTTATTCGGATCGAGCCGCGAAGGGCTCTGTGCGGTCCTACTAATCTGCATACCGCGCGAGGGACTTCCGTTTGTGTTACTGGTCTTTATCTGAATTGGTTTCGAAGGACTTCTAGTAGCTGTTTTGTATTTCATTTGAGCGCAGCTCGATGGCGTCATTTTGCCTTGTGCTTCGTTGAAGCCGTGGTGGAATTAATTGAGGATGGTCTCGATGGAGTCATGTTAGTATATGCATTAGGGGCGCCTCTTGAAGGAGGAGTAGAGACCTAGGTGACAGGACTGGTAGAGATCTTGGTGACAGGACTCAATGAAATCTTGGTAGTTGGACTCAATGAGGTCTTGATGGCTACACTAGTTGAGACCTTAGTGACTCGTTGAGATCCTGGTAAGAGGACGCGTTGAAATCTTGGTGATTGAAGTCATAGAGATCTGGTGACAGGACTCGAATCATATTGTTTTGTTTGAGTGGCGTATTGTGATGGGCACTTCAAGGTTTTAACGCCATTCATTGTCACAAGACTTGAAGCAATCGCCTTGGTGTGTGCTTGATCGGCACCTCGTGGAGAATTCGTTGAGGTCACCGGATTTAAACCAGTAATTTTAGTTTCTAATTCTTTGGTAGCCAAAGGATTCGATGAGGTCGTTGTGGTTATCAACCGTGCCGGACACGAAGCAGTCATCTTGTTTAAAATGTCACCGTCAGACAACGGGCATACAAACTAGTTTGCATGACGTGCATTCTCGAGAGAATCGATTTAGTCGGAGTGGATTTGCTTTGAACCTTACTCAATGGAGTGGTCTTGGTGGATGGTGTAGCCTCATTCGTTGTTATAGCCTTGGTCGATGGAGTAGCTGCATTAGACGATGTATCATTGCTCGTCGGTGAAACGTTGCTCGACGATGTTGCCTCGTTCAACGTTGGGGACATAGCTTTGCTCGGCAATATACCCTCTGACTGTAAAGCCTTAATCAACCCCGTAGCCTCGCTTGAGAGAGTAACTTACTAGACGGTTTATTCGGTGTTGTACTGGCTAGGGGTGTATTCGGTGGCGTTGCCGTGCTCGACGGTGAAGTCGAATTCGGCGATGCTGCCTCGCTCGTCGGTGTAGTTGTATGCGGTGGTGTTGCCTTTCTAGGTGATGTTGTTTTGCCTGAGCCAGACCCATTCTGTATCGATTTGATCGATGAAATCCTGTACCGTGTACGACGCTGAAGGTTCTCAAGGTATTTCAATTGCTCGGACGATACTAGAACTTCAATATCGGAATCTGAATCTAGACTTTGTGGTTTGTTCGCCGTACGATGGTTTCTTTTTCTTCTTCAATTTAAGTGGGAACAAATCAATTCGATTTGGGTTATTAAACGGTTTTAAGACAACAATCTCTCTCGACATGTTGCCGTTCATGGTCACAAAATCGAAATCAATTTCGTTCAATGGGTGTTTAAGTGCTTTTTCCAAGCTCATTTAGGTACCGTAAAAACAGGATCTTCTAACGCCATTAGTCGCCTTCGGTTTTGACTGAGCATGGTATGTCGTGGTGAAGAAAAATTCACCATTGGAGTTGAATGCATGGACATCTGTCTTGGTCCAACCGGTGAGTAAATGGTTATTGTACTCTAATCGCTTATTGGCTTCCAATTCAAGTGCTAATAATGTTGATATACCCAAGAGAGACGGAACGACTGTGGGTTTTAAAATGCTTGAAGTTTCTTTTGATGGCTTTATATAACTAAAAAGGTTGGTTTCCGCTTGTTCACTTCGACCAGAGGTTCTGATGATCCCTTGTTGATTATAAAACTAAGTTGCCTGCAATCTTCTTACTCTCTTATTAGTCCTAGAAGTAAAGTAACATATATTAATGATCTTTATCCCTTCCTGCATAAGCCCTTACCCTTTGGCCCAGCTCTTTGAATAGACTACGAAGGGAGAAAACCGGCTTACTATCCGTAAAACTCCTCATATAAATGCAAATACTCTGTTTCCTTTGTATAACGCCGCCTGCCGGATAATTTCCCGACTAATAGAAGCATCCACACATCCATGACTACATGATGGGAATGAAGCCACCATGAAAATTCTCTGTTTCTTCCCAACTACCATTGCAGTATTTCGCGGAATGCTACTAAAAAATACTGACTGCAATACGAATGTCCGAATGGCCAGTCCATACCCACTCTTCTCCACCGCACTTTTGCTTCAACTTTGTTTGTATTTCATTCTTCACCGAGAAAACATTACATTTTTTTCTCTTCGCATTTTTCTCATTTCCCGTGGCCAAATAATCAGGCTAATTAAAACGTGAAATATCAAAAAGCTGTGGTAATTAACACCTAGCGAACAGCAAACGAGGCAACGTCTCTATTCAAAGATACAATTCATTCAGTAGGGAATGTGAAAAAAAAGTCAATTGTTTCGGAAAAATAAAAGAAAAAAACGAACGTATCTTAACGCAACCTTACCTAATGGCACAGCGAGTCCGTGCAGATCCATGAACATTTACTGAGTCGCATGGAAGCGGGGTGGATTCTAGACAATGTTGCCTCATTATAGCTAGCTAGCATGAACGCCAGAATGAAGGAGAATAATAAAACAATCATAATTTTTGTCCATTTCGGCCATTTCGCATATCCTTAAGTCGTTCCAGTGGCGAATGGCGAATTAAGAACAAAGGAACGCGGGAAAGCAATAAACGAGCTGATTTGAACATTTTTGCTTAGTTTAATTGTTGTAAGGACGATGGCGGGGTATGGAAGTGCTAGGGTCAACCTACTGGGTTATGGAAGTGGACTGGCGACTCTCTTGCATTGTATCTTGGGGCGATGAGGCGATACGCTAATGAGGGTTTCAATTCATTATATAAGAAATGTTGTTTTAATTTATTTTGGTAATCTCAAAAAAGACATTTCTAATGGGCGGGTTTTGTTTCCAATGCAATTAAGTCTATCAATATATCTTCGTCTCCAGCCATGAACACAATCCTGTGATTGATAATTTTTTTATTAGCAAAAGTTTGGATGGTGCAAACAACAGACATATATCTTCTTTTTCTTCGTGTTCTTATAAACGTCAAAGTTTGGAATTACAGCTGTGGCGCTAATAGTTCACTAAATGTCCCTTTAGCATAGGCAAAGATATATGCCATTCCTTTCAAAACTACTCAAAGCACTTTATTAACTCTAGACATGGTCTATGTTTCTGTACAGTAAAAAAAAATGAGGTCGAAGACCGTGAGTATACCTGGACAACAAATCTAATTGGTACACAGTTAAGATCAACATTAGAGTAATCTACATTCTCGTAATTTGTAAGCTTCTAATATATTTGGCAAACCACGGGTTTGAGTATAAAGAATCATAATAACAGCAGATGATCAATGACTACTAATAAGCGTTTTTACTTTGGCCAGTTCAGCGAAGAAGATACTTGACAATGTCTTCTTCTTCTTTTTCTTCTTAGGGCTACAGTCCGGTGTGAACCTGGGCCTCAACCAATACGCGTCTCCAGGTGGCACAATATTTTGCCAATTGTTTAGAGTGCCCAACTCTCAATTAGTTAAGGTCCCATTCCATCTGTGTGCGCCACTTTAGATTCGGTCGTTCTCTGCTGCGTCGTCTCTCAGAGTTGGATTCGAAGATGCTTCAAGACGTCATACTAAGTCGATGTAGCTGTACAGCCCGTAGAATTCGTCATTGTATCTTCCCCTCCAATCTCCGTTTATATAAGCGGGATCAAAACGCTGCGTTTGATCTCAGCACTGGTGTTGTTGTCGCTGGTCACCAAGGTGAGCCATGGTAGACGAAGTTCTTAACCACTTCAAATTTGTAGCCGTCAATTGTGACGTTCTGGTCAAGACGTCGGTGTTGTTGGTCTTTTTTGGATGACAGCATATATTTGGTTTTACCCTCGTTCACCGAAAGACCCATTTTAGCCGCTTCTGCTTCAATGTTTTTGAACAGTTCATTGACGTGTGAATCTCGTATGATTTTTTCAAGCTTGATGTTAAAGAAGTTACATGACAATGCGTCACGTTGCCTGAATCGTTTTTTAACATCGAAGGTCTCGGCTAATTCGCTACCAACCTTGATAGAGCAGCGAGAATTCTCCATTATCATCCTGACATGGCTAGACATGGCTCGGTAAAGTTTGTCCTTATGCACATGCGGCTTTCAAATCCAACAAAGGATGGTGTGTATCGATTTGGAATTCTTAGAACTTTTCCAAGATCTACCGCAGTGTGAAAATTTGGTGGATTTACCTGGCCTGAAACCACACTGATAGCAACCTATGAAATTATCCACAGAGGCTTTCAGGCGTTCACTCAGTACGGCAGAGAAGATCTTGTACGCGATGTCAAGAAGATTTATTCCTCTATAGTTGGCGCAGTTATAGGGGTCTCATTTCTTATGGAAAGCGCAAACGATGCTCAGGTTCCATTCGTTGGACGTGCTTTCCTCCGACCATACCTTGCAAATGAGCTGGTGCATGCGGCCTACCAACTCATCTCCAGCCGCTTTAAATAACTCAGCAGTTAGGCCGTCTGCGCCCCCGGCTTTATTAGTTTTAAGCTTCGAAATAACAAGCTTAATTTCATCTAGGTAAGGTGGACGGAATTCTCTTGTATCTTCGTCCGTTACGAATGCATCATTCTGCCTGACAGCGGTATCAGAATTATCATCGCCGTTATATAGTCTACAGAAGTGGTTTTTCCATATTCTCAGCATCAACTGTGACTTTACTAAAGGGTGGTCCAACCATAATGCACGATGTTAATTGTGAGTCACACCTTAACGTCAAGTTTTTTTGCCCAACTTAATTTGACATTTCTTTGTTTCAGTGTTTGACAAATTTAACCATGGAGAGGAACACAATTGAGCAGCGCGTTAAGATTGTTGAAGCCTTTTACGAAAATGGGCGTTCAAATCAAAATGCATTTCGTGCACTTCGTGATTTTTTTTGGTCAGCATAATCGACCAAATGTGTCCACAATCGGTAGAATTGTGCGAACACCTGTGCATGCTCGTCCAGTTTGTTCTGCGGAAAACATTGCACCATTGAATTGTGTTCCCTATCGCGAGATGATAACGGACTTCCTGTGGCCAGAAATTGAGGATATGGACCTAAACAACAGGATGGTGCCACTTGCCACACAGCCAACGAAACAATGGCTCTTTTGAGCGAGAAATTCAATGCCCGTGTTATCTCACGTGCATCGTGGCGATGTTAATTGGCCGCCACGATCATGTGGTTTGACACCGTTGGACTTTTTTCTTGGGGGATATTTAAAAGAAAAAGTGTACGTCAATAAGCCATGAGCAATTCAAGAGCTAAAGGATGAGATAATTCGGCACATTAACGACATTGAACCTCAATTATATGTCAGAGTCATTGAAAATATGGACCATCGGATAGAGGTATGCCACCGAAGCCGTGGCGAGCATTTGGCCGATATTTTGTTTCACACATAATTGTCATAGATCCTTCTATCATAATAAAAATTATTAAGATAATTCTCTGAAAACTTTTTGTTTTATTTACAATTATCATCGTATGTTTTCGTTGGACCACCCTTTACTAGTTGTCCGTCTTCGTCGCTACAGGCTTCCTCTCTGGCTTTATAGCCCTCGCATCCTCGTTTAACTTTTTCGTAAATCTTGCGAGCGTTATTCCTATGGTAGCATCTCTCCGTCTCCTCGATCTCACGCTTGTCGTGCCCTCTTTTTTTCTTCCTTAAAAGCGTGTGCTCCTCTCTCCTTTTCTGCTCGTAGAGCTCACGAGCGGCTCTCCTCCGTCTATGTAGCATGGCTTTGTAGGCTGTTTGCTTTGCTCATCAAACCAGGGGTTTCTAGCTGGCAGCGATTTGGAACCCAGCACATAAGAGGCAGCGTCTCTGATGGCACGCTGGCAACGCTCTCACTGCTGTTCTGTGGATTGTGCTAATGTCATCGGACTTTGCGGGAGGTCAAACTCTTGTTGCCTTGCTCGACTCCCTTCCTAGAAATGTTCTCCGGTATGCTTTGAAAATCATTAATAAATATAATGAAAAGTAAGGGGCCCAGGATTAGAAAGAAAAGATTCAAGTTTTATTATCTGCACCCTGTTCGTTAAGAAAGACGAAATCCAGTTCAAAATGGATGAGTGAAAACCGAAGCAATTTAGCTTGCATATTAAGATGCAATGATTCACAGATTCGAATGCTAGCCGGTTCATTTCTTTCTTATATTGCTCCGCCAGTCCGAAGGGCTGATTGCTGAGGATAGGGCTTTGGTGGCAGTTTTGCTATCGCGGAACTCCATCTTGGAATGATCAGTGTAGATCATAGGGTCTTAATCTGAAATCAGCGTACGGGCTATCTGGACAGGAGGAGACAGTGCACCATGCAATTGAAATCAACAGTGGGGATTATGTAATATCATATATGGAAAACGATGTCGGATTCGCTAAGGCCATACAGTCCGGATAGTCCTCGACTTGAGTATGATAGTAGGACAACTTATTGTGTATTTGACTTGACTGTCCAAGGGTAGGATGTCCAATTTAATACTTGCAATTTGATGATTTTTGTATCGAGCATGGAAACTACCCAATTACTGATGAAACCTTCAGGTTGTTGTGCCGAATTCAATGGAGTGTTGCTTGTGACTCACGCGAATCTGCTGCACCTAGATTTTTAGCCATATTTTTAAATACAAAACCACGACGAGCCGTATTTTGGTTTTTCATATCGCTAACTTGTTCAGTTTCGACATAAATTTAACAAGAGTATTGCTCCCAAAAAAAAAGAGACAAACTAGGAGATGATAAAAAATAACTTCTCTTATTGGAAAGTATTCATTCCCAAGACAAATTGTCAAATAGGGCGGCTAGATATTATATATTGGCCAGTAACTGTACATTACCTACTCTCTGGCTATCAGGACTAGAAATTCAATCATTGATTCAAATGAAAATTAAAGTAATTAATTTATCTTCTCACAAGCTTCTGTTCCCGACTTATTCCTCCTCCTTCACTAAAAACTTTTTTCTAATCACTTAATCAAATTCATACCCCTTGCTCGTAACCTTTCTCATATATCCTTTCATTCAAATGTCCATTTCAGAAGTATTTTCAAAAACCATATTCCTCCCAATTGAGAGAAAATCAGAATGTGAACGACAGCAATATCACATTCAGATATCTATCATAAGCCGAACAACTTGTTATAATAATTCGTGTCCTTGGACAACGGCACCAAAAACATCCTCCATCGTCCATGAATAAAGCTATCGTTGCCAGTTTTATCATTTAAG
This sequence comes from Merodon equestris, assembly GCA_958301585.1. Classification (NCBI taxonomy): domain Eukaryota; kingdom Metazoa; phylum Arthropoda; class Insecta; order Diptera; family Syrphidae; genus Merodon; species Merodon equestris. The sequence goes on from OY284416.1 coordinate 60,693,629, forward strand.
TCAACACTATGATCCGTAAAAGTTTTCCTCCATCTTTCCTTAATTCTTTTTTTTTTTTTGTTTTGGTTTTTTGTTAAACTCTGATATGAGTCGAATAGTCAATTTCATTATCCTTAACAAGGACACTGTACGAATATGTGTGTGTATGGGGGGTATAAGTGTTTGCTTAATCTCTCAATTATCGGATTAGTGCGGATCGTTATAATGGAGGGCAAATATTTTTGCTTTCCATTAAACTTTTGTGCAAAACTGTATCACCTCTTCAGTTCATCCGTTACGATAGGGCCGGATGGGATGGCAATGGGAGTGGAAGCTCCTGATAATGGTTTTGTTCATTTTTCTTTCTTTCATTTTTGGGTTCTAAACCCGTCACTTCAATCAGGAGAACATTGAAAATCCTTCACATTTCGTAATCGAATTTTGTACTATGGGTTAAAACAAAAAGATATGACGAGAACAGCTCAGGGGTGGCTCGATGGGATTAGGATAATGGGCGCTAGTGAATAGGGCCTAAGAGAAATTGCGTTTTCAATTCACCATACAGCATAGTCCCTACAGCAACACCCTCATATCGCGCCTTTTATTATATGTAGTTTTAGTTTGGGTGTCAGCTATGAGGCTCTAAAATATGACAGGCCCATCAATGTTAAGCCCCGCTCCTGGATTTGTTAACGCATTTCAAGTTCTATCATATCCATTGTGAAGAGCAAAAGTAGACACTCACGAGATGAAAGCGATAAAACGTGTGTAAGACGGGGAGGAACAACCAGAGACGTACGTAAGGATTCACATTTCCATTTTCTAATGGGGAAAATAGAGGACCAAAAACAAAAAATAGGAAAACAAAAATCAACACATTCACACACCCACACACACGACTCGGATACGGCATAAAATCAAATGAAGTACTAAACGGAAGTTTTTCCCTTACGAATAAAGTTTTCATTGTTAATTTGCTTTTTAGCTTGTTTGTTCGACTCTTAACTTTTTCGCAATATGTCGGAGGCGGCTGTGGCGGTAGCCGGAGGACGACGGTTCTAAATTTTCAACCGAAAATAGATTTTTTCCCTTGTTTCTATCTTATTCCTTTTGGCTATATCCTTGTTTTATTCGTTTTGTATTTTTGTTAGACAAATTGTTTGAGCAAAGAATGAAGTGCACGTTAGAGTAGAGTTTAACTTTTATATTTTGTTGAGATGATGAAAAGGAAAAGTTTGTTCTTCTCTTCCTGTTTACACGATAAATGCAGCATCAAGAATTGATTACTTAGTTACAAGCCGTACCTAGTTGGTAATAGTAAGGATCACCGGCAATGGGATATAGGAGAAGTGGAGGAAATTTGGGAAGGCTTGATAGTTTGGATAATTTTGTTTTTGTCTGCCTTCTACCTGGATGGTTGCATGTTAATAAAATTACTTCTTGAGAGTTTCCTAACTAAATTGTACATCCTCGGCAGCTAGGGTCGTGGCAGGATTTTACTAGGTGATTCGATTAAGACGCTCTAAATTTTGCTTTTATAGCAGCCATGTACTCGTAGTTAAAGAATGATATGCAACTAATAGAAACCGAGGGTTGTTGCAATAGTCTAAATAAAAACTTTGTAAAGCTTATGATAAAAACCAAAAATATTTACAAAGAATTAAATTCATTTAATTTTTATTTATTTCAGTTATAGTCTTAGAAAAAAACAATGAAGGAGTATATTATGCGGATATGTACAGTGACGCCAAAAACACTGTTATATGGTATCCTGGCATTTAAAACTAAACCTAATTTTGTGAAGGCTGGCAGATTTAGTGCGGATAATCCAAATAGTAAACCTTGTGTTTATCCGAAATAATTTGTCAATATTAACTCTTATTCTTAATATTATTAGGGTTAAAACATTTAATGAATTGGGTATATCAACGGCAGTATGAGACGAAGAAATAATTGTACGGAGAACTTTAATTGGTATGTTCTTGTCTATATCGACGAAGGACACTCAAATTGGGACATACATACATATTGGGTGGTCATATTTATAGGGAAACTGTGAACTTCACACAGAATACAATTTGTTAAACTAAATGGTACGCAAGGGCATGCTTTTTTTTAATTTCTTTAATTTAACAAACATTTACATATATTTTACAATATATTTCATTAAAACGACATTAAATTAAAAAAAAAAGAAAAAAATCGTTTGTTCTATGCCATATGCTTAGCCATATTTCCTGAAATAAAAACCAAAAAAAAAAGATAAATGTAATAATTTGCAACGCGATTAAGTTAAATATTATAATTACCTAATATTTAGTGCTATAGCCACAGTTTTTTAGTAAAGCCTCGTACCGACATGGCATTATCTCTAAAAGGAGCTGACAAGTTACCACCGGTATAGAATACCATATTTCTTGGATTTTTTTGCCATAAAGGATCCTATTTGGTAGACTTGTCTTTCCCAATATGGTCTTTGATGATCTTCCAGAGATTCTCGACGGAATTGAGATCGGGAGACTGCACTGGCCACTGCAACAGAGGGATGTTGCTGCTTCTGAAGAAGTCTTTCGCAACTTTTGCCGTATTTTCGGATCGTTGACCTTCATGAATGTCCATCAAAGCGGGATATTTTCTTCGGCATATGGTAACATTACTTCCTTCAAGACGTTTTCGACATAAAAGATGGCAGTCATTATAGCCCGGATACGAAAAATAGGCCCTACCCCATACAACGAAAAACAAGCCCAAACTTTAATATTACCCCCTCCGTGTTTGATGGTCTTGATGGTATATGATGGTCGACCGCCTAAATCAAATAAATTAAATTTCGACTTATCGTTCCATAGGATGTTATGCCACTCTTTGTTCCTGTCCAGCACTCGTGTCCTTTTGCAAATTTCAAACGTTCCTTGATATTTTTTTTGCTTAACAAAGGAAATTTTAGAGCGGATCACCGAAAAAGTTGATCTTTCCTGACTACTTCTAAATTTCTAAATCTGATTTGAACCCTTTAAACTGATCTTCGCCAGTAATTTGGAACAGCATTTCACTTTTCCTTTCATACCCTCAAAAAAAAATTTAATTTATTGGGGTATCCTTTAAAATATAGCCAAACGGACAGTTACATTTTTGTTCTTATTTTCAAAAAAAAATTAAAGGATTTTTTGATTACAAAAAGAATCATTGAGATAATTTAGGTGTAAAAAAAAATTAGGTAGTTTTGTTCCCCATAAACATTCGCTGACATGCGAATGAAGATGAGGAAGTGTGTACTATAAATATGGCCCTATAAATATGGCCACAACTCGAAAATTGGAGAGCTCAAGAAAAAAGATTATTAATGCCGTCAAACGTTGCGAAGAAATGCTGTCGGTCCATGACAAATTGCGTAAGGATCGGGCGCAATAGACCACCGACAAAACGGACTCGACCATTATCTGTTTGAGTGAGCTCAATTTTTGACAGCTTCTAGGATAAAGGTAAGAATTGAACAAGAGCTAAAAGTAAATGTTTTAATGAATACAAATTATAATCGCCTCCGAAAAAATTTCTCGAACTGACCGACAGGCAGAAACATTGAAAAATGAAGGCAATCAAATTCGGAGCACAATAGTTTACTCCGAACGCTCTCATATAAATCCGACACAGCATAGCACTCAACCCCGCGCCTGTAACCCGGCCAACATATCGCGCTAATACAACTCCCTCCCTCGACCCTTAGGATCACCAAAACAATATCCTATACTCTAACTCTTTTACAAGTCAGTTCCTCACCATCTTTCTTATATCTTTCTCACCTTCGGCCAAACTTACCAAACACATAGCCGAAAATAACGCTGGACCGATACTTCATGCCACGCTTGGGAGATAGAAGAATCGTCGAAAATGTACATCTCTATCTTGCCTCTCTCCACGAAAAAACTGACTAGATCTACGATGACGGCAGAATCAAATTTAATGTCGTGGTATTGATACAACAAGAAGACTCCCAACTGATTCTTACGAACTAAAAAATACATTCATCGAGAGCCTAACTTAATGACGTAACTAACGATCTCTCCCCGTTCGCTGCCCACTTGTAATTTCAATTTCAAAACATACGCACCTCCGTGCAGGGACGGGTTAAGAATATCTCTGCAGCGATACCTCTCGCTTGTCGTAAAAGGCGACTAAAACAAAGGTAAACAAAAATCACATCTACGCAATTTAGAAAACGCCAAGGTGAGCCTAGAGACACATATACCACCATTAAACTGCCCCACAAGTGTACATGCAAATCAGTGGGTTGACATGACTGGAGATCACCGGTGTTGTATGAGTAAGATCAAACAAAAAAATCTGGAGCATGCCCGTGTCACAAAAAAAAAGAAAAAAAAAGGCAGGCCGAAAAACAATTGGTGCAAACAAATGCAAAAACACCAGCATTTGATTGGCCTCAGCGATGAAGTAATCCCAAACCGGGAAGCCTGCCGCTACTTTCTGAGGTCAAACCGGCGGACCCCACAAGCGGACCAGTAGGAATGCGGTTAAGTGGGAAGGTTATGGTCCTACACTTCTGACCATAACAACGCCGGAAAAAGGAAAAGAAGAAGACGCATCGTTGCATCTCTCATAATTCCTAAAAATTGTCTTACGACATTTTGCCACAGTATCAAAGACGGTGAATTATTCACAACAAATTTGAATATATTTCGTGCTGATGACCACGAAAATTTTGCCAATCCGGGCGATGCCAGCCGTTAGGACCTGTTATCTTGTTATGTCATCGAATTCTGCTGATTTTAACTTTTTAAGCACCTTAGAAACTTTTCCTAAACGGAAGCCCTACTTTGTCTGCTTTCACATTCGTCCCTCACAACCGGCTTACTATCATTAACATGCCATCGGATTCATAGATTCCATATTTGATATCACTGACTCCAACGACAGTAGTATTATCTGTCTGGTAAGGAAATATTTTTCGCAGATCGTCTCTCTTACTCTGGTCTGCTCCGATTTAGCAATATCACCAACGGCATGGGTGACTTGACTTGATATTCTCTTTTGATGCCGAAAACTGCCTTATCACCGCAAGCACCACCTGCTCTCTACGCAAAACTAAATACCCTTCTATAACCTACCTAGCAATATTAGCTTACACGATATCTAACACGCACATTTCCCTGACCGTATTCTACTCCAAAGTCCTCAGTTGCTTGTCTGATCTGTCCACTCTGTCCACTTATGATGCCACTTTACATCCATCATGTACCACGCAAAAACAAAAACTGATAACTATCGCTCTACTTTTAATTTTCTCAATACTTTTTTCAATGATCCGAAAATAGTTGCCAACTTTTTTCCCATTTCTTCAATCAGTCGTGCACCGAACGAGTGCTTCAACTTGAACGTGACTACTGTCTCTATATGAAAGATTGGCCTCAGACTCCTCTAGCTTAAGTAAATAAATTCCGGTCTTAGTCATCCAGAAAATACTTAGTAACAAAAGTTAACATACGGCCGTACATAAAAATATCGTGCACTGTAATTTCTTCAAATTCAAGCCATAAAACTTTTATTTTTTTTAATAAAAGCAATTTAATTTTAATTAAGAGTAAAACCAAAAACAAAAAAAAGGACATTTCTTTGATAAATTACAAAACTAAACTAAAAAAACACATTTTATTCACTTTACGCATGTTACAAAAGTCAACATACAAAACGTTGGTATATACATATGTAGATAGTACATTATCCACCACTACCTAATACGATGTTGGTCCTCCATAGGCCTTCACAACTTCCTTGTCATTTCAGGTGGGATTTTTTGCCACTCTTCAATTAATACGAATTTAAGACACATTTCTTTTTCCGATTGCCATCTTCAGGTGATTGTTTGGGCATGATCTTCATCTCAGTCAGTATTCTTGATCTCACAAGCTATCTTTACCGCGCTCTGTCGAGGATTTTGAGTTACAAATCATACAATCTTCCTCGATATTCTTTCATCAATTTTTCTTGGCCGCCCGGATCTTTGTTTATTTTCGAATGATCCTCTGGTATTGTAGTTTCTTATAATTGTTTGAACGGTTGCCTATGACAAATTTAATATTCGACCGATCTCTGCCATTAATTTTACTTAATGGTCGAAGCGAGGAAAGGGGCGCCATCATTACCACCATCGACGTCCGAAGCAGCCGGACAACAACAACAGCAACAAGTAAGGAAAGTGATCCCCGTGGAAGCAGAGGTCGAATACCTCTCCGATGGCAGAGAAGGCCGCTACATGGGGGACAACAACCCCTTCGCGGCCCTCTTAAGTTCGGCTACGGAGGATGAACGTAGTGTACTGGAGGAGCAAGAACGCTTCCTGCGCGCCCAGCTGCAGGCCGTAGTAGATAAAATTAAGGCGTTGCAGAAGCTGAGAGGTGGCAACAGCCACCGAAGAAATAAAGCAGCAACAACAACAGCAGCCGCAGAAGAAGCAGCAGCAACAACAACCGCAGCAGCAGAAGCAACAATAGAAGCAACAGCAGCAACAACAACGGCAGCAACAGAAGCAGCAGCAACAACAACAACCGCAGCAGCAGAAACAGTAGCAACAACAACAGCCGTAGCAGAAACAACAGCAGCAACAACAACCACAGCAGCAGAAGCAGCAGCAGCAACATCAGCCGCAGCAACTACTGAAGGAGTCAACGACGGAGTTTTTCTCCTTCACTTCAAAGGCCGAAAGGTTGCGGACGATGCTCCTCAAAGGCGTCTATCACAAATCTCGAGGAAATGCTCTCAGAGCTCATAGAGTTCGAGAGTGACGACCTCAAATTCGTGGCGGTTAAGCCATTTTCCACGGTGAGCTCCCGACGGGAGAAGCGAGTGATTCCCTTCTTCGTGGTACAGCTCACACCTAACAGCAAGCTGGAGAGGTTAAGGTCCATTACTTCCTTAGCTTCCCAGCGTGCAACATGGGAAATATTAAAAAGGCAAGGAAACATTTTGCAATGTATCCGCTGCCAAAGATTCGGGCACGCCGCGTTGAACTGCGAAATGCAGCCTCGATGCGTTAAGTGTGCAAAGAATCACAAGAACGAGGAATGCGACCTTGGGAAAGACAAGGTGGCGGATAGAGAGCAGCTCGAGTGTGTCTTGTGTAGGAACCGAGGGCACCCTGCAAACTATCGAGGATGTCCTAAGTTCCAAGACATCAAGAAAGAAAACCTGGCCCGTAAGCAGAAGGTCGAGGAGAAGCGTCCCTCGGGTCGCTTCCAAACACCAGCCGTCACATCCCAGTTGACCTACGCCCAAATGGCGGCAGGTTCGGGAAAGATGGTACAAACCCCGTGGCTGTTCCTAAAGCCCCATTGCCTGTCTTTAAGGCACCGGGGGCCGAGGTGGATGTCTGTTCGATCTTGCTCGTAATCCAAGGGCAAATTGGGCAGCTCCAAAAACAGATCCTGGAAACGGCGACCCGAGTAGATAGTATCTGCTCGCTTCTGCCGGGCCTAGCGCACCTAAGGTCATGATGGGTACGCTGACAGAGAGGCACTTGAAGATCCTGTCGGTGAATGTAAATTCACTGATAAGGATCGAGCGACGAGCCGTACTTTTTAACCTGTTGCAGGACGAAAGCCCCGATGTACTCTTGGTTAGCGAAACAAAGCTAAACCAGAAGCACAAAATCCGGCACAGTTCTTATAGAATAATTAGAAGGGTCCGACCCAACGCTATTCAAGGCGGGGGAGTTGCGATCTTTATTAAAAACAATTTCAAACATAAAGTCATATATAGCGGTGAAGTGCGGAGCTTCCAGGTGCTAGTGGCCTGTATTGTGTGCATTCCTCTCCGAAATGGAAAGAGAATGTATATTGTATCAGCCTATATACCTGAAGCACCTCGACCCAATATTTTTATCACAGAGCTCGAAACACTTTTTCGATCTCTGCGCTTAAACTCAGTAGAAAACTTTTACATTCTGGCCGGCGATTTAAATGCCAAACATAGTGATTGGGGAAATTACATTCCCAACACTAGGGGGAGCCTACTAAGCCATTGGTGGGTTCTTCGCAGCATTGAATATAGAGTCAAGTTGCTCGCAACGGATAGTCCGTCGTATCCTAGGAGCGGCTCCTATCTGGATCTCATGCTAATAGACTCTCTTCTAAGACTGGCAGACACGAACGAATGGTCTATTAACTGTCTACGGACCATTGTATACGACAGTGACCATTGCGGACTATGTGCCGTGATCACAGTACCTGACGAGTTCGCGGAGATGGCAGAGTGTGTCCAAACGCACCCCTACGATTACAGTAGGGTGTGCTGGCCGCGCTTTGCCAATTCCCTGACGAGAGCGCTCAATTCGAGCGCCTCCTTTCCACCGCCTAATAGGAACCTGTCAAACTACGAGATTGACAGGTATCTCAAACAAATGGACGATGTCATTAAACAAACAATGAACAGTACGATACCACGCCAAAGACAGCACGATACCACAAACGTATACCGAAACGCGACAATTGACGCACTGCACAGACAAAAAAGTAGACTCCTGACAAGACTCAAACTCTTGTACAGGCGGTTTACCGACAGACAAAACTCGGAGGTCAGGACACTGAAGTCACTGATTAAAAATATCCAACAGTTAATCAAGGAAAATTACAGAATATCTGTAAGTTTGCATTGGAACAACAGAATTCGTGCTGCAAATTCCAGCAGTGAGAGTATGTTTCCGACATTCAGGATCTAAAGCTTCCGAGAACGTCAGACAATGAACGTTTGCTAGGAACAGTTAACATCGATCCGGAGAGCGCCATCCTGGATGACGACTTCTACGTGATCGAGGATCCTCGGGAGAAGGTGGCGACAGTGGGAGCTGACTTCCAGGAGGTGTACAAGGTGAATGATAGTATTCGCCCGAACCACGACCTGGAGAATAGAGCCCTGCTTCATCACTTCTATCTTCGAAATTATATCGATCATTGGCGATCAGAGAACCTTGATTTTACAAGGTTCAATGAAGATTTCATGGCAAACAATGTCATCGCCAATGAGGGGGTTAATACCCTGTTCATGTCGACAGAGGATCTTCGGATGATCTTCGAGTCATTGAGGAAGAAAAAATCTGCGGGAGTCGACGGTATATCCAATGTTGTGCTTAGGCACCTTCCGCCAGTGGCTGTAGAGAGGTACAACATCAACAATGCACTGAATAATGCATATTATCCAGTGCACTGGAAGACAGCGGTGGTGCAACCAATTCCCAAGAGGGGTAAAGACACATCTAACCCGGAAAATCTCCGGTCAATAAGTCTCCTTCCGAATATCAGCAAGGTCTTCGAGAAGGTGATCCATAGGGCCCTGTCTAATTGAGTTGAGGACAATAAAATCATCCCGGATAACCAATTCGGTTTCAGAGCGGGGCATGACACTATTCATGCCGCGTCGAAGCTTGTGTCGGATATCCAATGGAATAAATGCAAGAACCAATGCACGAGTGCCTGTCTGATTGATTTGGAAAAAGCCTTTGACACCGTATGGCTAAAAGGTCTTTATTACAAGCTCAGTCGGCTGGCCATAAGTAAATCACTGCCATATATGATTTTTGACATGTTAACAGGTAGAAAGTTCGTAGTGAAAATTGCCAACGTGACTTCTACCCAAGTATTTGAAATCAAAAATGGACTGCAACAGGGTACGGTAAATTCGCCGATCCTTTTCAGAATTTACCTAAGCGATCTGCTAGTTTCTCCCCACCATTCAATAGCGTACGCAGACGACCTAATCGCGTACAGATCAGGTCCAACGATCGACGTTATTGTTATTCTTCTGCAGCGTGAATTCGAAAAAATTCAGCAGTATTGTGATGACTGGAAGTTGAAAATCAACTTCCAGAAATCAGAATCTATATTGTTCAGAACGCCTTTGTCTAGGGCCTCTCGGGACACTAGAAAAAACTGGCGCAGGATCTTAATTTTAGGACCGGATGGGCGTCCACTGGCGAGACAAAGTGTAGTCAGATACCTTGGGATCGTGCTGGATCAGTATCTATATTTTGACAAACATGTAGGTGCTGCTCTGGCGAGGGCCCGGGGCGCTTTCGCTCTGACAAGATGGCTGTTTCATAGCAGCCAACTTGATTCCAGGGTGAAGGTAATCTGCTACATGGCCTTAATCAGGTCCATGGTTGCCTATGGATGTCCCGTCTGGTTCAATGTGAGAGCCAGCTTAATGGAAAGGATTCGGGTGTTTGAGAGACAATGTCTCAGGACTTGTCTTGGGCTACATAGGACACCCGAATCTGAGTACACGAAATTTTACCCGAACGAAGTCCTACACAATAGGGCCAGGATTGTACGGATAGATAATTTTTTGATCAAACTGATTCGAAGCCACGTTGCGAGAGCAATGACTTCGGTCAATAGCCTGATCTTCGGGGCTTACTACCCCAACGATTTATATCACGAGAGAGTGCGCCTTAATGGCTTTGTGCCGCCAGAAGCATTCCTCTATTTAGATAGATGTGGGCTGATCCAGGATAGATTGGCGGTACCGCTAATCTTCCACGTGGGTCGCAATTCCGTGGAACGGCGATTCCTCTACGAACCCGTTGTCGCGCTCCGTGAGCCCGAGCGCCTCAGGTTCTGTAGATCGGTCTCACGCCGGGATCGAGGAGACGTAGTCCGACAGCATCAACGCTTTTGGTGGCTGGAGAGAGCTACGTCAGTGGACACTTTGAGAGCTTCAACCTCTTCAAGGCATGGCCTGCCTAACACCAATGGCAGGCTTACATAGGCTAGGGTAGGGTAAGGTAGGATATAGTAGGTAAGGTAGTAGTAGGGTATATATGTATGTATATATGTATATGTATAAAAAAAAAAAAAAGATATACATATGTATACAGGGTGTCCCACGAGCAGTGTGCCAAAAAGCTAGAGCGTGTAGGTCTGGTCAAGACAAGAAAAAAATCGTATGGGAGGGGGGGGTCTATTCCCCCCCGTTTATCCGGGAGGCGCAATTTTCTAAAAAATGTACTTAATTTGGAAAAAAAATTATTAAAAATCAACAGTTACATCCACAATGCCGTGATATGCTTTTTTGTAAAGCCAGAAACCTCTTCTTTCATCTTGTTTTTAAACGAAGCTGTTTTAGGGAATAGTTTTTGAAAAATTAATTTTCAAACTCAAAATTTTGAATTAAAAATGAAAAAAAAAAATTTCGAACTATTTTTTTTTCAAAATTGTATGTAATTAACTACTAATTTTTTTCCAAAAATTCAATTCTCTTATTAGTTTTTAGTTAAATACAGAAAACCGGATGCAAAAATATCTTGTAGTTTTTGAGAAATTAAAAAAAAACCCGAACCACTTTTTTCTAAGAAAAACCTTTTTTTTTTGGTTTAACGCGGCTGGACTTGTAGGCAAATTAATGTATGAAACATTGAACTCTTTTTTATTATTTTTAAAAAATTCGGCGTTTTATGAGGATACAATAAAGTGACAGTATTGGAATAACCCTGGATTAATTTTTTTTTTTTCATTGATAACGCCTGAAAACTGACCTGCCAATTTCGTCTGGGTCCGCCCGCCGCCGAAGGGTTGTACCCGCTAGGACCTTAAGACAATAAAACCGCAATTTTAACAAAATATTTGCAACCCAAATGTAAATGCAAGGAACCGCATTTTTAATAAAATACCGTTTCCGAATTGGATGTTAACTCATCAACACATTACGATGTCAAACTCATACTCTCGAGAAGAATTAACGGACATGCACTTCTGCTACGGTTTAGCTAATGGTCGAGATCGTGAAGCCGAAAGACTCTACGCTGAAAGATATCCCAATCGGAGGTGTCCCAGTCGTAGCATGTTTTCAAGAATCCACCGACGTCTGCGAGAGATGCTAGAGCATCGAAGAAGCGAAAGATCAGTTACAGATGGATCAGGAATCTTAGATGAAAGAATTTTGGATTTGGTCCGACGTAATCCCTCCCTTAGTACAAGGAGGATAGCTATTATGCTTGGAGTGCCCAAATCTAGAGTATGGAGAGTGCTTCATACCGAAAACTTACACCCGTACCATTTTAGGCCAGTTCAGGAACTCACCTCAAACGACAAGTTTTTGAGAGCAGAATTTTATCGATGATTACTGCTTCGAGATGAAACTGAACGAAACTATTTTGCAAGGATATTCTGGACGGATGAAGCACAGTTTACCAGAGATGGGGTTACTAACTTCCACAATTTGTATCATTGGAGTAGCACCAATCCACACAACAAAAAACAAAATAAATCATAACACCGCTTTAGCTGTAATGTTTGGCTTGGTATTGTTGGACAAACTGTAATCGGGCCCCGGTTTTTGAATGCCGTTATTAATGGAGAATCATACCTGCAGTTCCTACGAGACCTTTTGCCCGATTTGATGGACAACGTTTCCAACTGAAAGAACGGATTGAAGTCGCTGGAGTCAAATTGCAGGAAAATTTGTCAAGCATAGACTTATGTGCAGCCATTAGAAGGAGGTATAATATTTGCCTTCTAAAAAATGGGGATCATATTGAAAATTTATTTTCCGATTTTTTTAAAAATAATAAAAAAGAGGTCAATGTTTCATACATTAATTTGCCTACAAGTCCAGCCGCGTTAAACCAAAAAAAAAAGGTTTTTCTTAGAAAAAAGTGGTTCGGGTTTTTTTTTAATTTCTCAAAAACTACAAGATATTTTTGCATCCGGTTTTCTGTATTTAACTAAAAACTAATAAGAGAATTGAATTTTTGAAAAAAAATTAGTACTTAATTACATACAATTTTGAAAAAAAATAGTTCGAAATTTTTTTTTTCATTTTTAATTCAAAATTTTGAGTTTGAAAATTAATTTCTCAAAAACTGTTCCTTAAAACAGCTTCGTTTAAAAATAAGATGAAAGAAGAGGTTTCTGGCCTTACAAAAATTACAAAAAAGTATATCGCGGCATTGTGGATGTAACTGTTGATTTTTAATAATTTTTTTTCCAAATTAAGTACATTTTTTAGAAAATTGCGCCTCCCGGATAAACGGGGGGGAATAGACCCCCCCCTCCCATACGATTTTTTTCTTGTCTTGACCAGACCTACACGCTCTAGCTTTTTGGCACACTGCTCGTGGGATACCCTGTATAATACAAAAAATGATCATATGCTAAGTTTTTAATTAAAAACATTTTTCTTAGCTTAAGTTAGATATACATAGTAATGTTAGTGGTAAGTTGATATAGTAGTCGAAAGACATAGATTTAAGTTGTTACGTCTATTTTATAGTGTCCGCCTAGGGCCAGTAAGATATCTAGATTGTTAAGATAGTTAAGCTGGTTTTTAAGCATTTTTGTCTAGGTAAGATAGATCTAAGAAATTATGAATAAAAATGAATTAAAAACTAAAAAAAAAAAAACTGTGCTCCCCTTAGGTAGTGGATAATTAGAGATCTGGAGAACGTTAAACTAGCTTATCCCCATATTTTACATTAAGATGTGACAGTAATTTTTGAATCTGATTTGAACGTGATGTTCAATTGATGTATTGTTGTAGTGATGTGAGTATGCGTAACGGGGAGATCCGTTGGGAATTTAGTCACCTACATATTACGAATGTCATTGCGAGCCACGCGTATTCAAGGAATTTTATTGAATTTATAAGTGGTATAATTGCCTCAGTATGCAAACGGGTGCTTTGTATTTAAGATAAGCCGTCGCGAATTAGGACCCTCTTAGCTTCTTGCAAATTTCGTTTATGTGGGGCTCCCAAGTAAAGTGATCGTCGATGTTTATGCCTAGATACTTATATGTGTTGACTACTTCAATTCGAAACTTCGCGGATCAGTACAGTTGAAGCCGGTCAATCTGATTGTAGAGGCTGGACACTGCGGGCTGCGGATGTGCATGACTTTTTTCTTATTAATTACAAGCCCATTGTCATGACACCATTGACCTATCTTTGTGTATTAAGATTGTAACTGTATTATTACTTGCTCTATTGATTGATGACAATCGGCAACTGCCGTGTCATCCGCATAAACGAAGGGAAAGCAATCATTTTTAGTAGATTATTGGTGTAAAGTACAAATAATAGCGGTCTAAGCTTAGTGCCTTGTGAGACACCGTATGTTATCGATTCCTCACCGCTACAGGCTTTGCTAATTTGCACCTTAAGTTTTCTGGCACTTAAGTAATCTTTAATCCAAAGTGCTAGCTTTTCTCGAATGCCTACCGAATGAAATGCTTCTAGGATTTTGTGGTGACTTAAAGTGTCGAACGCTTTGTTGAAGTCAAGGTAAAGCACTAAGACATGATGGCATTTACTGAGGCTTGTGTTAGCGAGATCTGCAAAGTTGTTGGTTTGTTGTCTTCAGTAGTTGGTTTGTGTTTTTTTTTTTTTGGTAAGCATATTGATTTTCTCTTAGAATATTATGCTGTTCAACAAAGTCCCACATTCTATTAACCACAATTTGTTCCATAATCTTTATGGCTATGGGTCGTTAGTTTTCTAGCTGGTACCTCCTTTATATATGGGCCTAATTATTGATGTTTTAAGCTTTGAAGGAACTATTCCTTGGTCGAAGCTAAGATTTACCAATCTGGTGATGATTGGCCCGAATATATCTTTAGTGTACTATACTATACTTTATAGACATTGCAAGACGCTTATAACATAAGCACAACTGACTTAAGCGAAATAAATCGAATCACATAGAGGGTTGACTAGAAAACACTCGATTGCAACTGTGTATGATTGAGGAGGCTTATCATGCAAATGTTTGGGCAAAACTTTCGGTTAAGTTTTCTAATTCCTGGGGCGTTGTCACTTTAAGATTGTTGGCCAATGTTTCGTCTAAGGAGCTTTGTCTGCGACCAATCACTTCATTAATAATCGTCCACATCTTCCTAAAGTCGGATCTGGCTTGCTCAAATTTCCTTTGGAAATGTTGATTCTTCGCGAGAATAATTTTTTTGTTCACGTTATTGCGTATTTTTTTGTAAAATGCTTCAAGGGATAGGCTGGAGCGATTGTTCATCTATTTATTATAAAGGCGATCACGTTCTTTGCAGATTGCAACAATGTCTAATGTCTCATTTTTCCGAGTAACATTTTTTCTGTTAATTTCTGCTGATACAAAGCTATCTCTAAGGTGAAAAACAGCAAAACACCCGGACCTGATGGCATCAGGTCCTGAAGGCTAGGCCAGACGCATTCCAGCACACTTTGGGGAAATGTTTACAAGAGGGAGTCTCTCCCACACAGTAGAAACTGCAGCACTTGGTACTACTGCCTAAAAGTAAGAAGTCACCTGGAGAACCGTACTCGTAACGCTCAATCTGTTTATTAGACACACAAGGTAAGATACTGGAACGAATTATATATGGTAGGTTACTGGCGGTAGCGGAAGCTAATAGTGCACTTTCAAACAACCAGTTCGGCTTTAGAAAAGGAAGATCAACGGTCATAGAATCCGTGGTAAACCTGGCCGCAGATGCCATCCAAGGAAAGAGATGGAGAGGGGGAGAGAAGAAATATTATGCAGTAGTTACGCTGGACGGGTGCATGGTTACATAATCATGGCCTTTGGCCGATCGTACCGCCCCGTTTGCCGATTGTCGTCGTCGTCGTCGTCGCAAGACAGTGTTATAATTTTACATGTGCAAATTTTGTGAGTATAAATACTTGTTCTGCGAAATATCTTTTTCATAATGTTCAAGTCAAGCGAACAGTATACTCAATTATCTACTCAGTATAATTCTGATAGTTCTATTTGTTCATACAATTACAGTCCTGAAAGCAGCGTTTGCAGTTACAATTATAGCCCAGATAGAAATGCCGAACCCAAGAAGGAAGAACCAGCAACTAGCAAAGGAGCCAATAGAGATTGCTCAAGAAGTCAGAGAAGAAACAGTTGGGACAGAAGAAGTAATCTCGTCGGACAACGATTCAATTCCGTGTTCGCAACCGTTCCTGATAGAAGAACATCCATTAGGGGGAGAAAATCGGCAGGATCCAATAACGAATCTGGCAGACTTTCGGAAAAAGGTTTTACTGAAAAGGAAAGCGATGGAGAAACGGGAAATACCGGAGAAGAAACAGAAATCAATAGAAGAAATAATAGCCGATCAGGACCGTAAGGACAACATGCTCAGTTTTCTGAGCATCATTCTCATCCTATGGTCGTCGGACTTTTTGGTAACAGCTGTCGATATATTGAAGAAAGTCGTGACGAAAGCTATCATAGAGAAGAGATACGACCTGAAGAGGAGTATATACGAGATACAGCTCGGGGTTACGAGTATCGTAGAAAGTCTCCAACGGCAAAAGATAGACTTAAACAATTGTTCGCTGAAGGTAAGAAAAATTTGTAAAAGATTTAAATTAAATTATATTTACATTTTTTTTTTAGGATTTCGTCAGAAACCTCTCCGTAAGCGCGTATTACACGACGTTTACGGAGCATTGTCTCCCGTCAGAGGACTGCGAATGGATAACGGACGAATTCATAGCGGTTTTGGCGGAAGTTTCCTGCTCATCGCCCATCATGACAACCACTTCCACATCGTGCACGACTGCGCCTACAGCAACTCTAGCTGCCGGTGTGGATTCGGTGAATATATTCGAGAATGCCGATACTTCGGAAGGAGATACTCTAGAAGGGTTATTCCCACCTATGATTTCGACCTCGACCACTGGGTGCATCTCGCAAGTTATCTCCAAAAGGGAAGGAGATACATTGTGTACATGGAGCACGCCAGGAGAATCTGGATACCGAGTGGTAAAACTAGATGTCTTCAACTTCTTGAAGATATCAGGAATGCCAAAGGAACGCTGGTGGAAGGAGGCCACATACAGGACAACTTTCCTGACTTCTTCGGGTGTGGACCCCAAGGAGATGCTGATAACAAAACTATTACAAATGGCGGCACAGGATCTAAAGAAGATTCCAGGTATCAGAAAAGAGGAAAGGGTGATAAGATCATCCAATTTCTTCTACAGCGGCCAACAGCGCCAGTAACACATATCTTCTCAACATCCATATGGTTAAAGGGTAATTTTAAGTATTATGATATAAATAGCGTATTTATAAGAAACTGTATAAAAATAGTTAATAACTTTTATAACGAACAATCTTTTACGGAATTATATAAATTTTTTCTATCATGTGAACCACAGCATCTTTTGTTCAATGCTCCACTTGGTAATATCTCAGAGTACTATTATAACATTGATTTTTCGGTAATAGTCTTAAGTAAACTTTTAGAATTTCAGTTCAGTAATAATATTTGTGAAATAAGACAATTTTTAAAAAATCTATTATGTGTAATTGACAAGAAAATACCTAAAAAAAATACTATGTTTGTATTATCAGCACCTAATGCTGGTAAATTTTTTTTTTTTGATCCATTTATTCACTTTTTTATAAATTTCGGGCAAATGGGAAATTTTAATAGATATTGCGGTTTTCCACTTATGGAATGTGTCGATCGACGTATCATCTTGTGGAATGAACCAGTTATGGAGCCATGTGCTACTGAGACTCTTAAAATGATATTGGGCGATACTGTTAATGCCAAAGTAAAATATGCGCCAGATGCAGTAATTACACGCACACCAGTTATTGTATTATCCAATAACGATATTTTTCCAAGAGATGACGCGTTTAGATCACGCATGTTTTCATATGTATGGAAACCATGTAACGATTTAAAATTGTTAAATAAAAAACCACACCCATTGTCCACATACAAGTTAATGGAAAAATACAATATTATCGAATAAATAAAACACAAACAAAATAAATTTTTATTTCTTTTTATTTATAACTTTAAATTTCCAGTTTCTATATCAAGGAAGTCGTAATCATCTTCGTCATAAACGTGTTTGGACATGTTAATGTTTTTTTTCTTTTTAGTTTTAATATTTCCGCTTTTTGTATCCGTGTTGCCGAATAAGCATTGTCCGTCTGTGTAATTTTGATCGGCATTTTCAACAAAAGTAACTTCAAGTGGCCAACTGATTGCGTTATTTTTAGAAAATGCTGAGTTAACATTAAATATAACTTTGCAATCGCATTCAACTTTCCAATAACATGCACTGTTTAAATAAGATACGTTGGCTGTACCTGGATTTAGCTGTGGTGTCGCAACAAGGCCAACATGAACTTGTGGTTGTGCTTTAAAGGTTGTTGCACCACGACCTGGATGAAATGCTCCGTAATTTTTAATTTTGCGGCAATAATTTTCAACGATCTGATTGATCAAGGTATACGAGTCTTTATCTGCCCCAAGGCCAACGTCGCCAATAACAGGTTTGCCGGCTTGATTAAAGAATTGTATTGGCATCGATCTTGGTCTTGTAAAAGTTGTTTCGACTGAATCACCTCTACGATTCCACGGAACAAAATGATCTTTAGTAGATTTAATTAATCCATTCTGAGGTTTGTATTTATAATTTATAATTTCTTGTCCAACAGCTTGGTTTAATAAAAATTGATGTACTTTTTCATCCATTCTCGGAACACCATAATTATGCACCTGGTATTCAGGAAGTTTGCGAATATCCGGATTAGAAGATCGATTCCATTCATGTACATAATATTGTTCTATAGGTTGTGGGACACATAATGCATTACTATTAACATGTTCGTAATATTTCTTAGCCATTTCCTTTGGATCAATTGTTTTTATGCCAGTCGGTTTCATTGGATTTGTACTGTCTACTGTATATTCTTTATTGCGACCGTAAAATTGAACATTAAGACCTTCACATACTAATCCAATTGGCACATATTCTGATGTAGCCGTACCACTAAGTGTTGTGCCTGTATCAAATGCTGTCCTTGTACCTAATGGCGTAACTCTGCACGATACTTCGACAATTTTTGATCCAAATGGTAAGCTGTCAAACTCTGAATGACTTAAATAAAATGGCAAATAATCAACAGGAATTAGCGCCAGTGGTGTTGTAACACATTCGACATAGTCTGGATCATTTAATTGTATATTTTCAGTACTGTATCCGTATGTAATTAAGATACGACTTTTTTTGAAATATGCTACACTAGGTGGCGAAGGTGTACTTAGATGAATCCATGTTAAATCTGAAACGGCCTGCGATGACGATCCAGCAATTCCACTAGCTCCGGATCTTGCTCCCGTATTTGGGCCACGCGACGATCCACTTTCTGTCGTATCCATTGGTACAGCAGCAGCAAGTCCTGTCGACGCTCTATGAGCAGTTTCAGTAACGTTACCAGTATCAGAACGACCAACAATATTTTCAAAGAATTTAATAGTATCAGGTGATAATTCGCTAGAATCCTCGCCTGTATCTGCACCTCCAACAGCCGAATCAGTACGGAGTAACTGGGTGGGGTCGGGGTCGGATCCGGTGTCGGCGGGACGTTTATTGACGCCACTTGGTCCAGGTTGATCGTCTTCTATTGGTATATCTTGCACAATTAAATTTGGACTAGTTGATTGGTAATCAGCTTTTATTTGTTTATAATAATGTCCGTGTGGTGCTCTGTAAGCTTCGTATATTTGTTTACTTTCCTGACCCTTTTTGAATGCCTGGAAATTAACGTATCTGCTTTTAAATTCCGGTCTCGACCAAAGATCTGCTATATGTTTCTCACGTTGGGCAAATACTGTCTGTGCCAATGTCCTCGATTTACCACTCATGTTCGGGTAATGCACACCAAAAACACTTTCAACACCATATTTAAATCCAATTCCAAGAAATCCAGCTAAATTTGCTACACGTCCAGTTTGTCTAAAATCCCGAATGAAACTACTAATAGCTTCGCGATCTGCTTCCCTTATATCCTCAGAAGAATTAGCTAATTCATATTCCAAGTCGTGTACATACGCAACAAAATCCGCAGAATTAACAACTTCGTCTTCGTTATATATGTTATTGCCAGGACCAAGATAATTATATCCTGGCAAAGTTAATCCTTTTTTTGGCATTGCAAAGACAAACCGATACAAACTAATTCAATTATATAAATATTATCTTTATTTATAATAATTGAATACGTACACGGTAAAAATTATAACACTGTCTTGCGACGACGACGACGACGACAATTTTAGGCAAACGGGGCGGTACGATCGGCCAAAGGCCATGATCATGTAACCATGCACAAGTTCTATAGCATAACGGTGGGAGTTCCGCAGGGATTAGTCCTTGGATCCCTGCTGTGTAACATAATGTACTAGCGCTTCCCGTTAGAGTACAAATCACCGGCTTTGCTGACGACATTGCCATTGTCACAGTAGCCGAACATATAAACGAAATGGAGGTTGCCACAAACACAGCCATATCTAGGGAGAAAGATTGGCTGGTAAGTGCCGGCCTGGAACCAGCGGCCCACAAAAGGGAGGCTATGCTCATAACCAGCCGCAAGAAGGTAGAACATGCGAGCTTTTTAGTCGGCGATCAGGCGATTAGGTCTAATCTGTGAAGTACCTAGGGGTTATACCTGACAACAGGCTCTCCTTTAGGGAACACATAAAGCCGGCGAGAAGGCATCACTTACACAAGGAGCGCTCTCACGAATGCTCCCGAATGTAGGCGGATTCAGGACCATTTCAGATGATGCAGCGTACGTCATAGCAGGAATGCTACCTATCGACATCCTGGCAGACCAGCTCATGAGGATACACCGCAAGCTTACGTCTGACCGACAACAGGCCAGGCGCAAAAAAGAAGAAGAACGGGCAGCATCCATAGCAACGTGGCAAGCTAAATGGCATGTCTCCACAAAAGGAAGATGGACCCACAGGCTCATTCCCATTATCAAAACTTGGACATCAAGGAAACTGTAATTACCACCTTTCGCAGTTTCTGTCTGGACACGGCGGCTACAGAAAGTATCTGATTATTCTCCACTCCAGGAGGACGCAGAACACGCCGTTTTTTACTGTAGGCGTTTCGCGCAGGACAGGCAAGCGGTAAACTTACCAAGCCCCGAAAACATGATCGCCTACATGATGGACTCGGTAGATAACTGGAACGAGCTATGCTCGTCTCGTACATTGCGCTTATACAAACGAAGGGCCGAAGCAGAGATGAGCACAAGAGCTCGCCGCCCGAAATACAGCATAAATCGCTAACCAGTCCCGCGAATAATACCTGACGGTAGCCCGGGCTACCAGTATCTTGATTGAAGATTCCACATCTCATGGCGCGAAACCATAAAAAAAAATACTAAGTGCTAAGTGATTTTCGCACCACCGGGCGTATACTTGACATTTTTATTTTCGTGACACCTGCTTAGAAGGTAAGATCTACATAGACGCAAACTTTCTGCCATCTTTTCAGGTCGCAGGAAACGCCACTTAAACCTAGAGGGACCGTATACGTGATATTTTTATATTTTGAGTATCTACTTCCTCCCGCACTGTTGAGACTAAGATTTCCTTGAACGGAACCCATAAAAGGTTCCAACAACGTTAGAAGACCACAGGAATAATATTGAACACGGAATCGCCAACGTACCGGCCGAAGTGTGTGAGAGAGTGATGAAAAATTGACTCCAATAATTCGATCGGGGCAAACATATTCACGGTGGTCGTATGAACAATGTTGACCTACGTTAATAAATAGAACATGTATAGTATACCTCTGTAAATGTCTATAGTATTTATTTGAATGCAAATTTGTATTGTCCTTATTGAAAAACTCTTTAGATGCACATAACACACCTGCAGCTGCGAATATTATCGTGCCGCATTCACATCATCTATAAAAATCCGAGTACCCATAACCATAAAACACAACATTCACTCATATATCTGTCTCTCCTCTTCTGCACAACATAATGACTCCCCAGCCATCCGCCCCAAACTCAATTTGCCATTTGAAATAAAACACAATCCAATCAGGAGTCTGAAATTGAATTCAACTTCATATGCACAGCAAGCGCAAGGCCTACCTCTTCCGCTCCGGTTCGATTCGCATGAGTGCAATTACACCGTAACACCGGGTAGCATCACCTGCCGATAACTACTATACATGAACCCAATGAACATACATAACTCTCTTCCCATGAACAGCTCGAGTTAATCCTGAATGAGAACGAATGAAAATCCGAAATCCATTAAAATTATATTCGATAAAATAAAGCTGTTGCAGGCTCGGCTGCAGGAAGGATGGGAAGACGAATGCATTCATGTCAAGTGGAAGAAAGAATCACCGATTCACTTTAGAGTAAATATTAGAGTATGTCTCGGAAAGGCTTAGCCCCATTAGCAGTCAGGACATCACTATTTGTGCTGATCCTATGAAACAGAAAAATAAAGGAGAAAAGCACAGAGTTCAGCCCCAACGAGCAGCATATTTGTAGAATATACCATATGTGCTTGTCTTTCTAATTAATCGCATCAATCTGCATATATTGCCAGTTTTCGTGTGTATGTGTGTGCATTTCCGGTGCAGATACAGACACCAGCAACAATTTATTTAGTCGGAAAGACTTCTAACTTCCAGCCAATTGCATGTGTGATTTGAATCATTGAAATTCCCTTTAGCTAAGAGCAGTCAAGCATCGATTGTCCTTGCAGGAGAACGAATCTTAGGCTGCATATGACACATGGCTGTACGTACTCGTGCACTGAATTTATTTCCAGGATATACGACTACATACCTATGTAGAACGAAGATCGATTTGACATTCAAGAAAGTGAATTTCAACAAACTAGCTCGTCCGAGCCAAATAAGGGTTAGACGAGCCACAAGGATATCGGCAGCAATATGTTTTAAATCTGTTTCTGCAGGATATTTATAATCCTTTATCGAGATGCAGTGATTGCGATGGGGGAAAAGACGATGGCAGTGGAGTACGTACGTACTCGTATGCTGAATGCAATATCCTTGCTGCTTGTTCGTGTTTGGCACTCGTAAACACGTTTATGGTGCATCTATGCCTGATATTGCTGATATAGCAAATTTCAGTCAGTCGGCAAGAAGCTAAACTTGAACATCCTTTCCCGAAATAACATTTGAATACACACATACACCGACAATGCGTACCATCATACAAGCTTCGTGAATATGGTAAACAAAAGGCATACCAGTCGTGCCAGTCGAGAAGTGAACGAGCGATCGGAATAAGAGGGTCGATTGAACGCGTCCTGCAGGCGAATCCTATTCGACTTCGAGTATAAGTAAAGCTAATGTTTACCGATTTGCTATGCACATTTAATGTGTCTGCAAATACACGTATAAAACGCTTGATTGAGCTCGAGAGAGCGTTTCCTTGGCGATATTGCCAAAACGATGCGAATACAAATACCAGGGATTTTCGAAATCTCCCTGTGTCCCTTCTAACGCTGAGAAGTTCCTTTCTTTGATTTCGAATTTCTCGCTGTTTGATTGTTTCCTTTTTGTTTGTATGTTGGTCCTTGTTTTAGAATGTTCCGTATTTTTTTTTGTATTCTATTTCTTCGGTTTTCCTTTAGATTGGATTTTAACCTTTAATGCAACTGCAGCGTTAAGGGATAAGTCTTCCGTGTCATTCCGCTTATTGGCTGAGTCCTTGGCAATGTGACAGAATGCAGATGGATCAATCATTTGAAGACAGGAGAATGAAGGGTGTTATGTAAGTGTTATGACATTTTGCAGCTGTTTAACTTTGCAAGGAATACCCAATTGGCTTTGGGGTTAAACGGCTGTTGAAATGAATGTGTATGAGAAGGTTTGAGTTTATACATACATTTATATATTCTGCTACAAGGGGCTCCAGTTGGTTTATGAATACTTTTTTATTTTAAATAAGTTAGAAGGCATAGAAGAAGCTCACAGCCTTTAAGCCTCATTAGACAGTGGTCGCAAGTGATGACACTTTTTGGTGTTATTGAATATTCTTAATTATTAACTATCAACTCTGGACAGCTAAAAGAGTACTTATGGTGGTGGACAATCTAATTATGTGCAGAGCAATAGAGGATAGAGAGGTGAAGACTTTTAGAATTCTTCATTAAAAAGTAGTAATTAAACGCAATAATAAATTAAACTTGTCTGGAGGGAACTTTTCATTTGCATTGAAATTGTTGAATGAAGATGATGGCGGTGGGGGATGGTAGTGGTGATACAGACTTTAAGCTTCAACGACCAGAAGGTATCCAAACTAATTAATATCAGTTGTACAAAGGTGAATTTTCTGTTTATCCGTAATGACGCCCGTAAGCCTTCTACGCTACATAAGGATATATGTACATATGTAAGAAGAATGTTCCGGACTTTTTGCAGACATCAAGGCGTACGCGCTTAGTCATCCTGATCCTGGATATTCCCTCCATCTACGACTGTGTGCATTAAAACCCCAGTCGATGATGTCAGATTTGACCGTGTAAACAGGTAGACCTAAGGCAGGTTCAGGTCCTGAGAAACTCTCCTCTGAGCCCCTTCTAGCGAGTTCATCGAAGATCTCGTTTCCTGGGATCCCAGAGTGACCTGGGACCCATTCAAGCCTAAACGAATTAAGTCTTCCGACTTTGTTCCGACTTGAATTCATGCACCAATTTGGAGCTGGATAGAGGGTTGGACACGGCTTTAAGTGCAGCTTGGCTGACACTTCAGATGCATATGCTTTTTCCCTTCCACCTGTGCTTCACAGCATAGTGCATGGCCATTAGGATTGCGTAAATCTCTTATTGATAGACAGACGCATATTTTCCTAACAAGAAAAGCAGTCGAATATTTTCGCGCTCATATTTTCGGCCACAACGTGTTTGCGTGTTAGCCTGTTCCACCAAACAACCGATGCATATGAGATTATCGGTCTTATCATTGCCGTGTAGATCCAGATGACCTTTTTCGGCGACAAGCTCCATGTTTTGCCAAAGGTACCTTTGGATTGCCAAGAAGCTTTGGTGGTTTTGGACTCAAAATGCTTTGACCAAAGAAGCTTGCTATCTAAGATGACTCCCAGGTACTTACCTTTTTTGGATATGGGAATGGGAAAGTCTTTTAGCACCAGCTGAGTAATACCAGTATTTTTCCTCCTTCTCGTGAAGAGAACGACATCAGTCTTTTTCTTAGAGGATTAACCGACAGCCCATTACTCGTGCACCAGTCTTCACATCTAGCGCCGCCTGCGCTTTGAGACAGACAGTGGCTAAACATGAGCCGACAGAGAGAACAGCAACATCATCCGCATAGGCCTGGGCATATATTCCAGAGGCATTGAGAGCATCGAGCAGAAAGTGACACTACTTTGTGGGCAGTCCCTGTTTGTACTCAGTACACACTACTTGTGCCCAGTACGTACTCTTTCTTTGCGAGAGCGCATTCAATTCTCCCAACTGATTTTTAAAGCTCAGTCTCGCAGGATTTTCCGCGCTGATAAGCATGTTGCATGTCGAGGGGGGATGCATTCGAAGAACAACTTGGCGCACGTGCAACTCTACTAGTCTCTCCATGCTTTTCAGCAAGAAGGATGTTGGATTGATTGGTCTATAACTCTTGCCGAGTGAGCAATCTTCTTTCCCTATTTTGGGAGTAAAGACCGCTTTCACCACGCTCCAAGAAAAATGTGTATACGCAAGTACCAAGCTAGCAGTGAAAATTCTTTTCAGAGTAGGAAGCAGCTGTCTT
Source organism: Merodon equestris (assembly GCA_958301585.1). NCBI lineage: Eukaryota > Metazoa > Arthropoda > Insecta > Diptera > Syrphidae > Merodon > Merodon equestris. The sequence goes on from OY284416.1 coordinate 60,719,204, forward strand.
ATACCTTTTTGCAGCATAACAGGATATATCCCATCGATACCCGGTGATTTGAAGCCATCGAAAGATGCCACAGTAAATTCAGTGGCCTCAGTAATTGCCGCGCGTGACGCAACATACCAGCTACGCCGAGTTATTTTCATCGTTTCAGTCGCAGTTTCCAATGAGGGAGTGTGCAACGAGTCGATCACAGTCTGATTTCGCGGGAAATGGTTCTGCAACAGTAAACTAAGAGTTTCTGCTTTAGACTGGGTGAAGGTATCATCGGACTTTCTGAGTACATCCAGCTTTGTCGATTTTTCTTGTTTGAGAACGTTAACCAACTTGCTGGTCGCGCTCAGAGATTTGATCTCTTCGCAGAAGGACTTATAGGAATCATTCTTCGATTTGCGAATATTCCTTTTGCTTCAATCGATATTTATTCCAGTCATCTTCCGAGTTCGATTTAAGCGATCTATTCAGGAGACTTCTGGGTTCCCTGCGAAGACATTGGAGCCCAACGTTCCATCAGGGAACCAATTTCCTGCTGAGAGGTTTTTTGCCAGGATATGCGAGTTCGAAATAGTTGGTGATGGCGCTGTTCGGGTTATGAACGGCATCCTTCACCAATTGTTTTGTTCTGAGTTTAGGCAGGGCTTGAGTGGATCTCTCAAGCGCCTCTTTGAATCGTATCCAGTCCGTCATTCTCAGATTCCGCTTGGGCTGCTTGGGCTTCCATTGGAATTCGACATATCTATGATCTGACAACGTAACATCTAGTATGACTCTCCAGCTAGTGAAGGCCTTCACATGCATGCCTATTAGATTTGGTTAGATCACTTCCTGTCGTCACGCCGTCACAATGGTTGGTTGAGAGCCAACATTGTTGATGATAAGGTCAGGCGAAAGAGTGAGGTTTAAAAGAAGTTTGCTGCTGCCCCAAACAGCATTGAGCATTAGCATCGCAACAGATGATGAGTCCAACCCTTCTGACTTCACAGTACCCTACGAGGTCAGAAACCGCCTTCGGTGGCGAAGGCAGTACCGAGTCGTAGGGAAAGTAAACAGACGCCACGACGAAGTGTTGGTAGATCTATTGTGCCTGCTACCAATTAGACGAGGAGCTCCTCTACTTTTTCAATAAGGCTGACAATGTTCCTCGTAGGAGCTGAACTGATCCCCTCAGAGGTCATAATTTCTCCGAGGAGGATACACTTTCTAAGATGGCAGAGGGCAGCACACTCGCAAGGTATGTGCTCTGCAGTTTCCTCGTCCTCTAGACAGAGTCCACTCTCGGTCTCAGATGAGAAATCAATTCCGCTAAGATGATATCTCAGACTATCAGACTACGGTGTCCGAAAGTCAGCTGACCAGTCTTCTGATATCGGCTCTATTATATTTGAGAATATTGATAGGGTGTTTGTTCAGAGGTCGTATGTATCTCTTCGATTATCGGAGTCCTTGAACGTTATTCCAAAAATGTTGTGATTTTGCCCACTTGTGTAAGGGAAAATTAATCTGTGACTTAAGGCTTCCGCAGAAAGGTTCAGCACCTATGTACCTTTTGCTGGAACCTTTCCTAGCAAGTCAACGATTTCGTTGCCTTTAATACCATTGTGACTTGGCACCCACCAGAGTTTGATATTATTTCTTTTGCCTAGGTCTTTCAGGGCTTCGTGGCATTCCTTGACGGATTTTGAATTCGTACTATACGAGCCCAACGCTTTGAACGCTGCCTGACTATGTGAGAGTATATTGATGGTTGTACGCATCTGATACCAGTCTCTAACTTTAGGTTGAGGCATAAGGATAATATATAGTTCGGCTTGGAAGACACTAGGACTAGTGCTCAGGGCCTTCCATATCTTCCGATTTGGCCCAAAGATGGTAGCGCCAACGCTGTACCACCTCCGGCCTTCGACATTTAGCAAAGGAGCACCGCTTTCCCAACACCCCAATGCTCTACCATTTAATTCAGAGTTGTTATTTATAAAATATCGCCACAATTATGCAAAAATGTATGATGAGTATCTAAGCATAATGGAATGGGCTATTGGGCAGATTTTCGTTATTACGAGTAAGGTGTGTACTTGAGATAAAAGTTTCTCGAGATTTGGAGCCCAACTTATTGGACATTTCTATGCCGCAACTAGTAAGGCACCCAATTTTTTTTCCGTTGGCCACTCCCAAGGTTTAAAACAAAATAGAAAATGGCTTGCAGAGCTACGGTCCATGAATCTTAAAGTTTTTGTTGAGTTTGACATAGATCTTGATCCAGCAATGACTTCCACTTCCTTTTCAAACTTTTACCGGAAGGCTCCTTGTCGTCTTTCGCTGTTCAGTATGTAACGATTCTAATCTTTCATCTCAGATCAACATAAACGACTAGCGCCATCTATTGGAAAACGGCTTAAACAATATATTCGTCTTATTATAGCAGAGATACATAGCTCCCGAAACGTGAGAAAAAAGAAAAAAATTGAAAAAAGTTGCTGCTCTTATTGAAACGTTTATGAGTTCCATATTGAAGATATTCATCACTGGTAACCGGTGATGACTGGTTGACCTCCTCTCATTGTGCGCTGAGGAGAAACATCGAGAAATATAACTTCGATCGCTTAGCTGGTGGGATTTGAACCCTGGGTCATCGGCATCAGAAGCCTTTGTGCTACGGTGTATCTCCAAAGTCACATGGAGGAATTATCCTCTATATTCTTAAGATCATGAACCAGCGTGTTAGGAGCAGTCGGTTGTAGTCCTTGGTTTTGCTGATATATTACAAAACTGAACAGTTATAACAGTGTTAAAGTGTTAATCCATTAAATGTTTGGCGGGATTCTTGACAGCAAATTTATTCGAGACCTGCGATTATACCACGGTTGGGAGGTGGAGGAGGTTTTGTCGAAAAAAGGGTACGGTAAAGGGAGATGGATTTAAATATTTCTTCGTAGAATATAAATATGGCATCATTTCGGTAAGGTTGTTGAAATTAATAAGAGCACTAATCAGAAAATCCCCTTCCGCTCTTCGGGCGCCTTGTCGCGGCGGAGGGGCTTAAGAGGTCAATGACCTCGAACTAAGACCCGGAGAACCCCGAGTTAGTCATGAATGAATGGACAACCAAATGGATGGAAATACTCCAGGTGGCACCCGCAATAGCGGAAATCCACCCGCGATCTCCCTGATCGCGGCCGGGGCAAGGATTCTGGAGGCCCCACCAGTCATTCTTAACTCTCCGGCAGCCCGGAACGACACCGACTCCTGCGGCTCATTGTCCGACCACTTGGTTGGACTGAGCGTGAGCGGTGCAACCGACAGAGGCGACACCGACGATGGTGCGGCACGGGAAACCGCCAAGGTTGACGCGACTACGTGCGCAGAACCCGGGACTCGACACGAGGGCCTGGACTGTCTATTCCTACAAGGAGAAAAAGAACTCTCTGAAAAAAGAGGGCTTCACTCTGGTAGTGGGAATGGACAATGGCTCTGTTGAGGCCCTGAAAACCGCGTACGACTCACGTCCCTACTTCGGCCTTGGTAGGATTGTATTCCATTTTGATGTCAAGTAGTCGAAGGATGGAACGTGTTCCCCAGTATGAATCCATGATTTTTACTCAGATCAACCTACAGCATTGCAAGGCTGCTACCGCTCTTCTAAGTAGCAGAATTGCATGCAGTAGTACAAATCATCACATTGTATCCATTCAAGAACCATGGGTGTGGAACAAACGCCTGTGTGGTCTTGGTGGCATACGTGATGCTACAATCCTTTATGATGAGCGATCCGAAAGGCCCAGGGTCTGCCTCATCATATCGAATACGCTATCGGCAACCAAACTTGGTCAATTCTGTGGTCAAGATCTGGTAGCTGCGAAAGTGAGCTACAAGGCGCACGGAGAAATTGAACACTTCGTCGTGGCGTCTGCTTACTTCCCCTACGACTCGGTACTACCCCCGCCACCTAAGGCGGTTTCCGAACTCGTAGAGTACTGTGAAGCCAGAAGGATTGGACTCATCATCTGTTGCGATGCTAACGCTCAAAACACATTTTGGGGCAGCAGCAAATGCAACCGGAGAGGAGACCATCTTTTAAACTTCATTCTTTCGTCTGACCTTTTCATCAACAATGTTGGCTCTCTACCAACCTTTGTGACGGCGAGACGACAGGAAGTGATTGACCTAACCTTATCTAACAGGCATGCGAAGGCCATCACTAACTGGAGAGTCTCACCAGATGTTACGCTGTCAGACCATAGATACATCGAATTCCAATTGAAGTGCGGGATCTCCCCCTCACAGCCCAAGTGGAATCCGAGAAAAACAGACTGGGTGCGATTTAGGGAGGAGCTTGAGAAATCCACTCAAGCCCCGCCTAAACTCAAAACTAATCAATCGGTGGAGGATGCAGTTCATAACCTGAACAGCGCCATCACCAAATGTTTTGAACTCGCATGTCCTGTCAAAAAACCTCCCAACAGGAAGCCGGTTCCCTGGTGGAATGCTGACCTCCAACGGCTTCGTAGGGAAGCCAGAAGTCTTCTGAACAGATCGCTTAAATCGAACTCGGAAGATGACTGAAATAAATACCGATCGAAGCAGAAGGAATATAAGAATCTTATTCGAAAATCGAAGAATGATTCCTATAAGTCCTTCCGCGAAGAGATCAAATCCCTGAGCGCGACCAGCAAGTTGGTTAAAGTCCTCAAACGAGGAAAATCGACAAGGCTGGAGGTACTCAGAAAGTCTGATGGTACCTTTACCGAGTCTAAAGCAGAAACTCTTAGTTTACTGTTTCAGACCCATTTTCCGGGAAATCAGACTGTTATCGGCTCGTTGCACACTCCCTCATTGGATACTGCGGCTGTAGCGATGAAAACAACTCGGCGTAGCTGGTATGTTGCGTCACGCGTGGCAACTACTGAGGCCATTGAATTTGCTGTGGCATCCTTCGATGGCTTTAAGTCGCCGGGCACTGATGGGATATACCCCGTTATGCTGCAAAAAGGTATAAGACAGCTGCTTCCTACACTGAAAAGAATTTTCACTGCTAGCCTGGCACTTGCCTACATACCTATCCCTTGGCGCGCGGTGAAAGTGGTCTTTATTCCCAAAATAGGGAAAGAGGATTACTCACTAGCCAAGAGTTTCAGACCAATAAGTCTAACATCATTCCTGCTGAAAAGCATGGAAAGACTAGTAGAGTTGCACGTGCGCAAAGTTGCCCTTCGAATGCATCCTCTGTCGGACATGCAACATGCTTATCAGCGCGGAAAATCCTGCGAGACTGCGCTTCAAAACCTAGTTGGGAGAATTGAATGCGCTCTCGAAAGAAAAGAGTACGTACTATGCATTTTCGTCGACATTTAGGGAGCTTTTGATAACGCCACCTTCGACAGCATGGCGTAGATGAAGCACTGGTTTTGTGGATCAAAGCAATGCTTGTGCACAGGACATTGATCGCTGATACAGGCCTCGAACAATGTGTCAAGTCTGGAGTAAACAGGGGCTGCCCGCAAGGTGGCGTCTTGTCTCCGCTGTTATGGTGCATGGTGGTCGACTCTCTGCTAGATGCTCTCAATGCCTCTGGAATCTATGCCCAGGCCTATGCGGATGATGTTGCTGTTCTTTCTGTCGGCTCATGTTTAGCGAATGTCTGTCTCAAAGCGCAGGCGGCGCTAAACGTGATCGATGACTGGTGCACGAGAAATGGGCTGTCGGTTAATCCTCTTAAGACCGATGTCGTTCTCTTCACGAGAAGGAGGAAAACAACTGGCATTGCTCAGCTGGTGCTAAAAGGCATTCCCATCCCTATATCCAAGGAAGCTAAGTATCTGGGAGTTATTCTAGATAACATTGCCAAAGCGCTGTCAGCTTTCTGGCAATGCAAAGGTGCCTTTGGCAAAACATGGGGCTTATCGCCGAAAAAGGTCCTCTGGATCTACACGGCAATGGTAAGACCGATAATCTCATATGCATCGGTTGTTTGGTGGAGCAGGCTGACACGAAAACACGTTGTGGCTTCACTCACCAAACTCCAAAGAGCGGTCTGCCTCAGTTGCACGGGGGCTTTCCCCAGCACACCGGGAGCTGCTTTGGATGCTATGATGAACCTTCCACCCCATGACATATATATCAGAGGGTGTGCACTGAAAACTATTTCTCGCCTAAAGAGGAATGGTCTTTGGTACAACTCGCAGTGGAGTGAAAGTGTACTTGAGAGAGAAATATCCTACGATCACTGTCTCATGGATATGCCCTCTGACGCAATGACACCTGCCATCCTACTGCGCTGTAACTACACAGTCACATTTCCTTGGCGTCAGGACTGGCTTTGGCCAGACACTGAACCTGGAATAGAATGTCTTCGCATCTTCACAGATGGCTCCAGGACTGATCAGGGATCCGGCGCCGGAGTTTTCTTCGAGCGCGAAAACATTCGACTGCACTTCTCGTTAGGAAAATATGCGTCTGTCTTCCAGACGGAGATTTACGCAATCCTAATGGCCATGCACTATGTTGTGAAACACAGATGGAGGGGAAAGAGCATATGTGTCTGCAGCGACAGCCAAGCTGCACTCAAAGCTATATCCAATCCTCTGTCCAACTCCAAACTAGTGCATGAACTCAAGACCTTCTTGAACAAGCTTGCATGGGTTCCAGGTCACTCTGGAATCCCAGGAAACGAGATCTCCGATGAACTCGCTAGAAAAGGCTCAGAGGAGAGTTTCTCAGGGCCTGAACCCGCCTTAGGTCTACCAGCTTCAACGGTTAAATCTGACATCAATGACTGGGTATTTAACGTACACAGTCGCAGATGGAAGGAATATCCAGGATGCAGGATGACTAAGCGCGTACGCCCTGACGTCTGTAAAAAGTCCGCAACATTCTTCTTATCCTTAAGAAGAAATGACTGCAGAAGGCTAACGGGCGTCATTACGGGCCATTACACTTTTGCCAGGCATCTTTACGTGCTTGGCATCAGTGAGACGCCTACCTGTGCTGCTTGTTGCGAGGAGGACGACACAGCGGAACACTTTCTCTGCGACTGTCCCGCCTTCGCTCGTGCACGGTGGCGCACCCTTGGGGCCGACGTGGTGGGTGCCGAATCTCTTAGCTCAACATCACTGAAGCCCCTCCTCATTTTTCTCCGGATAACGGGGAAAATACATTAAAGACAAGGTGTCTGTCTGGTAGTACAATGGACCAGTACTTGTGTCTGAGTGTTCCAGCAGATAGTAGAAGCCTCCAACAAAAAAAAAAAAAAAAAAAAAAAAAAAAAATCTGAAAATCATTGATTTGACGAAAGTTGGCTTTGTGGAAATCGTGAGACATTTGAACAGTGGGAGAAGAGCTCCGTATGGGGATGTAATTTAAAATTCCCTGACTTGTATAAGGCTTGAATCAGATGCTGTGGTTTCTAATCTGAAGAACTAAGCATTGTAAAATCTTGGAGCAAGACTGAGATAGTCGATGTGGCTATTGACTCAGAGAACGTCCATGCACTAACATCTCTCCTCCGCAATCCCAATTTAGAAACTTGATCCGCGATTTGGCTGGACCTGCAGACGACGCTGTTGATTTAGCTGTAAAATTTCTTCCACGTCACCTTGATACAAGTTGAGATATGTACATGGTGCAGGTACTTTCACGCGTCTGCAGCCTTAGAGAGCTTGAGCAGCTTGAATTGGAGAACGATTTTGAGCGAAAAATCATCTTTTCTGACGAGGCGCATTTTCATCTCGGCGGCTACGTTAACAAATAAAATTGCCTCATCTGGAGCACGTTATTGTCGAGAAGCCAATACATTCACAGAGAGTGACAGTTTGGTGCGGATTGTGTAGAGGTGGCATCATTGGATCATTTTTCTTCGAAAATGTGGCTGAGAACAACGTTTCGGTCAACGGTGGGCGTTACAGAGCCATGTTAACCGACTTTTTTACTTTACTTACTGAAATTGAAGACATAGATTTGGACGACCTCTGGTTCATGCAGGATGGCGCGCCATGCCACACAGCCCATGCAACAATCGATCCAAATTCCAAAATCGTGTTATCAGCCGTCTTGGCGATGTCCATTGACTGCCTCGGAACTGCGATTTGACCCTTTTGGACTTTTTTTGTGGGGAACCGTGAAGGACCGATGTTATGCCAACAATCCGGAAACAATTCAAGCACTTAAGACCAATATTATCCTTCGTATAATGAGGGTGATAATAACGAAGGTGCTCTTATAATTAAAAGCCTCTCATTGAATCCAAAAAACTACGTTTGTCGCTGGTCAACACATACGAGTATATTGGGTTGACAATGACCTTTACCAAAGATCAACCTCTTAATGTCAACCCTTGAACTCCATGTCTGCATCTAAAATAGTTTACAAACCACGCAAACATCGGCTCACATTGGATAATAGTTTCCCTTTAACACCGACATTCACTTCCACCCGTTTCAAACCACCTGACCAGCTATTCAAAGAGCTAACTTCACCCAGGACGTACGAGTATACTACAAGTTCCACAAGTATACCCTCAAAGGATGTATGTACATATTGTAGTACGTAGTCAACTAAAACTTTTTTTTTGTTGTTGTTTTATTTTTTCACCTCATAAGTCTAATGAACAACTCAACTCGTACATTCTAGTCGTCCGACCAACATCTGTTGTAGAAATTGTTTTCCATTCAAAGTAATCAGTTGATGAACTACTTGTACCGCAGAGAATTTGTCACCACAACAAAACGCCTAACGTTCAGCATCCGAGAAAACTTTAGTCACCTTTCGGGCATGTGGGGACGGGGGTGTATGTCCATATAACGTGTCTATACACAAGGTTGGAGAAAGTTTTTCTCCGTAACTCCCATCGACTTGTAACTGGGAATATTACATACCCGTACGTAACTGCTAGTATTATAATATAAAATTGGCCTTTCAAGTGTCGGAGCAAGTCTTGGGCACTCCTTGTGCGAGTGTGATTCTTTCAAAGTCCTATCGTTGTTCGTTAGTTGGGGATCCTTCTGTCTTTTGACCTTTTATCTCTTCGGGGTATTGACAAAACAAAAGTTTATCAGGCAAAGAAACGGCGGAGCTGAAAAAAACCCTGCAGGACTATACACTCTTACATATGTGTATAGGTGTGTTCATATCCCTTTTAAACGAAACGAAAAGAAAACTTTAAAAATGACGAACTTCGAAGGAAGAAGCATGAACGATCCCAATTTCTATTGAAAGCAACGATGCTGGGATCTTTAGGAAAGAAAACTCCCGAAACGAGACAAAGGATTTCGGTAGGGGTATGGCAAGGGATTAACATAATCTTTTGCAGGATATTTCAGACAAACAACAACAAGGAATAGATTTACGGATTATCTTGGGTGGCAGGTCAGTATGGATGGACTTGGGTGTAATATAAGAGATCCGATTCGGGTTTAGTCGCTATAGGAATGTATTCCTTTGGGTTCATGAAATCGAGAACAGGGTTTTAGTTGCTTGTCATTGAAGGCTCTTTTTCGATGGGCGATGGGTTCGATTTTTTCCCTAACGGCATGTAGGATGTCTGTCCACGACAAAGCTGACATTTGCAAAGGGAACACGTTTCAGATATAAATAGAATGAAGATTGCAGTAAGAATAATGGAACAGAGTTTCTGGAATTTGTTTTGAAATACGATATATTCGATTCTATTAGTAACAGGCATGTTGAAATTGAAATTGATTAGTGGCATTGCAGAGGGCTGTTGGGCCGGTTTTCAAAACGTATAAAGATTTGTGAAAAAAATTGAAAAGTATCTCTGCTGTACCAAAAAATGTCACTGAAGAACTTTCAGCATCAATATCGCGACGTTCTAAGGCATTGGGCATTCATCGATTGACAAAATTCAATCAACGCAAGAACTAATGTCACAGATCAAAATCAGTGCAGAACTTTCGTCAATCGGTTGCTAGAACATGATGTTGACTTTTCGCGGAATAATCTTTAGCGATGAAGCATTGAAAGAAAATCCTAAAATAATGAACAATTTAGTGTGGTTTTTGGGCTGCAAAGAGCTGCTACCATTCGTGAAGAGCGCCATAAACAAATGATTGACATTTTTTTTGTTTCTCAATTTAAGGAAAAACAGAGATGATGTTATTTTCAACAGGGTGGAGCTACGAATCATTGGGCTTTGAGGTCCAAATTTACAGGCCCCTTAATTTTCGTAATGGTAGACAAACTGGGGTGGTCGTGGTGCAATGGTAATCATCACCGACTATTGAGTTAAAGGTCTGTAGTTCAAGTCCGTCCATAGTCAAGAACAATTCCTATACGGAAAAACTGTGCAACAATATCAGTTGTGAATGAGAGATGATCAAAAAGTGCTTCTTCTTTTCCTTTTCCTTTTTTCCGGCGTCGTTACGGTCAGAAGTGTAGGACCATAACGTTCCCACTTAACTGCATTCCTCTTGGTGCGCTTGTGGGGTCCGCCGGTTTGACCTCAGAAAGTAGCGGCAGGCTTCCCGGTTTGGGATTACTTCATCGCTGAGGCCAATCAAATGCTGGTGTTTTTGCATTTGTTTGCACCAATTGTTTTTCGGCCTGCCTTTTTTGCGTGTTGAAATTGGAATGTTGATTGATAACGCCTTTTGGACGGGGTTCAAAGGATCTCTCCTTTGAACATGGCAATACCAACTGGGTCGGTCGCGCTCTATATTTCTTGTGATGGTTTCTTTTACGTGGAGGCTTCCTCGGATCTTTGAACTTCTAATTCTGTCACGCTTTGTTACTCCCGCTGTCATGCGAAGCATTGTGAACCGTATGTGAGCGCCGGACGTACAACTGAAGTGTATAGCCTTCCTTTCAGCTTAGGGGGCATTTTTCGATCACAGAAGATGGCGGAGTTTTCCCGCCACTTCATCCACCCTACACTTACGCGATGGTTGATGTCGTCATCACAAGTTGCTTCTTTATTACTCATAGATCCCAGATATTTAAACTTTTCACACTTGGGAAGCACTCTTCCATTCAAGTAAATGTCTGGAATAGGCTGATGAGGGTCAGAGAACGGGCAGCACAGATACTCTGTCTTCTTTGAACTAATACGATACCCGTGTCCCTAAAAAATGTCCACCCACACATCAAGTGCTCGTTGTAGGGACGGCTGATCATCACTTATAATGGCTCCATCGTCAGCAAAGAATAGATGGTGCACATTGGGGTCCGTCACTTTTCCTTCAAGCAAGCAATCAAGGACTGCTATAAAGAGCAGTGGGCTGAGGACGCTCCCTTGGTGTAGACCGACTTTGATTGCGAACTCTTTGGTGACTCCTGCTCCCTCTTACTCTTGTCGTTGCTCTCTTGTATGCAAGTCCATGATCACTTGCACGTAGGTTTCTGGAACTCCTTTTTGTCTTAGCGCTACCCATAAAAGATCTCTTGGTTGCCGGTCAAAGGCCTTCTCGAAATCAACCAACACCATATGCAAGTCCTTTGAAGGATCACGATGCTTTTCCATCATGATCCTTATACTTTGGATTGCATCTGTTGTTGATTTACCCGAGACAAACCCGCACTGGTCATCAGATAGTCGTATTATTTTCCGCAGTCGGCTATCTAATACCCGTTAAACGATCTTCATGGTGTGCGACATCAGCTTGACAGAACGGTAGTTATCACAATTTCGCGTATCACCCTTTCCTTTGTGCAATGGAAGAAGATAGCTTTCCCTCCATTGATTAGGCATAGTGTCGCATCTCATAAGTTTCGAGATAAGAACCATGAGCCATCTAGACCCGATGTTTCCCATCTTTTTCCAGAACTCAGAGGGTATCCCGCCCGGCCCAACAGCTTTTCTTTTCTTGGAGTTTTTAACCGCGTACCGAACTTCTTCGACTGTGATGTCGGATATTTCGGCATGATTCGGGGCGGCTCTTGGAAAGTACACTCGGGGAAACTGTTCGTTCAGAAGTTCCTCGCAATACTGTCGCCTTCTGTGGAGAATTTTTTCGTCTTCCACAAGGAGTTGGCCTTCAGCATTGTTAATAAACTTTGGGAAACGAATCTCCTGAGCATTTCTTCTTCTCTGGGCGGCTATCTTAAAGATATTTGCTCCTTTGTTCAAATTGTTTTGTCGAAGCTCCTGGGTAGCCTGGTTCCTGTCAGACGCGGAAGACGATATTTCTTCCAACTCCTGATAGAGGCCTTCCATGCTTTTCGCTTTGAATTCGGCGCATTTTTTCTTCGCGATACCCGTTCAACATCTATATACCTTTTCACGGCGAGCTTTTTCCTCTCTATTAGTAGAAGAGCACTTTGACCAAGCTTGGAAAGCCATTTTCTTTTCGTGTATCACTGCTTTGGCTTCGTCTGTCCACCACCAGGTTTCTTTTGCGTGTTGGCAGGGGCCTTTAGATGTTCCGAGCAGTGATTTGGCTTTCTCCAGGCCAGATTGTTGTAGTGAATCCCACATGTCTTGTGCTCTGCACTCCTCATTACCGACCTCATCGATAATGGAAGAGAGGTAGTTTTCCATGTTGGTGATAAAAGCTTCGCCTTTTCCTTTATCCAGCTTATACCACTTGATTCTCTCAGACACCTTCGTTTGCTGCTTTGACTTCTTTCTCGCATCCATAAAAAATTCAGTCAGGAGGAGACGGTGTTGAGGGGCGATCGCGTCTCCCAGGATCACTTTGCAATCTTTAGCTCGTGGCTTCATGAAACTGGATACCAAATGATAGTCTATTTGAGTTTCATTTCCGCCGCTGCTATAAGTGATCAGGTGCCGGCTTTGTTTGACGAACATGGTATTTAGCACTATAAGACCGTAGGACTTGCACATGTTTTGGATATCTTCACCTGAAGAGTTCCTGGTGCCGTATCCCAGCCCTCCGTGGTAGTCTTCATAGTCTTCGCTTGTCTTCCCGACATGTCCGTTTAAATCTCCCCCAACAAACAAAAGCTCTTCCTTTGGGATGATTTTGACAAGGTTGGGGAAATCTAGCCAGAATGCATCTTTTTCTGTTTGTTCGCATCCTACTTGAGATGCATATGCGCTTACGATGTTCCACACCTCACCATGCATCATCACCAATTTGAGAGCCACCAAACGGTCACTGGACTTTGAAATGGTTTAGACGTGACGTTGCCAAGTAGCTCTGCCGCAAGGATTTTTTTTTTTTTTGGAGGCTTCTACTATCTGTCCATTTTACTACCAGACAGACACCTTGTCTTTATTGCATTTTCCCCGTTGTCCGGAGAAAAGTAAGGAGGGGCTTCAGTGATGTTGAGCTAAGAGATTCGGCACCCACCACGTCGGCCCCAAGGGTGCGCCACCGTGCACGAGCGAAGGCGGGACAGTCGCAGAGAAAGTGTTCCGCTGTGTCATCCTCCTCGTAACATGCAGCACAGGTAGGCGTCTCACTGATGCCAAGCACGTAGAGATGCCGCAAGGATGATGGCGATTCCGTTTTTTCCTTGTTCCAATCCATAGTAAAACATCTTGTAGGCTTTTGTTTTAACGTCCAAGAAACGTGCCCGATTACCGGTGTTTCGCCATTTCGTCTCTTGGCTCGCTTTCGTGTTTTCTAAATTGCCTTGATGTGGTTTTTGTTTACCTTTGTTTAGTCGCCTTTTACGACAAGCGAGAGGTATCGCTGCAGGGATATTTTTAACCCGTCCCTGCACAGGTTTGATCAAAAAGTGCTAAAAATTCATACTCTCATTCATCAATCATTAAGACTAATAGAGATAACACGGTATCCCTGTTGGTTAGCTCTCTAGCTTAAGAACTATTAAAACTTAATAGCGTCTTCGTCGAGCAAATTCACATAAATTGATTAAAACCATCTACTATTACAATGATAATGTAATTGGGTGACTTTTCAGTAACTGCTAGAGGTTCGAGGTGATCAATAGAAGACGATCTCCACAGATTTGTATTTGGTATGTATGTATTTGGTTTTCCGAAGACCACATCAATGCCCTGTCCTCGTTCTCATACGTTCATTTCCATTTCATTAGATTAATGACATTAAGCATGTGGGTCGTGAACCACTTTAGCCAATATCTGCAAAATAGATTGACTTCTTGGTGTCTAGAATTTTCCATATATTGGTGCAATCAAATAAATTGTCCTTTTAAGCACTCAAGCATAGCTCATTAGACTTAAGGCATTATATTGCAAAGAGAGGTAAGATCAAGTGTAGAAGGCGAAGATGGTATTCCAAGAAGCACATGTATTTTCTCTGCAAATATTATCTTTGCCTATTTTTCCTCTATGGGAGGTGTTTCTCTAAAGGAGTGTGTCCTTTGCTTACTTAGTTCCCTTTTTTCGCCCATAGTATTTTAAAGCACATTTTTAAACTGTATGTAAATTCTTTCAAGTAATCCTTCAGTACTGACGTCCCTTGAATCTCTTCAAAAGCCATGAATCGTATGAACGTGCAAGTGTATGGGAACTCAACAGTCTAAAAATCGTTAAACCCTACCGAATTTTACTCAAAATGAAAGCGAGATGAAAATAAATAAGAACGAAGAACGACAAAGCAAAAAAATACAGACAAAGTGAAATACCCGCCGACCTTTAACCCGATATGAATTCATTAACAAAATTGTATCCTCGCTACCCACCCGGAGATGCAAATCATATCCGCGCCCGGTCACATTGTCTTTCGCCTCAATTATCTACCACCGACCATAAGGGTGAGCAATCTGCATTTGAATATTAAATGATAGTATTAATTAACGAAATTAATTCAGCAACATCCCTGCCACCATCACCACCGGCTTGCAAGGGTAGACGGTTAAAAAGAAAAGCCATGAAAAGTTTGGGAAGGAGTGTTGTAAAAATGAATAATTGTTTCGATTACCGCGGCCAAAAACCAACAAAATAAAAAAAAACATTCAGCCGTCGATTATGCTTCATCTACATACATACATGCTCAGAGGCATGGTTTAATCATTAAAGGCAATACCCTTTTTTTTGATTTTCATATTCCTTATAAATTCAATATTTTTGCTATTTTCAAAAATATTGGCCTTTAAAGGAACATGTGAATTTAATTACGGTTCGTATCAATGGGCGAATCTATAACGACAGAGAATGCTTCACTGATTAAAACCGACCGTTTATTACGTTCACTGCACTTGTCTTTAATGAAAATTATTATGAATACAGCAAAAGTTTGAAGTAGGCAACGGATTTTTAAAGTGTCTCATGTAAGGACAATCATTTACCGCTAGTGGGAAGTACAACATTTTCATGAAAACTGCTTCATTTCAGCTTCGTTGCTTGGCGAGCAAGACGACAAATTTTAAAGTACTATTTGTGGCAGTTTGTTATAGAATTAAGAGGATGGCAATGAGCGGTCGGGAAAATTTACAAAAGATGACTGAGAGATGAATCTAGAATTTTTTTTTATTTATTTATTAATTTCTAAAATAAATGTTGGTAGCCCACTAACGCTAATTAAATTTAGACTTGTATTAAAGTATAGATTCTTACTTTTATGAATGAAGGACCTTTTCGCCAGTTTGAGCCCAGTCAGCTGAGTTTGTAATAAAGACCTTCTACTCATAAGGTTGGCTTTTCCCAAGCTAATTAGACAGGCAAGTGTGAAATTGTTCCATTGGACATCCGATACGATTTTCGATGTTCCATGAATAGTGTCACGTCTGTCGCTCTGAAACCAAATCGGCCGGAATGAATTTAGTGTCCTCAACCCATTTAGACAGGGCTCTATGAACCACTTTCTCAAAGACCTTGCTAATACTCGGAAGGAGATTTATTGACCGGAGATTTGCGCGGTTAGAGGTGTCTTTCCCCCTCTTGGGGATTGGTTGCACCACCGCTGTCTTCCAGTGGTGGATAATGTGCATTATTCAGTGCATTGTTGAACAGGATGGTGTACCTCTCTACAGCCACTGGTGGGAGATGCCTTAGCACAACATTAGATATTCCGTCGGTTCCCGCGGACTTTTTTCTCTTCAATGACTCGAAGATCATTTAAAGATCCTCCGTCGAATAGGGTGTTAGGGTCTTCACTAGTGACAGCAATATTTGCCATGAAATCGTCAATGAATCCGGGAAAACCAAGGTTCTCTGATCGCCAATGACTCTGTTTTCCAGTTCGCTGATTGGGCGAATGCTGCCATTCACCTTATACACTTCCTGAAAGACAGCTCCCACTGTTGCCACGTCTCCTGAGGATCTTCGAAAACACAGAAATCGTCATCCAAGAGGGCGCTCTCCGGATCAATGGTGAATGTTCGGAAAAGGCGTTGATTATCTTACGTTCTCGGAAGCTTCAGATCTTGAATGTCATGACCTCCGGGTTTCGTCTCTCCGTAAACTGCCTGTACAGGAGTTTGTGCAATGTCGCATTTCGGTACACATTCCTTGTTTCGCGATATCGTTGACGTGGTATCGTATTGACCATCCTCTGTTTAATTATAACGTTAATTTGTTTAAGGTACCTGTCAATTTCGTCGTTTGACAGGTTCCGATTGGACGATGCGAAGAGGGCGAGACTCGTTCTCGTTAGGGAACTGATAAAGCGCGGTTAACGCGCTCTACTTTAATAGGAGGAATGCGTTTGGACACACTCTGCCATCTCCGCGAATTCGTCTATTACTGTAATCACAGCACTAAGTCCACAATGGTCAGTGTCGTATGCCAAGGTCCATTGACAGTTAATCGACCATTCGTTCGTGTTAGCCAGTCTCAATCGAGAGACAAGCTGCATGAGATCCAGATAGGAGCCGCTCCTAGGATACGACGGACTATCCTGTACTCTATCCTCGCCAGAACCCACCAATGGAAAGTATTGGGTTTTTTATTGCGTTCAAATCGCCAACCAGAATATAGAAATTTTATATCGATTTTAAACACAGAGAAGGAAGAAGTGTCTCGGGCTCAGCAATGAAAATATTGGCTTAAGATGCTTCAGGTGCATAGACTGCTATAGTGTACATTTTCTTTCCATCTCGGAGAGGAAAGCACACAATGCAGGGCTCTGGCACCTGGAACCACCGCATTTCACCGCAATACATGAATGACATGAATGACAATAGCACATAGCATCAGCGACAGGAGGCTCACTAACACAAGGATAACTGTATTCACAGACAACCTGGTGGTTCTTAAAGCGCTAAAAAGGTACACCTTTAGTTCTAATGGGAATGTCACAATAAACTTGCTGCCAATAACAGATTAAAGCTAATGGGGTGCCAGGTCATGAAAACCATGAAGGCAATAAAAAGCCTGACATACAAACCAAGAAAAGTGCTCAGATATCTTTACGGGACCATCCCCCCTATATGCTTTTGACAATATAGACACAAACCTACACAAATGGATCATTAAACAAAAGCGCTAATTTTGGAACCGACAAGGGGGGTATTAAACACTCAAAAACGTTCATGGAACAGAACAGAATCCCAAACGTGCCAAAGAGACTCTAGAATTTAATAAAGCCGATTTAAGAATGCAATGAGAGGCACTAACAGGAAACGGCGCTTGCAACTACCACTTTTACAGAATGGGTCTCAGTAGCACAAAAATCGGTAGGCTACGTGGGCAGGCTAAGTAAACCATGAAACACTTACTGACCGTCTACATAAACCTTGCCCGAGTGCGATTAAATATGACAAGCAACACAACCATAACAGAGAAAGGCTTCCGGGAAATCCCACCTAGAGAAGTTGTCAAATTTCTGAAGGCAGCACTTAAATCCTAGGTCAAAGAAGGGGGTATAATATATCTTTAAGGTCGCAGTACTAGTGTCTTCATGTGACATACCCCGAGTTCCTCAATTCAATTCAATTCAATCCTAATCAGTGAATTCACATTTGCTAACATGATCTTTAAGCAACTCTCTACCATCGTACTCTTTACGATTGTAGGTTCGCTAGGCCCGGCAGAAACGACTAGATTCTGCCCATTGCCTGTTCATGAAGCTGGTTTCTCTGCCCTTGGATGGCGAGCAGGATCGAACACGGTCTCCGGTGTCTTAGAAACAGGCACTGAACTTGGACATCCATCATTTTGCCGTAAGTAATCTGGAGTGTGACGGATAGTGTTTGTAAGTGACCCAAGGAACGCTTTCCCTTAGACTTCTGTTTACTGTAGTTTGCAGAGTTTCCTCGGTTCCTTCAGAGCAGGCACTCGACCTGCTCCCCGTCCGCTACCTTGTTCTCGGTCAGATGGCATTCCTCGTTCCTATAATTCTTTTGATGCTTCAGACAAAGAGGCTGCTTTTCGCAGTCCAACGTAGCATGTCCGAACCGTTGGCAGCGGATACAATGTAGAATGTTTCCTTGCCTTCTTAATGTTTCCCATATTACAGAATGCTAAGGAAGTAATGGTCCTTAGCCTCTTCAGCTTGCTGTTTGGTGTAAGCTGGACCAATACTCACTTTTCCCATTTGGCCTGCGCCGTGGTGAATGACTTGGCTCTCACAAATTTGAGGTTGTCGCACTCGAACTCTTTGAGCTCTGGGAGCATCGCCTCGGGGTCAAAGATCGAGAAAAGCCCCTGGGGGTGAAGGAGAAGAACTCCGTCGTGGTCTCCTTTAATAGGTTCTTGACTCGTTTATGCTGCTCCAGTATGTTGCATTGGATAATATAGTGGTTCTGGCCTATATCTTTGAAAATAATACTGCCTATGCCAATAGCATACTTACAAAGACCTATGATGTCGCGTAGGGCCGTGGTTATGCTGCTTTTACTGCTTCTGTAGCTGTGCCTATTGTTGTTGCGGCTTCTGTGCTCGTGACTGTTGTTGTGGCTGCTGCTGAGACTGCTTCTGCTGTGGCAGAATTTGTATTTGCTAATGTTGTAGTTGTTGATGAGGTAGCGGTTGGTTAGTTGTTGCTTGCTCCCTCTCCTTTTGCCGCATATCTGTGGGCCTATCTTAACGGCCTTCAGCTTAACTTGACTTCCCTACCAACGGAGAGATAAGCTATATCCGCTTCGACGGGGAGCATTGGTTTCTGCTGTAGTTGTTGTTGTTTTCCAGCTACCTTAGACGTTGTTGGTAATGTCGATGGCGCCCCTTCCCTCGCTTCGACATGCAGCTTTCGGGTAGATGGGGTGGGGGGCGACACTAAATTAGGGCTTGCGCTAACCCTTTTATATTCTTTTAATATAATTCTTTTCTTGATTATCTTCTCCAGACATTTGCTGAAAGAGCTCAGCAGATTTATTTGCTTGTAACTACAGGGCCTGTTTTGCCGGGTTTCAAAATTGGAATTATCTTGGCAGATTTCCAGTTTTTTTCGATAAATATCCGAGTTTAAGACAGTCATTGACAATATTTAAGAAATACATGAGAGAAGAATCTGGAAGATTCTTAAAAAACGAATTTTTGATCCCATCAAAACCGGATGACTTTCTGTTTGTTAGATTGCGTACAATATCTCTTAGTTCTGTGTATCTGTGTTGGGTGAGTTATGAGTCATTCCTCGTACGTTTCAATCTGGATCTACAAATTTTTCTTAACTTTATTATGTCAAGAATGAATTGCGGGAGGATAGATGATTTAACCAATTTTTTTGGAACTGACGGTTCAACGCTTTTATTAACGGCAGTAAAAGTGTTTATATTTTCATCCACTTGAGATTGACTAGTATTTTGGTCTAATGTGTTTCCAATTTTGCCCGCATGTATGTTACTCGTAGTTAAAAATAAATCTTAAGTGAGGGATTCCTGTTCCTACTCGATGGGATGTAACAAGAATTTGTTGGGTAGAGTATTTCAAATGGATGTCTTGAGTTTAAGTTTGCAAGAATTTTTCTCCACGCGTTAGCCCTAAGACAACCCCAGCCCCTATGTCTGCAGTTGAAATCTCCACCGATTAGAAATAAATCTTCTTCTTCTTCTTCTTTTCCTTTTTCCGGCGTTGTTATGGTCAGAAGTGTAGGACCATAACTTTCCCACTTAACTGCATTCCTACTGGTCCGCTTGTGGGGTTGCCGGTTTGACCTCAGAAAGTAGCGGCAGGCTTCCCGGTTTGGGATTACTTCATC
The DNA here is from genome assembly GCA_958301585.1 of Merodon equestris. Classification (NCBI taxonomy): domain Eukaryota; kingdom Metazoa; phylum Arthropoda; class Insecta; order Diptera; family Syrphidae; genus Merodon; species Merodon equestris. The sequence goes on from OY284416.1 coordinate 60,739,174, forward strand.
GCTGAGGCCAATCAAATGCTGGTGTTTTTGCATTTGTGCACCAATTGTTTTTCGGCCTGCCTTTTTTTTTTTTTTTTTTTTGTGACACGGGCATGCTCCAGATTTTTTTGTTTGATCTTACTCTTACAACACCAGTGATCTCCAGTCGTGTCAATCCACGACTTGTGGGGCAGTTTAATGGTGGTATATGTGTCCCTAGGCTCACCTTGGTGTTTTCTAAATTGCCTAGATGTGATTTTTGTTTACCTTTGTTTTAGTCGCCTTTTACGACAAGCGAGAGGTATCGCTGCAGAGATATTCTTAACCCGTCCCCTGAGGGCGAGGGAAAGTTTCATTTGGGGGGTTTCATTTGCACAGTTTTGCTTCTGGCCGAAAGTACAATAATTTGTTCCAGAATTTATGTTCCAATAACCCATTTTGCGAAATTTTATGTTGGAAGACTTATCGTCTTAAAGATTTGGTAATCGATCACGTTTGGGAATTTTGGTGAGTCAAAGCTCCGAACAGAACTGATTATAATAATAGGTGTCAGCACGATGTGTAGCTTATCCGTTGCTCTGTAAGATGGATGAGAACTTAATTCTGCTCGTGATCTTACTTATCGGGGATTATTGTGTCTGGTACATGTTCCCATTTCCTAGATCTACTTGAAATCGCTAACTTGGGTCAGAGTGCACCTATACACTGAAACCACCGTTTTTATGAGGGTGCTCCGATAAGTACTTAGCCTCACCGCCAGATGGCGCCAGTATCGCAAGAGCAACTTACTATCGTGTAGTACATTCTATTGGGGGTACAAATTAATTCGGTCCGTTTTCAAAACATGGCGCCACCTGCAAGCTATGGCTGATCTTCGAAGCAATTACCTACATCATTGGAAAGGTGTGACATCTGTCAACAATAATTAGTGTGAATCAGCGTCTGTTTCTGACAACAACATTGTTTTTTGCCTCTTCGAAAATGTCCGGTTTTGTCTTAAATAAACAGCATTTGCGGGGAGTTTTGATTTTCTTTTTCAATTAGAAGAAAAGTGCAGCTGAAGCCCATCGAATGCTTGTAGAAGTTTATGGTGAATCTGCTCCGACCGATAAATCATGCAGAGAATGGTTTCGACGCTTCAAAAGTGGTGATTTTAACGTCGAAGACAAAGAGCGTCTTGGCCAACCCAAAAAGTTTGAAGATGAGGAATTGGAGGCTTTACTGGATCAAGATCCGTGCCAAACGCAAAGTGAACTCGGAGAATCGTTGGGGACTCAGCAAACAATTTCCGTTCGGTTAAAGAAATTTGGATTTATTCAAAAGCATGGAAATTGGGTGTCGTACGAGTTGAAACCGAGAGATGTCGCGCCCCGGAACTGCTTCTTGAAAGACATCAAAGGAAGGGATTTTTGCACCGGATCGTAATTGGAGATGAAAAGTGGATATACCCCAAGAAGAAAAAATACTATGCAAAGCCTGGTGAACCCGTTCCATCATCGTCTACGCCAAAGAAAAACATCCACGGTTCAAAGGTGGTGTACTATGAGCTGCTAAAACCAGGCGAAACCATTGATGGGAAACGTTATCGACTACAACTAATGCATTTGAGCCGTGCATTGCGTGAAAAATGGCCAGAAACGACCGAAAGGCATGACAAGGTGATCTTGCAACATGATAACGCTCGGCCCCACGTGGCTGTAGCGGTCAAAAACTACCTGGAAACGCTGAAATGGGAGATCTTACCCCACCCGCCGTATTCTCCAGACCTTGCTCCTTCCGACTACTGGCTTTTTTGATGGATGCAAAACGATTTGGGGGGTCACCGGTTCGGGTCTTTTGAAGAAATCGAAGAATGGCTCAATGATTGGATCGATGCCAGAGAGGACTCATTTTTTAGAGATGGTATTCGAAAATTACCAGAGATGGGAAAAAGTAGTCGCTTCCGACGGACAATACTTTGAGTGATGTATTTCTTTACGTTTTTTCAATTAGTAGACGGCTACTGTCAGCCGGATCGGACTCGTAGTTTCGTTTTGACCGCGTGTGGAAGCGGCAGTGTCCGCGGATTTTAGAAAAATGGAAAAAGAGCAATATCGGTCGGTGATTCGATTCTCGTTTTTGGAAGGGAAATCGCGATGTGAAATCAAAGAGCGTTTGGATGCTGTGTACGGTGACTCTTCTCCTTCGATGGCGACCATCAAAAATTGGTTTAACGAGTTACAACGTTGATGAACCACGTCCCGGTGCCCCGAAAACGGCTACCACGGAGGATAACGCGACAAAAATCCACGATCTCGTATTGGTAGACGGCTGCGCCGATTGATTGTGGGTCATATCCTGCATGAAATTTTGGGCATGAGAAAGCTCCCGGCGCGATGGGTGCGCGTGTGCTCACTCCGGACAACAAGCGCAACCGTGAGACCAATTCAGAGCAGTGTTTGGCGCTGTTTAAGCGCAATCCGAAGGAGTTTCTGCGTCGTTTTGTGACAGTCGACGAAACATGGGTCCACTGGTACACACCAGAGACCAAGGAACAGTCGAAACAATGGACTTCACCCGGCGAGCGTGCTCCGAAGAAGGCGAAGACTGTCCCACCGGCCGGAAAGGTAATGGCCACCGTTTTCTGAGATTCACAAGGTGTGATCCACACCGACTACCTGGAGAAGGGCAAAACGGTCACAGGGCTGTACTATGCAAAATTATTATGGCCGATTCGACGCCGAATTGAAGAAAAAACGGCCCCACTTGGCGAAGAAAAAAGTGCTTTTCCACCATGATAACGCACCGGCTCACACCTCCGCCCTCGCCACGGCCAAATTGGTCGAATTGGGCTACAAACTGCTGCCCTATCCACCGTATTGTCCAGATTTGGCCCCGAACGACTTCTTTTGGTTTCTAAGCTTGAAAAAGTCACTCGCCGGGCAGAAATTTCAGTCGAATGAGGAGGTCATCGCCGCCACGGAGACGGAGGCCTACTTTGCAGACCTCGAGAAAACGTATTTTTCAGACGGGTTAAAGCAGTTGGAGCATCGCTGGGTCAAGTGTATTGAGCTAAAAGGAGACTATATTGAAAAATAAATCGCCATTTCTCCAATATTTTTTGTTTTTCTTTGTTAGACTAAGTACTTACCGGACCATCCTCGTATATCCTCTTTGAAGGGCATCAACTGATTTTTTTATCACAGCATAGAGAATTTTAAGGGTTCCGAACCAGGAACTACGAAGACAAGATTTACTACAGCTCCAAAATAATTTTACAAATTTTAAGATTTATAAAATGTTTATTTCACGGGAAATAAGGCAAAATAAAAAATGATACAGAAGATCTGAGTGTGAGGGGCGAGAGAAAATGAAAGAGAAAAAATGTAATTTACAATAAAAAAAAGTAACGAAGCCAATAAAAGTAAACAAAATTTGGTGTAACCATTCATTCGGCCATTGAATGGTGCCAAGCACATCCTTCACTTCGTCTGCCGCCCACACTCCAGCCTCAGCTTCCATCTACACATCGTTGTTGTTGTTATTATTATCACCCTTGCACGTCTCTTAGAAAATCGTAATCAATGCGAAAACTCCATAAAGAAGTGCACAAGGGTATGCAATCAGCACTTGTTGATGGTCCATCGAGTAAGCAGTCACGAAGAGTTTCGATGCCGATACAGCACACCAAAGGATACTGATTCCGGCAACAATTAAACCCAACGGACCTCTGCAATCAAAACAAAAACAATACAGGATTAAAAAATGAAAAGAAACTTCAACTTTAATGGATGTTCATAAGTATAAATAACAAAACAAATTCAAACGAGGAACTGAGATTACAACGGAACGAGGGAAAAAAGGGAAAACGACGTAACTGCAGGACTAGTTCGGTGGAGGTCCGATTCAGGCAGGATATGAATGCAAGCACATTTTACAGGATCGTATGGCGAATGATATTGATGCGAGGAAAAGAGAGAAAAAAACAGTAAAGGAAAAAAGGCAAACTTGAAAATGGATCCTGAGGATGAGAGAAAATTATTTTACGCTTCTTCTCGCCTCGTACTCGTTGGCGTGATTGGATTTTCATGATTAAAAACTTAATGGGGAAAAACATAAATAGAGATGCGATGCCGGAGCCAGCATCAGGAAATACACTGATAGGGTGGAAGATAATTTAGCAGATACTGAAGCTCTACGTGGACTGGCACACTGCACCAATGTACTTCGAATTTACTCGAACTTATCTAGAATGAAATGGTGTTAGAATGGTACTTTCATTATGTCTTAAGGCTTTTAGTTGATAGGTTTAATCTGAAGGACCTAGAAAAGGTTTAAGAGGATAGTGATTATTTTTAAAGTGCTGAAAAACCAACAAATGACATATTCCTTAGGTATATTTATTCCAGCCTAATATCCAAATTTTAATTAAGGAGCATTCTGTTGATTTACAGTGGATATGGGTAGATATCGATTACAGAGGTTGTATTCGTAGTAGTCTCATAACTAGGACAAGCCTCTTGAGAGGTGAAACCAATCTTTTGAAACATTTTGGCACATTTTTCATGCTTTAAGGGTTTGTGGCAATGCTGTCGGGTTACAAATTGGAATTACTCATTTTCCAATAGATGGCGCTAGTCATACATGCTGATCACAAATGTGAGATCAACAACGTGACATGGGCATTCATCAACAACTCGAATGTTTATAACAATTTGCGATGAGACTTTTGTCGTACGAGAACGTGGGGATGTGGAAAACAAGGAGCGTCCCGTTGACGGCATTACTAGGTCAAGATCCATGTCGATACGAGATGCAAAGATGCAAAAATACAAAAAGCCATTTCCTATGGTTTAAGGCAAGGAGATTAGGTGTCATTCGCGTTGAAACCGAGACTTCAAGCCGCATTTTCGTCACGAGCTGCTGCTTCAGCGACAAGAAGGCTAAACAACATTTTTAATGGAGTTCACTAGACGAAAGAGAGAGACAACCCATCAACCGGTCCACCCGACAGATGAAACAGCGATACCGAAGCTGAATTCTTTTAAAGCTGCTAGGCTAACTGCTTGCTGAACAAATTAAAGCACCTGGAGATAAGTTTGTTGGAAAAATGCACCAAATTACCTGTAAGACACAGAGGAATGCAGCTGGATATTTCAGCAATTTTTCATGGAAATAACGATGAAATAAAGAAAGGCAGGAAGCATTTCTGCGATATACCAGCGAATCAATCGGTTTTGTTTTTTAAGCTGGGGTTTTCTATGAGTTTTATCCTGTGTTTTGTTTGGAATCTATAAAGCAAGTGCAACTCAAGGTGGGCAAAAATCCTCTTCTTCTAGTCCTTCTCGTAGGCGCCCGCTTGAAATGACTACTCATCGGTTAGTGCCAGCTAAGGTCTTACTCGCATGCATCAATCGTGTGCAGTGGACCATTAAGAAAGAGGTAACAACAGATACCTAATTCTCTGGTGGTGTGAGCGGGAGAACCGTGCCGAGGGATGGAAGGCTGGGGGTTAAACCAGCCCTAACGAGCTCCTTTGGGTGCTTTGGCAAGGCCCATAGTATACATGCTTTACCACAGTAGAACCGGCTATGTTGTGGTGGACCTTTTTTACACCGGCTTACTCGTGGGATCAAGATAGAATCCAAAAAAAATAAACAAAAGCCCTTGACTCCCAAGACTCTCAGAAAACTGAGAACAAAAACGCTTCCCAGGCAACGACATTGGCCCCAGGGAAGCACATAAGAGCCAGCACGACGGCCTATAGATAGAGACGTGCTGCTTTTCAAGTCCTTAGCCGACTGGAAAAAAAGAGCAAAGACAATTGGGATGAAAAGGACGTAGCCTCGTACAAATGGGCTTCGGAAACAATTGAAGAGCGGAAGAGTCGACCTAGAAAGGGACTTTCTGCATCCGCTACCACAGCCAAAAAAAAATGGGAGCAAAAAAGCCTCGATCTCATGATGAAACCCCAACCACCTCAGAGAGGCATACGAGCACCGCTACGGCGCCCACTCTCAATGAGGTGGTGAGGGATAACCCAGCGGTAGTGATCGTAGTTCGAAGCCATGAGGAGAACCACATCACTCATGAGCACTGAAAGATCCTTGAAGGTAAGATCAACCTCAGCCTTCTCCCCATGTGCAAAAATAGCCCTGAAAAGAAACTTCCTAGTTTCACCGATAGGGGCTGGCTCCATCGGTATTACAACAACGACGACAACAACGCTGCATCCTTTCTAAGGGCCACCGTAGCTGCGGCGGACAATTTGTAGGAAGGTGTAAGCCGGAGGTTGTGATCAAGGACGAGATCCCGCTCAGGCCAAGGGCCCGCGCCAGAATACCCATGGAACCCAGCGACCCACAAGATATTTTGCTTCTGCAGCAGAGGCAGAATCTCGATCTTCCAACTACCAACTAAAGGATCATTAAGACGGAGGTTGAAAAGGACTCGGACAGGACAGTTATCTTGTTGCTGAACAGAGGCTCGGAGAGAGCGAAGGAAGGCAAAGTTCGATATGGCCTTAAAACCATTTGGTTGAAGGTATACGAACAGGACGAGAGGCAAGAAATGGCCACGAGTCCCACCACCTCAGCCTCCTTCAGAACTCGGCACGAATCCGATACTCCATACTATACTCTGATTCAGAGGATCTGGATGCTGCTGTGACAGAAGCATCTGGCTTAAGCGATAGCTCCAATGCTACGTATAACCCAGATAAACCTCCACCACAGTAAGGTTGCTTTTGCCAATCTTATTCTCCACCTTGCAGAAAGTGGAGACGACATAGTCCTTATCCAGGAGGCATGGATTAGCAGTAATCGCATTGCCGGATTAAGGACAAAGCAGTAGAAACTACTTTTAAGTAATTACAGCACCTGCGACCTCACTACTTCCAGAGTAGAAGTCTCCTGCAAGGAAGGCTTATGGATCTCCGCAGCATACCTGGCCTACGACGACATCGGGCCCTTACCATCCACAACAATGAGAAGGATGGTCAGTGAGGCAGAACGGACAAAAACACCTGTCCTGATGTGACGCGAATGCTCACCACACCATTTGGGACAATAGAGACATCAACAAAAGAGGTGAGGTATTACTTACTTATATTATCGAAACAGACCTTGTTATTTGTAATAGGGGCAATAGGCCAACCTTCGTAGCAAGAAAAAGGCAGGAAGTTTTAGATATTCTTCCAATATCTCGGTTGCAAATTGGTCGGTATCAGAAAAGAACTCCTTCTCTAATCACCGTTACATTCGCCTACATCTAAACTTTGAGATCCCAACTAAAACATCCTTTAGGAATCCTAAACGGATCAAGTGAGACAATTATGAGGCTAACCTTAACGGCGCCCTTGACCCCGCTCAATTAAGTAACCCCAAGTCGCATGCAGAAATTTAACGTCTGGCGACTAAAGTTACTGGAGCTATGAACAGATCCCTTCTAAAATCTTTCCCATGTAGCAGACCAACAAAGAGAACCAAACCTCCATGGTGGTCTGTTGAATTTAGAAAGGAAAGCAGACGGCTTTCCAACAAAGCAAAAAAACCCAACAGAACAGAGGACTGGAATCGCTACAAGAACAGCCTTAGACTATATAAAAGGCGCAAAGGACATCCTGGCGCAATTTCTGCTCAGAAATAGAAGAGAATAATGAGGCCAGTAGAGTAGAGAAGATACTGTCAAATGTTCCCACTATACCCGCCTTAATTAACAAACCAGATGGAACCACAACGGTGACCAGCGAAGAGTCACTAGACCTCTTCCTAAGTACACACTTTTCCGACAACGCAGAGGCTAGTAACTATAATTTTGAACAACTCATACCGAGTCCTCCGTTCATTTCAAAGGAAGTAGTAAGCAAAAGGAAACTCCAATGGGCAGTAAGTAGCTTCCTTCCATACAAATCTGCAGGTCCGGATGGAATCTATCCGGTAGAAATGCAACGTACTTACGGCATTCTCGAACCGTGGCTTTTGGTATTATTCTCATCCAGTCTAGATTAGGACTATATACCACTATCCTGGAGGGATGCAAATCTTGCATTTATGCCAAAAGCAGGAAAAATCTTCCGCACAACTGCAAAACACTATCAGTCTCTCCTCCTTTCTTCTAAAGACGCTAGAGAGACTGATGGACCTGCACATTGGTAAAAACCTACAAAAATCAGTAGACACAGCTCTACACACGATAGTTGGAACCGTTGCAAAATCACTTTCCAACAAAGAATTCACCATGATTGCCTTCATAAACCCACTAGCCATCACCAATGCATTAAGCAAACTAGAGGTTAATGGTAATATAATAGTTTGGGTCAAACAAAGGCTTTCAAGCAGGATGATTCATTGGAAATTCGGCTGCTACCAAACAAAAATGGCAGTAAAACGTGGCACACCACAAGGAGGAGTATTATCGCCGCAATTTTGGGTGGTGGTTATAAACGAAATACTCCTGTCCCTGGACAGTCGTTGCGTAGGCAGACGATATTGCACTAGTAATTAGCGGGAAACAATCAGGGATTTGATAGAAACAAGCCTAGTCAAACTGGCCAATTGGACAGAGAACTGCGGACTTGGAATATATCCCTCCCAAACGGAGCTAATTTTATTCACAAGAAAACGGCAGATTCCTGAAGTCACTCCACCAAAACTCAATGGGCAGACCACGCCAAATATCTTGACGTGATGCTCGACAGGAAGCTCAACTGGAAATTGAATGCGGAAGAAAGCAACCAAGCTGAATTAACCGCAATTCGTGAGGTCGCCGACTGGCTGTCTGTGAGATTGATGAACAACAGAGACATCGTCATCTACACAGATAGCCAAGCTGCAATAAAAGCACTCGAATCACCAATAATAATATCAAAATTGATCAGGCACTGCCGCACGTGTCTAAATGAGATATCGAGCAGATATGCTGTAGCGTTGTGCTAGGTACCTGTACATAGCTACATACCATGTAACTGTGAAACAGACGAACTAGCCAAAATAAGCACCACACTGGATCTCTCGACCGTTAAAGGGAAAATCCACCCACCAATGGCAAAAATATAAAATCTTGAAAAATGCACTGGAACACGCAAATGAGATATGGCGGGACTTTGAAACATGCAACTATGCGAGACAAACCTGGCCCGGGTACTGTCAACGTAAAACCACAAGCCTGCTAAAAATACGCAGGCAGATTATAAGCAGCCTAATCGGAGTCCTAACAGAACATTGCGCTTTGGGAAAACATGCCGCAAGATTAGGACTGCCATACAACGACTACTGCAGTAGGTGTCATGATGACGAAGAAGAAGAATCTCTATCCCGTCTCCTTCTAGCCGCCCCGACGATTTCTGGTAGAATATGTCTTCAACGAGCTGACGGATCTATCCGATACGGAGATCTACAAAATTTTATTCAGCACTCAAAATGGTTGAAAGAGTAGGGTGACCAAACCGACTCAAGTGGTAGCACAATGAACCGTTCCTGGTCTAAGTGATTCCCACCGTTTTTACGGAGGCAAGCCACCTTACCTAACCTAACCTAAGTGCAGCTCAAACGTGAGCATTAAACTTTAACTTATAAGGCAGATAAACTTATAAATTATAGACAGATCGGTGAAAAAAAAAATTTGTTTAAAATATTCCTATAAGAATCCTAACCAGTTTACTACTTTCATGACGACAACTATTATGTGGTCATTCCAGGATGTCCATGATGAAAAATTTTGCGGTTTCTGAGATTCGTGAATAAATGCAACAAATCGGAACTACCTTCCAAAGACAGGAGATCGTATTGTAGCAGTATTAAATTCGTCTATATTTAATTTAATGATGCTGTCAATATCAACATTTAATGAGTTAGGCATATTTTGGAGAACTATTTCCGCTTACGGCGAGCTGAGTCGCAAATCTGGGAATTAATATATAAAGCAAGGAATAGGGTAGTCATCGAAGCAATGAGCTGAATGAGAAAATCATTCATATAGATCGAAAGAATGTTAGATGTTAGAGTCAATACAGACTACAGAGCCTTGAGTAACACCAGGGTTTATAATATGTAGTGAATAACCATGAACGATTCGAGTGCAGTTTCCATCGCCTAGAGGTGTGTCAATCCTAAACGACTTCGACAAAAGAGCTTTATGACAAACGCAATCAAATTTGTTCCCAAGAGGCAACATTCCTTAATGCCATGGGTAGTTAGCCAGGGAAGAAAATTCGCCTTTATTGGGACGGGCTAGGTAAATGTCGTTTTCCCCCTGCTCGAGAAGTGCCCAGAGGAATATGATACATGAAACCTCCGGCCAACAGATTTTTGTATGTCAAAATCGTTCCGAACCCTAATACCCGCGAGGACAATACTAAAATAATAAAATGAACAACAAGCATATTGGCTTTGTCTTAGGGTGGATAGCTATTATGTCATTAAAGTACTGACAAGGGGCCAGTAGTTTAGTTTTTTCCCATACTGCCTATGGTCTATAGAATAACTCCGCAGACATTCGACTTTATAAACAAGTTATTTCCACTGTCATATTTAATAAATAAGTATGCGAGAAAAAAGACTGACCCCAATAATCCTACTGAAGTTTAAAATGAAATCAATTTTCGGAACAAAAACATTCAAAATTTTTTCTTTTTTTTTTTTTCTAAGCTAATCCTATAGAAAACAAAAGTCCCATGGTTGGAACTATAGCCGCCTGTACAGCAACTTTCAGCCTTTAAATGGTTATTATATACGAAGATCTCAGCATTAAGCAAGGACACCACTTGGACTTAGAAACGCAAGTTAGGAATGTAATAAGTCTATTAGATTTAATTTATTTAGAAGAACACCCTTACAAAATGGGAGGGACATTCAAGATGCTGGTGCAATCTCGCAACAGGTTCGTTCTCTTGTATTTATTATTTATGGTATTGATACGATAGACTTTAAGCAGGCTAAGTGCTGATAGAGTTAACGAAACCTGTATGGCATCGAAACCATCGTTAACTTGTGCACGACGCAAGCGGGATCCAGGTCTTAATCCACCTTCATCAAGTGATAGATGCAGAAAAGTTTCAAAGAAATACCGCAGAAAGAACCGTACAGATATTTAAAAAGCTCTGACATATGGCCTTGAATTCAATAAATAGGGGAAGTTTTAAAAGCATCGAATTTCATTGAAAGTTTCGGAGCTTGCTAGAGAGTATATATCTCTCCGGTGGTTAATTTTCTTTTAACCGATTTTAATCAAATAATGTGGGATTTTCGCCACGTCCTTCTCCACTAAGCCAATACACAAGATTCTCTTGGAAGAGAAATCGGAAATACCACCGCGGGAAGATCAGACATTTCAATATCGCTTGGGTACCCAACTAGTTGCTCTGTTTTCTAATCGTTAAGGAACGAACCTAAAACTATGACAAATCTCTTTACCTTTGGTTTGCTTACTTACTTAGGTCGCACTACAATTTGAGGTGCACCTGGACTCAGGAGCCTCTCCCACTGGTGTGATCATTATCCTTTTTCATTTGCGTGTGCTGTGGTTGGAGATAAAGGCTCTTAGGGCCTATGGAGTGATACCCATTTGCTCTATGTGCCTTAGACGTCTGACTGAGCCAATGTCATTATATAGCCTGTATAGTTCGTGGCTGCAGCTTTTGCTCCACTGGACCTAAGGATTTTATGCGGAATTTTCCTCTCAAATCAGGCAATTCAATAATGTCTAAGTCTCTACGCCATAAAGGAATTGGAATGATTAAGATTTTGTACAGAGTTACACATTTACCGTTAGACCCAATTTAGACTATCTTGTCTCATTCTCTTAAACGCCTCTTTCCTCCGACCATATCCAAGAGATAAGTAATTTGAAACCAAAAGCACGCAGTCCGACTCTTGCAACAGCTTTATTACAATAGAACTGAGCTTTGATATCGCGGCCTTAACCTCGCCTAAGTCGGTTCGTTCTGCCGGACATAGATATTTTGACTATCGTCGCCTTAATAAAATTTGCATTCTCATAATCCACTGAGACCCCGTTTTATATGGGATATACTCAAACTGTCATCGAATGTCATCCCTATGACAGCATTTCACCACAATCTCGATCTCAATTGGATCCATTTTCTGATGCGGTTTGCGTAAGCTGCGCTTTCCTCTAACTTATTCTGACACAAGGAGGACAACTTCCATTTAGACTAGCATTCAAATAGCGATCAATCAGTCTTGAACAAGGAACTTCCTCTTGTTTGCTGAACTCAACAACCTTACAAGCCCACCGACCTAATAGCTTTAATAAAATTAGCGGAATTCCTATTTCTTACTTTTTAGTTACTTTTCGATTATATTGGACGTCGTATACATTACATTATTGGAAATAAGGGTTTCTTCGATCTCTTGGAAACAATTAGCTTTACAATTCTGGAAGCGCCCTGACATGCCTTCATGCCTTTTATAGATAGCAGTCCTGGTGCGATGTATTGTGATATTACTCAGTCTCGATCAGAAAGCCAAGTGTTAAGCTGAAATTAACCAGCAACAAGTGTTACATCACGCTGGGAAGTGAACTATTGTACTTCAAATTGGCGGTGAACTTCGACTTCATAGGACCCATAGGACCTATAATAGCGGTTTCACACATTGTTAAAATAGATGGTGAACCTTCGGGTTTTTCGGTTACAGGCTTCTGTTACGACAGCAACTGATCCATTGTACAATGTTACCAGAAAAACACATGGAACTATTGTACATTCATTGAAGCTTCTCATAATTTCCAGCTCTGCTATTCAGCATACAACAGCCACGTGTGTGTTCCAAAGAAGCGTTACTTTATGCAGAATAGGAATAGCCTCAGGGGAAAAGCAATACAGAGGCGCGTCTCATTAAATCCTAGCACTGATAACCCAATTTTCAAAAATATCTGGTGGTCACCCTAGATTGACTAGCTAAGAACGCTCTTAGTAAGACTTGAGAGTAGCATAGAAAGGTCATCTTGATTCACACGGCAATGATATATAATCTCTATAATCAGATGTGTAAAGGGACGGGCTATCACGTAAGCGCATCATAAACTCTTTCGACAAGCTCCAAAGAACGATCTGTCCTAGTTGCACGGGAAGTTTACCTAGTAAGCTGAATGCTATGCTGAATCAACTTACCGTGATACTGAAAGTAATATTTTGACTCAAGAAAAGTGCTTTTTGGTACAATTCCTCTTTTGCCGTGATGCCAGCCATCTGGTTTTGTTTTTTTCTTTTTTTTTTTATAATTTGTGCAGGTTCAAGAGTGTACGCTCTTATAGTGTTTGTCACACAACCTGGACGGGGCGCAGATGGTTTGTGTCGAAGATGCTCGTTCAATACTCTCCGGGGGTGGTTGTCCTAGATAGGATTTGGGAGATTCGACTGAATTTATGTTGGTTGTAGTTCACAGTAATCCCTTCCATGTTATTAAGGTGTTATATTGGAAATGCACACACAGAGTATGCATTTTGAAGTGATCTTATGCTGCGAGTGTTATGCCTTCGTCAGCATTTTTTTTGATCATCTCTCATTCACAATTGATGTTGTTGCACAGTTTTTCCGTACAGGAATTGTTCTTGACTATGGACGGACTTGAACTACAGACCTTCGGCTTAACAGTCGGTGATGATTACCATTGCACCACGACCACCCCACCATCACCACGGCCATCTAGTTGCGGTGCAATTACACAATCAATTGGCTCGTCCCGGACTTAATCCGGGAAGAAATGTTTTTCTACAATTCACGGGCGACATGAATCTTATGGAGCATAGAGATTTTCAATATCCTAATGGCCTTGCATTGTACAATATAATGATGTAAAGGTGGAAGGAAGGAGTAAGAGAAGTAAGAAAATTAAAAAATATGTCCCAATCGTAGATCAATTGGGATACCGAAACACAAGATCTATGATGAGGGTGCCAGAAAGCGCTCAGAGAAGCACTTGAATCTGACTTAGGTCCGCTTAAATCCTTTTTTCCTCCTTGAACGATTGGATCCCTCAGGCATACCTATGCAGAAGTCGGACTTACCCACTTTTGCTAACCACCTCAACAAGCTTGGAATCGGTGAAACGAACACTTGTGTAGCTTGGGGTGATGACAGTGACACGGTGGAGCATTTCCTGTGTGACTGCCCCTCTGCTTGCACGAGGTGGCATCTATATATCCGTATTTCTACCTAAATCACTAAAGCCTTACCACATTCTTCTCCGAAAAACGGGAAAAATAAGCCCATGGTTAGGTTAGGTTAGGTTTGAGAAGGGGAGTGTGATGGTTAGACATCACTTCCACTCGGAGGCCAAGAGGCCCATTGTGATTCCCTTCCTTTGTGTGGGTACACATAAAATTAACCTGTCCTATCACGTGGTGGCTGAAACCATCCCGTGCTCTTGATGAATCTTAGAAGATCCGATATATCTGCATTAGCCACATCCGTAATCTCTGTAAAGAATCTTCGGCCTAGCGACACTAGGCGTCGATTCTGGAGAGCTGGACAGTGGCAAAGCAGATGTTGGATCGTCTCAGTTTCTTCCTTATCGCCGCAGCTCCGGCAGAGATCGCTGGATCCCGAGTCCCATTTCCGGAGCATTGCTCCAATGGGACAGTGTCCTGTGAGCACTCCGACGAGCATACGGATCGAGTTACGGTCCAGCGCCAGGAGCTTCTTTGTTTTTCCGACATTGAGCTCTGGCCACGATGATCTTGTCGTGTAGCTGTCGTTTCTTGTAAGCCAAGACAAGTTGGCCTCTTTGATGATTATGTCATTTATGATCCGGTATAATGCGTTGACCGGTGATTGCAATGACGTGTCCGCTTCGCTGATGTCCATTTCAGAACCTTGCCTGGCCAGTTCGTCTGCTCTTTCGTTCCCTGCGATTGAGCTGTGGCCCGGGACCCAGCAGAGTTTAACTTTATGGTGTCTGATGGAGTTCAGTGAGTTGCGACATTTCTTGACAGCCTTTGATCTCGTTATACAGGATTCTATTGACTTCAGTGCAGCCTGGCTGTCTACGAAGATGGTGATATCAGATGGTGGGATATCGGCTACCTGTAGGTGTTTGGGTATCAGAGTAAAACCCGGCCCCAGTGCCTGTGTCCATTTTCGATCCGTCGGTGAAGAGGGTGATCTCATAGTCGTTGATTACGGCGTTTGATAGCCACTCTTCTCTGTCGGGGAAAAGGATAGGTATACTGAGAGAGAAGTCATTTTGGAGGGGAATATAGTCGGTCGTAGCTGCGAGGCTACTAAAACCATGTTTCCTTCCCAGATCGTCTATTATCTTAAGTATGGCCGCATGTCCATAGTTGGCTTGTTTACACAGAGGGGACTCCCTTAGTCTGAGAGCGCTCTTTGCAGCGCAGCCTTTTATGAATAGATCCAGGGGGAGGAGATGAAGAATCATGTCCAACCCTGCTTGCGGCGTGCTTCTCATGGCTCCCGTTGTACAAACAGCGGCTGACCTTTGTACTTTGTTGAGCATGTTCCTATAGCTTTTTGTGCTACTAGCAGTCCACCAGACTAGGGCCCCATAAGTTAAATAAGCCCATAATAACGTCTGTAAATCTTGTAGCTTCTAGACCGAAAACAAATTAGCGGCAGGATTTCAGCCACGAATTTCATCTAGCCATTAAGGTTCATACACTACCCCTAGCCATTTATCTAATTAATAAAGACGTAAACAACCTCTGCCAGTTCTGAGAAATTCCTTTCTGAACTCACATACTTTTGTAGTAACGTTACAGTCCGGTGCACCTAAGTTATGATTCATTTCTTTACATACTCGTAATTCTCGATTTCCCGGACAAGTAGATATGTTTCAGAGAGTTTGGATAGTACCTCGCTAAGGAGGTCCAACGTGAAATACGATGTCGTCGATGACTTGGCTGTTGCCGAATTCGTCATGTCGTTGTGTATAAATAGATATGTCTCAAATGTGAAGACAAGAAATTATTTCCTTCCAGGCGTCAGGAATATTTAACAGGAATACGTAACAAGATTAACTGTTTTCACGCCATCTGTCAGACAATAAGCCGGTTTACCAGTGAAATGAACGTATTCCACTATTCCGTCGCAGGTTTTTTTTTTTTTTGGAAATAGCCAATTTAAGAATAGCGCAATACCAATCAGTACCAACTGCTGGGCCTAGGCATCTCATGTTATTATAGTTGATTTTCCCGGATCGCTATTGTCCAGTGCACGCCCAAACGAACCGTTCCGACCGACTTATTTTTTACCCACATTCGCTATTTCAATACCAATCGAATTCGCCCAAAGTAAATACAAGTGCGAGAGTTATAGCCAACCGGCCAGCGACCAGCGAAGTACAACGTGGGTAGCGCTAACATTAGAAGACAACAGCTAGCAAACAAGTTTTTCAATTTCACACAACTCAAAACAAACGAACGATACAGTATGAAAATTGGTTTTCTGTTCCCGTTTTCTGTTATTACATCTACTCATTCGCACGGTTTGCACCAAAAGAAATATGCATTTCAATTAAAATCAATTGAAATCGAGCTATACAAGAGTCACGGGTTGTTGTTTATAGCGGTTACTACCAGACAAAACAATTACCAACCGACTAACTAAAAACTAAAAATAAACAAAAAAATATTTGAAAATAAAACTTTTCTCTTGTTTTTGGCAGGCCAAAGGGGGTCCCGATGATGTTAATCAACTCAGTGCTTGTTTCTGCGATGATGGATATGATGGGGATAAACAGAGAGAAGCAAAAAATTAAAATTACGGCCAGAAATGTAGGACCGAATTCAAACAAAAAAAATTGTATAAACAAGAAGAAACCACTTCAAAGGCAAAAATCAAAAAATGGAACACAATGTCATAATAATAATAATAATAATAATAATAATAATAATAATAGTAATTGGTCACTTAACGTTAAATGGGCAAATAAAAATGGCCAACAATTGTCGAGAACGTTAAATATCTAAAAATTAAACTGCAACTTACTGGATGGTGATAAGGACGTTAATACCCGATAGGACTACCATCGGTAGTAGGCAATACCCTAGTACGGACACAACAGCGCCGAACGTAACTTGAGCCTGTGTAGCCATCACAGAGAGAAGACAGTAGCATGCGATACAGCCCATTGTTCCGATGCCATAGATGTAAGAGAATGTCACTTTGCCGCTCTGCAAAAAATCAAAAGAAACAAAAGCATCATTTCAGAACATAGGCTTCGGTAATAAAGATGCTTCGTACTTACCAGCAAGAGAAAGCCACCGAGAGCTAGACAAAAGGTTAGCGGTCCAGCCATGTCAGTGTCCTGTAGAATGCTCTGATCTGCCCCCCGTAAGGGATTCAATACGGCAAGGGTCTGGAATGATTTCAAATCACAATGGTGTTTAGAAGGTGTCTGAATATATAGTCCAATTAACGAGACTTGTAAAATTCCAAAAAAATATATTGTACAAATAAACGATAACGGCTGGATATTTAGAAAAAATGTATTTTTGTTTTGTTTTATTTTGCCAAGATTTTTAAGGGCAAAAAACTCTTAAGAGTTAAGAGAGAAATAAGAAACGATGTGAGATGCCAGTGAAAAGACATAATAAAGATAAAGTGGTCCAACCATAATGCACGATGTTAATTGTGAGTCACACCTTAACGTCAAGTTTTTTTGCCCAACTTAATTTGACATTTCTTTGTTTCAGTGTTTGACAAATTCAACCACGGAGAGGTACACAATTGGGCAGCGCGTTAAGATTTTTGAAGCCTTTTACGAAAATGGGCGTTCAAATCAAAATGCATTTCGTGCACTTCGTGATTTTTGTGGTCAGCATAATCGACCAAATGTGTCCACAATCGGTAGAATTGTGCGCAAATTTCAGCAAACCGGGTCTGTAGGAAATGTGAAAACTGCATGCTCGCCCAGTTCGTTCTGCGGAAAACATTGCTGTTGTTCGCGATACTGTGGCAGAAGAGCCGTCAAGCTCGACTCGTCGTCGTGCCCAACAATTGAACATCTCACGAACATCACTGATGCGAATTTTGAATAAAGATTTAAATTTACACGCTTACAAGGTTCAATTGACTCAAGAGCTGAAGCCTACTGACCATTTCAAGCGTCGTCAATACGCCGAATGGTTGGTTGAACAGACAGAAGTGAATGGTGACATTACAAAGAAAATCATCTTCAGCGACGAGGCACACTTTCACCTCAGTGGATTCGTCAACAAGCAGAATTGCCACATGTGGGCAAATGAGAACCCACGAGTGATTGTTGAAAAGCCGATGCATCCACAAAGAGTGACTGTTTGGTGCGGTTTATGGGCTTGCGGCGTCATCGGGCCGTACTTCTTCGAAAATGAGGTCGGCCAAGCAGTTACCGTGAATGGTGTTCGCTTTCGCGAGATGATAATGGACTTCTTGTGGCCAGAAATTGAGGATATGGACCTGGACGATATGTGCTTCCCACAGGATGGTACCACTTGCCACACAGCCAACGAAACAATGGCTCTTTTGCGCGAGAAATTCAATGGCCGTGTTATCTCACGTCGTGGCGCCACGATCATGTCATTTGCCACCGTTGGACCAAGCGTACGCCAATAAGCCAAGAACAATTCAAGAGCTAAAGGATCAGATAATTCGGCACATTAACGACATTGAACCTGAATTATGTCTCAGAGTCATTGAAAATATGGATCATCGGATAGAGGTATGCCACCGAAGCCGTGGCGAGCATTTGGCCGATATTTTGTTTCACACATAATTGTCATAGATCCTTCTATCATAATAAAAAATATTCTCTGAAAACTTTTTGTTTTATTTACAATTATCATCGTGCGTTTTCGTTGGACCACCCTTTACAAGAGATATTTTCTTAAAATTTATTTTTATTTTTCTACCTAGTCTCCTTGTAACTCTACACATTTCTCCCAGCGATGCTCCCATCTCTCTAACCCAGAGGTTTTTTTCTCATAAACCACTTTCAAAGTTAACCTGATTTCGGTGGACCCCCTGCTGCTACATTTTTACCATATTTCCTTCTTCTTCTTTTCCTTTTTATCCCGGCGTCGTTATGGTCAGAAGTGTAGGACCATAACCTTCCCACTTAACTGCATTCCTACTGGTCCGCTTATGGGGTCTGCCGGTTTGACATCAGAAAGTAGCGGCAGGCTTCCCGGTTTGGGATTACTTCATCGCTGAGGCCAATCAAATGCTGGTGTTTTTGCATTTGTTTGCACCAATTGTTTTTCGGCCTGCCTTTTTTGCGTGTTGAAATTGGAATGTTGATTGATAACGCCTTTTGGACGGGGTTCAAAGGATCTCTCCTTTGAACATGGCAATACCAACTGAGTCGGTCGCGCTCTATATTTCTTGTGATGGTTTCTTTTACGTGGAGGCTTCCTCGGATCTTTGAACTTCTAATTCTGTCACGCTTTGTTACTCCCGCTGTCATGCGAAGCATTTTCATCTCAGTTGCCGTTAATTTGCTCTCATACTTTTTGTGCATTGTCCAGCATTGTGAACCGTATGTGAGCGCCGGACGTACAACTGAAGTGTAGAGCCTTCCTTTCAGCTTAGGGGGCATTTTTCGATCACAGAAGATGGCGGAGTTTTCCCGCCACTTCATCCACCCTACGCTTACGCGGTGTTTGATGTCGTCATCACAAGTTGCTTCTCTATTAATCATAGATCCCAGATATTTAAACTTTTCACACTTGGGAAGCTTCCATTCAAGTAAATGTCTGGAATAGGCTGATGAGGGTCAGAGAACGGGCAGCACAGATACTCTGTCTTCTTTGAACTAATACGATACCCGTGTCCCTCAAAAATGTCCACCCACACATCAAGTGCTCGTTGTAGGGACGCCTGATCATCACTTATAATGGCCCCATCGTCAGCAAAGAATAGCTGGTGCACATTGGGGTCCGTCACTTTTCTTTCAAGCAAGCAATCAAGGACTGCTATAAAAAGCAGTGGGCTGAGGACGCTCCCTTGGTGTACACCGACTTTGATTGCGAACTCTTCGGTGACTCCTGCGGTGCATCTTACTCTTGTCGTTGTTCTCTCGTACATGTCCATAATCACTCGCACGTAGGTTTCTGGAACTCCTTTTTGTCTTAGCGCTACCCATAAAAGATCTCTTGGTTGCCGGTCAAAGGCCTTCTCGAAATCAACCAACACCATATGCAAGTCCTTTGAAGAATCACGATGCTTTTCCATCATGATCCTTATACTTTGGATTGCATCTGTTGTTGATTTACCCGAGACAAACCCGCACTGGTCATCAGATAGTCGTATTATTTTCCGCAGTCGGCTATCTAATACCCGTTAAACGATCTTCATGGTGTGCGACATCAGGTTGACAGAACGGTAGTTATCACAATTTCGCGTATCACCCTTTCCTTTGTGCAATGGAAGAAGATAGCTTTCCCTCCATTGATTAGGCATAGTGTCGCCTCTCATAAGTTTGGAGATAAGAACCATGAGCCATCTAGACCCGATGTCTTCCATCTTTTTCCAGAACTCAGAGGGTATCCCGTCCGGCCCAACAGCTTTTCTTTTCTTGGAGTTTTTAACCGCGTACCGAACTTCTTCGACTGTGATGTCGGATATTTCAGTATGATTGGGGGCGGCTGTTGGAAAGTACACTCGGGGAAACTGTTCGTTCAGAAGTTCCTCGCAATACTGTCGCCATCTGTGGAGAATTTTTTCGTCTTCCACAAGGAGTTGGCATTCAGCATTGTTAATAAACTTTGGGAAACGAATCTCCTGAGCATTTCTTCTTCTCTGGGCGGCTATCTTAAAGATATTTGCTTCTTTGTTCAAATTGTTTTGTCGAAGCTCCTGGGTAGCCTGGTTCCTGTCAGACGCGGAAGACGATATTTCTTCCAACTCCTGATAGAGGCCTTCCATGCTTTTCGCTTTGAATTCGGCGCATTTTTTTCTTCGCGATACCTCTGCAACATCTATATACCTTTTCACGGCGAGCTTTTTCCTCTCTATTAGTAGAAGAGCACTTTGACCAAGCTTGGAAAGCCATTTTCTTTTCGTGTATCACTGCTTTGGCTTCGTCTGTCCACCACCAGGTTTCTTTTGCGTGTTGGCAGGGGCCTTTAGATGTTCCGAGCAGTGATTTGGCTTTCTCCAGGCTAGATTGTTGTAGGGAATCCCACATGTCTTGTGCTCTGCACTCCTCATTACCGACCTCATCGATAATGGAAGAGAGGTAGTTTTCCATGTTGGTGATAAAAGCTTCGCCTTTTCCTTTATCCAGCTTATACCACTTGATTCTCTCAGACACCTTCGTTTGCTGCTTTGACTCCTTTCTCGCATCCATAAAAAATTCAGTCAGGAGGAGACGGTGTTGAGGGGCGATCGCGTCTCCCAGGATCACTTTGCAATCTTTAGCTCGTGGCTTCATGAAACTGGATACCAAATGATAGTCTATTTGAGTTTCATTTCCGCCGCTGCTATAAGTGATCCGGCTTTGTTTGACGAACATGGTATTTAGCACTATAAGACCGTACGACTTGCACATGTTTAGGATATCTTCATCTGAAGAGTTCCTGGTGCCGTATCCCAGCCCTCCGTGGTAGTCTTCATAGTCTGCGCTTGTCTTCAAACCATCATTGTCTACTCGCCTTCAAACCATCATTTCTTCAAGCTCATAGCTGCGACCACTCATGCTTCTCGACTCTTAAATGTGGCTTACGCCGTTGCATTACTTTGCTATCCCCCGGAAATCCTATAGCTCTGACCCGAGCATTGCTGCTCGTCCCAGGATCACGACCATTAGTAGTGCCTGGCGGGGTAGTGCTTTTCCTTTTTAGCGTTCTTTTCCATAATGCTACGGTTTGACCGTTTTCTTTCTGCTCCCTCCTTTTTTTGACACGGGCATGCTTCAGATTTTTTTTTTGTTTCATCTTACTCTTACAACACCGGTGATTTCCAGTCGTGTCAACCCACTGATTTGCATGCACACTTGTGGGGCAGTTTAATGGTGGTATATGTGTCCCTAGGCTCACCTTGGTGTTTTCTAAATTGCCTTGATGTGATTTTTGTTTACCTTTGTTTAGTCGCCTTTTACGACAAGCGATAGGTATCGCTGCAGGGATATTCTTAACCCGTCCCTGCACGAGTGATTTTTTTTTTTACCATATTTCCAAAACTCGTTAAAAATTTGTATTCGGAGTGGTAAAAATAAGAAGAAAACTAGTATACGATGGTGGTCCGATAAGTACTTAGCCTTACCGCCAGATGGCGCCAGTATCGCAAGAGCAACTTACAATCGTGTAGTACATTCTAGTAGACGCGAAATCAAAGAGCGTTTGGATGCTGTCTACGGTGACTCTTCTTCTTCGATGGCGACCATCAAAAATTGGTTTAACGAGTTTCAACATGGTCGGTTTTTGATGAGCCACATCCAGGTGCCCGAAAACGGCTACCACGGAGGATAACGTGACAAAAATCCACGATCTCGTATTGGCAGATCGCCGATTGAAGGTGCGCGAGATAGCTGAGACAATAAGCATTTGGAAAGATCGCGTGGGTCATATCCTGCATGAAATGTTGGGCATGAGAAAGCTGTCGGCGCGATGGGTACCGCGTTTGTTCGCTCCGGACACCAAGCGCAACCGTGAGACCACTTCAGAGAAGTGTTTGACGCTGTTTAAGCGCAATCCGAAGGAGTTTCTGCGTCGTTTCGTGACAGTTGACGAAACATGGATCCACTGGTACACACCAGAGACCAAGGAACAGTCGAAACAGTGGACTTCACCCGGCGAACGTACTACGAAGAAGGTGCAGACTGTCCCATCGGCCGGAAAGGTGAGGGCCACTGTTTTCTGGGATTCACAAGGAGTGATCCACATCGACTACCTGGAGAAGGGCAAAACGGTCACAGGGCTGTACTATGCCAAATTATTGGGCCGATTCGACGCCGAATTGAAGAAAATACGGCCCCACTTGGCGAAGAAAAAAGTGGTCTTCCACCATGATAACGCACCGGCTCACACCTCCGCACTCGCCACGGCCAAATTGGTCGAATTGGGCTACGAACTGCTGCCCCATCCACCGTATTCTCCAGATTTGGCCCGTGCGACTTCTTTTTGTTTCCAAACTTGAAAAAGTCACTTGCCGGGCAGAAATTTCAGTCGAATGAAGAGGTCATCCCCGCCACGGTGCCTACTGTAGACCTCGAGAAAACGTATTTTTCAAACGGGTGAAAGAAGTTGGAGCATCGCTGGACCGTAACTCGATCCGTATGCTCGTCGGAGTTATCACAGAACACTGTCCCATTGGAGCAATACTCCCGAAATGGAACTCGGGATCCAGCGATCTCCGCCGGAGCTGCGGCGATGAGGAAGAAACTACTTTGCAGACCTCGAGAGAACGCATTTTTCAGACGGGTTAAAGAAGTTGGAGCATCACTGGGTCAAGTGTATCGAGCTGAAAGGAGACTATATTGGAAAATAAATCGCCATTTCTCCAAAATTTTAGTACTTATCGGACCACCGATAAGTAGCTGATCTTAAAAAAATCATGCTAAATAAACAGGTCCATATACCAGCCTAGCCGAAAAAATTGTTCTTTCCTATCAAAACCAGATAAATTTTCGTGGACCCCCACTTACAACTCATGAACCCCCTTTTTTTGTCATGGCAACGTAGACCCTCGTTGAGTCTCCTGTGGACCCCTGGGGATCCACCTGGAACATTTTGGGAATCCCTGCTCTTACCCGTCTAAATAGTAGTCGGCGTTTTTCTCTGCAAAATAACTATTCACGAAGGTGATTGCCTCCTCATTTGACGAAAATCTCTATACACCGAGCACAATTTTTAGGGAACAAAAAAAAATCGCTTGGGGCTAGATCTGGTGAGTAAGGCGGATGCTCAAGCAGTTCAAACCGTAATCGTGGATGTTCGTCATGGCAACTGCTGAGGTATGAGACGGCGCGTTATCTTTGTGAAACTGGATTTTCTTTTTCTGCAAGTGTGGCCGTTTTTCGCCATTTCTGCCTTCAGTTGGTCAAGTAATGATGCGTAGTATGCTCCTGTAATGGTTTTTCCTTTTTGAAGATAATCGATTAAAATCAAAACAGTCGCTATCACTTTCCCAGCCGAAAAAACAAATTTTGCTTTTTTTGGAACCGATTCCCCCTTTGCAGTCTTGTTTTGACTGTGTTTTGACAATTTCGTTCGTATTCACAAAAACGCTCACATCGACTCACTCAAATGATTGTCAAATAAAAACTACGGGTACAAAATAGCTGAAATTGGTGAGTAACTGTCAAAAGATGCACAACTACATTTACTACCTTTTATTGACGAGTGTTATTGGCGTGAATGCGAGGTCTCATATACACAAGTACAATAAGATCTTTTATTTTTTTGTGAGAAATGCTTGGTCCGGTATTGCAATAATAAACAAATGTGCGCAGTAAGCGACCCTCGGGCCCGGTAGAAATTTGCATCCCAACGTCTGTAAAATGTACCAACTACTGACTGACAGTATGACTTCATAACCCAAAGAATCGAAAACTTCGCCGCAAAACAACAATCGGTCTTAAGGATTAATCTACTCGCAAAAAGCCGGAAAGCCCAGTGTTAACATCGAAAAACATCTCTCGCTTCGCCAATCCTTATATCCATTACTGGAGATGTTTCTACCCCAAACGGCGACACTCATGGAGAACTCTAATGAACTCAAATGAAGAACATCGAATATGCTTTGCATACGCTCATCGCGACATCATCTCTACAAAATCTTTAACAGCATCACCACCAACTTATACCATCTAAATCTCCTAAAACTACCTATGAGGGCAGAGCGAAGTGCTCCTTTTTTTCTGGTGGAAGAACTACCGCAGAATGGATCACTCTTATAGCGCCTGTTTTGTATGCACAAAGACAGACTAATGCGAGGTCTCTCAGGCAAACTTCCCTTTCTGTCACATTTTCTCCGACCCCGGCGAAAAGTGTTGAACGTTTCGGAACTATTTTGACCTAACCAAGAGCGGATAATCAATAAGCCTCATAAGGGAAATACGAGGGCCCAGGACTACCTTCATTTAGTGGAATGCGCCACATGAGGTCGATGACCGCTGTCGTAATCTCTTTCACCAAAGGTCCTCCATCAAGCTCACACAGAAGAAACTGCTTCAAGGTTGCATCTCATCTCAATATGACCTCCGATGATCTCCCAAGAAAGACATTAAGCTGAGTAAAATGAATAAAATCACTATCTCCAAAGTATCTAACCCGGAAAGCTCTTACATAAATCCAAAGTGGCATAATACTCTTAGTATATCCTTCCACCCCACACTTATATCCCGACCCACATTTCACTCTAAGATAATTCTCAGGTTCCTCAAAATAATCGTTTATAAACTCTACCACTTTCGACCCAACCTCCTCCACCTCTTCTGTTCCTGTCAGTCTTGCCGTCTTTCTTAAATCCACTCCTCCTTCCCACGGTACCAAGGAACTACACACCCCAACAAAAGAAACAAACGGTGGCAGGCCTATCTTAAATCCTGCTCTGCGCAAGATCGGCCGTGTGCATCGAAAATGAACAGCAGAACCCAAGGCAGTCGATTCCTCGCCGTGCACAAGAACTCGGCCTTTCGCAGACTTCAACTTAGTGCATTTTGGGTCGGGACTTGGGCCTACACCCATACAAGATCCACCTGACCGAAGAGCTCAAAGTTCATGACCATAGACAACACCGTTTGTTCGCTGACCGGGCTTCGAGCGTTTGGAAGATGACCCCAATTTTTGGCGCAAAAATCATTTTTAGTGACGAAGCGCTTTTTGAGATGAATGGCTGTGCTAACGAGCAAAATTGCCGTGCCGTATAGGTTCGTAGGTTCCGCACGAAGTTCAGGAGATTACAATGCATCGTGAAAAAGTTACCATTTGGCTTAGATTTTTGGCCGTCGGCGTTATTAGTCCGTACTTTTTCGAAAACGACGTTGCTGAGGCGGTCACCGTCAATGGCGCGCGTAACATGATAACCAATTTCTTATGGCCTAAATTGAACCATATAGACCTGGACGACATTTGATTCCAGCAGGACGGTGCCACACAGCGGACGCCACGATTGATATTCTGCATGAAAGATTTGAGGATAAGGTTATCTCTCGCAGAGGTGACGTGAATTGGCCAACAAGGTCATGCGATTTGACCCCGCTAAACTCTTTCCTGTGGGGTTTCCTGAAGTCGCAAGTCTATGCGAATAAACCACAATTGGCCGACGTCCTTAAGGTGAACATAACATAGCCCATCGCTCAAATTCAACCGAATCTATGCGGAAGAGTCATTGAATATTGGGCACTATGTCCCACCTAGTCTAGATCATCAGCGTAAGCTAGAACGGATGTCGTTCATTAAAGGTTTTTCCCGTCTCATTTTCCTAAGATATTATAACGTATTTCAGCGGCAAATTAAAGAAAAATGCTGACAAATATTTGGTTAAGGCATTTCATCCTTAAGTCAAAGTGACATGTTTTTTTTTTTATAGAGTACGACCAGGTTTAAAAGTGTACGCTCTTATGGTGTTTATCACACAGCCTGGATGGGGTGCAGATACACATGTATGTGTCTCTCCGGAGGTGGTTGTCCAAGATAGGATTCGAGAAATTCGACTGACTTTGTCGCGTTGGCTGTAGTTCACAGTAACTTTTTTTTTTCTATGTCATTAAGGTGTTAAATGCATATTTCCGATCCGTTTGTAGAGTCATACGCTTTTTCAAAATCTACGAATGATATGACGGTGGACTGTTTCGTGAGTTTTTTTTTTTTTTTTTTAAAGCTGTCGTATAGTATAAGCCACAGTGGCAGTTCCAATTATTTCAACAACACCTTGTAACAACTTGATAGCAGTGATTTTCCTCGGTAATTGTTGCATTTTGTTCGGTCATTCGGGAATGACGACCGAGTTTTCCTATTCCTCGCGGACAGTTTCATTGTTCAATATAGTTGTTACGATCCCATGTAACTTCTCTGCTAATTAATTTCCAATATATTATATTAATGGTATAAAAGCGAATTAGGGTCCAAAAATGAATCACGAAAGTTTTTGCATCAGTCTTTTGGGGTGCAAAAGCAATTTCGTTTGTGGATCACCTCCAAACTGATACAGAAATAAGCGTAGATTTTTATTGTCCTTTTGGACCAACTGGGTGTAAATATCAAAATAAAAAAAGTTCATCAAGATAACACACCCTTTCACAAAACCATCACGAAAACCATTAAATTAAAGAATGACTTGTTGCAAAATCCACCCTATTCGATAGACTTGACTCCTTCAGACTTCTGCCTGTCCTCACATCTCAAAAAATATAAGTCTTGAAAACTTTCATCCAATAAAGAAGTACGGAAGCATATTTCAAAAGTCTTCCGAAGTCTCACTGCATGGTTTGAATCTAAAGGGTGTTTTTTATAGAGGTTTATAAATAGTGTTTTTTATAGAGGTATACAACTTTGAAATGGAATAAAGCAAAGATGATTTTTTTAAATTGACATGAAATTGACTTTATTCGAAAGATATTCTTCTGACATTCTGACAAAAATCATCGAAAATTGGACCTCCAGATTAGACTACGTCCGAGCCAATAACGTCAGAAGATTATCTTTCGAATAAAGTAAATTTCATGTCAATTTAAAAAAATCATCTTTGCTTTATTCCATTTCAAAGTTGTATACCTCTATAAAAAACACTATTTATAAACCCGTATTCCAGAAGATTACTGGAACAAGTGTATTGAAGTTCAGAGAGATTATTTTGAATAATAAAATGAATTTCAAACCCTAAAATCGTGTTTTTCTTAGCGAGCGACAGAACTTATTAAGGGGGGAAAACCATTTAGAAGCTTCAAAAAATCGATTTTTTTTTTGCTTTAAAAGTTACTTTAATATGTGTAGAATACGAGACAAAACTCAAAAAGGGCCCAAAACTCGAAATTTTCGAAGATACTCTTAGTTTCCCCAGTCCCTTCCGATCAACTCCGAGACCTTTAGAGACCTCCGAGAACTTTAAACGCGTTTTTCTCGAAACTTTTTTTTTCACTGTGTTTTTTTTCGGTGCCAACGATTACTCGGAGACTAATGAACCGATCAGGCTGAAATTTTGCACACGTTTTCGTAACACATAAGTCCAATTGGTGAACCTAAATTTACCCCAAATTTTGCAAAATAAACTATTTTTTTTGGAGAAAAAAATAAAAAAATTAAAAAAAGGCGATTTTTCGTTTAAATGCCTGCCATTTATCCAAATCTTGACTTATGAATATAAATTAAGGTTTACCAATTGGCCCACAGGTATGTACTAACCACAACCTTTTGCCTATCTGTTTTTCTGTTTGATTTTCCACGGCGCTAGGATTGGCACCGAAAAAATAATACGCTGCAACCAACTGGCTGCATTTTGCTACAACAACGCCATTTTTTAATATTTTTTAATAAAACAAAATCGCAAATTATCCTCAAAACATGTATAATACACTGCCAAAATTTTAAAAATATCAATTTATTTTTTCCCTTTCAAAAAGCTTCCGAAAAAAATCCCATTTTTCGGGCTTCTAAATGGTTTTCCCCCCTTAAACAACCTGGTACTTCGACACTCAATGATTATGAATGATAAAATTGACATGATTGGACGAACCATACCGTTATGAATATAAGCATGCAAAAGTAGCTAAAAAGGGTTTAACTCTTGAAGTTGTTCGACCTTTCCCTATCATCCTAGTGAAAAGGTGGAAAGGGAGTGAAAAGGTGGAATAGATTTGAAAAAAAAGTTAAACGCGCTGTGAAGTTGCGTTTGCCTGGATAACAATCTAAGAATTGCGTCTGAACTGGATGGGACTTGTTAGGCAAACGAAAACACAAGTCTGTTTCAGGTGGAAAAGAACCTTAACCATCTTGGAACTATAGGTAGTCAACAATCATGCTGGTTGAGGTTCAGGTTCACTCCTCTTTCTATATCAATCACTGAATCGTATGGAACCAATTGGAGGGACAATTAATTGCACTATTGTAGAAAATCTCATTCAGCAGTAGATGCCTAAGACTTTGGAAAAGGCTATTAAGATCAAAAGAAAAAAGGTAATGGAAAAAATGTCAACTCAATTGAGGGCTGATGCCAAGATCGAGGGCAACAATCAACAGCTTTGATAACTTAAGTTGCCAACTGCGTTAAGGAGTACTACCTACAAGTTCATCGCTGCAAATATGTATGCCAAAAAACGATGCCCCAAAAAATGTACATATATGTATGTATGAACGCCTCTGTTGACAATCCGGAAGCATTGATGCCGTCAACGTGGAATATATTTAATTCACTGCACCAGGAGAGCAAACGTGATGCAGAAAGGACAACAAAAAATGTCAACGAAAAAGGAACTGACACGTTTGTTCCATGATTTTGTTGTAAGCTACCGTGTAAGCAATAGTTTTTTTTTTGGAACACGTGCATAAATTCACAACCATTTTCCGTGGGCCAGGCCGTGATGCCGCTGGTGACGGAGTATTGACAGCGCTGACGGCAGTGGTCGCTGCGTTAGCATGGAGATGAGAGGACGGGGATGGTCCTGAAATAAATATTTGCTGCTTCACAATTGATTACGTGGGCGGATTCACTGATAAATTGTAAATCGAGGCAGGACAGACTGCGTAGGCAGCAATGAACAAATCGGAACGAGGTGAGTAAGCGAAATACTTTGTCACAAATTTTATCAAATTTTATTTATTTGCTTTTACGATTTATTTACTTTTTGCCCCCTTTTCGGTTTCGCATTTTCATTTGGGCAATTTTTTTTTGTGAACAGATTGGATGTGCTAGTTAATCAGTAAAACAAATGGTGAGTTCAATAAACTTGCGACAGTAGACGTTTTTCTTTGGCTATTTAAATTAAATCGAACACTGAATACGTGTCTATCAGAACTGAATTTACATTTCAATTTTCAATTATCGTAAGAACGAACGGCAAAACGATGATAGGATTCCCCTTCTCAGTCGTATTATTTTTTCTGATTGCCAAGCAAGCCCAAGTTTCGTTGTTTCTACTCATGCTGTCAAAGTCGGCACGCGCCAAAGCCAGATTGTGTTTCCACTATAACGCCAAATATATTTAAATGACTTATAGCTCTTGCTCACCAATGTCGTAGGCCAGTACAGAAAGCAGAGGCACTGGAGAGATTTGATGTGTTTTCTTGAAAAAATGTTTGATGGGCACTTGGATATGTTAAGCTCCAAGCAGTTTTTTTAAGGAACATATTGAGATCCGATTGAATAATAGTCATGTCCTGTCAGAGTCTTTACTGACCATTTCAACACCGTTAATAGTATGGTAAAAAAGAAGTGAACCTAAGTGGCCGCCTTGGGAAAGGCAGGAGAAAACATTTAGTATAATTTATAAGGTTGGTTTGCGTACCAAATAAATTGCTTTGATAGAAAGAATTGTAAAACTCGGTTAAATTGGAAAAGTCATTAGGGGATTAAGTGAACGAAAATTGCTCTAACTTATATGAAACCTGCAATACCAAGATGGGGAGATAGGCCGAAGAAAACGTCCGGATTTGTGAGAAAAAAACTCATGGCTGCTCACTCATCTTTATTTGTCATGAAGATAAGCAAAAAAGAGTCGAACGTACGTCGTTTTATCAAAGAGAGAGGATCAACGAATGATTGGGAGAAATGTTGGTGTTATTGAGGAAGATGTTTTTGGTGCCAAGAGAAATGTAGAGCTAGTTGCAGGCTAATAGATTTACTTTGGGGACAGAACAGGGTTTAAGATATGGGAGCTACAGAAACATAACTCCAGTTATGGTTGGCATTTAGAGGAGGTTTAAAATTCTTACTACTAAAATTAGGTTTATGCTTAAATATAGTCTTAGAACTATCCTTCTTTTCAGACCTCTTACTTACTAATAAGCTTATGTTTGATAGATCTTGATTGAAGCTTCTATCACTCCAATTGGTAAAAGTTAATTTACCGAGAGTAAATGAGTGACCAAGAACGCCGTGGCCACTGACCAACGCCATCAAATGTTTATTTCGCGGCTCCTCTCCTCGACGGGGTACTGGCAAAACTGTATTACATTTGCCTTGAAAAAAGCTTCTCGGCTCGTGCCGTTCGAAAGCGGCATTAAACTGTAGGCCCCATTCACTTGATTGAAAAACAATTCGCACACCACATATGTATGTGAAAGAGAGAAGCTTGGCTCTGGCTCTTCAGGAGCTGTAATGCAAGAAATGAGCGATCCTCGAAATTGAGGGACAGTCATGGGCATTTTGATAAGATGAACTCCTTCAGCTTGGTGATGCGGGGTGCAACTAATTATTGAAAGTTTTTGAGCCTAGATTAGGTATGTAGATAGGGGCCCTGGAGAAAATCCAGTAAATGATATGGTCCAATTTTGAGATCATCAAACTTGGGAGCCTAAAACGGAGAAGAATGATCTGATATTGTATGATATAACAAGGAAGGTCCATTCGATTGGTCAAGGAATTATTGACCCAGTAAATGTTTTCTCGGACTGAGTATCATTGTTGCTGCGGCAGTTTTCGTTGTAGGGGATTCCCACTCTCGCCGCATGGGTGCAAGTGTCCTGTGGTAATTGTAATTAATCTGTAAATGCCTTGAGTATTTATCAAGAGTTAAAAGCAATATGGCTTGATCGTGCAGGTTGGCAATGAACGACATGACAGCTTTAATTGCCAAGGCTGAATGCTCTGGAAGTAACGCCAGTTAAACCGACTTTTTGCATTAGGTACATTGCCTTCAGAGATGCCAATGTGATGTAATGCCTGTGCAATGAAAGTATTCGGCAAGCCTCTCTGATAATCAGAACCTTTGTCTGCAAGACACTAGTTACGGGGTTCAGAGGAGGCAATACGGTATGCATTTCTGTTGAAAATTTATTTCTTTTCTGACCCGTCGGTATCTCGAATCCCACTACAGAAAATTGAGATAAGGAACTGACTTTATTTACTAAAAACATTCCACTAGACATTAAAAATTAAATCAAGACTCGAACTCTCATCGCACCACTCTCCCATACATCTTATAGATTCAACCAAAGTACCCTAAAAATTAGTTCGCTCCAATTGTATATAAAATCGGAAAATGACGTAGAACGAGCGGTTTTTTATTTCATCGTCACAGTAACTGCTGCAGCAATAAAGACAATGCCACTCAACAGACAGGAAAATGACAACTACATAACATTAACTATAATAGAACAGATAGAAGAAAAGAATAAGCTTCGAAAACGATGACAGATTACTAGACTACCAAGTGACAAAAGTAAATATGACAAAGCTACCAAGGAACAAAACTCAAACTAATACAAAACAATTAACTAAAAAGTATCTAAAAAAAATCCCCACTTCAACTTTCGAGGACAACTAATCACTGCGGAAAGCTACAAAAAAATTCAAGAACAAAATAATCTTGGGCTAGGACCAATCAAGACAAACCAGACATTTTAGCTAAGCACTACGAAGAAGAATTCACTAATGAGAAAGACATTGTAGCTTCACAACCTCCAATACTAGGCTCACCTACCAATCATACATTTGGTTGAAGCTTGAATAGCAACACCGCGCACTTTATCGAATCTATCGAACTATACACATAAATTATTTTTACGGTGTGCTCTCTTTCATTATTTTAATGTCAGAAACAGTTCCACCGAAAGTCATCGTATTTTCGTGGAAGTTTATGGTGGCCATAGTCTAGCTCAATAAACATGTCGTAAGTGATTTGCACGTTTAAAACGTGGTTGTTTTGATTTGGAAGACAAGGAACGACCTGGATAGCCGCAAAAGTGCCAAGATGAAGAACTGCTTCATAAAGGCCCATGTCAAGCACATCAAAAATTGCCCGAATCGTTGGGAGTTGACTTGTCAACAGTAGGAAAGGTCTTAAACACATGGATGGATACAAATGTAAGGAAACTGGGTCCCAAACGTTTTTTTTTCATATGTGAACTATCTAAATGGCGATGAACTATTGATCGATGATCTATTACGAACATCCCAAAAGCTGAAAATCATAGGTTAAACTTTTAGCGCCTAAAAGATTTGCACTCTAACTTTGATTTCAACCTCGTACAATGATAAAAACGTTAATATGATGGAAAAACCATATCGACTATTTTCGAGATTTCTCTTTCGAATAACGTATGTCGAATTTCGAAAGAGCTAGATCTAACTCATTAGTTTTTCAAAAATACCCCAAAAAAATTAATTTCCTTCAAAGCTTTCTTCTATTTACTCATTTTTCCAATGATACTGAGCCATGAGCGCATGGTGTCTCAAGACGTGTTTCTGATAGTTGTATTGAATATATGCACCGAATATTATTCTTTTTTTCTCAAAATTTAAATATGGCGCCCGAAGAGATCAGGAATTATTTAAAACTGTATTCAGATATCAATAAAAGGTCTTTAGAGGATTGAACATGGGTCGAGTCGTGGATTGCATGTAAAACAAGGCATCTCAGGCATGGTATTCGTATCCTTCTCGAAAAATGGGGTAAAAATATTGGTTATCGTTATAACGACCTTTTCATGATACAAAACAAAATAGTAAAGCGTGGGCCAAATACAAGTTTCTTTTTAAAAATGCAATAAAATGAACAAAATTTTTTTTTTGTCCATGTATTATGGCTTTATTAGTACGAACAAACATTTCCATTAATTATAAAATACAACGTCGTTCAAGTGACTGCCTCGGCTGGCATCGCAGTAGCAAATTCTGTCACCCCAATTTTCCAAGACCTTGTTGATCGTTTGGGGCTGTAGCTCAGGGATTGCTTGGATGATATTGGCCTTAAGTGCTTGAATCGTTTCCGGATTATTGACATAACATCGGTCTTTCACGGTTCCCCACAAAAAAAAGGTCTAAAGGGGTCAAATCGCAACTCCGAAGTGGCCAATTGACATCGCCAAGACGACTGATAACAGGATTTGGGAATGTGGTGCGCAAAAGATCGATTGTTGCATGGGCTGTGTGGCATGGCGCGCCATTCTGCATGAACCAGAGGTCGTCCAAGTTCATGTCTTCAATTTCATTAAAAAAAAGTCGATTAACATGGCTCTGTAACGCCCACCGTTGACCGAAACGTTGTTACCAGCCTTATTTTCGTCCAATGAAAATGGTCGCCCAAACGTCTAAGAAAAATAATCAAATGATGCCACCAATCCACACTAAACTGTCACTCTCTGTGGATGCATTGGCTTCTCGACAATAACGTGCGCGTTTTCCGAGCCCCAGATGAGACAATTTTGTTTGTTAACTTAGCCGCCGAAATGAAAATGCGCCTCGTTAGAAAAGATGATTTTTCGCCCAAAATCGTTGTTCAATTCAAGCTGCTCTAAGGCCCAAACTGCGAAGCGTGAAATATTGAGCTATTGAGATCGATGGCGAGTTGATGTTCGTGAATTGAGTCTCACACTCTTGGCCACACCAGCCACATTCTCATCTGTGCGCACCGTACGACAACGGGGAACATGACTATTGTCCACTAGCATACCAGTCTTATGAACATTTTGCACAAACTTGCGTACAACAGCCGTGGTGAGTTCTTCATTTCGGCCAAAACTTATTTTTAAAAAATTCACTGTGTAGGCTACACAGCACTCACTTTGGAAATATAATAAGTTTTCAATATTTCCCAACTTTGTTCAAGCGTAAAAAGACTCATTTCGTCGTTTACTGACTTTCTGTTACTGATTACGAGCGAGAAACAGCTGTCAGGGTCAAAATAACCTATGATTTAAAAAAAACACTGGATGGCCCACCCTTTACTAATCAATTCCAAGTCCTAATATGTTTTTTAAGCAGTATAGAATGTCAAGCCTAGTTTTTGCAACAGCTGTTAATGCAAAACTTGCTATTTTCCCTAACTGGTTAATTTAATCTTTGTACCGTATGTATTGTTGTATGCATTGTTAGTCAAATGCAGCTTTCCCAAAGGAAGGGGATGCTCTCTTACTCAGAATGGCAAATAGAGTAGGGCATATAAGCACACGAAGTTTGTTCAAAATATGTTCAAAATAGTGATTGTTCATTTTTCTCGAAAAACATTTACTTATTTATCAATATCTATTTTGTCGCTTTTCCAATCCTCAAAGCACTTCTGATATACAATATGTTTTTTTGATATAGCCTTGAGCTTTTCCAACGATGCAGTCTCACTCAATCATCGCAAATTTCCGTACTTTTATGGCTCTTTTTTTGGGAAGCGAAAAAAGTCGCAAATCGCCAAGTCTGATTAATACGGCGACTGAGACATGATTACAATATGATTTTTGCCCAAAAATTACTCATAAGCAATAATGAGACGCAGGTGCGTTATCGTGGCAACAGACATCTTTTTTCCCCACAAATACGGACCTATTCACATTTCTTCACAGCAACGGCGCATAACTTCAAGACCTTCCGGCAAGAACTCATGATAAACCTCTCCATTGTAATCGAAGAAAACGGTGTGCAGAACTCTCACATTCAATCGAACTTGGCATAATTTTTTCGACCTTGATATCGGCGCCATAACCATAGACCTGTATTTTGTAACCAGTGATGAAACTTTTCAGCAAATTTGGATCGTCATTCAACAGTTCCTGAGCGAAGCACATGCATAGCGGTTGGTCGTGGTGCAATGGCAATCATCACCAACTGTTGAGCCGAAGGTTTGTAGTTCAGGACCGTCCGTAGTCAAAAACAATTCCTATACGGAAAAACTGTGCAAAAACATCAGTTGTGAGTAAGAGATGATCAAGAGGTGCTGACGAAGGCATTCGCAGCATAAGATCATTTCAAAATTCATACTCTGTGTGTGCACTTCCAATATAACACCTTAATGACATGGAAACAAAAGAGTTATTGTGAACTACAACCAACGCAAATTCAGTGGAATCTCTTAAATCCTATCTAGGACAACCACCCCAGGAGAGTAGTGAACGGACATCCTTGACACAAACCATTTGCACCCCGTCCAGGGTATGTGATAAACACATGTGATAAGAGAGTACTCTTGAACCTGCACGAATTATTAAAAAAAAAAGTTTCTGTGCTTGCGGCGTGCCTCTCATAGCTCCCGTTGTACAAACAGCGGCAGACCTTTGTACTTTGTTGAGCATGTTCATATAGCTTTTCGTGCTACTTTTTTTTTTTTTTGTAGAGGCGTCTGCTATCTGTTGGAGCGCTCAGACACAAATACTGGTCCATTGTACTGCCAGACAAACACCTTCGATAGCGTTAGAGCTCATGAAGAGCCAGAGTCAAGCTTCTTTTTCTTCACTTATGTTGTGTGCGAGTTTTTCACACAAGTGAACGGAACCTAAAGCTTAATGCCGATTCCGAATGGCGAAAGCCTAGAAGCTTTGTCAAGGCAAGTGTACAAGGGGGGTGATCCGAACTCGCTCATCTTGCGTCAGCGGCCGTGCTGCTAGCAGTCTACCAGACTAGGGTCCCATAAGTTAATATGGGTGTGATGATTGCTGTGTACATCCAATGAATGATGTACGGTTGCAAGCCCCATCTTTTGCCGAAGGTCTTTTTGCATGCATAAAAAGCATTCAATCGTCCTTTCCTCCAGGTTCCTTTTCCAGGAGAGTTAACTTTGGGGGAGCAAATATCGGAATTTTCCTTTTCTTGGTGAACAAGACCAGCTCGGTTTTCTGGGGGTTTATTCTCAGACCGTTCTGTCTTGCCCACGAGGAGAGTTCCCTCAACGCAGATTCCATTAGTTCACTGATAGTTGGTAGAAATTTACCTTTTATCAAGATAACCAGATCATCCGCGTACGCTATTGTCTTTGTGTCTTTCTCCATAAAGAATTTGAGGATTTTGTTGACTGTAAGAAGCCACAGTAGGGGGAAGAGAACTCCCCCCTGTGGTGTGCCTCTAGTTGTCACTTTCCTTATAGAGCTGTGTCCAATGTCTGCATTGATAACTCTGTTATTTAACATATTTTCAATCCAGATTACAATGAGTTTTTCTACTTTAGAGCTGTTATTATGGCCTCTGTGTTTACATTGTCGAAGGCCCCCTCTATATCGAGGAAGGCTGCCATTGTAAACTCTTTTAGGTTCAGCGAGCTCTCAATTTCACGGACAACACTATGCAGAGCACTTTCCACTGATCTGCCTTTAAGGTAGGCGTGTTGAGTGTTGCATAAGTTGCGTGAGTTGATGAGTCCTCTGATGTATAGGTCAAGGAGTCTTTCCAAGGTTTTTAATAGAAACGACGAGAGACTAATTGGCCTATAGTCCTTTGCGGCAGTATGGGTTGGTTTACCTGCCTTAGGTATGAAAATTACCTTTATTTCTTTCCACTGTTGGAAAAAAATGCTTACGAGGTGGGGTACGGTGTGGGTCTGTGTTTTTTGAAGCATCGCTGGCAAGATATCGCCCGGTCCCGGAGATTTAAAGGGTTTGAACGAATTTATTGCCCATGATACTTTATCCGTTGTTATAATCTTGTTTATTACTTCTTCGGTTGTGTGAACCGTAGGAACCGTGCCTCGTCTCGAAGGAGACTGTGGTTTCAGGGGTTTTACAGCCTGGAAAGTGGCTTTCAGTCAGCAGTTCACGGGATTCCTGACTGGATACTGTCCAAGAACCATCTGGTTTAAGGATGAATTCCGGGACGCAGGGGTCCTTGGATAGGATCTTTCTGACCCTTGCAGTTTCGTTGAGATCCTCTATTGATTCGCAGAACTCCCGCCAGGATTTAGACTTTGCTGCTCTTGTTTAGCTCTTGTATTCGTTGGAGCTTGTAGTTATTCCAATCTTCGGTTCTTTTTGAGATATTTGTTCTATTGAATAGAGTTCGGGTCCTGGTCCTGAGTTCCTTTAGCTCTGTGGTCCACCAGACTCCGCTGGTTTTCTTGCGAGCACGTTGCAAAGGACAGGATTTGTTGAAAGCCGCTTTCAGAATTCTCACAAGATTTTCGACTGAATTCTCAATGTAAGTTGGATCGGGGTTAGTGATGGCTTGTGGTGGTACTAACCTGTTGGCAACTAGGTTTGAGAAAAGATTCCAGATTCCGGACAGCACAGCTCCGGCCCGAAAAATCTTCGAATCCAACTCTGAGAGACGACGCAGCAGAGAACGACCGAATCTAAAGTGGCGCGCGCAGATGGAAGGGGACCTTAGCTAATTGGAAGTGCGGCACTGGAAACAATTGGCAAAATATTGTGCCACCTGGTATATTAGAAGCTTACAAAATACGAGGATGTAGATTGCTCTAATGTTGATCTTAACTGTGTACCAATTAGATTTGTTGTCCAGGTATACTCACTGTCTTCGACCTAATTTTTTTTTACTGTACAGAAACATAGACCATGTCTAAAGTTAATAAAGTGCTTTGAGTAGTTTTGAAAGGAATGGCATATATCTTTGCCTATGCTAAAGGGACATTTAGTGAACTATTAGCGCCACAGATGGACATGCGATTTTTCTTTTGGTCAAAATGTAGCATTTTCTTAACACACCTCGCTGACACGTTTCAAGCCCAAAATATCTGAAACAAAATTATGGCACGAGCCAACTGATATGCCAGTATCCTCACACAGTTCTCTGGTAGTAATTCGCATAATTCTCCGCACTTTGGCGTCCAGAACAGACATCGTCATAAATATCTTTCCAGCCAAAGGTTTTTTTTAGTCAAAATAGGATCTAGGCAATTATTCAACGAACTAAATATCCAAAATGACTGACAATGTTAATATATTTTAGGAGGCATATGTGCCAAAGTAACAAAAAAAACCCAAAATCGAATGTACTATCTGAGGGAATTCAGAAAGTCACCTTATTTTTTGAACAAATCTCGTAGCCATCTTGTGCATTAGAAACAACGTGTTACTTGTTAACTTAGTAGTTACAACTTGGAGGGCCAACGGAATTCGATTTAAACCTTTCACCGTGATGTTACTACCAAGGCAGCACTTTTAACGCGGTATTTGCTTCAACTCTTGTTGGTACTATAAGTCACTTTGTGTGTTGATTGTATGAAAGCTACTCATCGAATTCTATAATACTAATTACTTGAAATAAATTTGATCTTCTACGAGTCAACGGAACGACTTATTTCCGCCTTAACTGGCGCTTCAATATAACTTCTTGGCAACGAAATCGAATAAGCATTCCCTGAACAAAATATCCATTTCCCTCTTAATAGATCGACATAGAGCTATTCATTAGTAAATCAAACGATGTAGATTCAAGGCTGCGATTCCTCTTTAGGTTTCTCCTTTTCAGTTCAATTCCAAGCTCTTATCCTTCCTTCCCTACAAGGCAATAATTACTTATTATCCCTTGTCAGTGTACTAAAAGTATCCTCATCGTTCTTATGGCTATTAATTCTCCGGAAAATTAAATGCAATTTGCCCGTCCTTCCTTTCATCCAGTTCCTGATCTCTTCCATGTCTCTAACCCTAGACCAAAAACAAAAGGAAACACATGCAAGCATACCATCCGTGGACAGTCATTTTTTCTTAGACCTGACTGCATCGTAACAATCGCTTTTCAAATGCTTAACAAAGGCAACCCAGAAAAAGTGCAAAAAACAATTGAACAAAGGGAGTACAGCCTGTAGACGAGTTAATGAGAATTTTCCCTCCATGCGCTCCTTCTTTTCTGAGGAACGAAAAATGGAGAGAGTAGCGAGACGATAAGAAAGGAAGAAAATGTATAGAAAAAACATCCAGGATTATCTCTTTGAAAGACATTAGCCAACGAAACGCAAGGACATGATTAGCTATATGAAACAATCTCAACGGCTTATGGTTGCGCCTTCGTTACATTGGTCAAATGGAAAAACGTATATATCTAGTGCTAAGGCAAAAAAGGTACGTACCTTCTGGAATATATGGCTGGGGTTGATGCCCAATTCTGAAAAAAAGAAGCAACAAAGTGGGTCAAGCTTACGTCGCGTCGTATTTACTACTGCTCGTCATTTACCTTCCAAAAGAGGTGGTTCATCATCAAAATCTGTACCGCCCACTGGTTTAAAAGCCTTATCTTGGTCGTAGGGACTGTCCACATATGCGTTTGGATCGTAGAAGCTCCCTACACCGGAACTGGAATAATTTGCATTGTAATTTGGC
The DNA here is from genome assembly GCA_958301585.1 of Merodon equestris. Classification (NCBI taxonomy): domain Eukaryota; kingdom Metazoa; phylum Arthropoda; class Insecta; order Diptera; family Syrphidae; genus Merodon; species Merodon equestris. The sequence goes on from OY284416.1 coordinate 60,779,221, forward strand.
GGAACGGTTGTCTGTGTGTTGTCGAAGGTTTGAAAATTCCTATAAAATAGAAGAGATGAGAAATCGGTTTCGAGATTATTGTGACCTTCTTACAATTCTTGTCCAAATTCAGGAACTTCGAAATTGTATGACTGTTCCGTTTGGTTTCCACCCCAGGTATAATCGGATTGTGGTGCTCCATAAGGGGACGTCATGTTTGGATATTATCTGTTGAGATTCTCTGTAAATTAGCACATTAACCTAAGTTAGGTATTGACTAAAAAAATGATTCGGTTAATGGATTCACTCAAAATCCCAGAAAACCGACATTCTCTTTAACAACAAATGCGAAGTTAGTACATTTTTTGCGTAATTTCAGTGCAATGGATAAAGTTTGGCTCAAGTTCATTTGTCGGCAAAATCCACTTGCCCCGTCTTGTTTTCTTTACTAAAGTGCCGAATTCGTTATAAGCAGTTCACTTCTACTTTTCTAATTGATTCCAAAAAAGAACTTTGTATTTTTAAACTCACTTTATATTGTTTTCAAATATTTATCCTTTTTATAACCAGGAAACTTGGAACCAAACAAATCAAAACACTAGATTCATTCGATGATGACATTCGCTCTAAGTGCTCCACGTAAACCAAAATGACACATGTCATTGGGATTGTGACAACCATCAGGTACGTTCGCTTTGTGCACCAAGTAATATTCACGATCTGTCATATTTGAAAATGTACGGTATTAAGGAAACTGGAACCCACCCACTATTTTTGAATGTGAGAAATAACGGGCATTTGAAGTGTCTTCAAAAGTGGGCGTTGTTGTTTTGTCGTCTGTTTGTGATTCTATTGGCAACGCGCTTTGAGCACCAAGCAGATGTCAAAATCACCGCTATACACTCATTTGGTAATCATCAGATTGTTGGGAAAGCCCCGTTATTTGTGGTGGTTATATGAAATGACAACAACGCAATCATCATAGCAAAACAAATTTTTCAAAATGCTTTGTCTGTTGATGTTCCGGACGCCAAAATAGAGAAATGTAATTTTGTAATTTGTAATTTATTTGTAATTTATTTATTTGGATCAATGTTAACACGTAGATACAAAAATCTTTAAATTGTGTAACAGTTATAATAGATTTATGATTTATATTTAAATTTAAAATGAAATTTTATATAAAGTAAAGAAAAATATAAAAAAAAAAGAAAAAAAGAAAAGGTATAAAGAAACATTTATAACAATTTTAACAGTGTCAACTATCGCGATTTGAAAAATAATATAAAAACAATAAATGAAAGAAAACTATGTGCAAAAGTGTTGTTTCAATTTTCGTTTGAAGTCTCCGAAGCGTGACGCCCGCCTTATGTGAACCGGAAGCGAGTTCCACAGTCTTACGGCGTATACAAAGAACTGCCTTTTCGTTGTGGTATAATTGTATGTTGGCGCAATAAGAATTCTACTTCTAGCTGAGGAAGAGAATTGCAATCTTTGGAACAGATAATCTGGTGCTTTTCTTTCTTTTAAATTAAATAGGAAAGTCAATATTCTGTGATTCATATAATTCTGTAGGTCCATTCCGAGAAATTCTCTCACATAATTGGAAATGTGGTCTCTTCGACTCAGGTTGTATACGAATCGTATTGTACTATTGACAGCGACTTTAAATTTGCGATAACTGAGGCTATCAAGATCACAGAAGACTGGATGAGCATAAAAGAGGATCGGTAGTAACATTGACTTAACTAGCATTGCTTTGATGTTGAAGGGTAGACAGTTTCCTATTTGATAAAGGGCTCTTAGCGAGCTGTAGATCTTAGCAACTAGATTCACAATGTGGTCTTCCCAGGTAAGATGCTGATTGAAAATAACTCCTAAGTTTTTAGCACTGGAAATGTATGGCAGAGGTGACCCATCGATAAAAAGTTGAGGTAAGGTGTTAGTGTCAATGCGTGATCTGGTAATAGCTACGGCCTGACTTTTGCTAGTATTAAGCATTAATTTGTTTCTACGGGACCACAAAACAATTGAATTTAGGTCTTCATTAAAACGTAATGTTGCATCTTTCACAAGTCCCATAGGATAACTTAAATGCAATTGTACGTCATCTGCAAACATCTGGATTTTGCAGTTTTTTAGGACTGAAGGAATGTCGTTGTTGAACATAGTAAACAACAGCGGACCCATTATTGAACCTTGTGGGACACCAGCTTTAGTTTCAAGGAATGTTGACAGTTTCTCATTTGCATATACAGCCTGAATGCGGTTTTTCAAGTAACTTTCCATCAGCTTAAGTGCCGTCGAGTCAAAATTGAAATAGTATCTGAGTTTATTAATGAGTATTTCATGGGGAACAGTATCAAAGGCTTTCGAAAAATCCAATAGTACAAGTGATGTTGCATTATTCTTATCCATTTCAACACGAAGGTCTTCAACCAAGTTTACAAGTGCCGTAGTACAACTGTAATGCGGTCTAAAACCGGACTGATGTGATGAAAGGAGAGAGAATTCGTGAAGGTATTCATGGACTTGCCTACTCATAAGTTTTTCGAAAACCTTTGAAATAAATGGAAGAATGGAGATTGGGCGGTAAGTTATGCTTCTATTCGCTGAGTTCTTGGGGATAGGAATAATCTTAGATGCTTTCCAGGACTTCGGGTAGGCAGAATAGGTAAGAACGCTGTTAAAAATATATGTAAGTTCAGACAGAACTTCGTGAATAATGATTTTCAAGAATTTTGGATGCATGCCGTCCAGACCAATAGCATTAGACTTAATAGCGTTAACGGCATAGAGCACATCACATTCGTACACTCTTCGAAAACAGAAATTTCTTGATGTGGAGGAGTTATGTGACATTATTGGTGTTCGTACTCCGGTGTCATTGCAACATGCGTATGAGTCATTTGAGGCTGTGGCAAATTCAAAATTTAAATTTTCAGGGCTTACTTCACTAATACGAGCATTAGTTGCCTTCTGTCTGCCGATACCTAACTCTCTTATATACCTCCACGTTTTCGTCCTGTTAAGATTTGGTTGAAATTTTGAAGCAAAAAATTTCATTTTCGCCCTCCTTATTTCTTTCTTCACTATATTCCTTGCAATTTTATACTCATTAAATAGTTCAGGAATTTTGAATCTTTTCCATCTTTTATAGGCCCGGTCCCTTATTTTGAGAAATTGTTCAATTCTCGTACTTAGCCACATACAATTTTTATTTCGAGGGATAAACGTTTTTATAGGAACATGGGATTCAAAAAGATTGTTAATTTGGTGTGTAAAAAAGTTAATCTGTTCATCAACGGACGTCATCTGGCGCAGTCTGTGCCACTCAGTATTTGAAATATCGTGTAACAAATTTTCATTATCAATCGCTCTAAAGTTCCTGAAAGTTATAGGACTAACCTCATTGGCAGGGATGTTGAAATCTAGATCATAAAAAATAATGATAAGATCATGCTTTGAAAAACCTGGCACATCCAATTGGCCATAATATTTGACACGCTCTATATTGTTAATAATACATAGGTCAAGTAAGGTAGAGCAGCTGTTACTGAAGTGAGTAGGCATGGAGTCATTTACAGAATGTAGTTGTAGCGATCTTAGATTACTTACAAATCGATTTACGCTTGGGTTAGATTTATCTAAAAGGTCTATATTGAGATCTCCACAGAGTAAGATGTAATTGTAACGTAATGATATATCTTCCAGAAGATTTGTAACATGGGAAGAGTCGGTAACATTCGGTGGCTTATAGATAACTCCAACCAAGCATTTATCAAATCCACAGACAATTTCAACAAAGATGTATTCCATAATATCGTTTACCCCAGAAACAAGTAACTGTCTACATTGAATAACTTTCTTGATGAAAATCGCTACACCGCCTCCCCTTCTACCTAGTCTGTCACCCCGATACATTGTGTAGCCATCTATATCGACGAATTTATTGTCAATAGTAGGACATAGCCACGTCTCGGATACACAAATAATATCAACTTTCCCATTATTAAAAACTATTTGAAACTCATCCCGATGTTTAACCAAGCTCTGAGCATTTATGTGACAAACAGAGATACCAGAGTATATGTTACAGAAAATGTTTAACATTAACCGAGTTTTATGTGAAGGATTATTACAACTGCTAGAAGAAGTCAAGAAATCGCTTTCGGTTTCAGTCTGCATACCGTTCATTAACAAAGGTTTAAAAGAAACACATGGCAAAGACTGTCGTCAAGCCGGAGACCACCATCGAAAAAACCATGAAACATACACATAAAAGTAAGAAAATTGCACAACAAAAATAATATCACAGAGTTATTTACAAACATTTCAAAAACATAGTTAAAATTGTTAAAAATTGCACAACAGAAAAATATAAAAGAGCTATTTACAAACGTTTCAAAAAATATAGTTAAAATTATTGGACTATTTTTTAAATTATCACTAAATTGGATATAAAAAGTTGAATGAGTTTGACATGAACTGGATCTAGAAGTTGACTTGAGAGCCTCTGGTATAATTTGACATGTTATTATTTTCATCTTCGTCATGATTTGTGCCGGCGGCGACAACTTTATCAAGCTTTTGAATGCTGTCAATATTGATGTGGTTAGAAGTTGGTGTTTTTTTTACGTAAACAATTCCTCGTGTGGAGAAGACGGAAAAAAATTGTTTCGTGCGTTTAAATTTGATCGCTTGTCGCATAATAATTCGGTTGTTTGGTGTGAGGCTTTCGTGCAGGTAAATACGTCGGTCTGAGCTGAATCCAATATCCCGCAAAGAGAATTGCCGTGCGTTTGTTTTTTTAAAAAGCGACATAGCTTTAAGAGTGGACATCTTATCGTCAATCGAAGAAAATTTTATTATTATAACCGAGTCGGACTTCGGCTTTGCTCTAAAAATTCGATGAAAAGAAACTAGTTGGCAGTTTAAAGCAATGCACATTTTCTCAAATGTTTTTTTCAAGTTTTCCTCCGGGAGAAAGGGGACTCCAACCAAAACAGCATCGGAGGCAAGATTGTTTGCATGCAGTGTCTCTATTTGCTGCTTCATTCGTGAAAGTTCTGCATTTATATTTTGTTCAGGTGTTTTCAGTTGAACTAGCTTTTGATGAAGTTGTTTATTGATGTTGTCAACTTCCATTTGCAAGTGGCTGATGTTACCCAGACAATCATCAAAGGCAGAGACGCGAGTTTTTAAATCATTAATTTCCTCATCAAATTGTGTAAATTTATCACATATGTGTTTTTCTATGGAAGCGATTCGGGAGGATAGTCGATCCTCCATATCTTTAAGCGAGGATTTCAATGACTCACCTTGTTCTGTAATTTTGTTGTACAGGCTGGAAAAGCATTCTGACGTCATTGTTTTGAGTGACTGTGACGGAAAACCAGCTGGTGATGGACATGGTGAACTTGCCTGCTGCTGTTTCGGTGGTTGTTTTAGTGCAGTTGATCGTGTATTTTTTCCGGTGCTGTTACTCGACATACTGATGTTGTTTGTGCGTTATTGCTGTATTTGTATATGCACCAATGCGAGAAACTCCCGATACCCGATTTACAAATTAAGTTTTTTCAAATTTAAGAAATAGTTTTAAGGCTTTTCGCACTGCTGATACTTTTAGAACTTATGATAGTTGGTTCACTAAAATTAAAAACAATAATAAATCGGTTGGAAATGTATTTAGAGCCCAAAAAAGAGAGAGCCGCCGGACACACGTGTTATATTAACTTTGACACATTTGAAAAATTGTAACGTAAAGAAAATACGTAGCAAAGAAGGAAATAACAGCTGTTCAAACAAATCCATTATTTGTGTGAAGTTCACTGACCTCTCTACAAAAAAACTAATTATGCGCGAGAAAAATAAGAAGAAAAAAAATCTCAACTCTAATGTAACTGGTATCAGTGCAGGCGGCAACAACAACAGCAGTCACAGCAGCGGCAACAACAACAGCAGCCACAGCAGCGGCAACAACAACAGCAGTCACAGCACCGGCAACAGCAAGGGAACCAGCATATATATCAATGATGCGCTTACAAAGTACACCCAGGCTCTCTTCATGCAGACCAAAGATGTAAGAAAGCGGAAAAATTATAAATATGTATGGTTTAATAACAATCAAATTTTAATGAGAAAGGAAGAGGGTGGGAGTGTCATCTCTATTAGATCGTTCAATGATCTTGCATTTATATAGTGCTAAATATTAATATTAAATTTTAATACTTGTGATATAAATGAATTTTGATAATGATCTAATCGATGACCTTCCTAGTCTTGATCTCAATAGCACAAATTGTGATAATGTATTTACTGATAGTAATTACTGCCATAACAAACTCTTTGTTGTTCATCAGAATATTAGAAGTTTAAGAGAAAATTTTTCCTTTCTTGTTGCCCACCTCGATTCGTTTTTGTGTGTTCCTGATATTGTTTTTGTGTCAGAAATTTGGATTTACGAATTCGAGATAAACGATTACCATTTGCCTGGTTTTAAATTCTTAGCAAGCCCAAATGAAAATTATGCTTCATGTGGTGTCGGCTGCTTCATCAAAGAGGAGTACTTAGTGTGCGAAGAGAAGCGCATCGATTTTTGTAGTGCAGACGTTTTAAAAGTTTCGATTGTCATTAATCGTGTAGAATATGTGTTCTTATGTGTCTATAGACTACATAAGTTTAATGTTGTAGCGTTCATGGAAGAATTTTCATGCCTCTTAGACAAATTGAATGCTAAAAATTTAATTATTTTAGGAGATTTCAATATTAACTTGTTGGATAAAACTGAATTGGTATCAAACTATCTGGCTATTTTAGCTTCGCATGGTTTATACAGCTTCATAAATGAACCTACGAGAATGATTTCTAGTAGTTGTTTAGATCAAATCTATGGTCGCTTTGCTTATTCTCCCCTTAGCTCCTGCGTGAAGTGTAGATTTGATCTGAATATCTCAGATCACTCAATGACAGGGCTGTTGCTAAACTTGAATTCCAACAAAATAGTGAATCAATCTGCTAACCAGATCAAAATTATGCCAAAAATTGATCTTGTTAAGTTGAAAAACGATCTCCTGCATGAAGCCTGGGAGGAGGTATATTTAGAGAATGATGCTACTGCTTCCTATAATCATTTTATGGAGTGTCTCAGCAAACACATAAGTAACTGCTCCTATACTGGATTGTTAAAAACATCTAATATAAGACTCAAGCCATGGATAACGAGTCATATCGTTAACAAAGTCAACACTAAAAATAAGCTCAGGGTCAAGTGTTCTAAGTATCCTAATAATCAATATTTGAAAAGCAAGTATAAAAAATTATGCTCTCAGCTCAAAAAGGATATTCCCATTTGCCGCGATAATTATTATCATGAAAAGTTCATGTCTGTAAAGGGAAATATACAAAGTGAATGGCAGGTAGTTAATAGCATTCTGAACAAGGGTTCTTCTAACAAAATACCTACTGCTATTTCTGTAAACAATTGTGTGGTGTCAGATAAAATTGTGATTGCTAACGCTTTCAACAAGCACTTTGCCTCTATAGCGAGCAGTTCTACTAGTCCAAACTACCAACCTATTTGTAACCTGTGTTCGTTTTCTACAAGCTCTTGTGGGCCAGTTCAGGGGTATAGTTTTGCCTTTGAGCCTATAACCTCTTTAGACGTTTTAAGGGCAATTGGTTGCCTTAAGAATTCAAATGCTTGTGGATTTGATGGCATATCTAACAAAATTGTAAAGCACGTTGGTTACTTTGTAGCTGATATTCTAGCCGTTATTTTTAATCGTAGCATTTTTTCTGGGATTTTTCCTGACAAACTTAAGTGCGCTGACGTTGTACCCTTGTTCAAAAAAGGTGCTAAAGAAGATATGGGCAATTACAGGCCCATCTCTCTTCTCCCTGTTTTTAGTAAAGTTTTTGAAAAAAATCGTTAAGGAGAGGATAGTGTCCTTTCTAAATAAAACTAATTTTTTCAGCTCAGTGCAGTTTGGTTTTCAGCGGGGTAAATCTACTGACGACGCTTTACTAAATTTTTGTTCCCATTTTTTTTCTAGTCTTGATGCGAAAAAATTCACTGCGGGCCTATTCTTAGATATTGCGAAAGCATTTGACATGGTTAACCATGCCATACTCTTGACAAAATTAGAAAAAGCAGGGTTCCGGGGATTCATGCTCGACTGGTTTAGGTCATACCTCTCTGATCGATCTCAAAGGGTAAAGATTGAAGAAGTGAGAAGCGAAATGCTGTTTTTCAATTCAGGAGTGCCACAAGGTTCTGTGCTTGGACCTATTCTGTTCCTAATCTACATTGACTCTCTGTTTAGACTTAGCTTTAAAGCAAAAATCACTGCATTCGCTGATGACGTGGGCTTTTCTTATGCATCGGACAGTGCTCTAAATCTCATATCGGACATTAATTGGGATCTTAATTTATTGAGGGTCTGGTTCGCTGAACACAAATTAAATATTAGCTCCAAAACAAAAATTATGTATTTTAATCTGTCCACCAAAATCTGTAACAACGTTGTAGTTTTTGTTCACGCACCTGAGTGTCCAAGATACAAACTTACTGGTTGTTGTTGTATTTCCACCTTACCTTGCCCTACTTTCTGTAGTAATTCAAGTTGTAGCAAGAATTGCTTTTCAGTTGAGAAAGTAGACGAATTTAAATACTTGGGCCTTATCATAGATTCTAGGATGAGCTTTATCAACCATACTGAGTCCTTAAGGAAGTATTTTCGCAGCACTCTTCGAAACTTCTACTATCTAAAAAATGTATGTTCTACAAAATTACTTATAGTAATTTATTATGGTATCTTCCATTCCAAGCTCCAATATGGTATTACGTGCTGGTGAGGTACAAATCTGTATAAAATTACGCTTCTTTTAATCCTGCAAAAGAAAGTTTTAAGAAAAATATGTCGTAAAAATCATCGTCATCCAAGTTATCCTTTGTTTCGTGATATGAATATTCTTCCTGTTCGCCATTTATATTGTTTCAAAGTCTTAAAAACTTTTTATTTAAGATCGGGTAATCTTAACTGTAGGCTAATTTCAGATTATAATTTACGTCGAAACTTCTCAAATGTTGTATCTGTTCCAACTTTTCGCACTACTGCATTTCGTAATTTTTATTTAGTTTCCTCGTGCCGTCTCTTTAATGTACTTCCACCATCAATCAGAACTATGGCATTTTCTAGAAGGCTTGTGAATCGTTTAAAACAGTGGCTCTTAAATTTTGATCATGCGACAATAGAAAGTCTTTTCTCTAACATTCTGATATAACCAGGAATTTCTTTTTTTTTTTTTCTTTTTTCTCTTTCTTTAAGAAGTCCCTTTTTTTGTATATCTGTATATTATAACTATTCTTTTTTATGTAATTCTGAATTTTCATAGTTGTATAAAATTACTTGGGTCACCCCACCCATGCTTTTATTGTCTAGTTCAACCTCTTGAAGTGGCATTTGAAACTATTTTAGTACTCTATGTATATAAAATAATAAGTGTCACCTATATTATTTCTAACTATAAATTAAGTTATATGTAATTTAATTATGTTTATTGAATTTATATGAAATAATAAAAAATGAATGAAAAAAAAAAAAAAATTAAAAAAATGAAACGGACGGTCTTCCACGGAGTTTTCTTTTCGCTTTGCCTTTGTAAGGTTCTTTTTGGTTTGGCATTCAGCCGTGACATTCGCATTTTGTAATTTCTGCTTGGAACAATAAAACTGTGATTTTGAAATGAGAGGATACATGGGCACATAGATGCAGTCGATATTATTTTAAAATTAAACTCACTAGGCCAGTCAACTACACACACAACGCAACATGTGTATCATCGCAAACATATCAGTGGCCACAAACCACCACCGCCTAACTCGAGTTAGGACAAAATTGAATTATTAGCATTATTAGAGGATTGCAAAAGAGCTGAGTGGATCGCTCCTGATTTTTTGAATATAGATAGATCCCCGGTAGAACGGTTTGAGGTATTTTATGATGACGAAATAATCGATGTATTTGTTGAACAATCAAGGAAATATCCCATTTTACAAGGAAACATTCAATTCGAAGTTACCACTGAAGATATCCGATTGGTTTTGGGCATATTACTTGTGAGTGGCTATTGAGTGTATGCAAAAAATCGAATGTATTGGGATACGGGGACTGACACTTATTATCCTGGAATAGCAAATTCAATTTCATGATCGCGCTTTGAACAAATTTTGCGATATATTCATTCTAAAGTAAACTTTCGTCGTGATCGGTTGTGTTTTCTTTTGGAATTTGTGAAATTATATATTATTACATTATTTATATATTATCTGATTGAATTTGTCTAATTAAAAAAGTATATCAATAACAATAAATAAAATCATGAAGTGCAATCTCTGCAACAGTAAAATTGATCGCACTGATCTCAAGATTAAATGTTCGGACTGTGATCAATTTTATCATGGAAAGTGCGTTAAATTAAAAAAGGCTGATATTGAATACTTAGACAAAGCCAAACAATTTTTTCGTTGTGATAGTTGCTCTAATACACGACGTAAATCCATCCATTGTGAGCAAAGTCCAATTCCAACGCGCCCGACGAGGTTAATAACCTCTACCCAAGACAGTGCCTCCACCAGACATGTAAACAATATATCGTCACCGTCGCTCAGTGCCGCAGACGCGAATAGTAAAGCGGATCCCTCTCTTCCTACACCTCCCACCCATACGAAATCCAATCATACCGAAGACCCCTCGATTTATAGTGTTACACTTTCATCGTTACATGAAGAAATTATCAAGCTGCAGCAATTGAATATTAACGCTCTCTCTAAAATCAACATGTTGGAAGAGAATAATAATATTTTATCGAAGAGGGTAATTAATCTAGAAGCCAAAGTTCTTTCTCTCGAACAAGCCCTGCAACAACAACATACGGAAGAGATTTCAACAGAGAAGGTGATTACTGCTAGCCTTAATGCTTTACCCTGCCCAAAAACGCAACAAGAAACAACGCGTGTTGCCAGCGCAGCTATCAGTGCCAGTGTTGCCACTGCCACAACGGAATGTACTGTCGGAAGTATTAAAGACAGTACCAAACATTCCTTTCGTCAGCCACAGCGTATCTTTGGCTCTGCGGTTGGGATCACAGCAGATGATGCTCTCAAAACCGTCCCAAGACTCAGGTTTCTGCACCTTTCTCGTTTGGATATAAGTGTTCAGGAAAGCAACGTAATTTCTTTCGTCGCAAAAAAGTTAAATCTTCCGGAAAGCGCTTTTCGGTGTCAACGCCTAGTCAAGAAAGAAGCTGATATTGCTTTGCTACGATTCGTTAATTTTAAACTGGGGGTTCCTGCCTGCGCCTATGAACGTGCCTACGACGCTGAATTTTGGCCTTTTGGAGTTCAAATTAAACCATTTATTTCCCGGCCAAAAAACAGAGAAGATGTGGCGAATCCAGTGGTGATATAACTTCATTTACTAAAAGTTTCAACGTTTATTACCATAATGTAGGAGGTCTGAGAACCAAATTAGAATCACTTCGTTATGCTTTTGTTAATGATATTTATGATTTTATATTCTTAACTGAAACTTGGTTAAATGATAATATTTTAACTTCCGAATTCGCCAATTTGAAAAACTATACGATATTTAGAAAAGACAGATGTAACATTACATCCGGATCCGAGAGAGGCGGTGGAATTTTAATTGCTGTCAGATCCTCTTTTCATTGCTATAAATTAGATCTTCTCTCTGAGAATTTACCGTCCTCCTCCGGTTGGGATGTAGATCAATTAATTATCAAAATCAGCCTCTTTAATAGTTCTGAAATATTTCTTATATGTAGTTATATTCCTCCTAAAAGTTATATTGATTTATATAATTTACATCTTAACAATTGTTTGCATATTTTTGAGAATTTATCGAATAATCAACACGTATTATATACCGGCGATTTTAATTTAGGTGATATTGAATGGAAATTTGATTCAGATGAGCAATGTTTAATTCCTTTGAATTTAACTACGGAAACCGAAACATTTGTAATCGACTTTTTTTCCCAATACAACTTAAGACAGTGTAATAACATTCCTAATGATTTCGATCGAATTCTCGATCTCGTGTTTGTAGACAACGAATGTTCTTTAAATCTTGGAAAATCTGAGATGCCAATGTTTCGGAATTCCGTTTTTCATTGTGGCCTTTTTGCCAAATTAGATATATATCACTATTCCAATCCACAAAAGTTATATTCCAAGCCCGAATATAAGTACTATTACCAAAGAGCAAATTATGACGGCATCAATTGTTATTTAAATGAACATGATTGGAAGGATATCCTAAATTTGTCTAACTTAAGTGAGGCTTACAAATCATTTAGTAACATTGTAAGTTCGGGCGTCGAGCGATTTGTACCTAAAATAATAATTCGGAACAATTCTAATCCAATTTGGTTCAATAAGAGGCTATCCCGTCTTAAAAACCAAAAAAATAAAGCTTTTAAAAGATTAAAAAAAAAACCTAATGATCCTGAACTTCGGCTGTTATATATGAAGCTTCAGAAAGAATTCGATTACCTTAATCGTTTTCTATATCGTATGTATATTCTATCAATACAGTCTAATTTAAGGCAAAATAGTAAACAATTTTGGAGTTGCTTAAATTCAAGACGAAAATCAAATGGAATTCCTAATTGCATGAATTATTTAGGTGAAACTTCCAATAATATGTCAACAACCTGCAAAATGTTTGCTGATTACTTTAAATCAGTGTATTCTCATGATTCTCCATGTCAAGATTTACCTAGGACCCCAGAATTGTTTCAAATCGGTACACTTCAAATAGAATCAATCGAAGTTTATAATGCATTAGTTCAAATTGATACTGCAACTTCAATCGGTCCTGATGGATTGTCTCCTCATCTTTTAAAAAACTGTGCAGCTTCATTAGTTGAGCCGTTAACATATATTTTTAATTTATCTTTGAGGACTGGATGTTTCCTAGATGAATGGAAATGATCCTTTCTTACACCGATTTTTAAATCGGGATCCAAACTGAAAATTCAAAATTACAGGCCTATCTGTAAGCTTTCACACGTCCCTAAAATCTTTGAGAAAATTGTATATGATAGATTATATTTTAAGGTTTCGAGGCATATATCACTTTTTCAACACGGTTTTGTTTCTGGTAGGTCTACTACCACTAATCTCTCAGTGTTTGTAAATTATTTGAATTCAAACCTGGAGGAGAACTGCCAAACTGATATTATATACACTGATTTTGCCAAGGCTTTCGATAGGGTAAACCATAGTACGTTACTTTTAAAACTCTCTCATTTAGGGTTTCATTCTTGTCTTTTGAAATGGATTAAATCGTATTTAACAAACCGTACTCAAAAAGTAAAAATTAATAATTGTGTATCTGATAACATTTCTGTCCCATCAGGGGTCCCACAAGGTAGTCATTTAGGCCCTTTATTATTCCTTTTATTTATTAATGATATCCCCTCGACATTCCTTTTTTCAAAATGCCTTCTATATGCAGATGATCTTAAAATTTATAAAAAAATTGTATCTTTAACCGATTGTATTAAACTGCAAGACGATATTACCCGTTTGTTATATTGGTGTCATTTAAACTCGCTACACTTAAATGTTTCGAAATGTGTACACTTTTCTTGTTATAGAAGAAGAAATATTGTACAATTTCAATATACTCTGAATGGTCTGCAATTGACTAAAGTCTCTCAAATTAAGGATCTAGGTGTTATAATAGATTCCAAATTGAGCTTTATTGCTCATATTGATTATGTGAATACAAAAGCCAATTTGATGTTTGGATTTATTAAGAGAAACACAAAGGAGTTCTCTGACACTTTTGCACTGAGAGGCCTTTACTTTGGTCTAGTTAGATCTTCTTTGGAATACTGTTGTATTATTTGGAATCCCTTCTACTCAAATCCTGTTGAAAGGATAGAAAAAATTCAGCGTAAATTTACTAGATACTTGTTCTGCAAACTTAATTGGAATATAGAAACACCATCTTACAGAACAAGGTGTCTTTTATTTAATGTTATCCCCCTTCATATACGTCGTAGATACTTTTTATTAATGTTTATACGAGACATTCTAACTTCTCGAATTGACTGTCCCCCTCTTTTAAGTCTGATAAATTTTCATGTTCATCCTACAAATACCCGACATCGTATGCTCTTCTGTACTAGTTTCCATCGCACTAATTATGGTATAAATGAACCATTATCGCGTTGCTTTCGAGAACCTAATTTAGCACATAATAATTTAGATTTTTTTGAACATTGCTCAAGAAATGATTTAAAAAAAAAAAAAATTTTCATATCTTGTAGGTCTTAATACTTAACAAGAACAAAAAAAAAACAAAAACAAACAGAACTGAATTATATTTACTTTTATTGTTATAGTCTTAAAGAGAAATCGAATTGATGTAAATAAATAAATAAAAAATAAAATATTCATGTGTCCGACAATACCGCTTTGGATCCAGCAAATAAATTTACTAAAATTCGCCCTTTATGGCAAAAATTAAACAAAAAGTGGATGGAATTCTCCTCAAAGTTCTCGGAAGTAAGCATAGACGAATCTATGATACCGTATTATGGCCACCATGGTGGCAAACAACATTTACATACATGGTAAGCCTATTTAACATACATATTTTAACACAAATAACATTTATTAGTGTAAATATTGCTTACAGTAACAAGATATGATACATCTTATAACTGTGCAAGCCTTCAAAATAGCAATTAGTTTGATGTGTGTAAGATGTGAAAGTTAAATTAAATTTTAGAGACAAATGGAAAAGTCATATTGATTATAGTATTTATACATACCAATTAGTCATTAGTGGTAGTTTCAACGGCCAGATAGTGAGAGAGGGAACGTTTAAAATTGTTAGTACTTCTAATTCTCCTGATATTAATGGGGAGGGAATTCCACAACCGACTGGATACAACAAAAAACTGACGCTCGGAGTTTAAGCAGTTGTAACTTGTTTGTATGAGCATACATAATCTGTCTGACTGCAAAAAGCGTAACTTCTTGAACAGGTAGTTAGGTTCTTTGGTTTGCTTGATGTTATGCAATAGGCATAATGTCCTATATTGAGTATCCGTATAACAGTTTCGAGTACGAGGCGACGAGATCGTATCTTCTTAAGTTAAAAACGAATCGGGCGATGTTATTGAATGCGACATTTAGCTTCCGTCTTGAAGCATAATCCGGACAGCAGAATACCTCACAGCAATATAACAAAACAGGTGTAAGAAGAGTTTTCGCCAATAAGAGTTTTGTCCGAGTGGGGATGAAGTGTTGGGTGGTCCAGACAGCTCGAAGACCTCCATAAATCTTACCAACTGTTGCATTTATGTGTGAGCTCCACTCAAGTTTTCGATTAAATATCAGGCCAAGGTTTCTAGCGGTTTCAACATATTCTATAGGGGTTTGAGCTAAGGTAATTAGGGGAAAATTACTAAGATCCAAGTTTCTTTTGTGTATTACCAGCGCTTTTGATTTAAGGGCGTTTAATCGTCGATCGTGTTTTGTGCACCAATTAAAAATAAGCTGGAGGTCTTCATTCATGAGTGTCACGGCTTCGTTAACACGATCAAGAGGACGACTTACGTAAATTTGTGTGTCGTCAGCAAACATATGTATTGAGCAGTACTTGATCAGTCGAGGGAGTTCATTGACATACATGGAGAAGAGTAGGGGGCCTAGAATTTATCCTTGCGGGACACCGCACTTTACGGGCAAGAGGGAAGAGTATCGCTCGCCAGTTACAACACGTTGAAGTCTCCCATGTAAGTAGGAATTTAAAAGCCTCGTAGCGGAGGTTGAAAAATTAAACTCATCTCTAAGTTTGGAACATAGGGTGGTATGGTTGACAGTGTCGAATGCTTTGGAGAAGTCGAGTAAAGTTAAGAAAGTGGCATGGTTTTCATCAGTAGCTTTCCTGATGTCATCAACGACAAGTAATAAGGCAGTTTTACAGCTTCGTTTAGGACGGAAGCCCGATTGACTTTCGCATAAAAGTTTGTTACAAGAAAGATATTTTTGAATTTGCACTGAGATTGTTTTTCAAACACTTTTGAAAGGTATGGTAGAATTGATAGAGGTCTGAATTCCACTCCGGAGCCTAATGACTTCTTAGGGATAGGGATAACCTTTGCCTGCTTCCACTGCGTGGGAAAAACCGACGTTGTTAGGATGTTATTAAAGACATAGGTTATGAATGGCAATATATATGGCAGTAGTAGTTTGACAAATTTAGGATGAACATCATCGAGTCCCATAGCATTGGATTTGATAGATAGTAATGCTTCCACGATATCACGCTCACGCAGTCCACAAAATTCAAATTGAAAATTTTGATTTCCTTCCGGAGATAGGTCGAAGGCAGGTGCGTTATTCGATACTAAACTTCCGCTACATGACTCCAAGAAGTTCCGGTTCAATTGCTCACAGTCAACGTTGTCAGGAATTTTCGACTTTTGTTTTCCAATACCAAGGCTCCCTAATTGTTGCCATATTTCTTTTCCCGACGAGCAACTGCCAAGTTTGCTGCAGTAAAACTCGCGTTTTGCATTTCTGATTTTAGACACTACCTCATTACGAAGAGATCGATATTTGTTAAGGAAAACTGACATTCTGTATTTCTTCCAGGTTTTATAAGCATCGTCGCGCTTTTTTATAAGCTGCAATATATTCGAGCTTAGCCACTGGGGTGCAGAGAATTTGGCTTTTTTGGACTTTAAGGGTACATGCTTATTAAAAAGTGCGACGATACAGTCTTGAAGGTAAGCAGTCTGATCATTGACTAAATGTAGCTGGTAAATGTGTTGCCAATTTGCATTAACAACGTCCTGTCGTAGAAGAGTGTAGTCGATTTACGAAAGTCCCTATACGTGAAGGTAGGTTTGGTATAGTAGTTTTCGCCTTGGTATGTTAGAAAAAGCAAGTCATGTTTTGAGAACCCAGGTGCCGAAAGTTGATTGTAAAGCAATGCCTTGTTTTTGTCCGATACGAATATTGCATCTAGTAAGGTGGTTGCAGTGCTTGTAAAATGAGTGGGAGTAGAGGTGTTAATAGGAGTAAGGCCAAGTGAATTCATATGGTCCAGAAAACCAATTGAGCGAGGTTTGTCTAAGAAATTGCAGTTAAAACCCCACAGATTATAATATTATTGTAACTACATGCCATCTCATCGAGGACATTGAATAATGGTTCGAAGGCGATGGTGTTATTTGGTCTGTAGACAACCCCTATCATGAAATGTTCATTGCCTAATGTAATGTTTAGAAAGATGTAATCAATGGGGCAGTCTGTGATTGTCCTAAGTATGATGTTGTATTTGAGGGTTTTGCGTACATATACCGCTACCCCACCTCCTATGCGGCCGATCCTATCCGATCGAACAAGGTTAAAGCCTTCTACGTTATAAATTTCATTGGATATTTCGCCATGAAACCATGTTTCTGAAACCCATATGACGTCAATTTTGGAATTAGTCGCGCAGGCAAAGCTCTTTTTGTTGTTTTTTTCTGTATAGAGCTGCAGCTCGCAGCAGAGTCTCTTTCTCGTCGATCGCGGAATTGTAATATGATTGGCGGCGGTGAGCGGCTATTTTGATTTTTGTTGGGCTTGATGCGGAAGACCTCTTTCAGTGCAGGGATTTGACACTGGATACTGTCGCAGAGGGTGTTGATGTATTGGTTTAGGTTTTCCGTGCTGAGATAGGGAACGCCGAAGAGAACCGCATCGGCAGCCAATTCATTTCTTTGGAGCGCGTCGATATGAAAATGAATAGTAGCAAGCTCTTCTTTTATGGTGTTGTTATCGGCATTATTTTCAATATGCTCTATGCGTTTGGTTACGTCGCCTAGTGTAGAAGTTACATTCTCTAACTGAGCTGACCAGGCCGACTGAAGCTCTGATAGCCTAACTTCGAAGTCATCGCGGAGTTTATTTATTTCCTTGGTCACGGCTTCAATAAGTTCTGCACTTTGTGTACGTAAGCGATCGTCTAGAGCTTTTAGAGTAAGAGTAGAGCTTACTGCAGCGGCTGTAGAAGGAGATGCACTCACTGAAGTGTTTAGCACAGTCGAAGGGGGGTATTTCAGAGACGGAGTTGAGGGAGGATCTTTTGCTGAGTTACGTGTAATTGGCATGACCGTACTGTTTATTTATGTGTGCGTACGCGGTCCGAACCAAGATTAGCAGAAAACCAAAGGCCGACCGTGAAAGATTATTTTAATTATAATCTCACTCGATTATTCGGTTTGGTTTCAAGGTTTGGTGTATGGCTAGCCTACTTGGTTACCTTCTGCAGGCTGAGCCATATCAAGGTGCTTCTACCGACAACACTATTCCTGATCTGGGAGTTGGAGGGTCAGTGGTAATGAATCTCCTTTCAAATCTATCGGAACATTTTTATGTATTGTACATGTGTATATTGATAACTTCTTTACATCCATTCGACTACTTAGTGCTTTGAAAAATTTAGGACATTATGGTATAGGAACGATTCGAGCTAATCGTGTAGGAAATGCTCCACTAGATTCCGTGCAGGAAATGAAAAAGAAGTCGCGAGGAACGTTCAAATAACCGAACAGTGCTCAAATGTATGTAACATTATTGCGCTACAATGATAATAATGTTGTTACAGTAGCATCAACTTGTGAGGGTGTAACTCCGATGGGATCTGCACAGCGTTGGTCGAAAGAAAAAAAACGAATTACGATTCAGCAACCAGCATGTATTTTGCAGTACAACAAATACATGGGGGGAGTAGATCGCTTGGATCAAAATATTGCTTGCTATCGTATAAGCATGGATAGGAAAAAATGGTATTGTCAACCTATAATGTGGCCCCTGAACGCAAGTGTCAACAATGCATTTCAATTGTATAGACTTTCTCTTGCAGGACAAGCTAGGGGTCATCCCGACTTTTTCGGATTTCTGCGAGTCATTACCACCACGTACCTAACCAAATATTCAATTCGGCAGTCCATTGGAAGGCCACTTAAATCGGTAAAACGTCGAAGAGTTGCTGATGAAATAAGGCTAGATGGCAGGGGACATTTGATTATTTTTAGCGCGACTCAAATCCGGTGTGCGGAATGTCTTAAAAACACCACAAAAAAGTGCCATAAATGCGATTTTGGATGCCACACAAACTGCTTTGAAGCTTTTCACACATAGAGTAAGTTCGGGTATTGTGGAGTAGCCGGGTAATGTGGACCCCTGCATTTCTCTCCTTCTTGGAAGAATTACAAATTTGTTACCGTTACTATACGGTAACTCTCCTGACCAAAGAGCCGAATTTTTTATCTTCATGAGTTTAAGCGCTATAGATTTTGCGCAGTTGGATGAATTTTGTTTCATTGTGAGGTCGTTGTTAATTTTGGTCCTGTTGAAAAAGTGTATATTTTTAAAAATAACGGCTGAAATAGAATAAGTGTTTCAATATCGCGTTTGAATTTTTTTGTTCTTTGTTTTGCTTGATAATAATATAAATAAAGTAGAGTTTGTGAAGATATAGACATGTCGGGTAATGTGGAGTACTCTCAATCGGATAAAGTGGAGTAGTACTCCACATTTGCCATCTGTTTTTGTAAGTCTTATTTTATGCAAACATTCATAGATTCATTTGAAAATGCCGAAAAAAGGAGTACAAGTGAGGAAATGGGACCCAGCCTCAATGGAAAAGGCTCATGTTGCTGTCAAGAATAGCGAAATGGGAGTGAAGCTAGCTGCTTCTTCTTCTTCTTCTTTTCCTTTTTATCCCGGCGTCGTTATGGTCAGAAGTGTAGTACCATAACCTTCCCACTTAACTGCATTCCTACTGGTCCGCTTGTGGAGTCCGCCGGTTTGACCTCAGAAAGTAGCGGCAGGCTTCCCGGTTTGGGATTACTTCATCGCTGAGGCCAATCAAATGCTGGTGTTTTTGCATTTGTTTGCACCAATTGTTTTTCGGCCTGCCTTTTTTGCGTGTTGAAATCGGAACGTTGATTGATATCGCCTTTTGGACGAGGTTCAAACGATCTCTCCTTTGAACATGGCAATACCAACTGAGTCGGTCGCGCTCTATATTTCTTGTGATGGTTTCTTTTACGTGGAGGCTTCCTCGGATCTTTGAACTTCTAATTCTGTCACGCTTTGTTACTCCCGCTGTCATGCGAAGCATCTTCATCTCAGTTGCCGTTAATTTGCTCTCATACTTTTTGTGCATTGTCCAGCATTGTGAACCGTATGTGAGCGCCGGACGTACAACTGAAGTGTAGAGCCTTCCTTTCAGCTTAGGGGGCATTTTTCGATCACAGAAGATGGCGGAGTTTTCCCGCCACTTCATCCACCCTACGCTTACGCGATGTTTGATGTCGTCATCACAAGTTGCTTCTCTATTAATCATAGATCCCAGACATTTAAACTTTTCACACTTGGGAAGCACTCTTCCATTCAAGTAAATGTCTGGAATAGGCTGATGAGGGTCAGAGAACGGGCAGCACAGATACTCTGTCTTCTTTGAACTAATACGATACCCGTGTCCCTCAAAAATGTCCACCCACACATCAAGTGCTCGTTGTAAGGACGCCTGATCATCACTTATAATGGCCCCATCGTCAGCAAAGAATAGCTGGTGCACATTGGGGTCCGTCACTTTTCCTTCAAGCAAGCAATCAAGGACTGCTATAAAAAGCAGTGGGCTGAGGACGCTCCCTTGGTGTACACCGACTTTGATTGCGAATTCTTCGGTGACTCCTGCGGTGCATCTTACTCTTGTCGTTGCTCTCTCGTACATGTCCATAATCACTCGCACGTAGGTTTCTGGAACTCCTTTTTGTCTTAGCGCTACCCATAAAAGATCTCTTGGTTGCCGGTCAAAGGCCTTCTCGAAATCAACCAACACCATATGCAAGTCCTTTGAAGAATCACGATGCTTTTCCATCATGATCCTTATACTTTGGATTGCATCTGTCGTTGATTTACCCGAGACAAACCCGCACTGGTCATCAGATAGTCGTATTATTTTCCGCAGTCGGCTATCTAATACCCGTTCAACGATCTTCATGGTGTGCGACATCAGCTTGACAGAACGGTAGTTATCACAATTTCGCGTATCACCCTTTCCTTTGTGCAATGGAAGAAGATAGCTTTCCCTCCATTGATTAGGCATAGTGTCGCCTCTCATAAGTTTAGAGATAAGAACCATGAGCCATCTAGACCCGATGTCTCCCATCTTTTTCCAGAACTCAGAGGGTATCCCGTCCGGCCCAACAGCTTTTCTTTTCTTGGAGTTTTTAACCGCGTACCGAACTTCTTCGACTGTGATGTCGGGTATTTCGGCATGATTCGGGGCGGCTCTTGGAAAGTACACTCGGGGAAACTGTTCATTCAGAAGTTCCTCGCAATACTGTCGCCATCTGTGGAGAATTTTTTCGTCTTCCACAAGGAGTTGGCCTTCAGCATTGTTAATAAACTTTGGGAAACGAATCTCCTGAGCATTTCTTCTTCTCTGGGCGGCTATCTTAAAGATATTTGCTCCTTTGTTCAAATTGTTTTGTCGAAGCTCATGGGTAGCCTGGTTCCTGTCAGACGCGGAAGACGATATTTCTTCCAACTCCTGATAGAGGCCTTCCATGCTTTTCGCTTTGAATTCGGCGCATTTTTTCTTCGCGATACCTTTGCAACATCTATATACCTTTTCACGGCGAGCTTTTTCCTCTCTATTAGTAGAAGAGCACTTTGACCAAGCTTGGAAAGCCATTTTCTTTTCGTGTATCACTGCTTTGGCTTCGTCTGTCCACCACCAGGTTTCTTTTGCGTGTTTGCAGGGGCCTTTAGATGTTCCGAGCAGTGATTTGGCTTTCTCCAGGCCAGATTGTTGTAGGGAATCCCAATTGTCTTGTGCTCTGCACTCCTCATTACCGACCTCATCGATAATGGAAGAGAGGTAGTTTTCCATGATGGTAATAAAAGCTTCGCCTTTTCCTTTATCCAGCTTATACCACTTGATTCTCTCAGACACCTTCGTTTGCTGCTTTGACTTCTTTCTCGCATCCATAAAAAATTCAGTCAGGAGGAGACGGTGTTGAGGGGCGATCGCGTCTCCCAGGATCACTTTGCAATCTTTAGCTCGTGGCTTCATGAAACTGGATACCAAATGATAGTCTATTTGAGTTTCATTTCCGCCGCTGCTATAAGTGATCAGGTGCCGGCTTTGTTTGACGAACATGGTATTTAGCACTATAAGACCGTACGACTTGCACATGTTTAGGATATCTTCACCTGAAGAGTTCCTGGTGTCGTATCCCAGCCCTCCGTGGTAGCCTTCATAGTCTTCGCTTGTCTTCCCGACATGTCCGTTTAAATCTCCCCCAACAAACAAAAGCTCTTCCTTTGGGATGATTTTGACAAGGTTGTGGAAATCTAGCTAGAATGCATCTTTTTCTTTTTATTGGCATCCTACTTGAGGGGCATATGCGCTTACGATGTTCCACACCTCACCATGCATCACCAATTTGAGAGCCATCAAACGGTCACTGGACTTTGAAATGGTTAAGACGTTGCCAAGTAGCTCTGCCGCAAGGATGGTGGCGATTTCGTTTTTTCCCTGTTCCAATCCATAGTAAAACATCTTGTAGGCTTTTGTTTTAACGTCCGAGAAACGTGCCCGATTACCGGTGTTTCGCCATTTCGTCTCTTGGCTCGCTTTCGTGTTTTCTAAATTGCCTTGATGTGATTTTTGTTTACCTTTGTTTAGTCGCCTTTTACGACAAGCGATAGGTATCGCTGCAGGGATATTCTTAACCCGTCCCTGCACGTGGCTATTTTAAAATTTATACCAATCAAATAAATCTTAAACCTTCTTAACGCATATATTATAGATAGCGTTTCGAGTTCGTAGCTATGGTATCTACTCTCAGTTTCAGAGGCACGTTTTGAAAAATAGAAAATGGGGTGGAATTTGTCATCGCTTTGTATTTGTAACAATACTGCTCGCATCACAATGCAGTTCTGTAGTGTTGTTTGGACTGTATATAAACCCTTTCCCTTCAAAAGCTCAAACGATTCTACCTCCCGTGGACCAAATACGAATGTTGAGTCTTTTTTAAGCAGGTCATATAAGTCTTTGATCTTTGGTCTATCGTGGATTATCCTGGCCTGAAACCACATTGGTAAGAACTTACCAGATTGTCCACGAACAGTTTCAGACGCTTACACAGTACGGTACGCAATGTTCAGCAGACTTATCCCTCTGTAATTGGCGCAGCCATAGTGATCTCCTTTCTTATGGACCGGGCAAACGATATTGAGATTCCATTCATCGGGCATGCTTTCTTCCGACCATACCTTGCAGATGAGTTGGTTCATGTTCCTGACCAGCTCATCGCCATTTGCTTTAAATAGTTCAGCGGGTAGTCCCGTCTGCTCCAGCAGTTTTATAAGACTTAAGTTTCGATATCGCTATCATCACATTGACTGCGATCGCCGTTGTACAGTCTGCAGGAGTGTTTTTTCCACAGTCACAGCATCGACTGTGACTCCACTATTAGTTTCCCGTGCTCATCCCTGCAGGCTTCCGCTCTGGCTTTATAGCCTTGGCATGTTCGTTTTACTTTTTGGCAAAACTTTCGAACGTCGTTCCTGCAATAGCACCTCTCCATCTTCTCGATCTCGGGCTTCTCGTGCTCCTTTTTTTTCTTCTCAGAAGCGCATGCTGCTCCCTTCTTTTCTGTTCATAGAGCTCGAGGGTAGCTCTCGGCCGCCGGTGCAGTGTAGCCATGTATGCATTCTGTTTCTCTGCATGGGCCTGTCTGCACTCGTCATTAAACCAAGGGTTTCCCGAAGGTGGTGGCTTAAAACCGAGTACATCTAAGGCCGCCTCTCTGATGGCGTTCTGACAACGTTTCCTATGGTTTGTGCAGATTGCATCGGGTCTTACGAGAGCTTGGGGGAGACTTGATCGGCGAAGGTCCTGGCGGTCTCTTGCCATTGCAGCTTTCCGACGTTACATTTTGGTGTTCTTACTCGACTCCATTGATTCCGAGAAATACGCATCCGTACCTTGGCTGCAACACGGTAATGAATGTTGGCTCCTCAAAAGGTTCGGACATCTAGGATGCTGGAGGAGTGTCTGCCGTCAAGCGCAATCTGATCAATTTGATTGGTGGTCGATTGATCGGGAGACCGCCCGGTTACCTTATGTTGACGTGTGGGAATCGTGTACTTGCCACCACGAGATTACGTCCCGCCATAAAATCCATTAGCCTTAGTCCGTTTTCTGACATGGTGTTATGTAGGCTGTGTTTTCCTACGACTCGTTCAAAGATAGCTTCCTTACCCAGCTTCGCATTGAAATCTCTTAGAACGATTTGGGTGTCATAGCTGGGACATTGGGCGTATGTTCTGTCTAGGAGATCATAGAAATCATCTTTATGTCTCCTCTGTGGGGGCGTGGACACATATCTAGCTTACATTGCCGAAATTGGACATAATGCGGATAGTTATGAGGCGTTCGCTTACCTGCCGGAAGCTTCAGACTTTTCCCTGAGGCTGCCTCGAATAACAAATCCGCATCCGAATAAGTGTTGTTTATTTCCTCTGTAGCAGTTTCCGTAGTAGATATCCCAGTTTTTCATTCGCTTTTTAGCTGGCCCATCCCATCGCACTTCTTGGAGTGCGGTAATGTCTGCCTTATAGCAGTCTAGAGATTTGATCAGATCTCCGGCCGCACCTAGTCTGTTAAGGGACCGTACGTTTCCCTTTAGACGTTTGCGGGGGTCGTCAATATGTAATCCGTCCGTAGGCTATTTCTTGTCTCTGAATAAGTGTTTATTTTACGCGATAGGGATGTTAACCCTAAGCTCAACCCCCAACCTGGAGGACCAGGTTCTTACTTGCCCCAAGTTATAAGCTATTCACAAGATTCATTCTTCACTTAACGACCCAGTAGGTATGGATATATTTATATTTCATTTTTACAATAATACTTTACACAAAAAAAAATCAAAATATTTCTTTTCTTTAAATTCTTTGCAAGCAGCGTTGGCAACAACAACAACTAGGAAAAAAGTAATCTCATTCGTGTGTAAATGTATATGTGTGTGTATGATATTTAATGAATGTTCTGCATGTATTCGTGTGTGCGCGCACGCGCTCTTAATTTATTTTTGGTTATGTTTCATTTGTTTTTCATTTTTTTTTCGTTAACTTTTTACTATTAAATTATATTTTGTGTATTGTTTCGTCTTTTATCATTGGTAGGGTTTCAAATGTACAACACTCAAAAATGTACGCATAAATATTTGCTCTAGATGTGTATGTATAGGTTTTCCTAAGCAGGTAGGTAGTTACGGGCTCCTTCATTGTGGTGTATATTTATTATCAATTAACTTTGTTTTAGTAGTGTTCATTGTTTTTTTTGTTTTTTTTTTTGGTTTTTTTTTTATATTATAATTATAATTATGACTAAGTAACGATAAACGTAACGTAAATTGGGATGGTAGAGAGCTAAAAAGGATATACAGTTTAATCTTCCAAATTCCTGAAGGCTTGATGGAGATCTTCATGCAGTTGATCGAAGTCCGCTTTTATCTTTGCCTCGCCATCTTTGACAGGGTCCTGGTTAACGAAAAGAAAAGATGTGGATTTTTGTTTATTTATTAGTGGATAAAAAAAATGGGCTACAAGTAAAAGGGTATGGTTTTTAAGTCTAAAAAACAAATTTCGTAATGAATCTATTTCTGAACTCACATGTCGTTCAGATTTGTTTTAAACTAGTAAATCATAAGCCTCGTTATGCTAATTGAAAAGAAATATACGTAGAGAAAAACCCCTCCGTGGCGTATAACTTATTTATTGAAAGGCTGCTAAGTTATTTCAACAGTTACACTTCAATACTAAAGCCTTGGATAAATCATCATCTTCTCAAAAAAAATTATTATCAACAACGAATTGCGTTATAATTGTCTTAAACATCCCCTAAACACAAACTTAAAACTTCGGTGCAAGAAAATTTGCAATGAAGATTCCAAGAGATAAGATTGAGTCGTGACAAGTATTACCATAGCAAAATTAGAAGGTTGTTGGGTAATCCTAAAAATTAGTGGACAGTTATTAATAACATTTTAAATAGACAACTTCAAATAGGCACCAGTTAAATATTCTAGCCATTCAAGTCGATAATAAGGAAGTCACAGATCCTGTAGAAATAGCTAACGTATTAAATAACTACAGGGTGCGCCATCTCAGATGGGTCCATGTAATCTTCGAATAACTTCAACAATTGTCAACCGATTTTCATATGTCGTAGCATTTTGGAAACGTCTATTCAGTACAATTTTAATCAAGAACCGCTTCACACCAAAAGAATGCGCGGAAATAGTTTCAATGTTCATTCAAAATGAACGCTCGATTATGCTAACTCAACGTGCGTATCTTGCAAAATATCGTGATCGTGTTGCGTCCAAAAAAGATACAATTCGTCGTTGGGCCTCGAATTTTTTTCAATTTGGTTCTGTGGCAAACCCTCGTGAACAACCTAGGCCACGTCCGCGGCGTTCAAACTCACCTATTCAGTCTGTGAAAGCCAGTGTTCAAGAAGACCCAAGTTTGTCATATCGGCGCCGATCGCAGCAGTTAGGCATCAGTGGGAATACTTTGCGGAGAATTTTAAAGGATGATCTTCTATTATTTCCATACACAGAGCAGATAACTCAAAGAATTTTGCCACAAGATGAGCCGCGGCGCTTGGCATACGCACAAAATGTCGCTGCAATGATTAATGCTGAGCCGGAGTTCTAGCAGCAAATTTTGATGACCGATGAGGCACATTTAACGCTCTCTGGCTCAGTTAAGGGGGATAGCCACTGTGATGGGTCAAAAAAATTTCTTTTATCTTAAATGAAAGTTTATATTTTAAATAACGTGTGTACAAAACTGCAAGTCAAAATTTCAAAAATTGACTAAGTTACAGCGATTTTAGTGAGAGCATGTAGGCCGACTGTTTGTTGCTTTACTTTCGGATCAGAATATTACGCCTTTCAGTCCCTTGCTCTAATATATTTAACATTGTGTGACGTAGTGGACTCTTTTCTTCAAATTTCTTTTTGTAATATAAATCTCTGTTATGCAGGCTTTAAAATACAATAGTCCCTTTCATCAATTTAAGTACCTAGAAGTTCGGCAGATGTTCAGTTACTCTATGATTTCTCGTTTTTCTCGAAACGACTTTTTTTCAAACTGGTCGCATCGATAACTTGGTCAATTCCTAACCGATGTTTAAATTTTTTTTTTGTTTTGTTCATCTTAGTAGTGGCTAAGGTTAAGCGTAGCCGATTAGGAAAATTTTGTTTTTTACTATTTTTTAAACTCTTTAAAAAAAAAAACG
The DNA here is from genome assembly GCA_958301585.1 of Merodon equestris. Taxonomy (NCBI): domain Eukaryota; kingdom Metazoa; phylum Arthropoda; class Insecta; order Diptera; family Syrphidae; genus Merodon; species Merodon equestris. The sequence continues at coordinate 60,806,631 of OY284416.1, forward strand.
GTCGAAAAAATGCAAATATTTTCAATCGATCGCCATTTTGTTAAAAATCAAAAAAAAATAACTACATTTATACAAATTATAATTGTAGTATTGCGCCATCTAGGCGTCGTAATGCGCAGCTCATTTGAATTAAGAAAAGAGTAATGTCAAACAATATATGAAACAATAAAAGAGGCAGTCATTGAAAGGCAGCCTTACTGGATACACTACATTGGCGACGAGGAGCAAACAAAAAAAAAAAAAAAAAAAAAAAAGTAACGTGACCATCAATGGCTCAGAACGAAAGTGTGTTAACATCGGTGTCCATGGCTACCGGAGTTCGAGAATTCAGGCCGGACATTGATAAGTGGCGTAATTGGCAAGAGGTGCTAGATTCACATTTTGTGGAATTATCTTGCGAGGACGATCGGGTTAAATCGTCGGTTTTATTGAAATCAATTGGGTTGGAGGCGTATGGCTTGCTCCGAGAATTATGCGATCCAATTTTGCCAATATCAAAGAAATACGAGGAACTATGCCAGTTATTGGAACAACATTATTCACCCCCAGTGATAGTTTTTCGAGAACGTTGGCAATTTTTCGAAGCTAAAAAAACAGAAGGCGAAACAGTTTCCACGTGGTACGCCCGGCTAAAAAAATTAGCAATGAGCTGTAAGTTTGGAGCGCAACTGGATACATTCATTTTAAATAAGTTCGTGACCGGCTCCGACGGACAAATTTTCGAGCGGTTGTGCGAAGAGGATGAAGATGTTTCGCTGGCGAGTGCACTAAAGAAGGCACTTATGGTGGAAGCAAAAGTTTTGGCGCGCGCTAATGTTAATCAAGAAAGTGAAGTAAATTATTTGCAAAGGGGATCGCGTGTTGATAAAAACAACAACAATTACAAGAATAGCGAACGGTCAACATCAACAACTGTAAATAATAAACGGTCTTCAGTTGGAACCAGTAATCTTAAGGTGGAAAAGAGATGCATACACTGTGGATGGAAGAATCACGCCAGTAACAGATGCAGATACAAAAATAGCAGATGTCATAGTTGTAACCGAATCGGGCACTTGGCCAGCATTTGTGGCAGTAAGCAGATTAACGTAGTGGACACATCCGAACAAAAGAACAGTTATTGTACCTATAATGAAAGTATGGATGATTTAAGTAATTCTAGTTTTTCAGTTTACAGTGTCACCCAAGGGCGGACGCCGGCTCACACCCCTTATCCACCATTTTCTACGACTATTGGAGTTAACGGAATTTTGCTTGAATTTGTATTGGACACAGGCGCTGCCGGCTCATTGCTGCCGAAATCAATATTTGACAGGTATTTTAAACGTTTAACCTTAAAACCATGTCTCGACGTATTTTGTACGTACAATGGAGATTGTATCCAAATAATAGGCGAATTTGACGCTATGATAAAATTTCGAAATAACTTGCGAAAATTAAGATTAGTAGTTGCTGATAGTAGGGGCCCACCCATTTTAGGTCGTGATTTTATGTCATTATTCAAGATGGGATTCTCGCAGGTAAATTTAATTGATAACATGGATGATTATGTCAAAAGTATTTTAAAACGATTTGAGATCGTATTCAGGAGCGATTTAGGATGTTACACGGGAAATAAATTACGGTTAGATCTAGTAGAGAACGTGAAACCAATCTTCTGTAAGCCCAGACCGGTGCCGTTGGCATGGCGTTCTCAAATCGAAAAACAATTGAACGAATTGGTCGAAAAGGGAATCTTGGTACAAGTTAGTAACTCCGATTGGGGCACACCTTTGGTGCCAATTGTCAAACCCAATGGTGACTTACGTATTTGTGGCGATTATAAGTCTACAATAAATAAATACCTAGTGGATATTAAGTATCCTTTACCTCGCATCGACGAGTTGTTTGCGTCTTTAAAAGGGGAATTATTTTCGAAATTAGACTTGTCTAACGCTTATAATCAATTGGAGTTAGATGAACCATCACAATTGTTATGCGCATGGAGTACTCACATGGGTATTTTCAAAATGACTCGATTGCCGTTCGGGGTAAAGCCCGCGGCAGCTATATTTCAGAAGACAATAGAAATTGTTTTGCGGGGTATACCTAATGTGGTTAATTATCTAGACGACATAATAATTACGGGGAAAAATATGCAGGAACATGCAAGGACCTTAGAACAAGTGCTGGAGAAACTAAAATTAGTGAATTTACGTCTTAATGCATGCAAGTGTGAGTTTTTTAAAGAGCAAATTACATACTTAGGTTTTATTATAGATCGAAACGGATTAAGAAAGAATAAGAAAAAGGTGGCTGCCATCGTAGAAGCCCCAGTACCGAAAAATATTCCGGAGTTAAGAGCTTTTGTGGGAATGGTTAACTACTACTCTAAATTTATCGACAATTTTGCACACAAAATGGCGCCGTTATACGAGTTGTTAAGGAAGGAGGTAAAATTTAAATGGACAAAATTATGTCACGCGGCTTATGAACAGTTAAAACAAGAAGTAGCCTCGCAACAAGTTTTGGTTCATTTTGATCCTAAGAAACCGATTGTCCTAGCAACCGATGCTTCGAACGTGGCGGTTGCCGGTATTTTGTCGCATTGTTACGACGATGGTTCGCAAAAACCAATAGCATTTGTATCGCGAGCGCTTAGTAAGGCTGAGAGAAATTATAGTGCGATTCAAAAAGAAGCACTAGCCATCATTTTTAGTGTAACTAAGCTAAGACAGTACTTGTTAGGAAATCACTTTGTCTTAGAAACGGACCATAAGCCTTTGTTAGCTATTTTTGGGGAAAACAAGGGTTTGCCTATTATGGCAGCAGCGCGTATGCAGAGATGGGCATTTATTTTGTCAGGCTTTAATTATTCAATGCGATACATCAAAGGTTCGATTAATCCAGCCGATCATCTTTCTAGGCTTCCGCAACAAGGCTGGGTTGAGAATGATGAAGAATGTAATTATATTAATTACATCAACAACAACAACAATATATTGAACTTGGATTTTAAAATTATTGCTAAGGAAACTAGGCGTGATCCTATTTTGTCTAGGGTAGTAGAAGCAATCCAATTGGGCCGAGTGGAAGCGCTAATAGGCCAAGATTTTAAACCTTTTTGCGATAGGAAAAACGAATTATCAGTTGAGTATGGCTGCATCCTATGGGGTTATAGGGTAGTAATTCCTTTCAAATTACGTAGCGCTGTTCTATTAGAGTTACACCGTTCTCATTTGGGGATCGTTAAAACGAAAACTCTAGCTCGCTCGTTCGTATGGTGGCCTAAATTAGATCAAAGTATCGAAGAGCTAATCTCAAACTGTGTTTCGTGCAAGACCAGTCAAGCAAGTCCGGAAAAGAGCGTATTGTTTCCATGGGCCCCAACGGACGCAGCCTGGTCTCGAATACATATTGACTTCGCCGGACCAATAAACAAGCATCAATTTCTTATAATTATTGATTCTTACTCAAAATGGGCCGAAATATTCAAGACAAAAGAAATTACCACGAATTTCACTATCTTGAAACTAAAGGAAATATTTGCTAGGTACGGTTTGATCGACACGCTTGTGACCGACAATGGTCGCCAGTTTACGTCAGAGGAGTTCCGCCAATTTCTGGCGAGAAACAATATAAAACATATTTTGACAGCACCCGGCCATCCAGCTACTAACGGCCAGGCTGAAAATTTCGTGAAAACATTTAAAAAATCCGTTTTGGCATCATGGAGGGAGGGTCAAGAAAAAAACTTAGACCAAATTATAAATACATTTTTATTCGACTACCGGTGTACTAAACATTGTGCTACCGGCGAAACGCCTGCAAAATTGCTTATGGGCAGGGAATTAAAGCATGGCCTCAGTAAGCTCAGACCACCATTAGTAAAGCAGCACATGCGTGAAAGTCAGTTATCCAATATTAAAAATCATAGAGGTAAGAGAAATATTAGTTTCGAAGCAGGTGAAAATGTTTTTGTTCGAGATTATTCAGATCCAAATAAAGTAGGCTGGCAAAAAGCGGCAGTTAAGGAACAGGTAGGACCACAATCTTATCGTTGCATGTTATTTCGAAATCGCAGAGTTATAAAGAGACATTTAAATCAAATAATCCGTGGTACACTCAACGAAAACAAGAACAAAGAACATCTTCACAATGCGGCAGGCGAGGAGGCCAGCGTACCTGTGGCCAATTTAGTGTCAAAGCCAACAACTTCGTTACTGGTGGAGGGGGATGAGCAGGGGACAGTCCAGGGTACACAGTCAACAAAATGGAATTTAAGACCTTTAAAACAAATCAATTATAAAGAGTGAATATTGAATGCCATATGGATCGTAGAAATAGATAAAACATAGTAATGAATTTCGTAAGAATTTAATATTTGGTTTAGTTTTGTTTAAGTTGCCTTATGTATGGAATTATAGCTTATCAGTTAAATAATACATTAATTAGTAGGTACATTTTAATACTTTTATATAAACATGTAAAATAAGTAGATATAGTTTATAACTTAGGATGGGAGTTGTAGTATTGCGCCATCTAGGCGTCGTAATGCGCAGCTCATTTGAATTAAGAAAAGAGTAATGTTAAACAATATATGAAACAATAAAAGAGGCAGTCATTGAAAGGCAGCCTTACTGGATACACTACAATAATAAAATTTTTGTTTGATTTTTAAGATTACTGGCTTTTGAATAATCGATGCGACAATGGAGGGGGAATTTTTTTTCAGGCTCTACGGCATCGTTTATATTGTTGAAACTATTCAATATTTTTCAATAAAAATTTGTGGAAACATTATTGGATGTGTACTTAATAAAATAAAAAAAAAACCCGATCCAAAAATTCCTTCATTTACTCGGTCAAAAAAATTCTTGAAAATCACTCATTTTTGGGGCCGTCACAGCGACTATCCCCCTTAATAAAAAAAAAAAAATTCGCTTCTGGGGCACCGAAAACCCTCTTATTATTCACGAAGAGACGCTATATGATCAAAAAGTTACTGTTTTGGCCGGTGTATGCGCTAAAACCATCAAACCATCATTGGACCGTATTTCTTCAAAGTTGGCGATACAGTGGATGGCGATCGATATCGGTCGATTTTACATTATGTGTAAAAAATTCTTATTTCACTTTTGATTTCAACAAGACGTCGCGACATGCCATACTGCGGACAAAACAATGAACCTTTTGTGTAAGAAGTTCCCTGGAATATTGGTGTCAAAAAAGGGCGATATTGACTGGCCTCCGAGATCGGCGGATTTGACTCCTCCAGCCTTTTTTTTTTTTGGGGTCTTGAAAAGCAAGGTGTATGCTAACGGCCCGAAGACAATAGAACAGCTCAAAAGAAACATTCGTGCGGAATTCGCAGAAATTTTGATCGAAATGCTCGAAAATGTCATGGAAAATGCGCGAAAACGAGCCCATTTTTGCATCGGCAATAAGGGCGGTCATTTAATTGATATTGTTTTTAAAAATTAATCAAAACAAATTGTAAAGGTCTAAGTTGAATAAAAGTTTTTGAATTTCCAAAATCGGTTGAGAATTGTTGTAGTTATTCGAAATTTACCTCGACCCATACGAGATGGGTTTTTTATTCCCAATGGAGTCTTTAGTAGAAATAGCTTTTATTTCGAATAGATTTCTGGTCCAGAATTTTCGGAAACAATAAGTCTCATCTCAAGTCAAATATCAGTTGATATTTTAGCTCATATTTTTAACTTAAGTGTCCTTTCAGGCATATTTCCCAATAATCTAAAAGGTACAGTTGTAATACGTTCTTCTTTTTAAAAAAGGCAACAAAAAAGATCGCACAAACTATAGACCTATCTCATTACTATCTTAAATATCAAAAGTATTTCAAAAAAATAATTAAAAGAAGAATTTTGCGATTTATTCTCTACAGGATGGGTTTAGATCGGGACTTTCAACAGAAGATACAGTGTTGGATTTTTGCTCCTTCATACAAAAAGGTTTGGACAACAAAAAATGTTGTGCTGCATTTTTCGTTGATATAATCAAAGCTTTTGATATGGTTAACAATATAATTCTTTTGCAAAAATTAGAGAATACTGGTTTTCGTGGTTATATCTACAGACGGTTTGTTTCTTATTTGAGTAATTGAACTCAGAAAGTAAAAGTGTATAATATATTAAATGATTCCAAGGCTATTAAATTAGGTGTACCTCAAGGTTATGTGCTTAGTCCCATTCTGTTTTTAATTTATATTAATTCTTTATTTGATCACCCCTTTATCGGTAATATTAAGGCTTTTGCAGACGATCTTGCAATTAGGTATGATGATGTTTGTCGTTTAAATACAATTCCTGACATAATTTCGTGGGGCAAACACCCCCATTGAGCTTAATTCAAGCTTAACATAATCTAACTTACTAACTAATGAGAACGAAACTAAGACTGGAAGGAGGGAAGGCTATTGAGAAGACGGAGTTTTAGGCTGGTTGACATGGATGTTAATATTCGAATTAACACTTGCTAGCATACGGGAAATGGGTTCATTGGAGCCGTATGAGGTGCGGGGGGTGAATAGATAGAAGAGACGAGGATTAGTGTTAAGAATTATAAAGGTTGGTGCAGTCAATGGTACCTGTAAGAAGTCTATGAATGAAGATGATGTCAGATACTCTTCTTCTTTCCTCCAAAGTACTCAAGTTGATTAGTTTAAGACGGTCTTGATAGGGCGGTCAGAACAAAGAATTGTTCCAAGGCAGACTTCGAAGAGCAAAACGTAGGCGTTAGATGTGGGTTTGTTGGTAAGGAGACCACACTTGAGAGGCGTATTTAAGATGGGGCCGGGCAATGATTATGTGGAGAGATCGGGTAACGTAGGGCTTGGAGAATTCTTTAGACCATCGCTTCACGAAATCAAGTACTGAATTAGCTCCAAGGATCATCCCCGATATGTACTCGAAAATTCAACTCCTGGTCCATAATATGGCAAGATCGCGGATAGCTTGAGCGGTGGAGATGGGCTGATTATTGAAGAAGTAGAGACGAAGAGGAGGTTTGATTCGTTTACGTGAAAAAATGATTGATTGGCATTTGGAAATGTTACACTCCAGGCAAATTTTGGAACACCAGATGAGAAAACTATTGAGATCAGATTGAATAAGGGAAGAGTCATGACTGGAGGAAATGGTCTAGAAGAACTTGGTGTCGTCGGCATATAGTGAGATGTGGGAATGTTTGATCAATGTGGCAGATATCAAACGAACACTGCAATAGCGCCTTTCCAGGTAAGAAGGTATCCACTTCAAAGAAATAGGGTCGAAGCCAAGGGAGGATAATTTCAAGAGTATCAGTCTGTGGGAGATTTTGTCGAATGCTTTAATGAAATCAGTTAAAATTACGTCGACCTCATTTCCATATTCTAATGCTAAGAGTGTCTAAGGACACAAATTCGACAAGGTTTGTGGTTGTAGACCTGCATTTGAGGAAACCTTGTTGTTTAGAGGAGATTAGAGATTTGCAGTGGAAACTTAGTGTCATACAAGATACTTTGGAAAAGTTTGGGTATGTATGACAGTTTAGCGATGGATCGGTAGTTGTTAACATCATTCTTCGGACCTTTTCTGTGAACAGGAGTTATAAAAGCGGTTCTCCATATCTGGAGAAATTCTCTAAGGGACAGACTTTGAGAGCGGAACGGAAATAATGGAGGAACATTTCTTTAGTAATATGCAAGAAGACCGTCGGGCCCAGGAGTAAATTCATCATGAAGTTGATTCAATTTATTTTCAATGATATGGGAGTCAAGAGTAAGTGAGAGAAATGGTCCAAGGGAGAAATTTGGTAAGTAGTGTCCGGTACAAAGGAGTCACCGGCGAAAGATCGGTTGAAAAAGTTGGCGATCGTTTTGGGATCATTCGAGGTTTCGTCATTGAAGGAAAGTGAATTTGGGTAGCCATCACATTTCCTTTTGTAGTTGACAAACTGAAAGAAGGACTTAGGATCGTTAATAAGATTGGCTGTGTGTAATTAGAAAAGTCATTGGGGGATTGAGTACGAAGGAAGATTGCCCAAAGTTTGTTTCTTGTGTTTCTTAGTGAACGGAGCCTGCGACCACGGAGGGGAGGTAGATAAATGGCTGTCAAAATTGAAGGAGGCGTTATTGAGATAGTCATTGATTAGGTTGAAATTTGCTTTATGGAAGCCGTAGGACTTAAGCGGAGGGGAAATATTGAGTGGTGGGGAGCCGTGAAAAAATAAGAGAAGAAGGGGAGAATGGTAGTTATCGATGGTTGATAAGGAAAGGGGACAAAATGAAACAGAGGAACTATGGCGATCTGTTGTGAAAATCAGGTCTATCTGCCTACCCATGTAATTTGTGATGCCACTAACTTGGCTAAGGTTTGAATCAGCTAGGCGATCTAAGCAAAGACATTCTTTGGCAGCAGAGGGATTAGTGGCAATGTAAAATGAATGATCGTCTGATGCAGTCCCTTTGAGAAGGGAGATTGAAATCACTAAAGAAAAGGATCTCATCAGTAGCGGAACAATCTCGATTGAAACGAAGTCGAAGTTGGCTTATTTAAGAGGAACAAGATCGACTTCTTGGCCAAAACGCCACTTTGGCCAACTGTTACTTTGAAAAAGTTAAGAATTTCGTGTACCTTGGTTCATTAATGAGAAGCGGCAACGATCCCAGGGGCTGAGCTCAGGTGAAGGATGAATCTTGTCAGTTAGCAAGAAAAGGAGCTCCCTCTAACCTTAACCAATCCGGTCCTCTTCTACAGCGCAAAAGCTTGGGCATATCGAAGTGGGAGAGGATATTGGAGAGAAAAATTCCGAGTCCAATTCTTGGTCCTATTTGTTTTAGTATTAGTAGTGCACGGTCTACACTCTAAAATTGCTGGAACATTTAGAATGAATGAGCCAGACCACGCCTGCACACGAGCGGAAAGGGACTTTAACAAACTGGATGGGCGGCATTGGATGGAGCTGACCAAAAATCGCCCCAGCTGGAGTGACTTGTTGATGGAGAGCCAGGTTTACCCCGGCTTTTAGAAATTCAATTACAAACCGTATGCTTTATTAGACGTTGCTGACTACACCACTTGAAGGGCCTATTAAGCTACCTAATAAACGCTGACTCCCCAGTTCCTACCCTAAAAGTATTCGATGATGCAAAGGATTGATAAAGCGTTTAAGAGAGCGCACAAATGTCAAAAAACCTTTGCCAATTTGGAGAACAGCACTCTTATACACTTCACAGCCCTGCTGGTTGTGCGCCAGGATAGCACTGACTGTAGTGTCATCAGGAAGAATTAAGAAGCTATAATCTAAGGGGCGATTTTTTTGCTGTTTGACTTTTCAGCGTTTTTCAGACATGCTCAGCACCATTTCATCATGGAAAGCCTCATACCGTAATGCGGTCGTAATAATCGACGTACTAGACAAGCAATTCAAGCAAAAGTAAACAAAATCGCTCCAATTTCACGCTATTGGACATCAAGGAACTTACTTGTATGTTTAAGTGCATATAGAGTAAAATATTGCATCCGTATCCGCCAGTCCACTCGTCGCCGTTTGCAGCAATTGGGATTGTGTTAGTCGACTACGCGGAAGGAGTGGGTTTAAGAAAAGTTGGAGGAAGGTCTGCTTCCGCGAAAAATTGTTGTCAGCGACGAAGCTCATTTCTGGTTGAATGGGTATGTTTGTAAACAAATTTGCCATATTTAGGTACTGCCAATGTACCGAGGAACATGCAATGTTTGGTGCAGGTTATGGCCTGGTGGGGTCATTGGCCCGTATTTTTTTTTAAAGATGACCAAGAGAACAACGTTACAGCAAATGGCGTCTGCTGTCATTCAATGTTTTTTTTTTTTTTTATTCGTGCAGGTTCAAGAGTGTGTGTTTGTCACACAACCTGGATGGGCAGATGGTTTATGTCGAAGATGTTCGTTCACTACTCTCCGGGGGTGGTTGTCTTAGATAAGATTTGAGAGATTCGACTGAATTTGTGTTGATTGTAGTTCACAGTAATTCTTTTGTTTCAATTTCGTTAAGGTGTTATATTGGAAATGCACACACAGAGTATGAATTTTGAAGTGATCTTATGCTACAAGTGTTATGCCTTCATCGCACTTTTTGATCATCTCTCTTTCACAACTGATGTTGTTGCATAGTTTTACCGTATAGGAATTGTTCTTGACTATGCACGGACTTGGACTACAGACCTTCGGCTCAACAGTCGGTGATGATTACCATTGCACCACGTCCACCTCAATGATTTCGAACTTTTGATTTGCCCACGAGAACGAGCAGTAAGGCGGGGCTACATGCAACACAGCCCGTGAATCCAGAAATTATTTGAGAAATGAGTTCGGTTTCGGTGTGCAATTAATCTCTCGTTTTGGACCGGTGAATTGGCCGGCTAGATCGTGCGATGCCTTTGACTACTTTTTATGGGGGAACGTTAACTCATTCGTTTATGCCGATAACCCAACGTGGATCGCAGCCATGGAAGACAACATTATAAGTTTTTATTAGCGAGATACCAATATACAAATAGGGTCGAAATAGTAATCCAAATTTGGACTATCCGTATGGGTCATTTAATACCTAAAAAGTAAATGGCAGGCAATCATTTAGCTCCTCAAATAAAAATTTTATAAGCTTTTACAATTTTCCTTCTTTTTTTAAAAAATTAAAATCCAAATAGTTAAAAAACTAACAATAATTAGAAAAGCTATGTTTTCGCGTTAGACTGTGACGTCAGAAAATCGTATAATTTGTGCTAGGCTAGGGCTCGGAACACAATTGGAATAAAAAAAAATACAACGGGTGCAATAAGTATATCCTGGACCTAAAGGGCTGGGGAAAAAACTTCATAGCATCGAGGAAATGTTTAGCTCATGCTAAACTAGGGTAAGATCTAGTCGAGGAAAACATAAAATCGTTCAAAGGTTAAACTGATTTCAAGACCAACTTGATAATCTTATTCGGATATCCAACGCACTAGACTCAATGGATAGATAGCAACTCATATCCCCAAACGATCACGAAGATTTTTCTAGACAATTTAAGATAAGCTCGACCTACGTAATCTACAACGTGCTTTCATACTTCCTACTACAATTAGTTCGTCGGCTCGGCGAATACTAATAATCAAGATTAGACTGGATAGAAAGAACCTACATCAACGTCTTACTACATCGTACCTATCAACGTACAACCATGTACAATAAAACTTTGGACTTGGTCGCAAACTAATGACTAATTAACTCTAAATTGAACTAAATGACTTCCATAAACGCTACGCATTCAAGACCTAATCACACCCCATTAGCATCGTACATCCCGCGGCCTAAGTAAACAAGCCTGATAGGGCAATTGACTGCCAACTGTCTAATAATAGAACCTCCAACAAGCTCATGAAGAAAAGTAAATATTTCCAAACGAACGTAATCATATTTGCTTAAGACTCACCTTGAACTTCATTGAAGACAACTGGTACATGACATTACCCATCGACTCCTTGATCAGATTCCACGTGATCTTGTTCTCAGACTGAGCAGTCGATTCGACCGCATGACGAGCCATATCATAGAAGGCAATCATGTTCTTCAGCATACCAACTGTCTTGTAAAATGGACAGAACCGATCGTAGGCCGAATACGAGTTCTGTTGCAGGAAATCATCCTTCAGTAGTTTGGCCACCTCAAGGGTGATCTTATCAGTCTCAGCCAAAGAGGCCTTACCGACTAGTTGTACGATTTCCGAGAGATCCTCCTCTTCTTGAAGGATCTCCTTGACTTTGGTTCTTAATGGCACAAATTCGGGGAAATTCTTATCATAGAAATCATCCAGGGCACGTGTGTATTTGCTGTAGGAGATGAGCCAGTTGATCGAGGGGAAATGTTTGCGTTGGGCTAGCTTTTTATCCAAACCCCAAAACACTTGGACGATACCAAGAGTGGCTGATGTCACAGGATCTGAGAAATCACCACCAGGCGGTGATACGGCACCCACAATCGAAACGGAACCTTCACGTTCGGGGTTACCCAGACACTTGACGCGACCGGCACGTTCATAGAATGAGGCCAAACGGGCACCCAAGTAAGCCGGATAACCAGAATCGGCAGGCATTTCAGCGAGACGACCGGAGATTTCACGAAGAGCTTCGGCCCATCGGGATGTTGAATCGGCCATCATGGACACGTTGTAACCCATATCGCGGAAGTATTCGGACAAGGTGATCCCGGTGTAGATAGATGCTTCACGGGCAGCGACAGGCATATTCGAAGTATTTGCCACGAGTGCCGTACGCTTCATGATGGATTCCGTAACACCCTCGATCTCCACGGACAGTTCGGGGAAGTCGCGAAGTACTTCAGACATTTCGTTACCACGTTCTCCGCAACCGACGTAGACGATGACATCCGAATTGGAGTACTTCGATAAGGCTTGTGAGATTACAGTCTTACCACAACCGAAAGCTCCGGGAATTGCAGTAGTTCCACCCTGCACACAGGGGAATAGTGAATCCAATACACGTTGTCCGGTCAATAAGGGATGATTGGCAGGCATCTTCTCCGTGACGGGACGTGGTTGACGTACCGGCCATACCTGCAACATTGTGTGTTTGGTGATTTCCCCGTCGAATTCTGTCTCCATGACTACGTCCTCGACAGTATAGTTCCCGGCCGGAGCAATATAACGCACTGTACCCTTGGCACGCGGTGCGACAATCATCTTGTGTTTAACCAGCGAATTTTCATGTACAATACCGTACAAATCGCCTCCAGTAATGTGTGAACCCACCTTGACGTTCAACGGTTTAAATTCCCAGTTCTGTACGCGGGAGAGTGATGGCACGTTTACACCCTTCGGGATGTAGATCGAACTTGTCAGCTCACAAATGTCCTTCAATGGTCGTTGAATACCATCGAAAATACTACCCATAATACCGGGACCCAATTCGACGGACAATGGTTTGCCTGTGCGCAGTACGGGGTCACCAACCGTAACGCCCGAGGTTTCCTCGTAAACCTGGATAGTTGCCATATCGCCTTCGAGACGGATAATCTCTCCCACGAGTTCGTAATAGCCAACACGTACCAACTCGTACATAGCCGATCCGGACATTAGTTCGGCCGTGACGACTGTGAAAACAAGCAAAATCGATAAATACCTTTCGCAACATTCGATGTAAAATACACGTACCTGGACCAGAGACGGCGTACACACGCCCGTACTGGGATTCCTTCTCCGCATCGTCGAACCTCTTCAAGTTGGACATGATATCTGGGCTGCTTTATCTGCAATCGAAATGAATCTCCGTCAATTACGGAATCAGAGCAAACAAAAGGTAATTGTTCGCGACGACACCACGAAATGACCTCAGTCAATTGATTTAATACAAAAGCTGTCACACACGACAAGCCCAGGAGCAAAACTCTACCCAAGACTATCACTTCTTACCCAATTGATGCCGAACAATTGATTTTTCTTATTCGAATCGTTCGAATCCCTCTTCGCGACGACTAATTCGCAACGAATTACGTTTTTTCTTCCCAGCTATCGTTCACGAAATGTTCGTTTGCTGCTCTTGATCTTCTCTGACACCTACTCTACCTGGACTTGGCTCGGGAAATGTTCGAGGAAAATAGACAAGAACATTGGCATTTCACAGAAGAATATCAAGAAAAAGCGAAAAAGAAAATTCCTGCCGTTCAGCGAAAATTTTCTCACGCTCCGAGCAGCGCTCCTGTTCATGCGCGAAATTTTGTATACAACTATGTACACCGATTGGCCTCTGTGCAGTTCGTGCGTTATCGATTGGACCTGTCTCCAAGTTCGGATGTCTTCTAGGTTTCGATTTGTATGGTGCCCGAGGTGTGATTGGTTTACTAATTGTTTAATTAAGAACTTACTTGGACTTAATTGCAATGGAAATGTTGTGCTGGTTGCTCGGGAGTAGATGATATGAGATTCAATTGCCTCACTCGCTTTGAAGTTCTCGATTTGAACTGGCAAAGATGATGAGTTCGATCGAGCGAGAAGACCTTTTTTGAGACGATAGTTTGCTAGTGCGGCTGACGGTTGGCCGTCTTTCGATTGAATTGAGTGAAATGCGCTGAGCGAGTGAGACAGCTGGCGCTACTATTTTTGTTGATATACAGTAAACGTCATTTTATATAAAATCATCGGCACAGGGTGGTACTGATTTTGATGACAAAAACGAAAAAAATAAAGATTTTATTCATGTCAGTGTTTAATATCGAACCGGAACAGAAAAGTAAAAAGCTTATGCTACAGCTAAGGGGGCGGGTTTGCATTATGCGCACTGAACAATTTTTTTTTTCTGGCTTAAAGTGGCGTAAAGGCCCAGGCCCATAGAATCCGTTGATCCGTCACTCCGTTGATTTCAACTGAGTGCAAACGTGTTGGCGGATAGAGCAGGCAAGCATCGGCCCGTAGAATCCGTCACTCCGTTGACTATTGTTGATGACATTTATTAATTGGTGGAGTGCGTTCATCTGAGTTATAAAAAGGATGGCACGGATGGCCTTTGATCCCCTCAATCAGTTCGAACATTTTATAATATTTTTTTCCGAGAATAATGTTACTTTTCCCACATTAAACGACCTTCACCAACCGAATCGTACTTTGGATGTCAACCGAATTTGAAGTTTCTCTCAGTACGAGAGAGTTCCTAACATTCTCTCAATGCATCCACCAATGAACGTGCTTACTCTCAATTCATGCATGCGTGAACCTCAGAATGTAAATGTGTAAGCTCCAATATGTGAATGTATGAACTGTCAACGGATCAAAAAGTAGAAAGTAGCTCTACTTTGTCCGTTGAAGTTCATACATCCGTCGGCTATGGGCCACCTCCCATAAGAATGTGTATATTCTACTTTGCTCTCAGTTGAAATCAACGGACTGACGGATCAACGGATTCTATGGGCCGGGGCCTTAAGAAACATAAATATAATATTTTTTTATTTTATTTTATTTTTATTTTATTTATTTAATTAATTAACATGTATAAGGTTAATGGTTAATAATGGAAAATAATTTCATTCAAATGGCTGCCTCGGCTGGCCATGCAGTAGCCTACACGATCGGTCCAATTTTTAAGCACATTATCGATTGTGTGCAGCTGTATTTCACCAATGGCTTCACGAATATTGTCCTTTAAAGCGTCAATTGTCTCTGGTTTGTCGGCGTAACACTTATCTTTGACGGCACCCCACAAATAATAGTCCAACGGTGTCAAATCGCAGCTCCGAGGTGGCCAAATGACATCAGCTCTGCGGCTGATAATGCGATCTTCAAAAACAGGGCGCAAAACATCGAGTGTAGCTTCGGCTGTGTGGCACGTAGCGCCGTCCTGTTGAAACCAAATGTTGCCAATATCCTCCTCTTCAATTTTTGTGAACAAAAATTCGTTCAACATGGCCCGATAACGATTGACTGTAACGGCCACTCCTTGCTCATTTTCGAAGAAAAATGGCCCAATTATGCCTCTGGACCAAAATCCGCACCAAACAGTGGCTCGTTTTGAGTGCACCGGCTTTTCAATGTATGCGTGCGGGTTTTCTGTGCCCCAAATGCGACAATTTTGCTTGTTTACATACCCGCCAAGATCAAAATGAGCTTCATCTGAGAAGATGATTTTTTTGGCAAAATCGGCATCTTCTGTAAGTCGATCGCAGGCCCACTTAGCGAAGCGAAAACGCATTGGATGGTCAGTTGGCTTCAACTCCTAAACCAATTGGACTTTGTATGGCGTCATACCAAGGTCGTTATGCAAAATTCGTCTCAATGATGTCTCCGAAATGTTCAATTGTTGAGAACGACGGTGAATTGATGTTGATGGCGCTTCACGCACACTTTCTGCCGCAGCAGCAATATTCTCGGGTGTACGCACTGTTTTTGGCTTTTCACGCTTTGGTTTATCGATGAGGATGCCAGTTTCTTTCACTTTTTTCACAAGATAACGAACATACGGAGCTGACGGTGCTACTCTTCTTCCAAAATCCGTACGCAATTTTCGCACACATTCTGCAACATTACCATGATTTTCAAAGTAATGTCGCAATATTTCCCAGCGTTGTTCAAGCGTACACACAACCATATTCGTTCAGCGGAAGGATAAAACTAATTATCTGTCAAATCAGACATGAGCTAAGTGTTACCATTCACGAAATAAGCACTACTTGAAAAAAAAAAACGTTAGATGGCGGACCCTTTAGTTATCGACAATAGCGGCGCCCACTTCGATATCATCTTCAAAAGCTAATACAAAATAAAAACTTAAAGATCCAAGCCTTCTATACATACATACCGTATAAGAACCTTTTTTTCCCCGTTTGACAAAGTCCTTGAACTCTATTCCAATAGGACCGATGTTAGTTGTTGAATTAGAAACTATTGAGTGCCATAGTTCCAAAGATTTAGAATTTACGAACCTTTCAGAACAGACCTTTCTAACGCCCAAATTATAATCAATTTTTATCGGCTAGACCCTGCAAAGCTTTCGTCAGCACCAGTCAGATAAAATAGAAAACTCATCATGCGTTAGGCTTTGTCTGTTACTTTAACTAAATATATAATAATAATAACTGTCAAGATGGGTTAGCATGTAGAGTAAGTCATCGATGCCAGTTGACCATAGAAGTGACGAAAGGATTCCACCGTATGGGTGCTGATACTGGTACTGCGGCCTCTCAAAATCTAATTATGATTTCGAGCATCATTCTAACCCAACGGTTAAAGGGCTGGTCAAGTCTCCTGTCAAATATTGCAAGTTTTATGAAGTGTCCTCGATATTGAGGAAAGCGCCCTCCTCCGAAATTAAGTTGGCTTTGAGTATTCTATTAGACGGCTTAATATGATCCCGTTTGATCGTTGATTATTTGGTACGTATGGTTGCCCTGTTAGTAATCTAATTCCTGAGTGTCTCAAGAGGCGGAATTTGTGAATATTCCCAGGGAAGCACATGCGCACAGGCCCACCCATACTCCAGCTCCTATGGAGGTTTTTCACGATGATAGTGGAATTTTTTTTAAGAATCACTTCCATTAATTTTAGAAACTGGATGTAAAGGTAGGCTGTAATTTGCAACGTAGGCTATAAATTAAATCATAATTGGCTTAGACCTAATGTAGACTTTGCACTGTGCGGCGTTCTTCTTTATACAGTATCAGTACTAATCGTGTGTCGTATCGATTCATAAGCTGAATTACCTTAAAAACTCCCACAATTCCCAAACGTGCGAGATTTCCGAACACCGGAGACAACCTCTTGTCCCTGGATAAAAAAGTCTAAATCGGTCCCTAAAATGGTTTTAACTAAAAAGGACTCCAATAACTGGAGTGTTTGCCGGACAGAGTCGTTGAAAGTGATAATAATATGTGAAAGTATGGAGTCCTTCTACTCCACAAACTCCTGGGTAGTCAAGCTTGTCCACTAGTTCTCTGTCCAACAGTTTGTCCAAGAATGAAGAAAAACTGTCAAAAATGGCATGAATTAAGAATGGAACGGTTTGCTTCCCCCGAAAATCCAAATTGAAGATGGATTTTCGGTGCAAGCAACCCTTCTCGTTTCCACTTACTAAAAATCGTTCCCTCTCTTTCAAGCAATTTGGTGCGCTTCTACCAATGTGAACACGCACTTTGACCTGCAAAAAGCAAATTGGACCAACTTTCGAAAAGAGGTAAGCATTTTCAGAAATTTAAATTCAAAACATTTTGGAGGAACTGGGAAAACTATTATAATCTACTTTATCGACGTTTAGATTGAAAACTAAACCAACCTAAGAAGCGAATATTTTATGTACATAAGGATTGAAAAAAAAATTACATAAAGACGCCTAATGGCAATCATAATCGCACGTGGTTGTTTTCTACAGGACTTTTAAAGCTTAGCGTGCCTTAAGGGCAAGTCACATATATACTATCTGCTGGAGCACTCAGACACAAATACTGGTCCATTGTACTACCAGACAGACACCTTGTCTTTATTGTATTTTCCCCGTTGTCCAGAGAAAAGTGAGGAGGGGCTTCAGTGATGTTGAGCTAAGAGATTCGGCACCCACCACGTCGGCCCCAAGGGTGCGTCACCGTGCACGAGCGAAGGCGGGACAGTCGCAGAGATAGTGTTCCGCTGTGTCATCCTCCTCGCAACATGCAGCACAGGTAGGCGTCTCACTGATGCCAAGCACGTAGAGGTGCTTGGCAAAAGTGTAACGGCCCGTAATGACGCCCGTTAGCCTTCTGCAGTCATTTCTCCTTAAAGGTAAGAAGAATGTTGCGGACTTTTTACAGACGTCAGGGCGTACGCGCTTAGTCATTCTGCATCCTGGATATTCCCTCCATCTGCGACTGTGTACGTTAAAGACCCAGTCATTGATGTCAGAATTGACCGTGGAAGCAGGTAGACCTAAGGGGGGTTCAGGTCCTGAGCCTCTTCTAGCGAGTTCGTCGGAGATCTCGTTTCCTAGGATTCCAGAGTGACCTGGAACCCATACAAGCCTAAGTGAATTAAGTCTTCCGACTTTGTTCAAAAAGGTCTTGAGTTCATGCACTAGTTTGGAGTTGGACAGAGGATTGGATACAGCTTTGAGTGCAGCTTGGCTGTCACTGCAGACACATATGCTCTTTCCCCTCCATCTGTGTTTCACAACATAGTGCATGGCCATTAGGATTGCGTAAATCTCCGCCTGGAAGACAGACGCATATTTTCCTAACGAGAAGTGCAGTCGAATGTTTTCGCGCTCGAAGAAAACTCCGGCGCCGGATCCCTGATCAGTCCTGGAGCCATCTGTGAAGATGCGAAGATATTCTATTCCAGGTTCAGTGTCTGGCCAAAGCCAGTCCTGACGCCAAGGAAATGTGACTGTGTAGTTACAGCGCAGTAGGATGGCAGGTGTCATTGCGTCAGAGGGCATATCCATGAGACAGTGATCGTAGGATATTTCTCTCTCAAGTACACTTTCACTCCACTGCGAGTTGTACCAAAGACCATTCCTCTTTAGGCGAGAAATAGTTTTCAGTGCACACCCTCTGATATATATGTCAAGGGGTGGAAGGTTCATCATAGCATCCAAAGCAGCTCCCGGTGTGCTGGGGAAAGCCCCCGTGCAGCTGAGACAGACCGCTCTTTGGAGTTTGGTGAGTGAAGCCACAGCGTGTTTGCGTGTTAGTCTGCTCCACCAAACAACCGATGCATATGAGATTATCGGTCTTACTTGCCAGAAAGCTGACAGCGCTTTGGTGGTTTTGGACTCAACATGTTTTGACCAAAGAAGTTTGTTATCTAGAATGACTCCCAGATACTTAGCTTCCTTGGATATCGGGATGGGAATGCCTTTTAGCACCAGCTGAGTAATGCCAGTTGTTTTCCTCCTTCTCGTGAAGAGAACGACATCGGTCTTAAGAGGATTAACCGACAGCCCATTTCTCGTGCACCAGTCTTCGATCACGTCTAGTGCCGCCTTCGCTTTGAGACAGACATTCGCTAAACATGAGCCGACAGAGAGAACAGCAACATCATCCGCATAGGCCTGGGCATAGATTCCAGAGGCATTGAGAGCATCTAGCAGAGAGTCGACCACCATGCACCATAACAGCGGAGACAAGACGCCACCTTGCGGGCAGCCCCTGTTTACTCCAGACTTGACACATTGTTCGAGGCCTGTATCAGCGATCAATGTCCTGTGCACGAGCATTGCTTTGATCCACAAAACTAGTGCTTCATCTACGCCATGCCGTCTGGCAGCGTTACACATGCTGTCGAAAGTAGCGTTATCAAAAGCTCCCTCAATGTCGACGAAAATACCTAGTACGTACTCTTTCCTAATAATAATAATATAATAATAATAGTAATTAGTAGTATGATTAAAACTACAAAGATAATAGTGAAAGATATAGAGAAAAATAAAAACAATAAAAGAGTAGGCAAAAACAAATATAAAGAATGTAATGAAAGACGAGATTCAAATTTTAAGTAGAGTTAGAAAAAGGGAGATTTCCATTAATAACGTTCTTTAAGGTACTTAAAAGATTTTAGTTTGAAATCGTTTGTGCTTTTCAGTTGCTTGATATTTAGGGGCAGCATATTCCACAGCTGAACAGCTTCTTCTTCTTCTTCTTTTCCTTTTTTTCCGGCGTCGTTATGGTCAGAAGTGTAGGACCATAACCTTCCCACTTAACTGCATTCCTACTGGTCTGCTTGTGGGGTCCACAGCTGAACAGCATTAAAAAAAAATTGACGGGACGTTATTAAATATTGGGTTGGTCGAAAATTACGTGCGGTTTTCGGGTCGTACAACAGTTTTTACCGTTTAAATTTTTTTCTGGCTATTTGATATGGTAACCCTAACGCAACGTCAGCCGGGGATGAGTTGAGGAAGATTTTTAGCAAATGTGATTTACGAGGGACAATTAAAAAGAAATGATAATCAATGTATAATATAACATTTATTAAAAATTAAATTTACTTTTCTACATAATCTCCTAATAAGTTTATACGGGTGGAGTTCCGAATAGTACTCACCCCCGATTTTTTTCAATTTTTTTGTACGTGTAGTCTAATGTATCAAAGTTAAAAATCCAAAGCGGTTTTTGGCGCAAATGACTGGAAAGGACTAAAAGGATGTGCTAAATTTGTATATCCTGCAGAAAATAAACTCAAATATCTTGAAAGTTACAACAGCTATATTTATAAGTGATATCGCAAATTAAAGCAGAAATTAAGTGCTTTTAACTGATAATAAAATTATAGTATATAGTTTACAAATATTGAAGATATGAAGTATTTTGGAAAAATAGGTCAATATTTTCAAGGAAACATTTTTTTTTTGAAAGAAAGTGTATTATGAAGGCATATTTTTTTTTTGGAATTATAAAACTACATTCGAAAACCTTTTTAACGATACCAAACATGCTATACTTTTCGTTAAACATCACCTTAAGAGAGGAGTTTTTTTCTTTAGAAGTGACATTCATCAAGCTTGGGTGAGCCCTGGGAGTAACATTTGTATAAACAAATGTTTTTCCCCTCGTATAACGGCGATAACGGACCCAAGTAAAGACAACCGAGGATGAAAAAGCTTTTCGTCTCTTGTTGAGTAGAAACTGTCCACAAAGGTAGACCTCAGTTTTCCGCGATTATTCATATTTTGTATTTTGCAATGGATTTAACGTATAATTTATTTATGATATAAAAATGTTATATTTAAAAGTTATTATTCAGGACTAAATTTGTAAAGAGAAGATGGAATAATGATAAATATTAACAAAAGAGTACTCCTGCCCGATTTTGATAAAATTTGAGTATATGGTAAAGGGCATTCTAATATTTTGTTACACATATGTATGCACAACCTCATACTTTACACCTACCCCAAATCCTACAGTGAGCCCAAGCAGGGGGGTTGCAGGGGGGCAGCATGCCCCCCCATAGATATTTCACTGCGATTTACTTATAAAAACGGCGACGCACATATATACATATGTGTTCATGGCAGAAAAAAGAGCATTTTTAATTCCTTTTAGCCATTATCTTGTAAACTATACTTTGATGAATGTTACTTCTGAAGAAATAAACTGTTCGCGTAAGGTAATATTTTGTGAAAAGCATGTTTGGTATCATTGAAAAGGACTTCAAATGTAGTTTTATAATCCCGTAAAAAACATATGCCTTTATAATACACTTTCTTTTTTAATTTTTTTTTTCCTTGAAAATATTGACCTATTTTTTCAAAATTCTTCATATCTTCAATATTTGTGAACGGATTACTATACTTTTGATGTCAGTTAAAAGCACTTAATTACTGCTTTAATTTGCAGTATCATTTACAAACATAGCTGTTGCAGTTATAAGATATTTGAGTTTTATTTCTGCAGGATATTCAAATTTAGCACATCCTTTTAGTCCTTTCCAGTCACTTGCGCTAAAAACCGCTTTGGATTTTTAACTTTGATACATTAGACTATACGTACAAAAAATTTTAAAAAAATCGGGGGTGAGTACTATTCGGAACTTTATCCGTTTATACATTTAGTCCATCTTTTCTCTAAAGCTTGTATTCCATTTAAAAAAAATCTTTATCTTGACCCTCGAAAAACGCTTGTACGGAAGCCATCACTTCACTATCATCGGCAAATTTCTGGCCTCTGAGGTGTTACTTGAGGCGGGGAAAGAGATAGAAGTCGCTGGGGGCTAGGTCTGGAGAATAGGGAGGGTGCTCAACCAATTCAAAGCCCGCTTCCCGTATGGCATCCAACGCAACTTGAGCTTTGTGAGAGGGTGCGTTGTCTTCGCACACCGTTTGCCTCGCCTTTTTTCCCGCAACTTACTTATTTGTTCTGCATAGTAGGAGCCTGTAATACTAGCTCCCTTCTCCAAATAATCAATCATGATAATTCGCTCGGCATCCCAAAAAACAGACGCCATAATCTTGCCTGCCGAGCTTGAAACCTTGAACTTCTTAGGGGTCGGTGAAGTAGGTATTTTCCAGGCCACAGACTGTTGATTAGTCTCGGGGTCGAAGTGGTGTAGCCAGGTTTCGTCCATCGTTACAAAACTAGTGGAAAAAGCCGCCGGATCCTTTTGATATTTTTGAAGATTCGCTCTTGAAATTCGAAGTCGCTTCTCTTTTTGCTCGTCGATCAACATTCTTGGGACCCATCTTGCGGAGACCTTCTTCTTGAACATGAATCTGTCAGGATATTTTGAATGCTTCCAAATGAGAGCCCTGTGATCTTAACTAAATGTTGGATGGTCACTCGTCGGTCATTTAGCACGATGTCTTCGATTTTTTTGATATTATCCTCGGTGCGGGATGTGGATGGACGTCCGGAGTGATGTTCGTCTTCAGTCGACATTCTGCCCAGTTTGAACTCCTTACTCCACCTTGCAACTGTGGAATATGGAGAAGCAGAGTCCCCCAATGTTTCCCTTAAGTCAGCGTGAATTTCTTTCGTGGACATTTTTTTTCAGGCAGAGGTACTTTTTGACGGCTCTTACTTCATTTTTCTCCAATTTGATGTGATCTCTTCGACTGCTCGTGTTTGAATGAATGTATCTTCCACAAAAGTTGAACTGAGGGCATACGTGAGTGAAACAATAGATTTCACGTAATTAGGCCCTGCAATAATACCCGTTTATCATTACTTTTTGATTGCCTCTCGTAGTTTCAATTCATGGTATGAGAATAACCTCATAGTAAAAATGGATAATAAAACGGTGCATTTTCGTTTGGGTCCGGCTCAATGTTTGGGTCCCACATGTTCTTACGGAGTCCAACAAAATTGCACGCATCAACATTTGCGAAATGCTCAAAACTCGTTTGCAAACTGAGCCGTTCCTGGACCGAGTTGTTACCGGAGACGAAAAATGGGTGCCATACGAAAACGTCGAGCGCAAAAGATCATGGGGACATAGCAGTCAGGCACTTCAAACCACTTCGAAGGCCGGGCTCTATCCAAAGAAGGTCTTACTGTCTGTATGGTGGGACCGCAAAGGTGTGGTGTTTTATGAGCTTCTTTCCGAGGGCAGAACGATTAATTCGGATATCTACTGTCGTCAATTGGAGGAACTAAAGCAAACGATTGAGGAAAAACGACCGATACTAGCAAATTGTAAGGGCATCACGATAATGCAAGGCCCAACACCTCATTGCAGACCCGGCAAAAAATTCTTAGTCTTGGTTGGGAGCTTATGCCCCATCCACCTTACTCGCCAGACATGGCGCCATTGGACCACCTTTTCCGAGCCCTTCAAAACATCTGAAATGGAAAATCTTTCGATAATTTGGAGCATATCAAACGACACCTGGATTCCTTTTTCTGTGAAAAATCGGAAGAATTATATGCGCGCGGAATTGATAAATTGCGTGAAAAATGGCAAAAGGTCATTGCGGTGAATATATCTCTGAATAAAGTTTAAGTAAACAAAAAAAAAGTATTTTTATTCTATCTTTGAAAACCGCACGGAATTATCGACCAACCCAATATTTATGTTTTGGTACAATGAGTTGTAGAGAACGTTGCGCTCTTGCGAACTGAATGCAAGAAAACGTATTCCGATTCTTTCCTGGTCATAATTTTATGCACAGTAGTAAGGTACGATGTTTCATCAGTGCTTTAAATGAAGAGCCTGCAATTTTTTCGGTGAATTCGGAGATGTGCTCGCGCCTTTCGACTCCGTAAATATATCTAGCACATCTATTATACACAACGTTAAGTTTTCTAAGAGACTCATGGTCCAAGTTCGAGAATAGCTCGCAACCGTACGAAATAATGGGTAGAACGAAAGACGTTACAAGTTTATGTTTAACATTGGTCGGCAGATATTTGGTAGTTGGACTTAAGCCTCTAAGCGCACCGTATACCTCGAAACCACATAATTCACATGGGAATTCCAGCAGAGGCTAGGTACGAAATGTATCCCAAACGATTTCAAACATAATCAAGAGGCGGTCGATTTAAGACGATCCTACTTCTATTGAGAATTAGTGCTTTTGTTTTTGATGTGTTTAGTTTCAGCTTATTGTTTATCGACCAATGGTAAACACGACTAAGTTCATACGAAAACGAATTCATGACCGAGGTACAACACGTTTTAGGGAACATAGAGTAGACTTTCCCATCATCAGCGTAAATGTGGTAATTACATGTTGAGAAAGATTTATACAGCGTGCGCCATTTCATATGGGTCGATGTAAATTTCGAATAACTTCAATAATTCTCAACCGATTTTGGAAATTCAGAAACTTTTATTCAATTTATTTTGATTCATTTTTGAAAACAATATCAATTAAATAACCACCTTTATTGCCGATGCAAAAATGGGCTCGTTTTCGCGCATTCTCCATGACATTTTCGAGCATTTCGGCCAAAATTTCTGCGAATTCCGCGCGAATGTTTCCTTTGAGCTGTTTTATTGTCTTCGGGCCGTTAGCATACACCTTGCTTTTCAAGTGTCCCAAAAAAAAAAAAGGCTGGAGGAGTCAAATCCGCCGATCCCGGAGGCCAGTCAATATCGCCCTTTTTGACACCAATCTTCCAGGGAACTTCTTACGCAAAAGGATCATTGTTTTGTCCGCAGTATGGCATGTCGCGCCGTCTTGTTGAAACCAAAATTGAAATAAGCCTTTTTTACGCATTTCTGGGACCACATAATGGGCCAACATCCACCGATATCGATCGCCATCCACTGTATCGCCAACTTTGAAGAAACACGATCCAATGATGGTTTTAGCGCATACACCGGCCCAAACAGTAACTTTTTGATCATATAGCGGCTCTTCGTGAATAATGCCCCAGAAGCGACAATTTTGTTTATTAACTGAGCCAGAGAGCGTAAAATGTGCCTCATCGGTCATCAAAATTGCTGCCAGAACTCCGGCTCAGCATTAATCATTGCAATGACATTTTGTGCGTATACCAAGCGCTGTTGCTCATCTTGTGGCAAAATTCTTTGAGTTATCTGCACTTTGTATGGAAATAAGCAAAGTGGCCCCACTGATGCCTAACTGCTGCGAACGGCGCCGATATGACAAACTTGGGTCTTCTTGAACACTGGCCTTCACAGACTGAATAGATGAGTTTGAACGCCGTGGACGTGACCAAGGTTGCTCACGAGGGCTTGCCACAGAACCAAATTGAAAAAAATTCGAGGCCCAACGACGAATTGTATCTTTTTTGGGCGCAACACGATCACGATACGCACGTTGAGTTAGCAAAATCGAGCGTTCATTTTTAATTTTAATTAATTTTCGTGGGGGCGAACGCCCCCATTTATTGGGCTTAATTCAAGCTAGCTTAATCTAATCTTAACCTAATCTCACTTACTAGGTAGGGAGAAGGGGAGGGTGGTTAAGAAGGCGGATTTTTAGGCATCGAGTGCTGAGGTTGAAATCGAAGTAAGGATTCGAATTAACAATTCCCAGCATACGAGAAATAGGTACATTGGAGCCATAGGCAGTACGGGGGGGTGGGTAGATAGAAGAGACGGGGATTTCGTACGTTGCGGGGGTTAGTGTTGATAGAGACAGAGTTATAGAGGGTCGCGCAGTCAATTGTACCTGAAAGGAGACGATGGATAAAAAGAATGTCAGATACAACTCTTCTTTCTTCCAAAGTGTTCATGTTGATTAGTTTAAGGTGGTCTTGGTAGGGTGGTAAAATCAAAGGATTGCCCCAGGGGAGACCTCGAAGAGCAAAACGTAGGAATCGGCGTTGGATGCTCTCGATTCTAGAAATGTGGGTTTGTTGGTAGGGAGACCACACTTGGGAGGCGTATTCAAGAAGGGGCCGGACAAAGGTTATGTAAAGAGATCGGGTAACGTAAGGGTCCGAGAATTTTTTAGACCATCTCTTCACGAAACCGAGTGCAGAATTAGCTTTAAGGATTATCTCATCGATGTGTGCCCGAAAATTAAGCTCTTGGTCACATAATATGCCAAGATCGCGAATGACTTGCACCGTGGAGATGGGTTGATTATTGAGGAAGTAGAGACGAGGAGGAGGTTTGATTCGTTTACGTGAAAAGGTAATTGATTGGCATTTGGAAATATTAAGCTCTAAGCAATTTTTGGAGCACCAGATGGAAAAGCTATTGAGATCAGATTGAATAAGGGAAGAGTCATGCTGGAGGAAATGGTCTTGAAGAACTTGGTGTCGTCGGCGTATAATGAGATGTGGGAGTGTTTGATCACCAATTCAAGATCGATTATGGAAAGAACGAAAAGAAGTGGACCTAAGTGGCTGCCTTGGGGGACGCCGGAGGAGGCTAAAAAGGGGTTAGAGAAGGCAGATCTAAAACGAACATTATAATAGCGATTTTCCAGGTAAGAAGATATCCACTTCAAAGAAATGGGGTCGAAGCCAAGGGAGGACAATTTGAAGAGTATCAGTCTGTGGGAGATTTTATCGAAAGCTTTACTGAAATCGGTTGAGATAACGTCGACTTCTTTGCCGTTTTCTAAGGCTGATAGGGTAAAGGACACAAATTCAACAAGGTTAGTGGTTGTGGATCTGCATTTGAGAAAACCGTGTTGTCTAGGGGAGATTAATGACTTGCAGCGAAAACTTAGTGTTTCGTACAAAACACTCTCGAAGAGTTTAGGTATATGTGATAGTTTGGCAATGGGACGATAGTTGTTAACAACGTTCTTAGGACTTTTTTTATGTATAGGGGTGCAAAATGAGTTTTTCCATAAACGGGGGAATTCACCTTGGGATAGGGATAGGGTGAAGATTTTCGAGAGAGGGCGAGAGATGGTTGAGGAGCATTTTTTTAGAAATATGGCAGGGAGACCGTCGGGTCCAGGAGTGAATTCATCATTAAGTAGATTTAATTTGTTTTCGATGACATGAGAATCAACTGTGTGTGGGAGAAATGGTCCAAGCGAAAAATTCGGTAGATAATCAAAGTATGAGAAGTCTGGAGCAAACGAGTCGTCGGCGAAAGACTGTTTAAAAAAGGTGGCGAAAAAGTTGGCGATAATATTGGGATCATTCGAGGTTTGATCGTGGAAGGAGAGGGAGGTAGGATAGCCATCGGATTTTCTTTTATAGTTAACAAACTTAAAGAAGGACTTTGGATCGTTTATAAGATTGGCTTGCGTTTCTGTTAAAAACCGTTGATAGAGGAAGTTGTGTAGGGCGGTAAAGTGGAGATAGCTGCCCAGGTAGTTAGAAAAGTCATTGGATGATTGAGTACGAAGGAAGATTGTCCATTGCTTATTTCTTTTGTTTCTTAGAGAACGGAGCCTGCGATTATACCAGGGTGGGGAGGTGGACGAAGTTTTGCGTTGTGAAACGGGAACGTAAAGAGAGATAGAGTAAAATATTTCCCTGTAGAGTATGGATATAGCATCATTTACGGTTAGGTTATCAAAATTGAGAGGGGCATTTTTAAGGTATTCATTTATTAGATGAAATTTTGCTTTATGGAAATCGTAAGAGGCCAGAACTGTAGGAGGTTTATTCTGTGATGGAGAATCGTGAAAGAAGGAAAGGAGGAGGATGGAAGTTATCGATGATTAAAAGGGAAAGGGGACTATATGAAACAGAAGAATTGAGAGGATCGGTTGTGAATATGAGGTCGAGTTGTCTGCCCATGTAGTGGTGAAACTATTTCCGCGCGTTCTTTTGGTGTGAAGTGATTCATTTAAATTGTACTGAATTGACAAAATGCTATGACATATGAAAATCGGTTGACAACTGTTGAAGTTATTCGAAGTTTACATCGACCCATATGAGATGGCGCACTCTGTATATATCATTTATAAAACATGAAAATAAAAGTGGACCCAACACATAACCTTGAGGTACACCAGAGTTGACAACAAGACTCGTTATGGTACTTGTTATGGTGCACAAATTGCGAAAGGTTTGAAAGATATGATGACATAAGGTGACATAAAGACTCCTCACAAAGAAATTGATTTTTTTTATGAGAATTTCATGATTCACACTGTTGAAGGCTTTAGAGAAATCCAAACAGGCCAGCAATCTGACCATATCGCTATCCATACCCAAGCGGATATCTTCACAGACTTTTAGTAAAGCCTTTGTGATTAGATTATTTTTGATAAAATCCTGTTTCAGTTGCCCACTCACCAGACTTTCGAAAACCTTGCTTATATATGGGAGAATGGCTATTGGACGAAACTCGGTACTATAAGGAGATGTTGTTTTTGGTAAGGGAATAATTTTTGCCACTTTCCAGCTCTCTGGAAAGGTAGAAGTTGTAATAATGGTATTCATTATATGGGTGGGTTGGTGCAGGATACACTGCCCTCCACTCCAAGCAGGTACAATTTCGATAAGTACATATTCTATTGGGTCATCATTATGTGATTTACTAACAAATTGTATGAACTTTTTATATATATTCCAACCGCTCCACCCATTTTATGCTCTCTATCCGCACGCACTACTTTATAGCCATTAACCATGGCAATACCTATAATATTTTCCAAAATAAAGAGTGAACGCGTCAATTTGTGAAAAGTAAAAAACAAAAATAAAAAAAAAATTTCCAGAAAAATTATTTTACGGTATATCTTAGAATAAGTCAATTGAAATAAAAAAATAAAAAAATTATATTTGCTTAGTGTAATTTGCTTAGTATAATGGAAACCTCAGCCAAGCTAAGAAAGAGGAAGCATAATATATCGGCTGCCAACTCGGACGCGTTCGCTGTTGGGTATTTCCTGATGACAACCTTGTCCTTCAAAATGCCTCAGACAGAAAAGTGAATGGACTCGCGTCGGGAAGTCCGATAGTCATTGTTTCGAGAAAATGAAGTGTGGATTATTTTGTGCCAGCTATAGGCCAAAGGCCAGCTCGAATCTACATGTTTACGTGCCTACGTCTTGAATGGAGCTTTAATACACGTTTAACGAATTGGAGACCGGCTTTGGACAATCACTGGGGCTCAAGTCATCAAAAGCGGTGGCGCTTGCTTCCTGATACCTATTTTTGGGTCGAAATTGACCTTACTCTATCATTTGGTCTGATGCTCAATGAGAAATGTAACTTTATCAGCGAAGACGATATCTGGCAATTGGCCACTTGCGTGCAAGCGAATCAACTCCTTTGCTCTTCTTATTCTTTTTTTTTTTGTTTTTTTGGCTAGTTCATTTTTCATTTTTTCAAAATCTGTTGCGTCCGTTCTCTGGATATAAGAAGCCATTTATCTTCTATGATTCTGGCCTTCACACTATGAACCCCCTTCTACGATATTGCTCTGTTTTTCGGACTATTTCCAATGCGTTTGAAACACAGCCGATTTCATTGTAGGTGATACAAACATTTTACTCACTTTCAACTTTCATTTACGAACGTCATCTTCGTCGAAGCTTGGCTTTGGCTCTTCATGAGCTCTAACGCCATCTAAGGTGTCTGTCTGGCAGTTCAATGGACCAGTAATTGTGTCTGAGTGCTCTAACAGATTGCTGAAGCCAACTTAATTTTAGGCAACTGCTTGTTTTTCATGACTGTTATGTATTGTACTTCCGCATCGAAAACATTGAAAACACTAACTTCAGAGTCGGTATCCAAACGTTGATCTCTAGCGACCCAAATCATTAAAATGCCGCGTCCTGAACATTCTTGAGGAAGCCGATGATTAATACAACAAACAACAGGAATAAAGATAACTTCTTCAGGAGACACGACACGACTTCTGTCTGGAAGAAGAGGATATTTTTATAAAATTGTATCCTAGACCTTAGAGTTCCGATGGATGGCTGACAAGCCTATTGATATCAATTTTATTGTGTCTTAACACGTTTTTAGAGAGTTAGTTCAAGTTTCTTATGATTTTCTTCAATTCCCTGAACTGTATCTTAGCGCAAACGTTGTGATTTTTTCCAACTATCTAAAAAGGTTTAATTTAATTTAACCTCAAAAAGATTCGACGTATGCATGTGTATTTATCAGAAGAACCCTTTCTGGCTAAAAGGTTGGCAATTTTATTGTTCTTCTGTTTTCAAAAGCCCACCATAGTGTGACTTCAATATTCTTTGCCAGTTCCGGCTGAGCATAATGGCTATTGATGTAGTGAACAACATTTCCATTAATTATCGGATGTTTATTGAATATAAAAATGGCACACGTGCTTAAGTTCCCAAAAACCAGAATAAGACGTGTGTCTTTCGTACGTCTTCCCCCGTGACACCCTGAAATTTTGAATGAAGTCCAGGTTCGAAGCGACAAAACCCGTTACAAACAAACTCTATTCGTGAATACGTGTGAGCTCATTTGATTTTACCGCAGTGTAAAGGCCCCGGCCCATAGAATCCGTCGATCCGTCACTCCGTTGATTTCAACTGAGTGAAAACGGGTTGGCGGATAGAACAGGCAAACATCGGCCCATAGAATCCGTCAATCCGTTGACAGTTGTCGATGACATTTATTAATTGATGGAGTGCGTTCATCTGAGTTATAAAATTAATGGCACGGATGGCCTTTGATCGCCTCAATCAGTTCTTCCTCGAACATTTTATAACATTTTTTTCCCAGAATAATGTTCACTTCTCGCACACTAAACGACCCTCACCAAACGAATCGTACTTTGAATGTCAACCGAATTTGAAGTTTCTCTCAGTATGAGAGAGTTCCCAAGCATTCTCTCAATGGATCCACCAATGAACGTGCTTACTCTCAATTCGTGCATGCGTGAACCTCAGAATGTAAATGTGTATGCTCCAATATGTGAATGTATGAGCTCTCAACGGAGCGAAAAGTAGAAAGTAGCTCTACTTTGTCCGTTGAAGTTTATACATCCGTCGGCTATGGGCCACCTCCCATAAGAATGTGTATATTCTACTTTTCACTCAGTTGAAATCAACGGAGTGACGGATCGACGGATTCTATGGGCCGGGGCCTTAATCCTGCCACACACACTCTTGGATTTATAACAATGTGCACCCAGGGTTCCCACGTGCTCTCCGCAAATTGTAGACAAACGTCCGCGGCCGTTTTAAGTGGTACGTCTCATTGGTGGTTTTTGTCGGCGAACTTAAGGCTCCGGCCCATAGAATCCGTCGATCCGTCACTCCGTTGATTTCAATTGAGTGAAAAGTAGAATATACACATTCTTATGGGAGGTGGCCCATAGCCGACGGATGTATGAACTTCAACGGACAAAGTAGAGCTACTTTCTACTTTTTGCTCCGTTGACAACTCATACATTCACATATTGGAGCTTATACATTTACATTCTGAGGTTCACGCATGCACGAATTGAGAGTAAGCACGTTTATTGGTGGATACATTGAGAGAATGTTTAGGAACTCTCTCGCACGGAGAGAAACTTTAAATTCTGTTAACAAATTACCTCGCACGGATCAACGGACTGACGGATTCTATGGGCCGATGCTTGTCTGCTCTATCCGCCAACACGTTTGGTCTCAGTTGAAATCAACAGAGTGACTCGCGGGCATTACAATTTTTAACTAAATTTTGAACCGCAGCCTTCAGAGCGCCTACTCAAATTTTTGTTCGTAATAATCGTACCACCAGATAGGCTGTACGTGGTATACTGGATACACTCAGTTCATTTCATAATGTTCACAGGGATCAATAATCTTTAAGTTCAAATTTTACGCGAATTTAGCGTACAAACCTTGGCCTGCACCCTTACAGGATCAGTCTAACTCGGGAACTGAGTTCTTCTTGATCATTTGAATTTACGAAACTTCTTCACTTTGAAAAAAATCCTAAATTTCATCGAAAAATTCTCACTAAGAATGAAGTTCATATTTGTTTTAATGGCTTTGTCAATAAATTATTGTTATTAGGCAGTAACAAACTCACAAGACACCCAACTGCATGCACAAAAAAGTGGTGTGGGAGTGTGATTCGATCGCAATTTATCGTTTATGAAAACAATTGAAATTGTTGTCATGCCAGGTTATCGTAGCATGTTTTTGTAGAATACTATTTTTGGCCAGAATTAGATTGACACAAGTGAAATGTGGTTGAAATAAGATCGTGCCACATGCCAAACAAATTTGTTGGTATAACCCTGAGATATGGTCAGGTCAATCCTCCACCTCGTTTATATGATTAAGTCGTTATGTTAAGTCAGTTTTTCGGCGATAAAAAATTCAAAATTCAACCGATCTTCATGTGTCTTTTTAAAATGTTCGTTTTCACGGCGGATTTCATATAAAAAATATTGAAAAAATCTCAATCACGGATTTCAAATAGTTTTTAATAGTTTTTAAGCTTTTAATGCTGAAAAAATGATGTTCTTAGTATAAAAAATAAAAAAATCTTCGTTTTTTTTCATTTTCTTCTTTTTTTCGAACAAAAAAATATAAGAAGTTGAAACTCTAGAGGATTTTTTTTTTGGAAAAACTGAAAACTGTTAGAAATACCAATTTTTAAAATATTTTATATACTTTTATCATAAATCCACCGCGGGTACAAACAATTTGAAAAAAAAAATCTGAAAAAGGTTGATTCTTAAATTTTTTATCCAAACAAAAACAGGTGACCGTGAAAGTGTGTAACTATCGGAACAAGAATGACGATCGACTGAAGAGGGTTGCCTGTTCAATAACTAACAAATGAAAGCTGTCTGTTCCAAAAAGGGTTTGGGCTTACAATATACATATATATGAACATAGCGTTTTGGGACACCAGTCTTCCAAGATAAACAATTTGGAATCAGTATATAAATAGTTCGATTAAGATGTACATACGAGGGTGGTCTGATAAGTATTTAGCCTACAAAAGAAAAACTAATTTTTTTTTTTTTTTTATGCCAGACTGGTTAAGGTGGATCTTCCAGAAACAACACCATGTTGCTGTAATGATATTTGTTCTTTGACTAGAAAATACAGTTTCTTTGTGACAATTAGTTCAAAAAGTTGTTTCGGAATAGCTGAAAGCTTGGAGATACCTCTATAGTTTTCAACTTTTTGTCGAGATCCAGCTTTGAATATTGGTGTTATAAATGAAACTTTCCATTCGTCTAAAAATGTGCCCGATGAAAACGACATATTAAATATTAGTTGTAACGGTAACGACCAAGAAGAACCACACTGTTTTAGGATAATAGACGGAACACCGTCAGGACCTGGATTTGAACAAGAGTTTAAAGAATGAATGCCTTACAGTATATCATGAGTAGAGGTGTATAGTGATCCAAGACTTATATTACTCACATCTTCATCAAAAGAAGGTGGAATAATATTCGAGTGATCAACATCGACTGATTCGAAGAACTTTGCAAATAGCTCACAACTTGTCTCAGTGCTATGGGATATTATACCATCGAATTCCATATTTTGCAAAGTCCCATTTTGCTTCATTTTATTGTTTAAAAATGTCCAGAAAGATTTGGGATTTCTAGAAATGTGAGATTCAGTGTTCATTACATACTGTTTATTTAGAAATTTATTTAGAAATTCATATTCCCGCCGCAATTGACAAAAGCGCTGCCTGTTGGTTGATTTTTTTAATAGTTTGAAGGCTTTGTTTTTTGCATATTTTAAATTTGTCAGCCTTTTGTTATGCCACGGCAATTTTAAGTATTATTTTTTAGTAACGCGTGGCACAAACTCAATGAATCCGTATTCTAAAATATTTAAAAATGTATTATTGAGCTGAGTGATTGAGCTGAGTGAGCCGAAGGCGAGCGAAGCTCTTATACCCGGGACAGCCGTTTCTTCCTACAAATACTCCTCCGGAGCCATTCAATTGATTTTGACTAAACTTAACAAGGTGATCATGTGGACATCGCTGAGTGTCCGTACGTTTTGTTTTTTCAAATCCGACTTCTTATTGAGGAATAATCACCGAAAACCCGATTTTCCTATGTGGATCAGACTCACCATCGGGAAATAGTCACCGAAAAACTAATCCTCAATTGATGTCTATGGGAAAAATGTCATGCGTAAAAATGAATTTCCCGGAGGGAAAAAGATTCTACGGATTGTTTAAAAACGGCGAAGCCCTTGCCAGTTTGCGCTGCGCACCTCTCGCTTCGAACTCAATTTTTTCAGAACTTTCGGACATTTTTCGTCTTTTTATTTTCCAAAAATGATCATAAATATTGGGGCAACTTTTTCGTATAAGGTAATTAGAAATTGATGTTATAACAACTGGGATAATAACGAAAATCGTTCTGATAGACTTACTATAGAAATAAATACATAGGAAAAAATAACACTAAAGGATAAATACCATAAAAAACTCAATATATCAATTGAGCTAAAAAGAGGTAAATAAGACATTGTGTTACAAGCGAATATCTTTTTACTTATAAATTGCTTAGATCATGCCAAGGTTGCGTCAAAGAACTAACATTGGGAGTCGAACAGTGAATGCCAGACGACACGACAACGAATCGTCCTCCAATCAATCTAATGGCAACAGTGAGGACACACGAATTGTACAAGAATTCCAACAAAATCTGGATAACAAGTCGTACTACATGTGCTCAAATTGCTACCGTTTAGACTACACGAATACAACTGACAATTACATCTGCAATGCTTGTGTTAAGAATCCAACTAAATTCACACCTGTAAATAACATGTACCCTGGCGACGTTCCATCAGAACTCAAAGAACTGACCATGGTTGAGCAATTGTTTATAGCTAGAGTACATCCCGTAATGAGAATACATCAAGTTCGCACCTATGGTTCAAACGGACAGTATCATTACTCTGGAAACGTAATCAATGTAGCTCAGGATATACTTCCACCCGCAACTTCAGTTCCTGTTGCACCAGATAACTTAGGTATAGTGATCGTCAGACGTGCTGGTATGGATGGTTTTACTGATTTCAGAGTAAGAAAACATGTTGTTCTGAATGCATTCATATGTCTTCAACGAATCAATCCTTTTTATGCTGATGTAGTATTTGACCAAGATCGAATTTCAAGTTTACCTGATGATGGCAATATTGCGAATGATTTACCGTTCATTGAAGATGGAGAAATTCTAGAAAATGGACCTGAAGTTGTAACTATAGAAGAGAATGTTGTCACGTTTGCTCCAAGACCAGGTCAAGAAGCAGCAGTTCAAGCTACGTTAAATTGGCCTACAGCAAACAATGATGCCATTAACGAATTCCGTCAGAGTGGTTACATTATGCAAGCTTTTCCTCACCTTTTCCCCACTGGTAAATGCGATTTTCTTGACTTCAGTCGTGGTTTCAAAGTAACTTTTCGAGAGTTGTGTGAACATCTCATGAGATTTCGTGACCAACGATTTGCACAAGACCCTCGATTCCGGTTTTTTTGCCAAAATACTATGCAACGCCACGACGCTTGTAGACAGAGCGGTGTACTAGACAAGACGAGTGACCTTCAAAACGTTCAAAATATCCAACAACTTGCTCAGAAAGTTCAGCAACAGCCAAATCTCATTAAACGTATTCTGTCTTGGGGTGCAAAGATCCTAGGCACTTCAGCTTACTGGTACCAACAGCGTTGTGAGCTTCTTGCTATGGTTAACCAGCTTGGTATCCAATGAACTCCGTCATCTCTCTGCTTCCAATTTCAAGATGTGAACATTTAAAGGTCATCAGGTGCGATGTCTACTAAGCAGTAGTGTTCTATGCACAGTTTGGAGGGAGCACGCGGCCTTAGCTAAGTGTGCGACCGTTCAGGTGCACAGTAAACAGGTGATGTAAATCGAATTTAAACAGTGAGACAAAAGGGTTCGCTCAGCTCAATTTTTTCAAAGCAGCCCACTGCATTGAATTCCTAGTATACTTCATTAAGATTTAGGCCGGAAAGAATGTTCGACCAGTCCACCGACGCAAAGTAGTTAATTAAACCTTGGTAATTGGCTTTAGCGAAATTGTATCTAAAATCGTAATTAATTAAATTAGGGATTAATGATGGACTACTATATTCTACATTTAGACATAGAGCTATGTGATGAACAGAATTTTTAGTTGATTACTTACAAATATTAAGTCAAGAATTCTATTAATAGAGTTACGACAATTATTTATTTGGGAGACATTAAACGCAAACATTGATTCAATAAACGTAAATTCACATTCAGTTTTCATATTATATGGAATTAAACATTTATCATCATTTGAAAAAGACCAATTAATATCACCAAGGTTAGAATCGCCCATAACGATGAGATCTTGTTGTTGCGTCAGCTGATCAGCGATGAATTCAATGTTGGCAACATGTTGTTCGTAAGCACATGGAGAAATGGCGATTTATTTTTCAATATAGTCTCCTTTTAGCTCGATACACTTGACCCAGCGATGCTCCAACTTCTTTGACCCGTCTGAAAAATACGTTTTTTCGAGGTCTGCAAAGTAGTCCTCCGTGGCGGCGATGACCTCCTCATTCGACCGGCGATTGACTTTATCAAGTTCGGAAACAAAAAGAAGTCGCACGGGGCAAAATCTGGAGAATACGGTGGATGGGGCAGCAGTTCGTAGCCCAATTCGACCAATTTGGTCGTGGCGAGGGCGGAGGTGTGAGCCGGTGCGTTATCATGATGGAAGATCACTTTTTCTTCGCCAAGTGGGGCCGTTTTTTCTTCAATTCGGCGTCGAATCGGCCCAATAATTTGGCATAGTACAGCCCTGTGACCGTGTTGCCCTTCTCCGGGTAGTCGATGTGGATCACACTTTGTGAATCCCAGAAAACGGTGGCCACCACCTTTTCGGCCGATGGGACAGTCTTCGCCTTCTTCGGAGCACGTTCGCCGGGTGAAGTCCACTGTTTCGACTGTTCCTTGATCTCTGGTGTGTACCAGTGGATCCATGTTTCGTCGACTGTCACGAAAAGACGCAGAAACTCCTTCGCATTGCGCTTAAGCAGTGTCAAACACTGCTCTGAAGTGGTATCACGGTTGCGCTTGTGAGCATAGGGAGTGAGCAAACGCGGAACCCATCGCGCCGACGCCATCTGGCGGTGAGGCTAAGTACTTATCGGACCAGCCTCGTAAATAGTTACTCCTCCTGTTCTTGTTGCATTAGATCTTCTTCTTTTCCTTTTTCCGGCGTTGTTATGGTCAGAAGTGTAGGACCATAACCTTCCCACTTAACTGCATTCCTACTCGTCCGCTTGTAGGGTCCGCCGGTTTGACCTCAGAAAGTAGCGGCAGGCTTTCCGGTTTGGGATTACTTCAACCCTGAGGTTTTTGCATTTGTTTGCACCAATTGTTTTTCGGCCTGCCTTTTTTTTTGTGACACGGGCATGCTCCAGATTTTTTTGTTTGATCTTACTCTTACAACACCGGTGATCTCCAGTCGTGTCAACCCACTGATTTGCATGTACACTTGTGGGGCAGTTTAATGGTAGTATATGTGTCCCTAGGCTCACCTTGGTGTTTTCTAAATTGCCTAGATGTGATTTTGGTTTACCTTTGTTTTAGTCGCCTTTTACGACAAGCGAGAGGTATCGCTGCAGGGATATTCTTAACCCGTCCCTGCACGGACTTCTTGTTGCATTAGATAAACACGAAATATTACTGTACCCGGTCAATGTTATTTCTGATTCTTCTATATCGTAAGGTGCGTTTCCGATAGTCTCATGAAGTCCGGATTAATTTTGTCTACTAAGATTTCTAGATGTTCAAAATTATGAATGAGACCTTGAATATTTGCATAATACACCTTAACATTGTTTGGTTGCTAATACCCAGCTTTATTCCGTTTTATTTCCAGTTTCTTTTCTATATACCGGGCATTGTCTGTCCAAGGTTTCGTGGTTTTCATCTAGTCCAAGTTCTAATTTTTCACTCATCTTTTTACACATAATTATTTCTTCGGGTCGTTGGCGGTCCTTCGTTTTGTGGTTTCCATGGCACTTCGTACAAATTTCTTCTTTTTTGCAGTCAATTGCTCTATGGTTAAAACCTTTGCACTTAAAGCATCTCATGACGTCTCATAACGTGAAATACCTTATATTGCTCCCAACCAATATTTAATTTGTTTTGTTGTATTGCTTAGATGAAAGTGTCATCATCAACTTCTAAAATAGCATTGCATCTTTTTGTACCATTTTTAATTCGTTCATGTTTTCTACTATTTTCAGGTCACAGTTTTTCATTGTTACATTTCGCTTTTTTAATTTGTTAATAATATCCTCTTCACTTTTGTACATTTTTATTCCTACCATGGAGATTCGAGGTCTAATTTTAACTGGTACACGTACTTCGTAATTTTTTCCTATTCCCTGTTCTATTGCAGTTTTTATCTTGGTTCTTTCTTCTTCATCTGTTGTCTGCCCTATTATTGTTCCATTATGTTTATTTTCTATATTTGAAAAATAATTTTTTTTGGATCTACTCCTTTATCTAGATCTTCTTAAGTTATGGATATATTTTGCTTTATTTTAGGTTTTACAATTATTGGTAACTCTTTTTAGCTTTGGCAGCACTTTTTCTTTGTTTTTGACAGTTTCAGCATATGACATTTTAGTTTCAGTTTTATTTAGCTGACCGTTTGCCATATCATTAATTTCACTAAAAATAGTGTTATTAATGGACTTTATTTCGATACGCAGTTTACCACTTTCGTCGGTGAAATTCTTGGTCATATTGCATATTTTTGATATTTCCAGAATGCTTTTTTCACATATTTCCTGTGGGATTTTCATCTCATTCAATCTTTTTCCGTACCGAGTCTCGATTGCTTGTAAGAGAGTCTTAATTTCATTTTCATTTCTGCTTAATAACTTCTCGAATTCGTCCTTATATAGACTCAAGAAACTGTTGACACTTTCCTGCATGTTCCTTACTACCAAGTCCAGGTTCCTGATATACATCATGCAGTCATCGCATATAAAGTGGATGTAGTTCGCACTTCCTATTGTAGCGCTCGTGCTTTCGTCAATGCGTGAACATTTTGCTTGGTGGTACACCTTATTACACACTTCTTCACATCTGATGCTTGTTTCTCCACGTATCGGAGCCTTGCACTTAGTGCGCCTACCCATTTCATTAAATGAACAAACCTAGTGTTATTTTCGGTTTGACGTTACTTTAATAGATAATTTTTAAGTTACAAATAAAGAGTATAAAGAAAACACGTCCGCTCACTCACTTTAACAGTCACAGTGCTCGTACAAAATAATAACACTCTATGCCGACGACGACGACAACCGGCACAACGGGCAGCATGGCTACATGATCATGGCCCTTCGGGCCGCTAGGGGGTGCCGTCGTTCGGCCTGATCTGTACGCAATTAAATCGTCCGCGTGCGCTATTGAATGGTGAAGAGAAGCTATCAGATCACTGAAGTAAATGCTGAAAAGTATCGTCGAGTCCACCGTACCCTGTTCTAGTTCGTTATTAATATCAAATGTTTGTGTTGGCAATTTTCGTAACGAACTTTCTACCGATTAACATATCAAAAATCATATATAGCAGTGGTTTACTTATGCCCAACCGACTGAGCTTGTAGTAAAGTCCTTCTAACCATACGGTGTCGAAAGTCAATCCGACAGGCACATTGCATTTCTTCCACTGGATA
The DNA here is from genome assembly GCA_958301585.1 of Merodon equestris. NCBI lineage: Eukaryota > Metazoa > Arthropoda > Insecta > Diptera > Syrphidae > Merodon > Merodon equestris. The sequence goes on from OY284416.1 coordinate 60,846,584, forward strand.
TCCGATATGAGCTTCGGCGCGGCATGAATAGTGTCATGCCTCGTTTTGAAACCGAATTGGTTATCCGGAATGATTTTATTGTCCTCAACCCATTTAGACAGGGCTCTATGAACCACTTTTCGAAGCCCTTGCTGATACTCGGAAGAAGACTTAGTGACCGGAGATTTGGCGGGTTAGAGGCGTCTTTCCCCCTCTTAGGGATTGGTTGCACCACCGCTGTCTTCCAGTGCACTGGATAATATGCATTGTTCAGTGCATTGTTGAACAGGATGGTGTACATCTCTACAGCCACTGGTGGGAGGTGCCTGAGCACAACATTAGATATTCCGTCGGTTCCCGCGGATTTTTTTCTTTTCAATGACATTGAACCTGGCAAAACCAAGGTTCTCCGATCGCCAATGGTCAATATCATTTTGAAGGTAGAAGTGATGAAGTAGGGCTCTGTTTTCCAGGTCGCGGATTTAGTGAATGCTGTCATTCACCGTATACGCTTCCTGGAATACAGCTCCCACCATCGTCACCTCCTCCTGAGGATCCGCGATCACGAAGAAATCATCATCCAAGACGGCGCTCTCTGGATCGATGCTGATTATTCGTAGCAAGCGTCCATTGTCTGACGTTCTCGGAAGCTGCAGATCCTGACTGTTTCTCCTAAATATTTTATTTATTTGCGGGAACATACTCCCCTATTGGATTTTACAGCACGAATTCTATTGTTCCAATACAAACTTACAGATATTCTGTAATTTTCCTTGATTAACTGTTGGATATTTTTAATCAGTGACTTCAGTGTCCTGACCTCCGAGTTTTGTCTGTCGGTAAGCCGCCTGTACAAGAGATTGAGTCTTGTCAGGAGTCTACTTTTTTTGTCTGTGCAGTGCGTCAATTGCCATCTCCACGTACTCGTCAGATACTGTGATCAGGGCACATGGTCCGCAGAGGTCACTGTCGTATACGAAGGTCCTTAGACAGTTAATAGACCAATCGTTCGTGTCAGCCAATCTCGGTCGAGAGTCAAGATAGGAGCTACTTCTGGGATACGACGGACTATTCGCTGCGAGTAACTTGACTCTGTACTCTATACTCCGCAGAACCCTCCAACGGCTTAGTAGGCTCCCCCTAGTGTTAGGAATATTATTTCCCTAATCACTATGTTTGGCATTTAAATCGCCGGTCAGGATGTAGTAGTTTTCCACCAAATTTAAGTGCAGAGATCGAAAAAGTGTCTCGAGCTCAGCAATGAAAACTTTGAGTTCAGGTGCTTCAGGGTTTCATAGGCTAATACAATGTACATTCTCTTTCCATTTCGGAGAGGAATACACACAGTACAGGCCACTAGCACCTGGAACCTCCGCACTTCACCGCTGTATATAATTTTACGTTTAAAAGTTTTTTTGATGAAGATCGCGACTTCCCCGCCTCGTGTGGCGTTGGGTCGGTCTCTTCGAATTATTTTGTAAGAACTGTGCCGGATTTTGTGCTTCTGGTTTAGCTTTGTTTCGCTAACCAAAAGTACATTGGGGCGCTTTTGTCCTGCAATAAGTTAAAAAGTACGGCTCTTCGTTCAATCTTAATCAGTGAATTCACATTCACCGACAGAATCTTTAAGTGACTCTCTACCAGCGTACCCATCACGATTGTAGGTGCGCTAGGCCCGGCAGAAGCGAGTAGATTCTGTCCACTCGGGTCGCCTGCTCATGGATCTGTTGTTGGAGCTGGCCGATTTGCCCAATTTTGATTGATGCGCCATCCCTTTTCCGCCTTTTCATGACGGCGGCCGGTGTTGCGAAATTGGATGATAAATCATCCGATTGAACTCTGTACGGCACTTCCCCCGCTATCCCCTCTTGCTACTTCTATGACTAATTACTTTTTAGTAGTTTTTGACCAAAGTGGCTCACTACAAAGGGTGATTCCTAGTTATTTGGCTTTTTTGGAAATCGGAATAATGACAGCTTTTAGGACGAGTTGATTTTCTTTATTACTTCTTTAAAGAAAACAACTCGAATTGAGATTTAACTGAGAGCTAATTTCCCATGTACTAGTCTGCCACCACGTTGAGCCGTCTGAGCCTAACGACAGACTGACGCCAAACACGAGTCGACAGAGAGCGGCAGCGTAGGGAATCGAATAAAATGTACAATGAAAGCGAGAATAACAATTTGCCAAAGCCCGCGTCAACAACTGCGACTAAAGTCCTGTGCGCTAGCATTGCTCTGATCCATAATACCAGTCCTCTGCACGGTGTTTTTGATATCGACGATAATGTCTCGCATGCATTCCTTCTTGTAGAGTGCACATTCGATTTTACAAAATAAGTTTGGAGGCACGGCCTCGCAGGATTTTCCTCTCAGAAATAGGATGCATTCGAAGCGCAACTCTGTGCACCCCCAGTTCTACTAGTTTTTTTTTACTTTCAGTCAGCAAAGAAACAGGCTGCTGTGAACTAAACAGTGTTTGGTCATTGGCATCGCAACAGATGATAAGCCATCTTGGTTGGAGGAAGCAGTATCCAGTCGTAGGGAAAGTAGGCAGACCGAAAGACGAAGATCTCACCGCGTGCGTCGCAATTCCAGGAGCAACCTGGCTTTGTTTGGTTTTCGAAAGTACATTCGGACCGCTTACCATAAAGAACGCCAGCATCACGTATACCTCACGCGACAATGTCCGAGCGAAATCAAAATTTGTCTACACGGTCGCTTTCAAGCCGGATGAAGAATTACCTTTTCCACATAATCAGAAGCTGAGTGTACATTGAAGTCAAATGGAATCAATTTAGATTTGATGACTGATTTCCTGAAGCACTTTTATGTGGAAAGAAACAGCACTATTAACCCCAATTCTATTTAATTCTTTACACTTCTAAATAAACAAAAACGGAAAATGCTAGTCTAACTCAAACTCAATTCCTTAAGCTATCTCCCCAAGGTAATTGATAATCAGGTGACAATGCCTTGCCTCGATGGTTGAACGAGTAGAATGACGGAAGATTACCTAAAGTTTCCCACGATTTGCCCTGCAAGTCCACGGCGGCACGAATCTCCTTGAAATCAGCCACAATCTGTATAATGTTGTAAATAACAACCACTAAACTGACGACGGTTTGGACTACGATCTAGAATGGGGAACACTAGTCAATTCCTAGACACAAGGTAATATTAATGGGTACTTACATCCAGAGGAAGTTGATTCCAGTCTTGTTCGGTGACACGAAGATACGTTCGATCTGAAAGAACATTTTTTGATAAAACGCAAGCAAATTGAAAAGAAATTGAGCTCACGGTGTGCAGCGGAGAATGCTGCGTGTGCCAAGGATGCAAATCCACCCAACAGAAGCAATTTATTTATCAGTTTGAACGACATTTTCAGGGAGAAAATCTTCCTTTCCAGAAATATGTTTCAGAATTCAATCGAAGGCGATGAGGAATGATTTTATGACAGCTCACAAATGTCAACTACTTCAATGACAGATGGTTCCTTGTGAACGAGTGGTGTGTTTGCATAATAAGTGTAGGCAACAACCAGGTAAATTCGTTAAAAAGCATTTGAATTTGAAATTTATGTCGTTTTCGTAACGAACTGGAAAATAATTTATTTTATTCAAACAATTTTAAAATGACCATAATGATTGTTAATCCTATCGATAAGCTGGCTTTATTGCAGGACGCACTTTTTCCTTCCATGAAATTAGATATAATTTCAACATTGCAGTCGATACCTTGGCACAGGTGGCAATGTTCATCACTGTTACATGCGGCCCGCTCGATCTCCGTCATACTCAACAGGCATCCTCGTTCTACATAAGAAGCTGAAAATAGGACTTTATTAGCCAAAGCCAATTCCAAACAGGCATCATTTACCATCAATTTTGGTATAACATCCCCTCTCTCCGTAAGCTACCAAGCCCTCGTTACAGACCAATCCAACGGCTGTGTTAAGATTCTTGGTGCATGGGTTTACGGTCGTTTTGCTATCCCGACATTGTAAGCAACGTTGAACAATCGTAGCCCTCTCATTGCATCCATCCAACGAACACGTGCTATACAGAACATTCTCTTCACTTGGTAGACCGTCATCCAGAGTGCAACCACGACTAGTGGAACCATTTGGATAGTGCCTAGTGTAACATGTCTCTTCTATCATAAACTCGACATCATTACTGCATTGTACCAAGCTCTCACTCCCCTGCTGCCAGCTGCAGGTTTCACTGTTCGCCGAACATTTATGACATTGAAGTTGAGCGTTTTGTTTCGCTGGCATCATGTTGCAACCTGGTCCATCGCACAGTCTGCACTTGTCAGCTAAAAGGCACTCATAATACAAAGTACTGTCCGATAGGCAACCCCGAACCATTGTTCCTCTTCCGCTGACAAATTCGAAACAAGCGTCATTTTCCGTATAGGTTGCACAAGGCCGTAGGTTTCTTTCGTCCATCACTTCACTGCACTGATCGCGTCCGTCGCAGTAATGGCACTGAAGTCTTAATGCAGGATATACACCGCTATTGCATAGATCACCCGAACATCTCGCGCAATTGGTTTGGGTACCATTGCATGTTAGGTACGGACTCTCACACCCTCGAAGGGTCCTACCATTCGGAAATACTGCGCTGATACATTTCGCTCCAGATATCTCACAAGTTTCCACGTCGATGATGTTCGGATTTGCCCACTGAGCACAGTTCGGGCTCTCGTTCGAGGTGCATTTGTAACATTTGGTAAATGACAGCCTGTTACATCCCTCACCGTCACATTGATTACAGCTACTACCTTGGGTCGCGGTTGGGGGACCACATCCCCTCTGTACCGATCCGTCGGCTAATTGACATGAATTGCAGGATGACACCTCCGCACTCGGACATGTTGACGCCGTAAGGGAGGAGGGATCGCTCTTGCAGCGCTCATCCTTATTCGAATCACAAACAATACACTTTTGTTGCTTCAAGCATTTCTGGTTACAAAGATCCGTTTCGCAAGTGTCATAATGGGCAACATCTAGTTCGAGTGTGCCGCTGTCACTGGAGCATCCCCTGACCACTCGGTGTAGGTTATGGTACAGGAAACAGCTCCCGCTCTCGTGACCTAACAACGACTTAACACTACAAGTCGTTTCGTTTTTTATCAAGCAGGATGCATTATTAACTTCGAACAAGTCCATCTTGCAGCCCCGGGCTTCGGAGGAGTCACATTTGGAACAGGTCAGTGTTATCAGGCCTGGCTGATTATTGCAACCGTTTATATCGCAGAGCTCCGCTAACATGTTTACTGTCCGATTCCCGTCAGAGTAGCAGCCGCGGTATGCGTCTATCTCATCGATTACATCGGTGTAGCAATAGTCTTTTTCATAAAAATACAAACAGGGTGTCGGCTTGCTCGTCGGCGCTGAGAGGCAGTTTCCTCCGGCACATTGGTGGCATTTTAGTCTTCCGGGAGGATAGACGCCCTTATTGCAAAGGTTCTCCGGGCATGATTTGTAGTAATCCGGACCTCGCGGTGTATTGGAACTGCAGCCTCTATATGTTATGGAATCCACTAAAAGATATTCATCTTTAGGCATTTTTGGAAGTTATGTAAATAAACTCACCGATTGTCATCGCGCAAGCAGTGGCACTTTTGCATTCTTCGTAGGGAAGCGAATCGCTGTCCAAACTCGTAGCACAATCGGGCAACGTCACAGAATCGCACTTATAGCATGTGATTCCCGAACAGCACCTGGCTGATATGAAATTAGTCACTGCACTCAAAGTCCGAAATACACTTACCGCTGAGGGTTAAGAAGACTATCGTAAGAGTATACCAACAAGCGAAATGCATCTTTACTTGTGGACTCACGTCGCAAACGCAAGTGACTGAAGCGAATTTATTGGTGTTCTGTTGAACGTGACTTTCTATTATCGAATAAGATCCGAAGTGGTGATTGGCCGTCACGACGTTAGATGCATTGTTTGCAATATCTTCAAACTTGATTACTTGATGATATCTGCGAGGGTGAACCTGTATATGATTTCGGTGAACTTGAGGCTAGACCAGATAAGGACTGGCCGGTTCTTTTATCTTATCTGGGCCGTCCACTTCTGTCAAGAGCGACGAATGAGCGATAAGGGTTTCAGTGTTTGATAATAATCGATCTGTCGAATACCTAACAACCAGGTTCGGATAGCACAATAACATTTTTGCGCAGCAGGGAACATAGGAGATCCTCAGAAATGCCATAGAGTCATCAGACTATGGTACATTTTGCAAAGAGAAGAGGAGCCGAGGAGGCATAGAGTGATAATGCTAAAACGCTTCAAATCGATTGTAGATAAGACGCTATTTCAGGTTATTAACCTTTAAAAATCGAGCTGTTTACTTGATAATAACGTCGACAGGAGAATTTGGAAAAGGCGAAAAAGCTAGAATCAAAGGTTAATAGCTTTATATTATATTGGGAGTTGGAATCAATTCGTAGCCCATCGCCAGCCAATACTTTTTGCCCACCTTTCTGCCAGCTCTTGAATTCCACGTCAGAAAAAAAAGCAACATACATATTTGCACGTGTGCTCTCTTCGGAAGTCAATAACATAGAACTTCGAAGCAAACAACACACAACGTATAAAGATCAATGCTTCTAGAAGCAGCATTAATCGTAGAAATAGAAAATATTCTCAGAGCTCTAAAAGATAACAAGTCACCTGGCGTAGACGGAATTAGACCAAGAGAAGTGAAAATTAACGCAACAACATTAGCGCCTGTCATGACGAAACTGATTAACATGAGCCTAGACCAAGCCTAGAACAACATCTATCGTCCGACCAATCTACAAAGGTGGAAAGAAAAATGATATAAAGAACTACAGGCCCATCTCTATACTCTCAGTTGTTGGTAAAGTGCTGGAAGATGTTCTGACCAAGAGACTGTACAACTATATCGAGAAATATAATATTCGATTCGGCGTCTTCTGCTGTGTTGTCCTAATGGCTCGGATTCAAATACTCTTCGGGCCGGAGCTGTGTTGTCCATACGCTATACATGGCATAGCCATCTTAAGCGTTGTATCCGTAGATGCTTACCCAGGCACATGCCGCCCTACAGCCCATATAGTTCGTGATTGAATCTTCTCCTCCATATGCCATCAACGCAAACCAAACCAGGACCAAAGATCGCACGCAGAACTTCTCTCTCGAAAAGACCAAGAGCTTCCTCTTCTGCTTTTTAGCGTCTCTGCTTCTGCACCATAGAGCACGACTGGGATGATTAGAGAATTATACAAAGAGAGGGCTCTATTACTCAATTGCCTCTTGAGCACAAAGAAACAGTGAATGTCAAGAGTGATTCTGCGTTTGATCTCGGTACCGATGTTGTTGTCCCTATTTACTGCGGAGCTGAGGTAGACGAAGTCCTTGACTACCTCGAAGTTCATGCTGCCCATTGTGACGGTCCGTCCGAGACGTCGACGAGCTTGAAGACGACGAATAGATTTTTTATTTTTTTTTTGTTGGAGGCTTCTACTACATATTTGTTGGAGCACTCAGACTCAAATACTGGTCCATTGTACTACCAGACAGACATCTTGTCTTTATTGTATTTTTTCGGCACCCACCACGACGGCCCAAAGGGTGCGCGAGCGAAGGCGGACAGTCGCAGTGAAAGTGTTCTGCTGTGTCATCCTCCTCGCAACATGCAGCACAGGTAGGCGGGTCACTGAGGTCAAGCATCATGCTATGTAATTGAACCGTAGTGCTTATGGTCGGTCGCATTTCTCGGCTTCAGAGCCACTTTGTTTACTGGATTTTGAGTTAGGCAGTTGATGCGACTTCAGATCAAGCCTATTAAATCAAATCCTGTGTGGTTCTTCTATGGTAACATAGCTGCCGGAAGTAGCGTAGGGAGCAAGTACAAGAAATTTGAAAATGCTACGTAATTGCCCCGTAGTGCTTAGGGTCGATCGCATTTCTCGGCTTCATAGCTACTTTCTTGACTGGATTTTGAATTAGGCAGTTGACGCGACTTCAGATCTAGCCTATTAAATCAAATCTTGGTGTGGTTCCTCCATGGTAACATAGCTGCCCGAGGTCGCGTAGGGAGCAAGTACAAGAAATTTGAAAATGCTATGTAATTGAACCGTAGTGCTTAGGGTCGATCGCATTTCTCGGCTTCAGAGCCACTTTGTTTACTGGATTTTGAGTTAGGCAGTTGATGCGACTTCAGATCAAGCCTATTAAATCAAATCCTGTGTGGTTCTTCTATGGTAACATAGCTGCCGGAAGTAGCGTAGGGAGCAAGTACAAGAAATTTGAAAATGCTACGTAATTGCCCCGTAGTGCTTAGGGTCGATCGCATTTCTCGGCTTCATAGCTACTTTCTTGACTGGATTTTGAATTAGGCAGTTGACGCGACTTCAGATCTAGCCTATTAAATCAAATCTTGGTGTGGTTCCTCCATGGTAACATAGCTGCCCGAGGTCGCGTAGGGAGCAAGTACAAGAAATTTGAAAATGCTATGTAATTGAACCGTAGTGCTTAGGGTCGATCGCATTTCTCGGCTTCAGAGCCACTTTGTTTACTGGATTTTGAGTTAGGCAGTTGATGCGACTTCAGATCAAGCCTATTAAATCAAATCTTGTGTGGTTCTTCCATGTTAACATTGCTGCCCGAGGTCGCGTAGAGAGCAAGTACAAGAAATTTGAAAATGCTACGTAATTGCCCCGTAGTGCTTATGGCCGATCGCATTTCTCGGCTTCAGAGCTACTTTCTTGACTGGATTTTGAGTTGGGCAGTTGACGCGACTTCAAATCTAGCCTATTAAATCAAATCCTGTGTGGTTCTTCCATCGTTACATAGCTGCCGGAAGTAGCGTAGGGAGCAAGTACAAGAAATTTGAAAATGCTACGTAATTGCCCCGTAGTGCTTAGGGTCGATCGCATTTCTCGGCTTCAGAGCTACTTTCTTGACTGGATTTTGAATTAGGCAGTTGACGCGACTTCAGATCTAGCCTATTAAATCAAATCTTGGTGTGGTTCCTCCATGGTAACATAGCTGCCCGAGGTCGCGTAGGGAGCAAGTACAAGAAATTTGAAAATGCTATGTAATTGAACCGTAGTGCTTAGGGTCGATCACATTTCTCGGCTTCAGAGCCACTTTGTTTACTGGATTTTGAGTTAGGCAGTTGATGCGACTTCAGATCAAGCCTATTAAATCAAATCTTGTGTGGTTCTTCCATGTTAACATTGCTGCCCGAGGTCGCGTAGAGAGCAAGTACAAGAAATTTGAAAATGCTACGTAATTGCCCCGTAGTGCTTATGGCCGATCGCATTTCTCGGCTTCAAAGCTACTTTCTTGACTGGATTTTGAGTTGGGCAGTTGACGCGACTTCAAATCTAGCCTATTAAATCAAATCCTGTGTGGTTCTTCCATCGTAACATAGCTGCCGGAAGTAGCGTAGGGAGCAAGTACAAGAAATTTGAAAATGCTACGTAATTGCCCCGTAGTGCTTATGGCCGATCGCATTTCTCGGCTTCAGAGCTACTTTCTTGACTGGATTTTGAATTAGGCAGTTGACGCGACTTCAGATCTAGCCTATTAAATCAAATCTTGGTGTGGTTCCTCCATGGTAACATAGCTGCCCGAGGTCGCGTAGGGAGCAAGTACAAGAAATTTGAAAATGCTATGTAATTGAACCGTAGTGCTTAGGGTCGATCACATTTCTCGGCTTCAGAGCCACTTTGTTTACTGGATTTTGAGTTAGGCAGTTGATGCGACTTCAGATCAAGCCTATTAAATCAAATCTTGTGTGGTTCTTCCATGTTAACATTGCTGCCCGAGGTCGCGTAGAGAGCAAGTACAAGAAATTTGAAAATGCTACGTAATTGCCCCGTAGTGCTTAGGGTCGATCGCATTTCTCGGCTTCATAGCTACTTTCTTGACTGGATTTTGAATTAGGCAGTTGACGCGACTTCAGATCTAGCCTATTAAATCAAATCTTGTGTGGTTCTTCCATGTTAACATTGCTGCCCGAGGTCGCGTAGGGAGCAAGTACAAGAAATTTGAAAATGCTATGTAATTGAACCGTAGTGCTTAGGGTCGATCACATTTCTCGGCTTCAGAGCCACTTTGTTTACTGGATTTTGAGTTAGGCAGTTGATGCGACTTCAGATCAAGCCTATTAAATCAAATCTTGTGTGGTTCTTCCATGTTAACATTGCTGCCCGAGGTCGCGTAGAGAGCAAGTACAAGAAATTTGAAAATGCTACGTAATTGCCCCGTAGTGCTTATGGCCGATCGCATTTCTCGGCTTCAGAGCTACTTTCTTGACTGGATTTTGAGTTGGGCAGTTGACGCGACTTCAAATCTAGCCTATTAAATCAAATCCTGTGTGGTTCTTCCATCGTTACATAGCTGCCGGAAGTAGCGTAGGGAGCAAGTACAAGAAATTTGAAAATGCTACGTAATTGCCCCGTAGTGCTTAGGGTCGATCGCATTTCTCGGCTTCAGAGCTACTTTCTTGACTGGATTTTGAATTAGGCAGTTGACGCGACTTCAGATCTAGCCTATTAAATCAAATCTTGGTGTGGTTCCTCCATGGTAACATAGCTGCCCGAGGTCGCGTAGGGAGCAAGTACAAGAAATTTGAAAATGCTATGTAATTGAACCGTAGTGCTTAGGGTCGATCACATTTCTCGGCTTCAGAGCCACTTTGTTTACTGGATTTTGAGTTAGGCAGTTGATGCGACTTCAGATCAAGCCTATTAAATCAAATCTTGTGTGGTTCTTCCATGTTAACATTGCTGCCCGAGGTCGCGTAGAGAGCAAGTACAAGAAATTTGAAAATGCTACGTAATTGCCCCGTAGTGCTTAGGGTCGATCGCATTTCTCGGCTTCATAGCTACTTTCTTGACTGGATTTTGAATTAGGCAGTTGACGCGACTTCAGATCTAGCCTATTAAATCAAATCTTGGTGTGGTTCCTCCATGGTAACATAGCTGCCCGAGGTCGCGTAGGGAGCAAGTACAAGAAATTTGAAAATGCTATGTAATTGAACCGTAGTGCTTAGGGTCGATCGCATTTCTCGGCTTCAGAGCCACTTTGTTTACTGGATTTTGAGTTAGGCAGTTGATGCGACTTCAGATCAAGCCTATTAAATCAAATCCTGTGTGGTTCTTCTATGGTAACATAGCTGCCGGAAGTAGCGTAGGGAGCAAGTACAAGAAATTTGAAAATGCTACGTAATTGCCCCGTAGTGCTTAGGGTCGATCGCATTTCTCGGCTTCATAGCTACTTTCTTGACTGGATTTTGAATTAGGCAGTTGACGCGACTTCAGATCTAGCCTATTAAATCAAATCTTGGTGTGGTTCCTCCATGGTAACATAGCTGCCCGAGGTCGCGTAGGGAGCAAGTACAAGAAATTTGAAAATGCTATGTAATTGAACCGTAGTGCTTAGGGTCGATCGCATTTCTCGGCTTCAGAGCCACTTTGTTTACTGGATTTTGAGTTAGGCAGTTGATGCGACTTCAGATCAAGCCTATTAAATCAAATCTTGTGTGGTTCTTCCATGTTAACATTGCTGCCCGAGGTCGCGTAGAGAGCAAGTACAAGAAATTTGAAAATGCTACGTAATTGCCCCGTAGTGCTTATGGCCGATCGCATTTCTCGGCTTCAGAGCTACTTTCTTGACTGGATTTTGAGTTGGGCAGTTGACGCGACTTCAAATCTAGCCTATTAAATCAAATCCTGTGTGGTTCTTCCATCGTTACATAGCTGCCGGAAGTAGCGTAGGGAGCAAGTACAAGAAATTTGAAAATGCTACGTAATTGCCCCGTAGTGCTTAGGGTCGATCGCATTTCTCGGCTTCAGAGCTACTTTCTTGACTGGATTTTGAATTAGGCAGTTGACGCGACTTCAGATCTAGCCTATTAAATCAAATCTTGGTGTGGTTCCTCCATGGTAACATAGCTGCCCGAGGTCGCGTAGGGAGCAAGTACAAGAAATTTGAAAATGCTATGTAATTGAACCGTAGTGCTTAGGGTCGATCACATTTCTCGGCTTCAGAGCCACTTTGTTTACTGGATTTTGAGTTAGGCAGTTGATGCGACTTCAGATCAAGCCTATTAAATCAAATCTTGTGTGGTTCTTCCATGTTAACATTGCTGCCCGAGGTCGCGTAGAGAGCAAGTACAAGAAATTTGAAAATGCTACGTAATTGCCCCGTAGTGCTTATGGCCGATCGCATTTCTCGGCTTCAAAGCTACTTTCTTGACTGGATTTTGAGTTGGGCAGTTGACGCGACTTCAAATCTAGCCTATTAAATCAAATCCTGTGTGGTTCTTCCATCGTAACATAGCTGCCGGAAGTAGCGTAGGGAGCAAGTACAAGAAATTTGAAAATGCTACGTAATTGCCCCGTAGTGCTTATGGCCGATCGCATTTCTCGGCTTCAGAGCTACTTTCTTGACTGGATTTTGAATTAGGCAGTTGACGCGACTTCAGATCTAGCCTATTAAATCAAATCTTGGTGTGGTTCCTCCATGGTAACATAGCTGCCCGAGGTCGCGTAGGGAGCAAGTACAAGAAATTTGAAAATGCTATGTAATTGAACCGTAGTGCTTAGGGTCGATCGCATTTCTCGGCTTCAGAGCCACTTTGTTTACTGGATTTTGAGTTAGGCAGTTGATGCGACTTCAGATCAAGCCTATTAAATCAAATCTTGTGTGGTTCTTCCATGTTAACATTGCTGCCCGAGGTCGCGTAGAGAGCAAGTACAAGAAATTTGAAAATGCTACGTAATTGCCCCGTAGTGCTTATGGCCGATCGCATTTCTCGGCTTCAGAGCTACTTTCTTGACTGGATTTTGAGTTGGGCAGTTGACGCGACTTCAGATCTAGCCTATTAAATCAAATCTTGGTGTGGTTCCTCCATGGTAACATAGCTGCCCGAGGTCGCGTAGGGAGCAAGTACAAGAAATTTGAAAATGCTATGTAATTGAACCGTAGTGCTTAGGGTCGATCGCATTTCTCGGCTTCAGAGCCACTTTGTTTACTGGATTTTGAGTTAGGCAGTTGATGCGACTTCAGATCAAGCCTATTAAATCAAATCTTGTGTGGTTCTTCCATGTTAACATTGCTGCCCGAGGTCGCGTAGAGAGCAAGTACAAGAAATTTGAAAATGCTACGTAATTGCCCCGTAGTGCTTATGGCCGATCGCATTTCTCGGCTTCAGAGCTACTTTCTTGACTGGATTTTGAGTTGGGCAGTTGACGCGACTTCAAATCTAGCCTATTAAATCAAATCCTGTGTGGTTCTTCCATCGTAACATAGCTGCCGGAAGTAGCGTAGGGAGCAAGTACAAGAAATTTGAAAATGCTACGTAATTGCCCCGTAGTGCTTATGGCCGATCGCATTTCTCGGCTTCAGAGCTACTTTCTTGACTGGATTTTGAATTAGGCAATTGACGCGACTTCAGATCTAGCCTATTAAATCAAATCTTGGTGTGGTTCCTCCATGGTAACATAGCTGCCCGAGGTCGCGTAGGGAGCAAGTACAAGAAATTTGAAAATGCTATGTAATTGAACCGTAGTGCTTAGGGTCGATCACATTTCTCGGCTTCAGAGCCACTTTGTTTACTGGATTTTGAGTTAGGCAGTTGATGCGACTTCAGATCAAGCCTATTAAATCAAATCTTGTGTGGTTCTTCCATGTTAACATTGCTGCCCGAGGTCGCGTAGAGAGCAAGTACAAGAAATTTGAAAATGCTACGTAATTGCCCCGTAGTGCTTATGGCCGATCGCATTTCTCGGCTTCAGAGCTACTTTCTTGACTGGATTTTGAGTTGGGCAGTTGACGCGACTTCAAATCTAGCCTATTAAATCAAATCCTGTGTGGTTCTTCCATCGTTACATAGCTGCCGGAAGTAGCGTAGGGAGCAAGTACAAGAAATTTGAAAATGCTACGTAATTGCCCCGTAGTGCTTAGGGTCGATCGCATTTCTCGGCTTCAGAGCTACTTTCTTGACTGGATTTTGAATTAGGCAGTTGACGCGACTTCAGATCTAGCCTATTAAATCAAATCTTGGTGTGGTTCCTCCATGGTAACATAGCTGCCCGAGGTCGCGTAGGGAGCAAGTACAAGAAATTTGAAAATGCTATGTAATTGAACCGTAGTGCTTAGGGTCGATCACATTTCTCGGCTTCAGAGCCACTTTGTTTACTGGATTTTGAGTTAGGCAGTTGATGCGACTTCAGATCAAGCCTATTAAATCAAATCTTGTGTGGTTCTTCCATGTTAACATTGCTGCCCGAGGTCGCGTAGAGAGCAAGTACAAGAAATTTGAAAATGCTACGTAATTGCCCCGTAGTGCTTATGGCCGATCGCATTTCTCGGCTTCAGAGCTACTTTCTTGACTGGATTTTGAGTTGGGCAGTTGACGCGACTTCAAATCTAGCCTATTAAATCAAATCCTGTGTGGTTCTTCCATCGTAACATAGCTGCCGGAAGTAGCGTAGGGAGCAAGTACAAGAAATTTGAAAATGCTACGTAATTGCCCCGTAGTGCTTATGGCCGATCGCATTTCTCGGCTTCAGAGCTACTTTCTTCACTGGATTTTGAATTAGGCAGTTGACGCGACTTCAGATCTAGCCTATTAAATCAAATCTTGGTGTGGTTCCTCCATGGTAACATAGCTGCCCGAGGTCGCGTAGGGAGCAAGTACAAGAAATTTGAAAATGCTATGTAATTGAACCGTAGTGCTTAGGGTCGATCACATTTCTCGGCTTCAGAGCCACTTTGTTTACTGGATTTTGAGTTAGGCAGTTGATGCGACTTCAGATCAAGCCTATTAAATCAAATCTTGTGTGGTTCTTCCATGTTAACATTGCTGCCCGAGGTCGCGTAGAGAGCAAGTACAAGAAATTTGAAAATGCTACGTAATTGCCCCGTAGTGCTTATGGCCGATCGCATTTCTCGGCTTCAGAGCTACTTTCTTGACTGGATTTTGAGTTGGGCAGTTGACGCGACTTCAAATCTAGCCTATTAAATCAAATCCTGTGTGGTTCTTCCATCGTTACATAGCTGCCGGAAGTAGCGTAGGGAGCAAGTACAAGAAATTTGAAAATGCTACGTAATTGCCCCGTAGTGCTTAGGGTCGATCGCATTTCTCGGCTTCAGAGCTACTTTCTTGACTGGATTTTGAATTAGGCAGTTGACGCGACTTCAGATCTAGCCTATTAAATCAAATCTTGGTGTGGTTCCTCCATGGTAACATAGCTGCCCGAGGTCGCGTAGGGAGCAAGTACAAGAAATTTGAAAATGCTATGTAATTGAACCGTAGTGCTTAGGGTCGATCACATTTCTCGGCTTCAGAGCCACTTTGTTTACTGGATTTTGAGTTAGGCAGTTGATGCGACTTCAGATCAAGCCTATTAAATCAAATCTTGTGTGGTTCTTCCATGTTAACATTGCTGCCCGAGGTCGCGTAGAGAGCAAGTACAAGAAATTTGAAAATGCTACGTAATTGCCCCGTAGTGCTTATGGCCGATCGCATTTCTCGGCTTCAGAGCTACTTTCTTGACTGGATTTTGAGTTGGGCAGTTGACGCGACTTCAAATCTAGCCTATTAAATCAAATCCTGTGTGGTTCTTCCATCGTAACATAGCTGCCGGAAGTAGCGTAGGGAGCAAGTACAAGAAATTTGAAAATGCTACGTAATTGCCCCGTAGTGCTTATGGCCGATCGCATTTCTCGGCTTCAGAGCTACTTTCTTCACTGGATTTTGAATTAGGCAGTTGACGCGACTTCAGATCTAGCCTATTAAATCAAATCTTGGTGTGGTTCCTCCATGGTAACATAGCTGCCCGAGGTCGCGTAGGGAGCAAGTACAAGAAATTTGAAAATGCTATGTAATTGAACCGTAGTGCTTAGGGTCGATCACATTTCTCGGCTTCAGAGCCACTTTGTTTACTGGATTTTGAGTTAGGCAGTTGATGCGACTTCAGATCAAGCCTATTAAATCAAATCTTGTGTGGTTCTTCCATGTTAACATTGCTGCCCGAGGTCGCGTAGAGAGCAAGTACAAGAAATTTGAAAATGCTACGTAATTGCCCCGTAGTGCTTATGGCCGAGCATTTCTCGGCTTCAGAGCTACTTTCTTGACTGGATTTTGAGTTGGGCAGTTGACGCGACTTCAGATCTAGCCTATCAAATCAAATCCTGTGTGGTTCCTCTATGTTAACATAGCTGCCCGAGGGAGTCACTAATCATCTCTTGCAGTGAGCAGTCGACTTTGTGCAAGTGAGTGCTATCGGAGCACCATTAGAATACGGGAATTCGAAAACGAAAAATCAAAAGGCGAGTGGCCTAGTGGAAGAGTACCGGGAATCAAACGCGCGAGTTAGGCGGTTCACAACGCCCCTTGGGGAAAAAAGATTTTTTTTCGTTCTTTCTTTCCCCATCTAACAAAGAACAACAAACAAAGAAGGAGAAATTCGAGTGGCGGGGTCGATGGACTCCAATCAAAAAATAATGCCGCAAAGTTCGGTACCATTGTCTGGTCAAGAAACAGACCAGACGGTAGCAACAACGAATACGGTGTTTGCGATCCCCGATGACGTAACCAAACGCAAAAGACGACCGAAACTCACAATGAAATTAAAAGCCCGCAAAGCGGCAGATAATAGGTCTGTTCCCGTACCTGACAAAAACAGTCCAAATCTACGAAAAACTGCGAAAAACTACGAAAGTCTGTTCCCGTACTCCAAAAATTCACACTTTTGGACAAAAGAGAGCACTCTCGAGAGAGTAAAAAATTTCCCCATGCTGCGAATTTCAACCCAAGGAATTTATGTGGGTAGTTTGTCACAGCATTGTGAAATCAGCTGATTTCCGTCATTCCGTCATACGACAAGAGCTCAATTTTATATTAAAATTCTTTTGTGCATTTTTAAGATGTGCATTGTCTCTATATGGCGTTATTAAATGATGAATGGATATGCTGAATCATCTAATAAATAGTAATCTGAAAATAATATGTATGTTTTTGCAAATTAGTATGTTGCACCTGCTAACGAATCCAAGAATGTACCAAATTCAAACATATGTTTTTGACATTTAAAATGTGTGCAACTTTTTTGGTTCAACGCGTTTCCGTACTTTTTTGTGTTTCCACTTCTCTTTGAGAGAATTTCATCCCCACTTTTGGAAAAATGAGAATCTGTGAATTTCTGCCCAAAAAGTACGGGAACAGACCTAATGGAACAGCAACTCCCGCGATGACAACAGACGAGGGGGGAGTCAGTAGTGATGACTATGACTCACCCGATGCGATTAGCACAGACAACAGTGCTACGAAATTGTAAAGGGGCAAGAGGAAGAAAACCTTGCTAAAGAAGAAGCCGAGCTTGATCGACTAATCAAGGAGTTGATAGCCAAGCGCAACAAAGTGCGACAACAAAAACTACATCATCAACAACAACAACAGCAGTCACAGCATCTTAAACAACGAAAACAAAAAGAACAACAACAGACAACAATGCCGAAGAAAAGTCAGCAAGACCAACAAAAGCAGCAATAACAACAAACGCAGAAGAACCCACAACAACAACAAAAGCAGCAAGAAACAGAAACGCAGCAGACAAAAAATAAAAAATAAAAAATTCCCCCAATAAACGTAAGTGGGTTAGAAATTAAGGATAGTATTAAGTTATGTAAGTTAGTTTGTAAAAACTTCCACCTAAAAAGATTGAGTGAAAATAAGCATGTCATTATTTGTGAATCCCTAGAGGAGCCTTGGATGGATATTAATGTTTTAAAGAAAATCGAAATGAAAAATAAATTATATAAGAAAAAGGTTAAAAATCCGGACAATAATAATGTAATATCTGCATATAAGCAAATTTGCAAAACAATTGCTAAAGATGTAAAATTCTGCAAAAATAATTTCTATTTGAGTAAGTTTCGTGAGGTCAAAGATGACTCTAAAAAGGAATGGGGGTTTGTACGTACAATATTAAATAAATCTAGTCAACAGATCCAAATTAAGAATCTGAATGTAGACAATGCTGTGATATCTGACACCAAAGTTTTAGTAAATAAATTCAATAACTTTTTTTCATCTATAGCTTCTAAGGTTGTTTCCAATAGTTGTGATTCTGACTGTGATTGTATCTGTTTATCTAATGAAGTGTCATGTCCGCAGAGTTTCTTTTTTGAGCCCATAACGTCTTTTGAATTATACAAGATTATTCGATCTCTTAAAAATTCAAATTCGAAACCTACTGACGATTTTTCTAGTATCTTCGTTAAGAAAATAGCACTAAATATCTGTGATATTTTATGTTTTATATATAACAAAAGTGTTTCATGTGGTATTTTTCCCGATTACTTGAAAATTACTGAAGTGATACCTTTGTTTAAAAAAGGAAATAAGGCTGATATCAATAATTATAGGCCTATTTCTTTGCTGTCAGTTTTCTCAAAAATCTTTGAAAAAGCTATAAAGATGAGAATGATCAAGTTCTTAGAAAAAAATACATTTTTTAGTGAATGTCAATATGGTTTTCGCTCAGGCTGTTCTACAGAAAGTGCCCTTCTAAACTTTTGTTCAAATATATATAAAGGGTTAAATGATAGGAAGCATACCGCTGCACTCTTTATTGACATTACCAAAGCCTTTGACACGGTAGATCATAAAATACTTTTGAACAAATTACATAGGTGCGGATTTAGAGGTAGTTTTCATAGTTGGCTTGGTTCGTACCTTTCTAACAGAACTCAAAAAGTCAAAATTGATGGCGTATTAAGTTCGAATAGTATAGTTTCTATGGGTGTTCCTCAGGGTTCTGTTCTTGGTCCATTACTTTTCTTAGTATTTATTAATTCGCTCTTTTTACAAAAATATTGTAGCAAAATAACAGCCTTTGCAGACGATATGGCATGTGCTCTTACTGATGATTCCCCTTTGAATCTTTCTGTGGCCATAAATCATGACCTTGAATTGATCAGTCATTGGTTTAAAATAAATAAAATGGTAATCAGTGACAAAACAAAAATCATGTATTTTAGTTCCAGCGGCAAGACAGTGGATTATGGATCCTTTCTTTTCCACTGTGCGAAATGCAAACGTTTTAGACACAGTAAAACTATTTGTAGGTCTGAATCTAGCGCTCAGACATTTTTCCCTGAACACCCTTGCTCTGAAAAATGTTTCTATATTGAGAACGTTGATCATTTTAAATATCTCGGAGTTATGCTTGACTGGAAGTTAAACTGGTATGAACATACAAATGCACTAAAAAAATACCTTTTGGCAGCTACTAGACAACTCTTCTTTTTAAAATCTTATTGCGGATTTGATCTTCTAAAGGCAATCTATTATGGATAAGTTCACTGTAAGCTTGAATATGGAATTGTTTGCTGGGGTGGTACTCACTATAATAAAATATACCCTCTACTAGTGTCACAAAAACATATTATTCGTTTAATTTGTAATAAAAATCGTCAATATGGTAGCTTTGTACTTTTCAAGAATCTTAATATTTTACCACTTAAACATTTATATTGTTATAAAGTTTTAAAGATATTTTTCGCGAGATCTGGATATCTACTAAACAGAAGCTCTTCCAACTATCAACTCAGAATAAATGAACAGAATCTTGTCCGAGTTCCGCACCACAATCTGCATATATTTTCTCATTTCTTTTCTGTAAGCGCTCCACGACTTTTCAATAAGCTACCTTATTACATACGATGTATTCGAAATGGATCCATTTGTCAAAAAAAAATTAAATCATGGCTTTTTGATTTTAATTACAAAGAAATTCTCGACTTACCTTGTGTATTGGTCTAACAAATCCCTTTAACGTTTATTATAGTATTTTGTTGACCCTTATTTTATTATCAATATTTTTGTATCTTGTATTTTGTATCATAATTTAATTTAATTTTTCACCTGCTTTCGCTTCTAGCTCTTAATGAACTATAGATTGCAGTGTTTTTGTTTTTTTCTTTTTTGTTATTTATCAGTATATATGTATATTTATATTTATTGTAAAAACAAAAAATAAAAATGAAAAAAAAAAAAAAAAAAAAAAAAAAAAAAATTACAACAAGGTACGTGCCGCCCTTGGAAAATCTCAAACGGAGTATTTTGCTTACACTCCCAAAGCACAAAAACCAATTACAGTCCTCCTAAAGGACATAGATCACGAATTCGGGTCGGAAGAACTGATGAATGAGCTACGCAGACACGAGAACGACGAACTCCAGTTCGTTGGAGTCAAGCCCATCACCACCGCCAAGGCTAGAAGCGGTGATCAGAAACTACCATTTTTCCTGGTGCAGCTCAGTGCCAACAGCAAAATTGATGGTTTAAGAAAAATACGTTTTCTAAGTCACCTAGCTATCACTTGGGATAAATTAAAAAAGCAGATCGTGTACTCCAATGTATGCGTTGCCAGAGATTCGGGCATGCCGCTCCTAATTGCAATATGCAGTTCAGGTGTGTAAAATGCGAGAAGGATCACAAACCTGGAGAATGTCCTTTGGGAAGGGAAAAAGTTGAGGACAAATCATTACTTTTCTGTGTACTTTGTAAGAATACGGGGCACCCTGCTAATTTTAGGGGTTGCCCCAAATTTCAAGAACTTAGGAAGAAAGTTCAGGCTCGTAAGCAGCAAATCGAAGAAGATAGATTTAAAAAAAGCCGCTCGTTCGCAAAGATCGTTACACCCAATATATCCTTTGCCCAAATGGCAACAGGATCGGGAAACGCAACGAAACAGCAAACGGTAAAGGTCCCTACTAAGGCACTATTGTCCTATTGTCCATTAAAGGACAAATGGCTCAACTCCATAAACAACTAAACGAGCAAGCGGCTCGAATTGATCTCATGTTTGCAGAGTCTGACATGCCAAGAACATGATGAATACGCCAGACGAGTTGAACCTGAAGATCCTTGCCGTGAATGTTAATTCGCTGGTGAGAATCGACTAACTCGAAATAACAACTGTCTAACTTGTTGGTAAATGAAAATCCAGACTTGCTTTTGGCCAGCGAAACTAAACTGAACCAGAAGCATAACTTGGTATACAAAGATTATCATGTAATAAGAAGAGATTGACCCCAGTCCACGCAAGGGGGTCCTAATAAAGAAAGGACTGCGTCATAAAATCATATACAGCGGAATAGTGCGTAGGTTCCAGGTGCTAGAAGCGTGTATTGTGTGCATAGCCCTTCGAAGTCGAAGACGGTTGTACGTAGTCTCTCTCTATGCACCGGCAGCCCCTCAATCTACCCAATTTATTAGCGAGCTTGAATCTCTTTTCCGTCAACTACAGCTACAAGCAGAAGCAAATTATTACTTTTTGGCCGGGGATATTAATGCAAAACATGCAGCGTGGGGAAATGCATTCTCAAATACCAGAGGTAATCATCTGTTTAACTGGCTAGATCAAAATACGATTGAGTACCGACTCGATCTACTTGCGACGGAGACCCCTTCATTTCTCAGAGGAGAATCTTTTCTGGACTTAGCCCTTATCGACACGATAATCAATCTCCGTGACGCGACGCCCCATCTGCGAAATTGTTTACGTGCGGTAGATTACGATAGTGACCACTTCGGACTAGCCGCTGTAATACATATTCCTAATGAGCGAATGGATCTGGAGTGTACACGATTGATATTCAAAGAGCACACTGGTTACGTTTCTCAAGATCTTTAAAGCGTGAAATACTTCGTCAAGAAATTTACCCACCAACGAACAGAAACATGACCAATGAAGAGATAGACGACTACCTACTCCAATTTGAGAACGCTATCAAACGAACAATGGATCATAGCATCCCTAAAGCTCAACCTCCGTACGATTTAACCACAAAATACTCTAACCCTACAATTAGAGCATTACAAAAACATAAAAGTATGCTATTGTCCAGACTAAAACAACTTTACCGACAATTCACTGACAGACGAGACCCGGAGATAAGAACACTGAAGTCGATGATCAAAAATCTTCAACAATTAATCAAAGAAAATTACAGAATATCTATTAGTTTGCATTGGAACAAAAAAATTCGGGCTATAAAACCCAGTGGCCAGAATATGTTCCAGCAAATATATTCAACTATTAAGAAGAAAAGATCATAACGATATTCCTTGTTTGCGAATCCCCCAGACAGACCAGGGACGACAGACACTAATCGGTGCAGGATTGAATCCAGAAGAAATGTACTCAGACGAAGACGTTTTTGTAATTGAGGATCCACAAGAGAAAGCTGATATAATAGGTTCATACTTCCAAAGAGTGTACATGGTGAATGACTCCGTTCATCCGAACCTCGATCTGGAAAATGAAGCACGGTTAAATCATATACATCTTCTTAATGAAATTGGTGTCTGGCGATCTGAGAATAGTGGTTTCACCACATTCAATGATGAAAACCCAGCAAATGGAAATATCGCCAGCGAACGATCAATCCACCTGTTCGTGAAAAGAGATGATCTCATGTGCATCCTTGATTCAATGAAAAACAAAAAAATCGTCGGGCATTGATGGGATTCCTAGCATAGTATTACCGCATATGCCCGAGGTAGCATTCGATATATTAGTGACGCTTTTTAACAATATGCTGAATAATGCACATTATCCAGCACATTGGATACTCGTGCAGGGACGGGTTAAGATTATCCCTGCAGCGATACCTATCGCTTGTCGTAAAAGGCGACTAAACAAAGGTAATCAAAACTCACATCTAGGCAATTTAGAAAACACCATGGTGAGCCTAGGGACACATATACCACCATTAAACTGCCCCACAAGTGTGCATGCAATTCAGTGGGTTGACACGACTGGAGATCACCGGTGTTGTAAGAGTAAGATCAATCAAAAAAAAAAATTAAAAATCTGGAGCATGCCCGTATCAAAAAGGAAGGGAAGAATGAAAACGGTCAAACCGTAGCATTATGGAAAATAACGCTAAAAGGAAAAGCACTACCCCGCCAGGCACTGCTAATGGTCGTGATCCTGGGACGAGCAGCAATGCTCGGGTCAGAGCTATAGGATTTCCGGGGGATAGCAAAGTAATGCAACGGCGTAAGCCACATTTAAGAGTCGCGAGTTGGAACGTTGGAAGCATGAGTGGGCGCAGCTATGAGTTTGCAGAAATGATGGTTAGAAGGCGAGTAGACATCCTGTGCGTACAAGAGACGAAATGGCGAAACACCGGTAATCGGGCACGTTTCTTGGACGTTAAAACAAAAGCCTACAAGATGTTTTACTATGGATTGGAACAAGGAAAAAACGGAATCGCCATCGTCCTTGCGGCAGAGCTACTTGGCAACGTCTTAACCATTTCAAAGTCCAGTGACCGTTTGATGGCTCTCAAATTGGTGATGCATGGTGAGGTGTGGAACATCGTAAGGGCATATGCCCCTCAAGTAGGATGCGAACAAAAAGAAAAAGATGCATTCTGGCTAAATTTCCACAACCTTGTCAAAATCATCCCAAAGGAAGAGCTTTTGTTTGTTGGGGGAGATTTAAACGGACATGTCGGGAAGACAAGCGAAGACTATGAAGGCGTTTGAGAGAATCAAGTGGTATAAGCTGGATAAAGGAAAAGGCGAAGCTTTTATTACCATCATGGAAAACTACCTCTATTCCATTATCGATGAGGTCGGTAATGAGGAGTGCAGAGCACAAGACATGTGGGATTCCCTACAACAATCTGGCCTGGAGAAAGCCAAATCACTGCTCGGAACATCTAAAGGCCCCTGCCAACACTCAAAAGAAACCTGGTGGTGGACAGACGAAGCCAAAGCAGTGATACACGAAAAGAAAATGGCTTTCCAAGCTTGGTCAAAGTGCTCTTCTACTACTAGAGAGGAAAAAGCTCGCCGTGAAAAGGTATATAGATGTTGCAAAGGTATCGCGAAGAAAAAATGCTCCGAATTCAAAGCGAAAAGCATGGAAGGCCTCTATCAGGAGTTGGAAGAAATATCGTCTTCCGCGTCTGACAGGAACCAGGCTACCCAGGAGCTTCGACAAAACAATTTGAACAAAGGAGCAAATATCTTTAAGATAGCCGCCCAGAGAAGAAGAAATGCTCAGGAGATTCGTTTCCCAAAGTTTATTAACAATGCTGAAGGCCAACTCCTTGTGGAAGACGAAAAAATTCTCCACAGATGGCGACAGTATTGCGAGGAACTTCTCAACGAACAGTTTCCCCGAGTGTACTTTCCAAGAGCCGCCCCGAATCATGCCGAAATATCCGACATCACAGTCGAAGAAGTACGCGGTTAAAAACTCCAAGAAAAGAAAAGCTGTTGGGCCGGACGGGATACCCTCTGAGTTCTGGAAAAAGATGGGAGACATCGGGTCTAGATGGCTCATGGTTCTTATCTCCAAACTTATGAGAGGCGACACTATGCCTAATCAATGGAGGGAAAGCTATCTTCTTCCTTTGCACAAAGGAAAGGGTGATACGCGAAATTGTGATAACTACCGTTCTGTCAAGCTGATGTCGCACACCATGAAGATCGTTGAACGGGTATTAGATAGCCGACTGCGGAAAATAATACGACTATCTGATGACCAGTGCGGGTTTGTCTCGGGTAAATCAACAACAGATGCAATCCAAAGTATAAGGATCATGATGGAAAAGCATCGTGATTCTTCAAAGGACTTGCATATGGTGTTGGTTGATTTCGAGAAGGCCTTTGACCGGCAACCAAGAGATCTTTTATGGGTAGCGCTAAGACAAAAAGGAGTTCCAGAAACCTACGTGCGAGTGATTATGGACATGTACGAGAGAGCAACGACAAGAGTAAGATGCACCGCAGGAGTCACCGAAGAGTTCGCAATCAAAGTCGGTGTACACCAAGGGAGCGTCCTCAGCCCACTGCTTTTTATAGCAGTCCTTGATTGCTTGCTTGAAGGAAAAGTGACGGACCCCAATGTGCACCAGCTGTTCTTTGCTGACGATGGGGCCATTATAAGAGATGATCAGGCGTCCCTACAACGAGCACTTGATGTGTGGGTGGACATTTTTGAGGGACACGGGACACGTATTAGTTCAAAGAAGACAGAGTATCTGTGCTGCCTGTTCTCTGACCCTCATCAGCCAGACATTTACTTGAATGGAAGAGTGCTTCCCAAGTGTGAAAAGTTTAAATGTCTGGGATCTATGATTAATAGAGAAGCAACTTGTGATGACGACATCAAACATCGCGTAAACGTAGGGTGGATGAAGTGGCGGGAAAACTCCGCCATCTTCTGTGATCGAAAAATGCCCCCTAAGCTGAAAGGAAGGCTCTACACTTCAGTTGTACGTCCGGCGCTCACATACGGTTCACAATGCTGGACAATGCACAAAAAGTATGAGAGCAAATTAACGGCAACTGAGATGAAGATGCTTCGCATGACAGCGGGAGTAACAAAGCGTGACAGAATTAGAAGTTCAAAGATCCGAGGAAGCCTCCACGTAAAAGAAACCATCACAAGAAATATAGAGCGCGACCCACTCAGTTGGTATTGCCAACTGAGATCCTTTGAACCCCGTCCAAAAGGCGTTATCAATCAACATTCCAATTTCAACTCGCAAAAAAGGCAGGCCGAAAAACAATTGGTGCAAACAAATGCAAAAACACCAGCATTTGATTGGCCTCAGCGATGAAGTAATCCCAAACCGGGAAGCCTGCCGCTACTTTCTGAGGTCAAACCGGCGGACCCCACAAGCGGACCAGTAGGAATGCAGTTAAGTGGGAAGGTTATGGTCCTACACTTCTGACCATAACGACGCCGGGATAAAAAAAAAGGAAAAGAAGATCCAGCACATTGGAAAATGGCGGTAGTCCACCCTATTCCCAAAAAGGGGCAGAATAAGAGCAACCCAGCAAATCTTCGGTCAATAAGTTTGCTTCCGAATATTAGCAAGGTTTTTGAGAAGATAATGAAGAAAGCGTTACTAAAATGGGTTGAGCACAATAAGGTTCTTCCGGAAAACCAGTTTGGTTTCAGGGCGGGACATGACACTATTCATGCTGCGTCGAAACTGGTGTCCGACATCCAATGGAACAAAAGTAAAAACCAATGCACAGGGGCCTGTCTGGTTGACTTTGAGAAGGCCTTCGACACCGTGTGGCTAGATGGACTTTTCTTAAAATTGACCAGGCTGAATATGAACAAACCGCTGTTATATATGATATATGACATGTTATTAGACAAGAAGTTCGTTGTAAAATATAGCAACGTTACTTCAAGCAGGACTTACCAAATCAAAAACGGTTTACAACTGGGGGCAGTAAATTCTCCTCTGCTTTTTAACATTTACACAAGTGATCTAGTTGGTTCTCTTAGTCATGCTTTGCATGCGTATGCAGATGATCTAGTGGCATACAGATCGGGTAAAAAAATTGAAATCATCAAATCGCTCTTGCAATATGACTTCGATAAAATTAAAAGATACTGTGATGATTGGAAATTAAAAATCAATTTTCAAAAATCAGAAACAATTCTTTTCAGAACACCATTGAACAGGGCCTCTAGGGATACTAGGCGAAACTGGCGCAAATTGACCATCATTGGACAACAAGGGCAGCCATTGGCGACACGAAATGTAGTGAGATATCTTGGAATTTGGCTTGATCAATATTTATATTTCAATAGACACATAGATGTTGTTCTTGACAAAGCCAAGAAGGCTTTTGCTCTTACGAGAAGATTGTTTCAAAGCAGTCTACTTAACGCTAGGGTAAAAGTCAGATGCTACACGGCTCTCATAAGGCCAATTGTCGCCTATGGCTGTCCTGTGTGGTTCAATGTGGCTCCATTTGACATGGAAAAGCTTCGCTTATACGAAAGGCAATGTCTTCGATGTTGCCTGGGCTTATATCGAACACCAGAGTCACAGTATGTCAAATACTATCCTAACAAGGTTCTGTACGATAAGGCTGGGTTGATTAGAATTGATAACTATCTTATTAAATTGACTCGGGGCCATATTGCAAGAGGAATTATGAGCGATAACAGCCTGATCTTTGGGGCTTATTACCCCAACCAGTTATACCACGAGAAGACAAAACTGTCTGGCTTTATTCCACCCGAAGCATTTATCTATTTAGATACTAAGGGCTACATACAGGATGATAATGGTATCCCTCTGATATACCACTTCCGACGCCATGCGAGGGACAGGCGACTCTTATACGACCCGGATGTCGTCGCTCGGTCTGAGTTCTTGCGGTACAGCACCCCGGCTTCAATTCGGGATAAAGAAGACGCGATCAGACAAAAAAGTTTGTTCTGGTGGTTGCATTCACAATCCACTCATGGAAGTGAAATCAATCCATAGGCGGCACGTATATAATAGCGCCAACAATGACCCTTACCTTAAAAGGGTGCAATTAAAGGGATGAACACATGTCCGATGCGACTTACACACTGGACATGTGTTCATCTCATTAATTATAGTTTAAGAATATTTTAGGCTTAGGTTAAGTTTATTTATTTATCTAGTTAAGGTAGGTTAAGTTTAGAGTTAAGAAATGAATTATAGTATCTAAGTTTTTTACTAATTTTCTTAGAAATAAGCCATATGTAAGCTAGAGGGCAATAAATGAAAATGAAGTCGAAAGACGTTAAAATTAAGATTCAGATAAGCTTAGAGTGCTCGTTAAGAGCCAGTAAGAAAATGAAGTATAATGTTAAATTAGATTTAAGCATTTTGTCTAGTAAGTAAGATTATGAATAATGGAATAAAATGCGATTAGAAAGAAAGAAAGAAGGCAGCTATGTTACCATGGAAGAACCACACAAGATTTGACTTTATAGGCTAGAACTGAAGTCGCGCCAACTGCTTAACTCAAAATAGAGTAAAGAAAGTAGCTCTCAAGCCGAGAAACGGGATCAACCATAAGCACTACCGTGAAATTTCATACAATTTTCAAATTTATTGTACTTGCTAACTTTGTGACCTCGGGCAGCTATGTTACCATGGAGGAACCACACAAGATTTGACTTTATTGGCTAGAACTGAAGTCGCGCCAACTGCTTAACTCAAAATACAGTCAAGAAAGTAGTTCTCAAGCCGAGAAACGGGATCGACCATAAGCACTACCGTGAAATTTCATACAATTTTCAAATTTATTGTACTTGCTAACTTTGTGACCTCGGGCAGCTATGTTACCATGGAGGAACCACACAAGATTTGACTTTATTGGCTAGAACTGAAGTCGCGCCAACTGCTTAACTCAAAATACAGTCAAGAAAGTAGTTCTCAAGTAGTTCGAACCACACAAGATTTGACTTTAGTGGCTAGAACTGAAGACGCGCCAATTGCTTAACTCAAAATACAGTCAAGAAAGTAGTTCTCAAGCCGAGAAACGGGATCGACCATAAGCACTACCGTGAAATTTCGTACAATTTTCAAATTTCTTGTACTTGCTAACTTTGCGACCTCGGGCAGCTATGTTACCATGGAGGAACCACACAAGATTTGACTTTATAGGCTAGAACTGAAGTCGCGCCAACTGCTTAACTCAAAATACAGTCAAGAAAGTAGTTCTCAAGCCGAGAAACGGGATCGACCATAAGCACTACCGTCAAATTTCATACAATTTTCAAATTTCTTGTACTTGCTAACTTTGCGACCTCGGGCAGCTATGTTACCATGGAGGAACCACACAAGATTTGACTTTATAGGCTAGAACTGAAGTCGCGCCAACTGCTTAACTCAAAATACAGTCAAGAAAGTAGTTCTCAAGCCGAGAAACGGGATCGACCATAAGCACTACCGTGAAATTTCATACAATTTTCAAATTTCTTGTACTTGCTAACTTTGCGACCTCGGGCAGCTATGTTACCATGGGGGAACCACACAAGATTTGACTTTATTGGCTAGAACTGAAGTCGCGCCAACTGCTTAACTCAAAATACAGTCAAGAAAGTAGTTCTCAAGCCGAGAAACGGGATCGACCATAAGCACTAATGTGAAATTACATACAATTTTCAAATTTATTGTACTTGCTAACTTTGTGACCTCGGGCAGCTATGTTACCATGGAGGAACCACACAAGATTTGACTCTATTGGCTAGAACTGAAGTCGCGCCAACTGCTTAACTCAAAATACAGTCAAGAAAGTAGCTCTGAAGCCGAGAAACGGGATCGACCATAAGCACTAATGTGAAATTACATACAATTTTCAAATTTATTGTACTTGCTAACTTTGTGACCTCGGGCAGCTATGTTACCATGGAGGAACCACACGAGATTTGACTTTATTGGCTAGAACTGAAGTCGCGCCAACTGCTTAACTCAAAATACAGTCAAGAAAGTAGCTCTGAAGCCGAGAAACGGGATCGACCATAAGCACTACCGTGAAATTTCATACAATTTACAAATTTCTTGTACTTGCTAACTTTGCGACCTCGGGCAGCTATGTTACCATGGAGGAACCACACAAGATTTGACTTTATTGGCTAGAACTGAAGTCGCGCCAACTGCTTAACTCAAAATACAGTCAAGAAAGTAGTTCTCAAGCCGAGAAACGGGATCGACCATAAGCACTACCGTGAAATTTCATACAATTTTCAAATTTATTGTACTTGCTAACTTTGTGACCTCGGGCAGCTATGTTACCATGGAGGAACCACACAAGATTTGACTTTATTGGCTAGAACTGAAGTCGCGCCAACTGCTTAACTCAAAATACAGTCAAGAAAGTAGTTCTCAAGCCGAGAAACGGGATCGACCATAAGCACTACCGTGAAATTTCATACAATTTTCAAATTTATTGTACTTGCTAACTTTGTGACCTCGGGCAGCTATGTTACCATGGAGGAACCACACAAGATTTGACTTTATTGGCTAGAACTGAAGTCGCGCCAACTGCTTAACTCAAAATACAGTCAAGAAAGTAGTTCTCAAGCCGAGAAACGGGATCGACCATAAGCACTACCGTGAAATTTCATACAATTTTCAAATTTCTTGTACTTGCTAACTTTGTGGCCTCGGGCAGCTATGTTACCATGGAGGAACCACACAAGATTTGACTTTAGTGGCTAGAACTGAAGACGCGCCAATTGCTTAACTCAAAATACAGTCCAGAAAGTAGTTCTCAAGCCGAGAAACGGGATCGACCATAAGCACTACCGTGAAATTTCGTACAATTTTCAAATTTCTTGTACTTGCTAACTTTGCGACCTCGGGCAGCTATGTTACCATGGAGGAACCACACAAGATTTGACTTTATAGGCTAGAACTGAAGTCGCGCCAACTGCTTAACTCAAAATACAGTCAAGAAAGTAGTTCTCAAGCCGAGAAACGGGATCGACCATAAGCACTACCGTCAAATTTCATACAATTTTCAAATTTCTTGTACTTGCTAACTTTGCGACCTCGGGCAGCTATGTTACCATGGAGAAAGTAGTGCTCAAGCCGAGAAACGGGATCGACCATAAGCACTACCGTGAAATTTCACACAATTTTCAAATTTCTTGTACTTGCTAACTTTGTGGCCTCGGGCAGCTATGTTACCATGGAGGAACCACACAAGATTTGACTTTATTGGCTAGAACTAAAGTCGCGCCAACTGCTTAACTCAAAATACAGTCAAGAAAGTAGTTCTCAAGCCGAGAAACGGGATCGACCATAAGCACTACCGTGAAATTTCATACAATTTTCAAATTTATTGTACTTGCTAACTTTGCGACCTCGGGCAGCTATGTTACCATGGAGGAACCACACAAGATTTGACTTTATTGGCTAGAACTGAAGTCGCGCCAACTGCTTAACTCAAAATACAGTCAAGAAAGTAGTTCTCAAGCCGAGAAACGGGATCGACCATAAGCACTACCGTGAAATTTCATACAATTTTCAAATTTCTTGTACTTGCTAACTTTGCGACCTCGGGCAGCTATGTTACCATGGGGGAACCACACAAGATTTGACTTTATTGGCTAGAACTGAAGTCGCGCCAACTGCTTAACTCAAAATACAGTCAAGAAAGTAGTTCTCAAGCCGAGAAACGGGATCGACCATAAGCACTATTGTGAAATTACATACAATTTTCAAATTTATTGTACTTGCTAACTTTGTGACCTCGGGCAGCTATGTTACCATGGAGGAACCACACAAGATTTGACTCTATTGGCTAGAACTGAAGTCGCGCCAACTGCTTAACTCAAAATACAGTCAAGAAAGTAGCTCTGAAGCCGAGAAACGGGATCGACCATAAGCACTAATGTGAAATTACATACAATTTTCAAATTTATTGTACTTGCTAACTTTGTGACCTCGGGCAGCTATGTTACCATGGAGGAACCACACGAGATTTGACTTTATTGGCTAGAACTGAAGTCGCGCCAACTGCTTAACTCAAAATACAGTCAAGAAAGTAGCTCTGAAGCCGAGAAACGGGATCGACCATAAGCACTACCGTGAAATTTCATACAATTTACAAATTTCTTGTACTTGCTAACTTTGCGACCTCGGGCAGCTATGTTACCATGGAGGAACCACACAAGATTTGACTTTATTGGCTAGAACTGAAGTCGCGCCAACTGCTTAACTCAAAATACAGTCAAGAAAGTAGTTCTCAAGCCGAGAAACGGGATCGACCATAAGCACTACCGTGAAATTTCATACAATTTTCAAATTTATTGTACTTGCTAACTTTGTGACCTCGGGCAGCTATGTTACCATGGAGGAACCACACAAGATTTGACTTTATTGGCTAGAACTGAAGTCGGGCCAAATGCTTAACCCAAAATACAGTCAAGAAAGTAGTTCTCAAGCCGAGAAACGGGATCGACCATAAGCACTACCGTGAAATTTCATACAATTTTCAAATTTCTTGTACTTGCTAACTTTGTGGCCTCGGGCAGCTATGTTACCATGGAGGAACCACACAAGATTTGACTTTATTGGCTAGAACTGAAGTCGCGCCAACTGCTTAACTCAAAATACAGTCAAGAAAGTAGTTCTCAAGCCGAGAAACGGGATCGACCATAAGCACTACCGTGAAATTTCATACAATTTTCAAATTTCTTGTACTTGCTAACTTTGCGACCTCGGGCAGCTATGTTACCATGGAGGAACCACACGAGATTTGACTTTATTGGCTAGAACTGAAGTCGCGCCAACTGCTTAACTCAAAATACAGTCAAGAAAGTAGTTCTCAAGCCGAGAAACGGGATCGACCATAAGCACTACCGTGAAATTTCATACAATTTTCAAATTTCTTGTACTTGCTAACTTTGTGGCCTCGGGCAGCTATGTTACCATGGAGGAACCACACAAGATTTGACTTTATTGGCTAGAACTGAAGTCGCGCCAACTGCTTAACTCAAAATACAGTCAAGAAAGTAGTTCTCAAGCCGAGAAACGGGATCGACCATAAGCACTACCGTGAAATTTCATACAATTTTCAAATTTCTTGTACTTGCTAACTTTGCGACCTCGGGCAGCTATGTTACCATGGAGGAACCACACGAGATTTGACTTTATTGGCTAGAACTGAAGTCGCGCCAACTGCTTAACTCAAAATACAGTCAAGAAAGTAGTTCTCAAGCCGAGAAACGGGATCGACCATAAGCACTACCGTGAAATTTCATACAATTTTCAAATTTCTTGTACTTGCTAACTTTGCGACCTCGGGCAGCTATGTTACCATGGAGGAACCACACAAGATTTGACTTTATAGGCTAGAACTGAAGTCGCGCCAACTGCTTAACTCAAAATAGAGTCAAGAAAGTAGCTCTCAAGCCGAGAAACGGGATCGACCATAAGCACTACCGTGAAATTTCATACAATTTTCAAATTTCTTGTACTTGTTAACTTTGCGACCTCGGGCAGCTATGTTACCATGGAGGAACCACACAAGATTTGACTTTATTGGCTAGAACTGAAGTCGCGCCAACTGCTTAACTCAAAATAGAGTCAAGAAAGTAGCTCTCAAGCCGAGAAACGGGATCGACCATAAGCACTACCGTGAAATTTCATACAATTTTCAAATTTCTTGTACTTACTAACTTTGCGACCTCGGGCAGCTATGTTACCATGGAGGAACCACACAAGATTTCACTTTATTGGCTAGAACTGAAGACGCGCCAATTGCTTAACTCAAAATACAGTCAAGAAAGTAGCTCTGAAGCCGAGAAACGGGATCGACCATAAGCACTAATGTGAAATTACATACAATTTTCAAATTTCTTGTACTTGCTAACTTTGCGACCTCGGGCAGCTATGTTACCATGGAGGAACCACACAAGATTTGACTTCATTGGCTAGAACTGAAGTCGCGCCAACTGCTTAACTCAAAATACAGTCAAGAAAGTAGTTCTCAAGCCGAGAAACGGGATCGACCATAAGCACTACCGTGAAATTTCATACAATTTTCAAATTTCTTGTACTTGCTAACTTTGTGGCCTCGGGCAGCTATGTTACCATGGAGGAACCACACAAGATTTGACTTTATTGGCTAGAACTGAAGTCGCGCCAACTGCTTAACTCAAAATACAGTCAAGAAAGTAGTTCTCAAGCCGAGAAACGGGATCGACCATAAGCACTACCGTGAAATTTCATACAATTTTCAAATTTCTTGTACTTGCTAACTTTGTGGCCTCGGGCAGCTATGTTACCATGGAGGAACCACACAAGATTTGACTTTATTGGCAAGAACTGAAGTCGCGCCAACTGCTTAACTCAAAATACAGTCAAGAAAGTAGTTCTCAAGCCGAGAAACGGGATCGACCTTAAGCACTACCGTGAAATTTCATACAATTTTCAAATTTCTTGTACTTGCTAACTTTGTGGCCTCGGGCAGCTATGTTACCATGGAGGAACCACACAAGATTTGACTTTATTGGCTAGAACTGAAGTCGCGCCAACTGCTTAACTCAAAATACAGTCAAGAAAGTAGTTCTCAAGCCGAGAAACGGGATCGACCATAAGCACTACCGTGAAATTTCATACAATTTTCATATTTCTTGTACTTGCTAACTTTGTGGCCTCGGGCAGCTATGTTACCATGGAGGAACCACACAGGATTTGACTCTATTGGCTAGAACTGAAGTCGCGCCAACTGCTTAACTCAAAATACAGTCAAGAAAGTAGCTCTGAAGCCGAGAAACGGGATCGACCATAAGCACTAATGTGAAATTACATACAATTTTCAAATTTATTGTACTTGCTAACTTTGTGACCTCGGGCAGCTATGTTACCATGGAGGAACCACACGAGATTTGACTTTATACGCTAGAACTGAAGTCGCGCCAACTGCTTAACTCAAAATACAGTCAAGAAAGTAGTTCTCAAGCCGAGAAACGGGATCGACCATAAGCACTACCGTGAAATTTCATACAATTTTCAAATTTCTTGTACTTGCTAATTTTGCGACCTCGGGCAGCTATGTTACCATGGAGGAACCACACAAGATTTGACTTTATTGGCTAGAACTGAAGTCGCGCCAACTGCTTAACTCAAAATACAGTCAAGAAAGTAGTTCTCAAGCCGAGAAACGGGATCGACCATAAGCACTACCGTGAAATTTCATACAATTTTCAAATTTCTTGTACTTGCTAACTTTGTGGCCTCGGGCAGCTATGTTACCATGGAGGAACCACACAAGATTTGACTCTATTGGCTAGAACTGAAGTCGCGCCAACTGCTTAACTCAAAATACAGTCAAGAAAGTAGCTCTGAAGCCGAGAAACGGGATCGACCATAAGCACTAATGTGAAATTACATACAATTTTCAAATTTATTGTACTTGCTAACTTTGTGACCTCGGGCAGCTATGTTACCATGGAGGAACCACACGAGATTTGACTTTATTGGCAAGAACTGAAGTCGCGCCAACTGCTTAACTCAAAATACAGTCAAGAAAGTAGTTCTCAAGCCGAGAAACGGGATCGACCATAAGCACTACCGTGAAATTTCATACAATTTTCAAATTTCTTGTACTTGCTAACTTTGTGGCCTCGGGCAGCTATGTTACCATGGAGGAACCACACAAGATTTGACTTTATTGGCTAGAACTGAAGTCGCGCCAACTGCTTAACTCAAAATACAGTCAAGAAAGTAGTTCTCAAGCCGAGAAACGGGATCGACCATAAGCACTACCGTGAAATTTCATACAATTTTCAAATTTCTTGTACTTGCTAAATTTGTGGCCTCGGGCAGCTATGTTACCATGGAGGAACCACACAAGATTTGACTCTATTGGCTAGAACTGAAGTCGCGCCAACTGCTTAACTCAAAATACAGTCAAGAAAGTAGCTCTGAAGCCGAGAAACGGGATCGACCATAAGCACTAATGTGAAATTACATACAATTTTCAAATTTATTGTACTTGCTAACTTTGTGACCTCGGGCAGCTATGTTACCATGGAGGAACCACACGAGATTTGACTTTATTGGCAAGAACTGAAGTCGCGCCAACTGCTTAACTCAAAATACAGTCAAGAAAGTAGTTCTCAAGCCGAGAAACGGGATCGACCATAAGCACTACCGTGAAATTTCATACAATTTTCAAATTTCTTGTACTTGCTAACTTTGTGGCCTCGGGCAGCTATGTTACCATGGAGGAACCACACAAGATTTGACTTTATTGGCTAGAACTGAAGTCGCGCCAACTGCTTAACTCAAAATACAGTCAAGAAAGTAGTTCTCAAGCCGAGAAACGGGATCGACCATAAGCACTACCGTGAAATTTCATACAATTTTCAAATTTCTTCTACTTGCTAACTTTGTGGCCTCGGGCAGCTATGTTACCATGGAGGAACCACACAAGATTTGACTTTATTGGCAAGAACTGAAGTCGCGCCAACTGCTTAACTCAAAATACAGTCAAGAAAGTAGTTCTCAAGCCGAGAAACGGGATCGACCATAAGCACTACCGTGAAATTTCATACAATTTTCAAATTTCTTGTACTTGCTAACTTTGTGGCCTCGGGCAGCTATGTTACCATGGAGGAACCACACAAGATTTGACTTTATTGGCAAGAACTGAAGTCGCGCCAACTGCTTAACTCAAAATACAGTCAAGAAAGTAGTTCTCAAGCCGAGAAACGGGATCGACCTTAAGCACTACCGTGAAATTTCATACAATTTTCAAATTTCTTGTACTTGCTAACTTTGTGGCCTCGGGCAGCTATGTTACCATGGAGGAACCACACAAGATTTGACTTTATTGGCTAGAACTGAAGTCGCGCCAACTGCTTAACTCAAAATACAGTCAAGAAAGTAGTTCTCAAGCCGAGAAACGGGATCGACCATAAGCACTACCGTGAAATTTCATACAATTTTCAAATTTCTTGTACTTGCTAACTTTGTGGCCTCGGGCAGCTATGTTACCATGGAGGAACCACACAAGATTTGACTTTATTGGCAAGAACTGAAGTCGCGCCAACTGCTTAACTCAAAATACAGTCAAGAAAGTAGTTCTCAAGCCGAGAAACGGGATCGACCTTAAGCACTACCGTGAAATTTCATACAATTTTCAAATTTCTTGTACTTGCTAACTTTGTGGCCTCGGGCAGCTATGTTACCATGGAGGAACCACACAAGATTTGACTTTATTGGCTAGAACTGAAGTCGCGCCAACTGCTTAACTCAAAATACATTCAAGAAAGTAGTTCTCAAGCCGAGAAACGGGATCGACCATAAGCACTACCGTGAAATTTCATACAATTTTCAAATTTCTTGTACTTGCTAACTTTGTGGCCTCGGGCAGCTATGTTACCATGGAGGAACCACACAAGATTTGACTCTATTGGCTAGAACTGAAGTCGCGCCAACTGCTTAACTCAAAATACAGTCAAGAAAGTAGCTCTGAAGCCGAGAAACGGGATCGACCATAAGCACTAATGTGAAATTACATACAATTTTCAAATTTATTGTACTTGCTAACTTTGTGACCTCGGGCAGCTATGTTACCATGGAGGAACCACACGAGATTTGACTTTATTGGCTAGAACTGAAGTCGCGCCAACTGCTTAACTCAAAATACAGTCAAGAAAGTAGCTCTGAAGCCGAGAAACGGGATCGACCATAAGCACTACCGTGAAATTTCATACAATTTACAAATTTCTTGTACTTGCTAACTTTGCGACCTCGGGCAGCTATGTTACCATGGAGGAACCACACAAGATTTGACTTTATTGGCTAGAACTGAAGTCGCGCCAACTGCTTAACTCAAAATACAGTCAAGAAAGTAGTTCTCAAGCCGAGAAACGGGATCGACCATAAGCACTACCGTGAAATTTCATACAATTTTCAAATTTATTGTACTTGCTAACTTTGTGACCTCGGGCAGCTATGTTACCATGGAGGAACCACACAAGATTTGACTTTATTGGCTAGAACTGAAGTCGCGCCAACTGCTTAACTCAAAATACAGTCAAGAAAGTAGTTCTCAAGCCGAGAAACGGGATCGACCATAAGCACTACCGTGAAATTTCATACAATTTTCAAATTTCTTGTACTTGCTAACTTTGTGGCCTCGGGCAGCTATGTTACCATGGAGGAACCACACAAGATTTGACTTTATTGGCTAGAACTGAAGTCGCGCCAACTGCTTAACTCAAAATACAGTCAAGAAAGTAGTTCTCAAGCCGAGAAACGGGATCGACCATAAGCACTACCGTGAAATTTCATACAATTTTCAAATTTCTTGTACTTGCTAACTTTGTGGCCTCGGGCAGCTATGTTACCATGGAGGAACCACACAAGATTTGACTTTATTGGCTAGAACTGAAGTCGCGCCAACTGCTTAACTCAAAATAGAGTCAAGAAAGTAGCTCTCAAGCCGAGAAACGGGATCGACCATAAGCACTACCGTGAAATTTCATACAATTTTCAAATTTCTTGTACTTGCTAACTTTGCGACCTCGGGCAGCTATGTTACCATGGAGGAACCACACAAGATTTGACTTTATACGCTAGAACTGAAGTCGCGCCAACTGCTTAACTCAAAATACAGTCAAGAAAGTAGTTCTCAAGCCGAGAAACGGGATCGACCATAAGCACTACCGTGAAATTTCATACAATTTTCAAATTTATTGTACTTGCTAACTTTGTGACCTCGGGCAGCTATGTTACCATGGAGGAACCACACAAGATTTGACTTTATTGGCTAGAACTGAAGTCGCGCCAACTGCTTAACTCAAAATACAGTCAAGAAAGTAGTTCTCAAGCCGAGAAACGGGATCGACCATAAGCACTACCGTGAAATTTCATACAATTTTCAAATTTCTTGTACTTGCTAACTTTGTGGCCTCGGGCAGCTATGTTACCATGGAGGAACCACACAAGATTTGACTTTATTGGCTAGAACTGAAGTCGCGCCAACTGCTTAACTCAAAATACAGTCAAGAAAGTAGTTCTCAAGCCGAGAAACGGGATCGACCATAAGCACTACCGTGAAATTTCATACAATTTTCAAATTTCTTGTACTTGCTAACTTTGTGGCCTCGGGCAGCTATGTTACCATGGAGGAACCACACAAGATTTGACTTTATTGGCTAGAACTGAAGTCGCGCCAACTGCTTAACTCAAAATAGAGTCAAGAAAGTAGCTCTCAAGCCGAGAAACGGGATCGACCATAAGCACTACCGTGAAATTTCATACAATTTTCAAATTTCTTGTACTTGCTAACTTTGCGACCTCGGGCAGCTATGTTACCATGGAGGAACCACACGAGATTTGACTTTATACGCTAGAACTGAAGTCGCGCCAACTGCTTAACTCAAAATACAGTCAAGAAAGTAGTTCTCAAGCCGAGAAACGGGATCGACCATAAGCACTACCGTGGAATTTCATACAATTTTCAAATTTCTTGTACTTGCTAACTTTGTGGCCTCGGGCAGCTATGTTACCATGGAGGAACCACACAAGATTTGACTTTATTGGCTAGAACTGAAGTCGCGCCAACTGCTTAACTCAAAATACAGTCAAGAAAGTAGTTCTCAAGCCGAGAAACGGGATCGACCATAAGCACTACCGTGAAATTTCATACAATTTTCAAATTTCTTCTACTTGCTAACTTTGTGGCCTCGGGCAGCTATGTTACCATGGAGGAACCACACAAGATTTGACTTTATTGGCAAGAACTGAAGTCGCGCCAACTGCTTAACTCAAAATACAGTCAAGAAAGTAGTTCTCAAGCCGAGAAACGGGATCGACCATAAGCACTACCGTGAAATTTCATACAATTTTCAAATTTCTTGTACTTGCTAACTTTGTGGCCTCGGGCAGCTATGTTACCATGGAGGAACCACACAAGATTTGACTTTATTGGCAAGAACTGAAGTCGCGCCAACTGCTTAACTCAAAATACAGTCAAGAAAGTAGTTCTCAAGCCGAGAAACGGGATCGACCTTAAGCACTACCGTGAAATTTCATACAATTTTCAAATTTCTTGTACTTGCTAACTTTGTGGCCTCGGGCAGCTATGTTACCATGGAGGAACCACACAAGATTTGACTTTATTGGCTAGAACTGAAGTCGCGCCAACTGCTTAACTCAAAATACAGTCAAGAAAGTAGTTCTCAAGCCGAGAAACGGGATCGACCATAAGCACTACCGTGAAATTTCATACAATTTTCAAATTTCTTGTACTTGCTAACTTTGTGGCCTCGGGCAGCTATGTTACCATGGAGGAACCACACAAGATTTGACTTTATTGGCAAGAACTGAAGTCGCGCCAACTGCTTAACTCAAAATACAGTCAAGAAAGTAGTTCTCAAGCCGAGAAACGGGATCGACCTTAAGCACTACCGTGAAATTTCATACAATTTTCAAATTTCTTGTACTTGCTAACTTTGTGGCCTCGGGCAGCTATGTTACCATGGAGGAACCACACAAGATTTGACTTTATTGGCTAGAACTGAAGTCGCGCCAACTGCTTAACTCAAAATACATTCAAGAAAGTAGTTCTCAAGCCGAGAAACGGGATCGACCATAAGCACTACCGTGAAATTTCATACAATTTTCAAATTTCTTGTACTTGCTAACTTTGTGGCCTCGGGCAGCTATGTTACCATGGAGGAACCACACAAGATTTGACTCTATTGGCTAGAACTGAAGTCGCGCCAACTGCTTAACTCAAAATACAGTCAAGAAAGTAGCTCTGAAGCCGAGAAACGGGATCGACCATAAGCACTAATGTGAAATTACATACAATTTTCAAATTTATTGTACTTGCTAACTTTGTGACCTCGGGCAGCTATGTTACCATGGAGGAACCACACGAGATTTGACTTTATTGGCTAGAACTGAAGTCGCGCCAACTGCTTAACTCAAAATACAGTCAAGAAAGTAGCTCTGAAGCCGAGAAA
Source organism: Merodon equestris (assembly GCA_958301585.1). Taxonomy (NCBI): domain Eukaryota; kingdom Metazoa; phylum Arthropoda; class Insecta; order Diptera; family Syrphidae; genus Merodon; species Merodon equestris. Next base: position 60,886,883 of record OY284416.1, read on the forward strand.
CGGGATCGACCATAAGCACTACCGTGAAATTTCATACAATTTACAAATTTCTTGTACTTGCTAACTTTGCGACCTCGGGCAGCTATGTTACCATGGAGGAACCACACAAGATTTGACTTTATTGGCTAGAACTGAAGTCGCGCCAACTGCTTAACTCAAAATACAGTCAAGAAAGTAGTTCTCAAGCCGAGAAACGGGATCGACCATAAGCACTACCGTGAAATTTCATACAATTTTCAAATTTATTGTACTTGCTAACTTTGTGACCTCGGGCAGCTATGTTACCATGGAGGAACCACACAAGATTTGACTTTATTGGCTAGAACTGAAGTCGCGCCAACTGCTTAACTCAAAATACAGTCAAGAAAGTAGTTCTCAAGCCGAGAAACGGGATCGACCATAAGCACTACCGTGAAATTTCATACAATTTTCAAATTTCTTGTACTTGCTAACTTTGTGGCCTCGGGCAGCTATGTTACCATGGAGGAACCACACAAGATTTGACTTTATTGGCTAGAACTGAAGTCGCGCCAACTGCTTAACTCAAAATACAGTCAAGAAAGTAGTTCTCAAGCCGAGAAACGGGATCGACCATAAGCACTACCGTGAAATTTCATACAATTTTCAAATTTCTTGTACTTGCTAACTTTGCGACCTCGGGCAGCTATGTTACCATGGAGGAACCACACGAGATTTGACTTTATTGGCTAGAACTGAAGTCGCGCCAACTGCTTAACTCAAAATACAGTCAAGAAAGTAGTTCTCAAGCCGAGAAACGGGATCGACCATAAGCACTACCGTGAAATTTCATACAATTTTCAAATTTCTTGTACTTGCTAACTTTGTGGCCTCGGGCAGCTATGTTACCATGGAGGAACCACACAAGATTTGACTTTATTGGCTAGAACTGAAGTCGCGCCAACTGCTTAACTCAAAATACAGTCAAGAAAGTAGTTCTCAAGCCGAGAAACGGGATCGACCATAAGCACTACCGTGAAATTTCATACAATTTTCAAATTTCTTGTACTTGCTAACTTTGCGACCTCGGGCAGCTATGTTACCATGGAGGAACCACACGAGATTTGACTTTATTGGCTAGAACTGAAGTCGCGCCAACTGCTTAACTCAAAATACAGTCAAGAAAGTAGTTCTCAAGCCGAGAAACGGGATCGACCATAAGCACTACCGTGAAATTTCATACAATTTTCAAATTTCTTGTACTTGCTAACTTTGCGACCTCGGGCAGCTATGTTACCATGGAGGAACCACACAAGATTTGACTTTATAGGCTAGAACTGAAGTCGCGCCAACTGCTTAACTCAAAATAGAGTCAAGAAAGTAGCTCTCAAGCCGAGAAACGGGATCGACCATAAGCACTACCGTGAAATTTCATACAATTTTCAAATTTCTTGTACTTGCTAACTTTGCGACCTCGGGCAGCTATGTTACCATGGAGGAACCACACAAGATTTGACTTTATTGGCTAGAACTGAAGTCGCGCCAACTGCTTAACTCAAAATACAGTCAAGAAAGTAGTTCTCAAGCCGAGAAACGGGATCGACCATAAGCACTACCGTGAAATTTCATACAATTTTCAAATTTCTTGTACTTGCTAACTTTGTGGCCTCGGGCAGCTATGTTACCATGGAGGAACCACACAAGATTTGACTTTATTAGCTAGAACTGAAGTCGCGCCAACTGCTTAACTCAAAATACAGTCAAGAAAGTAGTTCTCAAGCCGAGAAACGGGATCGACCATAAGCACTACCGTGAAATTTCATACAATTTTCAAATTTCTTGTACTTGCTAACTTTGCGACCTCGGGCAGCTATGTTACCATGGAGGAACCACACAAGATTTGACTTTATTGGCTAGAACTGAAGACGCGCCAATTGCTTAACTCAAAATACAGTCAAGAAAGTAGCTCTGAAGCCGAGAAACGGGATCGACCATAAGCACTAATGTGAAATTACATACAATTTTCAAATTTCTTGTACTTGCTAACTTTGCGACCTCGGGCAGCTATGTTACCATGGAGGAACCACACAAGATTTGACTTCATTGGCTAGAACTGAAGTCGCGCCAACTGCTTAACTCAAAATAGAGTCAAGAAAGTAGCTCTCTAGCCGAGAAACGGGATCGAATAAGCACTACCGTGAAATTTCATACAATTTTCAAATTTCTTGTACTTGCTAACTTTGCGACCTCGGGCAGCTATGTTACCATGGAGGAACCACACAAGATTTGACTTTATTGGCTAGAACTGAAGTCGCGCCAACTGCTTAACTCAAAATAGAGTCAAGAAAGTAGCTCTCAAGCCGAGAAACGGGATCGACCATAAGCACTACCGTGAAATTTCATACAATTTTCAAATTTCTTGTACTTACTAACTTTGCGACCTCGGGCAGCTATGTTACCATGGAGGAACCACACAAGATTTGACTTTATTGGCTAGAACTGAAGACGCGCCAATTGCTTAACTCAAAATACAGTCAAGAAAGTAGCTCTGAAGCCGAGAAACGGGATCGACCATAAGCACTAATGTGAAATTACATACAATTTTCAAATTTCTTGTACTTGCTAACTTTGCGACCTCGGGCAGCTATGTTACCATGGAGGAACCACACAAGATTTGACTTCATTGGCTAGAACTGAAGTCGCGCCAACTGCTTAACTCAAAATACAGTCAAGAAAGTAGTTCTCAAGCCGAGAAACGGGATCGACCATAAGCACTACCGTGAAATTTCATACAATTTTCAAATTTCTTGTACTTGCTAACTTTGTGGCCTCGGGCAGCTATGTTACCATGGAGGAACCACACAAGATTTGACTTTATTGGCTAGAACTGAAGTCGCGCCAACTGCTTAACTCAAAATACAGTCAAGAAAGTAGTTCTCAAGCCGAGAAACGGGATCGACCATAAGCACTACCGTGAAATTTCATACAATTTTCAAATTTCTTGTACTTGCTAACTTTGTGGCCTCGGGCAGCTATGTTACCATGGAGGAACCACACAAAATTTGACTTTATTGGCTAGAACTGAAGTCGCGCCAACTGCTTAACTCAAAATACAGTCAAGAAAGTAGTTCTCAAGCCGAGAAACGGGATCGACCACAAGCACTACCGTGAAATTTCATACAATTTTCAAATTTCTTGTACTTGCTAACTTTGTGGCCTCGGGCAGCTATGTTACCATGGAGGAACCACACAAGATTTGACTTTATTGGCTAGAACTGAAGTCGCGCCAACTGCTTAACTCAAAATACAGTCAAGAAAGTAGTTCTCAAGCCGAGAAACGGGATCGACCATAAGCACTACCGTGAAATTTCATACAATTTTCAAATTTCTTGTACTTGCTAACTTTGCGACCTCGGGCAGCTATGTTACCATGGAGGAACCACACGAGATTTGACTTTATTGGCTAGAACTGAAGTCGCACCAACTGCTTAACTCAAAATACAGTCAAGAAAGCAGTTCTCAAGCCGAGAAACGGGATCGACCATAAGCACTACCGTGAAATTTCATACAATTTTCAAATTTCTTGTACTTGCTAACTTTGTGGCCTCGGGCAGCTATGTTACCATGGAGGAACCACACAAGATTTGACTTTATTGGCTAGAACTGAAGTCGCGCCAACTGCTTAACTCAAAATACAGTCAAGAAAGTAGTTCTCAAGCCGAGAAACGGGATCGACCATAAGCACTACCGTGAAATTTCATACAATTTTCAAATTTCTTGTACTTGCTAACTTTGCGACCTCGGGCAGCTATGTTACCATGGAGGAACCACACGAGATTTGACTTTATTGGCTAGAACTGAAGTCGCGCCAACTGCATAACTCAAAATACAGTCAAGAAAGTAGTTCTCAAGCCGAGAAACGGGATCGACCATAAGCACTACCGTGAAATTTCATACAATTTTCAAATTTCTTGTACTTGCTAACTTTGCGACCTCGGGCAGCTATGTTACCATGGAGGAACCACACAAGATTTGACTTTATAGGCTAGAACTGAAGTCGCGCCAACTGCCTAACTCAAAATAGAGTCAAGAAAGTAGCTATCAAGCCGAGAAACGGGATCGACCATAAGCACTACCGTGAAATTTCATACAATTTTCAAATTTCTTGTACTTGCTAACTTTGCGACCTCGGGCAGCTATGTTACCATGGAGGAACCACACGAGATTTGACTTTATTGGCTAGAACTGAAGTTGCGCCAACTGCATAACTCAAAATACAGTCAAGAAAGTAGTTCTCAAGCCGAGAAACGGGATCGACCATAAGCACTACCGTGAAATTTCATACAATTTTCAAATTTCTTGTACTTGCTAACTTTGCGACCTCGGGCAGCTATGTTACCATGGAGGAACCACACAAGATTTGACTTTATTGGCTAGAACTGAAGTCGCGCCAACTGCTTAACTCAAAATACAGTCAAGAAAGTAGTTCTCAAGCCGAGAAACGGGATCGACCATAAGCACTACCGTGAAATTTCATACAATTTTCAAATTTCTTGTACTTGCTAATTTTGCGACCTCGGGCAGCTATGTTACCATGGAGGAACCACACAAGATTTGACTTTATTGGCTAGAACTGAAGTCGCGCCAACTGCTTAACTCAAAATAGAGTCAAGAAAGTAGCTCTCAAGCCGAGAAACGGGATCGACCATAAGCACTACCGTGAAATTTCATACAATTTTCAAATTTCTTGTACTTACTAACTTTGCGACCTCGGGCAGCTATGTTACCATGGAGGAACCACACAAGATTTGACTTTATTGGCTAGAACTGAAGACGCGCCAATTGCTTAACTCAAAATACAGTCAAGAGAGTAGCTCTGAAGCCGAGAAACGGGATCGACCATAAGCACTAATGTGAAATTACATACAATTTTCAAATTTCTTGTACTTGCTAACTTTGCGACCTCGGGCAGCTATGTTACCATGGAGGAACCACACAAGATTTGACTTCATTGGCTAGAACTGAAGTCGCGCCAACTGCTTAACTCAAAATACAGTCAAGAAAGTAGTTCTCAAGCCGAGAAACGGGATCGACCATAAGCACTAATGTGAAATTACATACAATTTTCAAATTTCTTGTACTTGCTAAGTTTGCGACCTCGGGCAGCTATGTTACCATGGAGGAACCACACAAGATTTGACTTTATTGGCTAGAACTGAAGTCGCGCCAACTGCTTAACTCAAAATACAGTCAAGAAAGTAGTTCTCAAGCCGAGAAACGGGATCTACCATAAGCACTACCGTGAAATTTCATACAATTTTCAAATTTCTTGTACTTGCTAACTTTGCGACCTCGGGCAGCTATGTTACCATGGAGGAACCACACAAGATTTGACTTTATTGGCTAGAACTGAAGTCGCGCCAACTGCTTAACTCAAAATACAGTCAAGAAAGTAGTTCTCAAGCCGAGAAACGGGATCGAACATAAGCACTACCGTGAAATTTCATACAATTTTCAAATTTCTTGTACTTGCTAACTTTGCGACCTCGGGCAGCTATGTTACCATGGAGGAACCACACGAGATTTGACTTAATTGGCTAGAACTGAAGTCGCGCCAACTGCTTAACTCAAAATACAGTCAAGAAAGTAGTTCTCAAGCCGAGAAACGGGATCGACCATAAGCACTACCGTGAAATTTCATACAATTTTCAAATTTCTTGTACTTGCTAACTTTGCGACCTCGGGCAGCTATGTTACCATGGAGGAACGACACAAGATTTGACTTTATAGGCTAGAACTGAAGTCGCGCCAACTGCTTAACTCAAAATAGAGTCAAGAAAGTAGCTTTCAAGCCGAGAAACGGGATCGACCATAAGCACTACCGTGAAATTTCATACAATTTTCAAATTTCTTGTACTTGCTAACTTTGCGACCTCGGGCAGCTATGTTACCATGGAGGAACCACACAAGATTTGACTTTATTGGCTAGAACTGAAGTCGCGCCAACTGCTTAACTCAAAATACAGTCAAGAAAGTAGTTCTCAAGCCGAGAAACGGGATCGACCATAAGCACTAATGTGAAATTACATACAATTTTCAAATTTCTTGTACTTGCTAAGTTTGCGACCTCGGGCAGCTATGTTACCATGGAGGAACCACACGAGATTTGACTTTATTGGCTAGAACTGAAGTCGCGCCAACTGCTTAACTCAAAATACAGTCAAGAAAGTAGTTCTCAAGCCGAGAAACGGGATCGACCATAAGCACTACCGTGAAATTTCATACAATTTTCAAATTTCTTGTACTTGCTAACTTTGCGACCTCGGGCAGCTATGTTACCATGGAGGAACCACACAAGATTTGACTTTATAGGCTAGAACTGAAGTCGCGCCAACTGCTTAACTCAAAATAGAGTCAAGAAAGTAGCTCTCAAGCCGAGAAACGGGATCGACCATAAGCACTACCGTGAAATTTCATACAATTTTCAAATTTCTTGTACTTGCTAACTTTGCGACCTCGGGCAGCTATGTTACCATGGAGCAACCACACAAGATTTGACTTTATTGGCTAGAACTGAAGTCGCGCCAACTGCTTAACTCAAAATACAGTCAAGAAAGTAGTTCTCAAGCCGAGAAACGGGATCGACCATAAGCACTACCGTGAAATTTCATACAATTTTCAAATTTCTTGTACTTGCTAACTTTGTGGCCTCGGGCAGCTATGTTACCATGGAGGAACCACACAAGATTTGACTTTATTGGCTAGAACTGAAGTCGCGCCAACTGCTTAACTCAAAATACAGTCAAGAAAGTAGTTCTCAAGCCGAGAAACGGGATCGACCATAAGCACTACCGTGAAATTTCATACAATTTTCAAATTTCTTGTACTTGCTAACTTTGCGACCTCGGGCAGCTATGTTACCATGGAGGAACCACACAAGATTTGACTTTATTGGCTAGAACTGAAGACGCGCCAATTGCTTAACTCAAAATACAGTCAAGAAAGTAGCTCTGAAGCCGAGAAACGGGATCGACCATAAGCACTAATGTGAAATTACATACAATTTTCAAATTTCTTGTACTTGCTAACTTTGCGACCTCGGGCAGCTATGTTACCATGGAGGAACCACACAAGATTTGACTTCATTGGCTAGAACTGAAGTCGCGCCAACTGCTTAACTCAAAATAGAGTCAAGAAAGTAGCTCTCTAGCCGAGAAACGGGATCGACCATAAGCACTACCGTGAAATTTCATACAATTTTCAAATTTCTTGTACTTGCTAACTTTGCGACCTCGGGCAGCTATGTTACCATGGAGGAACCACACAAGATTTGACTTTATTGGCTAGAACTGAAGTCGCGCCAACTGCTTAACTCAAAATAGAGTCAAGAAAGTAGCTCTCAAGCCGAGAAACGGGATCGACCATAAGCACTACCGTGAAATTTCATACAATTTTCAAATTTCTTGTACTTACTAACTTTGCGACCTCGGGCAGCTATGTTACCATGGAGGAACCACACAAGATTTGACTTTATTGGCTAGAACTGAAGACGCGCCAATTGCTTAACTCAAAATACAGTCAAGAAAGTAGCTCTGAAGCCGAGAAACGGGATCGACCATAAGCACTAATGTGAAATTACATACAATTTTCAAATTTCTTGTACTTGCTAACTTTGCGACCTCGGGCAGCTATGTTACCATGGAGGAACCACACAAGATTTGACTTCATTGGCTAGAACTGAAGTCGCGCCAACTGCTTAACTCAAAATACAGTCAAGAAAGTAGTTCTCAAGCCGAGAAACGGGATCGACCATAAGCACTACCGTGAAATTTCATACAATTTTCAAATTTCTTGTACTTGCTAACTTTGTGGCCTCGGGCAGCTATGTTACCATGGAGGAACCACACAAGATTTGACTTTATTGGCTAGAACTGAAGTCGCGCCAACTGCTTAACTCAAAATACAGTCAAGAAAGTAGTTCTCAAGCCGAGAAACGGGATCGACCATAAGCACTACCGTGAAATTTCATACAATTTTCAAATTTCTTGTACTTGCTAACTTTGTGGCCTCGGGCAGCTATGTTACCATGGAGGAACCACACAAGATTTGACTTTATTGGCTAGAACTGAAGTCGCGCCAACTGCTTAACTCAAAATACAGTCAAGAAAGTAGTTCTCAAGCCGAGAAACGGGATCGACCATAAGCACTACCGTGAAATTTCATACAATTTTCAAATTTCTTGTACTTGCTAACTTTGCGACCTCGGGCAGCTATGTTACCATGGAGGAACCACACGAGATTTGACTTTATTGGCTAGAACTGAAGTCGCACCAACTGCTTAACTCAAAATACAGTCAAGAAAGCAGTTCTCAAGCCGAGAAACGGGATCGACCATAAGCACTACCGTGAAATTTCATACAATTTTCAAATTTCTTGTACTTGCTAACTTTGTGGCCTCGGGCAGCTATGTTACCATGGAGGAACCACACAAGATTTGACTTTATTGGCTAGAACTGAAGTCGCGCCAACTGCTTAACTCAAAATACAGTCAAGAAAGTAGTTCTCAAGCCGAGAAACGGGATCGACCATAAGCACTACCGTGAAATTTCATACAATTTTCAAATTTCTTGTACTTGCTAACTTTGCGACCTCGGGCAGCTATGTTACCATGGAGGAACCACACGAGATTTGACTTTATTGGCTAGAACTGAAGTCGCGCCAACTGCATAACTCAAAATACAGTCAAGAAAGTAGTTCTCAAGCCGAGAAACGGGATCGACCATAAGCACTACCGTGAAATTTCATACAATTTTCAAATTTCTTGTACTTGCTAACTTTGCGACCTCGGGCAGCTATGTTACCATGGAGGAACCACACAAGATTTGACTTTATAGGCTAGAACTGAAGTCGCGCCAACTGCCTAACTCAAAATAGAGTCAAGAAAGTAGCTATCAAGCCGAGAAACGGGATCGACCATAAGCACTACCGTGAAATTTCATACAATTTTCAAATTTCTTGTACTTGCTAACTTTGCGACCTCGGGCAGCTATGTTACCATGGAGGAACCACACGAGATTTGACTTTATTGGCTAGAACTGAAGTCGCGCCAACTGCATAACTCAAAATACAGTCAAGAAAGTAGTTCTCAAGCCGAGAAACGGGATCGACCATAAGCACTACCGTGAAATTTCATACAATTTTCAAATTTCTTGTACTTGCTAACTTTGCGACCTCGGGCAGCTATGTTACCATGGAGGAACCACACAAGATTTGACTTTATTGGCTAGAACTGAAGTCGCGCCAACTGCTTAACTCAAAATACAGTCAAGAAAGTAGTTCTCAAGCCGAGAAACGGGATCGACCATAAGCACTACCGTGAAATTTCATACAATTTTCAAATTTCTTGTACTTGCTAATTTTGCGACCTCGGGCAGCTATGTTACCATGGAGGAACCACACAAGATTTGACTTTATTGGCTAGAACTGAAGTCGCGCCAACTGCTTAACTCAAAATAGAGTCAAGAAAGTAGCTCTCAAGCCGAGAAACGGGATCGACCATAAGCACTACCGTGAAATTTCATACAATTTTCAAATTTCTTGTACTTACTAACTTTGCGACCTCGGGCAGCTATGTTACCATGGAGGAACCACACAAGATTTGACTTTATTGGCTAGAACTGAAGACGCGCCAATTGCTTAACTCAAAATACAGTCAAGAGAGTAGCTCTGAAGCCGAGAAACGGGATCGACCATAAGCACTAATGTGAAATTACATACAATTTTCAAATTTCTTGTACTTGCTAACTTTGCGACCTCGGGCAGCTATGTTACCATGGAGGAACCACACAAGATTTGACTTCATTGGCTAGAACTGAAGTCGCGCCAACTGCTTAACTCAAAATACAGTCAAGAAAGTAGTTCTCAAGCCGAGAAACGGGATCGACCATAAGCACTAATGTGAAATTACATACAATTTTCAAATTTCTTGTACTTGCTAAGTTTGCGACCTCGGGCAGCTATGTTACCATGGAGGAACCACACAAGATTTGACTTTATTGGCTAGAACTGAAGTCGCGCCAGCTGCTTAACTCAAAATACAGTCAAGAAAGTAGTTCTCAAGCCGAGAAACGGGATCTACCATAAGCACTACCGTGAAATTTCATACAATTTTCAAATTTCTTGTACTTGCTAACTTTGCGACCTCGGGCAGCTATGTTACCATGGAGGAACCACACAAGATTTGACTTTATTGGCTAGAACTGAAGTCGCGCCAACTGCTTAACTCAAAATACAGTCAAGAAAGTAGTTCTCAAGCCGAGAAACGGGATCGAACATAAGCACTACCGTGAAATTTCATACAATTTTCAAATTTCTTGTACTTGCTAACTTTGCGACCTCGGGCAGCTATGTTACCATGGAGGAACCACACGAGATTTGACTTAATTGGCTAGAACTGAAGTCGCGCCAACTGCTTAACTCAAAATACAGTCAAGAAAGTAGTTCTCAAGCCGAGAAACGGGATCGACCATAAGCACTACCGTGAAATTTCATACAATTTTCAAATTTCTTGTACTTGCTAACTTTGCGACCTCGGGCAGCTATGTTACCATGGAGGAACGACACAAGATTTGACTTTATAGGCTAGAACTGAAGTCGCGCCAACTGCTTAACTCAAAATAGAGTCAAGAAAGTAGCTTTCAAGCCGAGAAACGGGATCGACCATAAGCACTACCGTGAAATTTCATACAATTTTCAAATTTCTTGTACTTGCTAACTTTGCGACCTCGGGCAGCTATGTTACCATGGAGGAACCACACAAGATTTGACTTTATTGGCTAGAACTGAAGTCGCGCCAACTGCTTAACTCAAAATACAGTCAAGAAAGTAGTTCTCAAGCCGAGAAACGGGATCGACCATAAGCACTACCGTGAAATTTCATACAATTTTCAAATTTCTTGTACTTACTAACTTTGCGACCTCGGGCAGCTATGTTACACTGGAGGAACCACACAATATTTGACTTTATTGGCTAGAATTGAAGTCGCGCCAACTACTTAACTCAAAATACAGTCAAGAAAGTAGTTCTCAAGCCGAGAAACGGGATCGACCATAAGCACTAATGTGAAATTACATACAATTTTCAAATTTCTTGTACTTGCTAATTTGCGACCTCGGGCAGCTATGTTACCATGGAGGAACCACACAAGATTTGACTTTATTGGCTAGAACTGAAGTCGCGCCAACTGCTTAACTCAAAATACAGTCAAGAAAGTAGTTCTCAAGCCGAGAAACGGGATCGACCATAAGCACTACCGTGAAATTTCATACAATTTTCAAATTTCTTGTACTTGCTAACTTTGCGACCTCGGGCAGCTATGTTACCATAGAGGAACCACACGAGATTTGACTTCATTGGCTAGAACTGAAGTCGCGCCAACTGCTTAACTCAAAATACAGTCAAGAAAGTAGTTCTCAAGCCGAGAAACGGGATCGACCATAAGCACTACCGTGAAATTTCATACAATTTTCAAATTTCTTGTACTTGCTAACTTTGCGACCTCGGGCAGCTATGTTACCATGGAGGAACCACACAAGATTTGACTTTATAGGCTAGAACTGAAGTCGCGCCAACTGCCTAACTCAAAATACAGTCAAGAAAGTAGTTCTCAAGCCGAGAAACGGGATCGACCATAAGCACTACCGTGAAATTTCATACAATTTTCAAATTTCTTGTACTTGCTAACTTTGCGACCTCGGGCAGCTATGTTACCATGGAGGAACCACACAAGATTTGACTTTATAGGCTAGAACTGAAGTCGCGCCAACTGCTTAACTCAAAATACAGTCAAGAAAGTAGTTCTCAAGCCGAGAAACGGGATCGACCATAAGCACTACCGTAAAATTTCATACAATTTTCAAATTTCTTGTACTTGCTAACTTTGCGACCTCGGGCAGCTATGTTACCATGGAGGAACCACACAAGATTTGACTTTATAGGCTAGAACTGAAGTCGCGCCAACTGCTTAACTCAAAATACAGTCAAGAAAGTGGCTCTGAAGCCGAGAAACGGGATCGACCATAAGCACTACCGTGAAATTTCATACAATTTTCAAATTTCTTGTACTTGCTAACTTTGCGACCTCGGGCAGCTATGTTACCATGGAGGAACCACACAAGATTTGACTTTATAGGCTAGAACTGAAGTCGCGCCAACTGCCTAAATCAAAATAGAGTCAAGAAAGTAGCTCTCAAGCCGAGAAACGGGATCGACCATAAGCACTACCGTGAAATTTCATACAATTTTCAAATTTCTTGTACTTGCTAACTTTGCGACCTCGGGCAGCTATGTTACCATGGAGGAACCACACGAGATTTGACTTTATTGGCTAGAACTGAAGTCGCGCCAACTGCATAACTCAAAATACAGTCAAGAAAGTAGTTCTCAAGCCGAGAAACGGGATCGACCATAAGCACTACCGTGAAATTTCATACAATTTTCAAATTTCTTGTACTTGCTAACTTTGCGACCTCGGGCAGCTATGTTACCATGGAGGAACCACACAAGATTTGACTTTATTGGCTAGAACTGAAGTCGCGCCAACTGCTTAACTCAAAATACAGTCAAGAAAGTAGTTCTCAAGCCGAGAAACGGGATCGACCATAAGAACTACCGTGAAATTTCATACAATTTTCAAATTTCTTGTACTTGCTAATTTTGCGACCTCGGGCAGCTATGTTACCATGGAGGAACCACACAAGATTTGACTTTATAGGCTAGAACTGAAGTCGCGCCAACTGCCTAACTCAAAATACAGTCAAGAAAGTAGTTCTCAAGCCGAGAAACGGGATCGACCATAAGCACTACCGTGAAATTTCATACAATTTTCAAATTTCTTGTACTTGCTAACTTTGCGACCTCAGGCAGCTATGTTACCATGGAGGAACCACACAAGATTTGACTTTATACGCTAGAACTGAAGTCGCGCCAACTGCTTAACTCAAAATACAGTCAAGAAAGTAGTTCTCAAGCCGAGAAACGGGATCGACCATAAGCACTACCGTGAAATTTCATACAATTTTCAAATTTCTTGTACTTGCTAACTTTGCGACCTCGGGCAGCTATGTTACCATGGAGGAACCACACAAGATTTGACTTTATAGGCTAGAACTGAAGTCGCGCCAACTGCTTAACTCAAAATACAGTCAAGAAAGTGGCTCTGAAGCCGAGAAACGGGATCGACCATAAGCACTACCGTGAAATTTCATACAATTTTCAAATTTCTTGTACTTGCTAACTTTGCGACCTCGGGCAGCTATGTTACTATGGAGGAACCACACAAGATTTGACTTTATAGGCTAGAACTGAAGTCGCGCCAACTGCTTACCTCAAAATAGAGTCAAGAAAGTAGCTTTCAAGCCGAGAAACGGGATCGACCATAAGCACTACCGTGAAATTTCATACAATTTTCAAATTTCTTGTACTTGCTAACTTTGCGACCTCGGGCAGCTATGTTACCATGGAGGAACCACACAAGATTTGACTTTATTGGCTAGAACTGAAGTCGCGCCAACTGCTTAACTCAAAATACAGTCAAGAAAGTAGTTCTCAAGCCGAGAAACGGGATCGACCATAAGCACTACCGTGAAATTTCATACAATTTTCAAATTTCTTGTACTTACTAACTTTGCGACCTCGGGCAGCTATGTTACACTGGAGGAACCACACAATATTTGACTTTATTGGCTAGAATTGAAGTCGCGCCAACTACTTAACTCAAAATACAGTCAAGAAAGTAGTTCTCAAGCCGAGAAACGGGATCGACCATAAGCACTAATGTGAAATTACATACAATTTTCAAATTTCTTGTACTTGCTAATTTGCGACCTCGGGCAGCTATGTTACCATGGAGGAACCACACAAGATTTGACTTTATTGGCTAGAACTGAAGTCGCGCCAACTGCTTAACTCAAAATACAGTCAAGAAAGTAGTTCTCAAGCCGAGAAACGGGATCGACCATAAGCACTACCGTGAAATTTCATACAATTTTCAAATTTCTTGTACTTGCTAACTTTGCGACCTCGGGCAGCTATGTTACCATAGAGGAACCACACGAGATTTGACTTCATTGGCTAGAACTGAAGTCGCGCCAACTGCTTAACTCAAAATACAGTCAAGAAAGTAGTTCTCAAGCCGAGAAACGGGATCGACCATAAGCACTACCGTGAAATTTCATACAATTTTCAAATTTCTTGTACTTGCTAACTTTGCGACCTCGGGCAGCTATGTTACCATGGAGGAACCACACAAGATTTGACTTTATAGGCTAGAACTGAAGTCGCGCCAACTGCCTAACTCAAAATACAGTCAAGAAAGTAGTTCTCAAGCCGAGAAACGGGATCGACCATAAGCACTACCGTGAAATTTCATACAATTTTCAAATTTCTTGTACTTGCTAACTTTGCGACCTCGGGCAGCTATGTTACCATGGAGGAACCACACAAGATTTGACTTTATAGGCTAGAACTGAAGTCGCGCCAACTGCTTAACTCAAAATACAGTCAAGAAAGTAGTTCTCAAGCCGAGAAACGGGATCGACCATAAGCACTACCGTAAAATTTCATACAATTTTCAAATTTCTTGTACTTGCTAACTTTGCGACCTCGGGCAGCTATGTTACCATGGAGGAACCACACAAGATTTGACTTTATAGGCTAGAACTGAAGTCGCGCCAACTGCTTAACTCAAAATACAGTCAAGAAAGTGGCTCTGAAGCCGAGAAACGGGATCGACCATAAGCACTACCGTGAAATTTCATACAATTTTCAAATTTCTTGTACTTGCTAACTTTGCGACCTCGGGCAGCTATGTTACCATGGAGGAACCACACAAGATTTGACTTTATAGGCTAGAACTGAAGTCGCGCCAACTGCCTAAATCAAAATAGAGTCAAGAAAGTAGCTCTCAAGCCGAGAAACGGGATCGACCATAAGCACTACCGTGAAATTTCATACAATTTTCAAATTTCTTGTACTTGCTAACTTTGCGACCTCGGGCAGCTATGTTACCATGGAGGAACCACACGAGATTTGACTTTATTGGCTAGAACTGAAGTCGCGCCAACTGCATAACTCAAAATACAGTCAAGAAAGTAGTTCTCAAGCCGAGAAACGGGATCGACCATAAGCACTACCGTGAAATTTCATACAATTTTCAAATTTCTTGTACTTGCTAACTTTGCGACCTCGGGCAGCTATGTTACCATGGAGGAACCACACAAGATTTGACTTTATTGGCTAGAACTGAAGTCGCGCCAACTGCTTAACTCAAAATACAGTCAAGAAAGTAGTTCTCAAGCCGAGAAACGGGATCGACCATAAGAACTACCGTGAAATTTCATACAATTTTCAAATTTCTTGTACTTGCTAATTTTGCGACCTCGGGCAGCTATGTTACCATGGAGGAACCACACAAGATTTGACTTTATAGGCTAGAACTGAAGTCGCGCCAACTGCCTAACTCAAAATACAGTCAAGAAAGTAGTTCTCAAGCCGAGAAACGGGATCGACCATAAGCACTACCGTGAAATTTCATACAATTTTCAAATTTCTTGTACTTGCTAACTTTGCGACCTCAGGCAGCTATGTTACCATGGAGGAACCACACAAGATTTGACTTTATACGCTAGAACTGAAGTCGCGCCAACTGCTTAACTCAAAATACAGTCAAGAAAGTAGTTCTCAAGCCGAGAAACGGGATCGACCATAAGCACTACCGTGAAATTTCATACAATTTTCAAATTTCTTGTACTTGCTAACTTTGCGACCTCGGGCAGCTATGTTACCATGGAGGAACCACACAAGATTTGACTTTATAGGCTAGAACTGAAGTCGCGCCAACTGCTTAACTCAAAATACAGTCAAGAAAGTGGCTCTGAAGCCGAGAAACGGGATCGACCATAAGCACTACCGTGAAATTTCATACAATTTTCAAATTTCTTGTACTTGCTAACTTTGCGACCTCGGGCAGCTATGTTACTATGGAGGAACCACACAAGATTTGACTTTATAGGCTAGAACTGAAGTCGCGCCAACTGCTTACCTCAAAATAGAGTCAAGAAAGTAGCTCTCAAGCCGAGAAACGGGATCGACCATAAGCACTACCGTGAAATTTCATACAATTTTCAAATTTCTTGTACTTGCTAACTTTGCGACCTCGGGCAGCTATGTTACCATGGAGGAACCACACAAGATTTGACTTTATAGGCTAGAACTGAAGTCGCGCCAACTGCCTAACTCAAAATAGAGTCAAGAAAGTAGCTCTCAAGCCGAGAAACGGGATCGACCATAAGCACTACCGTGAAATTTCATACAATTTTCAAATTTCTTGTACTTGCTAACTTTGCGACCTCGGGCAGCTATGTTACCATGGAGGAACCACACGAGATTTGACTTTATTGGCTAGAACTGAAGTCGCGCCAACTGCATAACTCAAAATACAGTCAAGAAAGTAGTTCTCAAGCCGAGAAACGGGATCGACCATAAGCACTACCGTGAAATTTCATACAATTTTCAAATTTCTTGTACTTGCTAACTTTGCGACCTCGGGCAGCTATGTTACCATGGAGGAACCACACAAGATTTGACTTTATTGGCTAGAACTGAAGTCGCGCCAACTGCTTAACTCAAAATACAGTCAAGAAAGTAGTTCTCAAGCCGAGAAACGGGATCGACCATAAGCACTACCGTGAAATTTCATACAATTTTCAAATTTCTTGTACTTGCTAATTTTGCGACCTCGGGCAGCTATGTTACCATGGAGGAACCACACAAGATTTGACTTTATAGGCTAGAACTGAAGTCGCGCCAACTGCCTAACTCAAAATACAGTCAAGAAAGTAGTTCTCAAGCCGAGAAACGGGATCGACCATAAGCACTACCGTGAAATTTCATACAATTTTCAAATTTCTTGTACTTGCTAACTTTGCGACCTCGGGCAGCTATGTTACCATGGAGGAACCACACAAGATTTGACTTTATACGCTAGAACTGAAGTCGCGCCAACTGCTTAACTCAAAATACAGTCAAGAAAGTAGCTTTCAAGCCGAGAAACGGGATCGACCATAAGCACTACCGTGAAATTTCATACAATTTTCAAATTTCTTGTACTTGCTAACTTTGCGACCTCGGGCAGCTATGTTACCATGGAGGAACCACACAAGATTTGACTTTATAGGCTAGAACTGAAGTCGCGCCAACTGCTTAACTCAAAATACAGTCAAGAAAGTGGCTCTGAAGCCGAGAAACGGGATCGACCATAAGCACTACCGTGAAATTTCATACAATTTTCAAATTTCTTGTACTTGCTAACTTTGCGACCTCGGGCAGCTATGTTACCATGGAGGAACCACACAAGATTTGACTTTATAGGCTAGAACTGAAGTCGCGCCAACTGCCTAACTCAAAATAGAGTCAAGAAAGTAGCTCTCAAGCCGAGAAACGGGATCGACCATAAGCACTACCGTGAAATTTCATACAATTTTCAAATTTCTTGTACTTGCTAACTTTGCGACCTCGGGCAGCTATGTTACCATGGAGGAACCACACAAGATTTGACTTTATAGGCTAGAACTGAAGTCGCGCCAACTGCCTAACTCAAAATAGAGTCAAGAAAGTAGCTCTCAAGCCGAGAAACGGGATCGACCATAAGCACTACCGTGAAATTTCATACAATTTTCAAATTTCTTGTACTTGCTAACTTTGCGACCTCGGGCAGCTATGTTACCATGGAGGAACCACACGAGATTTGACTTTATTGGCTAGAACTGAAGTCGCGCCAACTGCATAACTCAAAATACAGTCAAGAAAGTAGTTCTCAAGCCGAGAAACGGGATCGACCATAAGCACTACCGTGAAATTTCATACAATTTTCAAATTTCTTGTACTTGCTAACTTTGCGACCTCGGGCAGCTATGTTACCATGGAGGAACCACACAAGATTTGACTTTATTGGCTAGAACTGAAGTCGCGCCAACTGCTTAACTCAAAATACAGTCAAGAAAGTAGTTCTCAAGCCGAGAAACGGGATCGACCATAAGCACTACCGTGAAATTTCATACAATTTTCAAATTTCTTGTACTTGCTAATTTTGCGACCTCGGGCAGCTATGTTACCATGGAGGAACCACACAAGATTTGACTTTATAGGCTAGAACTGAAGTCGCGCCAACTGCTTAACTCAAAATACAGTCAAGAAAGTGGCTCTGAAGCCGAGAAACGGGATCGACCATAAGCACTACCGTGAAATTTCATACAATTTTCAATTTTCTTGTACTTGCTAACTTTGCGACCTCGGGCAGCTACGTTACCATTAAGGAACCACACAAGATTTGACTTTATAGGCTAGAACTGAAGTCGCGCCAACTGCTTAACTCAAAATACAGTCAAGAAAGTAGTTCTCAAGCCGAGAAACGGGATCGACCATAAGCACTATCGTGAAATTTCATACAATTTTCAAATTTCTTGTACTTGCTAACTTTGCGACCTCGGGCAGCTATGTTACCATGGAGGAACCACACAAGATTTGACTTTATAGGCTAGAACTGAAGTCGCGCCAACTGCTTAACTCAAAATACAGTCAAGAAAGTAGCTCTCAAGCCGAGAAACGGGATCGACCATAAGCACTACCGTGAAATTTCATACAATTTTCAATTTTCTTGTACTTGCTAACTTTGCGACCTCGGGCAGCTACGTTACCATTAAGGAACCACACAAGATTTGACTTTATAGGCTAGAACTGAAGTCGCGCCAACTGCTTAACTCAAAATACAGTCAAGAAAGTAGTTCTCAAGCCGAGAAACGGGATCGACCATAAGCACTACCGTGAAATTTCATACAATTTTCAAATTTCTTGTACTTGCTAATTTTGCGACCTCGGGCAGCTATGTTACCATGGAGGAACCACACAAGATTTGACTTTATAGGCTAGAACTGAAGTCGCGCCAACTGCTTAACTCAAAATACAGTCAAGAAAGTAGCTCTCAAGCCGAGAAACGGGATCGACCATAAGCACTACCGTGAAATTTCATACAATTTTCAAATTTCTTGTACTTGCTAACTTTGCGACCTCGGGCAGCTATGTTACCATGGAGGAACCACACAAGATTTGACTTTATAGGCTAGAACTGAAGTCGCGCCAACTGCTTAACTCAAAATACATTCAAGAAAGTAGCTCTCAAGCCGAGAAACGGGATCGACCATAAGCACTACCGTGAAATTTCATACAATTTTCAAATTTCTTGTACTTGCTAACTTTGCGACCTCGGGCAGCTATGTTACCATGGAGGAACCACACAAGGTTTGACTTTATAGGCTAGAACTGAAGTCGCGCCAACTGCTTAACTCAAAATAGAGTCAAGAAAGTAGCTCTCAAGCCGAGAAACGGGATCGACCATAAGCACTACCGTGAAATTTCATACAATTTTCCTTGTACTTGCTAACTTTGTGACCTCGGGCAGCTATGTTACCATGGAGGAACCACACAAGATTTGACTTTACAGGCTAGAACTGAAGTCGCGCCAACTGCTTAACTCAAAATAGAGTCAAGAAAGTAGCTCTCAAGCCGAGAAACGGGATCGACCATAAGCACTACCATGAAATTTCATACAATTTTCAACTTTATTGTACTTGCTAACTTTGCGACCTCGGGCAGCTATGTTACCATGGAGGAACCACACAAGATTTGACTTTATAGGCTAGAACTGAAGTCGCGCCAACTGCTTAACTCAAAATAAAGTCAAGAAAGTAGCTCTCAAGCCGAGAAACGGGATCGACTATAAGCACTACCGTGAAATTTCATACAATTTTCAAATTTATTGTACTTGCTAACTTTGTGACCTCGGGCAGCTATGTTACCATGGAGGAACCACACAAGATTTGACTTTATTGGCTAGAACTGAAGTCGCGCCAACTGCTTAACTCAAAATACAGTCAAGAAAGTAGTTCTCAAGCCGAGAAACGGGATCGACCATAAGCACTACCGTGAAATTTCATACAATTTTCAAATTTCTTGTACTTGCTAACTTTGCGACCTCGGGCAGCTATGTTACCATGGAGGAACCACACAAGATTTGACTTTATAGGCTAGAACTGAAGTCGCGCCAACTGCTTAACTCAAAATAGAGTCAAGAAAGTAGCTCTCAAGCCGAGAAACGGGATCGACCATAAGCACTACCGTGAAATTTCATACAATTTTCAAATTTATTGTACTTGCTAACTTTGTGACCTCGGGCAGCTATGTTACCATGGAGGAACCACACAAGATTTGACTTTATTGGCTAGAACTGAAGTCGCGCCAACTGCTTAACTCAAAATACAGTCAAGAAAGTAGTTCTCAAGCCGAGAAACGGGATTGACCATAAGCACTACCGTGAAATTTCATACAATTTTCAAATTTATTGTACTTGCTAACTTTGTGACCTCGGGCAGCTATGTTACCATGGAGGAACCGCACAAGATTTGACTTTATTCCCTAGAACTGAAGTCGCGCCAACTGCTTAACTCAAAATACAGTCAAGAAAGTAGTTCTCAAGCCGAGAAACGGGATCGACCATAAGCACTACCGTGAAATTTCATACAATTTTCAAATTTATTGTACTTGCTAACTTTGTGACCTCGGGCAGCTATGTTACCATGGAGGAACCACACAAGATTTGACTTTATTGGCTAGAACTGAAGTCGCGCCAACTGCTTAACTCAAAATACAGTCAAGAAAGTAGTTCTCAAGCCGAGAAACGGGATCGATCATAAGCACTACCGTGAAATTTCATACAATTTTCAAATTTCTTGTACTTGCTAACTTTGCGACCTCGGGCAGCTATGTTACCATGGAGGAACCACACAAGATTTGACTTTATAGGCTAGAACTGAAAGTCGCGCCAACTGCTTACTCAAAATACAGTCAAGAAAGTAGCTCTCAAGCCGAGAAACGGGATCGACCATAAGCACTACCGTGAAATTTCATACAATTTTCAAATTTCTTGTACTTGCTAACTTTGCGACCTCGGGCAGCTATGTTACCATGGAGGAACCAGACAAGATTTGACTTTATTGGCTAGAACTGAAGTCGCGCCAACTGCTAAACTCAAAATACAGTCAAGAAAGTAGTTCTCAAGCCGAGAAACGGGATCGACCATAAGCACTACCGTGAAATTTCATACAATTTTCAAATTTCTTGTACTTGCTAACTTTGCGACCTCGGGCAGCTATGTTACCATGGAGGAACCACACAAGATTTGACTTTATAGGCTAGAACTGAAGTCGCGCCAACTGCTTAACTCAAAATACAGTCAAGAAAGTAGTTCTCAAGCCGAGAAACGGGATCGACCATAAGCACTACAGTGAAATTTCATACAATTTTCAAATTTCTTGTACTTGCTAACTTTGGGACCTCGGGCAGCTATGTTACCATGGAGGAACCACACAAGATTTGACTTTATAGGCTAGAACTGAAGTCGCGCCAACTGCTTAACTCAAAATACAGTCAAGAAAGTAGCTCTCAAGCCGAGAAACGGGATCGACCATAAGCACTACCGTGAAATTTCATACAATTTTCAAATTTCTTGTACTTGCTAACTTTGCGAAATTGGGCAGCTATGTTACCATCGAGGAACCACTAAAGATTTGACTTTATTGGCTAGAACTGAAGTCGCGCCAACTGCTTAACTCAAAATACAGTCAAGAAAGTAGCTCTCAAGCCGAGGAACGGGATCGACCATAAGCACTACCGTGAAATTTCATACAATTTTCAAATTTCTTGTACTTGCTAACTTTGCGAAATTGGGTAGCTATGTTACCATCGAGGAACCGCACAAGATTTGACTTTATTGGCTAGAACTGAAGTCGCGCCAACTGCTTAACTCAAAATACAGTCAAGAAAGTAGCTCTCAAGCCGAGAAACGGGATCGACCATAAGCACTACCGTGAAATTTCATACAATTTTCAAATTTCTTGTACTTGCTAACTTTGCGACCTCGGGCAGCTATGTTACCATGGAGGAACCACACAAGATTTGACTTTATAGGCTAGAACTGAAAGTCGCGCCAACTGATTAACTCAAAATACAGTCAAGAAAGTAGCTCTCAAGCCGAGAAACGGGATCGACCATAAGCACTACCGTGAAATTTCATACAATTTTCAAATTTCTTGTACTTGCTAACTTTGCGACCTCGGGCAGCTATGTTACCATGGAGGAACCAGACAAGATTTGACTTTATTGGCTAGAACTGAAGTCGCGCCAACTGCTTAACTCAAAATACAGTCAAGAAAGTAGCTCTCAAGCCGAGAAACGGGATCGACCATAAGCACTACCGTGAAATTTCATACAATTTTCAAATTTCTTGTACTTGCTAACTTTGCGACCTCGGGCAGCTATGTTACCATGGAGGAACCACACAAGATTTGACTTTATAGGCTAGAACTGAAGTCGCGCCAACTGCTTAACTCAAAATACATTCAAGAAAGTAGCTCTCAAGCCGAGAAACGGGATCGACCATAAGCACTACCGTGAAATTTCATACAATTTTCAAATTTCTTGTACTTGCTAACTTTGCGACCTCGGGCAGCTATGTTACCATGGAGGAACCACACAAGGTTTGACTTTATAGGCTAGAACTGAAGTCGCGCCAACTGCTTAACTCAAAATAGAGTCAAGAAAGTAGCTCTCAAGCCGAGAAACGGGATCGACCATAAGCACTACCGTGAAATTTCATACAATTTTCAAATTTCTTGTACTTGCTAACTTTGTGACCTCGGGCAGCTATGTTACCATGGAGGAACCACACAAGATTTGACTTTACAGGCTAGAACTGAAGTCGCGCCAACTGCTTAACTCAAAATAGAGTCAAGAAAGTAGCTCTCAAGCCGAGAAACGGGATCGACCATAAGCACTACCATGAAATTTCATACAATTTTCAACTTTATTGTACTTGCTAACTCTGCGACCTCGGGCAGCTATGTTACCATGGAGGAACCACACAAGATTTGACTTTATAGGCTAGAACTGAAGTCGCGCCAACTGCTTAACTCAAAATAAAGTCAAGAAAGTAGCTCTCAAGCCGAGAAACGGGATCGACTATAAGCACTACCGTGAAATTTCATACAATTTTCAAATTTATTGTACTTGCTAACTTTGTGACCTCGGGCAGCTATGTTACCATGGAGGAACCACACAAGATTTGACTTTATTGGCTAGAACTGAAGTCGCGCCAACTGCTTAACTCAAAATACAGTCAAGAAAGTAGTTCTCAAGCCGAGAAACGGGATCGACCATAAGCACTACCGTGAAATTTCATACAATTTTCAAATTTCTTGTACTTGCTAACTTTGCGACCTCGGGCAGCTATGTTACCATGGAGGAACCACACAAGATTTGACTTTATAGGCTAGAACTGAAAGTCGCGCCAACTGCTTACTCAAAATACAGTCAAGAAAGTAGCTCTCAAGCCGAGAAACGGGATCGACCATAAGCACTACCGTGAAATTTCATACAATTTTCAAATTTCTTGTACTTGCTAACTTTGCGACCTCGGGCAGCTATGTTACCATGGAGGAACCAGACAAGATTTGACTTTATTGGCTAGAACTGAAGTCGCGCCAACTGCTAAACTCAAAATACAGTCAAGAAAGTAGTTCTCAAGCCGAGAAACGGGATCGACCATAAGCACTACCGTGAAATTTCATACAATTTTCAAATTTCTTGTACTTGCTAACTTTGCGACCTCGGGCAGCTATGTTACCATGGAGGAACCACACAAGATTTGACTTTATAGGCTAGAACTGAAGTCGCGCCAACTGCTTAACTCAAAATACAGTCAAGAAAGTAGTTCTCAAGCCGAGAAACGGGATCGACCATAAGCACTACAGTGAAATTTCATACAATTTTCAAATTTCTTGTACTTGCTAACTTTGGGACCTCGGGCAGCTATGTTACCATGGAGGAACCACACAAGATTTGACTTTATAGGCTAGAACTGAAGTCGCGCCAACTGCTTAACTCAAAATACAGTCAAGAAAGTAGCTCTCAAGCCGAGAAACGGGATCGACCATAAGCACTACCGTGAAATTTCATACAATTTTCAAATTTCTTGTACTTGCTAACTTTGCGAAATTGGGCAGCTATGTTACCATCGAGGAACCACTAAAGATTTGACTTTATTGGCTAGAACTGAAGTCGCGCCAACTGCTTAACTCAAAATACAGTCAAGAAAGTAGCTCTCAAGCCGAGGAACGGGATCGACCATAAGCACTACCGTGAAATTTCATACAATTTTCAAATTTCTTGTACTTGCTAACTTTGCGAAATTGGGTAGCTATGTTACCATCGAGGAACCGCACAAGATTTGACTTTATTGGCTAGAACTGAAGTCGCGCCAACTGCTTAACTCAAAATACAGTCAAGAAAGTAGCTCTCAAGCCGAGAAACGGGATCGACCATAAGCACTACCGTGAAATTTCATACAATTTTCAAATTTCTTGTACTTGCTAACTTTGCGACCTCGGGCAGCTATGTTACCATGGAGGAACCACACAAGATTTGACTTTATAGGCTAGAACTGAAAGTCGCGCCAACTGATTAACTCAAAATACAGTCAAGAAAGTAGCTCTCAAGCCGAGAAACGGGATCGACCATAAGCACTACCGTGAAATTTCATACAATTTTCAAATTTCTTGTACTTGCTAACTTTGCGACCTCGGGCAGCTATGTTACCATGGAGGAACCAGACAAGATTTGACTTTATTGGCTAGAACTGAAGTCGCGCCAACTGCTTAACTCAAAATACAGTCAAGAAAGTAGCTCTCAAGCCGAGAAACGGGATCGACCATAAGCACTACCGTGAAATTTCATACAATTTTCAAATTTCTTGTACTTGCTAACTTTGCGACCTCGGGCAGCTATGTTACCATGGAGGAACCACACAAGATTTGACTTTATAGGCTAGAACTGAAGTCGCGCCAACTGCTTAACTCAAAATACATTCAAGAAAGTAGCTCTCAAGCCGAGAAACGGGATCGACCATAAGCACTACCGTGAAATTTCATACAATTTTCAAATTTCTTGTACTTGCTAACTTTGCGACCTCGGGCAGCTATGTTACCATGGAGGAACCACACAAGGTTTGACTTTATAGGCTAGAACTGAAGTCGCGCCAACTGCTTAACTCAAAATAGAGTCAAGAAAGTAGCTCTCAAGCCGAGAAACGGGATCGACCATAAGCACTACCGTGAAATTTCATACAATTTTCAAATTTCTTGTACTTGCTAACTTTGTGACCTCGGGCAGCTATGTTACCATGGAGGAACCACACAAGATTTGACTTTACAGGCTAGAACTGAAGTCGCGCCAACTGCTTAACTCAAAATAGAGTCAAGAAAGTAGCTCTCAAGCCGAGAAACGGGATCGACCATAAGCACTACCATGAAATTTCATACAATTTTCAACTTTATTGTACTTGCTAACTCTGCGACCTCGGGCAGCTATGTTACCATGGAGGAACCACACAAGATTTGACTTTATAGGCTAGAACTGAAGTCGCGCCAACTGCTTAACTCAAAATAAAGTCAAGAAAGTAGCTCTCAAGCCGAGAAACGGGATCGACTATAAGCACTACCGTGAAATTTCATACAATTTTCAAATTTATTGTACTTGCTAACTTTGTGACCTCGGGCAGCTATGTTACCATGGAGGAACCACACAAGATTTGACTTTATTGGCTAGAACTGAAGTCGCGCCAACTGCTTAACTCAAAATACAGTCAAGAAAGTAGTTCTCAAGCCGAGAAACGGGATCGACCATAAGCACTACCGTGAAATTTCATACAATTTTCAAATTTCTTGTACTTGCTAACTTTGCGACCTCGGGCAGCTATGTTACCATGGAGGAACCACACAAGATTTGACTTTATAGGCTAGAACTGAAGTCGCGCCAACTGCTTAACTCAAAATAGAGTCAAGAAAGTAGCTCTCAAGCCGAGAAACGGGATCGACCATAAGCACTACCGTGAAATTTCATACAATTTTCAAATTTATTGTACTTGCTAAGTTTGTGACCTCGGGCAGCTATGTTACCATGGAGGAACCACACAAGATTTGACTTTATTGGCTAGAACTGAAGTCGCGCCAACTGCTTAACTCAAAATACAGTCAAGAAAGTAGTTCTCAAGCCGAGAAACGGGATCGACCATAAGCACTACCGTGAAATTTCATACAATTTTCAAATTTATTGTACTTGCTAACTTTGTGACCTCGGGCAGCTATGTTACCATGGAGGAACCGCACAAGATTTGACTTTATTCCCTAGAACTGAAGTCGCGCCAACTGCTTAACTCAAAATACAGTCAAGAAAGTAGTTCTCAAGCCGAGAAACGGGATCGACCATAAGCACTACCGTGAAATTTCATACAATTTTCAAATTTCTTGTACTTGCTAACTTTGCGACCTCGGGCAGCTATGTTACCATGGAGGAACCACACAAGATTTGACTTTATAGGCTAATACTGAAGTCGCGCCAACTGCTTAACTCAAAATACAGTCAAGAAAGTAGCTCTCAAGCCGAGAAACGGGATCGATCATAAGCACTACCGTGAAATTTCATACAATTTTCAAATTTCTTGTACTTGCTAACTTTGCGACCTCGGGCAGCTATGTTACCATGGAGGAACCACACAAGATTTGACTTTATAGGCTAGAACTGAAAGTCGCGCCAACTGCTTACTCAAAATACAGTCAAGAAAGTAGCTCTCAAGCCGAGAAACGGGATCGACCATAAGCACTACCGTGAAATTTCATACAATTTTCAAATTTCTTGTACTTGCTAACTTTGCGACCTCGGGCAGCTATGTTACCATGGAGGAACCAGACAAGATTTGACTTTATTGGCTAGAACTGAAGTCGCGCCAACTGCTAAACTCAAAATAGAGTCAAGAAAGTAGTTCTCAAGCCGAGAAACGGGATCGACCATAAGCACTACCGTGAAATTTCATACAATTTTCAAATTTCTTGTACTTGCTAACTTTGCGACCTCGGGCAGCTATGTTACCATGGAGGAACCACACAAGATTTGACTTTATAGGCTAGAACTGAAGTCGCGCCAACTGCTTAACTCAAAATACAGTCAAGAAAGTAGTTCTCAAGCCGAGAAACGGGATCGACCATAAGCTCTACAGTGAAATTTCATACAATTTTCAAATTTCTTGTACTTGCTAACTTTGGGACCTCGGGCAGCTATGTTACCATGGAGGAACCACACAAGATTTGACTTTATAGGCTAGAACTGAAGTCGCGCCAACTGCTTAACTTAAAATACAGTCAAGAAAGTAGCTCTCAAGCCGAGAAACGGGATCGACCATAAGCACTACCGTGAAATTTCATACAATTTTCAAATTTCTTGTACTTGCTAACTTTGCGAAATTGGGCAGCTATGTTACCATCGAGGAACCACACAAGATTTGACTTTATTGGCTAGAACTGAAGTCGCGCCAACTGCTTAACTCAAAATACAGTCAAGAAAGTAGCTCTCAAGCCGAGAAACGGGATCGACCATAAGCACTACCGTGAAATTTCATACAATTTTCAAATTTCTTGTACTTGCTAACTTTGCGACCTCGGGCAGCTATGTTACCATGGAGGAACCAGACAAGATTTGACTTTATTGGCTAGAACTGAAGTCGCGCCAACTGCTTAACTCAAAGTACAGTCAAGAAAGTAGTTCTCAAGCCGAGAAACGGGATCGACCATAAGCACTACCGTGAAATTCCATACAATTTTCAAATTTCTTGTACTTGCTAACTTTGCGACCTCGGGCAGCTATGTTACCATGGAGGAACCACACAAGATTTGACTTTATTCCCTAGAACTGAAGTCGCGCCAACTGCTTAACTCAAAATACAGTCAAGAAAGTAGTTCTCAAGCCGAGAAACGGGATCGACCATAAGCACTACCGTGAAATTTCATACAATTTTCAAATTTCTTGTACTTGCTAACTTTGCGACCTCGGGCAGCTATGTTACCATGGAGGAACCACACAAGATTTGACTTTATAGGCTAATACTGAAGTCGCGCCAACTGCTTAACTCAAAATACAGTCAAGAAAGTAGCTCTCAAGCCGAGAAACGGGATCGATCATAAGCACTACCGTGAAATTTCATACAATTTTCAAATTTCTTGTACTTGCTAACTTTGCGACCTCGGGCAGCTATGTTACCATGGAGGAACCACACAAGATTTGACTTTATAGGCTAGAACTGAAAGTCGCGCCAACTGCTTAACTCAAAATACAGTCAAGAAAGTAGCTCTCAAGCCGAGAAACGGGATCGACCATAAGCACTACCGTGAAATTTCATACAATTTTCAAATTTCTTGTACTTGCTAACTTTGCGACCTCGGGCAGCTATGTTACCATGGAGGAACCAGACAAGATTTGACTTTATTGGCTAGAACTGAAGTCGCGCCAACTGCTTAACTCAAAATACAGTCAAGAAAGTAGTTCTCAAGCCGAGAAACGGGATCGACCAAAAGCACTACCGTGAAATTTCATACAATTTTCAAATTTATTGTACTTGCTAAGTTTGTGACCTCGGGCAGCTATGTTACCATGGAGGAACCACACAAGATTTGACTTTATAGGCTAGAACTGAAGTCGCGCCAACTGCTTAACTCAAAATACAGTCAAGAAAGTAGTTCTCAAGCCGAGAAACGGGATCGACCATAAGCACTACCGTGAAATTTCATACAATTTTCAAATTTCTTGTACTTGCTAATTTTGCGACCTCGGGCAGCTATGTTACCATGGAGGAACCACACAAGATTTGACTTTATAGGCTAGAACTGAAGTCGCGCCAACTGCTTAACTCAAAATAGAGTCAAGAAAGTAGCTCTCAAGCCGAGAAACGGGATCGACCATAAGCACTACCGTGAAATTTCATAAACTTTTCAAATTTCTTGTACTTGCTAATTTTGTGACCTCGGGCAGCTATGTTACCATGGAGGAACCACACAAGATTTGACTTTATAGGCTAGAACTGAAGTCGCGCCAACTGCTTAACTCAAAATACAGTCAAGAAAGTAGCTCTCAAGCCGAGAAACGGGATCGACCATAAGCACTACCGTGAAATTTCATACAATTTTCAAATTTATTGTACTTGCTAACTTTGTGACCTCGGGCAGCTATGTTACCATGGAGGAACCACACAAGATTTGACTTTATAGGCTAGAACTGAAGTCGCGCCAACTGCTTAACTCAAAATACAGTCAAGTAAGTAGCTCTCAAGCCGAGAAACGGGATCGACCATAAGCACTACCGTGAAATTTCATACAATTTTCAAATTTATTGTACTTGCTAAGTTTGTGACCTCGGGCAGCTATGGAGGAACCATGGAGGAACCATGGAGGAACCACACAAGATTTGACTTTATAGGCTAGAACTGAAGTCGCGCCAACTGCTTAACTCAAAATACAGTCAAGAAAGTAGTTCTCAAGCCGAGAAACGGGATCGACCATAAGCACTACCGTGAAATTTCATACAATTTTCAAATTTCTTGTACTTGCTAATTTTGCGACCTCGGGCAGCTATGTTACCATGGAGGAACCACACAAGATTTGACTTTATAGGCTAGAACTGAAGTCGCGCCAACTGCTTAACTCAAAATAGAGTCAAGAAAGTAGCTCTCAAGCCGAGAAACGGGATCGACCATAAGCACTACCGTGAAATTTCATAAACTTTTCAAATTTCTTGTACTTGCTAATTTTGTGACCTCGGGCAGCTATGTTACCATGGAGGAACCACACAAGATTTGACTTTATAGGCTAGAACTGAAGTCGCGCCAACTGCTTAACTCAAAATACAGTCAAGAAAGTAGTTCTCAAGCCGAGAAACGGGATCGACCATAAGCACTACCGTGAAATTTTATACAATTTTCAAATTTCTTGTACTTGCTAAGTTTGCGACCTCGGGCAGCTATGTTACCATGGAGGAACCACACACGATTTGACTTTATTGGCTAGAACTGAAGTCGCGCCAACTGCTTAACTCAAAATACAGTCAAGAAAGTAGTTCTCAAGCCGAGAAACGGGATCGACCATAAGCACTACCGTGAAATTTCATACAATTTTCAAATTTATTGTACTTGCTAACTTTGCGACCTCGGGCAGCTATGTTACCATGGAGGAACCACACAAGATTTGACTTTATTGGCTAGAACTGAAGTCGCGCCAACTGCTTAACTCAAAATACAGTCAAGAAAGTAGCTCTCAAGCCGAGAAACGGGATCGACCATAAGCACTACCGTGAAATTTCATACAATTTTCAAATTTCTTGTACTTGCTAACTTTGCGACCTCGGGCAGCTATGTTACCATGGAGGAACCACACAAGATTTGACTTTATAGGCTAGAACTGAAGTCGCGCCAACTGCTTAACTCAAAATACAGTCAAGAAAGTAGTTCTCAAGCCGAGAAACGGGATCGACCATAAGCACTACCGTGAAATTTCATACAATTTTCAAATTTCTTGTACTTGCTAACTTTGCGACCTCGGGCAGCTATGTTACCATGGAGGAACCACACAAGATTTGACTTTATTGGCTAGAACTGAAGTCGCGCCAACTGCTTAACTCAAAATACAGTCAAGAAAGTAGTTCTCAAGCCGAGAAACGGGATCGACCATAAGCACTACCGTGCAATTTCATACAATTTTCAAATTTCTTGTACTTGCTAACTTTGCGACCTCGGGCAGCTATGTTACCATGGAGGAACCACACAAGATTTGACTTTATTGGCTAGAACTGAAGTCGCGCCAACTGCTTAACTCAAAATACAGTCAAGAAAGTAGTTCTCAAGCCGAGAAACGGGATCGACCATAAGCACTACCGTGAAATTTCATACAATTTTCAAATTTCTTGTACTTGCTAACTTTGCGACCTCGGGCAGCTATGTTACCATGGAGGAACTACACAAGATTTGACTTTATTGGCTAGAGCTGAAGACGCGCCAATAGCTTAACTCAAAATACGGTCAAGAAAGTAGTTCTCAAGCCGAGAAACGGGATCGACCATAAGCACTACCGTGAAATTTCATACAATTTTCAAATTTCTTGTACTTGCTAACTTTGCGACCTCGGGCAGCTATGTTACCATATAGGAACCACACAAGATTTGACTTTATAGGCTAGAACTGAAGTCGCGCCTACTGCTTAACTCAAAATACAGTCAA
This sequence comes from Merodon equestris, assembly GCA_958301585.1. NCBI lineage: Eukaryota > Metazoa > Arthropoda > Insecta > Diptera > Syrphidae > Merodon > Merodon equestris. The sequence continues at coordinate 60,918,100 of OY284416.1, forward strand.
GAAAGTAGTTCTCAAGCCGAGAAACGGGATCGACCATAAGCACTACCGTGAAATTTCATACAATTTTCAAATTTCTTGTACTTGCTAACTTTGCGACCTCGGGCAGCTATGTTACCATGGAGGAACCACACAAGATTTGACTTTATAGGCTAGAACTGAAGTCGCGCCAACTGCTTAACTCAAAATACAGTCAAGAAAGTAGTTCTCAAGCCGAGAAACGGGATCGACCATAAGCACTACCGTGAAATTTCATACAATTTTCAAATTTCTTGTACTTGCTAATTTTGCGACCTCGGGCAGCTATGTTACCATGGAGGAACCACACAAGATTTGACTTTATAGGCTAGAACTGAAGTCGCGCCAACTGCTTAACTCAAAATACAGTCAAGAAAGTAGTTCTCAAGCCGAGAAACGGGATCGACCATAAGCACTACCGTGAAATTTCATACAATTTTCAAATTTCTTGTACTTGCTAACTTTGTGACCTCGGGCAGCTATGTTACCATGGAGGAACCACACAAGATTTGACTTTATAGGCTAGAACTGAAGTCGCGCCAACTGCTTAACTCAAAATACAGTCAAGAAAGTAGCTCTCAAGCCGAGAAACGGGATCGACCATAAGCACTACCGTGAAATTTCATACAATTTTCAAATTTCTTGTACTTGCTAACTTTGCGACCTCGGGCAGCTATGTTACCATGGAGGAACCACACAAGATTTGACTTTATAGGCTAGAACTGAAGTCGCGCCAACTGCTTAACTCAAAATACAGTCAAGAAAGTAGTTCTCAAGCCGAGAAACGGGATCGACCATAAGCACTACCGTGAAATTTCATACAATTTTCAAATTTCTTGTACTTGCTAACTTTGCGACCTCGGGCAGCTATGTTACCATGGAGGAACCACACAAGATTTGACTTTATTGGCTAGAACTGAAGTCGCGCCAACTGCTTAACTCAAAATACAGTCAAGAAAGTAGTTCTCAAGCCGAGAAACGGGATCGACCATAAGCACTACCGTGCAATTTCATACAATTTTCAAATTTCTTGTACTTGCTAACTTTGCGACCTCGGGCAGCTATGTTACCATGGAGGAACCACACAAGATTTGACTTTATTGGCTAGAACTGAAGTCGCGCCAACTGCTTAACTCAAAATACAGTCAAGAAAGTAGTTCTCAAGCCGAGAAACGGGATCGACCATAAGCACTACCGTGAAATTTCATACAATTTTCAAATTTCTTGTACTTGCTAACTTTGCGACCTCGGGCAGCTATGTTACCATGGAGGAACCACACAAGATTTGACTTTATTGGCTAGAACTGAAGACGCGCCAATAGCTTAACTCAAAATACAGTCAAGAAAGTAGTTCTCAAGCCGAGAAACGGGATCGACCATAAGCACTACCGTGAAATTTCAGACAATTTTCAAATTTCTTGTACTTGCTGACTTTGCGACCTCGGGCAGCTATGTTACCATGGAGGAACCACACAAGATTTGACTTTATAGGCTAGAACTGAAGTCGCGCCAACTGCTTAACTCAAAATACAGTCAAGAAAGTAGTTCTCAAGCCGAGAAACGGGATCGGCCATAAGCACTACCGTGAAATTTCATACAATTTTCAAATTTCTTGTACTTGCTAACTTTGCGACCTCGGGCAGCTATGTTACCATGGAGGAACCACACAAGATTTGACTTTATAGGCTAGAACTGAAGTCGCGCCAACTGCTTAACTCAAAATAGAGTCAAGAAAGTAGCTCTCAAGCCGAGAAACGGGATCGACCATAAGCACTACCGTGAAATTTCATACAATTTTCAAATTTCTTGTACTTGCTAACTTTGCGACCTCGGGCAGCTATGTTACCATGGAGGAACCACACAAGATTTGACTTTATTGGCTAGAACTGAAGACGCGCCAATAGCTTAACTCAAAATACAGTCAAGAAAGTAGTTCTCAAGCCGAGAAACGGGATCGACCATAAGCACTACCGTGCAATTTCATACAATTTTCAAATTTCTTGTACTTGCTAACTTTGCGACCTCGGGCAGCTATGTTACCATGGAGGAACCACACAAGATTTGACTTTATTGGCTAGAACTGAAGTCGCGCCAACTGCTTAACTCAAAATACAGTCAAGAAAGTAGTTCTCAAGCCGAGAAACGGGATCGACCATAAGCACTACCGTGAAATTTCATACAATTTTCAAATTTCTTGTACTTGCTAACTTTGCGACCTCGGGCAGCTATGTTACCATGGAGGAACCACACAAGATTTGACTTTATTGGCTAGAACTGAAGACGCGCCAATAGCTTAACTCAAAATACAGTCAAGAAAGTAGTTCTCAAGCCGAGAAACGGGATCGACCATAAGCACTACCGTGAAATTTCAGACAATTTTCAAATTTCTTGTACTTGCTGACTTTGCGACCTCGGGCAGCTATGTTACCATGGAGGAACCACACAAGATTTGACTTTATAGGCTAGAACTGAAGTCGCGCCAACTGCTTAACTCAAAATACAGTCAAGAAAGTAGTTCTCAAGCCGAGAAACGGGATCGGCCATAAGCACTACCGTGAAATTTCATACAATTTTCAAATTTCTTGTACTTGCTAACTTTGCGACCTCGGGCAGCTATGTTACCATGGAGGAACCACACAAGATTTGACTTTATAGGCTAGAACTGAAGTCGCGCCAACTGCTTAACTCAAAATAGAGTCAAGAAAGTAGCTCTCAAGCCGAGAAACGGGATCGACCATAAGCACTACCGTGAAATTTCATACAATTTTCAAATTTCTTGTACTTGCTAACTTTGCGACCTCGGGCAGCTATGTTACCATGGAGGAACCACACAAGATTTGACTTTATTGGCTAGAACTGAAGTCGCGCCAACTGCTTAACTTAAAATACAGTCCAGAAAGTAGTTCTCAAGCCGAGAAACGGGATCGACCATAAGCACTACCGTGAAATTTCATACAATTTTCAAATTTCTTGTACTTGCTAACTTTGTGACCTCGGGCAGCTATGTTACCATGGAGGAACCACACAAGATTTGACTTTATTGGCTAGAACTGAAGTCGCGCCAACTGCTTAACTCAAAATACAGTCAAGAAAGTAGTTCTCAAGCCGAGAAACGGGATCGACCATAAGCACTACCGTGAAATTTCATACAATTTTCAAATTTCTTGTACTTGCTAACTTTGCGACCTCGGGCAGCTATGTTACCATGGAGGAACCACACAAGATTTGACTTTATTGGCTAGAACTGAAGTCGCGCCAACTGCTTAACTCAAAATAGAGTCAAGAAAGTAGCTCTCAAGCCGAGAAACGTGATCGACCATAAGCACTACCGTGAAATTTCATACAATTTTCAAATTTCTTGTACTTGCTAACTTTGTGACCTCGGGCAGCTATGTTACCATGGAGGAACCACACAAGATTTGACTTTATAGGCTAGAACTGAAGTCGCGCCAACTGCTTAGCTCAAAATACAGTCAAGAAAGTAGCTCTCAAGCCGAGAAACGGGATCGACCATAAGCACTACCGTGAAATTTCATACAATTTTCAAATTTCTTGTACTTGCTAACTTTGCGACCTCGGGCAGCTATGTTACCATGGAGGAACCACACAAGATTTGACTTTATAGGCTAGAACTGAAGTCGCGCCAACTGCTTAACTCAAAATACAGTCAAGAAAGTAGTTCTCAAGCCGAGAAACGGGATCGACCATAAGCACTGCCGTGAAATTTCATACAATTTTCAAATTTATTGTACTTGCTAACTTTGTGACCTCGGGCAGCTATGTTACCATGGAGGAACCACACAAGATTTGACTTTATTGGCTAGAACTGAAGTCGCGCCAACTGCTTAACTCAAAATACAGCCAAGAAAGTAGTTCTCAAGCCGAGAAACGGGATCGACCATAAGCACTACCGTGAAATTTCATACAATTTTCAAATTTCTTGTACTTGCTAACTTTGCGACCTCGGGCAGCTATGTTACCATGGAGGAACCACACAAAATTTGACTTTATAGGCTAGAACTGAAGTCGCGCCAACTGCTTAACTCAAAATACAGTCAAGAAAGTAGTTCTCAAGCCGAGAAACGGGATCGACCATAAGCTCTACCGTGAAATTTCATACAATTTTCAAATTTCTTGTACTTGCTAACTTTGCGACCTCGGGCAGCTATGTTACCATGGAGGAACCACACAAGATTTGACTTTATTGGCTAGAACTGAAGTCGCGCCAACTGCTTAGCTCAAAATACAGTCAAGAAAGTAGTTCTCAAGCCGAGAAACGGGATCGACCATAAGCAGTACCGTGAAATTTCATACAATTTTCAAATTTCTTGTACTTGCTAACTTTGCGACCTCGGGCAGCTATGTTACCATGTAGGAACCACACAAGATTTGACTTTATTGGCTAGAACTGAAGTCGCGCCAACTGCTTAACTCAAAATACAGTCAAAAAAGTAGTTCTCAAGCCGAGAAACGGGATCGACCATAAGCACTACCGTGCAATTTCATACAATTTTCAAATTTCTTGTACTTGCTAACTTTGCGACCTCGGGCAGCTATGTTACCATGGAGGAACCACACACGATTTGACTTTATTGGCTAGAACTGAAGTCGCGCCAACTGCTTAACTCAAAATACAGTCAAGAAAGTAGTTCTCAAGCCGAGAAACGGGATCGACCATAAGCACTACCGTGAAATTTCATACAATTTTCAAATTTCTTGTACTTGCTAACTTTGCGACCTCGGGCAGCTATGTTACCATGGAGGAACCACACAAGATTTGACTTTATTGGCTAGAACTGAAGACGCGCCAATAGCTTAACTCAAAATACAGTCAAGAAAGTATTTCTCAAGCCGAGAAACGGGATCGACCATAAGCACTACCGTGAAATTTCATACATTTTTCAAATTTCTTGTACTTGCTAACTTTGCGACCTCGGGCAGCTATGTTAGCATATAGGAACCACACAAGATTTGACTTTATAGGCTAGAACTGAAGTCGCGCCAACTGCTTAACTCAAAATACAGTCAAGAAAGTAGTTCTCAAGCCGAGAAACGGGATCGACCATAAGCACTACGGTGAAATTTCATACAATTTTCAAATTTCTTGTACTTGGTAACTTTGCGACCCCGGGCAGCTATGTTACCATGGAGGAACCACACAAGATTTGACTTTATAGGCTAGAACTGAAGTCACGCCAACTGCTTAACTCAAAATAGAGTCAAGAAAGTAGCTCTCAAGCCGAGAAACGGGATCGACCATAAGCACTACCGTGAAATTTCATACAATTTTCAAATTTCTTGTACTTGCTAACTTTGCGACCTCGGGCAGCTATGTTACCATGGAGGAACCACACAAGATTTGACTTTATAGGCTAGAACTGAAGTCGCGCCAACTGCTTAACTCAAAATACAGTCAAGAAAGTAGCTCTCAAGCCGAGAAACGGGATCGACCATAAGCACTACCGTGAAATTTCATACAATTTTCAAATTTCTTGTACTTGCTAATTTTGTGACCTCGGGCAGCTATGTTACCATGGAGGAACCACACAAGATTTGACTTTATAGGCTAGAACTGAAGTCGCGCCAACTGCTTAACTCAAAATACAGTCAAGAAAGTAGTTCTCAAGCCGAGAAACGGGATCGACCATAAGCACTACCGTGAAATTTCATACAATTTTCAAATTTTCAAAACTTTGTGACCTCGGGCAGCTGTGTTACCATGGAGGAACCACACAAGATTTGACTTTATTGGCTGGAACTGAAGTCGCGCCAACTGCTTAACTCAAAATACAGTCAAGAAAGTAGTTCTCAAGCCGAGAAACGGGATCGACCATAAGCACTACCGTGAAATTTCATACAATTTTCAAATTTCTTGTACTTGGTAACTTTGCGACCCCGGGCAGCTATGTTACCATGGAGGAACCACACAAGATTTGACTTTATAGGCTAGAACTGAAGTCACGCCAACTGCTTAACTCAAAATAGAGTCAAGAAAGTAGCTCTCAAGCCGAGAAACGGGATCGACCATAAGCACTACCGTGAAATTTCATACAATTTTCAAATTTATTGTACTTGCTAAGTTTGTGACCTCGGGCAGCTATGTTACCATGGAGGAAACACACAAGATTTGACTTTATAGGCTAGAACTGAAGTCGCGCCAAATGCTTAACTCAAAATACAGTCAAGAAAGTAGTTCTCAAGCCGAGAAACGGGATCGACCATAAGCAATACCGTGAAATTTCATACAATTTTCAAATTTCTTGTACTTGCTAACTTTGCGACCTCGGGCAGCTATGTTACCATGGAGGAACCACACAAGATTTGACTTTATAGGCTAGAACTGAAGTCGCGCCAACTGCTTAACTCAAAATACAGTCAAGAAAGTAGCTCTCAAGCCGAGAAACGGGATCGACCATAAGCACTACCGTGAAATTTCATACAATTTTCAAATTTCTTGTACTTGCTAATTTTGTGACCTCGGGCAGCTATGTTACCATGGAGGAACCACACAAGATTTGACTTTATAGGCTAGAACTGAAGTCGCGCCAACTGCTTAACTCAAAATACAGTCAAGAAAGTAGTTCTCAAGCCGAGAAACGGGATCGACCATAAGCACTACCGTGAAATTTCATACAATTTTCAAATTTTCAAAACTTTGTGACCTCGGGCAGCTGTGTTACCATGGAGGAACCACACAAGATTTGACTTTATTGGCTAGAACTGAAGTCGCGCCAACTGCTTAACTCAAAATACAGTCAAGAAAGTAGTTCTCAAGCCGAGAAACGGGACCGACCATAAGCACTACCGTGAAATTTCATACAATTTTCAAATTTCTTGTACTTGCTAACTTTGCGACCTCGGGCAGCTATGTTACCATGGAGGAACCACACAAGATTTGACTTTATTGGCTAGAACTGAAGTCGCGCCAACTGCTTAACTCAAAATACAGTCAAGAAAGTAGTTCTCAAGCCGAGAAACGGGATCGACCATAAGCACTACCGTGAAATTTCATACAATTTTCAAATTTCTTGTACTTGCTAACTTTGCGACCTCGGGCAGCTATGTTACCATGGAGGAACCACACAAGATTTGACTTTATAGGCTAGAACTGAAGTCGCGCCAACTGCTTAACTCAAAATAGAGTCAAGAAAGTAGCTCTCAAGCCGAGAAACGGGATCGACCATAAGCACTACCGTGAAATTTCATACAATTTTCAAATTTATTGTACTTGCTAACGTTGTGACCTCGGGCAGCTATGTTACCATGGAGGAACCACACAAGATTTGACTTTATAGACTAGAACTGAAGTCGCGCCAACTGCTTAACTCAAAATACAGTCAAGAAAGTAGTTCTCAAGCCGAGAAACGGGATCGACCATAAGCACTACCGTGAAATTTCATACAATTTTCAAATTTCTTGTACTTGCTAACTTTGCGACCTCGGGCAGCTATGTTACCATGGAGGAACCACACAAGATTTGACTTTATAGGCTAGAACTGAAGTCGCGCCAACTGCTTAACTCAAAATAGAGTCAAGAAAGTAGCTCTCAAGCCGAGAAACGGGATCGACCATAAGCACTACCGTGAAATTTCATACAATTTTCAAATTTCTTGTACTTGCTAATTTTGCGACCTCGGGCAGCTATGTTACCATGGAGGAACCACACAAGATTTGACTTTATAGGCTAGAACTGAAGTCGCGCCAACTGCTTAACTCAAAATAGAGTCAAGAAAGTAGTTCTCAAGCCGAGAAACGGGATCGACCATAAGCACTACCGTGAAATTTCATACAATTTTCAAATTTTCAAAACTTTGTGACCTCGGGCAGCTGTGTTACCATGGAGGAACCACACAAGATTTGACTTTATTGGCTAGAACTGAAGTCGCGCCAACTGCTTAACTCAAAATACAGTCAAGAAAGTAGTTCTCAAGCCGAGAAACGGGATCGACCATAAGCACTACCGTGAAATTTCATACAATTTTCAAATTTCTTGTACTTGGTAACTTTGCGACCCCGGGCAGCTATGTTACCATGGAGGAACCACACAAGATTTGACTTTATAGGCTAGAACTGAAGTCACGCCAACTGCTTAACTCAAAATAGAGTCAAGAAAGTAGCTCTCAAGCCGAGAAAGGGATCGACCATAAGCACTACCGTGAAATTTCATACAATTTTCAAATTTATTGTACTTGCTAAGTTTGTGACCTCGGGCAGCTATGTTACCATGGAGGAAACACACAAGATTTGACTTTATAGGCTAGAACTGAAGTCGCGCTAAATGCTTAACTCAAAATACAGTCAAGAAAGTAGTTCTCAAGCCGAGAAACGGGATCGACCATAAGCAATACCGTGAAATTTCATACAATTTTCAAATTTCTTGTACTTGCTAACTTTGCGACCTCGGGCAGCTATGTTACCATGGAGGAACCACACAAGATTTGACTTTATAGGCTAGAACTGAAGTCGCGCCAACTGCTTAACTCAAAATACAGTCAAGAAAGTAGCTCTCAAGCCGAGAAACGGGATCGACCATAAGCACTACCGTGAAATTTCATACAATTTTCAAATTTCTTGTACTTGCTAATTTTGTGACCTCGGGCAGCTATGTTACCATGGAGGAACCACACAAGATTTGACTTTATAGGCTAGAACTGAAGTCGCGCCAACTGCTTAACTCAAAATACAGTCAAGAAAGTAGTTCTCAAGCCGAGAAACGGGATCGACCATAAGCACTACCGTGAAATTTCATACAATTTTCAAATTTTCAAAACTTTGTGACCTCGGGCAGCTGTGTTACCATGGAGGAACCACACAAGATTTGACTTTATTGGCTAGAACTGAAGTCGCGCCAACTGCTTAACTCAAAATACAGTCAAGAAAGTAGTTCTCAAGCCGAGAAACGGGACCGACCATAAGCACTACCGTGAAATTTCATACAATTTTCAAATTTCTTGTACTTGCTAACTTTGCGACCTCGGGCAGCTATGTTACCATGGAGGAACCACACAAGATTTGACTTTATTGGCTAGAACTGAAGTCGCGCCAACTGCTTAACTCAAAATACAGTCAAGAAAGTAGTTCTCAAGCCGAGAAACGGGATCGACCATAAGCACTACCGTGAAATTTCATACAATTTTCAAATTTCTTGTACTTGCTAACTTTGCGACCTCGGGCAGCTATGTTACCATGGAGGAACCACACAAGATTTGACTTTATAGGCTAGAACTGAAGTCGCGCCAACTGCTTAACTCAAAATAGAGTCAAGAAAGTAGCTCTCAAGCCGAGAAACGGGATCGACCATAAGCACTACCGTGAAATTTCATACAATTTTCAAATTTATTGTACTTGCTAACGTTGTGACCTCGGGCAGCTATGTTACCATGGAGGAACCACACAAGATTTGACTTTATAGACTAGAACTGAAGTCGCGCCAACTGCTTAACTCAAAATACAGTCAAGAAAGTAGTTCTCAAGCCGAGAAACGGGATCGACCATAAGCACTACCGTGAAATTTCATACAATTTTCAAATTTCTTGTACTTGCTAACTTTGCGACCTCGGGCAGCTATGTTACCATGGAGGAACCACACAAGATTTGACTTTATTGGCTAGAACTGAAGTCGCGCCAACTGCTTAGCTCAAAATACAGTCAAGAAAGTAGTACTCAAGCCGAGAAACGGGATCGACCATAAGCACTACCGTGAAATTTCATACAATTTTCAAATTTCTTGTACTTGCTAATTTTGCGACCTCGGGCAGCTATGTTACCATGGAGGAACCACACAAGATTTGACTTTATAGGCTAGAACTGAAGTCGCGCCAACTGCTTAACTCAAAATAGAGTCAAGAAAGTAGCTCTCAAGCCGAGAAACGGGATCGACCATAAGCACTACCGTGAAATTTCATACAATTTTCAAATTTATTGTACTTGCTAACTTTGTGACCTCGGGCAGCTATATTACCATGGAGGAACCACACAAGATTTGACTTTATTGGCTAGAACTGAAGTCGCGCCAACTGCTTAACTCAAAATACAGTCAAGAAAGTAGTTCTCAAGCCGAGAAACGGGATCGACCATAAGCACTACCGTGAAATTTCATACAATTTTCAAATTTATTGTACTTGCTAACTTTGTGACCTCGGGCAGCTATGTTACCATGGAGGAACCACACAAGATTTGACTTTATTGGCTAGAACTGAAGTCGCGCCAACTGCTTAACTCAAAATACAGTCAAGAAAGTAGTTCTCAAGCCGAGAAACGGGATCGACCATAAGCACTACCGTGAAATTTCATACAATTTTCAAATTTCTTGTACTTGCTAACTTTGCGACCTCGGGCAGCTATGTTACCATGGAGGAACCACACAAGATTTGACTTTATTGGCTAGAACTGAAGTCGCGCCAACTGCTTAACTCAAAATACAGTCAAGAAAGTAGTTCTCAAGCCGAGAAACGGGATCGACCATAAGCACTACCGTGAAATTTCATACAATTTTCAAATTTCTTGTACTTGCTAACTTTGCGACCTCGGGCAGCTATGTTACCATGGAGGAACCACACAAGATTTGACTTTATTGGCTAGAACTGAAGTCGCGCCAACTGCTTAACTCAAAATACAGTCAAGAAAGTAGTTCTCTAGCCGAGAAACGGGATCGACCATAAGCACTACCGTGAAATTTCATACAATTTTCAAATTTCTTGTACTTGCCAACTTTGCGACCTCGGGCAGCTATGTTACCATGGAGGAACCACACAAGATTTGACTTTATAGGCTAGAACTGAAGTCGCGCCAACTGCTTAACTCAAAATACAGTCAAGAAAGTAGTTCTCAAGCCGAGAAACGGGATCGACCATAAGCACTACCGTGAAATTTCATACAATTTTCAAATTTCTTGTACTTGCTAACTTTGCGACCTCGGGCAGCTATGTTACCATGGAGGAACCACACAAGATTTGACTTTATTGGCTAGAACTGAAGTCGCGCCAACTGCTTAACTCAAAATACAGTCAAGAAAGTAGTTCTCAAGCCGAGAAACGGGATCGACCATAAGCACTACCGTGAAATTTCATACAATTTTCAAATTTCTTGTACTTGCTAACTTTGCGACCTCGGGCAGCTATGTTACCATGGAGGAACCACACAAGATTTGACTTTATTGGCTAGAACTGAAGACGCGCCAATAGCTTAACTCAAAATACAGTCAAGAAAGTAGTTCTCAAGCCGAGAAACGGGATCGACCATAAGCACTACCGTGAAATTTCATACAATTTTCAAATTTCTTGTACTTGCTGACTTTGCGACCTCGGGCAGCTATGTTACCATGGAGGAACCACACAAGATTTGACTTTATAGGCTAGAACTGAAGTCGCGCCAACTGCTTAACTCAAAATACAGTCAAGAAAGTAGTTCTCAAGCCGAGAAACGGGATCGGCCATAAGCACTACCGTGAAATTTCATACAATTTTCAAATTTCTTGTACTTGCTAACTTTGCGACCTCGGGCAGCTATGTTACCATGGAGGAACCACACAAGATTTGACTTTATTGGCTAGAACTGAAGTCGCGCCAACTGCTTAACTCAAAATACAGTCAAGAAAGTAGTTCTCAAGCCGAGAAACGGGATCGACCATAAGCACTACCGTGAAATTTCATACAATTTTCAAATTTCTTGTACTTGCTAACTTTGCGACCTCGGGCAGCTATGTTACCATGGAGGAACCACACAAGATTTGACTTTATTGGCTAGAACTGAAGTCGCGCCAACTGCTTAACTTAAAATACAGTCAAGAAAGTAGTTCTCAAGCCGAGAAACGGGATCGACCATAAGCACTACCGTGAAATTTCATACAATTTTCAAATTTCTTGTACTTGCTAAATTTGCGACCTCGGGCAGCTATGTTACCATGGGGGAACCACACAAGATTTGACTTTATAGGCTAGAACTGAAGTCGCGCCAACTGCTTAACTCAAAAAACAGTCAAGAAAGTAGTTCTCAAGCCGAGAAACGGGATCGACCATAAGCACTACCGTGAAATTTCATACAATTTTCAAATTTATTGTACTTGCTAACTTTGTGACCTCGGGCAGTTGTGTTACCATGGAGGAACCACACAAGATTTGACTTTATTGGCTAGAACTGAAGTCGCGCCAACTGCTTAACTCAAAATACAGTCAAGAAAGTAGTTCTCAAGCCGAGAAACGGGATCGACCATAAGCACTACCGTGAAATTTCATACAATTTTCAAATTTCTTGTACTTGCTAACTTTGCGACCTCGGGCAGCTATGTTACCATGGAGGAACCACACAAGATTTGACTTTATTGGCTAGAACTGAAGTCGCGCCAACTGCTTAACTTAAAATACAGTCAAGAAAGTAGTTCTCAAGCCGAGAAACGGGATCGACCATAAGCACTACCGTGAAATTTCATACAATTTTCAAATTTCTTGTACTTGCTAACTTTGCAACCTCGGGCAGCTATGTTACCATGGAGGAACCACACAAGATTTGACTTTATTGGCTAGAACTGAAGTCGCGCCAACTGCTTAACTCAAAATACAGTCAAGAAAGTAGTTCTCAAGCCGAGAAACGGGATCGACCATAAGCACTACCGTGAAATTTCATACAATTTTCAAATTTCTTGTACTTGCTAACTTTGCGACCTCGGGCAGCTATGTTACCATGGAGGAACCACACAAGATTTGACTTTATTGGCTAGAACTGAGGTCGCGCCAACTGCTTAACTTAAAATACAGTCAAGAAAGTAGTTCTCAAGCCGAGAAACGGGATCGACCATAAGCACTACCGTGAAATTTCATACAATTTTCAAATTTCTTGTACTTGCTAAATTTGCGACCTCGGGCAGCCATGTTACCATGGGGGAACCACACAAGATTTGACTTTATAGGCTAGAACTGAAGTCGCGCCAACTGCTTAACTCAAAAAAGAGTCAAGAAAGTATTTGTCAAGCCGAGAAACGGGATCGACCATAAGCACTACCGTGAAATTTCATACAATTTTCAAATTTCTTGTACTTGCTAACTTTGCGACCTCGGGCAGCTATGTTACCATGGAGGAACCACACAAGATTTGACTTTATAGGCTAGAACTGAAGTCGCGCCAACTGCTTAACTCAAAATACAGTCAAGAAAGTAGCTCTGAAGCCGAGAAACGGGATCGACCATAAGCACTACCGTGAAATTTCATACAATTTTCAAATTTATTGTACTTGCTAACTTTGTGACCTCGGGCAGCTATGTTACCATGGAGGAACCACACAAGATTTGACTTTATAATCTAGAACTGAAGTCGCGCCAACTGCTTAACTCAAAATACAGTCAAGAAAGTAGTTCTCAAGCCGAGAAACGGGATCGACCATAAGCACTACCGTGAAATTTCATACAATTTTCAAATTTCTTGTACTTGCTAACTTTGCGACCTCGGGCAGCTATGTTACCATGGAGGAACCACACAAGATTTGACTTTATAGGCTAGAACTGAAGTCGCGCCAACTGCTTAACTCAAAATACAGTCAAGAAAGTAGTTCTCAAGCCGAGAAACGGGATCGACCATAAGCACTACCGTGAAATTTCATACAATTTTCAAATTTCTTGTACTTGCTAACTTTGCGACCTCGGGCAGCTATGTTACCATGGAGGAACCACACAAGATTTGACTTTATAGGCTAGAACTGAAGTCACGCCAACTGCTTAACTCAAAATAGATTCAAGAAAGTAGCTCTCAAGCCGAGAAACGGGATCGACCATAAGCACTACCGTGAAATTTCATACAATTTTCAAATTTATTGTACTTGCTAAGTTTGTGACCTCGGGCAGCTATGTTACCATGGAGGAACCACACAAGATTTGACTTTATAGGCTAGAACTGAAGTCGCGCCAACTGCTTAACTCAAAATACAGTCAAGAAAGTAGTTCTCAAGCCGAGAAACGGGATCGACCATAAGCACTACCGTGAAATTTCATACAATTTTCAAATTTCTTGTACTTGCTAATTTTGCGACCTCGGGCAGCTATGTTACCATGGAGGAACCACACAAGATTTGACTTTATAGGCTAGAACTGAAGTCGCGCCAACTGCTTAACTCAAAATAGAGTCAAGAAAGTAGCTCTCAAGCCGAGAAACGGGATCGACCATAAGCACTACCGTGAAATTTCATAAACTTTTCAAATTTCTTGTACTTGCTAATTTTGTGACCTCGGGCAGCTATGTTACCATGGAGGAACCACACAAGATTTGACTTTATAGGCTAGAACTGAAGTCGCGCCAACTGCTTAACTCAAAATACAGTCAAGAAAGTAGCTCTCAAGCCGAGAAACGGGATCGACCATAAGCACTACCGTGAAATTTCATACAATTTTCAAATTTATTGTACTTGCTAACTTTGTGACCTCGGGCAGCTATGTTACCATGGAGGAACCACACAAGATTTGACTTTATTGGCTAGAACTGAAGTCGCGCCAACTGCTTAACTCAAAATACAGTCAAGAAAGTAGTTCTCAAGCCGAGAAACGGGATCGACCATAAGCACTACCGTGAAATTTCATACAATTTTCAAATTTCTTGTACATGCTAACTTTGCGACCTCGGGCAGCTATGTTACCATGGAGGAACCACACAAGATTTGACTTTATAGGCTAGAACTGAAGTCGCGCCAACTGCTTAACTCAAAATACAGTCAAGAAAGTAGTTCTCAAGCCGAGAAACGGGATCGACCATAAGCACTACCGTGAAATTTCATACAATTTTCAAATTTCTTGTACTTGCTAAGTTTGCGACCTCGGGCAGCTATGTTACCATGGAGGAACCACACAAGATTTGACTTTATTGGCTAGAACTGAAGTCGCGCCAACTGCTTAACTCAAAATACAGTCAAGAAAGTAGTTCTCAAGCCGAGAAACGGGATCGACCATAAGCACTACCGTGAAATTTCATACAATTTTCAAATTTATTGTACTTGCTAACTTTGCGACCTCGGGCAGCTATGTTACCATGGAGGAACCACACAAGATTTGACTTTATTGGCTAGAACTGAAGTCGCGCCAACTGCTTAACTCAAAATACAGTCAAGAAAGTAGCTCTCAAGCCGAGAAACGGGATCGACCATAAGCACTACCGTGAAATTTCATACAATTTTCAAATTTCTTGTACTTGCTAACTTTGCGACCTCGGGCAGCTATGTTACCATGGAGGAACCACACAAGATTTGACTTTATAGGCTAGAACTGAAGTCGCGCCAACTGCTTAACTCAAAATACAGTCAAGAAAGTAGTTCTCAAGCCGAGAAACGGGATCGACCATAAGCACTACCGTGAAATTTCATACAATTTTCAAATTTCTTGTACTTGCTAACTTTGCGACCTCGGGCAGCTATGTTACCATGGAGGAACCACACAAGATTTGACTTTATTGGCTAGAACTGAAGTCGCGCCAACTGCTTAACTCAAAATACAGTCAAGAAAGTAGTTCTCAAGCCGAGAAACGGGATCGACCATAAGCACTACCGTGCAATTTCATACAATTTTCAAATTTCTTGTACTTGCTAACTTTGCGACCTCGGGCAGCTATGTTACCATGGAGGAACCACACAAGATTTGACTTTATTGGCTAGAACTGAAGTCGCGCCAACTGCTTAACTCAAAATACAGTCAAGAAAGTAGTTCTCAAGCCGAGAAACGGGATCGACCATAAGCACTACCGTGAAATTTCATACAATTTTCAAATTTCTTGTACTTGCTAACTTTGCGACCTCGGGCAGCTATGTTACCATATAGGAACCACACAAGATTTGACTTTATAGGCTAGAACTGAAGTCGCGCCTACTGCTTAACTCAAAATACAGTCAAGAAAGTAGTTCTCAAGCCGAGAAACGGGATCGACCATAAGCACTACCGTGAAATTTCATACAATTTTCAAATTTCTTGTACTTGCTAACTTTGCGACCTCGGGCAGCTATGTTACCATGGAGGAACCACACAAGATTTGACTTTATAGGCTAGAACTGAAGTCGCGCCAACTGCTTAACTCAAAATACAGTCAAGAAAGTAGTTCTCAAGCCGAGAAACGGGATCGACCATAAGCACTACCGTGAAATTTCATACAATTTTCAAATTTCTTGTACTTGCTAACTTTGCGACCTCGGGCAGCTATGTTACCATGGAGGAACCACACAAGATTTGACTTTATAGGCTAGAACTGAAGTCGCGCCAACTGCTTAACTCAAAATACAGTCAAGAAAGTAGTTCTCAAGCCGAGAAACGGGATCGACCATAAGCACTACCGTGAAATTTCATACAATTTTCAAATTTCTTGTACTTGCTAACTTTGTGACCTCGGGCAGCTATGTTACCATGGAGGAACCACACAAGATTTGACTTTATAGGCTAGAACTGAAGTCGCGCCAACTGCTTAACTCAAAATACAGTCAAGAAAGTAGTTCTCAAGCCGAGAAACGGGATCGACCATAAGCACTACCGTGAAATTTCATACAATTTTCAAATTTCTTGTACATGCTAACTTTGCGACCTCGGGCAGCTATGTTACCATGGAGGAACCACACAAGATTTGACTTTATTGGCTAGAACTGAAGTCGCGCCAACTGCTTAACTCAAAATACAGTCAAGAAAGTAGTTCTCAAGCCGAGAAACGGGATCGACCATAAGCACTACCGTGCAATTTCATACAATTTTCAAATTTCTTGTACTTGCTAACTTTGCGACCTCGGGCAGCTATGTTACCATGGAGGAACCACACAAGATTTGACTTTATTGGCTAGAACTGAAGTCGCGCCAACTGCTTAACTCAAAATACAGTCAAGAAAGTAGTTCTCAAGCCGAGAAACGGGATCGACCATAAGCACTACCGTGAAATTTCATACAATTTTCAAATTTCTTGTACTTGCTAACTTTGCGACCTCGGGCAGCTATGTTACCATGGAGGAACCACACAAGATTTGACTTTATTGGCTAGAACTGAAGACGCGCCAATAGCTTAACTCAAAATACAGTCAAGAAAGTAGTTCTCAAGCCGAGAAACGGGATCGACCATAAGCACTACCGTGAAATTT
This sequence comes from Merodon equestris, assembly GCA_958301585.1. Classification (NCBI taxonomy): domain Eukaryota; kingdom Metazoa; phylum Arthropoda; class Insecta; order Diptera; family Syrphidae; genus Merodon; species Merodon equestris. The sequence goes on from OY284416.1 coordinate 60,935,195, forward strand.
CATACAATTTTCAAATTTCTTGTACTTGCTGACTTTGCGACCTCGGGCAGCTATGTTACCATGGAGGAACCACACAAGATTTGACTTTATAGGCTAGAACTGAAGTCGCGCCAACTGCTTAACTCAAAATACAGTCAAGAAAGTAGTTCTCAAGCCGAGAAACGGGATCGGCCATAAGCACTACCGTGAAATTTCATACAATTTTCAAATTTCTTGTACTTGCTAACTTTGCGACCTCGGGCAGCTATGTTACCATGGAGGAACCACACAAGATTTGACTTTATAGGCTAGAACTGAAGTCGCGCCAACTGCTTAACTCAAAATAGAGTCAAGAAAGTAGCTCTCAAGCCGAGAAACGGGATCGACCATAAGCAATACCGTGAAATTTCATACAATTTTCAAATTTCTTGTACTTGCTAATTTTGTGACCTCGGGCAGCTATGTTACCATGGAGGAACCACACAAGATTTGACTTTATTGGCTAGAACTGAAGTCGCGCCAACTGCTTAACTCAAAATACAGTCCAGAAAGTAGTTCTCAAGCCGAGAAACGGGATCGACCATAAGCACTACCGTGAAATTTCATACAATTTTCAAATTTCTTGTACTTGCTAACTTTGTGACCTCGGGCAGCTATGTTACCATGGAGGAACCACACAAGATTTGACTTTATTGGCTAGAACTGAAGTCGCGCCAACTGCTTAACTCAAAATACAGTCAAGAAAGTAGTTCTCAAGCCGAGAAACGGGATCGACCATAAGCACTACCGTGAAATTTCATACAATTTTCAAATTTCTTGTACTTGCTAACTTTGCGACCTCGGGCAGCTATGTTACCATGGAGGAACCACACAAGATTTGACTTTATTGGCTAGAACTGAAGTCGCGCCAACTGCTTAACTCAAAATAGAGTCAAGAAAGTAGCTCTCAAGCCGAGAAACGTGATCGACCATAAGCACTACCGTGAAATTTCATACAATTTTCAAATTTCTTGTACTTGCTAACTTTGTGACCTCGGGCAGCTATGTTACCATGGAGGAACCACACAAGATTTGACTTTATAGGCTAGAACTGAAGTCGCGCCAACTGCTTAGCTCAAAATACAGTCAAGAAAGTAGCTCTCAAGCCGAGAAACGGGATCGACCATAAGCACTACCGTGAAATTTCATACAATTTTCAAATTTCTTGTACTTGCTAACTTTGCGACCTCGGGCAGCTATGTTACCATGGAGGAACCACACAAGATTTGACTTTATAGGCTAGAACTGAAGTCGCGCCAACTGCTTAACTCAAAATACAGTCAAGAAAGTAGTTCTCAAGCCGAGAAACGGGATCGACCATAAGCACTACCGTGAAATTTCATACAATTTTCAAATTTCTTGTACTTGCTAACTTTGCGACCTCGGGCAGCTATGTTACCATGGAGGAACCACACAAGATTTGACTTTATTGGCTAGAACTGAAGTCGCGCCAACCGCTTAACCCAAAATAGAGTCAAGAAAGTAGCTCTCAAGCCGAGAAACGGGATCGACCATAAGCACTACCGTGAAATTTCATACAATTTTCAAATTTCTTGTACTTGCTAACTTTGCGACCTCGGGCAGCTATGTTACCATGGAGGAACCACACAAGATTTGACTTTATTGGCTAGAACTGAAGTCGCGCCAACTGCTTAACTCAAAATACAGCCAAGAAAGTAGTTCTCAAGCCGAGAAACGGGATCGACCATAAGCACTACCGTGAAATTTCATACAATTTTCAAATTTCTTGTACTTGCTAACTTTGCGACCTCGGGCAGCTATGTTACCATGGAGGAACCACACAAGATTTGACTTTATAGGCTAGAACTGAAGTCGCGCCAACTGTTTAACTCAAAATACAGTCAAGAAAGTAGTTCTCAAGCCGAGAAACGGGATCGACCATAAGCACTACCGTGAAATTTCATACAATTTTCAAATTTATTGTACTTGCTAACTTTGTGACCTCGGGCAGCTATGTTACCATGGAGGAACCACACAAGATTTGACTTTATAGGCTAGAACTGAAGTCGCGCCAACTGCTTAACTCAAAATACAGTCAAGAAAGTAGTTCTCAAGCCGAGAAACGGGATCGACCATAAGCTCTACCGTGAAATTTCATACAATTTTCAAATTTCTTGTACTTGCTAACTTTGCGACCTCGGGCAGCTATGTTACCATGGAGGAACCACACAAGATTTGACTTTATTGGCTAGAACTGAAGTCGCGCCAACTGCTTAGCTCAAAATACAGTCAAGAAAGTAGTTCTCAAGCCGAGAAACGGGATCGACCATAAGCAGTACCGTGAAATTTCATACAATTTTCAAATTTCTTGTACTTGCTAACTTTGCGACCTCGGGCAGCTATGTTACCATGTAGGAACCACACAAGATTTGACTTTATTGGCTAGAACTGAAGTCGCGCCAACTGCTTAACTCAAAATACAGTCAAAAAAGTAGTTATCAAGCCGAGAAACGGGATCGACCATAAGCACTACCGTGCAATTTCATACAATTTTCAAATTTCTTGTACTTGCTAACTTTGCGACCTCGGGCAGCTATGTTACCATGGAGGAACCACACAAGATTTGACTTTATTGGCTAGAACTGAAGTCGCGCCAACTGCTTAACTCAAAATACAGTCAAGAAAGTAGTTCTCAAGCCGAGAAACGGGATCGACCATAAGCACTACCGTGAAATTTCATACAATTTTCAAATTTCTTGTACTTGCTAACTTTGCGACCTCGGGCAGCTATGTTACCATGGAGGAACCACACAAGATTTGACTTTATTGGCTAGAACTGAAGACGCGCCAATAGCTTAACTCAAAATACAGTCAAGAAAGTAGTTCTCAAGCCGAGAAACGGGATCGACCATAAGCACTACCGTGAAATTTCATACAATTTTCAAATTTCTTGTACTTGCTGACTTTGCGACCTCGGGCAGCTATGTTACCATGGAGGAACCACACAAGATTTGACTTTATAGGCTAGAACTGAAGTCGCGCCAACTGCTTAACTCAAAATACAGTCAAGAAAGTAGTTCTCAAGCCGAGAAACGGGATCGGCCATAAGCACTACCGTGAAATTTCATACAATTTTCAAATTTCTTGTACTTGCTAACTTTGCGACCTCGGGCAGCTATGTTACCATGGAGGAACCACACAAGATTTGACTTTATAGGCTAGAACTGAAGTCGCGCCAACTGCTTAACTCAAAATAGAGTCAAGAAAGTAGCTCTCAAGCCGAGAAACGGGATCGACCATAAGCAATACCGTGAAATTTCATACAATTTTCAAATTTCTTGTACTTGCTAATTTTGTGACCTCGGGCAGCTATGTTACCATGGAGGAACCACACAAGATTTGACTTTATTGGCTAGAACTGAAGTCGCGCCAACTGCTTAACTCAAAATACAGTCCAGAAAGTAGTTCTCAAGCCGAGAAACGGGATCGACCATAAGCACTACCGTGAAATTTCATACAATTTTCAAATTTCTTGTACTTGCTAACTTTGTGACCTCGGGCAGCTATGTTACCATGGAGGAACCACACAAGATTTGACTTTATTGGCTAGAACTGAAGTCGCGCCAACTGCTTAACTCAAAATACAGTCAAGAAAGTAGTTCTCAAGCCGAGAAACGGGATCGACCATAAGCACTACCGTGAAATTTCATACAATTTTCAAATTTCTTGTACTTGCTAACTTTGCGACCTCGGGCAGCTATGTTACCATGGAGGAACCACACAAGATTTGACTTTATTGGCTAGAACTGAAGTCGCGCCAACTGCTTAACTCAAAATAGAGTCAAGAAAGTAGCTCTCAAGCCGAGAAACGTGATCGACCATAAGCACTACCGTGAAATTTCATACAATTTTCAAATTTCTTGTACTTGCTAACTTTGTGACCTCGGGCAGCTATGTTACCATGGAGGAACCACACAAGATTTGACTTTATAGGCTAGAACTGAAGTCGCGCCAACTGCTTAGCTCAAAATACAGTCAAGAAAGTAGCTCTCAAGCCGAGAAACGGGATCGACCATAAGCACTACCGTGAAATTTCATACAATTTTCAAATTTCTTGTACTTGCTAACTTTGCGACCTCGGGCAGCTATGTTACCATGGAGGAACCACACAAGATTTGACTTTATAGGCTAGAACTGAAGTCGCGCCAACTGCTTAACTCAAAATACAGTCAAGAAAGTAGTTCTCAAGCCGAGAAACGGGATCGACCATAAGCACTACCGTGAAATTTCATACAATTTTCAAATTTCTTGTACTTGCTAACTTTGCGACCTCGGGCAGCTATGTTACCATGGAGGAACCACACAAGATTTGACTTTATTGGCTAGAACTGAAGTCGCGCCAACCGCTTAACCCAAAATAGAGTCAAGAAAGTAGCTCTCAAGCCGAGAAACGGGATCGACCATAAGCACTACCGTGAAATTTCATACAATTTTCAAATTTCTTGTACTTGCTAACTTTGCGACCTCGGGCAGCTATGTTACCATGGAGGAACCACACAAGATTTGACTTTATTGGCTAGAACTGAAGTCGCGCCAACTGCTTAACTCAAAATACAGCCAAGAAAGTAGTTCTCAAGCCGAGAAACGGGATCGACCATAAGCACTACCGTGAAATTTCATACAATTTTCAAATTTCTTGTACTTGCTAACTTTGCGACCTCGGGCAGCTATGTTACCATGGAGGAACCACACAAGATTTGACTTTATAGGCTAGAACTGAAGTCGCGCCAACTGTTTAACTCAAAATACAGTCAAGAAAGTAGTTCTCAAGCCGAGAAACGGGATCGACCATAAGCACTACCGTGAAATTTCATACAATTTTCAAATTTATTGTACTTGCTAACTTTGTGACCTCGGGCAGCTATGTTACCATGGAGGAACCACACAAGATTTGACTTTATAGGCTAGAACTGAAGTCGCGCCAACTGCTTAACTCAAAATACAGTCAAGAAAGTAGTTCTCAAGCCGAGAAACGGGATCGACCATAAGCTCTACCGTGAAATTTCATACAATTTTCAAATTTCTTGTACTTGCTAACTTTGCGACCTCGGGCAGCTATGTTACCATGGAGGAACCACACAAGATTTGACTTTATTGGCTAGAACTGAAGTCGCGCCAACTGCTTAGCTCAAAATACAGTCAAGAAAGTAGTTCTCAAGCCGAGAAACGGGATCGACCATAAGCAGTACCGTGAAATTTCATACAATTTTCAAATTTCTTGTACTTGCTAACTTTGCGACCTCGGGCAGCTATGTTACCATGTAGGAACCACACAAGATTTGACTTTATTGGCTAGAACTGAAGTCGCGCCAACTGCTTAACTCAAAATACAGTCAAAAAAGTAGTTATCAAGCCGAGAAACGGGATCGACCATAAGCACTACCGTGCAATTTCATACAATTTTCAAATTTCTTGTACTTGCTAACTTTGCGACCTCGGGCAGCTATGTTACCATGGAGGAACCACACAAGATTTGACTTTATTGGCTAGAACTGAAGTCGCGCCAACTGCTTAACTCAAAATACAGTCAAGAAAGTAGTTCTCAAGCCGAGAAACGGGATCGACCATAAGCACTACCGTGAAATTTCATACAATTTTCAAATTTCTTGTACTTGCTAACTTTGCGACCTCGGGCAGCTATGTTACCATGGAGGAACCACACAAGATTTGACTTTATTGGCTAGAACTGAAGACGCGCCAATAGCTTAACTCAAAATACAGTCAAGAAAGTATTTCTCAAGCCGAGAAACGGGATCGACCATAAGCACTACCGTGAAATTTCATACAATTTTCAAATTTCTTGTACTTGCTAACTTTGCGACCTCGGGCAGCTATGTTAGCATATAGGAACCACACAAGATTTGACTTTATAGGCTAGAACTGAAGTCGCGCCAACTGCTTAATTCAAAATACAGTCAAGAAAGTAGTTCTCAAGCCGAGAAACGGGATCGACCATAAGCACTACCGTGAAATTTCATACAATTTTCAAATTTCTTGTACTTGGTAACTTTGCGACCCTGGGCAGCTATGTTACCATGGAGGAACCACACAAGATTTGACTTTATAGGCTAGAACTGAAGTCACGCCAACTGCTTAACTCAAAATAGAGTCAAGAAAGTAGCTCTCAAGCCGAGAAACGGGATCGACCATAAGCACTACCGTGAAATTTCATACAATTTTCAAATTTATTGTACTTGCTAAGTTTGTGACCTCGGGCAGCTATGTTACCATGGAGGAAACACACAAGATTTGACTTTATAGGCTAGAACTGAAGTCGCGCCAACTGCTTAACTCAAAATACAGTCAAGAAAGTAGTTCTCAAGCCGAGAAACGGGATCGACCATAAGCACTACCGTGAAATTTCATACAATTTTCAAATTTCTTGTACTTGCTAACTTTGCGACCTCGGGCAGCTATGTTACCATGGAGGAACCACACAAGATTTGACTTTATAGGCTAGAACTGAAGTCGCGCCAACTGCTTAACTCAAAATAGTCAAAACAAAAACAGTCAAGAAAGTAGTTCTCAAGCCGAGAAACGGGATCGACCATAAGCACTACCGTGAAATTTCATACAATTTTCAAATTTATTGTACTTGCTAACTTTGTGACCTCGGGCAGTTGTGTTACCATGGAGGAACCACACAAGATTTGACTTTATTGGCTAGAACTGAAGTCGCGCCAACTGCTTAACTCAAAATACAGTCAAGAAAGTAGTTCTCAAGCCGAGAAACGGGATCGACCATAAGCACTACCGTGAAATTTCATACAATTTTCAAATTTCTTGTACTTGCTAACTTTGCAACCTCGGGCAGCTATGTTACCATGGAGGAACCACACAAGATTTGACTTTATTGGCTAGAACTGAAGTCGCGCCAACTGCTTAACTCAAAATACAGTCAAGAAAGTAGTTCTCAAGCCGAGAAACGGGATCGACCATAAGCACTACCGTGAAATTTCATACAATTTTCAAATTTCTTGTACTTGCTAACTTTGCGACCTCGGGCAGCTATGTTACCATGGAGGAACCACACAAGATTTGACTTTATTGGCTAGAACTGAAGTCGCGCCAACTGCTTAACTTAAAATACAGTCAAGAAAGTAGTTCTCAAGCCGAGAAACGGGATCGACCATAAGCACTACCGTGAAATTTCATACAATTTTCAAATTTCTTGTACTTGCTAAATTTGCGACCTCGGGCAGCTATGTTACCATGGGGGAACCACACAAGATTTGACTTTATAGGCTAGAACTGAAGTCGCGCCAACTGCTTAACTCAAAAAAGAGTCAAGAAAGTATTTGTCAAGCCGAGAAACGGGATCGACCATAAGCACTACCGTGAAATTTCATACAATTTTCAAATTTCTTGTACTTGCTAACTTTGCGACCTCGGGCAGCTATGTTACCATGGAGGAACCACACAAGATTTGACTTTATAGGCTAGAACTGAAGTCGCGCCAACTGCTTAACTCAAAATACAGTCAAGAAAGTAGCTCTGAAGCCGAGAAACGGGATCGACCATAAGCACTACCGTGAAATTTCATACAATTTTCAAATTTATTGTACTTGCTAACTTTGTGACCTCGGGCAGCTATGTTACCATGGAGGAACCACACAAGATTTGACTTTATAATCTAGAACTGAAGTCGCGCCAACTGCTTAACTCAAAATACAGTCAAGAAAGTAGTTCTCAAGCCGAGAAACGGGATCGACCATAAGCACTACCGTGAAATTTCATACAATTTTCAAATTTCTTGTACTTGCTAACTTTGCGACCTCGGGCAGCTATGTTACCATGGAGGAACCACACAAGATTTGACTTTATAGGCTAGAATTGAAGTCACGCCAACTGCTTAACTCAAAATAGATTCAAGAAAGTAGCTCTCAAGCCGAGAAACGGGATCGACCATAAGCACTACCGTGAAATTTCATACAATTTTCAAATTTATTGTACTTGCTAAGTTTGTGACCTCGGGCAGCTATGTTACCATGGAGGAACCACACAAGATTTGACTTTATAGGCTAGAACTGAAGTCGCGCCAACTGCTTAACGCAAAATACAGTCAAGAAAGTAGTTCTCAAGCCGAGAAACGGGATCGACCATAAGCACTACCGTGAAATTTCATACAATTTTCAAATTTCTTGTACTTGCTAAGTTTGCGACCTCGGGCAGCTATGTTACCATGGAGGAACCACACAAGATTTGACTTTATTGGCTAGAACTGAAGTCGCGCCAACTGCTTAACTCAAAATACAGTCAAGAAAGTAGTTCTCAAGCCGAGAAACGGGATCGACCATTAGCACTACCGTGAAATTTCATACAATTTTCAAATTTATTGTACTTGCTAACTTTGCGACCTCGGGCAGCTATGTTACCATGGAGGAACCACACAAGATTTGACTTTATTGGCTAGAACTGAAGTCGCGCCAACTGCTTAACTCAAAATACAGTCAAGAAAGTAGTTCTCAAGCCGAGAAACGGGATCGACCATAAGCACTACCGTGAAATTTCATACAATTTTCAAATTTCTTGTACTTGCTAACTTTGCGACCTCGGGCAGCTATGTTACCATGGAGGAAAGACACAAGATTTGACTTTATTGGCTAGAACTGAAGTCGCGCCAACTGCTTAACTCAAAATACAGTCAAGAAAGTAGTTCTCAAGCCGAGAAACGGGATCGACCATAAGCACTACCGTGCAATTTCATACAATTTTCAAATTTCTTGTACTTGCTAACTTTGCGACCTCGGGCAGCTATGTTACCATGGAGGAACCACACAAGATTTGACTTTATTGGCTAGAACTGAAGTCGCGCCAACTGCTTAACTCAAAATACAGTCAAGAAAGTAGTTCTCAAGCCGAGAAACGGGATCGACCATAAGCACTACCGTGAAATTTCATACAATTTTCAAATTTCTTGTACTTGCTAACTTTGCGACCTCGGGCAGCTATGTTACCATGGAGGAACCACACAAGATTTGACTTTATTGGCTAGAACTGAAGACGCGCCAATAGCTTAACTCAAAATACGGTCAAGAAAGTAGTTCTCAAGCCGAGAAACGGGATCGACCATAAGCACTACCGTGAAATTTCATACAATTTTCAAATTTCTTGTACTTGCTAACTTTGCGACCTCGGGCAGCTATGTTACCATATAGGAACCACACAAGATTTGACTTTATAGGCTAGAACTGAAGTCGCGCCTACTGCTTAACTCAAAATACAGTCAAGAAAGTAGTTCTCAAGCCGAGAAACGGGATCGACCATAAGCACTACCGTGAAATTTCATACAATTTTCAAATTTCTTGTACTTGCTAACTTTGCGACCTCGGGCAGCTATGTTACCATGGAGGAACCACACAAGATTTGACTTTATAGGCTAGAACTGAAGTCGCGCCAACTGCTTAACTCAAAATACAGTCAAGAAAGTAGTTCTCAAGCCGAGAAACGGGATCGACCATAAGCACTACCGTGAAATTTCATACAATTTTCAAATTTCTTGTACTTGCTAACTTTGCGACCTCGGGCAGCTATGTTACCATGGAGGAACCACACAAGATTTGACTTTATAGGCTAGAACTGAAGTCGCGCCAACTGCTTAACTCAAAATACAGTCAAGAAAGTAGTTCTCAAGCCGAGAAACGGGATCGACCATAAGCACTACCGTGAAATTTCATACAATTTTCAAATTTCTTGTACTTGCTAACTTTGTGACCTCGGGCAGCTATGTTACCATGGAGGAACCACACAAGATTTGACTTTATAGGCTAGAACTGAAGTCGCGCCAACTGCTTAACTCAAAATACAGTCAAGAAAGTAGCTCTCAAGCCGAGAAACGGGATCGACCATAAGCACTACCGTGAAATTTCATACAATTTTCAAATTTCTTGTACTTGCTAACTTTGCGACCTCGGGCAGCTATGTTACCATGGAGGAACCACACAAGATTTGACTTTATAGGCTAGAACTGAAGTCGCGCCAACTGCTTAACTCAAAATACAGTCAAGAAAGTAGTTCTCAAGCCGAGAAACGGGATCGACCATAAGCACTACCGTGAAATTTCATACAATTTTCAAATTTCTTGTACTTGCTAACTTTGCGACCTCGGGCAGCTATGTTACCATAGAGGAACCACACAAGATTTGACTTTATTGGCTAGAACTGAAGTCGCGCCAACTGCTTAACTCAAAATACAGTCAAGAAAGTAGTTCTCAAGCCGAGAAACGGGATCGACCATAAGCACTACCGTGCAATTTCATACAATTTTCAAATTTCTTGTACTTGCTAACTTTGCGACCTCGGGCAGCTATGTTACCATGGAGGAACCACACAAGATTTGACTTTATTGGCTAGAACTGAAGTCGCGCCAACTGCTTAACTCAAAATACAGTCAAGAAAGTAGTTCTCAAGCCGAGAAACGGGATCGACCATAAGCACTACCGTGAAATTTCATACAATTTTCAAATTTCTTGTACTTGCTAACTTTGCGACCTCGGGCAGCTATGTTACCATGGAGGAACCACACAAGATTTGACTTTATTGGCTAGAACTGAAGACGCGCCAATAGCTTAACTCAAAATACAGTCAAGAAAGTAGTTCTCAAGCCGAGAAACGGGATCGACCATAAGCACTACCGTGAAATTTCATACAATTTTCAAATTTCTTGTACTTGCTGATTTTGCGACCTCGGGCAGCTATGTTACCATGGAGGAACCACACAAGATTTGACTTTATAGGCTAGAACTGAAGTCGCGCCAACTGCTTAACTCAAAATACAGTCAAGAAAGTATTTCTCAAGCCGAGAAACGGGATCGACCATAAGCACTACCGTGAAATTTCATACAATTTTCAAATTTCTTGTACTTGCTAACTTTGCGACCTCGGGCAGCTATGTTAGCATATAGGAACCACACAAGATTTGACTTTATAGGCTAGAACTGAAGTCGCGCCAACTGCTTAATTCAAAATACAGTCAAGAAAGTAGTTCTCAAGCCGAGAAACGGGATCGACCATAAGCACTACCGTGAAATTTCATACAATTTTCAAATTTCTTGTACTTGGTAACTTTGCGACCCTGGGCAGCTATGTTACCATGGAGGAACCACACAAGATTTGACTTTATAGGCTAGAACTGAAGTCACGCCAACTGCTTAACTCAAAATAGAGTCAAGAAAGTAGCTCTCAAGCCGAGAAACGGGATCGACCATAAGCACTACCGTGAAATTTCATACAATTTTCAAATTTATTGTACTTGCTAAGTTTGTGACCTCGGGCAGCTATGTTACCATGGAGGAAACACACAAGATTTGACTTTATAGGCTAGAACTGAAGTCGCGCCAACTGCTTAACTCAAAATACAGTCAAGAAAGTAGTTCTCAAGCCGAGAAACGGGATCGACCATAAGCACTACCGTGAAATTTCATACAATTTTCAAATTTCTTGTACTTGCTAACTTTGCGACCTCGGGCAGCTATGTTACCATGGAGGAACCACACAAGATTTGACTTTATAGGCTAGAACTGAAGTCGCGCCAACTGCTTAACTCAAAATAGTCAAAACAAAAACAGTCAAGAAAGTAGTTCTCAAGCCGAGAAACGGGATCGACCATAAGCACTACCGTGAAATTTCATACAATTTTCAAATTTATTGTACTTGCTAACTTTGTGACCTCGGGCAGTTGTGTTACCATGGAGGAACCACACAAGATTTGACTTTATTGGCTAGAACTGAAGTCGCGCCAACTGCTTAACTCAAAATACAGTCAAGAAAGTAGTTCTCAAGCCGAGAAACGGGATCGACCATAAGCACTACCGTGAAATTTCATACAATTTTCAAATTTCTTGTACTTGCTAACTTTGCAACCTCGGGCAGCTATGTTACCATGGAGGAACCACACAAGATTTGACTTTATTGGCTAGAACTGAAGTCGCGCCAACTGCTTAACTCAAAATACAGTCAAGAAAGTAGTTCTCAAGCCGAGAAACGGGATCGACCATAAGCACTACCGTGAAATTTCATACAATTTTCAAATTTCTTGTACTTGCTAACTTTGCGACCTCGGGCAGCTATGTTACCATGGAGGAACCACACAAGATTTGACTTTATTGGCTAGAACTGAAGTCGCGCCAACTGCTTAACTTAAAATACAGTCAAGAAAGTAGTTCTCAAGCCGAGAAACGGGATCGACCATAAGCACTACCGTGAAATTTCATACAATTTTCAAATTTCTTGTACTTGCTAAATTTGCGACCTCGGGCAGCTATGTTACCATGGGGGAACCACACAAGATTTGACTTTATAGGCTAGAACTGAAGTCGCGCCAACTGCTTAACTCAAAAAAGAGTCAAGAAAGTATTTGTCAAGCCGAGAAACGGGATCGACCATAAGCACTACCGTGAAATTTCATACAATTTTCAAATTTCTTGTACTTGCTAACTTTGCGACCTCGGGCAGCTATGTTACCATGGAGGAACCACACAAGATTTGACTTTATAGGCTAGAACTGAAGTCGCGCCAACTGCTTAACTCAAAATACAGTCAAGAAAGTAGCTCTGAAGCCGAGAAACGGGATCGACCATAAGCACTACCGTGAAATTTCATACAATTTTCAAATTTATTGTACTTGCTAACTTTGTGACCTCGGGCAGCTATGTTACCATGGAGGAACCACACAAGATTTGACTTTATAATCTAGAACTGAAGTCGCGCCAACTGCTTAACTCAAAATACAGTCAAGAAAGTAGTTCTCAAGCCGAGAAACGGGATCGACCATAAGCACTACCGTGAAATTTCATACAATTTTCAAATTTCTTGTACTTGCTAACTTTGCGACCTCGGGCAGCTATGTTACCATGGAGGAACCACACAAGATTTGACTTTATAGGCTAGAACTGAAGTCGCGCCAACTGCTTAACTCAAAATACAGTCAAGAAAGTAGTTCTCAAGCCGAGAAACGGGATCGACCATAAGCACTACCGTGAAATTTCATACAATTTTCAAATTTCTTGTACTTGCTAACTTTGCGACCTCGGGCAGCTATGTTACCATGGAGGAACCACACAAGATTTGACTTTATAGGCTAGAATTGAAGTCACGCCAACTGCTTAACTCAAAATAGATTCAAGAAAGTAGCTCTCAAGCCGAGAAACGGGATCGACCATAAGCACTACCGTGAAATTTCATACAATTTTCAAATTTATTGTACTTGCTAAGTTTGTGACCTCGGGCAGCTATGTTACCATGGAGGAACCACACAAGATTTGACTTTATAGGCTAGAACTGAAGTCGCGCCAACTGCTTAACGCAAAATACAGTCAAGAAAGTAGTTCTCAAGCCGAGAAACGGGATCGACCATAAGCACTACCGTGAAATTTCATACAATTTTCAAATTTCTTGTACTTGCTAAGTTTGCGACCTCGGGCAGCTATGTTACCATGGAGGAACCACACAAGATTTGACTTTATTGGCTAGAACTGAAGTCGCGCCAACTGCTTAACTCAAAATACAGTCAAGAAAGTAGTTCTCAAGCCGAGAAACGGGATCGACCATAAGCACTACCGTGAAATTTCATACAATTTTCAAATTTATTGTACTTGCTAACTTTGCGACCTCGGGCAGCTATGTTACCATGGAGGAACCACACAAGATTTGACTTTATTGGCTAGAACTGAAGTCGCGCCAACTGCTTAACTCAAAATACAGTCAAGAAAGTAGTTCTCAAGCCGAGAAACGGGATCGACCATAAGCACTACCGTGAAATTTCATACAATTTTCAAATTTCTTGTACTTGCTAACTTTGCGACCTCGGGCAGCTATGTTACCATGGAGGAAAGACACAAGATTTGACTTTATTGGCTAGAACTGAAGTCGCGCCAACTGCTTAACTCAAAATACAGTCAAGAAAGTAGTTCTCAAGCCGAGAAACGGGATCGACCATAAGCACTACCGTGCAATTTCATACAATTTTCAAATTTCTTGTACTTGCTAACTTTGCGACCTCGGGCAGCTATGTTACCATGGAGGAACCACACAAGATTTGACTTTATTGGCTAGAACTGAAGTCGCGCCAACTGCTTAACTCAAAATACAGTCAAGAAAGTAGTTCTCAAGCCGAGAAACGGGATCGACCATAAGCACTACCGTGAAATTTCATACAATTTTCAAATTTCTTGTACTTGCTAACTTTGCGACCTCGGGCAGCTATGTTACCATGGAGGAACCACACAAGATTTGACTTTATTGGCTAGAACTGAAGACGCGCCAATAGCTTAACTCAAAATACGGTCAAGAAAGTAGTTCTCAAGCCGAGAAACGGGATCGACCATAAGCACTACCGTGAAATTTCATACAATTTTCAAATTTCTTGTACTTGCTAACTTTGCGACCTCGGGCAGCTATGTTACCATATAGGAACCACACAAGATTTGACTTTATAGGCTAGAACTGAAGTCGCGCCTACTGCTTAACTCAAAATACAGTCAAGAAAGTAGTTCTCAAGCCGAGAAACGGGATCGACCATAAGCACTACCGTGAAATTTCATACAATTTTCAAATTTCTTGTACTTGCTAACTTTGCGACCTCGGGCAGCTATGTTACCATGGAGGAACCACACAAGATTTGACTTTATAGGCTAGAACTAAAGTCGCGCCAACTGCTTAACTCAAAATACAGTCAAGAAAGTAGTTCTCAAGCCGAGAAACGGGATCGACCATAAGCACTACCGTGAAATTTCATACAATTTTCAAATTTCTTGTACTTGCTAACTTTGCGACCTCGGGCAGCTATGTTACCATGGAGCAACCACACAAGATTTGACTTTATAGGCTAGAACTGAAGTCGCGCCAACTGCTTAACTCAAAATACAGTCAAGAAAGTAGTTCTCAAGCCGAGAAACGGGATCGACCATAAGCACTACCGTGAAATTTCATACAATTTTCAAATTTCTTGTACTTGCTAACTTTGTGACCTCGGGCAGCTATGTTACCATGGAGGAACCACACAAGATTTGACTTTATAGGCTAGAACTGAAGTCGCGCCAACTGCTTAACTCAAAATACAGTCAAGAAAGTAGCTCTCAAGCCGAGAAACGGGATCGACCATAAGCACTACCGTGAAATTTCATACAATTTTCAAATTTCTTGTACTTGCTAACTTTGCGACCTCGGGCAGCTATGTTACCATAGAGGAACCACACAAGATTTGACTTTATTGGCTAGAACTGAAGTCGCGCCAACTGCTTAACTCAAAATACAGTCAAGAAAGTAGTTCTCAAGCCGAGAAACGGGATCGACCATAAGCACTACCGTGCAATTTCATACAATTTTCAAATTTCTTGTACTTGCTAACTTTGCGACCTCGGGCAGCTATGTTACCATGGAGGAACCACACAAGATTTGACTTTATTGGCTAGAACTGAAGTCGCGCCAACTGCTTAACTCAAAATACAGTCAAGAAAGTAGTTCTCAAGCCGAGAAACGGGATCGACCATAAGCACTACCGTGAAATTTCATACAATTTTCAAATTTCTTGTACTTGCTAACTTTGCGACCTCGGGCAGCTATGTTACCATGGAGGAACCACACAAGATTTGACTTTATTGGCTAGAACTGAAGACGCGCCAATAGCTTAACTCAAAATACAGTCAAGAAAGTAGTTCTCAAGCCGAGAAACGGGATCGACCATAAGCACTACCGTGAAATTTCATACAATTTTCAAATTTCTTGTACTTGCTGATTTTGCGACCTCGGGCAGCTATGTTACCATGGAGGAACCACACAAGATTTGACTTTATAGGCTAGAACTGAAGTCGCGCCAACTGCTTAACTCAAAATACAGTCAAGAAAGTAGTTCTCAAGCCGAGAAACGGGATCGGCCATAAGCACTACCGTGAAATTTCATACAATTTTCAAATTTCTTGTACTTGCTAACTTTGCGACCTCGGGCAGCTATGTTACCATGGAGGAACCACACAAGATTTGACTTTATAGGCTAGAACTGAAGTCGCGCCAACTGCTTAACTCAAAATAGAGTCAAGAAAGTAGCTCTCAAGCCGAGAAACGGGATCGACCATAAGCACTACCGTGAAATTTCATACAATTTTCAAATTTCTTGTACTTGCTAATTTTGTGACCTCGGGCAGCTATGTTACCATGGAGGAACCACACAAGATTTGACTTTATTGGCTAGAACTGAAGTCGCGCCAACTGCTTAACTCAAAATACAGTCCAGAAAGTAGTTCTCAAGCCGAGAAACGGGATCGACCATAAGCACTACCGTGAAATTTCATACAATTTTCAAATTTCTTGTACTTGCTAACTTTGTGACCTCGGGCAGCTATGTTACCATGGAGGAACCACACAAGATTTGACTTTATTGGCTAGAACTGAAGTCGCGCCAACTGCTTAACTCAAAATACAGTCAAGAAAGTAGTTCTCAAGCCGAGAAACGGGATCGACCATAAGCACTACCGTGAAATTTCATACAATTTTCAAATTTCTTGTACTTGCTAACTTTGCGACCTCGGGCAGCTATGTTACCATGGAGGAACCACACAAGATTTGACTTTATTGGCTAGAACTGAAGTCGCGCCAACTGCTTAACTCAAAATAGAGTCAAGAAAGTAGCTCTCAAGCCGAGAAACGTGATCGACCATAAGCACTACCGTGAAATTTCATACAATTTTCAAATTTCTTGTACTTGCTAACTTTGTGACCTCGGGCAGCTATGTTACCATGGAGGAACCACACAAGATTTGACTTTATAGGCTAGAACTGAAGTCGCGCCAACTGCTTAGCTCAAAATACAGTCAAGAAAGTAGCTCTCAAGCCGAGAAACGGGATCGACCATAAGCACTACCGTGAAATTTCATACAATTTTCAAATTTCTTGTACTTGCTAACTTTGCGACCTCGGGCAGCTATGTTACCATGGAGGAACCACACAAGATTTGACTTTATAGGCTAGAACTGAAGTCGCGCCAACTGCTTAACTCAAAATACAGTCAAGAAAGTAGTTCTCAAGCCGAGAAACGGGATCGACCATAAGCACTACCGTGAAATTTCATACAATTTTCAAATTTCTTGTACTTGCTAACTTTGCGACCTCGGGCAGCTATGTTACCATGGAGGAACCACACAAGATTTGACTTTATTGGCTAGAACTGAAGACGCGCCAATAGCTTAACTCAAAATACAGTCAAGAAAGTATTTCTCAAGCCGAGAAACGGGATCGACCATAAGCACTACCGTGAAATTTCATACAATTTTCAAATTTCTTGTACTTGCTAACTTTGCGACCTCGGGCAGCTATGTTAGCATATAGGAACCACACAAGATTTGACTTTATAGGCTAGAACTGAAGTCGCGCCAACTGCTTAATTCAAAATACAGTCAAGAAAGTAGTTCTCAAGCCGAGAAACGGGATCGACCATAAGCACTACCGTGAAATTTCATACAATTTTCAAATTTCTTGTACTTGGTAACTTTGCGACCCTGGGCAGCTATGTTACCATGGAGGAACCACACAAGATTTGACTTTATAGGCTAGAACTGAAGTCACGCCAACTGCTTAACTCAAAATAGAGTCAAGAAAGTAGCTCTCAAGCCGAGAAACGGGATCGACCATAAGCACTACCGTGAAATTTCATACAATTTTCAAATTTATTGTACTTGCTAAGTTTGTGACCTCGGGCAGCTATGTTACCATGGAGGAAACACACAAGATTTGACTTTATAGGCTAGAACTGAAGTCGCGCCAACTGCTTAACTCAAAATACAGTCAAGAAAGTAGTTCTCAAGCCGAGAAACGGGATCGACCATAAGCACTACCGTGAAATTTCATACAATTTTCAAATTTCTTGTACTTGCTAACTTTGCGACCTCGGGCAGCTATGTTACCATGGAGGAACCACACAAGATTTGACTTTATAGGCTAGAACTGAAGTCGCGCCAACTGCTTAACTCAAAATAGTCAAAACAAAAACAGTCAAGAAAGTAGTTCTCAAGCCGAGAAACGGGATCGACCATAAGCACTACCGTGAAATTTCATACAATTTTCAAATTTATTGTACTTGCTAACTTTGTGACCTCGGGCAGTTGTGTTACCATGGAGGAACCACACAAGATTTGACTTTATTGGCTAGAACTGAAGTCGCGCCAACTGCTTAACTCAAAATACAGTCAAGAAAGTAGTTCTCAAGCCGAGAAACGGGATCGACCATAAGCACTACCGTGAAATTTCATACAATTTTCAAATTTCTTGTACTTGCTAACTTTGCAACCTCGGGCAGCTATGTTACCATGGAGGAACCACACAAGATTTGACTTTATTGGCTAGAACTGAAGTCGCGCCAACTGCTTAACTCAAAATACAGTCAAGAAAGTAGTTCTCAAGCCGAGAAACGGGATCGACCATAAGCACTACCGTGAAATTTCATACAATTTTCAAATTTCTTGTACTTGCTAACTTTGCGACCTCGGGCAGCTATGTTACCATGGAGGAACCACACAAGATTTGACTTTATTGGCTAGAACTGAAGTCGCGCCAACTGCTTAACTTAAAATACAGTCAAGAAAGTAGTTCTCAAGCCGAGAAACGGGATCGACCATAAGCACTACCGTGAAATTTCATACAATTTTCAAATTTCTTGTACTTGCTAAATTTGCGACCTCGGGCAGCTATGTTACCATGGGGGAACCACACAAGATTTGACTTTATAGGCTAGAACTGAAGTCGCGCCAACTGCTTAACTCAAAAAAGAGTCAAGAAAGTATTTGTCAAGCCGAGAAACGGGATCGACCATAAGCACTACCGTGAAATTTCATACAATTTTCAAATTTCTTGTACTTGCTAACTTTGCGACCTCGGGCAGCTATGTTACCATGGAGGAACCACACAAGATTTGACTTTATAGGCTAGAACTGAAGTCGCGCCAACTGCTTAACTCAAAATACAGTCAAGAAAGTAGCTCTGAAGCCGAGAAACGGGATCGACCATAAGCACTACCGTGAAATTTCATACAATTTTCAAATTTATTGTACTTGCTAACTTTGTGACCTCGGGCAGCTATGTTACCATGGAGGAACCACACAAGATTTGACTTTATAATCTAGAACTGAAGTCGCGCCAACTGCTTAACTCAAAATACAGTCAAGAAAGTAGTTCTCAAGCCGAGAAACGGGATCGACCATAAGCACTACCGTGAAATTTCATACAATTTTCAAATTTCTTGTACTTGCTAACTTTGCGACCTCGGGCAGCTATGTTACCATGGAGGAACCACACAAGATTTGACTTTATAGGCTAGAACTGAAGTCGCGCCAACTGCTTAACTCAAAATACAGTCAAGAAAGTAGTTCTCAAGCCGAGAAACGGGATCGACCATAAGCACTACCGTGAAATTTCATACAATTTTCAAATTTCTTGTACTTGCTAACTTTGCGACCTCGGGCAGCTATGTTACCATGGAGGAACCACACAAGATTTGACTTTATAGGCTAGAATTGAAGTCACGCCAACTGCTTAACTCAAAATAGATTCAAGAAAGTAGCTCTCAAGCCGAGAAACGGGATCGACCATAAGCACTACCGTGAAATTTCATACAATTTTCAAATTTATTGTACTTGCTAAGTTTGTGACCTCGGGCAGCTATGTTACCATGGAGGAACCACACAAGATTTGACTTTATAGGCTAGAACTGAAGTCGCGCCAACTGCTTAACGCAAAATACAGTCAAGAAAGTAGTTCTCAAGCCGAGAAACGGGATCGACCATAAGCACTACCGTGAAATTTCATACAATTTTCAAATTTCTTGTACTTGCTAAGTTTGCGACCTCGGGCAGCTATGTTACCATGGAGGAACCACACAAGATTTGACTTTATTGGCTAGAACTGAAGTCGCGCCAACTGCTTAACTCAAAATACAGTCAAGAAAGTAGTTCTCAAGCCGAGAAACGGGATCGACCATTAGCACTACCGTGAAATTTCATACAATTTTCAAATTTATTGTACTTGCTAACTTTGCGACCTCGGGCAGCTATGTTACCATGGAGGAACCACACAAGATTTGACTTTATTGGCTAGAACTGAAGTCGCGCCAACTGCTTAACTCAAAATACAGTCAAGAAAGTAGTTCTCAAGCCGAGAAACGGGATCGACCATAAGCACTACCGTGAAATTTCATACAATTTTCAAATTTCTTGTACTTGCTAACTTTGCGACCTCGGGCAGCTATGTTACCATGGAGGAAAGACACAAGATTTGACTTTATTGGCTAGAACTGAAGTCGCGCCAACTGCTTAACTCAAAATACAGTCAAGAAAGTAGTTCTCAAGCCGAGAAACGGGATCGACCATAAGCACTACCGTGCAATTTCATACAATTTTCAAATTTCTTGTACTTGCTAACTTTGCGACCTCGGGCAGCTATGTTACCATGGAGGAACCACACAAGATTTGACTTTATTGGCTAGAACTGAAGTCGCGCCAACTGCTTAACTCAAAATACAGTCAAGAAAGTAGTTCTCAAGCCGAGAAACGGGATCGACCATAAGCACTACCGTGAAATTTCATACAATTTTCAAATTTCTTGTACTTGCTAACTTTGCGACCTCGGGCAGCTATGTTACCATGGAGGAACCACACAAGATTTGACTTTATTGGCTAGAACTGAAGACGCGCCAATAGCTTAACTCAAAATACGGTCAAGAAAGTAGTTCTCAAGCCGAGAAACGGGATCGACCATAAGCACTACCGTGAAATTTCATACAATTTTCAAATTTCTTGTACTTGCTAACTTTGCGACCTCGGGCAGCTATGTTACCATATAGGAACCACACAAGATTTGACTTTATAGGCTAGAACTGAAGTCGCGCCTACTGCTTAACTCAAAATACAGTCAAGAAAGTAGTTCTCAAGCCGAGAAACGGGATCGACCATAAGCACTACCGTGAAATTTCATACAATTTTCAAATTTCTTGTACTTGCTAACTTTGCGACCTCGGGCAGCTATGTTACCATGGAGGAACCACACAAGATTTGACTTTATAGGCTAGAACTGAAGTCGCGCCAACTGCTTAACTCAAAATACAGTCAAGAAAGTAGTTCTCAAGCCGAGAAACGGGATCGACCATAAGCACTACCGTGAAATTTCATACAATTTTCAAATTTCTTGTACTTGCTAACTTTGCGACCTCGGGCAGCTATGTTACCATGGAGGAACCACACAAGATTTGACTTTATAGGCTAGAACTGAAGTCGCGCCAACTGCTTAACTCAAAATACAGTCAAGAAAGTAGTTCTCAAGCCGAGAAACGGGATCGACCATAAGCACTACCGTGAAATTTCATACAATTTTCAAATTTCTTGTACTTGCTAACTTTGTGACCTCGGGCAGCTATGTTACCATGGAGGAACCACACAAGATTTGACTTTATAGGCTAGAACTGAAGTCGCGCCAACTGCTTAACTCAAAATACAGTCAAGAAAGTAGCTCTCAAGCCGAGAAACGGGATCGACCATAAGCACTACCGTGAAATTTCATACAATTTTCAAATTTCTTGTACTTGCTAACTTTGCGACCTCGGGCAGCTATGTTACCATGGAGGAACCACACAAGATTTGACTTTATAGGCTAGAACTGAAGTCGCGCCAACTGCTTAACTCAAAATACAGTCAAGAAAGTAGTTCTCAAGCCGAGAAACGGGATCGACCATAAGCACTACCGTGAAATTTCATACAATTTTCAAATTTCTTGTACTTGCTAACTTTGCGACCTCGGGCAGCTATGTTACCATAGAGGAACCACACAAGATTTGACTTTATTGGCTAGAACTGAAGTCGCGCCAACTGCTTAACTCAAAATACAGTCAAGAAAGTAGTTCTCAAGCCGAGAAACGGGATCGACCATAAGCACTACCGTGCAATTTCATACAATTTTCAAATTTCTTGTACTTGCTAACTTTGCGACCTCGGGCAGCTATGTTACCATGGAGGAACCACACAAGATTTGACTTTATTGGCTAGAACTGAAGTCGCGCCAACTGCTTAACTCAAAATACAGTCAAGAAAGTAGTTCTCAAGCCGAGAAACGGGATCGGCCATAAGCACTACCGTGAAATTTCATACAATTTTCAAATTTCTTGTACTTGCTAACTTTGCGACCTCGGGCAGCTATGTTACCATGGAGGAACCACACAAGATTTGACTTTATAGGCTAGAACTGAAGTCGCGCCAACTGCTTAACTCAAAATAGAGTCAAGAAAGTAGCTCTCAAGCCGAGAAACGGGATCGACCATAAGCACTACCGTGAAATTTCATACAATTTTCAAATTTCTTGTACTTGCTAATTTTGTGACCTCGGGCAGCTATGTTACCATGGAGGAACCACACAAGATTTGACTTTATTGGCTAGAACTGAAGTCGCGCCAACTGCTTAACTCAAAATACAGTCCAGAAAGTAGTTCTCAAGCCGAGAAACGGGATCGACCATAAGCACTACCGTGAAATTTCATACAATTTTCAAATTTCTTGTACTTGCTAACTTTGTGACCTCGGGCAGCTATGTTACCATGGAGGAACCACACAAGATTTGACTTTATTGGCTAGAACTGAAGTCGCGCCAACTGCTTAACTCAAAATACAGTCAAGAAAGTAGTTCTCAAGCCGAGAAACGGGATCGACCATAAGCACTACCGTGAAATTTCATACAATTTTCAAATTTCTTGTACTTGCTAACTTTGCGACCTCGGGCAGCTATGTTACCATGGAGGAACCACACAAGATTTGACTTTATTGGCTAGAACTGAAGTCGCGCCAACTGCTTAACTCAAAATAGAGTCAAGAAAGTAGCTCTCAAGCCGAGAAACGTGATCGACCATAAGCACTACCGTGAAATTTCATACAATTTTCAAATTTCTTGTACTTGCTAACTTTGTGACCTCGGGCAGCTATGTTACCATGGAGGAACCACACAAGATTTGACTTTATAGGCTAGAACTGAAGTCGCGCCAACTGCTTAGCTCAAAATACAGTCAAGAAAGTAGCTCTCAAGCCGAGAAACGGGATCGACCATAAGCACTACCGTGAAATTTCATACAATTTTCAAATTTCTTGTACTTGCTAACTTTGCGACCTCGGGCAGCTATGTTACCATGGAGGAACCACACAAGATTTGACTTTATAGGCTAGAACTGAAGTCGCGCCAACTGCTTAACTCAAAATACAGTCAAGAAAGTAGTTCTCAAGCCGAGAAACGGGATCGACCATAAGCACTACCGTGAAATTTCATACAATTTTCAAATTTATTGTACTTGCTAACTTTGTGACCTCGGGCAGCTATGTTACCATGGAGGAACCACACAAGATTTGACTTTATTGGCTAGAACTGAAGTCGCGCCAACTGCTTAACTCAAAATACAGTCAAGAAAGTAGTTCTCAAGCCGAGAAACGGGATCGACCATAAGCACTACCGTGAAATTTCATACAATTTTCAAATTTCTTGTACTTGCTAACTTTGCGACCTCGGGCAGCTATGTTACCATGGAGGAACCACACAAGATTTGACTTTATTGGCTAGAACTGAAGTCGCGCCAACTGCTTAACCCAAAATAGAGTCAAGAAAGTAGCTCTCAAGCCGAGAAACGGGATCGACCATAAGCACTACCGTGAAATTTCATACAATTTTCAAATTTCTTGTACTTGCTAATTTTGCGACCTCGGGCAGCTATGTTACCATGGAGGAACCACACAAGATTTGACTTTATAGGCTAGAACTGAAGTCGCGCCAACTGCTTAACTCAAAATACAGTCAAGAAAGTAGTTCTCAAGCCGAGAAACGGGATCGGCCATAAGCACTACCGTGAAATTTCATACAATTTTCAAATTTCTTGTACTTGCTAACTTTGCGACCTCGGGCAGCTATGTTACCATGGAGGAACCACACAAGATTTGACTTTATAGGCTAGAACTGAAGTCGCGCCAACTGCTTAACTCAAAATACAGTCAAGAAAGTAGTTCTCAAGCCGAGAAACGGGATCGACCATAAGCACTACCGTGAAATTTCATACAATTTTCAAATTTATTGTACTTGCTAACTTTGTGACCTCGGGCAGCTATGTTACCATGGAGGAACCACACAAGATTTGACTTTATTGGCTAGAACTGAAGTCGCGCCAACTGCTTAACTCAAAATACAGTCAAGAAAGTAGTTCTCAAGCCGAGAAACGGGATCGACCATAAGCACTACCGTGAAATTTCATACAATTTTCAAATTTCTTGTACTTGCTAACTTTGCGACCTCGGGCAGCTATGTTACCATGGAGGAACCACACAAGATTTGACTTTATTGGCTAGAACTGAAGTCGCGCCAACTGCTTAACCCAAAATAGAGTCAAGAAAGTAGCTCTCAAGCCGAGAAACGGGATCGACCATAAGCACTACCGTGAAATTTCATACAATTTTCAAATTTCTTGTACTTGCTGATTTTGCGACCTCGGGCAGCTATGTTACCATGGAGGAACCACACAAGATTTGACTTTATAGGCTAGAACTGAAGTCGCGCCAACTGCTTAACTCAAAATACAGTCAAGAAAGTAGTTCTCAAGCCGAGAAACGGGATCGGCCATAAGCACTACCGTGAAATTTCATACAATTTTCAAATTTCTTGTACTTGCTAACTTTGCGACCTCGGGCAGCTATGTTACCATGGAGGAACCACACAAGATTTGACTTTATAGGCTAGAACTGAAGTCGCGCCAACTGCTTAACTCAAAATAGAGTCAAGAACTTAAAATAGAGTCAAGCCGAGAAACGTGATCGACCATAAGCACTACCGTGAAATTTCATACAATTTTCAAATTTCGTGTACTTGCTAACTTTGTGACCTCGGGCAGCTATGTTACCATGGAGGAACCACACAAGATTTGACTTTATAGGCTAGAACTGAAGTCGCGCCAACTGCTTAGCTCAAAATACAGTCAAGAAAGTAGCTCTCAAGCCGAGAAACGGGATCGACCATAAGCACTACCGTGAAATTTCATACAATTTTCAAATTTCTTGTACTTGCTAACTTTGCGACCTCGGGCAGCTATGTTACCATGGAGGAACCACACAAGATTTGACTTTATAGGCTAGAACTGAAGTCGCGCCAACTGCTTAACTCAAAATACAGTCAAGAAAGTAGTTCTCAAGCCGAGAAACGGGATCGACCATAAGCACTACCGTGAAATTTCATACAATTTTCAAATTTATTGTACTTGCTAACTTTGTGACCTCGGGCAGCTATGTTACCATGGAGGAACCACACAAGATTTGACTTTATTGGCTAGAACTGAAGTCGCGCCAACTGCTTAACTCAAAATACAGTCAAGAAAGTAGTTCTCAAGCCGAGAAACGGGATCGACCATAAGCACTACCGTGAAATTTCATACAATTTTCAAATTTCTTGTACTTGCTAACTTTGCGACCTCGGGCAGCTATGTTACCATGGAGGAACCACACAAGATTTGACTTTATTGGCTAGAACTGAAGTCGCGCCAACTGCTTAACCCAAAATAGAGTCAAGAAAGTAGCTCTCAAGCCGAGAAACGGGATCGACCATAAGCACTACCGTGAAATTTCATACAATTTTCAAATTTCTTGTACTTGCTAACTTTGCGACCTCGGGCAGCTATGTTACCATGGAGGAACCACACAAGATTTGACTTTATAGGCTAGAACTGAAGTCGCGCCAACTGATTAACTCAAAATACAGTCAAGAAAGTAGCTCTCAAGCCGAGAAACGGAATCGACCATAAGCACTACCGTGAAATTTCATACAATTTTCAAATTTCTTGTACTTGCTAACTTTGCGACCTCGGGCAGCTATGTTACCATGGAGGAACCACACAAGATTTGACTTTATAGGCTAGAACTGAAGTCGCGCCAACTGCTTAACTCAAAATAGAGTCAAGAAAGTAGCTCTCAAGCCGAGAAACGGGATCGACCATAAGCACTACCGTGAAATTTCATACAATTTTCAAATTTCTTGTACTTGCTAATTTTGTGACCTCGGGCAGCTATGTTACCATGGAGGAACCACACAAGATTTGACTTTATTGGCTAGAACTGAAGTCGCGCCAACTGCTTAACTCAAAATACAGTCCAGAAAGTAGTTCTCAAGCCGAGAAACGGGATCGACCATAAGCACTACCGTGAAATTTCATACAATTTTCAAATTTCTTGTACTTGCTAACTTTGTGACCTCGGGCAGCTATGTTACCATGGAGGAACCACACAAGATTTGACTTTATTGGCTAGAACTGAAGTCGCGCCAACTGCTTAACTCAAAATACAGTCAAGAAAGTAGTTCTCAAGCCGAGAAACGGGATCGACCATAAGCACTACCGTGAAATTTCATACAATTTTCAAATTTCTTGTACTTGCTAACTTTGCGACCTCGGGCAGCTATGTTACCATGGAGGAACCACACAAGATTTGACTTTATTGGCTAGAACTGAAGTCGCGCCAACTGCTTAACTCAAAATAGAGTCAAGAAAGTAGCTCTCAAGCCGAGAAACGTGATCGACCATAAGCACTACCGTGAAATTTCATACAATTTTCAAATTTCTTGTACTTGCTAACTTTGTGACCTCGGGCAGCTATGTTACCATGGAGGAACCACACAAGATTTGACTTTATAGGCTAGAACTGAAGTCGCGCCAACTGCTTAGCTCAAAATACAGTCAAGAAAGTAGCTCTCAAGCCGAGAAACGGGATCGACCATAAGCACTACCGTGAAATTTCATACAATTTTCAAATTTCTTGTACTTGCTAACTTTGCGACCTCGGGCAGCTATGTTACCATGGAGGAACCACACAAGATTTGACTTTATAGGCTAGAACTGAAGTCGCGCCAACTGCTTAACTCAAAATACAGTCAAGAAAGTAGTTCTCAACCCGAGAAACGGGATCGACCATAAGCACTACCGTGAAATTTCATACAATTTTCAAATTTATTGTACTTGCTAACTTTGTGACCTCGGGCAGCTATGTTACCATGGAGGAACCACACAAGATTTGACTTTATTGGCTAGAACTGAAGTCGCGCCAACTGCTTAACTCAAAATACAGTCAAGAAAGTAGTTCTCAAGCCGAGAAACGGGATCGACCATAAGCACTACCGTGAAATTTCATACAATTTTCAAATTTCTTGTACTTGCTAACTTTGCGACCTCGGGCAGCTATGTTACCATGGAGGAACCACACAAGATTTGACTTTATTGGCTAGAACTGAAGTCGCGCCAACTGCTTAACCCAAAATAGAGTCAAGAAAGTAGCTCTCAAGCCGAGAAACGGGATCGACCATAAGCACTACCGTGAAATTTCATACAATTTTCAAATTTCTTGTACTTGCTAACTTTGCGACCTCGGGCAGCTATGTTACCATGGAGGAACCACACAAGATTTGACTTTATAGGCTAGAACTGAAGTCGCGCCAACTGCTTAACTCAAAATACAGTCAAGAAAGTAGCTCTCAAGCCGAGAAACGGAATCGACCATAAGCACTACCGTGAAATTTCATACAATTTTCAAATTTCTTGTACTTGCTAACTTTGCGACCTCGGGCAGCTATGTTACCATGGAGGAACCACACAAGATTTGACTTTATAGGCTAGAACTGAAGTCGCGCCAACTGCTTAACTCAAAATAGAGTCAAGAAAGTAGCTCTCAAGCCGAGAAACGGGATCGACCATAAGCACTACCGTGAAATTTCATACAATTTTCAAATTTCTTGTACTTGCTAATTTTGTGACCTCGGGCAGCTATGTTACCATGGAGGAACCACACAAGATTTGACTTTATTGGCTAGAACTGAAGTCGCGCCAACTGCTTAACTCAAAATACAGTCCAGAAAGTAGTTCTCAAGCCGAGAAACGGGATCGACCATAAGCACTACCGTGAAATTTCATACAATTTTCAAATTTCTTGTACTTGCTAACTTTGTGACCTCGGGCAGCTATGTTACCATGGAGGAACCACACAAGATTTGACTTTATTGGCTAGAACTGAAGTCGCGCCAACTGCTTAACTCAAAATACAGTCAAGAAAGTAGTTCTCAAGCCGAGAAACGGGATCGACCATAAGCACTACCGTGAAATTTCATACAATTTTCAAATTTCTTGTACTTGCTAACTTTGCGACCTCGGGCAGCTATGTTACCATGGAGGAACCACACAAGATTTGACTTTATTGGCTAGAACTGAAGTCGCGCCAACTGCTTAACTCAAAATAGAGTCAAGAAAGTAGCTCTCAAGCCGAGAAACGTGATCGACCATAAGCACTACCGTGAAATTTCATACAATTTTCAAATTTCTTGTACTTGCTAACTTTGTGACCTCGGGCAGCTATGTTACCATGGAGGAACCACACAAGATTTGACTTTATAGGCTAGAACTGAAGTCGCGCCAACTGCTTAGCTCAAAATACAGTCAAGAAAGTAGCTCTCAAGCCGAGAAACGGGATCGACCATAAGCACTACCGTGAAATTTCATACAATTTTCAAATTTCTTGTACTTGCTAACTTTGCGACCTCAGGCAGCTATGTTACCATGGAGGAACCACACAAGATTTGACTTTATAGGCTAGAACTGAAGTCGCGCCAACTGCTTAACTCCAAATACAGTCAAGAAAGTAGTTCTCAAGCCGAGAAACGGGATCGACCATAAGCACTACCGTGAAATTTCATACAATTTTCAAATTTATTGTACTTGCTAACTTTGTGACCTCGGGCAGCTATGTTACCATGGAGGAACCACACAAGATTTGACTTTATTGGCTAGAACTGAAGTCGCGCCAACTGCTTAACTCAAAATACAGTCAAGAAAGTAGTTCTCAAGCCGAGAAACGGGATCGACCATAAGCACTACCGTGAAATTTCATACAATTTTCAAATTTCTTGTACTTGCTAACTTTGCGACCTCGGGCAGCTATGTTACCATGGAGGTACCACACAAGATTTGACTTTATTGGCTAGAACTGAAGTCGCGCCAACTGCTTAACCCAAAATAGAGTCAAGAAAGTAGCTCTCAAGCCGAGAAACGGGATCGACCATAAGCACTACCGTGAAATTTCATACAATTTTCAAATTTCTTGTACTTGCTAACTTTGCGACCTCGGGCAGCTATGTTACCATGGAGGAACCACACAAGATTTGACTTTATAGGCTAGAACTGAAGTCGCGCCAACTGCTTAACTCAAAATACAGTCAAGAAAGTAGCTCTCAAGCCGAGAAACGGAATCGACCATAAGCACTACCGTGAAATTTCATACAATTTTCAAATTTCTTGTACTTGCTAACTTTGCGACCTCGGGCAGCTATGTTACCATGGAGGAACCACACAAGATTTGACTTTATTGGCTAGAACTGAAGTCGCGCCAACTGCTTAACTCAAAATACAGCCAAGAAAGTAGTTCTCAAGCCGAGAAACGGGATCGACCATAAGCACTACCGTGAAATTTCATACAATTTTCAAATTTCTTGTACTTGCTAACTTTGCGACCTCGGGCAGCTATGTTACCATGGAGGAACCACACAAGATTTGACTTTATAGGCTAGAACTGAAGTCGCGCCAACTGCTTAACTCAAAATAGAGTCAAGAAAGTAGCTCTCAAGCCGAGAAACGGGATCGACCATAAGCACTACCGTGAAATTTCATACAATTTTCAAATTTCTTGTACTTGCTAATTTTGTGACCTCGGGCAGCTATGTTACCATGGAGGAACCACACAAGATTTGACTTTATTGGCTAGAACTGAAGTCGCGCCAACTGCTTAACTCAAAATACAGTCAAGAAAGTAGTTCTCAAGCCGAGAAACGGGATCGACCATAAGCACTACCGTGAAATTTCATACAATTTTCAAATTTCTTGTACTTGCTAACTTTGCGACCTCGGGCAGCTATGTTACCATGGAGGAACCACACAAGATTTGACTTTATTGGCTAGAACTGAAGTCGCGCCAACTGCTTAACTCAAAATAGAGTCAAGAAAGTAGCTCTCAAGCCGAGAAACGTGATCGACCATAAGCACTACCGTGAAATTTCATACAATTTTCAAATTTCTTGTACTTGCTAACTTTGTGACCTCGGGCAGCTATGTTACCATGGAGGAACCACACAAGATTTGACTTTATAGGCTAGAACTGAAGTCGCGCCAACTGCTTAGCTCAAAATACAGTCAAGAAAGTAGCTCTCAAGCCGAGAAACGGGATCGACCATAAGCACTACCGTGAAATTTCATACAATTTTCAAATTTCTTGTACTTGCTAACTTTGCGACCTCAGGCAGCTATGTTACCATGGAGGAACCACACAAGATTTGACTTTATAGGCTAGAACTGAAGTCGCGCCAACTGCTTAACTCCAAATACAGTCAAGAAAGTAGTTCTCAAGCCGAGAAACGGGATCGACCATAAGCACTACCGTGAAATTTCATACAATTTTCAAATTTATTGTACTTGCTAACTTTGTGACCTCGGGCAGCTATGTTACCATGGAGGAACCACACAAGATTTGACTTTATTGGCTAGAACTGAAGTCGCGCCAACTGCTTAACTCAAAATACAGTCAAGAAAGTAGTTCTCAAGCCGAGAAACGGGATCGACCATAAGCACTACCGTGAAATTTCATACAATTTTCAAATTTCTTGTACTTGCTAACTTTGCGACCTCGGGCAGCTATGTTACCATGGAGGTACCACACAAGATTTGACTTTATTGGCTAGAACTGAAGTCGCGCCAACTGCTTAACCCAAAATAGAGTCAAGAAAGTAGCTCTCAAGCCGAGAAACGGGATCGACCATAAGCACTACCGTGAAATTTCATACAATTTTCAAATTTCTTGTACTTGCTAACTTTGCGACCTCGGGCAGCTATGTTACCATGGAGGAACCACACAAGATTTGACTTTATAGGCTAGAACTGAAGTCGCGCCAACTGCTTAACTCAAAATACAGTCAAGAAAGTAGCTCTCAAGCCGAGAAACGGAATCGACCATAAGCACTACCGTGAAATTTCATACAATTTTCAAATTTCTTGTACTTGCTAACTTTGCGACCTCGGGCAGCTATGTTACCATGGAGGAACCACACAAGATTTGACTTTATTGGCTAGAACTGAAGTCGCGCCAACTGCTTAACTCAAAATACAGCCAAGAAAGTAGTTCTCAAGCCGAGAAACGGGATCGACCATAAGCACTACCGTGAAATTTCATACAATTTTCAAATTTCTTGTACTTGCTAACTTTGCGACCTCGGGCAGCTATGTTACCATGGAGGAACCACACAAGATTTGACTTTATAGGCTAGAACTGAAGTCGCGCCAACTGCTTAACTCAAAATAGAGTCAAGAAAGTAGCTCTCAAGCCGAGAAACGGGATCGACCATAAGCACTACCGTGAAATTTCATACAATTTTCAAATTTCTTGTACTTGCTAATTTTGTGACCTCGGGCAGCTATGTTACCATGGAGGAACCACACAAGATTTGACTTTATTGGCTAGAACTGAAGTCGCGCCAACTGCTTAACTCAAAATACAGTCCAGAAAGTAGTTCTCAAGCCGAGAAACGGGATCGACCATAAGCACTACCGTGAAATTTCATACAATTTTCAAATTTCTTGTACTTGCTAACTTTGTGACCTCGGGCAGCTATGTTACCATGGAGGAACCACACAAGATTTGACTTTATTGGCTAGAACTGAAGTCGCGCCAACTGCTTAACTCAAAATACAGTCAAGAAAGTAGTTCTCAAGCCGAGAAACGGGATCGACCATAAGCACTACCGTGAAATTTCATACAATTTTCAAATTTCTTGTACTTGCTAACTTTGCGACCTCGGGCAGCTATGTTACCATGGAGGAACCACACAAGATTTGACTTTATTGGCTAGAACTGAAGTCGCGCCAACTGCTTAACTCAAAATAGAGTCAAGAAAGTAGCTCTCAAGCCGAGAAACGTGATCGACCATAAGCACTACCGTGAAATTTCATACAATTTTCAAATTTATTGTACTTGCTAACTTTGTGACCTCGGGCAGCTATGTTACCATGGAGGAACCACACAAGATTTGACTTTATTGGCTAGAACTGAAGTCGCGCCAACTGCTTAACTCAAAATACAGTCAAGAAAGTAGTTCTCAAGCCGAGAAACGGGATCGACCATAAGCACTACCGTGAAATTTCATACAATTTTCAAATTTCTTGTACTTGCTAACTTTGCGACCTCGGGCAGCTATGTTACCATGGAGGAACCACACAAGATTTGACTTTATTGGCTAGAACTGAAGTCGCGCCAACTGCTTAACCCAAAATAGAGTCAAGAAAGTAGCTCTCAAGCCGAGAAACGGGATCGACCATAAGCACTACCGTGAAATTTCATACAATTTTCAAATTTCTTGTACTTGCTAACTTTGCGACCTCGGGCAGCTATGTTACCATGGAGGAACCACACAAGATTTGACTTTATAGGCTAGAACTGAAGTCGCGCCAACTGCTTAACTCAAAATACAGTCAAGAAAGTAGCTCTCAAGCCGAGAAACGGAATCGACCATAAGCACTACCGTGAAATTTCATACAATTTTCAAATTTCTTGTACTTGCTAACTTTGCGACCTCGGGCAGCTATGTTACCATGGAGGAACCACACAAGATTTGACTTTATAGGCTAGAACTGAAGTCGCGCCAACTGTTTAACTCAAAATAGAGTCAAGAAAGTAGCTCTCAAGCCGAGAAACGGGATCGACCATAAGCACTACCGTGAAATTTCATACAATTTTCAAATTTCTTGTACTTGCTAATTTTGTGACCTCGGGCAGCTATGTTACCATGGAGGAACCACACAAGATTTGACTTTATTGGCTAGAACTGAAGTCGCGCCAACTGCTTAACTCAAAATACAGTCCAGAAAGTAGTTCTCAAGCCGAGAAACGGGATCGACCATAAGCACTACCGTGAAATTTCATACAATTTTCAAATTTCTTGTACTTGCTAACTTTGTGACCTCGGGCAGCTATGTTACCATGGAGGAACCACACAAGATTTGACTTTATTGGCTAGAACTGAAGTCGCGCCAACTGCTTAACTCAAAATACAGTCAAGAAAGTAGTTCTCAAGCCGAGAAACGGGATCGACCATAAGCACTACCGTGAAATTTCATACAATTTTCAAATTTCTTGTACTTGCTAACTTTGCGACCTCGGGCAGCTATGTTACCATGGAGGAACCACACAAGATTTGACTTTATTGGCTAGAACTGAAGTCGCGCCAACTGCTTAACTCAAAATAGAGTCAAGAAAGTAGCTCTCAAGCCGAGAAACGTGATCGACCATAAGCACTACCGTGAAATTTCATACAATTTTCAAATTTCTTGTACTTGCTAACTTTGTGACCTCGGGCAGCTATGTTACCATGGAGGAACCACACAAGATTTGACTTTATAGGCTAGAACTGAAGTCGCGCCAACTGCTTAGCTCAAAATACAGTCAAGAAAGTAGCTCTCAAGCCGAGAAACGGGATCGACCATAAGCACTACCGTGAAATTTCATACAATTTTCAAATTTCTTGTACTTGCTAACTTTGCGACCTCGGGCAGCTATGTTACCATGGAGGAACCACACAAGATTTGACTTTATAGGCTAGAACTGAAGTCGCGCCAACTGCTTAACTCAAAATACAGTCAAGAAAGTAGTTCTCAAGCCGAGAAACGGGATCGACCATAAGCACTACCGTGAAATTTCATACAATTTTCAAATTTATTGTACTTGCTAACTTTGTGACCTCGGGCAGCTATGTTACCATGGAGGAACCACACAAGATTTGACTTTATTGGCTAGAACTGAAGTCGCGCCAACTGCTTAACTCAAAATACAGTCAAGAAAGTAGTTCTCAAGCCGAGAAACGGGATCGACCATAAGCACTACCGTGAAATTTCATACAATTTTCAAATTTCTTGTACTTGCTAACTTTGCGACCTCGGGCAGCTATGTTACCATGGAGGTACCACACAAGATTTGACTTTATTGGCTAGAACTGAAGTCGCGCCAACTGCTTAACCCAAAATAGAGTCAAGAAAGTAGCTCTCAAGCCGAGAAACGGGATCGACCATAAGCACTACCGTGAAATTTCATACAATTTTCAAATTTCTTGTACTTGCTAACTTTGCGACCTCGGGCAGCTATGTTACCATGGAGGAACCACACAAGATTTGACTTTATAGGCTAGAACTGAAGTCGCGCCAACTGCTTAACTCAAAATACAGTCAAGAAAG
Organism: Merodon equestris; assembly: GCA_958301585.1. Taxonomy (NCBI): domain Eukaryota; kingdom Metazoa; phylum Arthropoda; class Insecta; order Diptera; family Syrphidae; genus Merodon; species Merodon equestris. The sequence goes on from OY284416.1 coordinate 60,969,525, forward strand.
TAGCTCTCAAGCCGAGAAACGGAATCGACCATAAGCACTACCGTGAAATTTCATACAATTTTCAAATTTCTTGTACTTGCTAACTTTGCGACCTCGGGCAGCTATGTTACCATGGAGGAACCACACAAGATTTGACTTTATTGGCTAGAACTGAAGTCGCGCCAACTGCTTAACTCAAAATACAGCCAAGAAAGTAGTTCTCAAGCCGAGAAACGGGATCGACCATAAGCACTACCGTGAAATTTCATACAATTTTCAAATTTCTTGTACTTGCTAACTTTGCGACCTCGGGCAGCTATGTTACCATGGAGGAACCACACAAGATTTGACTTTATAGGCTAGAACTGAAGTCGCGCCAACTGCTTAACTCAAAATACAGTCAAGAAAGTAGTTCTCAAGCCGAGAAACGGGATCGACCATAAGCACTACCGTGAAATTTCATACAATTTTCAAATTTATTGTACTTGCTAACTTTGTGACCTCGGGCAGCTGTGTTACCATGGAGGAACCACACAAGATTTGACTTTATAGGCTAGAACTGAAGTCGCGCCAACTGCTTAACTCAAAATACAGTCAAGAAAGTAGTTCTCAAGCCGAGAAACGGGATCGACCATAAGCTCTACCGTGAAATTTCATACAATTTTCAAATTTCTTGTACTTGCTAACTTTGCGACCTCGGGCAGCTATGTTACCATGGAGGAACCACACAAGATTTGACTTTATTGGCTAGAACTGAAGTCGCGCCAACTGCTTAGCTCAAAATACAGTCAAGAAAGTAGTTCTCAAGCCGAGAAACGGGATCGACCATAAGCAGTACCGTGAAATTTCATACAATTTTCAAATTTCTTGTACTTGCTAACTTTGCGACCTCGGGCAGCTATGTTACCATGTAGGAACCACACAAGATTTGACTTTATTGGCTAGAACTGAAGTCGCGCCAACTGCTTAACTCAAAATACAGTCAAAAAAGTAGTTCTCAAGCCGAGAAACGGGATCGACCATAAGCACTACCGTGCAATTTCATACAATTTTCAAATTTCTTGTACTTGCTAACTTTGCGACCTCGGGCAGCTATGTTACCATGGAGGAACCACACAAGATTTGACTTTATTGGCTAGAACTGAAGTCGCGCCAACTGCTTAACTCAAAATACAGTCAAGAAAGTAGTTCTCAAGCCGAGAAACGGGATCGACCATAAGCACTACCGTGAAATTTCATACAATTTTCAAATTTCTTGTACTTGCTAACTTTGCGACCTCGGGCAGCTATGTTACCATGGAGGAACCACACAAGATTTGACTTTATTGGCTAGAACTGAAGACGCGCCAATAGCTTAACTCAAAATACAGTCAAGAAAGTATTTCTCAAGCCGAGAAACGGGATCGACCATAAGCACTACCGTGAAATTTCATACAATTTTCAAATTTCTTGTACTTGCTAACTTTGCGACCTCGGGCAGCTATGTTAGCATATAGGAACCACACAAGATTTGACTTTATAGGCTAGAACTGAAGTCGCGCCAACTGCTTAACTCAAAATACAGTCAAGAAAGTAGTTCTCAAGCCGAGAAACGGGATCGACCATAAGCACTACCGTGAAATTTCATACAATTTTCAAATTTCTTGTACTTGGTAACTTTGCGACCCCGGGCAGCTATGTTACCATGGAGGAACCACACAAGATTTGACTTTATAGGCTAGAACTGAAGTCACGCCAACTGCTTAACTCAAAATAGAGTCAAGAAAGTAGCTCTCAAGCCGAGAAACGGGATCGACCATAAGCACTACCGTGAAATTTCATACAATTTTCAAATTTATTGTACTTGCTAAGTTTGTGACCTCGGGCAGCTATGTTACCATGGAGGAAACACACAAGATTTGACTTTATAGGCTAGAACTGAAGTCGCGCCAACTGCTTAACTCAAAATACAGTCAAGAAAGTAGTTCTCAAGCCGAGAAACGGGATCGACCATAAGCAATACCGTGAAATTTCATACAATTTTCAAATTTCTTGTACTTGCTAACTTTGCGACCTCGGGCAGCTATGTTACCATGGAGGAACCACACAAGATTTGACTTTATAGGCTAGAACTGAAGTCGCACCAACTGCTTAACTCAAAATACAGTCAAGAAAGTAGCTCTCAAGCCGAGAAACGGGATCGACCATAAGCACTACCGTGAAATTTCATACAATTTTCAAATTTCTTGTACTTGCTAATTTTGTGACCTCGGGCAGCTATGTTACCATGGAGGAACCACACAAGATTTGACTTTATAGGCTAGAACTGAAGTCGCGCCAACTGCTTAACTCAAAATACAGTCAAGAAAGTAGTTCTCAAGCCGAGAAACGGGATCGACCATAAGCACTACCGTGAAATTTCATACAATTTTCAAATTTTCAAAACTTTGTGACCTCGGGCAGCTGTGTTACCATGGAGGAACCACACAAGATTTGACTTTATTGGCTAGAACTGAAGTCGCGCCAACTGCTTAACTCAAAATACAGTCAAGAAAGTAGTTCTCAAGCCGAGAAACGGGACCGACCATAAGCACTACCGTGAAATTTCATACAATTTTCAAATTTCTTGTACTTGCTAACTTTGCGACCTCGGGCAGCTATGTTACCATGGAGGAACCACACAAGATTTGACTTTATTGGCTAGAACTGAAGTCGCGCCAACTGCTTAACTCAAAATACAGTCAAGAAAGTAGTTCTCAAGCCGAGAAACGGGATCGACCATAAGCACTACCGTGAAATTTCATACAATTTTCAAATTTCTTGTACTTGCTAACTTTGCGACCTCGGGCAGCTATGTTACCATGGAGGAACCACACAAGATTTGACTTTATAGGCTAGAACTGAAGTCGCGCCAACTGCTTAACTCAAAATAGAGTCAAGAAAGTAGCTCTCAAGCCGAGAAACGGGATCGACCATAAGCACTACCGTGAAATTTCATACAATTTTCAAATTTATTGTACTTGCTAACGTTGTGACCTCGGGCAGCTATGTTACCATGGAGGAACCACACAAGATTTGACTTTATAGACTAGAACTGAAGTCGCGCCAACCGCTTAACTCAAAATACAGTCAAGAAAGTAGTTCTCAAGCCGAGAAACGGGATCGACCATAAGCACTACCGTGAAATTTCATACAATTTTCAAATTTCTTGTACTTGCTAACTTTGCGACCTCGGGCAGCTATGTTACCATGGAGGAACCACACAAGATTTGACTTTATTGGCTAGAACTGAAGTCGCGCCAACTGCTTAGCTCAAAATACAGTCAAGAAAGTAGTACTCAAGCCGAGAAACGGGATCGACCATAAGCACTACCGTGAAATTTCATACAATTTTCAAATTTATTGTACTTGCTAACTTTGTGACCTCGGGCAGCTATGTTACCATGGAGGAACCACACAAGATTTGACTTTATTGGCTAGAACTGAAGTCGCGCCAACTGCTTAACTCAAAATACAGTCAAGAGAGTAGTTCTCAAGCCGAGAAACGGGATCGACCATAAGCACTACCGTGAAATTTCATACAATTTTCAAATTTCTTGTACTTGCTAATTTTGCGACCTCGGGCAGCTATGTTACCATGGAGGAACCACACAAGATTTGACTTTATAGGCTAGAACTGAAGTCGCGCCAACTGCTTAACTCAAAATAGAGTCAAGAAAGTAGCTCTCAAGCCGAGAAACGGGATCGACCATAAGCACTACCGTGAAATTTCATACAATTTTCAAATTTATTGTACTTGCTAACTTTGTGACCTCGGGCAGCTATATTACCATGGAGGAACCACACAAGATTTGACTTTATTGGCTAGAACTGAAGTCGCGGTAACTGCTTAACTCAAAATACAGTCAAGAAAGTAGTTCTCAAGCCGAGAAACGGGATCGACCATAAGCACTACCGTGAAATTTCATACAATTTTCAAATTTATTGTACTTGCTAACTTTGTGACCTCGGGCAGCTATGTTACCATGGAGGAACCACACAAGATTTGACTTTATTGGCTAGAACTGAAGTCGCGCCAACTGCTTAACTCAAAATACAGTCAAGAAAGTAGTTCTCAAGCCGAGAAACGGGATCGACCATAAGCACTACCGTGAAATTTCATACAATTTTCAAATTTCTTGTACTTGCTAACTTTGCGACCTCGGGCAGCTATGTTACCATGGAGGAACCACACAAGATTTGACTTTATTGGCTAGAACTGAAGTCGCGCCAACTGCTTAACTCAAAATACAGTCAAGAAAGTAGTTCTCAAGCCGAGAAACGGGATCGACCATAAGCACTACCGTGAAATTTCATACAATTTTCAAATTTCTTGTACTTGCTAACTTTGCGACCTCGGGCAGCTATGTTACCATGGAGGAACCACACAAGATTTGACTTTATTGGCTAGAACTGAAGTCGCGCCAACTGCTTAACTCAAAATACAGTCAAGAAAGTAGTTCTCAAGCCGAGAAACGGGATCGACCATAAGCACTACCGTGAAATTTCATACAATTTTCAAATTTCTTGTACTTGCTAACTTTGCGACCTCGGGCAGCTATGTTACCATGGAGGAACCACACAAGATTTGACTTTATAGGCTAGAACTGAAGTCGCGCCAACTGCTTAACTCAAAATACAGTCAAGAAAGTAGTTCTCAAGCCGAGAAACGGGATCGACCATAAGCACTACCGTGAAATTTCATACAATTTTCAAATTTCTTGTACTTGCTAACTTTGCGACCTCGGGCAGCTATGTTACCATGGAGGAACCACACAAGATTTGACTTTATAGGCTAGAACTGAAGTCGCGCCAACTGCTTAACTCAAAATACAGTCAAGAAAGTAGTTCTCAAGCCGAGAAACGGGATCGACCATAAGCACTACCGTGAAATTTCATACAATTTTCAAATTTATTGTACTTGCTAACTTTGTGACCTCGGGCAGCTGTGTTACCATGGAGGAACCACACAAGATTTGACTTTATTGGCTAGAACTGAAGTCGCGCCAACTGCTTAACTCAAAATACAGTCAAGAAAGTAGTTCTCAAGCCGAGAAACGGGATCGACCATAAGCACTACCGTGAAATTTCATACAGTTTTCAAATTTCTTGTACTTGCTAACTTTGCGACCTCGGGCAGCTATGTTACCATGGAGGAACCACACAAGATTTGACTTTATTGGCTAGAACTGAAGTCGCGCCAACTGCTTAACTCAAAATACAGTCAAGAAAGTAGTTCTCAAGCCGAGAAACGGGATCGACCATAAGCAATACCGTGAAATTTCATACAATTTTCAAATTTCTTGTACTTGCTAACTTTGCGACCTCGGGCAGCTATGTTACCATGGAGGAACCACACAAGATTTGACTTTATTGGCTAGAACTGAAGTCGCGCCAACTGCTTAACTCAAAATACAGTCAAGAAAGTAGTTCTCAAGCCGAGAAACGGGATCGACCATAAGCACTACCGTGAAATTTCATACAATTTTCAAATTTCTTGTACTTGCTAACTTTGCGACCTCGGGCAGCTATGTTTCCATGGAGGAACCACACAAGATTTGACTTTATTGGCTAGAACTGAAGTCGCGCCAACTGCTTAACTCAAAATACAGTCAAGAAAGTAGTTCTCAAGCCGAGAAACGGGATCGACCATAAGCACTACCGTGAAATTTCATACAATTTTCAAATTTCTTGTACTTGCTAACTTTGTGACCTCGGGCAGCTATGTTACCATGGAGGAACCACACAAGATTTGACTTTATTGGCTAGAACTGAAGTCGCGCCAACTGCTTAACTCAAAATACAGTCAAGAAAGTAGTTCTCAAGCCGAGAAACGGGATCGACCATAAGCACTACCGTGAAATTTCATACAATTTTCAAATTTTCAAAACTTTGTGACCTCGGGCAGCTGTGTTACCATGGAGGAACCACACAAGATTTGACTTTATTGGCTAGAACTGAAGTCGCGCCAACTGCTTAGCTCAAAATACAGTCAAGAAAGTAGTTCTCAAGCCGAGAAACGGGATCGACCATAAGCACTACCGTGAAATTTCATACAATTTTCAAATTTCTTGTACTTGCTAAGTTTGCGACCTCGGGCAGCTATGTTACCATGGAGGAACCACACAAGATTTGACTTTATTGGCTAGAACTGAAGTCGCGCCAACTGCTTAACTCAAAATACAGTCAAGAAAGTAGTTCTCAAGCCGAGAAACGGGATCGACCATAAGCACTACCGTGAAATTTCATACAATTTTCAAATTTCTTGTACTTGCTAACTTTGCGACCTCGGGCAGCTATGTTACCATGGAGGAACCACACAAGATTTGACTTTATAGGCTAGAACTGAAGTCGCGCCAACTGCTTAACTCAAAATAGAGTCAAGAAAGTAGCTCTCAAGCCGAGAAACGGGATTGACCATAAGCACTACCGTCAAATTTCATACAATTTTCAAATTTCTTGTACTTGCTAACTTTGTGACCTCGGGCAGCTATGTTACCATGGAGGAACCACACAAGATTTGACTTTATTGGCTAGAACTGAAGTCGCGCCAACTGCTTAACTCAAAATACAGTCAAGAAAGTAGTTCTCAAGCCGAGAAACGGGATCGACCATAAGCACTACCGTGAAATTTCATACAATTTTCAAATTTCTTGTACTTGCTAATTTTGCGACCTCGGGCAGCTATGTTACCATGGAGGAACCACACAAGATTTGACTTTATAGGCTAGAACTGAAGTCGCGCCAACTGCTTAACTCAAAATAGAGTCAAGAAAGTAGCTCTCAAGCCGAGAAACGGGATCGACCATAAGCACTACCGTGAAATTTCATACAATTTTCAAATTTATTGTACTTGCTAACTTTGTGACCTCGGGCAGCTATGTTACCATGGAGGAACCACACAAGATTTGACTTTATTGGCTAGAACTGAAGTCGCGCCAACTGCTTAACTCAAAATACAGTCAAGAAAGTAGTTCTCAAGCCGAGAAACGGGATCGACCATAAGCACTACCGTGAAATTTCATACAATTTTCAAATTTATTGTACTTGCTAACTTTGTGACCTCGGGCAGCTATGTTACCATGGAGGAACCACACAAGATTTGACTTTATTGGCTAGAACTGAAGTCACGCCAACTGCTTAACTCAAAATACAGTCAAGAAAGTAGTTCTCAAGCCGAGAAACGGGATCGACCATAAGCACTACCGTGAAATTTCATACAATTTTCAAATTTCTTGTACTTGCTAACTTTGCGACCTCGGGCAGCTATGTTACCATGGAGGAACCACACAAGATTTGACTTTATTGGCTAGAACTGAAGTCGCGCCAACTGCTTAACTCAAAATACAGTCAAGAAAGTAGTTCTCAAGCCGAGAAACGGGATCGACCATAAGCTCTACCGTGAAATTCCATACAATTTTCAAATTTCTTGTACTTGCTAACTTTGCGACCTCGGGCAGCTATGTTACCATGGAGGAACCACACAAGATTTGACTTTATTGGCTAGAACTGAAGTCGCGCCAACTGCTTAACTCAAAATACAGTCAAGAAAGTAGTTCTCAAGCCGAGAAACGGGATCGACCATAAGCACTACCGTGAAATTTCATACAGTTTTCAAATTTCTTGTACTTGCTAACTTTGCGACCTCGGGCAGCTATGTTACCATGGAGGAACCACACAAGATTTGACTTTATTGGCTAGAACTGAAGTCGCGCCAACTGCTTAACTCAAAATACAGTCAAGAAAGTAGTTCTCAAGCCGAGAAACGGGATCGACCATAAGCACTACCGTGAAATTTCATACAGTTTTCAAATTTCTTGTACTTGCTAACTTTGCGACCTCGGGCAGCTATGTTACCATGGAGGAACCACACAAGATTTGACTTTATTGGCTAGAACTGAAGTCGCGCCAACTGCTTAACTCAAAATACAGTCAAGAAAGTAGTTCTCAAGCCGAGAAACGGGATCGACCATAAGCAATACCGTGAAATTTCATACAATTTTCAAATTTCTTGTACTTGCTAACTTTGCGACCTCGGGCAGCTATGTTACCATGGAGGAACCACACAAGATTTGACTTTATTGGCTAGAACTGAAGTCGCGCCAACTGCTTAACTCAAAATACAGTCAAGAAAGTAGTTCTCAAGCCGAGAAACGGGATCGACCATAAGCACTACCGTGAAATTTCATACAATTTTCAAATTACTTGTACTTGCTAACTTTGCGACCTCGGGCAGCTATGTTTCCATGGAGGAACCACACAAGATTTGACTTTATTGGCTAGAACTGAAGTCGCGCCAACTGCTTAACTCAAAATACAGTCAAGAAAGTAGTTCTCAAGCCGAGAAACGGGATCGACCATAAGCACTACCGTGAAATTTCATACAATTTTCAAATTTCTTGTACTTGCTAACTTTGTGACCTCGGGCAGCTATGTTACCATGGAGGAACCACACAAGATTTGACTTTATTGGCTAGAACTGAAGTCGCGCCAACTGCTTAACTCAAAATACAGTCAAGAAAGTAGTTCTCAAGCCGAGAAACGGGATCGACCATAAGCACTACCGTGAAATTTCATACAATTTTCAAATTTCTTGTACTTGCTAACTTTGCGACCTCGGGCAGCTATGTTACCATGGAGGAACCACACAAGATTTGACTTTATAGGCTAGAACTGAAGTCGCGCCAACTGCTTAACTCAAAATAGAGTCAAGAAAGTAGCTCTCAAGCCGAGAAACGGGATTGACCATAAGCACTACCGTCAAATTTCATACAATTTTCAAATTTCTTGTACTTGCTAACTTTGTGACCTCGGGCAGCTATGTTACCATGGAGGAACCACACAAGATTTGACTTTATTGGCTAGAACTGAAGTCGCGCCAACTGCTTAACTCAAAATACAGTCAAGAAAGTAGTTCTCAAGCCGAGAAACGGGATCGACCATAAGCACTACCGTGAAATTTCATACAATTTTCAAATTTCTTGTACTTGCTAATTTTGCGACCTCGGGCAGCTATGTTACCATGGAGGAACCACACAAGATTTGACTTTATAGGCTAGAACTGAAGTCGCGCCAACTGCTTAACTCAAAATAGAGTCAAGAAAGTAGCTCTCAAGCCGAGAAACGGGATCGACCATAAGCACTACCGTGAAATTTCATACAATTTTCAAATTTATTGTACTTGCTAACTTTGTGACCTCGGGCAGCTATGTTACCATGGAGGAACCACACAAGATTTGACTTTATTGGCTAGAACTGAAGTCGCGCCAACTGCTTAACTCAAAATACAGTCAAGAAAGTAGTTCTCAAGCCGAGAAACGGGATCGACCATAAGCACTACCGTGAAATTTCATACAATTTTCAAATTTATTGTACTTGCTAACTTTGTGACCTCGGGCAGCTATGTTACCATGGAGGAACCACACAAGATTTGACTTTATTGGCTAGAACTGAAGTCACGCCAACTGCTTAACTCAAAATACAGTCAAGAAAGTAGTTCTCAAGCCGAGAAACGGGATCGACCATAAGCACTACCGTGAAATTTCATACAATTTTCAAATTTCTTGTACTTGCTAACTTTGCGACCTCGGGCAGCTATGTTACCATGGAGGAACCACACAAGATTTGACTTTATTGGCTAGAACTGAAGTCGCGCCAACTGCTTAACTCAAAATACAGTCAAGAAAGTAGTTCTCAAGCCGAGAAACGGGATCGACCATAAGCTCTACCGTGAAATTCCATACAATTTTCAAATTTCTTGTACTTGCTAACTTTGCGACCTCGGGCAGCTATGTTACCATGGAGGAACCACACAAGATTTGACTTTATTGGCTAGAACTGAAGTCGCGCCAACTGCTTAACTCAAAATACAGTCAAGAAAGTAGTTCTCAAGCCGAGAAACGGGATCGACCATAAGCACTACCGTGAAATTTCATACAATTTTCAAATTTCTTGTACTTGCTAACTTTGCGACCTCGGGCAGCTATGTTACCATGGAGGAACCACACAAGATTTGACTTTATAGGCTAGAACTGAAGTCGCGCCAACTGTTTAACTCAAAATAGAGTCAAGAAAGTAGCTCTCAAGCCGAGAAACGGGATCGACCATAAGCACTACCGTGAAATTTCATACAATTTTCAAATTTCTTGTACTTGCTAACTTTGCGACTTCGGGCAGCTATGTTACCATGGAGGAACCACACAAGATTTGACTTTATAGGCTAGAACTGAAGTCGCGCCAACTGCTTAACTCAAAATAGAGTCAAGAAAGTAGCTCTCAAGCCGAGAAACGGGATCGACCATAAGCACTACCGTGAAATTTCATACAATTTTCAAATTTATTGTACTTGCTAACTTTGTGACCTCGGGCAGCTGTGTTACCATGGAGGAACCACACAAGATTTGACTTTATTGGCTAGAACTGAAGTCGCGCCAACTGCTTAACTCAAAATACAGTCAAGAAAGTAGTTCTCAAGCCGAGAAACGGGATCGACCATAAGCACTACCGTGAAATTTCATACAGTTTTCAAATTTCTTGTACTTGCTAACTTTGCGACCTCGGGCAGCTATGTTACCATGGAGGAACCACACAAGATTTGACTTTATAGGCTAGAACTGAAGTCGCGCCAACTGCTTAACTCAAAATACAGTCAAGAAAGTAGTTCTCAAGCCGAGAAACGGGATCGACCATAAGCACTACCGTGAAATTTCATACAATTTTCAAATTTCTTGTACTTGCTAACTTTGCGACCTCGGGCAGCTATGTTACCATGGAGGAACCACACAAGATTTGACTTTATTGGCTAGAACTGAAGTCGCGCCAACTGCTTAACTCAAAATACAGTCAAGAAAGTAGTTCTCAAGCCGAGAAACGGGATCGACCATAAGCAATACCGTGAAATTTCATACAATTTTCAAATTTCTTGTACTTGCTAACTTTGCGACCTCGGGCAGCTATGTTTCCATGGAGGAACCACACAAGATTTGACTTTATTGGCTAGAACTGAAGTCGCGCCAACTGCTTAACTCAAAATACAGTCAAGAAAGTAGTTCTCAAGCCGAGAAACGGGATCGACCATAAGCACTACCGTGAAATTTCATACAATTTTCAAATTTCTTGTACTTGCTAACTTTGCGACCTCGGGCAGCTATGTTACCATGGAGGAACCACACAAGATTTGACTTTATTGGCTAGAACTGAAGTCGCGCCAACTGCTTAACTCAAAATAGAGTCAAGAAAGTAGCTCTCAAGCCGAGAAACGTGATCGACCATAAGCACTACCGTGAAATTTCATACAATTTTCAAATTTCTTGTACTTGCTAATTTTGCGACCTCGGGCAGCTATGTTACCATGGAGGAACCACACAAGATTTGACTTTATAGGCTAGAACTGAAGTCGCGCCAACTGCTTAACTCAAAATAGAGTCAAGAAAGTAGCTCTCAAGCCGAGAAACGGGATCGACCATAAGCACTACCGTGAAATTTCATACAATTTTCAAATTTATTGTGCTTGCTAACTTTGTGACCTCGGGCAGCTATGTTACCATGGAGGAACCACACAAGATTTGACTTTATTGGCTAGAACTGAAGTCGCGCCAACTGCTTAACTCAAAATACAGTCAAGAAAGTAGTTCTCAAGCCGAGAAACGGGATCGACCATAAGCACTACCGTGAAATTTCATACAATTTTCAAATTTATTGTACTTGCTAACTTTGTGACCTCGGGCAGCTATGTTACCATGGAGGAACCACACAAGATTTGACTTTATTGGCTAGAACTGAAGTCGCGCCAACTGCTTAACTCAAAATACAGTCAAGAAAGTAGTTCTCAAGCCGAGAAACGGGATCGACCATAAGCACTACCGTGAAATTTCATACAATTTTCAAATTTCTTGTACTTGCTAACTTTGCGACCTCGGGCAGCTATGTTACCATGGAGGAACCACACAAGATTTGACTTTATTGGCTAGAACTGAAGTCGCGCCAACTGCTTAACTCAAAATACAGTCAAGAAAGTAGTTCTCAAGCCGAGAAACGGGATCGACCATAAGCACTACCGTGAAATTTCATACAATTTTCAAATTTCTTGTACTTGCTAACTTTGCGACCTCGGGCAGCTATGTTACCATGGAGGAACCACACAAGATTTGACTTTATTGGCTAGAACTGAAGTCGCGCCAACTGCTTAACTCAAAATACAGTCAAGAAAGTAGTTCTCAAGCCGAGAAACGGGATCGACCATAAGCACTACCGTGAAATTTCATACAATTTTCAAATTTCTTGTACTTGCTAACTTTGCGACCTCGGGCAGCTATGTTACCATGGAGGAACCACACAAGATTTGACTTTATAGGCTAGAACTGAAGTCGCGCTAACTGTTTAACTCAAAATAGAGTCAAGAAAGTAGTTCTCAAGCCGAGAAACGGGATCGACCATAAGCACTACCGTGAAATTTCATACAGTTTTCAAATTTCTTGTACTTGCTAACTTTGCGACCTCGGGCAGCTATGTTACCATGGAGGAACCACACAAGATTTGACTTTATTGGCTAGAACTGAAGTCGCGCCAACTGCTTAACTCAAAATACAGTCAAGAAAGTAGTTCTCAAGCCGAGAAACGGGATCGACCATAAGCACTACCGTGAAATTTCATACAATTTTCAAATTTCTTGTACTTGCTAACTTTGCGACCTCGGGCAGCTATGTTACCATGGAGGAACCACACAAGATTTGACTTTATTGGCTAGAACTGAAGTCGCGCCAACTGCTTAACTCAAAATACAGTCAAGAAAGTAGTTCTCAAGCCGAGAAACGGGATCGACCATAAGCACTACCGTGAAATTTCATACAATTTTCAAATTTCTTGTACTTGCTAACTTTGCGACCTCGGGCAGCTATGTTTCCATGGAGGAACCACACAAGATTTGACTTTATTGGCTAGAACTGAAGTCGCGCCAACTGCTTAACTCAAAATACAGTCAAGAAAGTAGTTCTCAAGCCGAGAAACGGGATCGACCATAAGCACTACCGTGAAATTTCATACAATTTTCAAATTTCTTGTACTTGCTAACTTTGCGACCTCGGGCAGCTATGTTACCATGGAGGAACCACACAAGATTTGACTTTATTGGCTAGAACTGAAGTCGCGCCAACTGCTTAACTCAAAATAGAGTCAAGAAAGTAGCTCTCAAGCCGAGAAACGTGATCGACCATAAGCACTACCGTGAAATTTCATACAATTTTCAAATTTCTTGTACTTGCTAACTTTGTGACCTCGGGCAGCTATGTTACCATGGAGGAACCACACAAGATTTGATTTTATTGGCTAGAACTGAAGTCGCGCCAACTGCTTAACTCAAAATACAGTCAAGAAAGTAGTTCTCAAGCCGAGAAACGGGATCGACCATAAGCACTACCGTGAAATTTCATACAATTTTCAAATTTCTTGTACTTGCTAACTTTGCGACCTCGGGCAGCTATGTTACCATGGAGGAACCACACAAGATTTGACTTTATAGGCTAGAACTGAAGTCGCGCCAACTGTTTAACTCAAAATAGAGTCAAGAAAGTAGCTCTCAAGCCGAGAAACGGGATCGACCATAAGCACTACCGTGAAATTTCATACAATTTTCAAATTTCTTGTACTTGCTAACTTTGCGACCTCGGGCAGCTATGTTACCATGGAGGAACCACACAAGATTTGACTTTATAGGCTAGAACTGAAGTCGCGCCAACTGCTTAACTCAAAATACAGTCAAGAAAGTAGTTCTCAAGCCGAGAAACGGGATCGACCATAAGCACTACCGTGAAATTTCATACAATTTTCAAATTTATTGTACTTGCTAACTTTGCGACCTCGGGCAGTTATGTTTCCATGGAGGAACCACACAAGATTTGACTTTATTGGCTAGAACTGAAGTCGCGCCAACTGCTTAACTCAAAATACAGTCAAGAAAGTAGTTCTCAAGCCGAGAAACGGGATCGACCATAAGCACTACCGTGAAATTTCATACAGTTTTCAAATTTCTTGTACTTGCTAACTTTGCGACCTCGGGCAGCTATGTTACCATGGAGGAACCACACAAGATTTGACTTTATTGGCTAGAACTGAAGTCGCGCCAACTGCTTAACTCAAAATACAGTCAAGAAAGTAGTTCTCAAGCCGAGAAACGGGATCGACCATAAGCACTACCGTGAAATTTCATACAATTTTCAAATTTCTTGTACTTGCTAACTTTGCGACCTCGGGCAGCTATGTTACCATGGAGGAACCACACAAGATTTGACTTTATTGGCTAGAACTGAAGTCGCGCCAACTGCTTAACTCAAAATACAGTCAAGAAAGTAGTTCTCAAGCCGAGAAACGGGATCGACCCTAAGCACTACCGTGAAATTTCATACAATTTTCAAATTTCTTGTACTTGCTAACTTTGCGACCTCGGGCAGCTATGTTTCCATGGAGGAACCACACAAGATTTGACTTTATAGGCTAGAACTGAAGTCGCGCCAACTGCTTAACTCAAAATACAGTCAAGAAAGTAGTTCTCAAGCCGAGAAACGGGATCGACCATAAGCACTACCGTGAAATTTCATACAATTTTCAAATTTCTTGTACTTGCTAACTTTGCGACCTCGGGCAGCTATGTTACCATGGAGGAACCACACAAGATTTGACTTTATTGGCTAGAACTGAAGTCGCGCCAACTGCTTAACTCAAAATACAGTCAAGAAAGTAGCTCTCAAGCCGAGAAACGGGATCGACCATAAGCACTACCGTGAAATTTCATACAATTTTCAAATTTCTTGTACTTGCTAACTTTGCGACCTCGGGCAGCTATGTTACCATGGAGGAACCACACAAGATTTGACTTTATAGGCTAGAACTGAAGTCGCGCCAACTGCTTAACTCAAAATAGTCAAAACAAAAACAGTCAAGAAAGTAGTTCTCAAGCCGAGAAACGGGATCGACCATAAGCACTACCGTGAAATTTCATACAATTTTCAAATTTATTGTACTTGCTAACTTTGTGACCTCGGGCAGTTGTGTTACCATGGAGGAACCACACAAGATTTGACTTTATTGGCTAGAACTGAAGTCGCGCCAACTGCTTAACTCAAAATACAGTCAAGAAAGTAGTTCTCAAGCCGAGAAACGGGATCGACCATAAGCACTACCGTGAAATTTCATACAATTTTCAAATTTCTTGTACTTGCTAACTTTGCAACCTCGGGCAGCTATGTTACCATGGAGGAACCACACAAGATTTGACTTTATTGGCTAGAACTGAAGTCGCGCCAACTGCTTAACTCAAAATACAGTCAAGAAAGTAGTTCTCAAGCCGAGAAACGGGATCGACCATAAGCACTACCGTGAAATTTCATACAATTTTCAAATTTCTTGTACTTGCTAACTTTGCGACCTCGGGCAGCTATGTTACCATGGAGGAACCACACAAGATTTGACTTTATTGGCTAGAACTGAAGTCGCGCCAACTGCTTAACTTAAAATACAGTCAAGAAAGTAGTTCTCAAGCCGAGAAACGGGATCGACCATAAGCACTACCGTGAAATTTCATACAATTTTCAAATTTCTTGTACTTGCTAAATTTGCGACCTCGGGCAGCTATGTTACCATGGGGGAACCACACAAGATTTGACTTTATAGGCTAGAACTGAAGTCGCGCCAACTGCTTAACTCAAAAAAGAGTCAAGAAAGTATTTGTCAAGCCGAGAAACGGGATCGACCATAAGCACTACCGTGAAATTTCATACAATTTTCAAATTTCTTGTACTTGCTAACTTTGCGACCTCGGGCAGCTATGTTACCATGGAGGAACCACACAAGATTTGACTTTATAGGCTAGAACTGAAGTCGCGCCAACTGCTTAACTCAAAATACAGTCAAGAAAGTAGCTCTGAAGCCGAGAAACGGGATCGACCATAAGCACTACCGTGAAATTTCATACAATTTTCAAATTTATTGTACTTGCTAACTTTGTGACCTCGGGCAGCTATGTTACCATGGAGGAACCACACAAGATTTGACTTTATAATCTAGAACTGAAGTCGCGCCAACTGCTTAACTCAAAATACAGTCAAGAAAGTAGTTCTCAAGCCGAGAAACGGGATCGACCATAAGCACTACCGTGAAATTTCATACAATTTTCAAATTTCTTGTACTTGCTAACTTTGCGACCTCGGGCAGCTATGTTACCATGGAGGAACCACACAAGATTTGACTTTATAGGCTAGAACTGAAGTCGCGCCAACTGCTTAACTCAAAATAGAATCAAGAAAGTAGCTCTCAAGCCGAGAAACGGGATCGACCATAAGCACTACCGTGAAATTTCATACAATTTTCAAATTTCTTGTACTTGCTAACTTTGCGACCTCGGGCAGCTATGTTACCATGGAGGAACCACACAAGATTTGACTTTATAGGCTAGAACTGAAGTAGCGCCAACTGCTTAACTCAAAATAGAGTCGAGAAAGTAGCTCTCAAGCCGAGAAACGGGATCGACCATAAGCACTACCGTGAAATTTCATACAATTTTCAAATTTCTTGTACTTGCTAACTTTGCGACCTCGGGCAGCTATGTTACCATGGAGGAACCACACAAGATTTGACTTTATAGGCTAGAACTGAAGTCGCGCCAACTGCTTAACTCAAAATAGTCAAAACAAAAACAGTCAAGAAAGTAGTTCTCAAGCCGAGAAACGGGATCGACCATAAGCACTACCGTGAAATTTCATACAATTTTCAAATTTCTTGTACTTGCTAACTTTGCGACCTCGGGCAGCTATGTTACCATGGAGGAACCACACAAGATTTGACTTTATAGGCTAGAACTGAAGTCGCGCCAACTGTTTAACTCAAAATAGAGTCAAGAAAGTAGTTCTCAAGCCGAGAAACGGGATCGACCATAAGCACTACCGTGAAATTTCATACAGTTTTCAAATTTCTTGTACTTGCTAACTTTGCGACCTCGGGCAGCTATGTTACCATGGAGGTACCACACAAGATTTGACTTTATTGGCTAGAACTGAAGTCGCGCCAACTGCTTAACCCAAAATAGAGTCAAGAAAGTAGCTCTCAAGCCGAGAAACGGGATCGACCATAAGCACTACCGTGAAATTTCATACAATTTTCAAATTTCTTGTACTTGCTAACTTTGCGACCTCGGGCAGCTATGTTACCATGGAGGAACCACACAAGATTTGACTTTATAGGCTAGAACTGAAGTCGCGCCAACTGCTTAACTCAAAATACAGTCAAGAAAGTAGTTCTCAAGCCGAGAAACGGGATCGACCATAAGCACTACCGTGAAATTTCATACAATTTTCAAATCTCTTGTACTTGCTAACTTTGCGACCTCGGGCAGCTATGTTACCATGGAGGAACCACACAAGATTTGACTTTATTGGCTAGAACTGAAGTCGCGCCAACTGCTTAACTCAAAATACAGTCAAGAAAGTAGTTCTCAAGCCGAGAAACGGGATCGACCATAAGCACTACCGTGAAATTTCATACAATTTTCAAATTTCTTGTACTTGCTAACTTTGCGACCTCGGGCAGCTATGTTACCACGGAGGAACCACACAAGATTTGACTTTATAGGCTAGAACTGAAGTCGCGCCAACTGTTTAACTCAAAATAGAGTCAAGAAAGTAGCTCTCAAGCCGAGAAACGGGATCGACCATAAGCACTACCGTGAAATTTCATACAATTTTCAAATTTCTTGTACTTGCTAACTTTGCGACCTCGGGCAGCTATGTTTCCATGGAGGAACCACACAAGATTTGACTTTATTGGCTAGAACTGAAGTCGCGCCAACTGCTTAACTCAAAATAGAGTCAAGAAAGTAGCTCTCAAGCCGAGAAACGTGATCGACCATAAGCACTACCGTGAAATTTCATACAATTTTCAAATTTCTTGTACTTGCTAACTTTGTGACCTCGGGCAGCTATGTTTCCATGGAGGAACCACACAAGATTTGACTTTATTGGCTAGAACTGAAGTCGCGCCAACTGCTTAACTCAAAATAGAGTCAAGAAAGTAGCTCTCAAGCCGAGAAACGTGATCGACCATAAGCACTACCGTGAAATTTCATACAATTTTCAAATTTCTTGTACTTGCTAACTTTGTGACCTCGGGCAGCTATGTTACCATGGAGGAACCACACAAGATTTGACTTTATAGGCTAGAACTGAAGTCGCGCCAACTGCTTAACTCAAAATACAGTCAAGAAAGTAGCTCTCAAGCCGAGAAACGGGATCGACCATAAGCACTACCGTGAAATTTCATACAATTTTCAAATTTCTTGTACTTGCTAACTTTGCGACCTCGGGCAGCTATGTTACCATGGAGGAACCACACAAGATTTGACTTTATTGGCTAGAACTGAAGTCGCGCCAACTGCTTAACTCAAAATACAGTCAAGAAAGTAGTTCTCAAGCCGAGAAACGGGATCGACCATAAGCACTACCGTGAAATTTCATACAATTTTCAAATTTCTTGTACTTGCTAACTTTGCGACCTCGGGCAGCTATGTTACCATGGAGGAACCACACAAGATTTGACTTTATAGGCTAGAACTGAAGTCGCGCCAACTGTTTAACTCAAAATAGAGTCAAGAAAGTAGCTCTCAAGCCGAGAAACGGGATCGACCATAAGCACTACCGTGAAATTTCATACAATTTTCAAATTTCTTGTACTTGCTAACTTTGCGACCTCGGGCAGCTATGTTTCCATGGAGGAACCACACAAGATTTGACTTTATTGGCTAGAACTGAAGTCGCGCCAACTGCTTAACTCAAAATACAGTCAAGAAAGTAGTTCTCAAGCCGAGAAACGGGATCGACCATAAGCACTACCGTGAAATTTCATACAGTTTTCAAATTTCTTGTACTTGCTAACTTTGCGACCTCGGGCAGCTATGTTACCATGGAGGAACCACACAAGATTTGACTTTATTGGCTAGAACTGAAGTCGCGCCAACTGCTTAACTCAAAATACAGTCAAGAAAGTAGTTCTCAAGCCGAGAAACGGGATCGACCATAAGCACTACCGTGAAATTTCATACAATTTTAAAATTTCTTGTACTTGCTAACTTTGCGACCTCGGGCAGCTATGTTACCATGGAGGAACCACACAAGATTTGACTTTATTGGCTAGAACTGAAGTCGCGCCAACTGCTTAACTCAAAATACAGTCAAGAAAGTAGTTCTCAAGCCGAGAAACGGGATCGACCATAAGCACTACCGTGAAATTTCATACAATTTTCAAATTTCTTGTACTTGCTAACTTTGCGACCTCGGGCAGCTATGTTTCCATGGAGGAACCACACAAGATTTGACTTTATAGGCTAGAACTGAAGTCGCGCCAACTGCTTAACTCAAAATACAGTCAAGAAAGTAGTTCTCAAGCCGAGAAACGGGATCGACCATAAGCACTACCGTGAAATTTCATACAATTTTCAAATTTCTTGTACTTGCTAACTTTGCGACCTCGGGCAGCTATGTTACCATGGAGGAACCACACAAGATTTGACTTTATTGGCTAGAACTGAAGTCGCGCCAACTGCTTAACTCAAAATACAGTCAAGAAAGTAGCTCTCAAGCCGAGAAACGGGATCGACCATAAGCACTACCGTGAAATTTCATACAATTTTCAAATTTCTTGTACTTGCTAACTTTGCGACCTCGGGCAGCTATGTTACCATGGAGGAACCACACAAGATTTGACTTTATAGGCTAGAACTGAAGTCGCGCCAACTGCTTAACTCAAAATAGTCAAAACAAAAACAGTCAAGAAAGTAGTTCTCAAGCCGAGAAACGGGATCGACCATAAGCACTACCGTGAAATTTCATACAATTTTCAAATTTATTGTACTTGCTAACTTTGTGACCTCGGGCAGTTGTGTTACCATGGAGGAACCACACAAGGTTTGACTTTATTGGCTAGAACTGAAGTCGCGCCAACTGCTTAACTCAAAATACAGTCAAGAAAGTAGTTCTCAAGCCGAGAAACGGGATCGACCATAAGCACTACCGTGAAATTTCATACAATTTTCAAATTTCTTGTACTTGCTAACTTTGCAACCTCGGGCAGCTATGTTACCATGGAGGAACCACACAAGATTTGACTTTATTGGCTAGAACTGAAGTCGCGCCAACTGCTTAACTCAAAATACAGTCAAGAAAGTAGTTCTCAAGCCGAGAAACGGGATCGACCATAAGCACTACCGTGAAATTTCATACAATTTTCGAATTTCTTGTACTTGCTAACTTTGCGACCTCGGGCAGCTATGTTACCATGGAGGAACCACACAAGATTTGACTTTATTGGCTAGAACTGAAGTCGCGCCAACTGCTTAACTTAAAATACAGTCAAGAAAGTAGTTCTCAAGCCGAGAAACGGGATCGACCATAAGCACTACCGTGAAATTTCATACAATTTTCAAATTTCTTGTACTTGCTAAATTTGCGACCTCGGGCAGCTATGTTACCATGGGGGAACCACACAAGATTTGACTTTATAGGCTAGAACTGAAGTCGCGCCAACTGCTTAACTCAAAAAAGAGTCAAGAAAGTATTTGTCAAGCCGAGAAACGGGATCGACCATAAGCACTACCGTGAAATTTCATACAATTTTCAAATTTCTTGTACTTGCTAACTTTGCGACCTCGGGCAGCTATGTTACCATGGAGGAACCACACAAGATTTGACTTTATAGGCTAGAACTGAAGTCGCGCCAACTGCTTAACTCAAAATACAGTCAAGAAAGTAGCTCTGAAGCCGAGAAACGGGATCGACCATAAGCACTACCGTGAAATTTCATACAATTTTCAAATTTATTGTACTTGCTAACTTTGTGACCTCGGGCAGCTATGTTACCATGGAGGAACCACACAAGATTTGACTTTATAATCTAGAACTGAAGTCGCGCCAACTGCTTAACTCAAAATACAGTCAAGAAAGTAGTTCTCAAGCCGAGAAACGGGATCGACCATAAGCACTACCGTGAAATTTCATACAATTTTCAAATTTCTTGTACTTGCTAACTTTGCGACCTCGGGCAGCTATGTTACCATGGAGGAACCACACAAGATTTGACTTTATAGGCTAGAACTGAAGTCGCGCCAACTGCTTAACTCAAAATAGAATCAAGAAAGTAGCTCTCAAGCCGAGAAACGGGATCGACCATAAGCACTACCGTGAAATTTCATACAATTTTCAAATTTCTTGTACTTGCTAACTTTGCGACCTCGGGCAGCTATGTTACCATGGAGGAACCACACAAGATTTGACTTTATAGGCTAGAACTGAAGTAGCGCCAACTGCTTAACTCAAAATAGAGTCGAGAAAGTAGCTCTCAAGCCGAGAAACGGGATCGACCATAAGCACTACCGTGAAATTTCATACAATTTTCAAATTTCTTGTACTTGCTAACTTTGGGACCTCGGGCAGCTATGTTACCATGGAGGAACCACACAAGATTTGACTTTATAGGCTAGAACTGAAGTCGCGCCAACTGCTTAACTCAAAATAGAGTCAAGAAAGTAGCTCTCAAGCCGAGAAACGGGATCGACCATAAGCACTACCGTGAAATTTCATACAATTTTCAAATTTCTTGTACTTGCTAAATTTGCGACCTCGGGCAGCTATGTTACCATGGAGGAACCACACAAGATTTGACTTTATTGGCTAGAACTGAAGTCGCGGCAACTGCTTAACTCAAAATACAGTCAAGAAAGTAGCTCTCAAGCCGAGAAACGGGATCGACCATAAGCACTACCGTGAAATTTCATACAATTTTCAAATTTCTTGTACTTGCTAACTTTGCGACCTCGGGCAGCTATGTTACCATGGAGGAACCACACAAGATTTGACTTTATTGGCTAGAACTGAAGTCGAGCCAACTGCTTAACTCAAAATACAGTCAAGAAAGTAGTTCTCAAGCCGAGAAACGGGATCGACCATAAGCACTACCGTGAAATTTCATATAATTTTCAAATTTCTTGTACTTGCTAACTTTGCGACCTCGGGCAGCTATGTTACCATGGAGGAACCACACAAGATTTGACTTTATAGGCTAGAACTGAAGTCGCGCCAACTGCTTAACTCAAAATAGAGTCAAGAAAGTAGCTCTCAAGCCGAGAAACGGGATCGACCATAAGCACTACCGTGAAATTTCATACAATTTTCAAATTTCTTGTACTTGCTAAATTTGCGACCTCGGGCAGCTATGTTACCATGGAGGAACCACACAAGATTTGACTTTATTGGCTAGAACTGAAGTCGCGGCAACTGCTTAACTCAAAATACAGTCAAGAAAGTAGTTCTCAAGCCGAGAAACGGGATCGACCATAAGCACTACCGTGAAATTTCATACAATTTTCAAATTTCTTGTACTTGCTAACTTTGGGACCTCGGGCAGCTATGTTACCATGGAGGAACCACACAAGATTTGACTTTATAGGCTAGAACTGAAGTCGCGCCAACTGCTTAACTCAAAATACAGTCAAGAAAGTAGTTCTCAAGCCGAGAAACGGGATCGACCATAAGCACTACCGTGAAATTTCATACAATTTTCAAATTTCTTGTACTTGCTAACTTTGCGACCTCGGGCAGCTATGTTACCATGGAGGAACCACACAAGATTTGACTTTATTGGCTAGAACTGAAGTCGCGCCAACTGCTTAACTCAAAATAGAGTCAAGAAAGTAGCTCTCAAGCCGAGAAACGGGATCGACCATAAGCACTACCGTGAAATTTCATACAATTTTCAAATTTCTTGTACTTGCTAACTTTGCGACCTCGGGCAGCTATGTTACCATGGAGGAACCACACAAGATTTGACTTTATTGGCTAGAACTGAAGTCGCGCCAACTGCTTAACTCAAAATACAGTCAAGAAAGTAGTTCTCAAGCCGAGAAACGGGATCGACCATAAGCACTACCGTGAAATTTCATATAATTTTCAAATTTCTTGTACTTGCTAACTTTGCGACCTCGGGCAGCTATGTTACCATGGAGGAACCACACAAGATTTGACTTTATAGGCTAGAACTGAAGTCGCGCCAACTGCTTAACTCAAAATAGAGTCAAGAAAGTAGTTCTCAAGCCGAGAAACGGGATCGACCATAAGCACTACCGTGAAATTTCATACAATTTTCAAATTTATTGTACTTGCTAACTTTGTGACCTCGGGCAGCTATGTTACCATGGAGGAACCACACAAGATTTGACTTTATTGGCTAGAACTGAAGTCGCGCCAACTGCTTAACTCAAAATACAGTCAAGAAAGTAGTTCTCAAGCCGAGAAACGGGATCGACCATAAGCACTACCGTGAAATTTCATACAATTTTCAAATTTCTTGTACTTGCTAACTTTGCGACCTCGGGCAGCTATGTTACCATGGAGGAACCACACAAGATTTGACTTTATTGGCTAGAACTGAAGTCGCGCCAACTGCTTAACTCAAAATACAGTCAAGAAAGTAGTTCTCAAGCCGAGAAACGGGATCGACCATAAGCACTACCGTGAAATTTCATACAATTTTCAAATTTCTTGTACTTGCTAACTTTGCGACCTCGGGCAGCTATGTTACCATGGAGGAACCACACAAGATTTGACTTTATTGGCTAGAACTGAAGTCGCGCCAACTGCTTAACTCAAAATACAGTCAAGAAAGTAGTTCTCAAGCCGAGAAACGGGATCGACCATAAGCACTACCGTGAAATTTCATACAATTTTCAAATTTCTTGTACTTGCTAACTTTGCGACCTCGGGCAGCTATGTTACCATGGAGGAACCACACAAGATTTGACTTTATAGGCTAGAACTGAAGTCGCGCCAACTGTTTAACTCAAAATAGAGTCAAGAAAGTAGTTCTCAAGCCGAGAAACGGGATCGACCATAAGCACTACCGTGAAATTTCATACAGTTTTCAAATTTCTTGTACTTGCTAACTTTGCGACCTCGGGCAGCTATGTTACCATGGAGGAACCACACAAGATTTGACTTTATTGGCTAGAACTGAAGTCGCGCCAACTGCTTAACTCAAAATACAGTCAAGAAAGTAGTTCTCAAGCCGAGAAACGGGATCGACCATAAGCACTACCGTGAAATTTCATACAATTTTCAAATTTCTTGTACTTGCTAACTTTGCGACCTCGGGCAGCTATGTTACCATGGAGGAACCACACAAGATTTGACTTTATTGGCTAGAACTGAAGTCGCGCCAACTGCTTAACTCAAAATACAGTCAAGAAAGTAGTTCTCAAGCCGAGAAACGGGATCGACCATAAGCACTACCGTGAAATTTCATACAATTTTCAAATTTCTTGTACTTGCTAACTTTGCGACCTCGGGCAGCTATGTTTCCATGGAGGAACCACACAAGATTTGACTTTATTGGCTAGAACTGAAGTCGCGCCAACTGCTTAACTCAAAATACAGTCAAGAAAGTAGTTCTCAAGCCGAGAAACGGGATCGACCATAAGCACTACCGTGAAATTTCATACAATTTTCAAATTTCTTGTACTTGCTAACTTTGCGACCTCGGGCAGCTATGTTACCATGGAGGAACCACACAAGATTTGACTTTATTGGCTAGAACTGAAGTCGCGCCAACTGCTTAACTCAAAATAGAGTCAAGAAAGTAGCTCTCAAGCCGAGAAACGTGATCGACCATAAGCACTACCGTGAAATTTCATACAATTTTCAAATTTCTTGTACTTGCTAACTTTGTGACCTCGGGCAGCTATGTTACCATGGAGGAACCACACAAGATTTGACTTTATAGGCTAGAACTGAAGTCGCGCCAACTGCTTAACTCAAAATACAGTCAAGAAAGTAGCTCTCAAGCCGAGAAACGGGATCGACCATAAGCACTACCGTGAAATTTCATACAATTTTCAAATTTCTTGTACTTGCTAACTTTGCGACCTCGGGCAGCTATGTTACCATGGAGGAACCACACAAGATTTGACTTTATTGGCTAGAACTGAAGTCGCGCCAACTGCTTAACTCAAAATACAGTCAAGAAAGTAGTTCTCAAGCCGAGAAACGGGATCGACCATAAGCACTACCGTGAAATTTCATACAATTTTCAAATTTCTTGTACTTGCTAACTTTGCGACCTCGGGCAGCTATGTTACCATGGAGGAACCACACAAGATTTGACTTTATTGGCTAGAACTGAAGTCGCGCCAACTGCTTAACTTAAAATACAGTCAAGAAAGTAGTTCTCAAGCCGAGAAACGGGATCGACCATAAGCACTACCGTGAAATTTCATACAATTTTCAAATTTCTTGTACTTGCTAAATTTGCGACCTCGGGCAGCTATGTTACCATGGGGGAACCACACAAGATTTGACTTTATAGGCTAGAACTGAAGTCGCGCCAACTGCTTAACTCAAAAAAGAGTCAAGAAAGTATTTGTCAAGCCGAGAAACGGGATCGACCATAAGCACTACCGTGAAATTTCATACAATTTTCAAATTTCTTGTACTTGCTAACTTTGCGACCTCGGGCAGCTATGTTACCATGGAGGAACCACACAAGATTTGACTTTATAGGCTAGAACTGAAGTCGCGCCAACTGCTTAACTCAAAATACAGTCAAGAAAGTAGCTCTGAAGCCGAGAAACGGGATCGACCATAAGCACTACCGTGAAATTTCATACAATTTTCAAATTTATTGTACTTGCTAACTTTGTGACCTCGGGCAGCTATGTTACCATGGAGGAACCACACAAGATTTGACTTTATAATCTAGAACTGAAGTCGCGCCAACTGCTTAACTCAAAATACAGTCAAGAAAGTAGTTCTCAAGCCGAGAAACGGGATCGACCATAAGCACTACCGTGAAATTTCATACAATTTTCAAATTTCTTGTACTTGCTAACTTTGCGACCTCGGGCAGCTATGTTACCATGGAGGAACCACACAAGATTTGACTTTATAGGCTAGAACTGAAGTCGCGCCAACTGCTTAACTCAAAATAGAATCAAGAAAGTAGCTCTCAAGCCGAGAAACGGGATCGACCATAAGCACTACCGTGAAATTTCATACAATTTTCAAATTTCTTGTACTTGCTAACTTTGCGACCTCGGGCAGCTATGTTACCATGGAGGAACCACACAAGATTTGACTTTATAGGCTAGAACTGAAGTAGCGCCAACTGCTTAACTCAAAATAGAGTCGAGAAAGTAGCTCTCAAGCCGAGAAACGGGATCGACCATAAGCACTACCGTGAAATTTCATACAATTTTCAAATTTCTTGTACTTGCTAACTTTGGGACCTCGGGCAGCTATGTTACCATGGAGGAACCACACAAGATTTGACTTTATAGGCTAGAACTGAAGTCGCGCCAACTGCTTAACTCAAAATAGAGTCAAGAAAGTAGCTCTCAAGCCGAGAAACGGGATCGACCATAAGCACTACCGTGAAATTTCATACAATTTTCAAATTTCTTGTACTTGCTAAATTTGCGACCTCGGGCAGCTATGTTACCATGGAGGAACCACACAAGATTTGACTTTATTGGCTAGAACTGAAGTCGCGCCAACTGCTTAACTCAAAATACAGTCAAGAAAGTAGTTCTCAAGCCGAGAAACGGGATCGACCATAAGCACTACCGTGAAATTTCATACAATTTTCAAATTTCTTGTACTTGCTAACTTTGGGACCTCGGGCAGCTATGTTACCATGGAGGAACCACACAAGATTTGACTTTATAGGCTAGAACTGAAGTCGCGCCAACTGCTTAACTCAAAATACAGTCAAGAAAGTAGTTCTCAAGCCGAGAAACGGGATCGACCATAAGCACTACCGTGAAATTTCATACAATTTTCAAATTTCTTGTACTTGCTAACTTTGCGACCTCGGGCAGCTATGTTACCATGGAGGAACCACACAAGATTTGACTTTATTGGCTAGAACTGAAGTCGCGCCAACTGCTTAACTCAAAATAGAGTCAAGAAAGTAGCTCTCAAGCCGAGAAACGGGATCGACCATAAGCACTACCGTGAAATTTCATATAATTTTCAAATTTCTTGTACTTGCTAACTTTGCGACCTCGGGCAGCTATGTTACCATGGAGGAACCACACAAGATTTGACTTTATAGGCTAGAACTGAAGTCGCGCCAACTGCTTAACTCAAAATAGAGTCAAGAAAGTAGTTCTCAAGCCGAGAAACGGGATCGACCATAAGCACTACCGTGAAATTTCATACAATTTTCAAATTTATTGTACTTGCTAACTTTGTGACCTCGGGCAGCTATGTTACCATGGAGGAACCACACAAGATTTGACTTTATTGGCTAGAACTGAAGTCGCGCCAACTGCTTAACTCAAAATACAGTCAAGAAAGTAGTTCTCAAGCCGAGAAACGGGATCGACCATAAGCACTACCGTGAAATTTCATACAATTTTCAAATTTCTTGTACTTGCTAACTTTGCGACCTCGGGCAGCTATGTTACCATGGAGGAACCACACAAGATTTGACTTTATTGGCTAGAACTGAAGTCGCGCCAACTGCTTAACTCAAAATACAGTCAAGAAAGTAGTTCTCAAGCCGAGAAACGGGATCGACCATAAGCACTACCGTGAAATTTCATACAATTTTCAAATTTCTTGTACTTGCTAACTTTGCGACCTCGGGCAGCTATGTTACCATGGAGGAACCACACAAGATTTGACTTTATAGGCTAGAACTGAAGTCGCGCCAACTGTTTAACTCAAAATAGAGTCAAGAAAGTAGTTCTCAAGCCGAGAAACGGGATCGACCATAAGCACTACCGTGAAATTTCATACAGTTTTCAAATTTCTTGTACTTGCTAACTTTGCGACCTCGGGCAGCTATGTTACCATGGAGGAACCACACAAGATTTGACTTTATTGGCTAGAACTGAAGTCGCGCCAACTGCTTAACTCAAAATACAGTCAAGAAAGTAGTTCTCAAGCCGAGAAACGGGATCGACCATAAGCACTACCGTGAAATTTCATACAATTTTCAAATTTCTTGTACTTGCTAACTTTGCGACCTCGGGCAGCTATGTTACCATGGAGGAACCACACAAGATTTGACTTTATTGGCTAGAACTGAAGTCGCGCCAACTGCTTAACTCAAAATACAGTCAAGAAAGTAGTTCTCAAGCCGAGAAACGGGATCGACCATAAGCACTACCGTGAAATTTCATACAATTTTCAAATTTCTTGTACTTGCTAACTTTGCGACCTCGGGCAGCTATGTTTCCATGGAGGAACCACACAAGATTTGACTTTATTGGCTGGAACTGAAGTCGCGCCAACTGCTTAACTCAAAATACAGTCAAGAAAGTAGTTCTCAAGCCGAGAAACGGGATCGACCATAAGCACTACCGTGAAATTTCATACAATTTTCAAATTTCTTGTACTTGCTAACTTTGCGACCTCGGGCAGCTATGTTACCATGGAGGAACCACACAAGATTTGACTTTATTGGCTAGAACTGAAGTCGCGCCAACTGCTTAACTCAAAATAGAGTCAAGAAAGTAGCTCTCAAGCCGAGAAACGTGATCGACCATAAGCACTACCGTGAAATTTCATACAATTTTCAAATTTCTTGTACTTGCTAACTTTGTGACCTCGGGCAGCTATGTTACCATGGAGGAACCACACAAGATTTGACTTTATAGGCTAGAACTGAAGTCGCGCCAACTGCTTAACTCAAAATACAGTCAAGAAAGTAGCTCTCAAGCCGAGAAACGGGATCGACCATAAGCACTACCGTGAAATTTCATACAATTTTCAAATTTCTTGTACTTGCTAACTTTGCGACCTCGGGCAGCTATGTTACCATGGAGGAACCACACAAGATTTGACTTTATAGGCTAGAACTGAAGTCGCGCCAACTGCTTAACTCAAAATAGAGTCAAGAAAGTAGTTCTCAAGCCGAGAAACGGGATCGACCATAAGCACTACCGTGAAATTTCATACAATTTTCAAATTTCTTGTACTTGCTAACTTTGGGACCTCGGGCAGCTATGTTACCATGGAGGAACCACACAAGATTTGACTTTATAGGCTAGAACTGAAGTCGCGCCAACTGCTTAACTCAAAATACAGTCAAGAAAGTAGTTCTCAAGCCGAGAAACGGGATCGACCATAAGCACTACCGTGAAATTTCATACAATTTTCAAATTTCTTGTACTTGCTAACTTTGCGACCTCGGGCAGCTATGTTACCATGGAGGAACCACACAAGATTTGACTTTATTGGCTAGAACTGAAGTCGCGCCAACTGCTTAACTCAAAATAGAGTCAAGAAAGTAGCTCTCAAGCCGAGAAACGGGATCGACCATAAGCACTACCGTGAAATTTCATACAATTTTCAAATTTCTTGTACTTGCTAACTTTGCGACCTCGGGCAGCTATGTTACCATGGAGGAACCACACAAGATTTGACTTTATTGGCTAGAACTGAAGTCGCGCCAACTGCTTAACTCAAAATACAGTCAAGAAAGTAGTTCTCAAGCCGAGAAACGGGATCGACCATAAGCACTACCGTGAAATTTCATATAATTTTCAAATTTCTTGTACTTGCTAACTTTGCGACCTCGGGCAGCTATGTTACCATGGAGGAACCACACAAGATTTGACTTTATAGGCTAGAACTGAAGTCGCGCCAACTGCTTAACTCAAAATAGAGTCAAGAAAGTAGTTCTCAAGCCGAGAAACGGGATCGACCATAAGCACTACCGTGAAATTTCATACAATTTTCAAATTTATTGTACTTGCTAACTTTGTGACCTCGGGCAGCTATGTTACCATGGAGGAACCACACAAGATTTGACTTTATTGGCTAGAACTGAAGTCGCGCCAACTGCTTAACTCAAAATACAGTCAAGAAAGTAGTTCTCAAGCCGAGAAACGGGATCGACCATAAGCACTACCGTGAAATTTCATACAATTTTCAAATTTCTTGTACTTGCTAACTTTGCGACCTCGGGCAGCTATGTTACCATGGAGGAACCACACAAGATTTGACTTTATTGGCTAGAACTGAAGTCGCGCCAACTGCTTAACTCAAAATACAGTCAAGAAAGTAGTTCTCAAGCCGAGAAACGGGATCGACCATAAGCACTACCGTGAAATTTCATACAATTTTCAAATTTCTTGTACTTGCTAACTTTGCGACCTCGGGCAGCTATGTTACCATGGAGGAACCACACAAGATTTGACTTTATAGGCTAGAACTGAAGTCGCGCCAACTGTTTAACTCAAAATAGAGTCAAGAAAGTAGTTCTCAAGCCGAGAAACGGGATCGACCATAAGCACTACCGTGAAATTTCATACAGTTTTCAAATTTCTTGTACTTGCTAACTTTGCGACCTCGGGCAGCTATGTTACCATGGAGGAACCACACAAGATTTGACTTTATTGGCTAGAACTGAAGTCGCGCCAACTGCTTAACTCAAAATACAGTCAAGAAAGTAGTTCTCAAGCCGAGAAACGGGATCGACCATAAGCACTACCGTGAAATTTCATACAATTTTCAAATTTCTTGTACTTGCTAACTTTGCGACCTCGGGCAGCTATGTTACCATGGAGGAACCACACAAGATTTGACTTTATTGGCTAGAACTGAAGTCGCGCCAACTGCTTAACTCAAAATACAGTCAAGAAAGTAGTTCTCAAGCCGAGAAACGGGATCGACCATAAGCACTACCGTGAAATTTCATACAATTTTCAAATTTCTTGTACTTGCTAACTTTGCGACCTCGGGCAGCTATGTTACCATGGAGGAACCACACAAGATTTGACTTTATTGGCTAGAACTGAAGTCGCGCCAACTGCTTAACTCAAAATAGAGTCAAGAAAGTAGCTCTCAAGCCGAGAAACGTGATCGACCATAAGCACTACCGTGAAATTTCATACAATTTTCAAATTTCTTGTACTTGCTAACTTTGTGACCTCGGGCAGCTATGTTACCATGGAGGAACCACACAAGATTTGACTTTATAGGCTAGAACTGAAGTCGCGCCAACTGCTTAACTCAAAATATAGTCAAGAAAGTAGCTCTCAAGCCGAGAAACGGGATCGACCATAAGCACTACCGTGAAATTTCATACAATTTTCAAATTTCTTGTACTTGCTAACTTTGCGACCTCGGGCAGCTATGTTTCCATGGAGGAACCACACAAGATTTGACTTTATTGGCTAGAACTGAAGTCGCGCCAACTGCTTAACTCAAAATACAGTCAAGAAAGTAGTTCTCAAGCCGAGAAACGGGATCGACCATAAGCACTACCGTGAAATTTCATACAATTTTCAAATTTCTTGTACTTGCTAACTTTGCGACCTCGGGCAGCTATGTTACCATGGAGGAACCACACAAGATTTGACTTTATTGGCTAGAACTGAAGTCGCGCCAACTGCTTAACTCAAAATAGAGTCAAGAAAGTAGCTCTCAAGCCGAGAAACGTGATCGACCATAAGCACTACCGTGAAATTTCATACAATTTTCAAATTTCTTGTACTTGCTAACTTTGCGACCTCGGGCAGCTATGTTACCATGGAGGAACCACACAAGATTTGACTTTATTGGCTAGAACTGAAGTCGCGCCAACTGCTTAACTCAAAATACAGTCAAGAAAGTAGTTCTCAAGCCGAGAAACGGGATCGACCATAAGCACTACCGTGAAATTTCATACAATTTTCAAATTTCTTGTACTTGCTAACTTTGCGACCTCGGGCAGCTATGTTACCATGGAGGAACCACACAAGATTTGACTTTATTGGCTAGAACTGAAGTCGCGCCAACTGCTTAACTCAAAATAGAGTCAAGAAAGTAGCTCTCAAGCCGAGAAACGTGATCGACCATAAGCACTACCGTGAAATTTCATACAATTTTCAAATTTCTTGTACTTGCTAACTTTGTGACCTCGGGCAGCTATGTTACCATGGAGGAACCACACAAGATTTGACTTTATAGGCTAGAACTGAAGTCGCGCCAACTGCTTAACTCAAAATATAGTCAAGAAAGTAGCTCTCAAGCCGAGAAACGGGATCGACCATAAGCACTACCGTGAAATTTCATACAATTTTCAAATTTCTTGTACTTGCTAACTTTGCGACCTCGGGCAGCTATGTTTCCATGGAGGAACCACACAAGATTTGACTTTATTGGCTAGAACTGAAGTCGCGCCAACTGCTTAACTCAAAATACAGTCAAGAAAGTAGTTCTCAAGCCGAGAAACGGGATCGACCATAAGCACTACCGTGAAATTTCATACAATTTTCAAATTTCTTGTACTTGCTAACTTTGCGACCTCGGGCAGCTATGTTACCATGGAGGAACCACACAAGATTTGACTTTATTGGCTAGAACTGAAGTCGCGCCAACTGCTTAACTCAAAATAGAGTCAAGAAAGTAGCTCTCAAGCCGAGAAACGTGATCGACCATAAGCACTACCGTGAAATTTCATACAATTTTCAAATTTCTTGTACTTGCTAACTTTGTGACCTCGGGCAGCTATGTTACCATGGAGGAACCACACAAGATTTGACTTTATAGGCTAGAACTGAAGTCGCGCCAACTGCTTAACTCAAAATATAGTCAAGAAAGTAGCTCTCAAGCCGAGAAACGGGATCGACCATAAGCACTACCGTGAAATTTCATACAATTTTCAAATTTCTTGTACTTGCTAACTTTGCGACCTCGGGCAGCTATGTTACCATGGAGGAACCACACAAGATTTGACTTTATTGGCTAGAACTGAAGTCGCGCCAACTGCTTAACTCAAAATACAGTCAAGAAAGTAGTTCTCAAGCCGAGAAACGGGATCGACCATAAGCACTACCGTGAAATTTCATACAATTTTCAAATTTCTTGTACTTGCTAACTTTGCGACCTCGGGCAGCTATGTTACCATGGAGGAACCACACAAGATTTGACTTTATAGGCTAGAACTGAAGTCGCGCCAACTGTTTAACTCAAAATAGAGTCAAGAAAGTAGCTCTCAAGCCGAGAAACGGGATCGACCATAAGCACTACCGTGAAATTTCATACAATTTTCAAATTTCTTGTACTTGCTAACTTTGCGACCTCGGGCAGCTATGTTACCATGGAGGAACCACACAAGATTTGACTTTATAGGCTAGAACTGAAGTCGCGCCAACTGCTTAACTCAAAATACAGTCAAGAAAGTAGTTCTCAAGCCGAGAAACGGGATCGACCATAAGCACTACCGTGAAATTTCATACAATTTTCAAATTTATTGTACTTGCTAACTTTGCGACCTCGGGCAGCTATGTTTCCATGGAGGAACCACACAAGATTTGACTTTATTGGCTAGAACTGAAGTCGCGCCAACTGCTTAACTCAAAATACAGTCAAGAAAGTAGTTCTCAAGCCGAGAAACGGAATCGACCATAAGCACTACCGTGAAATTTCATACAGTTTTCAAATTTCTTGTACTTGCTAACTTTGCGACCTCGGGCAGCTATGTTACCATGGAGGAACCACACAAGATTTGACTTTATTGGCTAGAACTGAAGTCGCGCCAACTGCTTAACTCAAAATACAGTCAAGAAAGTAGTTCTCAAGCCGAGAAACGGGATCGACCATAAGCACTACCGTGAAATTTCATACAATTTTCAAATTTCTTGTACTTGCTAACTTTGCGACCTCGGGCAGCTATGTTACCATGGAGGAACCACACAAGATTTGACTTTATTGGCTAGAACTGAAGTCGCGCCAACTGCTTAACTCAAAATACAGTCAAGAAAGTAGTTCTCAAGCCGAGAAACGGGATCGACCATAAGCACTACCGTGAAATTTCATACAATTTTCAAATTTCTTGTACTTGCTAACTTTGCGACCTCGGGCAGCTATGTTTCCATGGAGGAACCACACAAGATTTGACTTTATAGGCTAGAACTGAAGTCGCGCCAACTGCTTAACTCAAAATACAGTCAAGAAAGTAGTTCTCAAGCCGAGAAACGGGATCGACCATAAGCACTACCGTGAAATTTCATACAATTTTCAAATTTCTTGTACTTGCTAACTTTGCGACCTCGGGCACCTATGTTACCATGGAGGAACCACACAAGATTTGACTTTATTGGCTAGAACTGAAGTCGCGCCAACTGCTTAACTCAAAATACAGTCAAGAAAGTAGCTCTCAAGCCGAGAAACGGGATCGACCATAAGCACTACCGTGAAATTTCATACAATTTTCAAATTTCTTGTACTTGCTAACTTTGCGACCTCGGGCAGCTATGTTACCATGGAGGAACCACACAAGATTTGACTTTATAGGCTAGAACTGAAGTCGCGCCAACTGCTTAACTCAAAATAGTCAAAACAAAAACAGTCAAGAAAGTAGTTCTCAAGCCGAGAAACGGGATCGACCATAAGCACTACCGTGAAATTTCATACAATTTTCAAATTTATTGTACTTGCTAACTTTGTGACCTCGGGCAGTTGTGTTACCATGGAGGAACCACACAAGATTTGACTTTATTGGCTAGAACTGAAGTCGCGCCAACTGCCTAACTCAAAATACAGTCAAGAAAGTAGTTCTCAAGCCGAGAAACGGGATCGACCATAAGCACTACCGTGAAATTTCATACAATTTTCAAATTTCTTGTACTTGCTAACTTTGCAACCTCGGGCAGCTATGTTACCATGGAGGAACCACACAAGATTTGACTTTATTGGCTAGAACTGAAGTCGCGCCAACTGCTTAACTCGAAATACAGTCAAGAAAGTAGTTCTCAAGCCGAGAAACGGGATCGACCATAAGCACTACCGTGAAATTTAATACAATTTTCAAATTTCTTGTACTTGCTAACTTTGCGACCTCGGGCAGCTATGTTACCATGGAGGAACCACACAAGATTTGACTTTATTGGCTAGAACTGAAGTCGCGCCAACTGCTTAACTTAAAATACAGTCAAGAAAGTAGTTCTCAAGCCGAGAAACGGGATCGACCATAAGCACTACCGTGAAATTTCATACAATTTTCAAATTTCTTGTACTTGCTAAATTTGCGACCTCGGGCAGCTATGTTACCATGGGGGAACCACACAAGATTTGACTTTATAGGCTAGAACTGAAGTCGCGCCAACTGCTTAACTCAAAAAAGAGTCAAGAAAGTATTTGTCAAGCCGAGAAACGGGATCGACCATAAGCACTACCGTGAAATTTCATACAATTTTCAAATTTCTTGTACTTGCTAACTTTGCGACCTCGGGCAGCTATGTTACCATGGAGGAACCACACAAGATTTGACTTTATAGGCTAGAACTGAAGTCGCGCCAACTGCTTAACTCAAAATACAGTCAAGAAAGTAGCTCTGAAGCCGAGAAACGGGATCGACCATAAGCACTACCGTGAAATTTCATACAATTTTCAAATTTATTGTACTTGCTAACTTTGTGACCTCGGGCAGCTATGTTACCATGGAGGAACCACACAAGATTTGACTTTATAATCTAGAACTGAAGTCGCGCCAACTGCTTAACTCAAAATACAGTCAAGAAAGTAGTTCTCAAGCCGAGAAACGGGATCGACCATAAGCACTACCGTGAAATTTCATACAATTTTCAAATTTCTTGTACTTGCTAACTTTGCGACCTCGGGCAGCTATGTTACCATGGAGGAACCACACAAGATTTGACTTTATAGGCTAGAACTGAAGTCGCGCCAACTGCTTAACTCAAAATAGAATCAAGAAAGTAGCTCTCAAGCCGAGAAACGGGATCGACCATAAGCACTACCGTGAAATTTCATACAATTTTCAAATTTCTTGTACTTGCTAACTTTGCGACCTCGGGCAGCTATGTTACCATGGAGGAACCACACAAGATTTGACTTTATAGGCTAGAACTGAAGTAGCGCCAACTGCTTAACTCAAAATAGAGTCGAGAAAGTAGCTCTCAAGCCGAGAAACGGGATCGACCATAAGCACTACCGTGAAATTTCATACAATTTTCAAATTTCTTGTACTTGCTAACTTTGGGACCTCGGGCAGCTATGTTACCATGGAGGAACCACACAAGATTTGACTTTATAGGCTAGAACTGAAGTCGCGCCAACTGCTTAACTCAAAATACAGTCAAGAAAGTAGTTCTCAAGCCGAGAAACGGGATCGACCATAAGCACTACCGTGAAATTTCATACAATTTTAAAATTTCTTGTACTTGCTAACTTTGCGACCTCGGGCAGCTATGTTACCATGGAGGAACCACACAAGATTTGACTTTATTGGCTAGAACTGAAGTCGCGCCAACTGCTTAACTCAAAATAGAGTCAAGAAAGTAGCTCTCAAGCCGAGAAACGGGATCGACCATAAGCACTACCGTGAAATTTCATACAATTTTCAAATTTCTTGTACTTGCTAACTTTGCGACCTCGGGCAGCTATGTTACCATGGAGGAACCACACAAGATTTGACTTTATTGGCTAGAACTGAAGTCGCGCCAACTGCTTAACTCAAAATACAGTCAAGAAAGTAGTTCTCAAGCCGAGAAACGGGATCGACCATAAGCACTACCGTGAAATTTCATATAATTTTCAAATTTCTTGTACTTGCTAACTTTGCGACCTCGGGCAGCTATGTTACCATGGAGGAACCACACAAGATTTGACTTTATAGGCTAGAACTGAAGTCGCGCCAACTGCTTAACTCAAAATAGAGTCAAGAAAGTAGCTCTCAAGCCGAGAAACGGGATCGACCATAAGCACTACCGTGAAATTTCATACAATTTTCAAATTTCTTGTACTTGCTAAATTTGCGACCTCGGGCAGCTATGTTACCATGGAGGAACCACACAAGATTTGACTTTATTGGCTAGAACTGAAGTCGCGCCAACTGCTTAACTCAAAATACAGTCAAGAAAGTAGTTCTCAAGCCGAGAAACGGGATCGACCATAAGCACTACCGTGAAATTTCATACAATTTTCAAATTTCTTGTACTTGCTAACTTTGGGACCTCGGGCAGCTATGTTACCATGGAGGAACCACACAAGATTTGACTTTATAGGCTAGAACTGAAGTCGCGCCAACTGCTTAACTCAAAATACAGTCAAGAAAGTAGTTCTCAAGCCGAGAAACGGGATCGACCATAAGCACTACCGTGAAATTTCATACAATTTTCAAATTTCTTGTACTTGCTAACTTTGCGACCTCGGGCAGCTATGTTACCATGGAGGAACCACACAAGATTTGACTTTATTGGCTAGAACTGAAGTCGCGCCAACTGCTTAACTCAAAATAGAGTTAAGAAAGTAGCTCTCAAGCCGAGAAACGGGATCGACCATAAGCACTACCGTGAAATTTCATACAATTTTCAAATTTCTTGTACTTGCTAACTTTGCGACCTCGGGCAGCTATGTTGCCATGGAGGAACCACACAAGATTTGACTTTATTGGCTAGAACTGAAGTCGCGCCAACTGCTTAACTCAAAATACAGTCAAGAAAGTAGTTCTCAAGCCGAGAAACGGGATCGACCATAAGCACTACCGTGAAATTTCATATAATTTTCAAATTTCTTGTACTTGCTAACTTTGCGACCTCGGGCAGCTATGTTACCATGGAGGAACCACACAAGATTTGACTTTATAGGCTAGAACTGAAGTCGCGCCAACTGCTTAACTCAAAATAGAGTCAAGAAAGTAGCTCTCAAGCCGAGAAACGGGATCGACCATAAGCACTACCGTGAAATTTCATACAATTTTCAAATTTCTTGTACTTGCTAAATTTGCGACCTCGGGCAGCTATGTTACCATGGAGGAACCACACAAGATTTGACTTTATTGGCTAGAACTGAAGTCGCGCCAACTGCTTAACTCAAAATACAGTCAAGAAAGTAGTTCTCAAGCCGAGAAACGGGATCGACCATAAGCACTACCGTGAAATTTCATACAATTTTCAAATTTCTTGTACTTGCTAACTTTGCGACCTCGGGCAGCTATGTTACCATCGAGGAACCACACAAGATTTGACTTTATAGGCTAGAACTGAAGTCGCGCCAACTGCTTAACTCAAAATAGAGTCAAGAAAGTAGCTCTCAAGCCGAGAAACGGGATCGACCATAAGCACTACCGTGAAATTTCATACAATTTTCAAATTTCTTGTACTTGCTAATTTTGCGACCTCGGGCAGCTATGTTACCATGGAGGAACCACACAAGATTTGACTTTATAGGCTAGAACTGAAGTCGCGCCAACTGCTTAACTCAAAATAGAGTCAAGAAAGTAGCTCTCAAGCCGAGAAACGAAATCGACCATAAGCAATACCGTGAAATTTCATACAATTTTCAAATTTCTTGTACTTGCTAACTTTGGGACCTCGGGCAGCTATGTTACCATGGAGGAACCACACAAGATTTGACTTTATAGGCTAGAACTGAAGTCGCGCCAACTGCTTAACTCAAAATACAGTCAAGAAAGTAGTTCTCAAGCCGAGAAACGGGATCGACCATAAGCACTACCGTGAAATTTCATACAATTTTCAAATTTCTTGTACTTGCTAACTTTGCGACCTCGGGCAGCTATGTTACCATGGAGGAACCACACAAGATTTGACTTTATAGGCTAGAACTGAAGTCGCGCCAACTGCTTAACTCAAAATAGAGTCAAGAAAGTAGCTCTCAAGCCGAGAAACGGGATCGACCATAAGCACTACCGTGAAATTTCATACAATTTTCAAATTTCTTGTACTTGCTAACTTTGGGACCTCGGGCAGCTATGTTACCATGGAGGAACCACACAAGATTTGACTTTATAGGCTAGAACTGAAGTCGCGCCAACTGCTTAACTCAAAATACAGTCAAGAAAGTAGTTCTCAAGCCGAGAAACGGGATCGACCATAAGCACTACCGTGAAATTTCATACAATTTTCAAATTTCTTGTACTTGCTAAATTTGCGACCTCGGGCAGCTATGTTACCATGGAGGAACCGCACAAGATTTGACTTTATAGGCTAGAACTGAAGTCGCGCCAACTGCTTAACTCAAAATAGAGTCAAGAAAGTAGCTCTCAAGCCGAGAAACGGGATCGACCATAAGCACTACCGTGAAATTTCATACAATTTTCAAATTTCTTGTACTTGCTAACTTTGCGACCTCGGGCAGCTATGTTACCATGGAGGAACCACACAAGATTTGACTTTATAGGCTAGAACTGAAGTCGCGCCAACTGCTTAACTCAAAATACAGTCAAGAAAGTAGTTCTCAAGCCGAGAAACGGGATCGACCATAAGCACTACCGTGAAATTTCATACAATTTTCAAATTTCTTGTACTTGCTAACTTTGCGACCTCGGGCAGCTATGTTACCATGGAGGAACCACACAAGATTTGACTTTATTGGCTAGAACTGAAGTCGCGCCAACTGCTTAACTCAAAATAGAGTCAAGAAAGTAGCTCTCAAGCCGAGAAACGGGATCGACCATAAGCACTACCGTGAAATTTCATACAATTTTCAAATTTCTTGTACTTGCTAACTTTGGGACCTCGGGCAGCTATGTTACCATGGAGGAACCACACAAGATTTGACTTTATAGGCTAGAACTGAAGTCGCGCCAACTGCTTAACTCAAAATACAGTCAAGAAAGTAGTTCTCAAGCCGAGAAACGGGATCGACCCTAAGCACTACCGTGAAATTTCATACAATTTTCAAATTTCTTGTACTTGCTAACTTTGGGACCTCGGGCAGCTATGTTACCATGGAGGAACCACACAAGATTTGACTTTATAGGCTAGAACTGAAGTCGCGCCAACTGCTTAACTCAAAATAGAGTCAAGAAAGTAGTTCTCAAGCCGAGAAACGGGATCGACCATAAGCACTACCGTGAAATTTCATACAATTTTCAAATTTCTTGTACTTGCTAACTTTGCGACCTCGGGCAGCTATGTTACCATGGAGGAACCACACAAG
This sequence comes from Merodon equestris, assembly GCA_958301585.1. Lineage (NCBI taxonomy): Eukaryota > Metazoa > Arthropoda > Insecta > Diptera > Syrphidae > Merodon > Merodon equestris. The sequence continues at coordinate 61,009,460 of OY284416.1, forward strand.
ATTTGACTTTATAGGCTAGAACTGAAGTCGCGCCAACTGCTTAACTCAAAATACAGTCAAGAAAGTAGCTCTCAAGCCGAGAAACGGGATCGACCATAAGCACTACCGTGAAATTTCATACAATTTTCAAATTTCTTGTACTTGCTAACTTTGGGACCTCGGGCAGCTATGTTACCATGGAGGAACCACACAAGATTTGACTTTATAGGCTAGAACTGAAGTCGCGCCAACTGCTTAACTCAAAATACAGTCAAGAAAGTAGTTCTCAAGCCGAGAAACGGGATCGACCATAAGCACTACCGTGAAATTTCATACAATTTTCAAATTTCTTGTACTTGCTAACTTTGCGACCTCGGGCAGCTATGTTACCATGGAGGAACCGCACAAGATTTGACTTTATAGGCTAGAACTGAAGTCGCGCCAACTGCTTAACTCAAAATAGAGTCAAGAAAGTAGCTCTCAAGCCGAGAAACGGGATCGACCATAAGCAGTACCGTGAAATTTCATACAATTTTCAAATTTCTTGTACTTGCTAACTTTGCGACCTCGGGCAGCTATGTTACCATGGAGGAACCACACAAGATTTGACTTTATAGGCTAGAACTGAAGTCGCGCCAACTGCTTAACTCAAAATACAGTCAAGAAAGTAGTTCTCAAGCCGAGAAACGGGATCGACCATAAGCACTACCGTGAAATTTCATACAATTTTCAAATTTCTTGTACTTGCTAACTTTGCGACCTCGGGCAGCTATGTTACCATGGAGGAACCACACAAGATTTGACTTTATTGGCTAGAACTGAAGTCGCGCCAACTGCTTAACTCAAAATAGAGTCAAGAAAGTAGCTCTCAAGCCGAGAAACGGGATCGACCATAAGCACTACCGTGAAATTTCATACAATTTTCAAATTTCTTGTACTTGCTAACTTTGGGACCTCGGGCAGCTATGTTACCATGGAGGAACCACACAAGATTTGACTTTATAGGCTAGAACTGAAGTCGCGCCAACTGCTTAACTCAAAATACAGTCAAGAAAGTAGTTCTCAAGCCGAGAAACGGGATCGACCCTAAGCACTACCGTGAAATTTCATACAATTTTCAAATTTCTTGTACTTGCTAACTTTGGGACCTCGGGCAGCTATGTTACCATGGAGGAACCACACAAGATTTGACTTTATAGGCTAGAACTGAAGTCGCGCCAACTGCTTAACTCAAAATAGAGTCAAGAAAGTAGTTCTCAAGCCGAGAAACGGGATCGACCATAAGCACTACCGTGAAATTTCATACAATTTTCAAATTTCTTGTACTTGCTAACTTTGCGACCTCGGGCAGCTATGTTACCATGGAGGAACCACACAAGATTTGACTTTATTGGCTAGAACTGAAGTCGCGCCAACTGCTTAACTCAAAATACAGTCAAGAAAGTAGTTCTCAAGCCGAGAAACGGGATCGACCATAAGCACTACCGTGAAATTTCATACAATTTTCAAATTTATTGTACTTGCTAACTTTGTGACCTCGGGCAGCTATGTTACCATGGAGGAACCACACAAGATTTGACTTTATAGGCTAGAACTGAAGTCGCGCCAACTGCTTAACTCAAAATACAGTCAAGAAAGTACTTCTCAAGCCGAGAAACGGGATCGACCATAAGCACTACCGTGAAATTTCATACAATTTTCAAATTTCTTGTACTTGCGAACTTTGCGACCTCGGGCAGCTATGTTACCATGGAGGAACCACACAAGATTTGACTTTATAGGCTAGAACTGAAGTCGCGCCAACTGCTTAACTCAAAATAGAGTCAAGGAAGTAGCTCTCAAGCCGAGAAACGGGATCGACCATAAGCACTACCGTGAAATTTCATACAATTTTCAAATTTCTTGTACTTGCTAACTTTGCGACCTCGGGCAGCTATGTTACCATGGAGGAACCACACACGATTTGACTTTATAGGCTAGAACTGAAGTCGCGCCAACTGCTTAACTCAAAATAGAGTCAAGAAAATAGCTCTCAAGCCGAGAAACGGGATCGACCATAAGCACTACCGTGAAATTTCATACAATTTTCAAATTTCTTGTACTTGCTAACTTTGCGACCTCGGGCAGCTATGTTACCATGGAGGAACCACACAAGATTTGACTTTATAGGCTAGAACTGAAGTCGCGCCAACTGCTTAACTCAAAATACAGTCAAGAAAGTAGCTCTCAAGCCGAGAAACGAGATCGACCATAAGCACTACCGTGAAATTTCATACAATTTTCAAATTTCTTGTACTTGCTAACTTTGCGACCTCGGGCAGCTATGTTACCATGGAGGAACCACACAAGATTTGACTTTATAGGCTAGAACTGAAGTCGCGCCAACTGCTTAACTCAAAATAGAGTCAAGAAAGTAGCTCTCAAGCCGAGAAACGGGATCGACCATAAGCACTACCGTGAAATTTCATACAATTTTCAAATTTCTTGTACTTGCTAACTTTGCGACCTCGGGCGTGTATGTTACCATGGAGGAACCACACAAGATTTGACTTTATAGGCTAGAACTGAAGTCGCGTCAACAGCTTAACTCAAAATACAGTCAAGAAAGTAGTTCTCAAGCCGAGAAACGGGATCGACCATAAGCACTACCGTGAAATTTCATACAATTTCCAAATTTCTTGTACTTGCTAACTTTGCGACCTCGGGCAGCTTTGTTACCATGGAGGAACCACACAAGATTTGACTTTATAGGCTAGAACTGAAGTCGCGCCAACTGCTTAACTCAAAATAGAGTCAAGAAAGTAGTTCTCAAGCCGAGAAACGGGATCGACCATAAGCACTACCGTGAAATTTCATACAATTTTCAAATTTCTTGTACTTGCTAGCTTTGCGACCTCGGGCAGCTATGTTACCATGGAGAAACCACACAAGATTTGACTTTATAGGCTAGAACTGAAGTCGCGCCAACTGCTTAACTCAAAATACAGTCAAGAAAGTACTTCTCAAGCCGAGAAACGGGATCGACCATAAGCACTACCGTGAAATTTCATACAATTTTCAAATTTCTTGTACTTGCTAACTTTGCGACCTCGGGCAGCTATGTTACCATGGAGGAACCACACAAGATTTGACTTTATTGGCTAGAACTGAAGTCGGGCCAACTGCTTAACTCAAAATACAGTCAAGAAAGTAGTTCTCAAGCCGAGAAACGGGATCGACCATAAGCACTACCGTGAAATTTCATACAATTTTCAAATTTCTTGTACTTGCTAACTTTGCGACCTCGGGCAGCTATGTTACCATGGAGGAACCACACAAGATTTGACTTTATAGGCTAGAACTGAAGTCGCGCCAACTGCTTAACTCAAAATAGAGTCAAGAAAGTAGCTCTCAAGCCGAGAAACGGGATCGACCATAAGCACTACCGTGAAATTTCATACAATTTTCAAATTTCTTGTACTTGCTAACTTTGGGACCTCGGGCAGCTATGTTACCATGGAGGAACCACACAAGATTTGACTTTATAGGCTAGAACTGAAATGAAGGATCGACCATAAGCACTACCGTGAAATTTCATACAATTTTCAAATTTCTTGTACTTGCTAACTTTGCGACCTCGGGCAGCTATGTTACCATGGAGGAACCACACAAGATTTGACTTTATAGGCTAGAACTGAAGTCGCGCCAACTGCTTAACTCAAAATAGAGTCAAGAAAGTAGCTCTCAAGCCGAGAAACGGGATCGACCATAAGCACTACCGTGAAATTTCATACAATTTTCAAATTTCTTGTACTTGCTAACTTTGGGACCTCGGGCAGCTATGTTACCATGGAGGAACCACACAAGATTTGACTTTATAGGCTAGAACTGAAATGAAGGATCGACCATAAGCACTACCGTGAAATTTCATACAATTTTCAAATTTCTTGTACTTGCTAACTTTGCGACCTCGGGCAGCTATGTTACCATGGAGGAACCACACAAGATTTGACTTTATAGGCTAGAACTGAAGTCGCGCCAACTGCTTAACTCAAAATAGAGTCAAGAAAGTAGCTCTCAAGCCGAGAAACGGGATCGACCATAAGCACTACCGTGAAATTTCATACAATTTTCAAATTTCTTGTACTTGCTAACTTTGCGACCTCGGGCAGCTATGTTACCATGGAGGAACCACACAAGATTTGACTTTATAGGCTAGAACTGAAGTCGCGCCAACTGCTTAACTCAAAATAGAGTCAAGAAAGTAGCTCTCAAGCCGAGAAACGGGATCGACCATAAGCACTACCGTGAAATTTCATACAATTTTCAAATTTCTTGTACTTGCTAACTTTGCGACCTCGGGCAGCTATGTTACCATGGAGGAACCACACAAGATTTGACTTTATAGGCTAGAACTGAAGTCGCGCCAACTGCTTAACTCAAAATAGAGTCAAGAAAGTAGCTCTCAAGCCGAGAAACGGGATCGACCATAAGCACTACCGTGAAATTTCATACAATTTTCAAATTTCTTGTACTTGCTAACTTTGCGACCTCGGGCAGCTATGTTACCATGGAGGAACCACACAAGATTTGACTTTATAGGCTAGAACTGAAGTCGCGCCAACTGCTTAACTCAAAATACAGTCAAGAAAGTAGCTCTCAAGCCGAGAAACGAGATCGACCATAAGCACTACCGTGAAATTTCATACAATTTTCAAATTTCTTGTACTTGCTAACTTTGCGACCTCGGGCAGCTATGTTACCATGGAGGAACCACACAAGATTTGACTTTATAGGCTAGAACTGAAGTCGCGCCAACTGCTTAACTCAAAATAGAGTCAAGAAAGTAGCTCTCAAGCCGAGAAACGGGATCGACCATAAGCACTACCGTGAAATTTCATACAATTTTCAAATTTCTTGTACTTGCTAACTTTGCGACCTCGGGCGTGTATGTTACCATGGAGGAACCACACAAGATTTGACTTTATAGGCTAGAACTGAAGTCGCGTCAACAGCTTAACTCAAAATACAGTCAAGAAAGTAGTTCTCAAGCCGAGAAACGGGATCGACCATAAGCACTACCGTGAAATTTCATACAATTTCCAAATTTCTTGTACTTGCTAACTTTGCGACCTCGGGCAGCTTTGTTACCATGGAGGAACCACACAAGATTTGACTTTATAGGCTAGAACTGAAGTCGCGCCAACTGCTTAACTCAAAATAGAGTCAAGAAAGTAGTTCTCAAGCCGAGAAACGGGATCGACCATAAGCACTACCGTGAAATTTCATACAATTTTCAAATTTCTTGTACTTGCTAGCTTTGCGACCTCGGGCAGCTATGTTACCATGGAGAAACCACACAAGATTTGACTTTATAGGCTAGAACTGAAGTCGCGCCAACTGCTTAACTCAAAATACAGTCAAGAAAGTACTTCTCAAGCCGAGAAACGGGATCGACCATAAGCACTACCGTGAAATTTCATACAATTTTCAAATTTCTTGTACTTGCTAACTTTGCGACCTCGGGCAGCTATGTTACCATGGAGGAACCACACAAGATTTGACTTTATTGGCTAGAACTGAATTCGGGCCAACTGCTTAACTCAAAATACAGTCAAGAAAGTAGTTCTCAAGCCGAGAAACGGGATCGACCATAAGCACTACCGTGAAATTTCATACAATTTTCAAATTTCTTGTACTTGCTAACTTTGCGACCTCGGGCAGCTATGTTACCATGGAGGAACCACACAAGATTTGACTTTATAGGCTAGAACTGAAGTCGCGCCAACTGCTTAACTCAAAATAGAGTCAAGAAAGTAGCTCTCAAGCCGAGAAACGGGATCGACCATAAGCACTACCGTGAAATTTCATACAATTTTCAAATTTCTTGTACTTGCTAACTTTGGGACCTCGGGCAGCTATGTTACCATGGAGGAACCACACAAGATTTGACTTTATAGGCTAGAACTGAAATGAAGGATCGACCATAAGCACTACCGTGAAATTTCATACAATTTTCAAATTTCTTGTACTTGCTAACTTTGCGACCTCGGGCAGCTATGTTACCATGGAGGAACCACACAAGATTTGACTTTATAGGCTAGAACTGAAGTCGCGCCAACTGCTTAACTCAAAATAGAGTCAAGAAAGTAGCTCTCAAGCCGAGAAACGGGATCGACCATAAGCACTACCGTGAAATTTCATACAATTTTCAAATTTCTTGTACTTGCTAACTTTGGGACCTCGGGCAGCTATGTTACCATGGAGGAACCACACAAGATTTGACTTTATAGGCTAGAACTGAAATGAAGGATCGACCATAAGCACTACCGTGAAATTTCATACAATTTTCAAATTTCTTGTACTTGCTAACTTTGCGACCTCGGGCAGCTATGTTACCATGGAGGAACCACACAAGATTTGACTTTATAGGCTAGAACTGAAGTCGCGCCAACTGCTTAACTCAAAATAGAGTCAAGAAAGTAGCTCTCAAGCCGAGAAACGGGATCGACCATAAGCACTACCGTGAAATTTCATACAATTTTCAAATTTCTTGTACTTGCTAACTTTGCGACCTCGGGCAGCTATGTTACCATGGAGGAACCACACAAGATTTGACTTTATTGGCTAGAACTGAAGTCGGGCCAACTGCTTAACTCAAAATACAGTCAAGAAAGTAGTTCTCAAGCCGAGAAACGGGATCGACCATAAGCACTACCGTGAAATTTCATACAATTTTCAAATTTCTTGTACTTGCTAACTTTGCGACCTCGGGCAGCTATGTTACCATGGAGGAACCACACAAGATTTGACTTTATAGGCTAGAACTGAAGTCGCGCCAACTGCTTAACTCAAAATACAGTCAAGAAAGTACTTCTCAAGCCGAGAAACGGGATCGACCATAAGCACTACCGTGAAATTTCATACAATTTTCAAATTTCTTGTACTTGCTAACTTTGCGACCTCGGGCAGCTATGTTACCATGGAGGAACCACACAAGATTTGACTTTATTGGCTAGAACTGAAGTCGGGCCAACTGCTTAACTCAAAATACAGTCAAGAAAGTAGTTCTCAAGCCGAGAAACGGGATCGACCATAAGCACTACCGTGAAATTTCATACAATTTTCAAATTTCTTGTACTTGCTAACTTTGCGACCTCGGGCAGCTATGTTACCATGGAGGAACCACACAAGATTTGACTTTATAGGCTAGAACTGAAGTCGCGCCAACTGCTTAACTCAAAATACAGTCAAGAAAGTAGTTCTCAAGCCGAGAAACGGGATCGACCATAAGCACTACCGTGAAATTTCATACAATTTTCAAATTTCTTGTACTTGCTAACTTTGCGACCTCGGGCAGCTATGTTACCATGGAGGAACCACACAAGATTTGACTTTATAGGCTAGAACTGAAGTCGCGCCAACTGCTTAACTCAAAATAGAGTCAAGAAAGTAGCTCTCAAGCCGAGAAACGGGATCGACCATAAGCACTACCGTGAAATTTCATACAATTTTCAAATTTCTTGTACTTGCTAACTTTGGGACCTCGGGCAGCTATGTTACCATGGAGGAACCACACAAGATTTGACTTTATAGGCTAGAACTGAAATGAAGGATCGACCATAAGCACTACCGTGAAATTTCATACAATTTTCAAATTTCTTGTACTTGCTAACTTTGCGACCTCGGGCAGCTATGTTACCATGGAGGAACCACACAAGATTTGACTTTATAGGCTAGAACTGAAGTCGCGCCAACTGCTTAACTCAAAATAGAGTCAAGAAAGTAGCTCTCAAGCCGAGAAACGGGATCGACCATAAGCACTACCGTGAAATTTCATACAATTTTCAAATTTCTTGTACTTGCTAACTTTGCGACCTCGGGCAGCTATGTTACCATGGAGGAACCACACAAGATTTGACTTTATTGGCTAGAACTGAAGTCGGGCCAACTGCTTAACTCAAAATACAGTCAAGAAAGTAGTTCTCAAGCCGAGAAACGGGATCGACCATAAGCACTACCGTGAAATTTCATACAATTTTCAAATTTCTTGTACTTGCTAACTCTGCGACCTCGGGCAGCTATGTTACCATGGAGGAACCACACAAGATTTGACTTTATAGGCTAGAACTGAAGTCGCGCCAACTGCTTAACTCAAAATAGAGTCAAGAAAGTAGCTCTCAAGCCGAGAAACGGGATCGACCATAAGCACTACCGTGAAATTTCATACAATTTTCAAATTTCTTGTACTTGCTAACTTTGGGACCTCGGGCAGCTATGTTACCATGGAGGAACCACACAAGATTTGACTTTATAGGCTAGAACTGAAATGAAGGATCGACCATAAGCACTACCGTGAAATTTCATACAATTTTCAAATTTCTTGTACTTGCTAACTTTGCGACCTCGGGCAGCTATGTTACCATGGAGGAACCACACAAGATTTGACTTTATAGGCTAGAACTGAAGTCGCGCCAACTGCTTAACTCAAAATAGAGTCAAGAAAGTAGCTCTCAAGCCGAGAAACGGGATCGACCATAAGCACTACCGTGAAATTTCATACAATTTTCAAATTTCTTGTACTTGCTAACTTTGCGACCTCGGGCAGCTATGTTACCATGGAGGAACCACACAAGATTTGACTTTATAGGCTAGAACTGAAGTCGCGCCAACTGCTTAACTCAAAATAGAGTCAAGAAAGTAGCTCTCAAGCCGAGAAACGGGATCGACCATAAGCACTACCGTGAAATTTCATACAATTTTCAAATTTCTTGTACTTGCTAACTTTGCGACGGGCAGCTATGTTACCATGGAGGAACCACACAAGATTTGACTTTATAGGCTAGAACTGAAGTCGCGCCAACTGCTTAGCTTAAAATACAGCCAAGAAAGTAGTTCTCAAGCCGAGAAACGGGATCGACCATAAGCACTACCGTGAAATTTCATACAATTTTCAAATTTCTTGTACTTGCTAACTTTGGGACCTCGGGCAGCTATGTTACCATGGAGGAACCACACAAGATTTGACTTTATAGGCTAGAACTGAAGTCGCGCCAACTGCTTAACTCAAAATACAGTCAAGAAAGTAGTTCTCAAGCCGAGAAACGGGATCGACCATAAGCACTACCGTGAAATTTCATACAATTTTCAAATTTCTTGTACTTGCTAACTTTGCGACCTCGGGCAGCTATGTTACCATGAGAAACCACACAAGATTTGACTTTATAGGCTAGAACTGAAGTCGCGCCAACTGCTTAACTCAAAATACAGTCAAGAAAGTAGTTCTCAAGCCGAGAAACGGGATCGACCATAAGCACTACCGTGAAATTTCATACAATTTTCAAATTTCTTGTACTTGCTAACTTTGCGACCTCGGGCAGCTATGTTACCATGGAGAAACCACACAAGATTTGACTTTATTGGCTAGAACTGAAGTCGCGCCAACTGCTTAACTCAAAATACAGTCAAGAAAGTAGTCCCAAGCCGAGAAACGGATCGACCATAAGCACTACCGTGAAATTTCATACAATTTTCAAATTTCTTGTACTTGCTAACTTTGCGACCTCGGGCAGCTATGTTACCATGGAGGAACCACACAAGATTTGACTTTATAGGCTAGAACTGAAGTCGCGCCAACTGCTTAACTCAAAATAGAGTCAAGAAAGTAGCTCTCAAGCCGAGAAACGGGATCGACCATAAGCACTACCGTGAAATTTCATACAATTTTCAAATTTCTTGAACTTGCTAACTTTGGGACCTCGGGCAGCTATGTTACCATGGAGGAACCACACAAGATTTGACTTTATAGGCTAGAACTGAAGTCGCGCCAACTGCTTAACTCAAAATAGAGTCAAGAAAGTAGCTCTCAAGCCGAGAAACGGATCGACCATAAGCACTACCGTGAAATTTCATACAATTTTCAAATTTCTTGTACTTGCTAACTTTGGGACCTCGGGCAGCTATGATACCATGGAGGAACCACACAAGATTTGACTTTATAGGCTAGAACTGAAGTCGCGCCAACTGCTTAACTCAAAATACAGTCAAGAAAGTAGTTCTCAAGCCGAGAAACGGGATCGACCATAAGCACTACCGTGAAATTTCATACAATATTCAAATTTCTTGTACTTGCTAATTTGCGACCTCGGGCAGCTATGTTACCATGGAGGAACCACACAAGATTTGACTTTATAGGCTAGACTGAAGTCGCGCCAACTGCTTAACTCAAAATACAGTCAAGAAAGTAGTTCTCAAGCCGAGAAACGGGATCGACCATAAGCACTACCGTGAAATTTCATACAATTTTCAAATTTCTTGTACTTGCTAACTTTGCGACCTCGGGCAGCTATGTTACCATGGAGGAATCACACAAGATTTGACTTTATAGGCTAGAACTGAAGTCGCGCCAACTGCTTAACTCAAAATAGAGTCAAGAAAGTAGCTCTCAAGCCGAGAAACAGGATCGACCATAAGCACTACCGTGAAATTTCATACAATTTTCAAATTTCTTGTACTTGCTAACTTTGCGACCTCGGGCAGCTATGTTACCATGGAGGAACCACACAAGATTTGACTTTATAGGCTAGAACTGAAGTCGCGCCAACTGCTTAACTCAAAATAGAGTCAAGAAAGTAGCTCTCAAGCCGAGAAACGGGATCGACCATAAGCACTACCGTGAAATTTCATACAATTTTCAAATTTCTTGTACTTGCTAACTTTGCGACCTCGGGCAGCTATGTTACCATGGAGGAACCACACAAGATTTGACTTTATAGGCTAGAACTGAAGTCGCGCCAACTGCTTAGCTCAAAATACAGTCAAGAAAGTAGTTCTCAAGCCGAGAAACGGGATCGACCATAAGCACTACCGTGAAATTTCATACAATTTTCAAATTTCTTGTACTTGCTAACTTTGGGACCTCGGGCAGCTATGTTACCATGGAGGAACCACACAAGATTTGACTTTATAGCTAGAACTGAAGTCGCGTCAACTGCTTAACTCAAAAACAGTCAAGAAAGTAGTTCTCAAGCCGAGAAACGGGATCGACCATAAGCACTACCGTGAAATTTCATACAATTTTTTCAAATTTCTTGTACTTGCTAACTTTGCGACCTCGGGCAGCTATGTTACCATGGAGAAACCACACAAGATTTGACTTTATAGGCTAGAACTGAAGTCGCGCCAACTGCTTAACTCAAAATACAGTCAAGAAAGTAGTTCTCAAGCCGAGAAACGGGATCGACCATAAGCACTACCGTGAAATTTCATACAATTTTCAAATTTCTTGTACTTGCTAACTTTGCGACCTCGGGCAGCTATGTTACCATGGAGAAACCACACAAGATTTGACTTTATAGGCTAGAACTGAAGTCGCGCCAACTGCTTAACTCAAAATACAGTCAAGAAAGTAGTTCTCAAGCCGAGAAACGGGATCGACCATAAGCACTACCGTGAAATTTCATACAATTTTCAAATTTCTTGTACTTGCTAACATTGCGACCTCGGGCAGCTATGTTACCATGGAGGAACCACACAAGATTTGACTTTATAGGCTAGAACTGAAGTCGCGCCAACTGCTTAACTCAAAATACAGTCAAGAAAGTAGCTCTCAAGCCGAGAAACGGGATCGACCATAAGCACTACCGTGAAATTTCATACAATTTTCAAATTTCTTGTACTTGCTAACTTTGGGACCTCGGGCAGCTATGTTACCATGGAGGAACCACACAAGATTTGACTTTATAGGCTAGAACTGAAGTCGCGCCAACTGCTTAACTCAAAATAGAGTCAAGAAAGTAGTTCTCAAGCCGAGAAACGGGATCGACCATAAGCACTACCGTGAAATTTCATACAATTTTCAAATTTCTTGTACTTGCTAACTTTGGGACCTCGGGCAGCTATGTTACCATGGAGGAACCACACAAGATTTGCCTTTATAGGCTAGAACTGAAGTCGCGCCAACTGCTTAACTCAAAATAGAGTCAAGAAAGTAGTTCTCAAGCCGAGAAACGGGATCGACCATAAGCACTACCGTGAAATTTCATACAATTTTCAAATTTATTGTACTTGCTAACTTTGTGACCTCGGGCAGCTATGTTACCATGGAGGAACCACACAAGATTTGACTTTATTGGCTAGAACTGAAGTCGCGCCAACTGCTTAACTCAAAATACAGTCAAGAAAGTAGTTCTCAAGCCGAGAAACGGGATCGACCATAAGCACTACCGTGAAATTTCATACAATTTTCAAATTTCTTGTACTTGCTAACTTTGCGACCTCGGGCAGCTATGTTACCATGGAGGAACCACACAAGATTTGACTTTATAGGCTAGAACTGAAGTCGCGCAAACTGCTTAACTCAAAATACAGCCAAGAAAGTAGTTCTCAAGCCGAGAAACGGGATCGACCATAAGCACTACCGTGAAATTTCATACAATTTTCAAATTTCTTGTACTTGCTAACTTTGGGACCTCGGGCAGCTATGTTACCATGGAGGAACCACACAAGATTTGACTTTATAGGCTAGAACTGAAGTCGCGCCAACTGCTTAACTCAAAATACAGTTAAGAAAGTAGTTCTCAAGCAGAGAAACGGGATCGACCATAAGCACTACCGTGAAATTTCATACAATTTTCAAATTTCTTGTACTTGCTAACTTTGGGACCTCGGGCAGCTATGTTACCATGGAGGAACCACACAAGATTTGACTTTATAGGCTAGAATTGAAGTCGCGCCAACTGCTTAACTCAAAATAGAGTCAAGAAAGTAGTTCTCAAGCCGAGAAACGGGATCGACCATAAGCACTACCGTGAAATTTCATACAATTTTCAAATTTCTTGTACTTGCTAACTTTGCGACCTCGGGCAGCTATGTTACCATGGAGGAACCACACAAGATTTGACTTTATAGGCTAGAACTGAAGTCGCGCCAACTGCTTAACTCAAAATACAGTCAAGAAAGTAGCTCTCAAGCCGAGAAACGGGATCGACCATAAGCACTACCGTGAAATTTCATACAATTTTCAAATTTCTTGTACTTGCTAACTTTGGGACCTCTGGCAGCTATGTTACCATGGAGGAACCACACAAGATTTGACTTTATAGGCTAGAACTGAAGTCGCGCCAACTGCTTAACTCAAAATACAGTCAAGAAAGTAGTTCTCAAGCCGAGAAACGGGATCGACCATAAGCACTACCGTGAAATTTCATACAATTTTCAAATTTCTTGTACTTGCTAACTTTGCGACCTCGGGCAGCTATGTTACCATGGAGAAACCACACAAGATTTGACTTTATAGGCTAGAACTGAAGTCGCGCCAACTGCTTAACTCAAAATACAGTCAAGAAAGTAGTTCTCAAGCCGAGAAACGGGATCGACCATAAGCACTACCGTGAAATTTCATACAATTTTCAAATTTCTTGTACTTGCTAACTTTGCGACCTCGGGCAGCTATGTTACCATGGAGAAACCACACAAGATTTGACTTTATAGGCTAGAACTGAAGTCGCGCCAACTGCTTAACTCAAAATACAGTCAAGAAAGTTGTTCTCAAGCCGAGAAACGGGATCGACCATAAGCACTACCGTGAAATTTCATACAATTTTCAAATTTCTTGTACTTGCTAACATTGCGACCTCGGGCAGCTATGTTACCATGGAGGAACCACACAAGATTTGACTTTATAGGCTAGAACTGAAGTCGCGCCAACTGCTTAACTCAAAATACAGTCAAGAAAGTAGCTCTCAAGCCGAGAAACGGGATCGACCATAAGCACTACCGTGAAATTTCATACAATTTTCAAATTTCTTGTACTTGCTAACTTTGGGACCTCGGGCAGCTATGTTACCATGGAGGAACCACACAAGATTTGACTTTATAGGCTAGAACTGAAGTCGCGCCAACTGCTTAACTCAAAATAGAGTCAAGAAAGTAGTTCTCAAGCCGAGAAACGGGATCGACCATAAGCACTACCGTGAAATTTCATACAATTTTCAAATTTCTTGTACTTGCTAACTTTGGGACCTCGGGCAGCTATGTTACCATGGAGGAACCACACAAGATTTGACTTTATAGGCTAGAACTGAAGTCGCGCCAACTGCTTAACTCAAAATAGAGTCAAGAAAGTAGTTCTCAAGCCGAGAAACGGGATCGACCATAAGCACTACCGTGAAATTTCATACAATTTTCAAATTTATTGTACTTGCTAACTTTGTGACCTCGGGCAGCTATGTTACCATGGAGGAACCACACAAGATTTGACTTTATTGGCTAGAACTGAAGTCGCGCCAACTGCTTAACTCAAAATACAGTCAAGAAAGTAGTTCTCAAGCCGAGAAACGGGATCGACCATAAGCACTACCGTGAAATTTCATACAATTTTCAAATTTCTTGTACTTGCTAACTTTGCGACCTCGGGCAGCTATGTTACCATGGAGGAACCACACAAGATTTGACTTTATAGGCTAGAACTGAAGTCGCGCAAACTGCTTAACTCAAAATACAGTCAAGAAAGTAGTTCTCAAGCCGAGAAACGGGATCGACCATAAGCACTACCGTGAAATTTCATACAATTTTCAAATTTCTTGTACTTGCTAACTTTGCGACCTCGGGCAGCTATGTTACCATGGAGAAACCACACAAGATTTGACTTTATAGGCTAGAACTGAAGTCGCGCCAACTGCTTAACTCAAAATACAGTCAAGAAAGTAGTTCTCAAGCCGAGAAACGGGATCGACCATAAGCACTACCGTGAAATTTCATACAATTTTCAAATTTCTTGTACTTGCTAACATTGCGACCTCGGGCAGCTATGTTACCATGGAGGAACCACACAAGATTTGACTTTATAGGCTAGAACTGAAGTCGCGCCAACTGCTTAACTCAAAATACAGTCAAGAAAGTAGCTCTCAAGCCGAGAAACGGGATCGACCATAAGCACTACCGTGAAATTTCATACAATTTTCAAATTTCTTGTACTTGCTAACTTTGGGACCTCGGGCAGCTATGTTACCATGGAGGAACCACACAAGATTTGACTTTATAGGCTAGAACTGAAGTCGCGCCAACTGCTTAACTCAAAATAGAGTCAAGAAAGTAGTTCTCAAGCCGAGAAACGGGATCGACCATAAGCACTACCGTGAAATTTCATACAATTTTCAAATTTCTTGTACTTGCTAACTTTGGGACCTCGGGCAGCTATGTTACCATGGAGGAACCACACAAGATTTGACTTTATAGGCTAGAACTGAAGTCGCGCCAACTGCTTAACTCAAAATAGAGTCAAGAAAGTAGCTCTCAAGCCGAGAAACGGGATCGACCATAAGCACTACCGTTAAATTTCATACAATTTTCAAATTTCTTGAACTTGCTAACTTTGCGACCTCGGGCAGCTATGTTACCATGGAGGAACCACACAAGATTTGACTTTATAGGCTAGAACTGAAGTCGCGCCAACTGCTTAACTCAAAATAGAGTCAAGAAAGTAGCTCTCAAGCCGAGAAACGGGATCGACCATAAGCACTACCGTGAAATTTCATACAATTTTCAAATTTCTTGTACTTGCTAACTTTGGGACCTCGGGCAGCTATGTTACCATGGAGGAACCACACAAGATTTGACTTTATAGGCTAGAACTGAAGTCGCGCCAACTGCTTAACTCAAAATACAGTCAAGAAAGTAGTTCTCAAGCCGAGAAACGGGATCGACCATAAGCACTACCGTGAAATTTCATACAATATTCAAATTTCTT
The DNA here is from genome assembly GCA_958301585.1 of Merodon equestris. NCBI lineage: Eukaryota > Metazoa > Arthropoda > Insecta > Diptera > Syrphidae > Merodon > Merodon equestris. The sequence continues at coordinate 61,025,166 of OY284416.1, forward strand.
GTACTTGCTAATTTTGCGACCTCGGGCAGCTATGTTACCATGGAGGAACCACACAAGATTTGACTTTATAGGCTAGAACTGAAGTCGCGCCAACTGCTTAACTCAAAATACAGTCAAGAAAGTAGTTCTCAAGCCGAGAAACGGGATCGACCATAAGCACTACCGTGAAATTTCATACAATTTTCAAATTTCTTGTACTTGCTAACTTTGCGACCTCGGGCAGCTATGTTACCATGGAGGAATCACACAAGATTTGACTTTATAGGCTAGAACTGAAGTCGCGCCAACTGCTTAACTCAAAATAGAGTCAAGAAAGTAGCTCTCAAGCCGAGAAACAGGATCGACCATAAGCACTACCGTGAAATTTCATACAATTTTCAAATTTCTTGTACTTGCTAACTTTGCGACCTCGGGCAGCTATGTTACCATGGAGGAACCACACAAGATTTGACTTTATAGGCTAGAACTGAAGTCGCGCCAACTGCTTAACTCAAAATAGAGTCAAGAAAGTAGCTCTCAAGCCGAGAAACGGGATCGACCATAAGCACTACCGTGAGATTTCATACAATTTTCAAATTTCTTGTACTTGCTAACTTTGCGACCTCGGGCAGCTATGTTACCATGGAGGAACCACACAAGATTTGACTTTATTGGCTAGAACTGAAGTCGCGCCAACTGCTTAACTCAAAATAGAGTCAAGAAAGTAGCTCTCAAGCCGAGAAACGGGATCGACCATAAGCACTACCGTGAAATTTCATACAATTTTCAAATTTCTTGTACTTGCTAACTTCGGGACCTGGAGCAGCTATGTTACCATGGAGGAACCACACAAGATTTGACTTTATATGCTAGAACTGAAGTCGCGCCAACTGCTTAACTCAAAATAGAGTCAAGAAAGTAGCTCTCAAGCCGAGAAACGGGATCGACCATAAGCACTACCGTGAAATTTCATACAATTTTCAAATTTCTTGTACTTGCTAACTTTGCGACCTCGGGCAGCTATGTTACCATGGAGGAACCACACAAGATTTGACTTTATAGGCTAGAACTGAAGTCGCGCCAACTGCTTAACTCAAAATAGAGTCAAGAAAGTAGCTCTCAAGCCGAGAAACGGGATCGACCATAAGCACTACCGTGAAATTTCATACAATTTTCAAATTTCTTGTACTTGCTAACTTTGCGACCTCGGGCAGCTATGTTACCATGGAGGAACCACACAAGATTTGACTTTATTGGCTAGAACTGAAGTCGCGCCAACTGCTTAACTCAAAATACAGTCAAGAAAGTAGTTCTCAAGCCGAGAAACGGGATCGACCATAAGCACTACCGTGAAATTTCATACAATTTTCAAATTTCTTGTACTTGCTAACTTTGCGACCTCGGGCAGCTATGTTACCATGGAGGAACCACACAAGATTTGACTTTATAGGCTAGAACTGAAGTCGCGTCAACTGCTTAACTCAAAATACAGTCAAGAAAGTAGTTCTCAAGCCGAGAAACGGGATCGACCATAAGCACTACCGTGAAATTTCATACAATTTTCAAATTTCTTGTACTTGCTAACTTTGCGACCTCGGGCAGCTATGTTACCATGGAGAAACCACACAAGATTTGACTTTATAGGCTAGAACTGAAGTCGCGCCAACTGCTTAACTCAAAATACAGTCAAGAAAGTAGTTCTCAAGCCGAGAAACGGGATCGACCATAAGCACTACCGTGAAATTTCATACAATTTTCAAATTTCTTGTACTTGCTAACTTTGCGACCTCGGGCAGCTATGTTACCATGGAGAAACCACACAAGATTTGACTTTATAGGCTAGAACTGAAGTCGCGCCAACTGCTTAACTCAAAATACAGTCAAGAAAGTAGTTCTCAAGCCGAGAAACGGGATCGACCATAAGCACTACCGTGAAATTTCATACAATTTTCAAATTTCTTGTACTTGCTAACATTGCGACCTCGGGCAGCTATGTTACCATGGAGGAACCACACAAGATTTGACTTTATAGGCTAGAACTGAAGTCGCGCCAACTGCTTAACTCAAAATACAGTCAAGAAAGTAGCTCTCAAGCCGAGAAACGGGATCGACCATAAGCACTACCGTGAAATTTCATACAATTTTCAAATTTCTTGTACTTGCTAACTTTGGGACCTCGGGCAGCTATGTTACCATGGAGGAACCACACAAGATTTGACTTTATAGGCTAGAACTGAAGTCGCGCCAACTGCTTAACTCAAAATAGAGTCAAGAAAGTAGTTCTCAAGCCGAGAAACGGGATCGACCATAAGCACTACCGTGAAATTTCATACAATTTTCAAATTTCTTGTACTTGCTAACTTTGGGACCTCGGGCAGCTATGTTACCATGGAGGAACCACACAAGATTTGCCTTTATAGGCTAGAACTGAAGTCGCGCCAACTGCTTAACTCAAAATAGAGTCAAGAAAGTAGTTCTCAAGCCGAGAAACGGGATCGACCATAAGCACTACCGTGAAATTTCATACAATTTTCAAATTTATTGTACTTGCTAACTTTGTGACCTCGGGCAGCTATGTTACCATGGAGGAACCACACAAGATTTGACTTTATTGGCTAGAACTGAAGTCGCGCCAACTGCTTAACTCAAAATACAGTCAAGAAAGTAGTTCTCAAGCCGAGAAACGGGATCGACCATAAGCACTACCGTGAAATTTCATACAATTTTCAAATTTCTTGTACTTGCTAACTTTGCGACCTCGGGCAGCTATGTTACCATGGAGGAACCACACAAGATTTGACTTTATAGGCTAGAACTGAAGTCGCGCAAACTGCTTAACTCAAAATACAGCCAAGAAAGTAGTTCTCAAGCCGAGAAACGGGATCGACCATAAGCACTACCGTGAAATTTCATACAATTTTCAAATTTCTTGTACTTGCTAACTTTGGGACCTCGGGCAGCTATGTTACCATGGAGGAACCACACAAGATTTGACTTTATAGGCTAGAACTGAAGTCGCGCCAACTGCTTAACTCAAAATACAGTTAAGAAAGTAGTTCTCAAGCAGAGAAACGGGATCGACCATAAGCACTACCGTGAAATTTCATACAATTTTCAAATTTCTTGTACTTGCTAACTTTGGGACCTCGGGCAGCTATGTTACCATGGAGGAACCACACAAGATTTGACTTTATAGGCTAGAATTGAAGTCGCGCCAACTGCTTAACTCAAAATAGAGTCAAGAAAGTAGTTCTCAAGCCGAGAAACGGGATCGACCATAAGCACTACCGTGAAATTTCATACAATTTTCAAATTTCTTGTACTTGCTAACTTTGCGACCTCGGGCAGCTATGTTACCATGGAGGAACCACACAAGATTTGACTTTATAGGCTAGAACTGAAGTCGCGCCAACTGCTTAACTCAAAATACAGTCAAGAAAGTAGCTCTCAAGCCGAGAAACGGGATCGACCATAAGCACTACCGTGAAATTTCATACAATTTTCAAATTTCTTGTACTTGCTAACTTTGGGACCTCTGGCAGCTATGTTACCATGGAGGAACCACACAAGATTTGACTTTATAGGCTAGAACTGAAGTCGCGCCAACTGCTTAACTCAAAATACAGTCAAGAAAGTAGTTCTCAAGCCGAGAAACGGGATCGACCATAAGCACTACCGTGAAATTTCATACAATTTTCAAATTTCTTGTACTTGCTAACTTTGCGACCTCGGGCAGCTATGTTACCATGGAGAAACCACACAAGATTTGACTTTATAGGCTAGAACTGAAGTCGCGCCAACTGCTTAACTCAAAATACAGTCAAGAAAGTAGTTCTCAAGCCGAGAAACGGGATCGACCATAAGCACTACCGTGAAATTTCATACAATTTTCAAATTTCTTGTACTTGCTAACTTTGCGACCTCGGGCAGCTATGTTACCATGGAGAAACCACACAAGATTTGACTTTATAGGCTAGAACTGAAGTCGCGCCAACTGCTTAACTCAAAATACAGTCAAGAAAGTTGTTCTCAAGCCGAGAAACGGGATCGACCATAAGCACTACCGTGAAATTTCATACAATTTTCAAATTTCTTGTACTTGCTAACATTGCGACCTCGGGCAGCTATGTTACCATGGAGGAACCACACAAGATTTGACTTTATAGGCTAGAACTGAAGTCGCGCCAACTGCTTAACTCAAAATACAGTCAAGAAAGTAGCTCTCAAGCCGAGAAACGGGATCGACCATAAGCACTACCGTGAAATTTCATACAATTTTCAAATTTCTTGTACTTGCTAACTTTGGGACCTCGGGCAGCTATGTTACCATGGAGGAACCACACAAGATTTGACTTTATAGGCTAGAACTGAAGTCGCGCCAACTGCTTAACTCAAAATAGAGTCAAGAAAGTAGTTCTCAAGCCGAGAAACGGGATCGACCATAAGCACTACCGTGAAATTTCATACAATTTTCAAATTTCTTGTACTTGCTAACTTTGGGACCTCGGGCAGCTATGTTACCATGGAGGAACCACACAAGATTTGACTTTATAGGCTAGAACTGAAGTCGCGCCAACTGCTTAACTCAAAATAGAGTCAAGAAAGTAGTTCTCAAGCCGAGAAACGGGATCGACCATAAGCACTACCGTGAAATTTCATACAATTTTCAAATTTATTGTACTTGCTAACTTTGTGACCTCGGGCAGCTATGTTACCATGGAGGAACCACACAAGATTTGACTTTATTGGCTAGAACTGAAGTCGCGCCAACTGCTTAACTCAAAATACAGTCAAGAAAGTAGTTCTCAAGCCGAGAAACGGGATCGACCATAAGCACTACCGTGAAATTTCATACAATTTTCAAATTTCTTGTACTTGCTAACTTTGCGACCTCGGGCAGCTATGTTACCATGGAGGAACCACACAAGATTTGACTTTATAGGCTAGAACTGAAGTCGCGCAAACTGCTTAACTCAAAATACAGTCAAGAAAGTAGTTCTCAAGCCGAGAAACGGGATCGACCATAAGCACTACCGTGAAATTTCATACAATTTTCAAATTTCTTGTACTTGCTAACTTTGCGACCTCGGGCAGCTATGTTACCATGGAGAAACCACACAAGATTTGACTTTATAGGCTAGAACTGAAGTCGCGCCAACTGCTTAACTCAAAATACAGTCAAGAAAGTAGTTCTCAAGCCGAGAAACGGGATCGACCATAAGCACTACCGTGAAATTTCATACAATTTTCAAATTTCTTGTACTTGCTAACATTGCGACCTCGGGCAGCTATGTTACCATGGAGGAACCACACAAGATTTGACTTTATAGGCTAGAACTGAAGTCGCGCCAACTGCTTAACTCAAAATACAGTCAAGAAAGTAGCTCTCAAGCCGAGAAACGGGATCGACCATAAGCACTACCGTGAAATTTCATACAATTTTCAAATTTCTTGTACTTGCTAACTTTGGGACCTCGGGCAGCTATGTTACCATGGAGGAACCACACAAGATTTGACTTTATAGGCTAGAACTGAAGTCGCGCCAACTGCTTAACTCAAAATAGAGTCAAGAAAGTAGTTCTCAAGCCGAGAAACGGGATCGACCATAAGCACTACCGTGAAATTTCATACAATTTTCAAATTTCTTGTACTTGCTAACTTTGGGACCTCGGGCAGCTATGTTACCATGGAGGAACCACACAAGATTTGACTTTATAGGCTAGAACTGAAGTCGCGCCAACTGCTTAACTCAAAATAGAGTCAAGAAAGTAGCTCTCAAGCCGAGAAACGGGATCGACCATAAGCACTACCGTTAAATTTCATACAATTTTCAAATTTCTTGAACTTGCTAACTTTGCGACCTCGGGCAGCTATGTTACCATGGAGGAACCACACAAGATTTGACTTTATAGGCTAGAACTGAAGTCGCGCCAACTGCTTAACTCAAAATAGAGTCAAGAAAGTAGCTCTCAAGCCGAGAAACGGGATCGACCATAAGCACTACCGTGAAATTTCATACAATTTTCAAATTTCTTGTACTTGCTAACTTTGGGACCTCGGGCAGCTATGTTACCATGGAGGAACCACACAAGATTTGACTTTATAGGCTAGAACTGAAGTCGCGCCAACTGCTTAACTCAAAATACAGTCAAGAAAGTAGTTCTCAAGCCGAGAAACGGGATCGACCATAAGCACTACCGTGAAATTTCATACAATATTCAAATTTCTTGTACTTGCTAATTTTGCGACCTCGGGCAGCTATGTTACCATGGAGGAACCACACAAGATTTGACTTTATAGGCTAGAACTGAAGTCGCGCCAACTGCTTAACTCAAAATACAGTCAAGAAAGTAGTTCTCAAGCCGAGAAACGGGATCGACCATAAGCACTACCGTGAAATTTCATACAATTTTCAAATTTCTTGTACTTGCTAACTTTGCGACCTCGGGCAGCTATGTTACCATGGAGGAATCACACAAGATTTGACTTTATAGGCTAGAACTGAAGTCGCGCCAACTGCTTAACTCAAAATAGAGTCAAGAAAGTAGCTCTCAAGCCGAGAAACAGGATCGACCATAAGCACTACCGTGAAATTTCATACAATTTTCAAATTTCTTGTACTTGCTAACTTTGCGACCTCGGGCAGCTATGTTACCATGGAGGAACCACACAAGATTTGACTTTATAGGCTAGAACTGAAGTCGCGCCAACTGCTTAACTCAAAATAGAGTCAAGAAAGTAGCTCTCAAGCCGAGAAACGGGATCGACCATAAGCACTACCGTGAAATTTCATACAATTTTCAAATTTCTTGTACTTGCTAACTTTGCGACCTCGGGCAGCTATGTTACCATTTAGGAACCACACAAGATTTGACTTTATAGGCTAGAACTGAAGTCGCGCCAACTGCTTAGCTCAAAATACAGTCAAGAAAGTAGTTCTCAAGCCGAGAAACGGGATCGACCATAAGCACTACCGTGAAATTTCATACAATTTTCAAATTTCTTGTACTTGCTAACTTTGGGACCTCGGGCAGCTATGTTACCATGGAGGAACCACACAAGATTTGACTTTATAGGCTAGAACTGAAGTCGCGCCAACTGCTTAACTCAAAATACAGTCAAGAAAGTAGTTCTCAAGCCGAGAAACGGGATCGACCATAAGCACTACCGTGAAATTTCATACAATTTTCAAATTTCTTGTACTTGCTAACTTTGCGACCTCGGGCAGCTATGTTACCATGGAGAAACCACACAAGATTTGACTTTATAGGCTAGAACTGAAGTCGCGCCAACTGCTTAACTCAAAATACAGTCAAGAAAGTAGTTCTCAAGCCGAGAAACGGGATCGACCATAAGCACTACCGTGAAATTTCATACAATTTTCAAATTTCTTGTACTTGCTAACTTTGCGACCTCGGGCAGCTATGTTACCATGGAGAAACCACACAAGATTTGACTTTATAGGCTAGAACTGAAGTCGCGCCAACTGCTTAACTCAAAATACAGTCAAGAAAGTAGTTCTCAAGCCGAGAAACGGGATCGACCATAAGCACTACCGTGAAATTTCATACAATTTTCAAATTTCTTGTACTTGCTAACATTGCGACCTCGGGCAGCTATGTTACCATGGAGGAACCACACAAGATTTGACTTTATAGGCTAGAACTGAAGTCGCGCCAACTGCTTAACTCAAAATACAGTCAAGAAAGTAGTTCTCAAGCCGAGAAACGGGATCGACCATAAGCACTACCGTGAAATTTCATACAATTTTCAAATTTCTTGTACTTGCTAACTTTGGGACCTCGGGCAGCTATGTTACCATGGAGGAACCACACAAGATTTGACTTTATAGGCTAGAACTGAAGTCGCGCCAACTGCTTGACTCAAAATAGAGTCAAGAAAGTAGTTCTCAAGCCGAGAAACGGGATCGACCATAAGCACTACCGTGAAATTTCATACAATTTTCAAATTTCTTGTACTTGCTAACTTTGGGACCTCGGGCAGCTATGTTACCATGGAGGAACCACACAAGATTTGACTTTATAGGCTAGAACTGAAGTCGCGCCAACTGCTTAACTCAAAATAGAGTCAAGAAAGTAGCTCTCAAGCCGAGAAACGGGATCGACCATAAGCACTACCGTGAAATTTCATACAATTTTCAAATTTCTTGTACTTGCTAACTTTGGGACCTCGGGCAGCTATGTTACCATGGAGGAACCACACAAGATTTGACTTTATAGGCTAGAACTGAAGTCGCGCCAACTGCTTAACTCAAAATAGAGTCAAGAAAGTAGTTCTCAAGCCGAGAAACGGGATCGACCATAAGCACTACCGTGAAATTTCATACAATTTTCAAATTTCTTGTACTTGCTAACTTTGGGACCTCGGGCAGCTATGTTACCATGGAGGAACCACACAAGATTTGACTTTATAGGCTAGAACTGAAGTCGCGCCAACTGCTTAACTCAAAATAGAGTCAAGAAAGTAGCTCTCAAGCCGAGAAACGGGATCGACCATAAGCACTACCGTGAAATTTCATACAATTTTAAAATTTCTTGTACTTGCTAACTTTGGGACCTCGGGCAGCTATGTTACCATGGAGGAACCACACAAGATTTGACTTTATAGGCTAGAACTGAAGTCGCGCCAACTGCTTAACTCAAAATAGAGTCAAGAAAGTAGTTCTCAAGCCGAGAAACGGGATCGACCATAAGCACTACCGTGAAATTTCATACAATTTTCAAATTTATTGTACTTGCTAACTTTGTGACCTCGGGCAGCTATGTTACCATGGAGGAACCACACAAGATTTGACTTTATTGGCTAGAACTGAAGTCGCGCCAACTGCTTAACTCAAAATACAGTCAAGAAAGTAGTTCTCAAGCCGAGAAACGGGATCGACCATAAGCACTACCGTGAAAATTCATACAATTTTCAAATTTCTTGTACTTGCTAACTTTGCGACCTCGGGCAGCTATGTTACCATGGAGGAACCACACAAGATTTGACTTTATAGGCTAGAACTGAAGTCGCGCAAACTGCTTAACTCAAAATACAGTCAAGAAAGTAGTTCTCAAGCCGAGAAACGGGATCGACCATAAGCACTACCGTGAAATTTCATACAATTTTCAAATTTCTTGTACTTGCTAACTTTGGGACCTCGGGCAGCTATGTTACCATGGAGGAACCACACAAGATTTGACTTTATAGGCTAGAACTGAAGTCGCGCCAACTGCTTAACTCAAAATAGAGTCAAGAAAGTAGTTCTCAAGCCGAGAAACGGGATCGACCATAAGCACTACCGTGAAATTTCATACAATTTTCAAATTTCTTGTACTTGCTAACTTTGCGACCTCGGGCAGCTATGTTACCATGGAGGAACCACACAAGATTTGACTTTATAGGCTAGAACTGAAGTCGCGCCAACTGCTTAACTCAAAATACAGTCAAGAAAGTAGCTCTCAAGCCGAGAAACGGGATCGACCATAAGCACTACCGTGAAATTTCATACAATTTTCAAATTTCTTGTACTTGCTAACTTTGCGACCTCGGGCAGCTATGTTACCATGGAGGAACCACACAAGATTTGACTTTATAGGCTAGAACTGAAGTCGCGCCAACTGCTTAACTCAAAATAGAGTCAAGAAAGTAGTTCTCAAGCCGAGAAACGGGATCGACCATAAGCACTACCGTGAAATTTCATACAATTTTCAAATTTCTTGTACTTGCTAACTTTGGGACCTCGGGCAGCTATGTTACCATGGAGGAACCACACAAGATTTGACTTTATAGGCTAGAACTGAAGTCGCGCCAACTGCTTAACTCAAAATAGAGTCAAGAAAGTAGCTCTCAAGCCGAGAAACGGGATCGACCATAAGCACTACCGTGAAATTTCATACAATTTTCAAATTTCTTGTACTTGCTAACTTTGTGACCTCGGGCAGCTATGTTACCATGGAGGAACCACACAAGATTTGACTTTATAGGCTAGAACTGAAGTCGCGCCAACTGCTTAACTCAAAATACAGTCAAGAAAGTAGTTCTCAAGCCGAGAAACGGGATCGACCATAAGCACTACCGTGAAATTTCATACAATTTTCAAATTTCTTGTACTTGCTAACTTTGCGACCTCGGGCAGCTATGTTACCATGGAGGAACCACACAAGATTTGACTTTATAGGCTAGAACTGAAGTCGCGCCAACTGCTTAACTCAAAATACAGTCAAGAAAGTAGTTCTCAAGCCGAGAAACGGGATCGACCATAAGCACTACCGTGAAATTTCATACAATTTTCAAATTTCTTGTACTTGCTAACTTTGGGACCTCGGGCAGCTATGTTACCATGGAGGAACCACACAAGATTTGACTTTATAGGCTAGAACTGAAGTCGCGCCAACTGCTTAACTCAAAATACAGTCAAGAAAGTAGTTCTCAAGCCGAGAAACGGGATCGACCATAAGCACTACCGTGAAATTTCATACAATTTTCAAATTTCTTGTACTTGCTAACTTTGGGACCTCGGGCAGCTATGTTACCATGGAGGAACCACACAAGATTTGACTTTATAGGCTAGAACTGAAGTCGCGCCAACTGCTTAACTCAAAATAGAGTCAAGAAAGTAGTTCTCAAGCCGAGAAACGGGATCGACCATAAGCACTACCGTGAAATTTCATACAATTTTCAAATTTCTTGTACTTGCTAACCTTGCGACCTCGGGCAGCTATGTTACCATGGAGAAACCACACAAGATTTGACTTTATAGGCGAGAACTGAAGTCGCGCCAACCTCTTAACTCAAAATAGAGTCAAGAAAGTAGCTCTCAAGCCGAGAAACGGGATCGACCATAAGCACTACCGTGAAATTTCATACAATTTTCAAATTTCTTGTACTTGCTAACTTTGCGACCTCGGGCAGCTATGTTACCATGGAGGAACCACACAAGATTTGACTTTATAGGCTAGAACTGAAGTCGCGCCAACTGCTTAACTCAAAATAGAGTCAAGAAAGTAGCTCTCAAGCCGAGAAACGGGATCGACCATAAGCACTACCGTGAAATTTCATACAATTTTCAAATTTCTTGTACTTGCTAACTTTGGGACCTCGGGCAGCTATGTTACCATGGAGGAACCACACAAGATTTGACTTTATAGGCTAGAACTGAAGTCGCGCCAACTGCTTAACTCAAAATAGAGTCAAGAAAGTAGCTCTCAAGCCGAGAAACGGGATCGACCATAAGCACTACCGTGAAATTTCATACAATTTTCAAATTTCTTGTACTTGCTAACTTTGGGACCTCGGGCAGCTATGTTACCATGGAGGAACCACACAAGATTTGACTTTATAGGCTAGAACTGAAGTCACGCCAACTGCTTAACTCAAAATACAGTAAGGAAAGTAGTTCTCAAGCCGAGAAACGGGATCGACCATAAGCACTAACGTGAAATTTCATACAATTTTCAAATTTCTTGTACTTGCTAACTTTGCGACCTCGGGCAGCTATGTTACCATGGAGGAACCACACAAGATTTGACTTTATTGGCTAGAACTGAAGTCGCGCCAACTGCTTAACTCAAAATACAGTCAAGAAAGTAGTTCTCAAGCCGAGAAACGGGATCGACCATAAGCACTACCGTGAAATTTCATACAATTTTCAAATTTCTTGTACTTGCTAACTTTGCGACCTCGGGCAGCTATGTTACCATGGAGGAACCACACAAGATTTGACTTTATTGGCTAGAACTGAAGTCGCGCCAACTGCTTAACTCAAAATACAGTCAAGAAAGTAGTTCTCAAGCCGAGAAACGGGATCGACCATAAGCACTACCGTGAAATTTCATACAATTTTCAAATTTATTGTACTTGCTAACTTTGTGACCTCGGGCAGCTATGTTACCATGGAGGGACCACACAAGATTTGACTTTATTGGCTAGAACTGAAGTCGCGCCAACTGCTTAACTCAAAATAGAGTCAAGAAAGTAGTTCTCAAGCCGAGAAACGGGATCGACCATAAGCACTACCGTGAAATTTCATACAATTTTCAAATTTCTTGTACTTGCTAACTTTGCGACCTCGGGCAGCTATGTTACCATGGAGGAACCACACAAGATTTGACTTTATTGGCTAGAACTGAAGTCGCGCCAACTGCTTAACTCAAAATACAGTCAAGAAAGTAGTTCTCAAGCCGAGAAACGGGATCGACCATAAGCACTACCGTGAAATTTCATACAATTTTCAAATTTCTTGTACTTGCTAACTTTGCGACCTCGGGCAGCTATGTTACCATGGAGGTACCACACAAGATTTGACTTTATAGGCTAGAACTGAAGTCGCGCCAACTGCTTAACTCAAAATACAGTCAAGAAAGTAGCTCTCAAGCCGAGAAACGGGATCGACCATAAGCACTACCGTGAAATTTCATACAATTTTCAAATTTCTTGTACTTGCTAACTTTGCGACCTCGGGCAGCTATGTTACCATGGAGGAACCACACAAGATTTGACTTTATAGGCTAGAACTGAAGTCGCGCCAACTGCTTAACTCAAAATACAGTCAAGAAAGTAGTTCTCAAGCCGAGAAACGGGATCGACCATAAGCACTACCGTGAAATTTCATACAATTTTCAAATTTTTTGTACTTGCTAACTTTGGGACCTCGGGCAGCTATGTTACCATGGAGGAACCACACAAGATTTGACTTTATAGGCTAGAACTGAAGTCGCGCCAACTGCTTAACTCAAAATACAGTCAAGAAAGTAGTTCTCAAGCCGAGAAACGGGATCGACCATAAGCACTACCGTGAAATTTCATACAATTTTCAAATTTCTTGTACTTGCTAACTTTGGGACCTCGGGCAGCTATGTTACCATGGAGGAACCACACAAGATTTGACTTTATAGGCTAGAACTGAAGTCGCGCCAACTGCTTAACTCAAAATAGAGTCAAGAAAGTAGTTCTCAAGCCGAGAAACGGGATCGACCATAAGCACTACCGTGAAATTTCATACAATTTTCAAATTTCTTGTACTTGCTAACCTTGCGACCTCGGGCAGCTATGTTACCATGGAGAAACCACACAAGATTTGACTTTATAGGCGAGAACTGAAGTCGCGCCAACCTCTTAACTCAAAATAGAGTCAAGAAAGTAGCTCTCAAGCCGAGAAACGGGATCGACCATAAGCACTACCGTGAAATTTCATACAATTTTCAAATTTCTTGTACTTGCTAACTTTGGGACCTCGGGCAGCTATGTTACCATGGAGGAACCACACAAGATTTGACTTTATAGGCTAGAACTGAAGTCACGCCAACTGCTTAACTCAAAATACAGTCAAGAAAGTAGTTCTCAAGCCGACAAACGGGATCGACCATAAGCACTACCGTGAAATTTCATACAATTTTCAAATTTCTTGTACTTGCTAACTTTGCGACCTCGGGCAGCTATGTTACCATGGAGGAACCACACAAGATTTGACTTTATTGGCTAGAACTGAAGTCGCGCCAACTGCTTAACTCAAAATACAGTCAAGAAAGTAGTTCTCAAGCCGAGAAACGGGATCGACCATAAGCACTACCGTGAAATTTCATACAATTTTCAAATTTATTGTACTTGCTAACTTTGTGACCTCGGGCAGCTATGTTACCATGGAGGAACCACACAAGATTTGACTTTATTGGCTAGAACTGAAGTTGCGCCAACTGCTTAACTCAAAATACAGTCAAGAAAGTAGTTCTCAAGCCGAGAAACGGGATCGACCATAAGCACTACCGTGAAATTTCATACAATTTTCAAATTTCTTGTACTTGCTAACTTTGCGACCTCGGGCAGCTATGTTACCATGGAGGAACCACACAAGATTTGACTTTATTGGCTAGAACTGAAGTCGCGCCAACTGCTTAACTCAAAATACAGTCAAGAAAGTAGTTCTCAAGCCGAGAAACGGGATCGACCATAAGCACTACCGTGAAATTTCATACAATTTTCAAATTTCTTGTACTTGCTAACTTTGCGACCTCGGGCAGCTATGTTACCATGGAGGTACCACACAAGATTTGACTTTATAGGCTAGAACTGAAGTCGCGCCAACTGCTTAACTCAAAATACAGTCAAGAAAGTAGCTCTCAAGCCGAGAAACGGGATCGACCATAAGCACTACCGTGAAATTTCATACAATTTTCAAATTTCTTGTACTTGCTAACTTTGGGACCTCGGGCAGCTATGTTACCATGGAGGAACCACACAAGATTTGACTTTATAGGCTAGAACTGAAGTCGCGCCAACTGCTTAACTCAAAATAGAGTCAAGAAAGTAGTTCTCAAGCCGAGAAACGGGATCGACCATAAGCACTACCGTGAAATTTCATACAATTTTCAAATTTATTGTACTTGCTAACTTTGGGACCTCGGGCAGCTATGTTACCATGGAGGAACCACACAAGATTTGACTTTATAGGCTAGAACTGAAGTCGCGCCAACTGCTTAACTCAAAATACAGTCAAGAAAGTAGTTCTCAAGCCGAGAAACGGGATCGACCATAAGCACTACCGTGAAATTTCATACAATTTTCAAATTTCTTGTACTTGCTAACTTTGGGAACTCGGGCAGCTATGTTACCATGGAGGAACCACACAAGATTTGACTTTATAGGCTAGAACTGAAGTCGCGCCAACTGCTTAACTCAAAATAGAGTCAAGAAAGTAGTTCTCAAGCCGAGAAACGGGATCGACCATAAGCACTACCGTGAAATTTCATACAATTTTCAAATTTCTTGTACTTGCTAACCTTGCGACCTCGGGCAGCTATGTTACCATGGAGAAACCACACAAGATTTGACTTTATAGGCGAGAACTGAAGTCGCGCCAACCTCTAAACTCAAAATAGAGTCAAGAAAGTAGTTCTCAAGCCGAGAAACGGGATCGACCATAAGCACTACCGTGAAATTTCATACAATTTTCAAATTTCTTGTACTTGCTAACTTTGCGACCTCGGGCAGCTATGTTACCATGGAGGAACCACACAAGATTTGACTTTATAGGCTAGAACTGAAGTCGCGCCAACTGCTTAACTCAAAATAGAGTCAAGAAAGTAGCTCTCAAGCCGAGAAACGGGATCGACCATAAGCACCACCGTGAAATTTCATACAATTTTCAAATTTCTTGTACTTGCTAACTTTGGGACCTCGGGCAGCTATGTTACCATGGAGGAACCACACAAGATTTGACTTTATAGGCTAGAACTGAAGTCGCGCCAACTGCTTAACTCAAAATAGAGTCAAGAAAGTAGCTCTCAAGCCGAGAAACGGGATCGACCATAAGCACTACCGTGAAATTTCATACAATTTTCAAATTTCTTGTACTTGCTAACTTTGGGACCTCGGGCAGCTATGTTACCATGGAGGAACCACACAAGATTTGACTTTATAGGCTAGAACTGAAGTCGCGCCAACTGCTTAACTCAAAATACAGTCAAGAAAGTAGTTCTCAAGCCGAGAAACGGGATCGACCATAAGCACTAACGTGAAATTTCATACAATTTTCAAATTTCTTGTACTTGCTAACTTTGCGACCTCGGGCAGCTATGTTACCATGGAGGAACCACACAAGATTTGACTTTATTGGCTAGAACTGAAGTCGCGCCAACTGCTTAACTCAAAATACAGTCAAGAAAGTAGTTCTCAAGCCGAGAAACGGGATCGACCATAAGCACTACCGTGAAATTTCATACAATTTTCAAATTTCTTGTACTTGCTAATTTGCGATCTCGGGCAGCTATGTTACCATGGAGGAACCACACAAGATTTGACTTTATTGGCTAGAACTGAAGTCGCGCCAACTGCTTAACTCAAAATACAGTCAAGAAAGTAGTTCTCAAGCCGAGAAACGGGATCGACCATAAGCACTACCGTGAAATTTCATACAATTTTCAAATTTATTGTACTTGCTAACTTTGTGACCTCGGGCAGCTATGTTACCATGGAGGAACCACACAAGATTTGACTTTATTGGCTAGAACTGAAGTCGCGCCAACTGCTTAACTCAAAATAGAGTCAAGAAAGTAGTTCTCAAGCCGAGAAACGGGATCGACCATAAGCACTACCGTGAAATTTCATACAATTTTCAAATTTCTTGTACTTGCTAACTTTGGGACCTCGGGCAGCTATGTTACCATGGAGGAACCACACAAGATTTGACTTTATTGGCTAGAACTGAAGTCGCGCCAACTGCTTAACTCAAAATACAGTCAAGAAAATAGTTCTCAAGCCGAGAAACGGGATCGACCATAAGCACTACCGTGAAATTTCATACAATTTTCAAATTTCTTGTACTTGCTAACTTTGCGACCTCGGGCAGCTATGTTACCATGGAGGAACCACACAAGATTTGACTTTATTGGCTAGAACTGAAGTCGCGCCAACTGCTTAACTCAAAATAGAGTCAAGAAAGTAGCTCTCAAGCCGAGAAACGGGATCGACCATAAGCACTACCGTGAAATTTCATACAATTTTCAAATTTCTTGTACTTGCTAACTTTGCGACCTCGGGCAGCTATGTTACCATGGAGGAACCACACAAGATTTGACTTTATTGGCTAGAACTGAAGTCACGCCAACTGCTTAACTCAAAATACAGTCAAGAAAGTAGTTCTCAAGCCGAGAAACGGGATCGACCATAAGCACTACCGTGAAATTTCATACAATTTTCAAATTTCTTGTACTTGCTAACTTTGCGACCTCGGGCAGCTATGTTACCATGGAGAAACCACACAAGATTTGACTTTATAGGCTAGAACTGAAGTCGCGCCAACTGCTTAACTCAAAATACAGTCAAGAAAGTAGTTCTCAAGCCGAGAAACGGGATCGACCATAAGCACTACCGTGAAATTTCATACAATTTTCAAATTTCTTGTACTTGCTAACTTTGGGAGTAATTGGCTACTTTCTCGGCTTGAGAACTACTTTGCGATCTCGGGCAGCTATGTTACCATGGAGGAACCACACAAGATTTGACTTTATTGGCTAGAACTGAAGTCGCGCCAACTGCTTAACTCAAAATACAGTCAAGAAAGTAGTTCTCAAGCCGAGAAACGGGATCGACCATAAGCACTACCGTGAAATTTCATACAATTTTCAAATTTCTTGTACTTGCTAACTTTGGGACCTCGGGCAGCTATGGTACCATGGAGGAACCACACAAGATTTGACTTTATAGGCTAGAACTGAAGTCGCGCCAACTGCTTAACTCAAAATAGAGTCAAGAAAGTAGCTCTCAAGCCGAGAAACGGGATCGACCATAAGCACTACCGTGAAATTTCATACAATTTTCAAATTTCTTGTACTTGCTAACTTTGGGACCTCGGGCAGCTATGTTACCATGGAGGAACCACACAAGATTTGACTTTATTGGCTAGAACTGAAGTCGCGCCAACTGCTTAACTCAAAATACAGTCAAGAAAGTAGTTCTCAAGCCGAGAAACGGGATCGACCATAAGCACTACCGTGAAATTTCATACAATTTTCAAATTTCTTGTACTTGCTAACTTTGCGACCTCGGGCAGCTATGTTACCATGGAGGAACCACACAAGATTTGACTTTATAGGCTAGAACTGAAGTCGCGCCAACTGCTTAACTCAAAATAGAGTCAAGAAAGTAGTTCTCAAGCCGAGAAACGGGATCGACCATAAGCACTACCGTGAAATTTCATACAATTTTCAAATTTATTGTACTTGCTAACTTTGCGACCTCGGGCAGCTATGTTACCATGGAGGAACCACACAAGATTTGACTTTATTGGCTAGAACTGAAGTCGCGCCAACTGCTTAACTCAAAATACAGTCAAGAAAGTAGTTCTCAAGCCGAGAAACGGGATCGACCATAAGCACTACCGTGAAATTTCATACAATTTTCAAATTTCTTGTACTTGCTAATTTTGCGACCTCGGGCAGCTATGTTACCATGGAGGAACCACACAAGATTTGACTTTATTGGCTAGAACTGAAGTCGCGCCAACTGCTTAACTCAAAATACAGTCAAGAAAGTAGTTCCAAGCCGAGAAACGGGATCGACCATAAGCACTACCGTGAAATTTCATACAATTTTCAAATTTCTTGTACTTGCTAACTTTGCGACCTCGGGCAGCTATGTTACCATGGAGGAACCACACAAGATTTGACTTTATTGGCTAGAACTGAAGACGCGCCAACTGCTTAACTCAAAATAGAGTCAAGAAAGTAGCTCTCAAGCCGAGAAACGGGATCGACCATAAGCACTACCGTGAAATTTCATTTTCAAATTTCTTGTACTTGCTAACTTTGCGACCTCGGGCAGCTATGTTACCATGGAGGAACCACACAAGATTTGACTTTATTGGCTAGAACTGAAGTCGCGCCAACTGCTTAACTCCAAATAGAGTCAAGAAAGTAGCTCTCAAGCCGAGAAACGGGATCGACCATAAGCACTACCGTGAAATTTCATACAATTTTCAAATTTCTTGTACTTGCTAACTTTGGGACCTCGGGCAGCTATGTTACCATGGAGGAACCACACAAGATTTGACTTTATAGGCTAGAACTGAAGTCGCGCCAACTGCTTAACTCAAAATAGAGTCAAGAAAGTAGCTCTCAAGCCGAGAAACGGGATCGACCATAAGCACTACCGTGAAATTTCATACAATTTTCAAATTTCTTGTACTTGCTAACTTTGGGACCTCGGGCAGCTATGTTACCATGGAGGAACCACACAAGATTTGACTTTATAGGCTAGAACTGAAGTCGCGCCAACTGCTTAACTCAAAATACAGTCAAGAAAGTAGTTCTCAAGCCGAGAAACGGGATCGACCATAAGCACTACCGTGAAATTTCATACAATTTTCAAATTTCTTGTACTTGCTAACTTTGCGACCTCGGGCAGCTATGTTACCATGGAGGAACCACACAAGATTTGACTTTATTGGCTAGAACTGAAGTCGCGCCAACTGCTTAACTCAAAATACAGTCAAGAAAGTAGTTCTCAAGCCGAGAAACGGGATCGACCATAAGCACTACCGTGAAATTTCATACAATTTTCAAATTTCTTGTACTTGCTAACTTTGCGACCTCGGGCAGCTATGTTACCATGGAGGAACCACACAAGATTTGACTTTATTGGCTAGAACTGAAGTCGCGCCAACTGCTTAACTCAAAATACAGTCAAGAAAGTAGTTCTCAAGCCGAGAAACGGGATCGACCATAAGCACTACCGTGAAATTTCATACAATTTTCAAATTTATTGTACTTGCTAACTTTGTGACCTCGGGCAGCTATGTTACCATGGAGGGACCACACAAGATTTGACTTTATTGGCTAGAACTGAAGTCGCGCCAACTGTTTAACTCAAAATAGAGTCAAGAAAGTAGCTCTCAAGCCGAGAAACGGGATTGACCATAAGCACTACCGTGAAATTTCATACAATTTTCAAATTTCTTGTACTTGCTAACTTTGCGACCTCGGGCAGCTATGTTACCATGGAGGAACCACACAAGATTTGACTTTATTGGCTAGAACTGAAGTCACGCCAACTGCTTAACTCAAAATACAGTCAAGAAAGTAGTTCTCAAGGCGAGAAACGGGATCGACCATAAGCACTACCGTGAAATTTCATACAATTTTCAAATTTCTTGTACTTGCTAAATTTGCGACCTCGGGCAGCTATGTTACCATGGAGAAACCACACAAGATTTGACTTTATAGGCTAGAACTGAAGTCGCGCCAACTGCTTAACTCAAAATACAGTCAAGAAAGTAGTTCTCAAGCCGAGAAACGGGATCGACCATAAGCACTACCGTGAAATTTCATACAATTTTCAAATTTCTTGTACTTGCTAACTTTGGGACCTCGGGCAGCTATGTTACCATGGAGGAACCACACAAGATTTGACTTTATAGGCTAGAACTGAAGTCGCGCCAACTGCTTAACTCAAAATAGAGCCAAGAAAGTAGTTCTCAAGCCGAGAAACGGGATCGACCATAAGCACTACCGTGAAATTTCATACAATTTTCAAATTTCTTGTACTTGCTAACTTTGGGACCTCGGGCAGCTATGGTACCATGGAGGAACCACACAAGATTTGACTTTATAGGCTAGAACTGAAGTCGCGCCAACTGCTTAACTCAAAATAGAGTCAAGAAAGTAGCTCTCAAGCCGAGAAACGGGATCGACCATAAGCACTACCGTGAAATTTCATACAATTTTCAAATTTCTTGTACTTGCTAACTTTGGGACCTCGGGCAGCTATGTTACCATGGAGGAACCACACAAGATTTGACTTTATTGGCTAGAACTGAAGTCGCGCCAACTGCTTAACTCAAAATACAGTCAAGAAAGTAGTTCTCAAGCCGAGAAACGGGATCGACCATAAGCACTACCGTGAAATTTCATACAATTTTCAAATTTCTTGTACTTGCTAACTTTGCGACCTCGGGCAGCTATGTTACCATGGAGGAACCACACAAGATTTGACTTTATAGGCTAGAACTGAAGTCGCGCCAACTGCTTAACTCAAAATAGAGTCAAGAAAGTAGTTCTCAAGCCGAGAAACGGGATCGACCATAAGCACTACCGTGAAATTTCATACAATTTTCAAATTTATTGTACTTGCTAACTTTGCGACCTCGGGCAGCTATGTTACCATGGAGGAACCACACAAGATTTGACTTTATTGGCTAGAACTGAAGTCGCGCCAACTGCTTAACTCAAAATACAGTCAAGAAAGTAGTTCTCAAGCCGAGAAACGGGATCGACCATAAGCACTACCGTGAAATTTCATACAATTTTCAAATTTCTTGTACTTGCTAATTTTGCGACCTCGGGCAGCTATGTTACCATGGAGGAACCACACAAGATTTGACTTTATTGGCTAGAACTGAAGTCGCGCCAACTGCTTAACTCAAAATACAGTCAAGAAAGTAGTTCCAAGCCGAGAAACGGGATCGACCATAAGCACTACCGTGAAATTTCATACAATTTTCAAATTTCTTGTACTTGCTAACTTTGCGACCTCGGGCAGCTATGTTACCATGGAGGAACCACACAAGATTTGACTTTATTGGCTAGAACTGAAGACGCGCCAACTGCTTAACTCAAAATAGAGTCAAGAAAGTAGCTCTCAAGCCGAGAAACGGGATCGACCATAAGCACTACCGTGAAATTTCATACAATTTTCAAATTTCTTGTACTTGCTAACTTTGCGACCTCGGGCAGCTATGTTACCATGGAGGAACCACACAAGATTTGACTTTATTGGCTAGAACTGAAGTCGCGCCAACTGCTTAACTCCAAATAGAGTCAAGAAAGTAGCTCTCAAGCCGAGAAACGGGATCGACCATAAGCACTACCGTGAAATTTCATACAATTTTCAAATTTCTTGTACTTGCTAACTTTGGGACCTCGGGCAGCTATGTTACCATGGAGGAACCACACAAGATTTGACTTTATAGGCTAGAACTGAAGTCGCGCCAACTGCTTAACTCAAAATAGAGTCAAGAAAGTAGCTCTCAAGCCGAGAAACGGGATCGACCATAAGCACTACCGTGAAATTTCATACAATTTTCAAATTTCTTGTACTTGCTAACTTTGGGACCTCGGGCAGCTATGTTACCATGGAGGAACCACACAAGATTTGACTTTATAGGCTAGAACTGAAGTCGCGCCAACTGCTTAACTCAAAATACAGTCAAGAAAGTAGTTCTCAAGCCGAGAAACGGGATCGACCATAAGCACTACCGTGAAATTTCATACAATTTTCAAATTTCTTGTACTTGCTAACTTTGCGACCTCGGGCAGCTATGTTACCATGGAGGAACCACACAAGATTTGACTTTATTGGCTAGAACTGAAGTCGCGCCAACTGCTTAACTCAAAATACAGTCAAGAAAGTAGTTCTCAAGCCGAGAAACGGGATCGACCATAAGCACTACCGTGAAATTTCATACAATTTTCAAATTTCTTGTACTTGCTAACTTTGCGACCTCGGGCAGCTATGTTACCATGGAGGAACCACACAAGATTTGACTTTATTGGCTAGAACTGAAGTCGCGCCAACTGCTTAACTCAAAATACAGTCAAGAAAGTAGTTCTCAAGCCGAGAAACGGGATCGACCATAAGCACTACCGTGAAATTTCATACAATTTTCAAATTTATTGTACTTGCTAACTTTGTGACCTCGGGCAGCTATGTTACCATGGAGGGACCACACAAGATTTGACTTTATTGGCTAGAACTGAAGTCGCGCCAACTGCTTAACTCAAAATAGAGTCAAGAAAGTAGTTCTCAAGCCGAGAAACGGGATCGACCATAAGCACTACCGTGAAATTTCATACAATTTTCAAATTTCTTGTACTTGCTAACTTTGCGACCTCGGGCAGCTATGTTACCATGGAGGAACCACACAAGATTTGACTTTATTGGCTAGAACTGAAGTCGCGCCAACTGCTTAACTCAAAATACAGTCAAGAAAGTAGTTCTCAAGCCGAGAAACGGGATCGACCATAAGCACTACCGTGAAATTTCATACAATTTTCAAATTTCTTGTACTTGCTAACTTTGCGACCTCGGGCAGCTATGTTACCATGGAGGTACCACACAAGATTTGACTTTATAGGCTAGAACTGAAGTCGCGCCAACTGCTTAACTCAAAATAGAGTCAAGAAAGTAGCTCTCAAGCCGAGAAACGGGATCGACCATAAGCACTACCGTGAAATTTCATACAATTTTCAAATTTCTTGTACTTGCTAACTTTGCGACCTCGGGCAGCTATGTTACCATGGAGGAACCACACAAGATTTGACTTTATAGGCTAGAACTGAAGTCGCGCCAACTGCTTAACTCAAAATACAGTCAAGAAAGTAGTTCTCAAGCCGAGAAACGGGATCGACCATAAGCACTACCGTGAAATTTCATACAATTTTCAAATTTCTTGTACTTGCTAACTTTGGGACCTCGGGCAGCTATGTTACCATGGAGGAACCACACAAGATTTGATTTTATAGGCTAGAACTGAAGTCGCGCCAACTGCTTAACTCAAAATACAGTCAAGAAAGTAGTTCTCAAGCCGAGAAACGGGATCGACCATAAGCACTACCGTGAAATTTCATACAATTTTCAAATTTCTTGTACTTGCTAACTTTGGGACCTCGGGCAGCTATGTTACCATGGAGGAACCACACAAGATTTGACTTTATAGGCTAGAACTGAAGTCGCGCCAACTGCTTAACTCAAAATAGAGTCAAGAAAGTAGTTCTCAAGCCGAGAAACGGGATCGACCATAAGCACTACCGTGAAATTTCATACAATTTTCAAATTTCTTGTACTTGCTAACCTTGCGACCTCGGGCAGCTATGTTACCATGGAGAAACCACACAAGATTTGACTTTATAGGCGAGAACTGAAGTCGCGCCAACCTCTTAACTCAAAATAGAGTCAAGAAAGTAGCTCTCAAGCCGAGAAACGGGATCGACCATAAGCACTACCGTGAAATTTCATACAATTTTCAAATTTCTTGTACTTGCTAACTTTGGGACCTCGGGCAGCTATGTTACCATGGAGGAACCACACAAGATTTGACTTTATAGGCTAGAACTGAAGTCACGCCAACTGCTTAACTCAAAATACAGTCAAGAAAGTAGTTCTCAAGCCGAGAAACGGGATCGACCATAAGCACTACCGTGAAATTTCATACAATTTTCAAATTTCTTGTACTTGCTAACTTTGCGACCTCGGGCAGCTATGTTACCATGGAGGAACCACACAAGATTTGACTTTATTGGCTAGAACTGAAGTCGCGCCAACTGCTTAACTCAAAATACAGTCAAGAAAGTAGTTCTCAAGCCGAGAAACGGGATCGACCATAAGCACTACCGTGAAATTTCATACAATTTTCAAATTTATTGTACTTGCTAACTTTGTGACCTCGGGCAGCTATGTTACCATGGAGGAACCACACAAGATTTGACTTTATTGGCTAGAACTGAAGTTGCGCCAACTGCTTAACTCAAAATACAGTCAAGAAAGTAGTTCTCAAGCCGAGAAACGGGATCGACCATAAGCACTACCGTGAAATTTCATACAATTTTCAAATTTCTTGTACTTGCTAACTTTGCGACCTCGGGCAGCTATGTTACCATGGAGGAACCACACAAGATTTGACTTTATTGGCTAGAACTGAAGTCGCGCCAACTGCTTAACTCAAAATACAGTCAAGAAAGTAGTTCTCAAGCCGAGAAACGGGATCGACCATAAGCACTACCGTGAAATTTCATACAATTTTCAAATTTCTTGTACTTGCTAACTTTGCGACCTCGGGCAGCTATGTTACCATGGAGGTACCACACAAGATTTGACTTTATAGGCTAGAACTGAAGTCGCGCCAACTGCTTAACTCAAAATACAGTCAAGAAAGTAGCTCTCAAGCCGAGAAACGGGATCGACCATAAGCACTACCGTGAAATTTCATACAATTTTCAAATTTCTTGTACTTGCTAACTTTGGGACCTCGGGCAGCTATGTTACCATGGAGGAACCACACAAGATTTGACTTTATAGGCTAGAACTGAAGTCGCGCCAACTGCTTAACTCAAAATAGAGTCAAGAAAGTAGTTCTCAAGCCGAGAAACGGGATCGACCATAAGCACTACCGTGAAATTTCATACAATTTTCAAATTTCTTGTACTTGCTAACTTTGCGACCTCGGGCAGCTATGTTACCATGGAGGAAACACACAAGATTTGACTTTATAGGCTAGAACTGAAGTCGCGCCAACCGCTTAACTCAAAATAGAGTCAAGAAAGTAGCTCTCAAGCCGAGAAACGGGATCGACCATAAGCACTACCGGGAAATTTCATACAATTTTCAAATTTCTTGTACTTGCTAACTTTGGGACCTCGGGCAGCTATGTTACCATGGAGGAACCACACAAGATTTGACTTTATAGGCTAGAACTGAAGTCGCGCCAACTGCTTAACTCAAAATAGAGTCAAGAAAGTAGTTCTCAAGCCGAGAAACGGGATCGACCATAAGCACTACCGTGAAATTTCATACAATTTTCAAATTTATTGTACTTGCTAACTTTGTGACCTCGGGCAGCTATGTTACCATGGAGGAACCACACAAGATTTGACTTTATAGGCTAGAACTGAAGTCGCGCCAACTGCTTAACTTAAAATATAGTCAAGAAAGTAGTTCTCAAGCCGAGAAACGGGATCGACCATAAGCACTACCGTGAAATTTCATACAATTTTCAAATTTCTTGTACTTGCTAACTTTGGGACCTCGGGCAGCTATGTTACCATGGAGGAACCACACAAGATTTGACTTTATAGGCTAGAACTGAAGTCGCGCCAACTGCTTAACCCAAAATACAGTCAAGAAAGTAGTTCTCAAGCCGAGAAACGGGATCGACCATAAGCACTACCGTGAAATTTCATACAATTTTCAAATTTCTTGTACTTGCTAACTTTGGGAACTCGGGCAGCTATGTTACCATGGAGGAACCACACAAGATTTGACTTTATAGGCTAGAACTGAAGTCGCGCCAACTGCTTAACTCAAAATAGAGTCAAGAAAGTAGTTCTCAAGCCGAGAAACGGGATCGACCATAAGCACTACCGTGAAATTTCATACAATTTTCAAATTTCTTGTACTTGCTAACCTTGCGACCTCGGGCAGCTATGTTACCATGGAGAAACCACACAAGATTTGACTTTATAGGCGAGAACTGAAGTCGCGCCAACCTCTAAACTCAAAATAGAGTCAAGAAAGTAGCTCTCAAGCCGAGAAACGGGATCGACCATAAGCACTACCGTGAAATTTCATACAATTTTCAAATTTCTTGTACTTGCTAACTTTGCGACCTCGGGCAGCTATGTTACCATGGAGGAACCACACAAGATTTGACTTTATAGGCTAGAACTGAAGTCGCGCCAACTGCTTAACTCAAAATAGAGTCAAGAAAGTAGCTCTCAAGCCGAGAAACGGGATCGACCATAAGCACTACCGTGAAATTTCATACAATTTTCAAATTTCTTGTACTTGCTAACTTTGGGACCTCGGGCAGCTATGTTACCATGGAGGAACCACACAAGATTTGACTTTATAGGCTAGAACTGAAGTCGCGCCAACTGCTTAACTCAAAATAGAGTCAAGAAAGTAGCTCTCAAGCCGAGAAACGGGATCGACCATAAGCACTACCGTGAAATTTCATACAATTTTCAAATTTCTTGTACTTGCTAACTTTGGGACCTCGGGCAGCTATGTTACCATGGAGGAACCACACAAGATTTGACTTTATAGGCTAGAACTGAAGTCGCGCCAACTGCTTAACTCAAAATACAGTCAAGAAAGTAGTTCTCAAGCCGAGAAACGGGATCGACCATAAGCACTAACGTGAAATTTCATACAATTTTCAAATTTCTTGTACTTGCTAACTTTGCGACCTCGGGCAGCTATGTTACCATGGAGGAACCACACAAGATTTGACTTTATTGGCTAGAACTGAAGTCGCGCCAACTGCTTAACTCAAAATACAGTCAAGAAAGTAGTTCTCAAGCCGAGAAACGGGATCGACCATAAGCACTACCGTGAAATTTCATACAATTTTCAAATTTCTTGTACTTGCTAATTTGCGATCTCGGGCAGCTATGTTACCATGGAGGAACCACACAAGATTTGACTTTATTGGCTAGAACTGAAGTCGCGCCAACTGCTTAACTCAAAATACAGTCAAGAAAGTAGTTCTCAAGCCGAGAAACGGGATCGACCATAAGCACTACCGTGAAATTTCATACAATTTTCAAATTTATTGTACTTGCTAACTTTGTGACCTCGGGCAGCTATGTTACCATGGAGGAACCACACAAGATTTGACTTTATTGGCTAGAACTGAAGTCGCGCCAACTGCTTAACTCAAAATAGAGTCAAGAAAGTAGTTCTCAAGCCGGGAAACGGGATCGACCATAAGCACTACCGTGAAATTTCATATAATTTTCAAATTTCTTGTACTTGCTAACTTTGGGACCTCGGGCAGCTATGTTACCATGGAGGAACCACACAAGATTTGACTTTATTGGCTAGAACTGAAGTCGCGCCAACTGCTTAACTCAAAATACAGTCAAGAAAAGAGTTCTCAAGCCGAGAAACGGGATCGACCATAAGCACTACCGTGAAATTTCATACAATTTTCAAATTTCTTGTACTTGCTAACTTTGCGACCTCGGGCAGCTATGTTACCATGGAGGAACCACACAAGATTTGACTTTATTGGCTAGAACTGAAGTCGCGCCAACTGCTTAACTCAAAATAGAGTCAAGAAAGTAGCTCTCAAGCCGAGAAACGGGATCGACCATAAGCACTACCGTGAAATTTCATACAATTTTCAAATTTCTTGTACTTGCTAACTTTGCGACCTCGGGCAGCTATGTTACCATGGAGGAACCACACAAGATTTGACTTTATTGGCTAGA
The DNA here is from genome assembly GCA_958301585.1 of Merodon equestris. Classification (NCBI taxonomy): domain Eukaryota; kingdom Metazoa; phylum Arthropoda; class Insecta; order Diptera; family Syrphidae; genus Merodon; species Merodon equestris. The sequence goes on from OY284416.1 coordinate 61,052,627, forward strand.
ACTGAAGTCACGCCAACTGCTTAACTCAAAATACAGTCAAGAAAGTAGTTCTCAAGCCGAGAAACGGGATCGACCATAAGCACTACCGTGAAATTTCATACAATTTTCAAATTTCTTGTACTTGCTAACTTTGCGACCTCGGGCAGCTATGTTACCATGGAGAAACCACACAAGATTTGACTTTATAGGCTAGAACTGAAGTCGCGCCAACTGCTTAACTCAAAATACAGTCAAGAAAGTAGTTCTCAAGCCGAGAAACGGGATCGACCATAAGCACTACCGTGAAATTTCATACAATTTTCAAATTTCTTGTACTTGCTAACTTTGGGACCTCGGGCAGCTATGTTACCATGGAGGAACCACACAAGATTTGACTTTATAGGCTAGCATTGAAGTCGCGCCAACTGCTTAACTCAAAATACAGTCAAGAAAGTAGTTCTCAAGCCGAGAAACGGGATCGACCATAAGCACTACCGTGAAATTTCATACAATTTTCAAATTTCTTGTACTTGCTAACTTTGCGACCTCGGGCAGCTATGTTACCATGGAGGAACCACACAAGATTTGACTTTATAGGCTAGAACTGAAGTCGCGCCAACTGCTTAACTCAAAATACAGTCAAGAAAATAGTTCTCAAGCCGAGAAACGGGATCGACCATAAGCACTACCGTGAAATTTCATACAATTTTCAAATTTCTTGTACTTGCTAACTTTGCGACCTCGGGCAGCTATGTTACCATGGAGGAACCACACAAGATTTGACTTTATTGGCTAGAACTGAAGTCGCGCCAACTGCTTAACTCAAAATAGAGTCAAGAAAGTAGCTCTCAAGCCGAGAAACGGGATCGACCATAAGCACTACCGTGAAATTTCATACAATTTTCAAATTTCTTGTACTTGCTAACTTTGCGACCTCGGGCAGCTATGTTACCATGGAGAAACCACACAAGATTTGACTTTATAGGCTAGAACTGAAGTCGCGCCAACTGCTTAACTCAAAATACAGTCAAGAAAGTAGTTCTCAAGCCGAGAAACGGGATCGACCATAAGCACTACCGTGAAATTTCATACAATTTTCAAATTTCTTGTACTTGCTAACTTTGCGACCTCGGGCAGCTATGTTACCATGGAGGAACCACACAAGATTTGACTTTATAGGCTAGAACTGAAGTCGCGCCAACTGCTTAACTCAAAATAGAGTCAAGAAAGTAGCTCTCAAGCCGAGAAACGGGATCGACCATAAGCACCACCGTGAAATTTCATACAATTTTCAAATTTCTTGTACTTGCTAAATTTGCGACCTCGGGCAGCTATGTTACCATGGAGGAACCACACAAGATTTGACTTTATAGGCTAGAACTGAAGTCGCGCCAACTGCTTAACTCAAAATAGAGTCAAGAAAGTAGCTCTCAAGCCGAGAAACGGGATCGACCATAAGCACTACCGTGAAATTTCATACAATTTTCAAATTTCTTGTACTTGCTAACTTTGGGACCTCGGGCAGCTATGTTACCATGGAGGAACCACACAAGATTTGACTTTATTGGCTAGAACTGAAGTCGCGCCAACTGCTTAACTCAAAATACAGTCAAGAAAGTAGTTCTCAAGCCGAGAAACGGGATCGACCATAAGCACTACCGTGAAATTTCATACAATTTTCAAATTTCTTGTACTTGCTAACTTTGCGACCTCGGGCAGCTATGTTACCATGGAGGAACCACACAAGATTTGACTTTATAGGCTAGAACTGAAGTCGCGCCAACTGCTTAACTCAAAATAGAGTCAAGAAAGTAGTTCTCAAGCCGAGAAACGGGATCGACCATAAGCACTACCGTGAAATTTCATACAATTTTCAAATTTATTGTACTTGCTAACTTTGCGACCTCGGGCAGCTATGTTACCATGGAGGTACCACACAAGATTTGACTTTATTGGCTAGAACTGAAGTCGCGCCAACTGCTTAACTCAAAATACAGTCAAGAAAGTAGTTCTCAAGCCGAGAAACGGGATCGACCATAAGCACTACCGTGAAATTTCATACAATTTTCAAATTTCTTGTACTTGCTAACTTTGCGACCTCGGGCAGCTATGCTACCATGGCGGAACCACACAAGATTTGACTTTATTGGCTAGAACTGAAGTCGCGCCAACTGTTTAACTCAAAATAGAGTCAAGAAAGTAGCTCTCAAGCCGAGAAACGGGATTGACCATAAGCACTACCGTGAAATTTCATACAATTTTCAAATTTCTTGTACTTGCTAACTTTGCGACCTCGGGCAGCTATGTTACCATGGAGGAACCACACAAGATTTGACTTTATTGGCTAGAACTGAAGTCACGCCAACTGCTTAACTCAAAATACAGTCAAGAAAGTAGTTCTCAAGGCGAGAAACGGGATCGACCATAAGCACTACCGTGAAATTTCATACAATTTTCAAATTTCTTGTACTTGCTAAATTTGCGACCTCGGGCAGCTATGTTACCATGGAGAAACCACACAAGATTTGACTTTATAGGCTAGAACTGAAGTCGCGCCAACTGCTTAACTCAAAATACAGTCAAGAAAGTAGTTCTCAAGCCGAGAAACGGGATCGACCATAAGCACTACCGTGAAATTTCATACAATTTTCAAATTTCTTGTACTTGCTAACTTTGGGACCTCGGGCAGCTATGTTACCATGGAGGAACCACACAAGATTTGACTTTATAGGCTAGAACTGAAGTCGCGCCAACTGCTTAACTCAAAATAGAGCCAAGAAAGTAGTTCTCAAGCCGAGAAACGGGATCGACCATAAGCACTACCGTGAAATTTCATACAATTTTCAAATTTCTTGTACTTGCTAACTTTGGGACCTCGGGCAGCTATGTTACCATGGAGGAACCACACAAGATTTGACTTTATAGGCTAGAACTGAAGTCGCGCCAACTGCTTAACTCAAAATAGAGTCAAGAAAGTAGCTCTCAAGCCGAGAAACGGGATCGACCATAAGCACTACCGTGAAATTTCATACAATTTTCAAATTTCTTGTACTTGCTAACTTTGGGACCTCGGGCAGCTATGTTACCATGGAGGAACCACACAAGATTTGACTTTATTGGCTAGAACTGAAGTCGCGCCAACTGCTTAACTCAAAATACAGTCAAGAAAGTAGTTCTCAAGCCGAGAAACGGGATCGACCATAAGCACTACCGTGAAATTTCATACAATTTTCAAATTTCTTGTACTTGCTAACTTTGCGACCTCGGGCAGCTATGTTACCATGGAGGAACCACACAAGATTTGACTTTATAGGCTAGAACTGAAGTCGCGCCAACTGCTTAACTCAAAATAGAGTCAAGAAAGTAGTTCTCAAGCCGAGAAACGGGATCGACCATAAGCACTACCGTGAAATTTCATACAATTTTCAAATTTATTGTACTTGCTAACTTTGCGACCTCGGGCAGCTATGTTACCATGGAGGAACCACACAAGATTTGACTTTATTGGCTAGAACTGAAGTCGCGCCAACTGCTTAACTCAAAATACAGTCAAGAAAGTAGTTCTCAAGCCGAGAAACGGGATCGACCATAAGCACTACCGTGAAATTTCATACAATTTTCAAATTTCTTGTACTTGCTAATTTTGCGACCTCGGGCAGCTATGTTACCATGGAGGAACCACACAAGATTTGACTTTATTGGCTAGAACTGAAGTCGCGCCAACTGCTTAACTCAAAATACAGTCAAGAAAGTAGTTCCAAGCCGAGAAACGGGATCGACCATAAGCACTACCGTGAAATTTCATACAATTTTCAAATTTCTTGTACTTGCTAACTTTGCGACCTCGGGCAGCTATGTTACCATGGAGGAACCACACAAGATTTGACTTTATTGGCTAGAACTGAAGTCGCGCCAACTGCTTAACTCAAAATAGAGTCAAGAAAGTAGCTCTCAAGCCGAGAAACGGGATCGACCATAAGCACTACCGTGAAATTTCATACAATTTTCAAATTTCTTGTACTTGCTAACTTTGCGACCTCGGGCAGCTATGTTACCATGGAGGAACCACACAAGATTTGACTTTATTGGCTAGAACTGAAGTCGCGCCAACTGCTTAACTCCAAATAGAGTCAAGAAAGTAGCTCTCAAGCCGAGAAACGGGATCGACCATAAGCACTACCGTGAAATTTCATACAATTTTCAAATTTCTTGTACTTGCTAACTTTGGGACCTCGGGCAGCTATGTTACCATGGAGGAACCACACAAGATTTGACTTTATAGGCTAGAACTGAAGTCGCGCCAACTGCTTAACTCAAAATAGAGTCAAGAAAGTAGCTCTCAAGCCGAGAAACGGGATCGACCATAAGCACTACCGTGAAATTTCATACAATTTTCAAATTTCTTGTACTTGCTAACTTTGGGACCTCGGGCAGCTATGTTACCATGGAGGAACCACACAAGATTTGACTTTATAGGCTAGAACTGAAGTCGCGCCAACTGCTTAACTCAAAATACAGTCAAGAAAGTAGTTCTCAAGCCGAGAAACGGGATCGACCATAAGCACTACCGTGAAATTTCATACAATTTTCAAATTTCTTGTACTTGCTAAATTTGCGACCTCGGGCAGCTATGTTACCATGGAGGAACCACACAAGATTTGACTTTATTAGCTAGAACTGAAGTCGCGCCAACTGCTTAACTCAAAATAGAGTCAAGAAAGTAGCTCTCAAGCCGAGAAACGGGATTGACCATAAGCACTACCGTGAAATTTCATACAATTTTCAAATTTCTTGTACTTGCTAACTTTGCGACCTCGGGCAGCTATGTTACCATGGAGGAACCACACAAGATTTGACTTTATTGGCTAGAACTGAAGTCACGCCAACTGCTTAACTCAAAATACAGTCAAGAAAGTAGTTCTCAAGGCGAGAAACGGGATCGACCATAAGCACTACCGTGAAATTTCATACAATTTTCAAATTTCTTGTACTTGCTAAATTTGCGACCTCGGGCAGCTATGTTACCATGGAGAAACCACACAAGATTTGACTTTATAGGCTAGAACTGAAGTCGCGCCAACTGCTTAACTCAAAATACAGTCAAGAAAGTAGTTCTCAAGCCGAGAAACGGGATCGACCATAAGCACTACCGTGAAATTTCATACAATTTTCAAATTTCTTGTACTTGCTAACTTTGGGACCTCGGGCAGCTATGTTACCATGGAGGAACCACACAAGATTTGACTTTATAGGCTAGAACTGAAGTCGCGCCAACTGCTTAACTCAAAATAGAGCCAAGAAAGTAGTTCTCAAGCCGAGAAACGGGATCGACCATAAGCACTACCGTGAAATTTCATACAATTTTCAAATTTCTTGTACTTGCTAACTTTGGGACCTCGGGCAGCTATGTTACCATGGAGGAACCACACAAGATTTGACTTTATAGGCTAGAACTGAAGTCGCGCCAACTGCTTAACTCAAAATAGAGTCAAGAAAGTAGCTCTCAAGCCGAGAAACGGGATCGACCATAAGCACTACCGCGAAATTTCATACAATTTTCAAATTTCTTGTACTTGCTAACTTTGGGACCTCGGGCAGCTATGTTACCATGGAGGAACCACACAAGATTTGACTTTATTGGCTAGAACTGAAGTCGCGCCAACTGCTTAACTCAAAATACAGTCAAGAAAGTAGTTCTCAAGCCGAGAAACGGGATCGACCATAAGCACTACCGTGAAATTTCATACAATTTTCAAATTTCTTGTACTTGCTAACTTTGCGACCTCGGGCAGCTATGTTACCATGGAGGAACCACACAAGATTTGACTTTATAGGCTAGAACTGAAGTCGCGCCAACTGCTTAACTCAAAATAGAGTCAAGAAAGTAGTTCTCAAGCCGAGAAACGGGATCGACCATAAGCACTACCGTGAAATTTCATACAACTTTCAAATTTATTGTACTTGCTAACTTTGCGACCTCGGGCAGCTATGTTACCATGGAGGAACCACACAAGATCTGACTTTATTGGCTAGAACTGAAGTCGCGCCAACTGCTTAACTCAAAATACAGTCAAGAAAGTAGTTCTCAAGCCGAGAAACGGGATCGACCATAAGCACTACCGTGAAATTTCATACAATTTTCAAATTTCTTGTACTTGCTAACTTTGCGACCTCGGGCAGCTATGTTACCATGGAGGTACCACACAAGATTTGACTTTATAGGCTAGAACTGAAGTCGCGCCAATTGCTTAACTCAAAATACAGTCAAGAAAGTAGTTTTCAAGCCGAGAAACGGGATCGACCATAAGCACTACCGTGAAATTTCATACAATTTTCAAATTTCTTGTACTTGCTAACTTTGCGACCTCGGGCAGCTATGTTACCATGGAGGAACCACACAAGATTTGACTTTATTGGCTAGAACTGAAGTCGCGCCAACTGCTTAACTCAAAATAGAGTCAAGAAAGTAGTTCTCAAGCCGAGAAACGGGATCGACCATAAGCACTACCGTGAAATTTCATACAATTTTCAAATTTCTTGTACTTGCTAACTTTGGGACCTCGGGCAGCTATGTTACCATGGAGGAACCACACAAGATTTGACTTTATAGGCTAGAACTGAAGTCGCGCCAACTGCTTAACTCAAAATACAGTCAAGAAAGTAGTTTTCAAGCCGAGAAACGGGATCGACCATAAGCACTACCGTGAAATTTCATACAATTTTCAAATTTCTTGTACTTGCTAACTTTGGGACCTCGGGCAGCTATGTTACCATGGAGGAACCACACAAGATTTGACTTTATAGGCTAGAACTGAAGTCGCGCCAACTGCTTAACTCAAAATACAGTCAAGAAAGTAGTTTTCAAGCCGAGAAACGGGATCGACCATAAGCACTACCGTGAAATTTCATACAATTTTCAAATTTCTTGTACTTGCTAACTTTGCGACCTCGGGCAGCTATGTTACCATGGAGGAACCACACAAGATTTGACTTTATTGGCTAAAACTGAAGTCGCGCCAACTGCTTAACTCAAAATAGAGTCAAGAAAGTAGCTCTCAAGCCGAGAAACGGGATCGACCATAAGCACTACCGTGAAATTTCATACAATTTTCAAATTTCTTGTACTTGCTAACTTTGGGACCTCGGGCAGCTATGTTACCATGGAGGAACCACACAAGATTTGACTTTATTGGCTAGAACTGAAGTCACGCCAACTGCTTAACTCAAAATACAGTCAAGAAAGTAGTTCTCAAGCCGAGAAACGGGATCGACCATAAGCACTACCGTGAAATTTCATACAATTTTCAAATTTCTTGTACTTGCTAACTTTGCGACCTCGGGCAGCTATGTTACCATGGAGAAACCACACAAGATTTGACTTTATAGGCTAGAACTGAAGTCGCGCCAACTGCTTAACTCAAAATACAGTCAAGAAAGTAGTTCTCAAGCCGAGAAACGGGATCGACCATAAGCACTACCGTGAAATTTCATACAATTTTCAAATTTCTTGTACTTGCTAACTTTGGGACCTCGGGCAGCTATGTTACCATGGAGGAACCACACAAGATTTGACTTTATATGCTAGAACTGAAGTCGCGCCAACTGCTTAACTCAAAATAGAGCCAAGAAAGTAGTTCTCAAGCCGAGAAACGGGATCGACCATAAGCACTACCGTGAAATTTCATACAATTTTCAAATTTCTTGTACTTGCTAACTTTGGGACCTCGGGCAGCTATGTTACCATGGAGGAACCACACAAGATTTGACTTTATAGGCTAGAACTGAAGTCGCGCCAACTGCTTAACTCAAAATAGAGTCAAGAAAGTAGTTCTCAAGCCGAGAAACGGGATCGACCATAAGCACTACCGTGAAATTTCATACAATTTTCAAATTTCTTGTACTTGCTAACTTTGCGACCTCGGGCAGCTATGTTACCATGGAGGAACCACACAAGATTTGACTTTATTGGCTAGAACTGAAGACGCGCCAATAGCTTAACTCAAAATACAGTCAAGAAAGTAGTTCTCAAGCCGAGAAACGGGATCGACCATAAGCACTACCGTGAAATTTCATACAATTTTCAAATTTCTTGTACTTGCTAACTTTGCGACCTCGGGCAGCTATGTTACCATGGAGGAACCACACAAGATTTGACTTTATTGGCTAGAACTGAAGTCGCGCCAACTGCTTAACTCAAAATACAGTCAAGAAAGTAGTTCTCAAGCCGAGAAACGGGATCGACCATAAGCACTACCGTGAAATTTCATACAATTTTCAAATTTCTTGTACTTGCTAACTTTGCGACCTCGGGCAGCTATGTTACCATGGAGGAACCACACAAGATTTGACTTTATAGGCTAGAACTGAAGTCGCGCCAACTGCTTAACTCAAAATAGAGTCAAGAAAGTAGTTCTCAAGCCGAGAAACGGGATCGACCATAAGCACTACCGTGAAATTTCATACAATTTTCAAATTTATTGTACTTGCTAACTTTGCGACCTCGGGCAGCTATGTTACCATGGAGGTACCACACAAGATTTGACTTTATTGGCTAGAACTGAAGTCGCGCCAACTGCTTAACTCAAAATACAGTCAAGAAAGTAGTTCTCAAGCCGAGAAACGGGATCGACCATAAGCACTACCGTGAAATTTCATACAATTTTCAAATTTCTTGTACTTGCTAACTTTGCGACCTCGGGCAGCTATGCTACCATGGCGGAACCACACAAGATTTGACTTTATTGGCTAGAACTGAAGTCGCGCCAACTGTTTAACTCAAAATAGAGTCAAGAAAGTAGCTCTCAAGCCGAGAAACGGGATTGACCATAAGCACTACCGTGAAATTTCATACAATTTTCAAATTTCTTGTACTTGCTAACTTTGCGACCTCGGGCAGCTATGTTACCATGGAGGAACCACACAAGATTTGACTTTATTGGCTAGAACTGAAGTCACGCCAACTGCTTAACTCAAAATACAGTCAAGAAAGTAGTTCTCAAGGCGAGAAACGGGATCGACCATAAGCACTACCGTGAAATTTCATACAATTTTCAAATTTCTTGTACTTGCTAAATTTGCGACCTCGGGCAGCTATGTTACCATGGAGAAACCACACAAGATTTGACTTTATAGGCTAGAACTGAAGTCGCGCCAACTGCTTAACTCAAAATACAGTCAAGAAAGTAGTTCTCAAGCCGAGAAACGGGATCGACCATAAGCACTACCGTGAAATTTCATACAATTTTCAAATTTCTTGTACTTGCTAACTTTGGGACCTCGGGCAGCTATGTTACCATGGAGGAACCACACAAGATTTGACTTTATAGGCTAGAACTGAAGTCGCGCCAACTGCTTAACTCAAAATAGAGCCAAGAAAGTAGTTCTCAAGCCGAGAAACGGGATCGACCATAAGCACTACCGTGAAATTTCATACAATTTTCAAATTTCTTGTACTTGCTAACTTTGGGACCTCGGGCAGCTATGTTACCATGGAGGAACCACACAAGATTTGACTTTATAGGCTAGAACTGAAGTCGCGCCAACTGCTTAACTCAAAATAGAGTCAAGAAAGTAGCTCTCAAGCCGAGAAACGGGATCGACCATAAGCACTACCGTGAAATTTCATACAATTTTCAAATTTCTTGTACTTGCTAACTTTGGGACCTCGGGCAGCTATGTTACCATGGAGGAACCACACAAGATTTGACTTTATTGGCTAGAACTGAAGTCGCGCCAACTGCTTAACTCAAAATACAGTCAAGAAAGTAGTTCTCAAGCCGAGAAACGGGATCGACCATAAGCACTACCGTGAAATTTCATACAATTTTCAAATTTCTTGTACTTGCTAACTTTGCGACCTCGGGCAGCTATGTTACCATGGAGGAACCACACAAGATTTGACTTTATAGGCTAGAACTGAAGTCGCGCCAACTGCTTAACTCAAAATAGAGTCAAGAAAGTAGTTCTCAAGCCGAGAAACGGGATCGACCATAAGCACTACCGTGAAATTTCATACAATTTTCAAATTTATTGTACTTGCTAACTTTGCGACCTCGGGCAGCTATGTTACCATGGAGGAACCACACAAGATTTGACTTTATTGGCTAGAACTGAAGTCGCGCCAACTGCTTAACTCAAAATACAGTCAAGAAAGTAGTTCTCAAGCCGAGAAACGGGATCGACCATAAGCACTACCGTGAAATTTCATACAATTTTCAAATTTCTTGTACTTGCTAATTTTGCGACCTCGGGCAGCTATGTTACCATGGAGGAACCACACAAGATTTGACTTTATTGGCTAGAACTGAAGTCGCGCCAACTGCTTAACTCAAAATACAGTCAAGAAAGTAGTTCCAAGCCGAGAAACGGGATCGACCATAAGCACTACCGTGAAATTTCATACAATTTTCAAATTTCTTGTACTTGCTAACTTTGCGACCTCGGGCAGCTATGTTACCATGGAGGAACCACACAAGATTTGACTTTATTGGCTAGAACTGAAGTCGCGCCAACTGCTTAACTCCAAATAGAGTCAAGAAAGTAGCTCTCAAGCCGAGAAACGGGATCGACCATAAGCACTACCGTGAAATTTCATACAATTTTCAAATTTCTTGTACTTGCTAACTTTGGGACCTCGGGCAGCTATGTTACCATGGAGGAACCACACAAGATTTGACTTTATAGGCTAGAACTGAAGTCGCGCCAACTGCTTAACTCAAAATAGAGTCAAGAAAGTAGCTCTCAAGCCGAGAAACGGGATCGACCATAAGCACTACCGTGAAATTTCATACAATTTTCAAATTTCTTGTACTTGCTAACTTTGGGACCTCGGGCAGCTATGTTACCATGGAGGAACCACACAAGATTTGACTTTATAGGCTAGAACTGAAGTCGCGCCAACTGCTTAACTCAAAATACAGTCAAGAAAGTAGTTCTCAAGCCGAGAAACGGGATCGACCATAAGCACTACCGTGAAATTTCATACAATTTTCAAATTTCTTGTACTTGCTAAATTTGCGACCTCGGGCAGCTATGTTACCATGGAGGAACCACACAAGATTTGACTTTATTAGCTAGAACTGAAGTCGCGCCAACTGCTTAACTCAAAATAGAGTCAAGAAAGTAGCTCTCAAGCCGAGAAACGGGATTGACCATAAGCACTACCGTGAAATTTCATACAATTTTCAAATTTCTTGTACTTGCTAACTTTGCGACCTCGGGCAGCTATGTTACCATGGAGGAACCACACAAGATTTGACTTTATTGGCTAGAACTGAAGTCACGCCAACTGCTTAACTCAAAATACAGTCAAGAAAGTAGTTCTCAAGGCGAGAAACGGGATCGACCATAAGCACTACCGTGAAATTTCATACAATTTTCAAATTTCTTGTACTTGCTAAATTTGCGACCTCGGGCAGCTATGTTACCATGGAGAAACCACACAAGATTTGACTTTATAGGCTAGAACTGAAGTCGCGCCAACTGCTTAACTCAAAATACAGTCAAGAAAGTAGTTCTCAAGCCGAGAAACGGGATCGACCATAAGCACTACCGTGAAATTTCATACAATTTTCAAATTTCTTGTACTTGCTAACTTTGGGACCTCGGGCAGCTATGTTACCATGGAGGAACCACACAAGATTTGACTTTATAGGCTAGAACTGAAGTCGCGCCAACTGCTTAACTCAAAATAGAGCCAAGAAAGTAGTTCTCAAGCCGAGAAACGGGATCGACCATAAGCACTACCGTGAAATTTCATACAATTTTCAAATTTCTTGTACTTGCTAACTTTGGGACCTCGGGCAGCTATGTTACCATGGAGGAACCACACAAGATTTGACTTTATAGGCTAGAACTGAAGTCGCGCCAACTGCTTAACTCAAAATAGAGTCAAGAAAGTAGCTCTCAAGCCGAGAAACGGGATCGACCATAAGCACTACCGCGAAATTTCATACAATTTTCAAATTTCTTGTACTTGCTAACTTTGGGACCTCGGGCAGCTATGTTACCATGGAGGAACCACACAAGATTTGACTTTATTGGCTAGAACTGAAGTCGCGCCAACTGCTTAACTCAAAATACAGTCAAGAAAGTAGTTCTCAAGCCGAGAAACGGGATCGACCATAAGCACTACCGTGAAATTTCATACAATTTTCAAATTTCTTGTACTTGCTAACTTTGCGACCTCGGGCAGCTATGTTACCATGGAGGAACCACACAAGATTTGACTTTATAGGCTAGAACTGAAGTCGCGCCAACTGCTTAACTCAAAATAGAGTCAAGAAAGTAGTTCTCAAGCCGAGAAACGGGATCGACCATAAGCACTACCGTGAAATTTCATACAACTTTCAAATTTATTGTACTTGCTAACTTTGCGACCTCGGGCAGCTATGTTACCATGGAGGAACCACACAAGATCTGACTTTATTGGCTAGAACTGAAGTCGCGCCAACTGCTTAACTCAAAATACAGTCAAGAAAGTAGTTCTCAAGCCGAGAAACGGGATCGACCATAAGCACTACCGTGAAATTTCATACAATTTTCAAATTTCTTGTACTTGCTAACTTTGCGACCTCGGGCAGCTATGTTACCATGGAGGTACCACACAAGATTTGACTTTATAGGCTAGAACTGAAGTCGCGCCAATTGCTTAACTCAAAATACAGTCAAGAAAGTAGTTTTCAAGCCGAGAAACGGGATCGACCATAAGCACTACCGTGAAATTTCATACAATTTTCAAATTTCTTGTACTTGCTAACTTTGCGACCTCGGGCAGCTATGTTACCATGGAGGAACCACACAAGATTTGACTTTATTGGCTAGAACTGAAGTCGCGCCAACTGCTTAACTCAAAATAGAGTCAAGAAAGTAGTTCTCAAGCCGAGAAACGGGATCGACCATAAGCACTACCGTGAAATTTCATACAATTTTCAAATTTCTTGTACTTGCTAACTTTGGGACCTCGGGCAGCTATGTTACCATGGAGGAACCACACAAGATTTGACTTTATAGGCTAGAACTGAAGTCGCGCCAACTGCTTAACTCAAAATACAGTCAAGAAAGTAGTTTTCAAGCCGAGAAACGGGATCGACCATAAGCACTACCGTGAAATTTCATACAATTTTCAAATTTCTTGTACTTGCTAACTTTGGGACCTCGGGCAGCTATGTTACCATGGAGGAACCACACAAGATTTGACTTTATAGGCTAGAACTGAAGTCGCGCCAACTGCTTAACTCAAAATACAGTCAAGAAAGTAGTTTTCAAGCCGAGAAACGGGATCGACCATAAGCACTACCGTGAAATTTCATACAATTTTCAAATTTCTTGTACTTGCTAACTTTGCGACCTCGGGCAGCTATGTTACCATGGAGGAACCACACAAGATTTGACTTTATTGGCTAAAACTGAAGTCGCGCCAACTGCTTAACTCAAAATAGAGTCAAGAAAGTAGCTCTCAAGCCGAGAAACGGGATCGACCATAAGCACTACCGTGAAATTTCATACAATTTTCAAATTTCTTGTACTTGCTAACTTTGGGACCTCGGGCAGCTATGTTACCATGGAGGAACCACACAAGATTTGACTTTATTGGCTAGAACTGAAGTCACGCCAACTGCTTAACTCAAAATACAGTCAAGAAAGTAGTTCTCAAGCCGAGAAACGGGATCGACCATAAGCACTACCGTGAAATTTCATACAATTTTCAAATTTCTTGTACTTGCTAACTTTGCGACCTCGGGCAGCTATGTTACCATGGAGAAACCACACAAGATTTGACTTTATAGGCTAGAACTGAAGTCGCGCCAACTGCTTAACTCAAAATACAGTCAAGAAAGTAGTTCTCAAGCCGAGAAACGGGATCGACCATAAGCACTACCGTGAAATTTCATACAATTTTCAAATTTCTTGTACTTGCTAACTTTGGGACCTCGGGCAGCTATGTTACCATGGAGGAACCACACAAGATTTGACTTTATATGCTAGAACTGAAGTCGCGCCAACTGCTTAACTCAAAATAGAGCCAAGAAAGTAGTTCTCAAGCCGAGAAACGGGATCGACCATAAGCACTACCGTGAAATTTCATACAATTTTCAAATTTCTTGTACTTGCTAACTTTGGGACCTCGGGCAGCTATGTTACCATGGAGGAACCACACAAGATTTGACTTTATAGGCTAGAACTGAAGTCGCGCCAACTGCTTAACTCAAAATAGAGTCAAGAAAGTAGTTCTCAAGCCGAGAAACGGGATCGACCATAAGCACTACCGTGAAATTTCATACAATTTTCAAATTTCTTGTACTTGCTAACTTTCGGACCTCGGACAGCTATGTTACCATGGAGGAACCACACAAGATTTGACTTTATTGGCTAGAACTGAAGTCGCGCCAACTGCTTAACTCAAAATACAGTCAAGAAAGTAGTTCTCAAGCCGAGAAACGGGATCGACCATAAGCACTACCGTGAAATTTCATACAATTTTCAAATTTCTTGTACTTGCTAACTTTGCGACCTCGGGCAGCTATGTTACCATGGAGGAACCACACAAGATTTGACTTTATTGGCTAGAACTGAAGTCGCGCCAACTGCTTAACTCAAAATACAGTCAAGAAAGTAGTTCTCAAGCCGAGAAACGTAATCGACCATAAGCACTACCGTGAAATTTCATACAATTTTCAATTTTCTTGTACTTGCTAACTTTGCGACCTCGGGCAGCTATGTTACCATGGAGGAACCACACAAGATTTGACTTTATTGGCTAGAACTGAAGTCGCGCCAACTGCTTAACTCAAAATAGAGTCAAGAAAGTAGCTCTCAAGCCGAGAAACGGGATCGACCATAAGCACTACCGTGAAATTTCATACAATTTTCAAATTTCTTGTACTTGCTAACTTTGCGACCTCGGGCAGCTATGTTACCATGGAGGAACCACACAAGATTTGACTTTATAGGCTAGAACTGAAGTCGCGCCAACTGCTTAACTCAAAATACAGTCAAGAAAGTAGTTCTCAAGCCGAGAAACGGGATCGACCATAAGCACTACCGTGAAATTTCATACAATTTTCAAATTTCTTGTACTTGCTAACTTTGGGACCTCGGGCAGCTATGTTACCATGGAGGAACCACACAAGATTTGACTTTATAGGCTAGAACTGAAGTCGCGCCAACTGCTTAACTCAAAATAGAGTCAAGAAAGTAGCTCTCAAGCCGAGATACGGGATCGACCATAAGCACTACCGTGAAATTTCATACAATTTTCAAATTTCTTGTACTTGCTAACTTTGGGACCTCGGGCAGCTATGTTACCATGGAGGAACCACACAAGATTTGACTTTATAGGCTAGAACTGAAGTCGCGCCAACTGCTTAACTCAAAATAGAGTCAAGAAAGTAGCTCTCAAGCCGAGAAACGGGGTCGACCATAAGCACTACCGTGAAATTTCATACAATTTTCAAATTTCTTGTACTTGCTAACTTTGCGACCTCGGGCAGCTATGTTACCATGGAGAAACCACACAAGATTTGACTTTATAGGCTAGAACTGAAGTCGCGCCAACTGCTTAACTCAAAATAGAGTCAAGAAAGTAGCTCTCAAGCCGAGAAACGGGATCGACCATAAGCACTACCGTGAAATTTCATACAATTTTCAAATTTCTTGTACTTGCTAACTTTGGGACCTCGGGCAGCTATGTTACCATGGAGGAACCACACAAGATTTGACTTTATAGGCTAGAACTGAAGTCGCGCCAACTGCTTAACTCAAAATAGAGTCAAGAAAGTAGTTCTCAAGCCGAGAAACGGGATCGACCATAAGCACTACCGTGAAATTTCATACAATTTTCAAATTTCTTGTACTTGCTAAGTTTGCGACCTCGGGCAGCTATGTTGCCATGGAGGAACCACACAAGATTTGACTTTATAGGCTAGAACTGAAGTCGCGCCAACTGCTTAACTCAAAATAGAGTCAAGAAAGTTGTTCTCAAGCCGAGAAACGGGATCGACCATAAGCACTACCGTGAAATTTCATACAATTTTCAAATTTCTTGTACTTGCTAACTTTGGGACCTCGGGCAGCTATGTTACCATGGAGGAACCACACAAGATTTGACTTTATAGGCTAGAACTGAAGTCGCGCCAACTGCTTAACTCAAAATAGAGTCAAGAAAGTAGCCCTCAAGCCGAGAAACGGGATCGACCATAAGCACTACCGTGAAATTTCATACAATTTTCAAATTTCTTGTACTTGCTAACTTTGGGACCTCGGGCAGCTATGTTACCATGGAGGAACCACACAAGATTTGACTTTATAGGCTAGAACTGAAGTCGCGCCAACTGCTTAACTCAAAATAGAGCCAAGAAAGTAGTTCTCAAGCCGAGAAACGGGATCGACCATAAGCACTACCGTGAAATTTCATACAATTTTCAAATTTCTTGTACTTGCTAACTTTGGGACCTCGGGCAGCTATGTTACCATGGAGGAACCACACAAGATTTGACTTTATAGGCTAGAACTGAAGTCGCGCCAACTGCTTAACTCAAAATAGAGTCAAGAAAGTAGCTCTCAAGCCGAGAAACGGGATCGACCATAAGCACTACCGCGAAATTTCATACAATTTTCAAATTTCTTGTACTTGCTAACTTTGGGACCTCGGGCAGCTATGTTACCATGGAGGAACCACACAAGATTTGACTTTATTGGCTAGAACTGAAGTCGCGCCAACTGCTTAACTCAAAATACAGTCAAGAAAGTAGTTCTCAAGCCGAGAAACGGGATCGACCATAAGCACTACCGTGAAATTTCATACAATTTTCAAATTTCTTGTACTTGCTAACTTTGCGACCTCGGGCAGCTATGTTACCATGGAGGAACCACACAAGATTTGACTTTATAGGCTAGAACTGAAGTCGCGCCAACTGCTTAACTCAAAATAGAGTCAAGAAAGTAGTTCTCAAGCCGAGAAACGGGATCGACCATAAGCACTACCGTGAAATTTCATACAACTTTCAAATTTATTGTACTTGCTAACTTTGCGACCTCGGGCAGCTATGTTACCATGGAGGAACCACACAAGATCTGACTTTATTGGCTAGAACTGAAGTCGCGCCAACTGCTTAACTCAAAATACAGTCAAGAAAGTAGTTCTCAAGCCGAGAAACGGGATCGACCATAAGCACTACCGTGAAATTTCATACAATTTTCAAATTTCTTGTACTTGCTAACTTTGCGACCTCGGGCAGCTATGTTACCATGGAGGTACCACACAAGATTTGACTTTATAGGCTAGAACTGAAGTCGCGCCAATTGCTTAACTCAAAATACAGTCAAGAAAGTAGTTTTCAAGCCGAGAAACGGGATCGACCATAAGCACTACCGTGAAATTTCATACAATTTTCAAATTTCTTGTACTTGCTAACTTTGCGACCTCGGGCAGCTATGTTACCATGGAGGAACCACACAAGATTTGACTTTATTGGCTAGAACTGAAGTCGCGCCAACTGCTTAACTCAAAATAGAGTCAAGAAAGTAGTTCTCAAGCCGAGAAACGGGATCGACCATAAGCACTACCGTGAAATTTCATACAATTTTCAAATTTCTTGTACTTGCTAACTTTGGGACCTCGGGCAGCTATGTTACCATGGAGGAACCACACAAGATTTGACTTTATAGGCTAGAACTGAAGTCGCGCCAACTGCTTAACTCAAAATACAGTCAAGAAAGTAGTTTTCAAGCCGAGAAACGGGATCGACCATAAGCACTACCGTGAAATTTCATACAATTTTCAAATTTCTTGTACTTGCTAACTTTGGGACCTCGGGCAGCTATGTTACCATGGAGGAACCACACAAGATTTGACTTTATAGGCTAGAACTGAAGTCGCGCCAACTGCTTAACTCAAAATACAGTCAAGAAAGTAGTTTTCAAGCCGAGAAACGGGATCGACCATAAGCACTACCGTGAAATTTCATACAATTTTCAAATTTCTTGTACTTGCTAACTTTGCGACCTCGGGCAGCTATGTTACCATGGAGGAACCACACAAGATTTGACTTTATTGGCTAAAACTGAAGTCGCGCCAACTGCTTAACTCAAAATAGAGTCAAGAAAGTAGCTCTCAAGCCGAGAAACGGGATCGACCATAAGCACTACCGTGAAATTTCATACAATTTTCAAATTTCTTGTACTTGCTAACTTTGGGACCTCGGGCAGCTATGTTACCATGGAGGAACCACACAAGATTTGACTTTATTGGCTAGAACTGAAGTCACGCCAACTGCTTAACTCAAAATACAGTCAAGAAAGTAGTTCTCAAGCCGAGAAACGGGATCGACCATAAGCACTACCGTGAAATTTCATACAATTTTCAAATTTCTTGTACTTGCTAACTTTGCGACCTCGGGCAGCTATGTTACCATGGAGAAACCACACAAGATTTGACTTTATAGGCTAGAACTGAAGTCGCGCCAACTGCTTAACTCAAAATACAGTCAAGAAAGTAGTTCTCAAGCCGAGAAACGGGATCGACCATAAGCACTACCGTGAAATTTCATACAATTTTCAAATTTCTTGTACTTGCTAACTTTGGGACCTCGGGCAGCTATGTTACCATGGAGGAACCACACAAGATTTGACTTTATATGCTAGAACTGAAGTCGCGCCAACTGCTTAACTCAAAATAGAGCCAAGAAAGTAGTTCTCAAGCCGAGAAACGGGATCGACCATAAGCACTACCGTGAAATTTCATACAATTTTCAAATTTCTTGTACTTGCTAACTTTGGGACCTCGGGCAGCTATGTTACCATGGAGGAACCACACAAGATTTGACTTTATAGGCTAGAACTGAAGTCGCGCCAACTGCTTAACTCAAAATAGAGTCAAGAAAGTAGTTCTCAAGCCGAGAAACGGGATCGACCATAAGCACTACCGTGAAATTTCATACAATTTTCAAATTTCTTGTACTTGCTAACTTTCGGACCTCGGACAGCTATGTTACCATGGAGGAACCACACAAGATTTGACTTTATTGGCTAGAACTGAAGTCGCGCCAACTGCTTAACTCAAAATACAGTCAAGAAAGTAGTTCTCAAGCCGAGAAACGGGATCGACCATAAGCACTACCGTGAAATTTCATACAATTTTCAAATTTCTTGTACTTGCTAACTTTGCGACCTCGGGCAGCTATGTTACCATGGAGGAACCACACAAGATTTGACTTTATTGGCTAGAACTGAAGTCGCGCCAACTGCTTAACTCAAAATACAGTCAAGAAAGTAGTTCTCAAGCCGAGAAACGTAATCGACCATAAGCACTACCGTGAAATTTCATACAATTTTCAATTTTCTTGTACTTGCTAACTTTGCGACCTCGGGCAGCTATGTTACCATGGAGGAACCACACAAGATTTGACTTTATTGGCTAGAACTGAAGTCGCGCCAACTGCTTAACTCAAAATAGAGTCAAGAAAGTAGCTCTCAAGCCGAGAAACGGGATCGACCATAAGCACTACCGTGAAATTTCATACAATTTTCAAATTTCTTGTACCTGCTAACTTTGCGACCTCGGGCAGCTATGTTACCATGGAGGAACCACACAAGATTTGACTTTATAGGCTAGAACTGAAGTCGCGTCAACTGCTTAACTCAAAATACAGTCAAGAAAGTAGTTCTCAAGCCGAGAAACGGGATCGACCATAAGCACTACCGTGAAATTTCATACAATTTTCAAATTTCTTGTACTTGCTAACTTTGGGACCTCGGGCAGCTATGTTACCATGGAGGAACCACACAAGATTTGACTTTATAGGCTAGAACTGAAGTCGCGCCAACTGCTTAACTCAAAATAGAGTCAAGAAAGTAGCTCTCAAGCCGAGATACGGGATCGACCATAAGCACTACCGTGAAATTTCATACAATTTTCAAATTTCTTGTACTTGCTAACTTTGGGACCTCGGGCAGCTATGTTACCATGGAGGAACCACACAAGATTTGACTTTATAGGCTAGAACTGAAGTCGCGCCAACTGCTTAACTCAAAATAGAGTCAAGAAAGTAGCTCTCAAGCCGAGAAACGGGGTCGACCATAAGCACTACCGTGAAATTTCATACAATTTTCAAATTTCTTGTACTTGCTAACTTTGCGACCTCGGGCAGCTATGTTACCATGGAGAAACCACACAAGATTTGACTTTATAGGCTAGAACTGAAGTCGCGCCAACTGCTTAACTCAAAATAGAGTCAAGAAAGTAGCTCTCAAGCCGAGAAACGGGATCGACCATAAGCACTACCGTGAAATTTCATACAATTTTCAAATTTCTTGTACTTGCTAACTTTGGGACCTCGGGCAGCTATGTTACCATGGAGGAACCACACAAGATTTGACTTTATAGGCTAGAACTGAAGTCGCGCCAACTGCTTAACTCAAAATAGAGTCAAGAAAGTAGTTCTCAAGCCGAGAAACGGGATCGACCATAAGCACTACCGTGAAATTTCATACAATTTTCAAATTTCTTGTACTTGCTAAGTTTGCGACCTCGGGCAGCTATGTTGCCATGGAGGAACCACACAAGATTTGACTTTATAGGCTAGAACTGAAGTCGCGCCAACTGCTTAACTCAAAATAGAGTCAAGAAAGTAGTTCTCAAGCCGAGAAACGGGATCGACCATAAGCACTACCGTGAAATTTCATACAATTTTCAAATTTCTTGTACTTGCTAACTTTGGGACCTCGGGCAGCTATGTTACCATGGAGGAACCACACAAGATTTGACTTTATAGGCTAGAACTGAAGTCGCGCCAACTGCTTAACTCAAAATAGAGTCAAGAAAGTAGCTCTCAAGCCGAGAAACGGGATCGACCATAAGCACTACCGTGAAATTTCATACAATTTTCAAATTTCTTGTACTTGCTAACTTTGGGACCTCGGGCAGCTATGTTACCATGGAGGAACCACACAAGATTTGACTTTATAGGCTAGAACTGAAGTCGCGCCAACTGCTTAACTCAAAATAGAGTCAAGAAAGTAGTTCTCAAGCCGAGAAACGGGATCGACCATAAGCACTACCGTGAAATTTCATACAATTTTCAAATTTCTTGTACTTGCTAAGTTTGCGACCTCGGGCAGCTATGTTACCATGGAGGAACCACACAAGATTTGACTTTATAGGCTAGAACTGAAGTCGCGCCAACTGCTTAACTCAAAATACAATCAAGAAAGTAGTTCTCAAGCCGAGAAACGGGATCGACCATAAGCACTACCGTGAAATTTCATACAATTTTCAAATTTCTTGTACTTGCTAACTTTGGGACCTCCGGCAGCTATGTTACCATGGAGGAACCACACAAGATTTGACTTTATAGGCTAGAACTGAAGTCGCGCCAACTGCTTAACTCAAAATAGAGTCAAGAAAGTAGTTCTCAAGCCGAGAAACGGGATCGACCATAAGCAACCGTGAAATTTCATACAATTTTCAAATTTCTTGTACTTGCTAAGTTTGCGACCTCGGGCAGCTATGTTACATGGAGGAACCACACAAGATTTGACTTTATAGGCTAGAACTGAAGTCGCGCCAACTGCTTAACTGAAAATAGAGTCAAGAAAGTAGTTCTCAAGCCGAGAAACGGGATCGACCATAAGCACTACCGTGAAATTTCATACAATTTTCAAATTTCTTGTACTTGCTAACTTTGGGACCTCGGGCAGCTATGTTACCATGGAGGAACCACACAAGATTTGACTTTATAGGCTAGAACTGAAGTCGCGCCAACTGCTTAACTCAAAATAGAGTCAAGAAAGTAGTTCTCAAGCCGAGAAACGGGATCGACCATAAGCACTACCGTGAAATTTCATACAATTTTCAAATTTCTTGTACTTGCTAACTTTGGGACCTCGGGCAGCTATGTTACCATGGAGGAACCACACAAGATTTGACTTTATAGGCTAGAACTGAAGTCGCGCCAACTGCTTAACTCAAAATACAGTCAAGAAAGTAGTTCTCAAGCCGAGAAACGGGATCGACCATAAGCACTACCGTGAAATTTCATACAATTTTCAAATTTCTTGTACTTGCTAACTTTGCGACCTCGGGCAGCTATGTTACCATGGAGGAACCACACAAGATTTGACTTTATTGGCTAGAACTGAAATCGCGCCAACTGCTTAACTCAAAATACAGTCAAGAAAGTAGTTCTCAAGCCGAGAAACGGGATCGACCATAAGCACTACCGTGAAATTTCATACAATTTTCAAATTTCTTGTACTAACTTTGCGACCTCGGGCAGCTATGTTACCATGGAGAAACCACACAAGATTTGACTTTATAGGCTAGAACTGAAGTCGCGCCAACTGCTTAACTCAAAATACAATCAAGAAAGTAGTTCTCAAGCCGAGAAACGGGATCGACCATAAGCACTACCGTGAAATTTCATACAATTTTCAAATTTCTTGTACTTGCTAACTTTGGGACCTCGGGCAGCTATGTTACCATGGAGGAACCACACAAGATTTGACTTTATAGGCTAGAACTGAAGTCGCGCCAACTGCTTAACTCAAAATAGAGTCAAGAAAGTAGCTCTCAAGCCGAAAAACGGGATCGACCATAAGCACTACCGTGAAATTTCATACAATTTTCAAATTTCTTGTACTTGCTAAGTTTGCGACCTCGGGCAGCTATGTTACCATGGAGGAACCACACAAGATTTGACTTTATAGGCTAGAACTGAAGTCGCGCCAACTGCTTAACTCAAAATACAATCAAGAAAGTAGTTCTCAAGCCGAGAAACGGGATCGACCATAAGCACTACCGTGAAATTTCATACAATTTTCAAATTTCTTGTACTTGCTAACTTTGGGACCTCCGGCAGCTATGTTACCATGGAGGAACCACACAAGATTTGACTTTATAGGCTAGAACTGAAGTCGCGCCAACTGCTTAACTCAAAATAGAGTCAAGAAAGTAGTTCTCAAGCCGAGAAACGGGATCGACCATAAGCAACCGTGAAATTTCATACAATTTTCAAATTTCTTGTACTTGCTAAGTTTGCGACCTCGGGCAGCTATGTTACATGGAGGAACCACACAAGATTTGACTTTATAGGCTAGAACTGAAGTCGCGCCAACTGCTTAACTGAAAATAGAGTCAAGAAAGTAGTTCTCAAGCCGAGAAACGGGATCGACCATAAGCACTACCGTGAAATTTCATACAATTTTCAAATTTCTTGTACTTGCTAACTTTGGGACCTCGGGCAGCTATGTTACCATGGAGGAACCACACAAGATTTGACTTTATAGGCTAGAACTGAAGTCGCGCCAACTGCTTAACTCAAAATAGAGTCAAGAAAGTAGTTCTCAAGCCGAGAAACGGGATCGACCATAAGCACTACCGTGAAATTTCATACAATTTTCAAATTTCTTGTACTTGCTAACTTTGGGACCTCGGGCAGCTATGTTACCATGGAGGAACCACACAAGATTTGACTTTATAGGCTAGAACTGAAGTCGCGCCAACTGCTTAACTCAAAATACAGTCAAGAAAGTAGTTCTCAAGCCGAGAAACGGGATCGACCATAAGCACTACCGTGAAATTTCATACAATTTTCAAATTTCTTGTACTTGCTAACTTTGCGACCTCGGGCAGCTATGTTACCATGGAGGAACCACACAAGATTTGACTTTATTGGCTAGAACTGAAATCGCGCCAACTGCTTAACTCAAAATACAGTCAAGAAAGTAGTTCTCAAGCCGAGAAACGGGATCGACCATAAGCACTACCGTGAAATTTCATACAATTTTCAAATTTCTTGTACTAACTTTGCGACCTCGGGCAGCTATGTTACCATGGAGAAACCACACAAGATTTGACTTTATAGGCTAGAACTGAAGTCGCGCCAACTGCTTAACTCAAAATACAATCAAGAAAGTAGTTCTCAAGCCGAGAAACGGGATCGACCATAAGCACTACCGTGAAATTTCATACAATTTTCAAATTTCTTGTACTTGCTAACTTTGGGACCTCGGGCAGCTATGTTACCATGGAGGAACCACACAAGATTTGACTTTATAGGCTAGAACTGAAGTCGCGCCAACTGCTTAACTCAAAATAGAGTCAAGAAAGTAGCTCTCAAGCCGAAAAACGGGATCGACCATAAGCACTACCGTGAAATTTCATACAATTTTCAAATTTCTTGTACTTGCTAACTTTGGGACCTCGGGCAGCTATGTTACCATGGAGGAACCACACACGATTTGACTTTATAGGCTAGAACTGAAGTCGCGCCAACTGCTTAACTCAAAATAGAGTCAAGAAAGTAGCTCTCAAGCCGAGAAACGGGATCGACCATAAGCACTACCGTGAAATTTCATACAATTTTCAAATTTCTTGTACTTGCTAACTTTGGGACCTCGGGCAGCTATGTTACCATGGAGGAACCACACAAGATTTGACTTTATAGGCTAGAACTGAAGTCGCGCCAACTGCTTAACTCAAAATACAGTCAAGAAAGTAGTTCTCAAGCCGAGAAACGGGATCGACCATAAGCACTACCGTGAAATTTCATACAATTTTCAAATTTCTTGTACTTGCTAACTTTGCGACCTCGGGCAGCTATGTTACCATGGAGGAACCACACAAGATTTGACTTTATTGGCTAGAACTGAAGTCGCGCCAACTGCTTAACTCAAAATACAGTCAAGAAAGTAGTTCTCAAGCCGAGAAACGGGATCGACCATAAGCACTACCGTGAAATTTCATACAATTTTCAAATTTCTTGTACTTGCTAACTTTGCGACCTCGGGCAGCTATGTTACCATGGAGAAACCACACAAGATTTGACTTTATAGGCTAGAACTGAAGTCGCGCCAACTGCTTAACTCAAAATACAGTCAAGAAAGTAGTTCTCAAGCCGAGAAACGGGATCGACCATAAGCACTACCGTGAAATTTCATACAATTTTCAAATTTCTTGTACTTGCTAACTTTGCGACCTCGGGCAGCTATGTTACCATGGAGGAACCACACAAGATTTGACTTTATAGGCTAGAACTGAAGTCGCGCCAACTGCTTAACTCAAAATACAGTCAAGAAAGTAGTTCTCAAGCCGAGAAACGGGATCGACCATAAGCACTACCGTGAAATTTCATACAATTTTCAAATTTCTTGTACTTGCTAACTTTGCGACCTCGGGCAGCTATGTTACCATGGAGAAACCACACAAGATTTGACTTTATAGGCTAGAACTGAAGTCGCGCCAACTGCTTAACTCAAAATACAGTCAAGAAAGTAGTTCTCAAGCCGAGAAACGGGATCGACCATAAGCACTACCGTGAAATTTCATACAATTTTCAAATTTCTTGTACTTGCTAACTTTGCGACCTCGGGCAGCTATGTTACCATGGAGAAACCACACAAGATTTGACTTTATAGGCTAGAACTGAAGTCGCGCCAACTGCTTAACTCAAAATAGAGTCAAGAAAGTAGTTCTCAAGCCGAGAAACGGGATCGACCATAAGCACTACCGTGAAATTTCATACAATTTTCAAATTTCTTGTACTTGCTAATTTTGCGACCTCGGGCAGCTATGTTACCATGGAGGAACCACACAAGATTTGACTTTATAGGCTAGAACTGAAGTCGCGCCAACTGCTTAACTCAAAACAGAGTCAAGAAAGTAGCTCTCAAGCCGAGAAACGGGATCGACCATAAGCACTACCGTGAAATTTCATACAATTTTCAAATTTCTTGTACTTGCTAACTTTGCGACCTCGGGCAGCTATGTTACCATGGAGGAACCACACAAGATTTGACTTTATAGGCTAGAACTGAAGTCGCGCCAACTGCTTAACTCAAAATACAGTCAAGAAAGTAGTTCTCAAGCCGAGAAACGGGATCGACCATAAGCACTACCGTGAAATTTCATACAATTTTCAAATTTCTTGTACTTGCTAACTTTGCGACCTCGGGCAGCTATGTTACCATGGAGGAACCACACAAGATTTGACTTTATTGGCTAGAACTGAAGTCGCGCCAACTGCTTAACTCAAAATACAGTCAAGAAAGTAGTTCTCAAGCCGAGAAACGGGATCGACCATAAGCACTACCGTGAAATTTCATACAATTTTCAAATTTCTTGTACTTGCTAACTTTGCGACCTCGGGCAGCTATGTTACCATGGAGGAACCACACAAGATTTGACTTTATAGGCTAGAACTGAAGTCGCGCCAACTGCTTAACTCAAAATACAGTCAAGAAAGTAGTTCTCAAGCCGAGAAACGGGATCGACCATAAGCACTACCGTGAAATTTCATACAATTTTCAAATTTCTTGTACTTGCTAACTTTGCGACCTCGGGCAGCTATGTTACCATGGAGAAACCACACAAGATTTGACTTTATAGGCTAGAACTGAAGTCGCGCCAACTGCTTAACTCAAAATACAGTCAAGAAAGTAGTTCTCAAGCCGAGCAACGGGATCGACCATAAGCACTACCGTGAAATTTCATACAATTTTCAAATTTCTTGTACTTGCTAACTTTGGGACCTCGGGCAGCTATGTTACCATGGAGGAACCACACAAGATTTGACTTTATAGACTAGAACTGAAGTCGCGCCAACTGCTTAACTCAAAATACAGTCAAGAAAGTAGTTCTCAAGCCGAGAAACGGAATCGACCATAAGCACTACCGTGAAATTTCATACAATTTTCAAATTTCTTGTACTTGCTAACTTTGGGACCTCGGGCAGCTATGTTACCATGGAGGAACCACACAAGATTTGACTTTATAGGCTAGAACTGAAGTCGCGCCAACTGCTTAACTCAAAATAGAGTCAAGAAAGTAGCTCTCAAGCCGAGAAACGGGATCGACCATAAGCACTACCGTGAAATTTCATACAATTTTCAAATTTCTTGTACTTGCTAACTTTGGGACCTCGGGCAGCTATGTCACCATGGAGGAACCACACAAGATTTGACTTTATAGGCTAGAACTGAAGTCGCGCCAACTGCTTAACTCAAAATACAGTCAAGAAAGTAGTTCTCAAGCCGAGAAACGGGATCGACCATAAGCACTACCGTGAAATTTCATACAATTTTCAAATTTCTTGTACTTGCTAACTTTGCGACCTCGGGCAGCTATGTTACCATGGAGGAACCACACAAGATTTGACTTTATAGGCTAGAACTGAAGTCGCGCCAACTGCTTAACTCAAAATAGAGTCAAGAAAGTAGCTCTCAAGCCGAGAAACGGGATCGACCATAAGCATAACCGTGAAATTTCATATAATTTTCAAATTTCTTGTACTTGCTAACTTTGCGACCTCGGGCAGCTATGTTACCATGGAGGAACCACACAAGATTTGACTTTATTGGCTAGAACTGAAGTCGCGCCAACTGCTTAACTCAAAATAGAGTCAAGAAAGTAGCTCTCAAGCCGAGAAACGGGATCGACCATAAGCATTACCGTGAAATTTCATACAATTTTCAAATTTCTTGTACTTGCTAACTTTGGGACCTCGGGCAGCTATGTTACCATGGAGGAACCACACAAGATTTGACTTTATAGGCTAGAACTGAAGTCGCGCCAACTGCTTAACTCAAAATACAGTCAAGAAAGTAGTTCTCAAGCCGAGAAACGGGATCGACCATAAGCACTACCGTGAAATTTCATACAATTTTCAAATTTCTTGTACTTGCTAACTTTGCGTCCTCGGGCAGCTATGTTACCATGGAGAAACCACACAAGATTTGACTTTATAGGCTAGAACTGAAGTCGCGCCAACTGCTTAACTCAAAATAGAGTCAAGAAAGTAGCTCTCAAGCCGAGAAACGGGATCGACCATAAGCACTACCGTGAAATTTCATACAATTTTCAAATTTCTTGTACTTGCTAACTTTGGGACCTCGGGCAGCTATGTTACCATGGAGGAACCACACAAGATTTGACTTTATAGGCTAGAACTGAAGTCGCGCCAACTGCTTAACTCAAAATACAGTCAAGAAAGTAGTTCTCAAGCCGAGAAACGGGATCGACCATAAGCACTACCGTGAAATTTCATACAATTTTCAAATTTCTTGTACTTGCTAAATTTGCGACCTCGGGCAGCTATGTTACCATGGAGAAACCACACAAGATTTGACTTTATAGGCTAGAACTGAAGTCGCGCCAACTGCTTAACTCAAAATACAGTCAAGAAAGTAGTTCTCAAGCCGAGAAACGGGATCGACCATAAGCACTACCGTGAAATTTCATACAATTTTCAAATTTCTTGTACTTGCTAACTTTGCGACCTCGGGCAGCTATGTTACCATGGAGGAACCACACAAGATTTGACTTTATAGGCTAGAACTGAAGCCGCGCCAACTGCTTAACTCAAAATAGAGTCAAGAAAGTAGCTCTCAAGCCGAGAAACGGGATCGACCATAAGCATTACCGTGAAATTTCATACAATTTTCAAATTTCTTGTACTTGCTAACTTTGGGACCTCGGGCAGCTATGTTACCATGGAGGAACCACACAAGATTTGACTTTATAGGCTAGAACTGAAGTCGCGCCAACTGCTTAACTCAAAATACAGTCAAGAAAGTAGTTCTCAAGCCGAGAAACGGGATCGACCATAAGCACTACCGTGAAATTTCATACAATTTTCAAATTTCTTGTACTTGCTAACTTTGCGTCCTCGGGCAGCTATGTTACCATGGAGAAACCACACAAGATTTGACTTTATAGGCTAGAACTGAAGTCGCGCCAACTGCTTAACTCAAAATAGAGTCAAGAAAGTAGCTCTCAAGCCGAGAAACGGGATCGACCATAAGCACTACCGTGAAATTTCATACAATTTTCAAATTTCTTGTACTTGCTAACTTTGGGACCTCGGGCAGCTATGTTACCATGGAGGAACCACACAAGATTTGACTTTATAGGCTAGAACTGAAGTCGCGCCAACTGCTTAACTCAAAATACAGTCAAGAAAGTAGTTCTCAAGCCGAGAAACGGGATCGACCATAAGCACTACCGTGAAATTTCATACAATTTTCAAATTTCTTGTACTTGCTAAATTTGCGACCTCGGGCAGCTATGTTACCATGGAGAAACCACACAAGATTTGACTTTATAGGCTAGAACTGAAGTCGCGCCAACTGCTTAACTCAAAATAGAGTCAAGAAAGTAGCTCTCAAGCCGAGAAACGGGATCGACCATAAGCACTACCGTGAAATTTCATACAATTTTCAAATTTCTTGTACTTGCTAACTTTGCGACCTCGGGCAGCTATGTTAGCATGGAGAAACCACACAAGATTTGACTTTATAGGCTAGAACTGAAGTCGCGCCAACTGCTTAACTCAAAATACAGTCAAGAAAGTAGTTCTCAAGCCGAGAAACGGGATCGACCATAAGCACTACCGTGAAATTTCATACAATTTTCAAATTTCTTGTACTTGCTAACTTTGCGACCTCGGGCAGCTATGTTATCATGGAGGAACCACACAAGATTTGACTTTATAGGCTAGAACTGAAGTCGCGCCAACTGCTTAACTCAAAATAGAGTCAAGAAAGTAGCTCTCAAGCCGAGAAACGGGATCGACCATAAGCACTACCGTGAAATTTCATACAATTTTCAAATTTCTTGTACTTGCTAACTTTGCGACCTCGGGCAGCTATGTTACCATGGAGGAACCACACAAGATTTGACTTTATAGGCTAGAACTGAAGTCGCGCCAACTGCTTAACTCAAAATAGAGTCAAGAAAGTAGCTCTCAAGCCGAGAAACGGGATCGACCATAAGCACTACCGTGAAATTTCATACAATTTTCAAATTTCTTGTACTTGCTAACTTTGCGACCTCGGGCAGCTATGTTACCATGGAGGAACCACACAAGATTTGACTTTATAGGCTAGAACTGAAGTCGCGCCAACTGCTTAACTCAAAATACAGTCAAGAAAGTAGTTCTCAAGCCGAGAAACGGGATCGACCATAAGCACTACCGTGAAATTTCATACAATTTTCAAATTTCTTGTACTTGCTAACTTTGCGACCTCGGGCAGCTATGTTACCATGGAGAAACCACACAAGATTTGACTTTATAGGCTAGAACTGAAGTCGCGCCAACTGCTTAACTCAAAATACAGTCAAGAAAGTAGTTCTCAAGCCGAGAAACGGGATCGACCATAAGCACTACCGTGAAATTTCATACAATTTTCAAATTTCTTGTACTTGCTAACTTTGCGACCTCGGGCAGCTATGTTACCATGGAGGAACCACACAAGATTTGACTTTATAGGCTAGAACTGAAGTCGCGCCAACTGCTTAACTCAAAATATAGTCAAGAAAGTAGCTCTCAAGCCGAGAAACGGGATCGACCATAAGCACTACCGTGAAATTTCATACAATTTTCAAATTTCTTGTACTTGCTAACTTTGCGACCTCGGGCAGCTATGTTACCATGGAGGAACCACACAAGATTTGACTTTATTGGCTAGAACTGAAGTCGCGCCATTTGCTTAACTCAAAATAGAGTCAAGAAAGTAGCTCTCAAGCCGAGAAACGGGATCGACCATAAGCATAACCGTGAAATTTCATATAATTTTCAAATTTCTTGTACTTGCTAACTTTGCGACCTCGGGCAGCTATGTTACCATGGAGGAACCACACAAGATTTGACTTTATTGGCTAGAACTGAAGTCGCGCCAACTGCTTAACTCAAAATAGAGTCAAGAAAGTAGCTCTCAAGCCGAGAAACGGGATCGACCATAAGCATTACCGTGAAATTTCATACAATTTTCAAATTTCTTGTACTTGCTAACTTTGGGACCTCGGGCAGCTATGTTACCATGGAGGAACCACACAAGATTTGACTTTATAGGCTAGAACTGAAGTCGCGCCAACTGCTTAACTCAAAATACAGTCAAGAAAGTAGTTCTCAAGCCGAGAAACGGGATCGACCATAAGCACTACCGTGAAATTTCATACAATTTTCAAATTTCTTGTACTTGCTAACTTTGCGTCCTCGGGCAGCTATGTTACCATGGAGAAACCACACAAGATTTGAATTTATAGGCTAGAACTGAAGTCGCGCCAACTGCTTAACTCAAAATAGAGTCAAGAAAGTAGCTCTCAAGCCGAGAAACGGGATCGACCATAAGCACTACCGTGAAATTTCATACAATTTTCAAATTTCTTGTACTTGCTAACTTTGGGACCTCGGGCAGCTATGTTACCATGGAGGAACCACACAAGATTTGACTTTATAGGCTAGAACTGAAGTCGCGCCAACTGCTTAACTCAAAATACAGTCAAGAAAGTAGTTCTCAAGCCGAGAAACGGGATCGACCATAAGCACTACCGTGAAATTTCATACAATTTTCAAATTTCTTGTACTTGCTAACTTTGCGACCTCGGGCAGCTATGTTACCATGGAGGAACCACACAAGATTTGACTTTATTGGCTAGAACTGAAGTCGCGCCAACTGCTTAACTCAAAATACAGTCAAGAAAGTAGTTCTCAAGCCGAGAAACGGGATCGACCATAAGCACTACCGTGAAATTTCATACAATTTTCAAATTTCTTGTACTTGCTAACTTTGCGACCTCGGGCAGCTATGTTACCATGGAGGAACCACACAAGATTTGACTTTATAGGCTAGAACTGAAGTCGCGCCAACTGCTTAACTCAAAATACAGTCAAGAAAGTAGTTCTCAAGCCGAGAAACGGGATCGACCATAAGCACTACCGTGAAATTTCATACAATTTTCAAATTTCTTGTACTTGCTAACTTTGCGACCTCGGGCAGCTATGTTACCATGGAGAAACCACACAAGATTTGACTTTATAGGCTAGAACTGAAGTCGCGCCAACTGCTTAACTCAAAATACAGTCAAGAAAGTAGTTCTCAAGCCGAGCAACGGGATCGACCATAAGCACTACCGTGAAATTTCATACAATTTTCAAATTTCTTGTACTTGCTAACTTTGGGACCTCGGGCAGCTATGTTACCATGGAGGAACCACACAAGATTTGACTTTATAGGCTAGAACTGAAGTCGCGCCAACTGCTTAACTCAAAATAGAGTCAAGAAAGTAGCTCTCAAGCCGAGAAACGGGATCGACCATAAGCACTACCGTGAAATTTCATACAATTTTCAAATTTCTTGTACTTGCTAACTTTGCGACCTCGGGCAGCTATGTTAGCATGGAGAAACCACACAAGATTTGACTTTATAGGCTAGAACTGAAGTCGCGCCAACTGCTTAACTCAAAATACAGTCAAGAAAGTAGTTCTCAAGCCGAGAAACGGGATCGACCATAAGCACTACCGTGAAATTTCATACAATTTTCAAATTTCTTGTACTTGCTAACTTTGCGACCTCGGGCAGCTATGTTATCATGGAGGAACCACACAAGATTTGACTTTATAGGCTAGAACTGAAGTCGCGCCAACTGCTTAACTCAAAATAGAGTCAAGAAAGTAGCTCTCAAGCCGAGAAACGGGATCGACCATAAGCACTACCGTGAAATTTCATACAATTTTCAAATTTCTTGTACTTGCTAACTTTGCGACCTCGGGCAGCTATGTTACCATGGAGGAACCACACAAGATTTGACTTTATAGGCTAGAACTGAAGTCGCGCCAACTGCTTAACTCAAAATAGAGTCAAGAAAGTAGCTCTCAAGCCGAGAAACGGGATCGACCATAAGCACTACCGTGAAATTTCATACAATTTTCAAATTTCTTGTACTTGCTAACTTTGCGACCTCGGGCAGCTATGTTACCATGGAGGAACCACACAAGATTTGACTTTATAGGCTAGAACTGAAGTCGCGCCAACTGCTTAACTCAAAATACAGTCAAGAAAGTAGTTCTCAAGCCGAGAAACGGGATCGACCATAAGCACTACCGTGAAATTTCATACAATTTTCAAATTTCTTGTACTTGCTAACTTTGCGACCTCGGGCAGCTATGTTACCATGGAGAAACCACACAAGATTTGACTTTATAGGCTAGAACTGAAGTCGCGCCAACTGCTTAACTCAAAATACAGTCAAGAAAGTAGTTCTCAAGCCGAGAAACGGGATCGACCATAAGCACTACCGTGAAATTTCATACAATTTTCAAATTTCTTGTACTTGCTAACTTTGCGACCTCGGGCAGCTATGTTACCATGGAGGAACCACACAAGATTTGACTTTATAGGCTAGAACTGAAGTCGCGCCAACTGCTTAACTCAAAATATAGTCAAGAAAGTAGCTCTCAAGCCGAGAAACGGGATCGACCATAAGCACTACCGTGAAATTTCATACAATTTTCAAATTTCTTGTACTTGCTAACTTTGCGACCTCGGGCAGCTATGTTACCATGGAGGAACCACACAAGATTTGACTTTATTGGCTAGAACTGAAGTCGCGCCATTTGCTTAACTCAAAATAGAGTCAAGAAAGTAGCTCTCAAGCCGAGAAACGGGATCGACCATAAGCACTACCGTGAAATTTCATACAATTTTCAAATTTCTTGTACTTGCTAACTTTGCGACCTCGGGCAGCTATGTTACCATGGAGGAACCACACAAGATTTGACTTTATTGGCTAGAACTGAAGTCGCGCCAACTGCTTAACTCAAAATACAGACAAGAAAGTAGCTCTCAAGCCGAGAAACGGGATCGACCATAAGCACTACCGTGAAATTTCATACAATTTTCAAATTTCTTGTACTTGCTAACTTTGGGACCTCGGGCAGCTATGTTACCATGGAGGAACCACACAAGATTTGACTTTATAGGCTAGAACTGAAGTCGCGCCAACTGCTTAACTCAAAATACAGTCAAGAAAGTAGTTCTCAAGCCGAGAAACGGGATCGACCATAAGCACTAAGGTGAAATTTCATACAATTTTCAAATTTCTTGTACTTGCTAACTTTGGGACCTCGGGCAGCTATGTTACCATGGAGAAACCACACAAGATTTGACTTTATAGGCTAGAACTGAAGTCGCGCCAACTGCTTAACTCAAAATAGAGTCAAGAAAGTAGCTCTCAAGCCGAGAAACGGGATCGACCATAAGCACTACCGTGAAATTTCATACAATTTTCAAATTTCTTGTACTTGCTAACTTTGCGACCTCGGGCAGCTATGTTACCATGGAGAAACCACACAAGATTTGACTTTATAGGCTAGAACTGAAGTCGCGCCAACTGCTTAACTCAAAATACAGTCCAGAAAGTAGTTCTCAAGCCGAGAAACGTAATCGACCATAAGCACTACCGTGAAATTTCATACAATTTTCAAATTTCTTGTACTTGCTAACTTTGGGACCTCGGGCAGCTATGTTACCATGGAGGAACCACACAAGATTTGACTTTACAGGCTAGAACTGAAGTCGCGCCAACTGCTTAACTCAAAATACAGTCAAGAAAGTAGTTCTCAAGCCGAGAAACGGGATCGACCATAAGCACTACCGTGAAATTTCATACAATTTTCAAATTTCTTGTACTAGCTAACTTTGCGACCTCGGGCAGCTATGTTACCATGGAGGAACCACACAAGATTTGAGTTTATTGGCTAGAACTGAAGTCGCGCCAACTGCTTAACTCAAAATACAGTCAAGAAAGAAGTTCTCAAGCCGAGAAACGGGATCGACCATAAGCACTACCGTGAAATTTCATACAATTTTCAAATTTCTTGTACTTGCTAACTTTGCGACCTCGGGCAGCTATGTTAGCATGGAGAAACCACACAAGATTTGACTTTATAGGCTAGAACTGAAGTCGCGCCAACTGCTTAACTCAAAATACAGTCAAGAAAGAAGTTCTCAAGCCGAGAAACGGGATCGACCATAAGCACTACCGTGAAATTTCATACAATTTTCAAATTTCTTGTACTTGCTAACTTTGCGACCTCGGGCAGCTATGTTACCATGGAGGAACCACACAAGATTTGACTTTATTGGCTAGAACTGAAGTCGCGCCAACTGCTTAACTCAAAATAGAGTCAAGAAAGTAGCTCTCAAGCCGAGAAACGGGATCGACCATAAGCACTACCGTGAAATTTCATACAATTTTCAAATTTCTTGTACTTGCTAACTTTGGGACCTCGGGCAGCTATGTTACCATGGAGGAACCACACAAGATTTGACTTTATAGGCTAGAACTGAAGTCGCGCCAACTGCTTAACTCAAAATAGAGTCAAGAAAGTAGCTCTCAAGCCGAGAAACGGGATCGACCATAAGCACTACCGTGAAATTTCATACAATTTTCAAATTTCTTGTACTTGCTAACTTTGGGACCTCGGGCAGCTATGTTACCATGGAGGAACCACACAAGATTTGACTTTATAGGCTAGAACTGAAGTCGCGCCAACTGCTTAACTCAAAATACAGTCAAGAAAGTAGTTCTCAAGCCGAGAAACGGGATCGACCATAAGCACTACCGTGAAATTTCATACAATTTTCAAATTTCTTGTACTTGCTAAATTTGCGACCTCGGGCAGCTATGTTACCATGGAGAAACCACACAAGATTTGACCTTATAGGCTAGAACTGAAGTCGCGCCAACTGCTTAACTCAAAATAGAGTCAAGAAAGTAGCTCTCAAGCCGAGAAACGGGATCGACCATAAGCACTACCGTGAAATTTCATACAATTTTCAAATTTCTTGTACTTGCTAACTTTGCGACCTCGGGCAGCTATGTTAGCATGGA
This sequence comes from Merodon equestris, assembly GCA_958301585.1. Classification (NCBI taxonomy): domain Eukaryota; kingdom Metazoa; phylum Arthropoda; class Insecta; order Diptera; family Syrphidae; genus Merodon; species Merodon equestris. The sequence goes on from OY284416.1 coordinate 61,088,274, forward strand.
GAAACCACACAAGATTTGACTTTATTGGCTAGAACTGAAGTCGCGCCAACTGCTTAACTCAAAATACAGTCAAGAAAGAAGTTCTCAAGCCGAGAAACGGGATCGACCATAAGCACTACCGTGAAATTTCATACAATTGTCAAATTTCTTGTACTTGCTAACTTTGCGACCTCGGGCAGCTATGTTACCATGGAGGAACCACACAAGATTTGACTTTATAGGCTAGAACTGAAGTCGCGCCAACTGCTTAACTCAAAATACAGTCAAGAAAGTAGTTCTCAAGCCGAGAAACGGGATCGACCATAAGCACTACCGTGAAATTTCATACAATTTTCAAATTTCTTGTAGTTGCTAACTTTGCGACCTCGGGCAGCTATGTTACCATGGAGGAACCACACAAGATTTGACTTTATAGGCTAGAACTGAAGTCGCGCCAACTGCTTAACTCAAAATACAGTCAAGAAAGTAGTTCTCAAGCCGAGAAACGGGATCGACCATAAGCACTACCGTGAAATTTCATACAATTTTCAAATTTCTTGTACTTGCTAACTTTGCGACCTCGGGCAGCTATGTTACCATGGAGGAACCACACAAGATTTGAGTTTATTGGCTAGAACTGAAGTCACGCCAACTGCTTAACTCAAAATACAGTCAAGAAAGTAGTTCTCAAGCCGAGAAACGGGATCGACCATAAGCACTACCGTGAAATTTCATACAATTTTCAAATTTCTTGTACTTGCTAACTTTGCGACCTCGGGCAGCTATGTTAGCATGGAGAAACCACACAAGATTTGACTTTATTGGCTAGAACTGAAGTCGCGCCAACTGCTTAACTCAAAATACAGTCAAGAAAGAAGTTCTCAAGCCGAGAAACGGGATCGACCATAAGCACTACCGTGAAATTTCATACAATTTTCAAATTTCTTGTATTTGCTAACTTTGCGACCTCGGGCAGCTATGTTACCATGGAGGAACCACACAAGATTTGACTTTATTGGCTAGAACTGAAGTCGCGCCAACTGCTTAACTCAAAATAGAGTCAAGAAAGTAGCTCTCAAGCCGAGAAACGGGATCGACCATAAGCACTACCGTGAAATTTCATACAATTTTCAAATTTTTTGTACTTGCTAACTTTGGGACCTCGGGCAGCTATGTTACCATGGAGGAACCACACAAGATTTGACTTTATAGGCTAGAACTGAAGTCGCGCCAACTGCTTAACTCAAAATACAGTCAAGAAAGTAGTTCTCAAGCCGAGAAACGGGATCGACCATAAGCACTACCGTGAAATTTCATACAATTTTCAAATTTCTTGTACTTGCTAACTTTGCGACCTCGGGCAGCTATGTTACCATGGAGAAACCACAAAAGATTTGACTTTATAGGCTAGAACTGAAGTCGCGCCAACTGCTTAACTCAAAATAGAGTCAAGAAAGTAGCTCTCAAGCCGAGAAACGGGATCGACCATAAGCACTACCGTGAAATTTCATACAATTTTCAAATTTCTTGTACTTGCTAACTTTGGGACCTCGGGCAGCTATGTTACCATGGAGGAACCACACAAGATTTGACTTTATAGGCTAGAACTGAAGTCGCGCCAACTGCTTAACTCAAAATACAGTCAAGAAAGTAGTTCTCAAGCCGAGAAACGGGATCGACCATAAGCACTACCGTGAAATTTCATACAATTTTCAAATTTCTTGTACTTGCTAAATTTGCGACCTCGGGCAGCTATGTTACCATGGAGAAACCACACAAGATTTGACTTTATAGGCTAGAACTGAAGTCGCGCCAACTGCTTGACTCAAAATAGAGTCAAGAAAGTAGCTCTCAAGCCGAGAAACGGGATCGACCATAAGCACTACCGTGAAATTTCATACAATTTTCAAATTTCTTGTACTTGCTAACTTTGGGACCTCGGGCAGCTATGTTACCATGGAGGAACCACACAAGATTTGACTTTATATGCTAGAACTGAAGTCGCGCCAACTGCTTAACTCAAAATAGAGCCAAGAAAGTAGTTCTCAAGCCGAGAAACGGGATCGACCATAAGCACTACCGTGAAATTTCATACAATTTTCAAATTTCTTGTACTTGCTAACTTTGGGACCTCGGGCAGCTATGTTACCATGGAGGAACCACACAAGATTTGACTTTATAGGCTAGAACTGAAGTCGCGCCAACTGCTTAACTCAAAATACAGTCAAGAAAGTAGTTCTCAAGTTGAGAAACGGGATCGACCATAAGCACTACCGTGAAATTTCATACAATTTTCAAATTTCTTGTACTTGCTAACTTTGCGACCTCGGGCAGCTATGTTACCATGGAGAAACCACACAAGATTTGACTTTATAGGCTAGAACTGAAGTCGCGCCAACTGCTTAACTCAAAATACAGTCAAGAAAGTAGTTCTCAAGCCGAGAAACGGGATCGACCATAAGCACTACCGTGAAATTTCATACAATTTTCAAATTTCTTGTACTTGCTAAATTTGCGACCTCGGGCAGCTATGTTACCATGGAGAAACCACACAAGATTTGACCTTATAGGCTAGAACTGAAGTCGCGCCAACTGCTTAACTCAAAATAGAGTCAAGAAAGTAGCTCTCAAGCCGAGAAACGGGATCGACCATAAGCACTACCGTGAAATTTCATACAATTTTCAAATTTCTTGTACTTGCTAACTTTGCGACCTCGGGCAGCTATGTTAGCATGGAGAAACCACACAAGATTTGACTTTATTGGCTAGAACTGAAGTCGCGCCAACTGCTTAACTCAAAATACAGTCAAGAAAGAAGTTCTCAAGCCGAGAAACGGGATCGACCATAAGCACTACCGTGAAATTTCATACAATTGTCAAATTTCTTGTACTTGCTAACTTTGCGACCTCGGGCAGCTATGTTACCATGGAGGAACCACACAAGATTTGACTTTATAGGCTAGAACTGAAGTCGCGCCAACTGCTTAACTCAAAATACAGTCAAGAAAGTAGTTCTCAAGCCGAGAAACGGGATCGACCATAAGCACTACCGTGAAATTTCATACAATTTTCAAATTTCTTGTACTTGCTAACTTTGCGACCTCGGGCAGCTATGTTACCATGGAGGAACCACACAAGATTTGACTTTATTGGCTACAACTGAAGTCGCGCCAACTGCTTAACTCAAAATACAGTCAAGAAAGTAGCTCTCAAGCCGAGAAACGGGATCGACCATAAGCACTACCGTGAAATTTCATACAATTTTCAAATTTCTTGTACTTGCTAACTTTGCGACCTCGGGCAGCTATGTTACCATGGAGGAACCACACAAGATTTGACTTTATAGGCTAGAACTGAAGTCGCGCCAACTGCTTAACTCAAAATACAGTCAAGAAAGTAGTTCTCAAGCCGAGAAACGGGATCGACCATAAGCACTACCGTGAAATTTCATACAATTTTCAAATTTCTTGTACTTGCTAACTTTGCGACCTCGGGCAGCTATGTTACCATGGAGGAACCACACAAGATTTGAGTTTATTGGCTAGAACTGAAGTCACGCCAACTGCTTAACTCAAAATACAGTCAAGAAAGTAGTTCTCAAGCCGAGAAACGGGATCGACCATAAGCACTACCGTGAAATTTCATACAATTTTCAAATTTCTTGTACTTGCTAACTTTGCGACCTCGGGCAGCTATGTTAGCATGGAGAAACCACACAAGATTTGACTTTATTGGCTAGAACTGAAGTCGCGCCAACTGCTTAACTCAAAATACAGTCAAGAAAGAAGTTCTCAAGCCGAGAAACGGGATCGACCATAAGCACTACCGTGAAATTTCATACAATTTTCAAATTTCTTGTATTTGCTAACTTTGCGACCTCGGGCAGCTATGTTACCATGGAGGAACCACACAAGATTTGACTTTATTGGCTAGAACTGAAGTCGCGCCAACTGCTTAACTCAAAATAGAGTCAAGAAAGTAGCTCTCAAGCCGAGAAACGGGATCGACCATAAGCACTACCGTGAAATTTCATACAATTTTCAAATTTCTTGTACTTGCTAACTTTGGGACCTCGGGCAGCTATGTTACCATGGAGGAACCACACAAGATTTGACTTTATAGGCTAGAACTGAAGTCGCGCCAACTGCTTAACTCAAAATACAGTCAAGAAAGTAGTTCTCAAGCCGAGAAACGGGATCGACCATAAGCACTACCGTGAAATTTCATACAATTTTCAAATTTCTTGTACTTGCTAACTTTGCGACCTCGGGCAGCTATGTTACCATGGAGAAACCACAAAAGATTTGACTTTATAGGCTAGAACTGAAGTCGCGCCAACTGCTTAACTCAAAATAGAGTCAAGAAAGTAGCTCTCAAGCCGAGAAACGGGATCGACCATAAGCACTACCGTGAAATTTCATACAATTTTCAAATTTCTTGTACTTGCTAACTTTGGGACCTCGGGCAGCTATGTTACCATGGAGGAACCACACAAGATTTGACTTTATAGGCTAGAACTGAAGTCGCGCCAACTGCTTAACTCAAAATACAGTCAAGAAAGTAGTTCTCAAGCCGAGAAACGGGATCGACCATAAGCACTACCGTGAAATTTCATACAATTTTCAAATTTCTTGTACTTGCTAAATTTGCGACCTCGGGCAGCTATGTTACCATGGAGAAACCACACAAGATTTGACTTTATAGGCTAGAACTGAAGTCGCGCCAACTGCTTGACTCAAAATAGAGTCAAGAAAGTAGCTCTCAAGCCGAGAAACGGGATCGACCATAAGCACTACCGTGAAATTTCATACAATTTTCAAATTTCTTGTACTTGCTAACTTTGGGACCTCGGGCAGCTATGTTACCATGGAGGAACCACACAAGATTTGACTTTATATGCTAGAACTGAAGTCGCGCCAACTGCTTAACTCAAAATAGAGCCAAGAAAGTAGTTCTCAAGCCGAGAAACGGGATCGACCATAAGCACTACCGTGAAATTTCATACAATTTTCAAATTTCTTGTACTTGCTAACTTTGGGACCTCGGGCAGCTATGTTACCATGGAGGAACCACACAAGATTTGACTTTATAGGCTAGAACTGAAGTCGCGCCAACTGCTTAACTCAAAATACAGTCAAGAAAGTAGTTCTCAAGTTGAGAAACGGGATCGACCATAAGCACTACCGTGAAATTTCATACAATTTTCAAATTTCTTGTACTTGCTAACTTTGCGACCTCGGGCAGCTATGTTACCATGGAGAAACCACACAAGATTTGACTTTATAGGCTAGAACTGAAGTCGCGCCAACTGCTTAACTCAAAATACAGTCAAGAAAGTAGTTCTCAAGCCGAAAAACGGGATCGACCATAAGCACTACCGTGAAATTTCATACAATTTTCAAATTTCTTGTACTTGCTAACTTTGGGACCTCGGGCAGCTATGTTACCATGGAGGAACCACACAAGATTTGACTTTATATGCTAGAACTGAAGTCGCGCCAACTGCTTAACTCAAAATAGAGCCAAGAAAGTAGTTCTCAAGCCGAGAAACGGGATCGACCATAAGCACTACCGTGAAATTTCATACAATTTTCAAATTTCTTGTACTTGCTAACTTTGGGACCTCGGGCAGCTATGTTACCATGGAGGAACCACACAAGATTTGACTTTATAGGCTAGAACTGAAGTCGCGCCAACTGCTTAACTCAAAATAGAGTCAAGAAAGTAGTTCTCAAGCCGAGAAACGGGATCGACCATAAGCACTACCGTGAAATTTCATACAATTTTCAAATTTCTTGTACTTGCTAACTTTCGGACCTCGGACAGCTATGTTACCATGGAGGAACCACACAAGATTTGACTTTATTGGCTAGAACTGAAGTCGCGCCAACTGCTTAACTCAAAATACAGTCAAGAAAGTAGTTCTCAAGCCGAGAAACGGGATCGACCATAAGCACTACCGTGAAATTTCATACAATTTTCAAATTTCTTGTACTTGCTAACTTTGCGACCTCGGGCAGCTATGTTACCATGGAGGAACCACACAAGATTTGACTTTATTGGCTAGAACTGAAGTCGCGCCAACTGCTTAACTCAAAATACAGTCAAGAAAGTAGTTCTCAAGCCGAGAAACGTAATCGACCATAAGCACTACCGTGAAATTTCATACAATTTTCAATTTTCTTGTACTTGCTAACTTTGCGACCTCGGGCAGCTATGTTACCATGGAGGAACCACACAAGATTTGACTTTATTGGCTAGAACTGAAGTCGCGCCAACTGCTTAACTCAAAATAGAGTCAAGAAAGTAGCTCTCAAGCCGAGAAACGGGATCGACCATAAGCACTACCGTGAAATTTCATACAATTTTCAAATTTCTTGTACTTGCTAACTTTGCGACCTCGGGCAGCTATGTTACCATGGAGGAACCACACAAGATTTGACTTTATAGGCTAGAACTGAAGTCGCGCCAACTGCTTAACTCAAAATACAGTCAAGAAAGTAGTTCTCAAGCCGAGAAACGGGATCGACCATAAGCACTACCGTGAAATTTCATACAATTTTCAAATTTCTTGTACTTGCTAACTTTGCGACCTCGGGCAGCTATGTTACCATGGAGAAACCACACAAGATTTGACTTTATAGGCTAGAACTGAAGTCGCGCCAACTGCTTAACTCAAAATACAGTCAAGAAAGTAGTTCTCAAGCCGAGAAACGGGATCGACCATAAGCACTACCGTGAAATTTCATACAATTTTCAAATTTCTTGTACTTGCTAACTTTGGGACCTCGGGCAGCTATGTTACCATGGAGGAACCACACAAGATTTGACTTTATAGGCTAGAACTGAAGTCGCGCCAACTGCTTAACTCAAAATAGAGTCAAGAAAGTAGCTCTCAAGCCGAGATACGGGATCGACCATAAGCACTACCGTGAAATTTCATACAATTTTCAAATTTCTTGTACTTGCTAACTTTGGGACCTCGGGCAGCTATGTTACCATGGAGGAACCACACAAGATTTGACTTTATAGGCTAGAACTGAAGTCGCGCCAACTGCTTAACTCAAAATAGAGTCAAGAAAGTAGCTCTCAAGCCGAGAAACGGGGTCGACCATAAGCACTACCGTGAAATTTCATACAATTTTCAAATTTCTTGTACTTGCTAACTTTGCGACCTCGGGCAGCTATGTTACCATGGAGAAACCACACAAGATTTGACTTTATAGGCTAGAACTGAAGTCGCGCCAACTGCTTAACTCAAAATAGAGTCAAGAAAGTAGCTCTCAAGCCGAGAAACGGGATCGACCATAAGCACTACCGTGAAATTTCATACAATTTTCAAATTTCTTGTACTTGCTAACTTTGCGACCTCGGGCAGCTATGTTACCATGGAGAAACCACACAAGATTTGACTTTATAGGCTAGAACTGAAGTCGCGCCAACTGCTTAACTCAAAATACAGTCAAGAAAGTAGTTCTCAAGCCGAGAAACGGGATCGACCATAAGCACTACCGTGAAATTTCATACAATTTTCAAATTTCTTGTACTTGCTAACTTTGGGACCTCGGGCAGCTATGTTACCATGGAGGAACCACACAAGATTTGACTTTATAGGCTAGAACTGAAGTCGCGCCAACTGCTTAACTCAAAATAGAGTCAAGAAAGTAGCTATCAAGCCGAGATACGGGATCGACCATAAGCACTACCGTGAAATTTCATACAATTTTCAAATTTCTTGTACTTGCTAACTTTGGGACCTCGGGCAGCTATGTTACCATGGAGGAACCACACAAGATTTGACTTTATAGGCTAGAACTGAAGTCGCGCCAACTGCTTAACTCAAAATAGAGTCAAGAAAGTAGCTCTCAAGCCGAGAAACGGGGTCGACCATAAGCACTACCGTGAAATTTCATACAATTTTCAAATTTCTTGTACTTGCTAACTTTGCGACCTCGGGCAGCTATGTTACCATGGAGGAACCACACAAGATTTGACTTTATAGGCTAGAACTGAAGTCGCGCCAACTGCTTAACTCAAAATACAGTCAAGAAAGTAGTTCTCAAGCCGAGAAACGGGATCGACCATAAGCACTACCGTGAAATTTCATACAATTTTCAAATTTCTTGTACTTGCTAACTTTGCGACCTCGGGCAGCTATGTTACCATGGAGGAACCACACAAGATTTGAGTTTATTGGCTAGAACTGAAGTCACGCCAACTGCTTAACTCAAAATACAGTCAAGAAAGTAGTTCTCAAGCCGAGAAACGGGATCGACCATAAGCACTACCGTGAAATTTCATACAATTTTCAAATTTCTTGTACTTGCTAACTTTGCGACCTCGGGCAGCTATGTTAGCATGGAGAAACCACACAAGATTTGACTTTATTGGCTAGAACTGAAGTCGCGCCAACTGCTTAACTCAAAATACAGTCAAGAAAGAAGTTCTCAAGCCGAGAAACGGGATCGACCATAAGCACTACTGTGAAATTTCATACAATTTTCAAATTTCTTGTACTTGCTAACTTTGGGACCTCGGGCAGCTATGTTACCATGGAGGAACCACACAAGATTTGACTTTATAGGCTAGAACTGAAGTCGCGCCAACTGCTTAACTCAAAATACAGTCAAGAAAGTAGTTCTCAAGCCGAGAAACGGGATCGACCATAAGCACTACCGTGAAATTTCATACAATTTTCAAATTTCTTGTACTTGCTAACTTTGCGACCTCGGGCAGCTATGTTACCATGGAGAAACCACAAAAGATTTGACTTTATAGGCTAGAACTGAAGTCGCGCCAACTGCTTAACTCAAAATAGAGTCAAGAAAGTAGCTCTCAAGCCGAGAAACGGGATCGACCATAAGCACTACCGTGAAATTTCATACAATTTTCAAATTTCTTGTACTTGCTAACTTTGGGACCTCGGGCAGCTATGTTACCATGGAGGAACCACACAAGATTTGACTTTATAGGCTAGAACTGAAGTCGCGCCAACTGCTTAACTCAAAATACAGTCAAGAAAGTAGTTCTCAAGCCGAGAAACGGGATCGACCATAAGCACTACCGTGAAATTTCATACAATTTTCAAATTTCTTGTACTTGCTAAATTTGCGACCTCGGGCAGCTATGTTACCATGGAGAAACCACACAAGATTTGACTTTATAGGCTAGAACTGAAGTCGCGCCAACTGCTTGACTCAAAATAGAGTCAAGAAAGTAGCTCTCAAGCCGAGAAACGGGATCGACCATAAGCACTACCGTGAAATTTCATACAATTTTCAAATTTCTTGTACTTGCTAACTTTGGGACCTCGGGCAGCTATGTTACCATGGAGGAACCACACAAGATTTGACTTTATATGCTAGAACTGAAGTCGCGCCAACTGCTTAACTCAAAATAGAGCCAAGAAAGTAGTTCTCAAGCCGAGAAACGGGATCGACCATAAGCACTACCGTGAAATTTCATACAATTTTCAAATTTCTTGTACTTGCTAACTTTGGGACCTCGGGCAGCTATGTTACCATGGAGGAACCACACAAGATTTGACTTTATAGGCTAGAACTGAAGTCGCGCCAACTGCTTAACTCAAAATACAGTCAAGAAAGTAGTTCTCAAGCCGAGAAACGGGATCGACCATAAGCACTACCGTGAAATTTCATACAATTTTCAAATTTCTTGTACTTGCTAACTTTGCGACCTCGGGCAGCTATGTTACCATGGAGAAACCACACAAGATTTGACTTTATAGGCTAGAACTGAAGTCGCGCCAACTGCTTAACTCAAAATACAGTCAAGAAAGTAGTTCTCAAGCCGAGAAACGGGATCGACCATAAGCACTACCGTGAAATTTCATACAATTTTCAAATTTCTTGTACTTGCTAACTTTGGGACCTCGGGCAGCTATGTTACCATGGAGGAACCACACAAGATTTGACTTTATATGCTAGAACTGAAGTCGCGCCAACTGCTTAACTCAAAATAGAGCCAAGAAAGTAGTTCTCAAGCCGAGAAACGGGATCGACCATAAGCACTACCGTGAAATTTCATACAATTTTCAAATTTCTTGTACTTGCTAACTTTGGGACCTCGGGCAGCTATGTTACCATGGAGGAACCACACAAGATTTGACTTTATAGGCTAGAACTGAAGTCGCGCCAACTGCTTAACTCAAAATAGAGTCAAGAAAGTAGTTCTCAAGCCGAGAAACGGGATCGACCATAAGCACTACCGTGAAATTTCATACAATTTTCAAATTTCTTGTACTTGCTAACTTTCGGACCTCGGACAGCTATGTTACCATGGAGGAACCACACAAGATTTGACTTTATTGGCTAGAACTGAAGTCGCGCCAACTGCTTAACTCAAAATACAGTCAAGAAAGTAGTTCTCAAGCCGAGAAACGGGATCGACCATAAGCACTACCGTGAAATTTCATACAATTTTCAAATTTCTTGTACTTGCTAACTTTGCGACCTCGGGCAGCTATGTTACCATGGAGGAACCACACAAGATTTGACTTTATTGGCTAGAACTGAAGTCGCGCCAACTGCTTAACTCAAAATACAGTCAAGAAAGTAGTTCTCAAGCCGAGAAACGTAATCGACCATAAGCACTACCGTGAAATTTCATACAATTTTCAATTTTCTTGTACTTGCTAACTTTGCGACCTCGGGCAGCTATGTTACCATGGAGGAACCACACAAGATTTGACTTTATTGGCTAGAACTGAAGTCGCGCCAACTGCTTAACTCAAAATAGAGTCAAGAAAGTAGCTCTCAAGCCGAGAAACGGGATCGACCATAAGCACTACCGTGAAATTTCATACAATTTTCAAATTTCTTGTACTTGCTAACTTTGCGACCTCGGGCAGCTATGTTACCATGGAGGAACCACACAAGATTTGACTTTATAGGCTAGAACTGAAGTCGCGCCAACTGCTTAACTCAAAATACAGTCAAGAAAGTAGTTCTCAAGCCGAGAAACGGGATCGACCATAAGCACTACCGTGAAATTTCATACAATTTTCAAATTTCTTGTACTTGCTAACTTTGCGACCTCGGGCAGCTATGTTACCATGGAGAAACCACACAAGATTTGACTTTATAGGCTAGAACTGAAGTCGCGCCAACTGCTTAACTCAAAATACAGTCAAGAAAGTAGTTCTCAAGCCGAGAAACGGGATCGACCATAAGCACTACCGTGAAATTTCATACAATTTTCAAATTTCTTGTACTTGCTAACTTTGGGACCTCGGGCAGCTATGTTACCATGGAGGAACCACACAAGATTTGACTTTATAGGCTAGAACTGAAGTCGCGCCAACTGCTTAACTCAAAATAGAGTCAAGAAAGTAGCTCTCAAGCCGAGATACGGGATCGACCATAAGCACTACCGTGAAATTTCATACAATTTTCAAATTTCTTGTACTTGCTAACTTTGGGACCTCGGGCAGCTATGTTACCATGGAGGAACCACACAAGATTTGACTTTATAGGCTAGAACTGAAGTCGCGCCAACTGCTTAACTCAAAATAGAGTCAAGAAAGTAGCTCTCAAGCCGAGAAACGGGGTCGAACATAAGCACTACCGTGAAATTTCATACAATTTTCAAATTTCTTGTACTTGCTAACTTTGCGACCTCGGGCAGCTATGTTACCATGGAGAAACCACACAAGATTTGACTTTATAGGCTAGAACTGAAGTCGCGCCAACTGCTTAACTCAAAATAGAGTCAAGAAAGTAGCTCTCAAGCCGAGAAACGGGATCGACCATAAGCACTACCGTGAAATTTCATACAATTTTCAAATTTCTTGTACTTGCTAACTTTGGGACCTCGGGCAGCTATGTTACCATGGAGGAACCACACAAGATTTGACTTTATAGGCTAGAACTGAAGTCGCGCCAACTGCTTAACTCAAAATAGAGTCAAGAAAGTAGTTCTCAAGCCGAGAAACGGGATCGACCATAAGCACTACCGTGAAATTTCATACAATTTTCAAATTTCTTGTACTTGCTAACTTTGGGACCTCGGGCAGCTATGTTACCATGGAGGAACCACACAAGGTTTGACTTTATAGGCTAGAACTGAAGTCGCGCCAACTGCTTAACTCAAAATAGAGTCAAGAAAGTAGCTCTCAAGCCGAGAAACGGGATCGACCATAAGCACTACCGTGAAATTTCATACAATTTTCAAATTTCTTGTACTTGCTAACTTTGGGACCTCGGGCAGCTATGTTACCATGGAGGAACCACACAAGATTTGACTTTATAGGCTAGAACTGAAGTCGCGCCAACTGCTTAACTCAAAATAGAGTCAAGAAAGTAGTTCTCAAGCCGAGAAACGGGATCGACCATAAGCACTACCGTGAAATTTCATACAATTTTCAAATTTCTTGTACTTGCTAAGTTTGCGACCTCGGGCAGCTATGTTACCATGGAGGAACCACACAAGATTTGACTTTATAGGCTAGAACTGAAGTCGCGCCAACTGCTTAACTCAAAATACAATCAAGAAAGTAGTTCTCAAGCCGAGAAACGGGATCGACCATAAGCACTACCGTGAAATTTCATACAATTTTCAAATTTCTTGTACTTGCTAACTTTGGGACCTCCGGCAGCTATGTTACCATGGAGGAACCACACAAGATTTGACTTTATAGGCTAGAACTGAAGTCGCGCCAACTGCTTAACTCAAAATAGAGTCAAAAAAGTAGTTCTCAAGCCGAGAAACGGGATCGACCATAAGCAACCGTGAAATTTCATACAATTTTCAAATTTCTTGTACTTGCTAAGTTTGCGACCTCGGGCAGCTATGTTACATGGAGGAACCACACAAGATTTGACTTTGTAGGCTAGAACTGAAGTCGCGCCAACTGCTTAACTGAAAATAGAGTCAAGAAAGTAGTTCTCAAGCCGAGAAACGGGATCGACCATAAGCACTACCGTGAAATTTCATACAATTTTCAAATTTCTTGTACTTGCTAACTTTGGGACCTCGGGCAGCTATGTTACCATGGAGGAACCACACAAGATTTGACTTTATAGGCTAGAACTGAAGTCGCGCCAACTGCTTAACTCAAAATAGAGTCAAGAAAGTAGTTCTCAAGCCGAGAAACGGGATCGACCATAAGCACTACCGTGAAATTTCATACAATTTTCAAATTTCTTGTACTTGCTAACTTTGGGATCTCGGGCAGCTATGTTACCATGGAGGAACCACACAAGATTTGACTTTATAGGCTAGAACTGAAGTCGCGCCAACTGCTTAACTCAAAATACAGTCAAGAAAGTAGTTCTCAAGCCGAGAAACGGGATCGACCATAAGCACTACCGTGAAATTTCATACAATTTTCAAATTTCTTGTACTTGCTAACTTTGCGACCTCGGGCAGCTATGTTACCATGGAGGAACCACACAAGATTTGACTTTATTGGCTAGAACTGAAATCGCGCCAACTGCTTAACTCAAAATACAGTCAAGAAAGTAGTTCTCAAGCCGAGAAACGGGATCGACCATAAGCACTACCGTGAAATTTCATACAATTTTCAAATTTCTTGTACTAACTTTGCGACCTCGGGCAGCTATGTTACCATGGAGAAACCACACAAGATTTGACTTTATAGGCTAGAACTGAAGTCGCGCCAACTGCTTAACTCAAAATACAATCAAGAAAGTAGTTCTCAAGCCGAGAAACGGGATCGACCATAAGCACTACCGTGAAATTTCATACAATTTTCAAATTTCTTGTACTTGCTAACTTTGGGACCTCGGGCAGCTATGTTACCATGGAGGAACCACACAAGATTTGACTTTATAGGCTAGAACTGAAGTCGCGCCAACTGCTTAACTCAAAATAGAGTCAAGAAAGTAGCTCTCAAGCCGAAAAACGGGATCGACCATAAGCACTACCGTGAAATTTCATACAATTTTCAAATTTCTTGTACTTGCTAACTTTGGGACCTCGGGCAGCTATGTTACCATGGAGGAACCACACACGATTTGACTTTATAGGCTAGAACTGAAGTCGCGCCAACTGCTTAACTCAAAATAGAGTCAAGAAAGTAGCTCTCAAGCCGAGAAACGGGATCGACCATAAGCACTACCGTGAAATTTCATACAATTTTCAAATTTCTTGTACTTGCTAACTTTGGGACCTCGGGCAGCTATGTTACCATGGAGGAACCACACAAGATTTGACTTTATAGGCTAGAACTGAAGTCGCGCCAACTGCTTAACTCAAAATACAGTCAAGAAAGTAGTTCTCAAGCCGAGAAACGGGATCGACCATAAGCACTACCGTGAAATTTCATACAATTTTCAAATTTCTTGTACTTGCTAACTTTGCGACCTCGGGCAGCTATGTTACCATGGAGGAACCACACAAGATTTGACTTTATTGGCTAGAACTGAAGTCGCGCCAACTGCTTAACTCAAAATACAGTCAAGAAAGTAGTTCTCAAGCCGAGAAACGGGATCGACCATAAGCACTACCGTGAAATTTCATACAATTTTCAAATTTCTTGTACTTGCTAACTTTGCGACCTCGGGCAGCTATGTTACCATGGAGAAACCACACAAGATTTGACTTTATAGGCTAGAACTGAAGTCGCGCCAACTGCTTAACTCAAAATACAGTCAAGAAAGTAGTTCTCAAGCCGAGAAACGGGATCGACCATAAGCACTACCGTGAAATTTCATACAATTTTCAAATTTCTTGTACTTGCTAACTTTGCGACCTCGGGCAGCTATGTTACCATGGAGGAACCACACAAGATTTGACTTTATAGGCTAGAACTGAAGTCGCGCCAACTGCTTAACTCAAAATAGAGTCAAGAAAGTAGCTCTCAAGCCGAGAAACGGGATCGACCGTGAAATTTCATACAATTTTCAAATTTCTTGTACTTGCTAACTTTGCGCCCTCGGGCAGCTATGTTACCATGGAGGAACCACACAAGATTTGACTTTATAGGCTAGAACTGAAGTCGCGCCAACTGCTTAACTCAAAACAGAGTCAAGAAAGTAGCTCTCAAGCCGAGAAACGGGATCGACCATAAGCACTACCGTGAAATTTCATACAATTTTCAAATTTCTTGTACTTGCTAACTTTGCGACCTCGGGCAGCTATGTTACCATGGAGGAACCACACAAGATTTGACTTTATAGGCTAGAACTGAAGTCGCGCCAACTGCTTAACTCAAAATACAGTCAAGAAAGTAGTTCTCAAGCCGAGAAACGGGATCGACCATAAGCACTACCGTGAAATTTCATACAATTTTCAAATTTCTTGTACTTGCTAACTTTGCGACCTCGGGCAGCTATGTTACCATGGAGGAACCACACAAGATTTGACTTTATTGGCTAGAACTGAAGTCGCGCCAACTGCTTAACTCAAAATACAGTCAAGAAAGTAGTTCTCAAGCCGAGAAACGGGATCGACCATAAGCACTACCGTGAAATTTCATACAATTTTCAAATTTCTTGTACTTGCTAACTTTGCGACCTCGGGCAGCTATGTTACCATGGAGAAACCACACAAGATTTGACTTTATAGGCTAGAACTGAAGTCGCGCCAACTGCTTAACTCAAAATACAGTCAAGAAAGTAGTTCTCAAGCCGAGAAACGGGATCGACCATAAGCACTACCGTGAAATTTCATACAATTTTCAAATTTCTTGTACTTGCTAACTTTGCGACCTCGGGCAGCTATGTTACCATGGAGGAACCACACAAGATTTGACTTTATAGGCTAGAACTGAAGTCGCGCCAACTGCTTAACTCAAAATAGAGTCAAGAAAGTAGCTCTCAAGCCGAGAAACGGGATCGACCATAAGCACTACCGTGAAATTTCATACAATTTTCAAATTTCTTGTACTTGCTAACTTTGTGACCTCGGGCAGCTATGTTACCATGGAGGAACCACACAAGATTTGACTTTATAGGCTAGAACTGAAGTCGCGCCAACTGCTTAACTCAAAATAGAGTCAAGAAAGTAGTTCTCAAGCCGAGAAACGGGATCGACCATAAGCACTACCGTGAAATTTCATACAATTTTCAAATTTCTTGTACTTGCTAACTTTGCGACCTCGGGCAGCTATGTTACCATGGAGGAACCACACAAGATTTGACTTTATAGGCTAGAACTGAAGTCGCGCCAACTGCTTAACTCAAAATACAGTCAAGAAAGTAGTTCTCAAGCCGAGAAACGGGATCGACCATAAGCACTACCGTGAAATTTCATACAATTTTCAAATTTCTTGTACTTGCTAACTTTGCGACCTCGGGCAGCTATGTTACCATGGAGGAACCACACAAGATTTGACTTTATAGGCTAGAACTGAAGTCGCGCCAACTGCTTAACTCAAAATACAGTCAAGAAAGTAGTTCTCAAGCCGAGAAACGGGATCGACCATAAGCACTACCGTGAAATTTCATACAATTTTCAAATTTCTTGTACTTGCTAACTTTGCGACCTCGGGCAGCTATGTTACCATGGAGAAACCACACAAGATTTGACTTTATAGGCTAGAACTGAAGTCGCGCCAACTGCTTAACTCAAAATACAGTCAAGAAAGTAGTTCTCAAGCCGAGCAACGGGATCGACCATAAGCACTACCGTGAAATTTCATACAATTTTCAAATTTCTTGTACTTGCTAACTTTGGGACCTCGGGCAGCTATGTTACCATGGAGGAACCACACAAGATTTGACTTTATAGACTAGAACTGAAGTCGCGCCAACTGCTTAACTCAAAATACAGTCAAGAAAGTAGTTCTCAAGCCGAGAAACGGAATCGACCATAAGCACTACCGTGAAATTTCATACAATTTTCAAATTTCTTGTACTTGCTAACTTTGGGACCTCGGGCAGCTATGTTACCATGGAGGAACCACACAAGATTTGACTTTATAGGCTAGAACTGAAGTCGCGCCAACTGCTTAACTCAAAATAGAGTCAAGAAAGTAGCTCTCAAGCCGAGAAACGGGATCGACCATAAGCACTACCGTGAAATTTCATACAATTTTCAAATTTCTTGTACTTGCTAACTTTGGGACCTCGGGCAGCTATGTCACCATGGAGGAACCACACAAGATTTGACTTTATAGGCTAGAACTAAAGTCGCGCCAACTGCTTAACTCAAAATACAGTCAAGAAAGTAGTTCTCAAGCCGAGAAACGGGATCGACCATAAGCACTACCGTGAAATTTCATACAATTTTCAAATTTCTTGTACTTGCTAACTTTGCGACCTCGGGCAGCTATGTTACCATGGAGGAACCACACAAGATTTGACTTTATAGGCTAGAATTGAAGTCGCGCCAACTGCTTAACTCAAAATAGAGTCAAGAAAGTAGCTCTCAAGCCGAGAAACGGGATCGACCATAAGCATAACCGTGAAATTTCATATAATTTTCAAATTTCTTGTACTTGCTAACTTTGCGACCTCGGGCAGCTATGTTACCATGGAGGAACCACACAAGATTTGACTTTATTGGCTAGAACTGAAGTCGCGCCAACTGCTTAACTCAAAATAGAGTCAAGAAAGTAGCTCTCAAGCCGAGAAACGGGATCGACCATAAACACTACCGTGAAATTTCATACAATTTTCAAATTTCTTGTACTTGCTAACTTTGCGACCTCGGGCAGCTATGTTACCATGGAGGAACCACACAAGATTTGACTTTATAGGCTAGAACTGAAGTCGCGCCAACTGCTTAACTCAAAATACAGTCAAGAAAGTAGTTCTCAAGCCGAGAAACGGGATCGACCGTAAGCACTACCGTGAAATTTCATACAATTTTCAAATTTATTGTACTTGCTAACTTTGTGACCTCGGGCAGCTATGTTACCATGGAGGAACCACACAAGATTTGACTTTATTGGCTAGAACTGAAGTCGCGCCAACTGCTTAACTCAAAATACAGTCAAGAAAGTAGTTCTCAAGCCGAGAAACGGGATCGACCATAAGCACTACCGTGAAATTTCATACAATTTTCAAATTTCTTGTACTTGCTAACTTTGCGACCTCGGGCAGCTATGTTACCATGGAGGAACCACACAAGATTTGACTTTATAGGCTAGAACTGAAGTCGCGCCAACTGCTTAACTCAAAATACAGTCAAGAAAGTAGTTCTCAAGCCGAGAAACGGGATCGACCATAAGCACTACCGTGAAATTTCATACAATTTTCAAATTTCTTGTACTTGCTAACTTTGGGACCTCGGGCAGCTATGTTACCATGGAGGAACCACACAAGATTTGACTTTATAGGCTAGAACTGAAGTCGCGCCAACTGCTTAACTCAAAATACAGTCAAGAAAGTAGTTCTCAAGCCGAGAAACGGGATCGACCATAAGCACTACCGTGAAATTTCATACAATTTTCAAATTTCTTGTACTTGCTAACTTTGCGACCTCGGGCAGCTATGTTACCATGGAGGAACCACACAAGATTTGACTTTATAGGCTAGAACTGAAGTCGCGCCAACTGCTTAACTCAAAATAGAGTCAAGAAAGTAGCTCTCAAGCCGAGAAACGGGATCGACCATAAGCACTACCGTGAAATTTCATACAATTTTCAAATTTCTTGTACTTGCTAAATTTGCGACCTCGGGCAGCTATGTTACCATGGAGAAACCACACAAGATTTGACTTTATAGGCTAGAACTGAAGTCGCGCCAACTGCTTAACTCAAAATACAGTCAAGAAAGTAGTTCTCAAGCCGAGAAACGGGATCGACCATAAGCACTACCGTGAAATTTCATACAATTTTCAAATTTCTTGTACTTGCTAACTTTGCGACCTCGGGCAGCTATGTTACCATGGAGGAACCACACAAGATTTGACTTTATAGGCTAGAACTGAAGCCGCGCCAACTGCTTAACTCAAAATAGAGTCAAGAAAGTAGCTCTCAAGCCGAGAAACGGGATCGACCATAAGCATTACCGTGAAATTTCATACAATTTTCAAATTTCTTGTACTTGCTAACTTTGGGACCTCGGGCAGCTATGTTACCATGGAGGAACCACACAAGATTTGACTTTATAGGCTAGAACTGAAGTCGCGCCAACTGCTTAACTCAAAATACAGTCAAGAAAGTAGTTCTCAAGCCGAGAAACGGGATCGACCATAAGCACTACCGTGAAATTTCATACAATTTTCAAATTTCTTGTACTTGCTAACTTTGCGTCCTCGGGCAGCTATGTTACCATGGAGAAACCACACAAGATTTGACTTTATAGGCTAGAACTGAAGTCGCGCCAACTGCTTAACTCAAAATAGAGTCAAGAAAGTAGCTCTCAAGCCGAGAAACGGGATCGACCATAAGCACTACCGTGAAATTTCATACAATTTTCAAATTTCTTGTACTTGCTAACTTTGGGACCTCGGGCAGCTATGTTACCATGGAGGAACCACACAAGATTTGACTTTATAGGCTAGAACTGAAGTCGCGCCAACTGCTTAACTCAAAATACAGTCAAGAAAGTAGTTCTCAAGCCGAGAAACGGGATCGACCATAAGCACTACCGTGAAATTTCATACAATTTTCAAATTTCTTGTACTTGCTAACTTTGCGACCTCGGGCAGCTATGTTAGCATGGAGAAACCACACAAGATTTGACTTTATAGGCTAGAACTGAAGTCGCGCCAACTGCTTAACTCAAAATACAGTCAAGAAAGTAGTTCTCAAGCCGAGAAACGGGATCGACCATAAGCACTACCGTGAAATTTCATACAATTTTCAAATTTCTTGTACTTGCTAACTTTGCGACCTCGGGCAGCTATGTTATCATGGAGGAACCACACAAGATTTGACTTTATAGGCTAGAACTGAAGTCGCGCCAACTGCTTAACTCAAAATAGAGTCAAGAAAGTAGCTCTCAAGCCGAGAAACGGGATCGACCATAAGCACTACCGTGAAATTTCATACAATTTTCAAATTTCTTGTACTTGCTAACTTTGCGACCTCGGGCAGCTATGTTACCATGGAGGAACCACACAAGATTTGACTTTATAGGCTAGAACTGAAGTCGCGCCAACTGCTTAACTCAAAATACAGTCAAGAAAGTAGTTCTCAAGCCGAGAAACGGGATCGACCATAAGCACTACCGTGAAATTTCATACAATTTTCAAATTTCTTGTACTTGCTAACTTTGCGACCTCGGGCAGCTATGTTACCATGGAGAAACCACACAAGATTTGACTTTATAGGCTAGAACTGAAGTCGCGCCAACTGCTTAACTCAAAATACAGTCAAGAAAGTAGTTCTCAAGCCGAGAAACGGGATCGACCATAAGCACTACCGTGAAATTTCATACAATTTTCAAATTTCTTGTACTTGCTAACTTTGCGACCTCGGGCAGCTATGTTACCATGGAGGAACCACACAAGATTTGACTTTATAGGCTAGAACTGAAGTCGCGCCAACTGCTTAACTCAAAATATAGTCAAGAAAGTAGCTCTCAAGCCGAGAAACGGGATCGACCATAAGCACTACCGTGAAATTTCATACAATTTTCAAATTTCTTGTACTTGCTAACTTTGCGACCTCGGGCAGCTATGTTACCATGGAGCAACCACACAAGATTTGACTTTATTGGCTAGAACTGAAGTCGCGCCATTTGCTTAACTCAAAATAGAGTCAAGAAAGTAGCTCTCAAGCCGAGAAACGGGATCGACCATAAGCACTACCGTGAAATTTCATACAATTTTCAAATTTCTTGTACTTGCTAACTTTGCGACCTCGGGCAGCTATGTTACCATGGAGGAACCACACAAGATTTGACTTTATTGGCTAGAACTGAAGTCGCGCCAACTGCTTAACTCAAAATACAGACAAGAAAGTAGCTCTCAAGCCGAGAAACGGGATCGACCATAAGCACTACCGTGAAATTTCATACAATTTTCAAATTTCTTGTACTTGCTAACTTTGGGACCTCGGGCAGCTATGTTACCATGGAGGAACCACACAAGATTTGACTTTATAGGCTAGAACTGAAGTCGCGCCAACTGCTTAACTCAAAATACAGTCAAGAAAGTAGTTCTCAAGCCGAGAAACGGGATCGACCATAAGCACTAAGGTGAAATTTCATACAATTTTCAAATTTCTTGTACTTGCTAACTTTGGGACCTCGGGCAGCTATGTTACCATGGAGAAACCACACAAGATTTGACTTTATAGGCTAGAACTGAAGTCGCGCCAACTGCTTAACTCAAAATAGAGTCAAGAAAGTAGCTCTCAAGCCGAGAAACGGGATCGACCATAAGCACTACCGTGAAATTTCATACAATTTTCAAATTTCTTGTACTTGCTAACTTTGCGACCTCGGGCAGCTATGTTACCATGGAGAAACCACACAAGATTTGACTTTATAGGCTAGAACTGAAGTCGCGCCAACTGCTTAACTCAAAATACAGTCAAGAAAGTAGTTCTCAAGCCGAGAAACGTAATCGACCATAAGCACTACCGTGAAATTTCATACAATTTTCAAATTTCTTGTACTTGCTAACTTTGGGACCTCGGGCAGCTATGTTACCATGGAGGAACCACACAAGATTTGACTTTATAGGCTAGAACTGAAGTCGCGCCAACTGCTTAACTCAAAATAGAGTCAAGAAAGTAGCTCTCAAGCCGAGAAACGGGATCGACCATAAGCACTACCGTGAAATTTCATACAATTTTCAAATTTCTTGTACTTGCTAACTTTGGGACCTCGGGCAGCTATGTTACCATGGAGGAACCACACAAGATTTGACTTTACAGGCTAGAACTGAAGTCGCGCCAACTGCTTAACTCAAAATACAGTCAAGAAAGTAGTTCTCAAGCCGAGAAACGGGATCGACCATAAGCAATACCGTGAAATTTCATACAATTTTCAAATTTCTTGTACTTGCTAACTTTGCGACCTCGGGCAGCTATGTTACCATGGAGGAACCACACAAGATTTGAGTTTATTGGCTAGAACTGAAGTCGCGCCAACTGCTTAACTCAAAATACAGTCAAGAAAGAAGTTCTCAAGCCGAGAAACGGGATCGACCATAAGCACTACCGTGAAATTTCATACAATTTTCATATTTCTTGTACTTGCTAACTTTGCGACCTCGGGCAGATATGTTAGCATGGAGAAACCACACAAGATTTGACTTTATAGGCTAGAACTGAAGTCGCGCCAACTGCTTAACTCAAAATACAGTCAAGAAAGAAGTTCTCAAGCCGAGAAACGGGATCGACCATAAGCACTACCGTGAAATTTCATACAATTTTCAAATTTCTTGTACTTGCTAACTTTGCGACCTCGGGCAGCTATGTTACCATGGAGGAACCACACAAGATTTGACTTTATTGGCTAGAACTGAAGTCGCGCCAACTGCTTAACTCAAAATAGAGTCAAGAAAGTAGCTCTCAAGCCGAGAAACGGGATCGACCATAAGCACTACCGTGAAATTTCATACAATTTTCAAATTTCTTGTACTTGCTAACTTTGGGACCTCGGGCAGCTATGTTACCATGGAGGAACCACACAAGATTTGACTTTATAGGCTAGAACTGAAGTCGCGCCAACTGCTTAACTCAAAATAGAGTCAAGAAAGTAGCTCTCAAGCCGAGAAACGGGATCGACCATAAGCACTACCGTGAAATTTCATACAATTTTCAAATTTCTTGTACTTGCTAACTTTGGGACCTCGGGCAGCTATGTTACCATGGAGGAACCACACAAGATTTGACTTTATAGGCTAGAACTGAAGTCGCGCCAACTGCTTAACTCAAAATACAGTCAAGAAAGTAGTTCTCAAGCCGAGAAACGGGATCGACCATAAGCACTACTGTTTAGGATTATCCGATGTAAAATTGTGCGAAACTTATAAAAACAAATTGAGCCTAAATTGTATAACAATTGTACCGGGGTTTCACTCAGCATCAGCCACCAGACACTAGACCACTCGTGAGGCTCTCTTTCCTTTGTATTAGCCTTAAGTTCTCTCTATTGTCATACACTCGCGTATAACAATTAATGTATATTTGTTGAAGATCAGCGTTTGGTGGATGATACTGAGTGAGACACTCGACACTTGTGAATTGATCGTGGATAGAGACAGACGTGCTATGACCAGAACTCAAGAACGCATTGTTTAATTACAAATAAAATTGTGAATTTATGTACATTGAGCGTGTGGTGAACGGGATTTTATTTTCACACAAGTTACGATCGAGGAAATCATCCAACAGCATTGCGGCTATCAAATCATTAAATGGTCCTTCGAGCCGGATCCAGCAATTAAGGTCGTATACATATTCTTAAATTTATTATTACTCTCTTTATATTATTTATAAAATATATACTTGACCTTGGAAAGTGCGTTTAAAATGGAAAGTGTTAAGGTTCGACGCAGTACGGTTAAGGGACAAATTACACGCGCGGTTAGTTTTGCCGAATCTATAGACCCTTCTACACAACTCGAACTGTTGAAACACCGCCTAGTTAAACTCGATGAATCGTGGTCGTTGTTTTGCTCGCTAAATGATGAATACCTAGTTCTAGGCAGTGCTATTCGTGATTTTAATTCTACGGAGGTAGAATCCGAGTTTGGGGACTACGAAGCCAAGTATTTCAATGCGTACGCCAGCATATCGCGTGCTATAACGGAGCGGCAACCGCTATCTCAAGTCCCGCAAGATCCGAACGATTCGATTCTCGAACGACTTGCGGTACAGCAATCCACGTTTCTCGAAAAATTAAATGTTGCTTCTAATACCACCTCTTCAGTGAATTTGCCAAAAATAGTTATACCATCCTTTTCGGGAAATTACAAAGACTGGCCGTCGTTTCGGGATATGTTTGTAGGCTCGGTTGCCACCAAAAGTTGCCTTACGCCAACACAGAAATTTCACTATCTTAAATCATTCTTGCGCGATGATGCTGCTAGTTTAATAAAACACATTCCCATATCCGATGCAACGTATCTGGAGGCATGGGCACGGTTAGAAGAGCGATACGACAAAAAACTATTTATCGTGAATTCATTCATTCGGTCGTATTTATCGCTCCCTACTATGACCTCCACCAACCTACAAACATTGCGGAAAATCGTGGACGGTGCTGATGAAGTGGTACGCGGATTGAGTGCGTTAAGGAAATCGGGTCGCGATCCGTGGTTAATATACCTACTTGTCGGTAAATTAGATCAGGACTCCGCTCAAGCCTGGGCAGAACATATCGGTGCGCGGGATGACTGTACTATCGACGAACTTCTGAAATTCTTACAACGCCGGTATCAGTACCTTCGAATATGTCTGCTTCACCATTGCTGAACAATCTGTCTACAAAACCTACTCGGAAGCAGACTATACTCCCAACCATACTGGCGAATATCAAAGACATCCAAGGAAATCTTGTCGTCTGTCGAGCTCTATTGGATTCGGGCTCACAGTCCTCTTTCGTCCTCGAATCGCTAGTGCAAAAACTTGGCTACACCCGATCTCATGCTCGAATACCTATTCTGGGCCTTTCATCATTAGAGGCTGGCTTCACAAAGGGCCAGGTATCTCTTCAACTCCACTCACTGGTTTCTTCTAGCTCCTTGTACGTCGATGCTTATATTTTATCCAAACTGACTTCCAATCTACCGTACCCAATAGTGGACGCTTCACTGTGGACCCATTTAGATGGCCTGCAATTAGCCGACCCAAAATTCAATGTCACCGGGCCTATCGATATACTCTTAGGTGCTGATACAATCTGGAAAATATTTAATGGAGGACAAATTCGCGGTTCTAGTGGAGCACCATTCGCTTTAAATACCTCGTTTGGCTGGGTCATTACTGGAGAAATATCTCGAAACGATTCACTTGATAACATACTTTCTTCGTTCCATTCAACCGTCGATATCGACGGAATACTTCGACGTTTTTGGGAAATCGAACATACTGTTCCTTCTAAGGAGGAACTTTGTTCCCAGGATCCGGCGGAGTTACATTTCCGTGAAACATTTAGTCGTGCTCCCGATGGAAAATACGTCGTTCCACTCCCTTTCAAATCCCCTTGTCCCTCCTTTGGGGAAACGCTCTCTTCTGCCATATCGCGCCTGTATTCGATGGAACGTCGCTTCCGACATAATCCTGACCTGCGTCGGATGTACTCAGAATTCATGAAGGAGTACCTGGAACTGAACCACATGTCTCCTATTCCCCCAGACGAACTGTCGACCCTTTCAGGTAAACATTTCTACTTGCCACATCATGCTGTCTTCAGGCTGGACAGCTCCACTACAAAACTCCGCGTGGTGTTCGACGGATCAGCAAAGGATTCTCGTGGAGTATCGTTAAATAGTGAGTTACTTGTTGGCCCACCGATCCAGCGAGAGTTGATCAAGGTATGTCTGCGTTTCCGGCAACACAAATTTGTATTCACTGCTGATGTCGTCAAAATGTTCCGTCAAATTTGGATTGACGAAAATCACACCGACTTTCAACGAATAGTTTGGAGAGAAAACCCGACGGACGAGATACAACACTTTCGACTACGCACCGTTACGTACGGTACGGCTTCCGCCCCTTTTTTATCAGTTCGTGTACTCAGGCAGCTAGCTGAGGATTACGAGACTCAGTTCCCAAACGCCTCAAGAGTCTTGGTCGAGGATGTTTACGTTGATGATGTAATGACAGGGTCCAACACAGAAGACGGTCTTATTGCATTACAATCGGAACTGGTGAGTTTGTTATCGCAGGCAGGATTACAACTTCGAAAATGGACTTCGAACTGTCGTCGCTTGTTATCGATGTTGCCCAAGGAGGATTGCGACTACTCAGCGGTAGAAACCGAACGGTCATCCTCCATTATCAAAGTATTAGGAATGTTCTGGAGCCCACTCCGTGACGACTTGTCATTTCGGATGTCCAAACAATTAAATCCTTCTGAACCAACTCGCCGGACGCTTCTGTCTGCAGTGTCTCGTATCTTCGACCCATTAGGGCTCCTGGCACCATCAGTAATCTTATTTAAAATTCTCTTTCAAGAGCTGTGGTCAGCAAGCTTGAATTTAGGATGGGACGATCCACTGCCAGCTCCAATCGCTCAACGGTGGACAACTTATCGAGAGGAACTGTGTCACTTCGAAAACATTTCTGTTCCCAGAATAATTTCACCCTCATTGGATAAAATTGAGCTCCATGGTTTTTGTGATGCATCATTAGCGGCTTATGCGGCCGTCGTGTACAGCAGGTACAAAACAAGAAATGGAGAATTCAAGGTTCAAATAGTCGCGTCCAAAACCAGGGTAGCTCCCTTGAAGCCGGTCTCAATCCCTCGTCTAGAATTGTGTGGCGCCGTACTTCTGACCCGGCTACTCGCCCTGATAACTTCTTCAATATCAATTTCGTCGGTTAAAGTATTCGCTTGGTGTGACTCGGAGATCGTCCTGCACTGGTTGTCATCTCCTCCTCGTCGTTGGACAACCTTTGTAGCCAACCGTGCAGCAACTATACTCGAAAGCCTCCCTCGAAACTCGTGGCATCACATTACGTCAGAATTCAACTCAGCCGACTGCGCTTCTAGGGGCATAACACCGTCGTCATTGCTTCATTACGAACTCTGGTGGAAGGGGCCACCCTGGCTTTCATCTGATAGCTCTTGTTGGCCAAAATCCAAATTTGATTCTGATAATCTCGCGTTGAGTGACCTGGAGGAGAGGATGTCGCAGTCTCAAGTGTTGATCACAACATGTAACAACGATTTGTTAGACCTACTAATGAAACACACTTCTTCGTGGTACACTATGCAACGTGTAATGGCATGGTGTCTACGGTTTGTTGCTAATTGTCGTTCCACAAAATCGAATCGTCTCGCCTCCTTTCTTACATCTAAGGAAATTCAAGTCGGAAAAACAACTTTGCTTAAATTAATACAAAATCTTTCATTTTCTAACGATATACAATCTCTAGCTCAGAACCGGCAACTACCAACCAAGTCTAAATTAATAAAATATTCCCCATTCATTGACAAGGATGGAGTACTTCGGGTAGGAGGAAGGATAAGACACGCGCCAGTTTCATTCAACATCAAACATCCGATTCTTCTCTGCAGCAAGCAACCGATCTCCAGACTTATTATCCGGGAAATACACAATCAACATCTGCATCCAGGAGTATCGACAACCTTCGCCCTCGTCAGACAGCAGTTTTGGGTCCTCGGCTGCCGAAACCTCGTCAAAAACGTCGTTTTTAGGTGCAAACCATGTTTTTTACAGCGCAAACAAACTAGTGAGCAGTTAATGGGTGATCTACCATCATACAGGACACAACCTATCCGCCCTTTTGCCAACTCAGGTTGTGATTATGCCGGTCCGATAACAATCAAACTCTCTCGCACTCGGAAACCTAAGCTGGCAAAGGCCTACATCGCCTTATTTATTTGTATGACCACGAAGGCTATGCACTTGGAACTTGTAAGTGACCTTACAACGGACGCATTTATTGCTGCTCTACGCCGTTTCGTGGCCCGTCGAGGGAAGTGCAGTCACATTTACACAGACAATGGGACGAATTTTCAGGGCGCACGACGGGTACTAACCGAACTACACAACTTGGTATTGTCTCAATCACACAACGAACTCGTTGCCACTGCTCTCGCTAGGGATGGCATTTCTTGGCATTTTTCTCCACCTTCTGCACCTCACTTTGGCGGGCTGTGGGAGGCGGGGGTAAAATCGGTAAAACATCACCTCCGCCGAGTCTTGGGTTTATCTATCCTCACCTTTGAGGAATTATGTACTGTACTTTGTCAAATTGAAGCGGTCGTTAATTCTCGTCCTTTATGTTCTATGTCCGCTTCAGACTTAAATCCACTAACTCCAGCTCATTTCTTAATAGGAGAGCCGTTGACTGCAGTACCAGACCCGGATTGTGTTCAGAGTCCGGTCACACGTTTGGAACATTTTCGCAGCCTACAAGCAATGGTTCAAGCTTTCTGGAAGAGGTGGCATTTAGAGTATCTGACGACCCTTCAAGAGCGACCGAAATGGCAAAAATCGAATGATAACATCAGAGCAGGGGATCTCGTAGTCTTAAAAGAACCGAATTTACCACCTACCAAATGGATACTGGGCCGCATCACCAACGTCAAACCGGGGCAAGATGGTAAGGTACGAGTAGCAGAGGTTAAGACAGCATCAGGAATCTTCATTCGACCCATCACCAAAATGGCATTATTACCAATTTCCTGAACTCGTTCAGGGGGGGCGGCATGTTTAGGATTATCCGATGTAAAATTGTGCGAAACTTATAAAAACAAATTGAGCCTAAATTGTATAACAATTGTACCGGGGTTTCACTCAGCATCAGCCACCAGACACTAGACCACTCGTGAGGCTCTCTTTCCTTTGTATTAGCCTTAAGTTCTCTCTATTGTCATACACTCGCGTATAACAATTAATGTATATTTGTTGAAGATCAGCGTTTGGTGGATGATACTGAGTGAGACACTCGACACTTGTGAATTGATCGTGGATAGAGACAGACGTGCTATGACCAGAACTCAAGAACGCATTGTTTAATTAAAAATAAAATTGTGAATTTATGTACATTGAGCGTGTGGTGAACGGGATTTTATTTTCACACAAGTTACGATCGAGGAAATCATCCAACAGCATTGCGGCTATCAAATCAACTACCGTGAAATTTCATACAATTTTCAAATTTCTTGTACTTGCTAAATTTGCGACCTCGGGCAGCTATGTTACCATGGAGAAACCACACAAGATTTGACCTTATAGGCTAGAACTGAAGTCGCGCCAACTGCTTAACTCAAAATAGAGTCAAGAAAGTAGCTCTCAAGCCGAGAAACGGGATCGACCATAAGCACTACCGTGAAATTTCATACAATTTTCAAATTTCTTGTACTTGCTAACTTTGCGACCTCGGGCAGCTATGTTAGCATGGAGAAACCACACAAGATTTGACTTTATTGGCTAGAACTGAAGTCGCGCCAACTGCTTAACTCAAAATACAGTCAAGAAAGAAGTTCTCAAGCCGAGAAACGGGATCGACCATAAGCACTACCGTGAAATTTCATACAATTGTCAAATTTCTTGTACTTGCTAACTTTGCGACCTCGGGCAGCTATGTTACCATGGAGGAACCACACAAGATTTGACTTTATAGGCTAGAACTGAAGTCGCGCCAACTGCTTAACTCAAAATACAGTCAAGAAAGTAGTTCTCAAGCCGAGAAACGGGATCGACCATAAGCACTACCGTGAAATTTCATACAATTTTCAAATTTCTTGTACTTGCTAACTTTGCGACCTCGGGCAGCTATGTTACCATGGAGGAACCACACAAGATTTGACTTTATTGGCTACAACTGAAGTCGCGCCAACTGCTTAACTCAAAATACAGTCAAGAAAGTAGCTCTCAAGCCGAGAAACGGGATCGACCATAAGCACTACCGTGAAATTTCATACAATTTTCAAATTTCTTGTACTTGCTAACTTTGGGACCTCGGGCAGCTATGTTACCATGGAGGAACCACACAAGATTTGACTTTATAGGCTAGAACTGAAGTCGCGCCAACTGCTTAACTCAAAATACAGTCAAGAAAGTAGTTCTCAAGCCGAGAAACGGGATCGACCATAAGCACTACCGTGAAATTTCATACAATTTTCAAATTTCTTGTACTTGCTAACTTTGCGACCTCGGGCAGCTATGTTACCATGGAGGAACCACACAAGATTTGAGTTTATTGGCTAGAACTGAAGTCACGCCAACTGCTTAACTCAAAATACAGTCAAGAAAGTAGTTCTCAAGCCGAGAAACGGGATCGACCATAAGCACTACCGTGAAATTTCATACAATTTTCAAATTTCTTGTACTTGCTAACTTTGCGACCTCGGGCAGCTATGTTAGCATGGAGAAACCACACAAGATTTGACTTTATTGGCTAGAACTGAAGTCGCGCCAACTGCTTAACTCAAAATACAGTCAAGAAAGAAGTTCTCAAGCCGAGAAACGGGATCGACCATAAGCACTACCGTGAAATTTCATACAATTTTCAAATTTCTTGTATTTGCTAACTTTGCGACCTCGGGCAGCTATGTTACCATGGAGGAACCACACAAGATTTGACTTTATTGGCTAGAACTGAAGTCGCGCCAACTGCTTAACTCAAAATAGAGTCAAGAAAGTAGCTCTCAAGCCGAGAAACGGGATCGACCATAAGCACTACCGTGAAATTTCATACAATTTTCAAATTTCTTGTACTTGCTAACTTTGGGACCTCGGGCAGCTATGTTACCATGGAGGAACCACACAAGATTTGACTTTATAGGCTAGAACTGAAGTCGCGCCAACTGCTTAACTCAAAATACAGTCAAGAAAGTAGTTCTCAAGCCGAGAAACGGGATCGACCATAAGCACTACCGTGAAATTTCATACAATTTTCAAATTTCTTGTACTTGCTAACTTTGCGACCTCGGGCAGCTATGTTACCATGGAGAAACCACAAAAGATTTGACTTTATAGGCTAGAACTGAAGTCGCGCCAACTGCTTAACTCAAAATAGAGTCAAGAAAGTAGCTCTCAAGCCGAGAAACGGGATCGACCATAAGCACTACCGTGAAATTTCATACAATTTTCAAATTTCTTGTACTTGCTAACTTTGGGACCTCGGGCAGCTATGTTACCATGGAGGAACCACACAAGATTTGACTTTATAGGCTAGAACTGAAGTCGCGCCAACTGCTTAACTCAAAATACAGTCAAGAAAGTAGTTCTCAAGCCGAGAAACGGGATCGACCATAAGCACTACCGTGAAATTTCATACAATTTTCAAATTTCTTGTACTTGCTAACTTTGCGACCTCGGGCAGCTATGTTACCATGGAGGAACCACACAAGATTTGACTTTATTGGCTACAACTGAAGTCGCGCCAACTGCTTAACTCAAAATACAGTCAAGAAAGTAGCTCTCAAGCCGAGAAACGGGATCGACCATAAGCACTACCGTGAAATTTCACACAATTTTCAAATTTCTTGTACTTGCTAACTTTGGGACCTCGGGCAGCTATGTTACCATGGAGGAACCACACAAGATTTGACTTTATAGGCTAGAACTGAAGTCGCGCCAACTGCTTAACTCAAAATACAGTCAAGAAAGTAGTTCTCAAGCCGAGAAACGGGATCGACCATAAGCACTACCGTGAAATTTCATACAATTTTCAAATTTCTTGTACTTGCTAACTTTGCGACCTCGGGCAGCTATGTTACCATGGAGGAACCACACAAGATTTGAGTTTATTGGCTAGAACTGAAGTCACGCCAACTGCTTAACTCAAAATACAGTCAAGAAAGTAGTTCTCAAGCCGAGAAACGGGATCGACCATAAGCACTACCGTGAAATTTCATACAATTTTCAAATTTCTTGTACTTGCTAACTTTGCGACCTCGGGCAGCTATGTTACCATGGAGGAACCACACAAGATTTGACTTTATAGGCTAGAACTGAAGTCGCGCCAACTGCTTAACTCAAAATACAGTCAAGAAAGTAGTTCTCAAGCCGAGAAACGGGATCGACCATAAGCACTACCGTGAAATTTCATACAATTTTCAAATTTCTTGTACTTGTTAACTTTGCGACCTCGGGCAGCTATGTTACCATGGAGAAACCACACAAGATTTGACTTTATAGGCTAGAACTGAAGACGCGCCAACTGCTTAACTCAAAATAGAGTCAAGAAAGTAGCTCTCAAGCCGAGAAACGGGATCGACCATAAGCACTACCGTGAAATTTCATACAATTTTCAAATTTCTTGTACTTGCTAACTTTGCGACCTCGGGCAGCTATGTTACCATGGAGGAACCACACAAGATTTGACTTTATTGGCTAGAACTGAAGTCGCGCCAACTGCTTAACTCAAAATACAGTCAAGAAAGTAGTTCTCAAGCCGAGAAACGGGATCGACCATAAGCACTACCGTGAAATTTCACACTTTTCAAATTTCTTGTTCTTGCTAACTTTGCGAACTCGGGCAGCTATGTTACCATGGAGGAACCACACAAGATTTGACTTTATAGGCTAGAACTGAAGTCGCGCCAACTGCTTATCTCAAAATACAGTCATGAAAGTAGTTCTCAAGCCGAGAAACGGGATCGACCATAAGCACTACCGTGAAATTTCATACAATTTTCAAATTTCTTGTACTTGCTAACTTTGCGACCTCGGGCAGCTATGTTACCATG
Source organism: Merodon equestris (assembly GCA_958301585.1). Lineage (NCBI taxonomy): Eukaryota > Metazoa > Arthropoda > Insecta > Diptera > Syrphidae > Merodon > Merodon equestris. The sequence goes on from OY284416.1 coordinate 61,120,475, forward strand.
GAGAAACCACACAAGATTTGACTTTATAGGCTAGAACTGAAGTCGCGCCAACTGCTTAACTCAAAATAGAGTCAAGAAAGTAGCTCTCAAGCCGAGAAACGGGATCGACCATAAGCACTACCGTGAAATTTCATACAATTTTCAAATTTCTTGTACTTGCTAACTTTGCGACCTCGGGCAGCTATGTTACCATGGAGGAACCACACAAGATTTGACTTTATAGGCTAGAACTGAAGTCGCGCCAACTGCTTATCTCAAAATAGAGTCAAGAAAGTAGTTCTCAAGCCGAGAAACGGGATCGACCATAAGCACTACCGTGAAATTTCATACAATTTTCAAATTTCTTGTACTTGCTAACTTTGCGACCTCGGGCAGCTATGTTACCATGGAGGAACCACACAAGATTTGACTTTATAGGCTAGAACTGAAGTCGCGCCAACTGCTTAACTCAAAATAGAGTCAAGAAAGTAGCTCTCAAGCCGAGAAACGGGATCGACCATAAGCACTACCGTGAAATTTCATACAATTTTCAAATTTCTTGTACTTGCTAACTTTGGGACCTCGGGCAGCTATGTTACCATGGAGGAACCACACAAGATTTGACTTTATAGGCTAGAACTGAAGTCGCGCCAACTGCTTAACTCAAAATAGAGTCAAGAAAGTAGCTCTCAAGCCGAGAAACGGGATCGACCATAAGCACTACCGTGAAATTTCATACAATTTTCAAATTTCTTGTACTTGCTAACTTTGCGACCTCGGGCAGCTATGTTACCATGGAGAAACCACACAGGATTTGACTTTATAGGCTAGAACTGAAGTCGCGCCAACTGCTTAACTCAAAATAGAGTCAAGAAAGTAGCTCTCAAGCCGAGAAACGGGATCGACCATAAGCACTACCGTGAAATTTCATACAATTTTCAAATTTCTTGTACTTGCTAACTTTGGGACCTCGGGCAGCTATGTTACCATGGAGGAACCATACAAGATTTGACTTTATAAGCTAGAACTGAAGTCGCGCCAACTGCTTAACTCAAAATACAGTCAAGAAAGTAGTTCTCAAGCCGAGAAACGGGATCGACCATAAGCACTACCGTGAAATTTCATACAATTTTCAAATTTCTTGTACTTGCTAACTTTGCGACCTGGGGCAGCTATGTTACCGTGGAGAAACCACACAAGATTTGACTTTATAGGCTAGAACTGAAGTCGCGCCATCTGCTTAACTCAAAATAGAGTCAAGAAAGTAGCTCTCAAGCCGAGAAACGGGATCGACCATAAGCACTACCGTGAAATTTCATACAATTTTCAAATTTCTTGTACTTGCTAACTTTGGGACCTCGGGCAGCTATGTTACCATGGAGGAACCACACAAGATTTGACTTTATAGGCTAGAACTGAAGTCGCGCCAACTGCTTAACTCAAAATACAGTCAAGAAAGTAGTTCTCAAGCCGAGAAACGGGATCGACCATAAGCACTACCGTGAAATTTCATACAATTTTCAAATTTCTTGTACTTGCTAACTTTGCGACCTCGGGCAGCTATGTTACCATGGAGAAACCACACAAGATTTGACTTTATAGGCTAGAACTGAAGTCGCGCCAACTGCTTAACTCAAAATAGAGTCAAGAAAGTAGCTCTCAAGCCGAGAAACGGGATCGACCATAAGCACTACCGTGAAATTTCATACAATTTTCAAATTTCTTGTACTTGCTAACTTTGCGACCTCGGGCAGCTATGTTACCATGGAGGAACCACACAAGATTTGACTTTATTGGCTAGAACTGAAGTCGCGCCAACTGCTTAACTCAAAATACAGTCAAGAAAGTAGTTCTCAAGCCGAGAAACGGGATCGACCATAAGCACTACCGTGAAATTTCATACACTTTTCAAATTTCTTGTACTTGCTAACTTTGCGACCTCGGGCAGCTATGTTACCATGGAGGAACCACACAAGATTTGACTTTATAGGCTAGAACTGAAGTCGCGCCAACTGCTTAACTCAAAATACAGTCAAGAAAGTAGTTCTCAAGCCGAGAAACGGGATCGACCATAAGCACTACCGTGAAATTTCATACAATTTTCAAATTTCTTGTACTTGCTAACTTTGCGACCTCGGGCAGCTATGTTACCATGGAGGAACCACACAAGATTTGACTTTATTGGCTAGAACTGAAGTCGCGCCAACTGCTTAACTCAAAATACAGTCAAGAAAGTAGTTCTCAAGCCGAGAAACGGGATCGACCATAAGCACTACCGTGAAATTTCATACAATTTTCAAATTTCTTGTACTTGCTAACTTTGCGACCTCGGGCAGCTATGTTACCATGGAGAAACCACACAAGATTTGACTTTATTGGCTAGAACTGAAGTCGCGCCAACTGCTTAACTCAAAATACAGTCAAGAAAGTAGTTCTCAAGCCGAGAAACGGGATCGACCATAAGCACTACCGTGAAATTTCATACAATTTTCAAATTTCTTGTACTTGCTAACTTTGCGACCTCGGGCAGCTATGTTACCATGGAGGAACCACACAAGATTTGACTTTATAGGCTAGAACTGAAGTCGCGCCAACTGCTTAACTCAAAATAGAGTCAAGAAAGTAGCTCTCAAGCCGAGAAACGGGATCGACCATAAGCACTACCGTGAAATTTCATACAATTTTCAAATTTCTTGTACTTGCTAACTTTGCGACCTCGGGCAGCTATGTTACCATGGAGGAACCACACAAGATTTGACTTTATAGGCTAGAACTGAAGTCGAGCCAACTGCTTAACTCAAAATAGAGTCAAGAAAGTAGCTCTCAAGCCGAGAAACGGGATCGACCACAAGCACTACCGTGAAATTTCATACAATTTTCAAATTTCTTGTACTTGCCAACTTTGCGACCTCGGGCAGCTATGTTACCATGGAGGAACCACACAAGATTTGACTTTATAGGCTAGAACTGAAGTCGCGCCAACTGCTTAACTCAAAATACAGTCAAGAAAGTAGTTCTCAAGCCGAGAAACGGGATCGACGATAAGCACTACCGTGAAATTTCATACAATTTTCAAATTTCTTGTACTTGCTAACTTTGCGACCTCGGGCAGCTATGTTACCATGGAGGAACCACACAAGATTTGACTTTATAGGCTAGAACTGAAGTCGCGCCAACTGCTTAACTCAAAATAGAGTCAAGAAAGTAGCTCTCAAGCCGAGAAACGGGATCGACCATAAGCACTACCGTGAAATTTCATACAATTTTCAAATTTCTTGTACTTGCTAACTTTGCGACCTCGGGCAGCTATGTTACCATGGAGGAACCACACAAGATTTGACTTTATAGGCTAGAACTGAAGTCGCGCCAACTGCTTAACTCAAAATAGAGTCAAGAAAGTAGCTCTCAAGCCGAGAAACGGGATCGACCATAAGCACTACCGTGAAATTTCATACAATTTTCAAATTTCTTGTACTTGCTAACTTTGGGACCTCGGGCAGCTATGTTACCATGGAGGAACCACACAAGATTTGACTTTATAGGTTAGAACTGAAGTCGCGCCAACTGCTTAACTCAAAATAGAGTCAAGAAAGTAGTTCTCAAGCCGAGAAACGGGATCGACCATAAGCACTACCGTGAAATTTCATACAATTTTCAAATTTCTTGTACTTGCTAACTTTGCGACCTCGGGCAGCTATGTTACCATGGAGGAACCACACAAGATTTGACTTTATAGGCTAGAACTGAAGTCGCGCCAACTGCTTAACTCAAAATAGAGTCAAGAAAGTAGCTCTCAAGCCGAGAAACGGGATCGACCATAAGCACTACCGTGAAATTTCATACAATTTTCAAATTTCTTGTACTTGCTAACTTTGCGACCTCGGGCAGCTATGTTACCATGGAGGAACCACACAAGATTTGACTTTATAGGCTAGAACTGAAGTCGCGCCAACTGCTTAACTCAAAATACAGTCAAGAAAGTAGTTCTCAAGCCGAGAAACGGGATCGACCATAAGCACTACCGTGAAATTTCATACAATTTTCAAATTTCTTGTACTTGCTAACTTTGCGACCTCGGGCAGCTATGTTACCATGGAGGAACCACACAAGATTTGACTTTATAGGCTAGAACTGAAGTCGCGCCAACTGCTTAACTCAAAATACAGTCAAGAAAGTAGTTCTCAAGCCGAGAAACGGGATCGACCATAAGCACTACCGTGAAATTTCATACAATTTTCAAATTTCTTGTACTTGCTAACTTTGCGACCTCGGGCAGCTATGTTACCATGGAGGAACCACACAAGATTTGACTTTATTGGCTAGAACTGAAGTCGCGCCAACTGCTTAACTCAAAATACAGTCAAGAAAGAAGTTCTCAAGCCGAGAAACGGGATCGACCATAAGCACTACCGTGAAATTTCATACAATTTTCAAATTTCTTGTACTTGCTAACTTTGCGACCTCGGGCAGCTATGTTACCATGGAGGAACCACACAAGATTTGACTTTATAGGCTAGAACTGAAGTCGCGCCAACTGCTTAACTCAAAATACAGTCAAGAAAGTAGTTCTCAAGCCGAGAAACGGGATCGACCATAAGCACTACCGTGAAATTTCATACAATTTTCAAATTTCTTGTACTTGCTAACTTTGCGACCACGGGCAGCTATGTTACCATGGAGGAACCACACAAGATTTGACTTTATTGGCTACAACTGAAGTCGCGCCAACTGCTTAACTCAAAATACAGTCAAGAAAGTAGTTCTCAAGCCGAGAAACGGGATCGACCATAAGCACTACCGTGAAATTTCATACAATTTTCAAATTTCTTGTACTTGCTAACTTTGCGACCTCGGGCAGCTATGTTACCATGGAGAAACCACACAAGATTTGACTTTATAGGCTAGAACTGAAGTCGCGCCAACTGCTTAACTCAAAATACAGTCAAGAAAGTAGTTCCCAAGCCGAGAAACGGGATCGACCATAAGCACTACCGTGAAATTTCATACAATTTTCAAATTTCTTGTACTTGCTAACTTTGGGACCTCGGGCAGCTATGTTACCATGGAGGAACCACACAAGATTAGACTTTATAGGCTAGAACTGAAGTCGCGCCAACTGCTTAACTCAAAATAGAGTCAAGAAAGTAGCTCTCAAGCCGAGAAACGGGATCGACCATAAGCACTACCGTGAAATTTCATACAATTTTCAAATTTCTTGTACTTGCTAACTTTGGGACCTCGGGCAGCTATGTTACCATGGAGGAACCACACAAGATTTGACTTTATAGGCTAGAACTGAAGTCGCGCCAACTGCTTAACTCAAAATACAGTCAAGAAAGTAGTTCTCAAGCCGAGAAACGGGATCGACCATAAGCACTACCGTGAAATTTCATACAGTTTTCAAATTTCTTGTACTTGCTAACTTTGCGACCTCGGGCAGCTATGTTACCATGGAGGAACCACACAAGATTTGACTTAATTGGCTAGAACTGAAGTCGCGCCAACTGCTTAACTCAAAATACAGTCAAGAAAGTAGTTCTCAAGCCGAGAAACGGGATCGACCATAAGCACTACCGTGAAATTTCATACAATTTTCAAATTTCTTGTACTTGCTAACTTTGCGACCTCGGGCAGCTATGTTACCATGGAGGAACCACACAAGATTTGACTTTATAGGCTAGAACTGAAGTCGCGCCAACTGCTTAACTCAAAATAGAGTCAAGAAAGTAGCTCTCAAGCCGAGAAACGGGATCGACCATAAGCACTACCGTGAAATTTCATACAATTTTCAAATTTCTTGTACTTGCTAACTTTGCGACTTCGGGCAGCTATGTTACCATGGAGGAACCACACAAGATTTGACTTTATTGGCTAGAACTGAAGTCGCGCCAACTGCTTAACTCAAAATACAGTCAAGAAAGTAGCTCTCAAGCCGAGAAACGGGATCGACCATAAGCACTACCGTGAAATTTCATACAATTTTCAAATTTCTTGTACTTGCTAACTTTGGGACCTCGGGCAGCTATGTTACCATGGAGGAACCATACAAGATTTGACTTTATAGGCTAGAACTGAAGTCGCGCCAACTGCTTAACTCAAAATACAGTCAAGAAAGTAGTTCTCAAGCCGAGAAACGGGATCGACCATAAGCACTACCGTGAAATTTCATACAATTTTCAAATTTCTTGTACTTGCTAACTTTGCGACCTCGGGCAGCTATGTTACCATGGAGAAACCACACAAGATTTGACTTTATAGGCTAGAACTGAAGTCGCGCCATCTGCTTAACTCAAAATAGAGTCAAGAAAGTAGCTCTCAAGCCGAGAAACGGGATCGACCATAAGCACTACCGTGAAATTTCATACAATTTTCAAATTTCTTGTACTTGCTAACTTTGGGACCTCGGGCAGCTATGTTACTATGGAGGAACCACACAAGATTTGACGTTATAGGCTAGAACTGAAGTCGCGCCAACTGCTTAACTCAAAATACAGTCAAGAAAGTAGTTCTCAAGCCGAGAAACGGGATCGACCATAAGCACTACCGTGAAATTTCATACAATTTTCAAATTTCTTGTACTTGCTAACTTTGCGACCTCGGGCAGCTATGTTACCATGGAGAAACCACACAAGATTTGACTTTATAGGCTAGAACTGAAGTCGCGCCAACTGCTTAACTCAAAATAGAGTCAAGAAAGTAGCTCTCAAGCCGAGAAACGGGATCGACCCTAAGCACTACCGTGAAATTTCATACAATTTTCAAATTTCTTGTACTTGCTAACTTTGCGACCTCAAATTTCATACAATTTTCAAATTTCTTGTACTTGCTAACTTTGCGACCTCGGGCAGCTATGTTACCATGGAGAAACCACACAAGATTTGACTTTATAGGCTAGAACTGAAGTCGCGCCAACTGCTTAACTCAAAATACAGTCAAGAAAGTAGCTCTCAAGCCGAGAAACGGGATCGACCATAAGCACTACCGTGAAATTTCATACAATTTTCAAATTTCTTGTACTTGCTAACTTTGCGACCTCGGGCAGCTATGTTACCATGGAGGAACCACACAAGATTTGACTTTATTGGCTACAACTGAAGTCGCGCCAACTGCTTAACTCAAAATACAGTCAAGAAAGTAGTTCTCAAGCCGAGAAACGGGATCGACCATAAGCACTACCGTGAAATTTCATACAATTTTCAAATTTCTTGTACTTGCTAACTTTGCGACCTCGGGCAGCTATGTTACCATGGAGAAACCACACAAGATTTGACTTTATAGGCTAGAACTGAAGTCGTGCCAACTGCTTAACTCAAAATACAGTCAAGAAAGTAGTTCTCAAGCCGAGAAACGGGATCGACCATAAGCACTACCGTGAGATTTCATACAATTTTCAAATTTCTTGTACTTGCTAACTTTGGGACCTCGGGCAGCTATGTTACCATGGAGGAACCACACAAGATTTGACTTTATAGGCTAGAACTGAAGTCGCGCCAACTGCTTAACTCAAAATAGAGTCAAGAAAGTAGCTCTCAAGCCGAGAAACGGGATCGACCATAAGCACTACCGTGAAATTTCGTACAATTTTCAAATTTCTTGTACTTGCTAACTTTGGGACCTCGGGCAGCTATGTTACCATGGAGGAACCACACAAGATTTGACTTTATAGGCTAGAACTGAAGTCGCGCCAACTGCTTAACTCAAAATACAGTCAAGAAAGTAGTTCTCAAGCCGAGAAACGGGATCGACCATAAGCACTACCGTGAAAATTCATACAATTTTCAAATTTCTTGTACTTGCTAACTTTGCGACCTCGGGCAGCTATGTTACCATGGAGGAACCACACAAGATTTGACTTTATTGGCTAGAACTGAAGTCGCGCCAACTGCTTAACTCAAAATAGAGTCAAGAAAGTAGCTCTCAAGCCGAGAAACGGGATCGACCATAAGCACTACCGTGAAATTTCATACAATTTTCAAATTTCTTGTACTTGCTAACTTTGGGACCTCGGGCAGCTATGTTACCATGGAGGAACCACACAAGATTTGACTTTATAGGCTAGAACTGAAGTCGCGCCAACTGCTTAACTCAAAATACAGTCAAGAAAGTAGTTCTCAAGCCGAGAAACGGGATCGACCATAAGCACTACCGTGAAATTTCATACAATTTTCAAATTTCTTGTACTTGCTAACTTTGCGACCTCGGGCAGCTATGTTACCATGGAGGAACCACACAAGATTTGACTTTATTGGCTACAACTGAAGTCGCGCCAACTGCTTAACTCAAAATACAGTCAAGAAAGTAGTTCTCAAGCCGAGAAACGGGATCGACCATAAGCACTACCGTGAAATTTCATACAATTTTCAAATTTCTTGTACTTGCTAACTTTGCGACCTCGGGCAGCTATGTTACCATGGAGAAACCACACAAGATTTGACTTTATAGGCTAGAACTGAAGTCGCGCCAACTGCTTAACTCAAAATACAGTCAAGAAAGTAGTTCTCAAGCCGAGAAACGGGATCGACCATAAGCACTACCGTGAGATTTCATACAATTTTCAAATTTCTTGTACTTGCTAACTTTGGGACCTCGGGCAGCTATGTTACCATGGAGGAACCACACAAGATTTGACTTTATAGGCTAGAACTGAAGTCGCGCCAACTGCTTAACTCAAAATAGAGTCAAGAAAGTAGCTCTCAAGCCGAGAAACGGGATCGACCATAAGCACTACCGTGAAATTTCGTACAATTTTCAAATTTCTTGTACTTGCTAACTTTGGGACCTCGGGCAGCTATGTTACCATGGAGGAACCACACAAGATTTGACTTTATAGGCTAGAACTGAAGTCGCGCCAACTGCTTAACTCAAAATACAGTCAAGAAAGTAGTTCTCAAGCCGAGAAACGGGATCGACCATAAGCACTACCGTGAAATTTCATACAATTTTCAAATTTCTTGTACTTGCTAACTTTGCGACCTCGGGCAGCTATGTTACCATGGAGAAACCACACAAGATTTGACTTTATAGGCTAGAACTGAAGTCGCGCCAACTGCTTAACTCAAAATAGAGTCAAGAAAGTAGCTCTAAAGCCGAGAAACGGGATCGACCATAAGCACTACCGTGAAATTTCATACAATTTTCAAATTTCTTGTACTTGCTAACTTTGCGACCTCGGGCAGCTATGTTACCATGGAGGAACCACACAAGATTTGACTTTATAGGCTAGAACTGAAGTCGCGCCAACTGCTGAACTCAAAATACAGTCAAGAAAGTAGTTCTCAAGCCGAGAAACGGGATCGACCATAAGCACTACCGTGAAATTTCATACAATTTTCAAATTTCTTGTACTTGCTAACTTTGCGACCTCGGGCAGCTATGTTACCATGGAGGAACCACACAAGATTTGACTTTATAGGCTAGAACTGAAGTCGCGCCAACTGCTTAACTCAAAATACAGTCAAGAAAGTAGTTCTCAAGCCGAGAAACGGGATCGACCATAAGCACTACCGTGAAATTTCATACAATTTTCAAATTTCTTGTACTTGCTAAATTTGCGACCTCGGGCAGCTATGTTACCATGGAGAAACCACACAAGATTTGACTTTATAGGCTAGAACTGAAGTCGCGCCAACTGCTTAACTTAAAATAGAGTCAAGAAAGTAGCTCTCAAGCCGAGAAACGGGATCGACCATAAGCACTACCGTGAAATTTCATACAATTTTCAAATTTCTTGTACTTGCTAACTTTGCGACCTCGGGCAGCTATGTTACCATGGAGGAACCACACAAGATTTGAATTTATTGGCTAGAACTGAAGTCGCGCCAACTGCTTAACTCAAAATACAGTCAAGAAAGAAGTTCTCAAGCCGAGAAACGGGATCGACCATAAGCACTACCGTGAAATTTCATACAATTTTCAAATTTCTTGTACTTGCTAACTTTGCGACCTCGGGCAGCTATGTTACCATGGAGGAACCACACAAGATTTGACTTTATTGGCTACAACTGAAGTCGCGCCAACTGCTTAACTCAAAATACAGTCAAGAAAGTAGTTCTCAAGCCGAGAAACGGGATCGACCATAAGCACTACCGTGAAATTTCATACAATTTTCAAATTTCTTGTACTTGCTAACTTTGCGACCTCGGGCAGCTATGTTACCATGGAGAAACCACACAAGATTTGACTTTATAGGCTAGAACTGAAGTCGCGCCAACTGCTTAACTCAAAATACAGTCAAGAAAGTAGTTCTCAAGCCGAGAAACGGGATCGACCATAAGCACTACCGTGAAATTTCATACAATTTTCAAATTTCTTGTACTTGCTAACTTTGGGACCTCGGGCAGCTATGTTACCATGGAGGAACCACACAAGATTTGACTTTATAGGCTAGAACTGAAGTCGCGCCAACTGCTTAACTCAAAATACAGTCAAGAAAGTAGTTCTCAAGCCGAGAAACGGGATCGACCATAAGCACTACCGTGAAATTTCATACAATTTTCAAATTTCTTGTACTTGCTAACTTTGCGACCTCGGGCAGCTATGTTACCATGGAGGAACCATACAAGATTTGACTTTATAGGCTAGAACTGAAGTCGCGCCAACTGCTTAACTCAAAATACAGTCAAGAAAGTAGTTCTCAAGCCGAGAAACGGGATCGACCATAAGCACTACCGTGAAATTTCATACAATTTTCAAATTTCTTGTACTTGCTAACTTTGCGACCTCGGGCAGCTATGTTACCATGGAGAAACCACACAAGATTTGACTTTATAGGCTAGAACTGAAGTCGCGCCATCTGCTTAACTCAAAATAGAGTCAAGAAAGTAGCTCTCAAGCCGAGAAACGGGATCGACCATAAGCACTACCGTGAAATTTCATACAATTTTCAAATTTCTTGTACTTGCTAACTTTGCGACCTCGGGCAGCTATGTTACCATGGAGGAACCACACAAGATTTGACTTTATTGGCTAGAACTGAAGTCGCGCCAACTGCTTAACTCAAAATACAGTCAAGAAAGTAGTTCTCAAGCCGAGAAACGGGATCGACCATAAGCACTACCGTGAAATTTCATACACTTTTCAAATTTCTTGTACTTGCTAATTTTGCGACCTCGGGCAGCTATGTTACCATGGAGGAACCACACAAGATTTGACTTTATAGGCTAGAACTGAAGTCGCGCCAAGTGCTTAACTCAAAATAGAGTCAAGAAAGTAGCTCTCAAGCCGAGAAACGGGATCGACCATAAGCACTACCGTGAAATTTCATACAATTTTCAAATTTCTTGTACTTGCTAACTTTGGGACCTCGGGCAGCTATGTTACCATGGAGGAACCACACAAGATTTGACTTTATAGGCTAGAACTGAAGTCGCGCCAACTGCTTAACTCAAAATACAGTCAAGAAAGTAGTTCTCAAGCCGAGAAACGGGATCGACCATAAGCACTACCGTGAAATTTCATACAATTTTCAAATTTCTTGTACTTGCTAACTTTGCGACCTCGGGCAGCTATGTTACCATGGAGGAACCACACAAGATTTGACTTAATTGGCTAGAACTGAAGTCGCGCCAACTGCTTAACTCAAAATACAGTCAAGAAAGTAGTTCTCAAGCCGAGAAACGGGATCGACCATAAGCACTACCGTGAAATTTCATACAATTTTCAAATTTCTTGTACTTGCTAACTTTGCGACCTCGGGCAGCTATGTTACCATGGAGGAACCACACAAGATTTGACTTTATAGGCTAGAACTGAAGTCGCGCCAACTGCTTAACTCAAAATAGAGTCAAGAAAGTAGCTCTCAAGCCGAGAAACGGGATCGACCATAAGCACTACCGTGAAATTTCATACAATTTTCAAATTTCTTGTACTTGCTAACTTTGCGACTTCGGGCAGCTATGTTACCATGGAGGAACCACACAAGATTTGACTTTATTGGCTAGAACTGAAGTCGCGCCAACTGCTTAACTCAAAATACAGTCAAGAAAGTAGCTCTCAAGCCGAGAAACGGGATCGACCATAAGCACTACCGTGAAATTTCATACAATTTTCAAATTTCTTGTACTTGCTAACTTTGGGACCTCGGGCAGCTATGTTACCATGGAGGAACCATACAAGATTTGACTTTATAGGCTAGAACTGAAGTCGCGCCAACTGCTTAACTCAAAATACAGTCAAGAAAGTAGTTCTCAAGCCGAGAAACGGGATCGACCATAAGCACTACCGTGAAATTTCATACAATTTTCAAATTTCTTGTACTTGCTAATTTTGCGACCTCGAGCAGCTATGTTACCATGGAGAAACCACACAAGATTTGACTTTATAGGCTAGAACTGAAGTCGCGCCATCTGCTTAACTCAAAATAGAGTCAAGAAAGTAGCTCTCAAGCCGAGAAACGGGATCGACCATAAGCACTACCGTGAAATTTCATACAATTTTCAAATTTCTTGTACTTGCTAATTTTGGGACCTCGGGCAGCTATGTTACCATGGAGGAACCACACAAGATTTGACGTTATAGGCTAGAACTGAAGTCGCGCCAACTGCTTAACTCAAAATACAGTCAAGAAAGTAGTTCTCAAGCCGAGAAACGGGATCGACCATAAGCACTACCGTGAAATTTCATACAATTTTCAAATTTCTTGTACTTGCTAACTTTGCGACCTCGGGCAGCTATGTTACCATGGAGAAACCACACAAGATTTGACTTTATAGGCTAGAACTGAAGTCGCGCCAACTGCTTAACTCAAAATAGAGTCAAGAAAGTAGCTCTCAAGCCGAGAAACGGGATCGACCCTAAGCACTACCGTGAAATTTCATACAATTTTCAAATTTCTTGTACTTGCTAACTTTGCGACCTCAAATTTCATACAATTTTCAAATTTCTTGTACTTGCTAACTTTGCGACCTCGGGCAGCTATGTTACCATGGAGGAACCACACAAGATTTGACTTTATTGGCTAGAACTGAAGTCGCGCCAACTGCTTAACTCAAAATACAGTCAAGAAAGAAGTTCTCAAGCCGAGAAACGGGATCGACCATAAGCACTACCGTGAAATTTCATACAATTTTCAAATTTCTTGTACTTGCTAACTTTGCGACCTCGGGCAGCTATGTTACCATGGAGGAACCACACAAGATTTGACTTTATAGGCTAGAACTGAAGTCGCGCCAACTGCTTAACTCAAAATACAGTCAAGAAAGTAGTTCTCAAGCCGAGAAACGGGATCGACCATAAGCACTACCGTGAAATTTCATACAATTTTCAAATTTCTTGTACTTGCTAACTTTGCGACCTCGGGCAGCTATGTTACCATGGAGGAACCACACAAGATTTGACTTTATTGGCTACAACTGAAGTCGCGCCAACTGCTTAACTCAAAATACAGTCAAGAAAGTAGTTCTCAAGCCGAGAAACGGGATCGACCATAAGCACTACCGTGAAATTTCATACAATTTTGAAATTTCTTGTACTTGCTAACTTTGCGACCTCGGGCAGCTATGTTACCATGGAGAAACCACACAAGATTTGACTTTATAGGCTAGAACTGAATTCGCCCCAACTGCTTAACTCAAAATACAGTCAAGAAAGTAGTTCTCAAGCCGAGAAACGGGATCGACCATAAGCACTACCGTGAAATTTCATACAATTTTCAAATTTCTTGTACTTGCTAACTTTGGGACCTCGGGCAGCTATGTTACCATGGAGGAACCACACAAGATTTGACTTTATAGGCTAGAACTGAAGTCGCGCCAACTGCTTAACTCAAAATACAGTCAAGAAAGTAGTTCTCAAGCCGAGAAACGGGATCGACCATAAGCACTACCGTGAAATTTCATACAATTTTCAAATTTCTTGTACTTGCTAACTTTGCGACCTCGGGCAGCTATGTTACCATGGAGAAACCACACAAGATTTGACTTTATAGGCTAGAACTGAAGTCGCGCCAACTGCTTAACTCAAAATAGAGTCAAGAAAGTAGCTCTCAAGCCGAGAAACGGGATCGACCATAAGCACTACCGTGAAATTTCATACAATTTTCAAATTTCTTGTACTTGCTAACTTTGCGACCTCGGGCAGCTATGTTACCATGGAGGAACCACACAAGATTTGACTTTATAGGCTAGAACTGAAGTCGCGCCAACTGCTGAACTCAAAATACAGTCAAGAAAGTAGTTCTCAAGCCGAGAAACGGGATCGACCATAAGCACTACCGTGAAATTTCATACAATTTTCAAATTTCTTGTACTTGCTAACTTTGCGACCTCGGGCAGCTATGTTACCATGGAGAAACCACACAAGATTTGACTTTATAGGCTAGAACTGAAGTCGCGCCAACTGCTTAACTTAAAATAGAGTCAAGAAAGTAGCTTTCAAGCCGAGAAACGGGATCGACCATAAGCACTACCGTGAAATTTCATACAATTTTCAAATTTCTTGTACTTGCTAACTTTGCGACCTCGGGCAGCTATGTTACCATGGAGGAACCACACAAGATTTGACTTTATTGGCTAGAACTGAAGTCGCGCCAACTGCTTAACTCAAAATACAGTCAAGAAAGAAGTTCTCAAGCCGAGAAACGGGATCGACCATAAGCACTACCGTGAAATTTCATACAATTTTCAAATTTCTTGTACTTGCTAACTTTGCGACCTCGGGCAGCTATGTTACCATGGAGGAACCACACAAGATTTGACTTTATTGGCTACAACTGAAGTCGCGCCAACTGCTTAACTCAAAATACAGTCAAGAAAGTAGTTCTCAAGCCGAGAAACGGGATCGACCATAAGCACTACCGTGAAATTTCATACAATTTTCAAATTTCTTGTACTTGCTAACTTTGCGACCTCGGGCAGCTATGTTACCATGGAGAAACCACACAAGATTTGACTTTATAGGCTAGAACTGAAGTCGCGCCAACTGCTTAACTCAAAATACAGTCAAGAAAGTAGTTCTCAAGCCGAGAAACGGGATCGACCATAAGCACTACCGTGAAATTTCATACAATTTTCAAATTTCTTGTACTTGCTAACTTTGGGACCTCGGGCAGCTATGTTACCATGGAGGAACCACACAAGATTTGACTTTATAGGCTAGAACTGAAGTCGCGCCAACTGCTTAACTCAAAATACAGTCAAGAAAGTAGTTCTCAAGCCGAGAAACGGGATCGACCATAAGCACTACCGTGAAATTTCATACAATTTTCAAATTTCTTGTACTTGCTAACTTTGCGACCTCGGGCAGCTATGTTACCATGGAGGAACCACACAAGATTTGACTTTATTGGCTAGAACTGAAGTCGCGCCAACTGCTTAACTCAAAATACAGTCAAGAAAGTAGTTCTCAAGCCGAGAAACGGGATCGACCATAAGCACTACCGTGAAATTTCATACAATTTTCAAATTTCTTGTACTTGCTAACTTTGCGACCTCGGGCAGCTATGTTACCATGGAGGAACCACACAAGATTTGACTTTATAGGCTAGAACTGAAGTCGCGCCAACTGCTTAACTCAAAATAGAGTCAAGAAAGTAGCTCTCAAGCCGAGAAACGGGATCGACCATAAGCACTACCGTGAAATTTCATACAATTTTCAAATTTCTTGTACTTGCTAACTTTGCGACTTCGGGCAGCTATGTTACCATGGAGGAACCACACAAGATTTGACTTTATTGGCTAGAACTGAAGTCGCGCCAACTGCTTAACTCAAAATACAGTCAAGAAAGTAGCTCTCAAGCCGAGAAACGGGATCGACCATAAGCACTACCGTGAAATTTCATACATTTTTCAAATTTCTTGTACTTGCTAACTTTGGGACCTCGGGCAGCTATGTTACCATGGAGGAACCATACAAGATTTGACTTTATAGGCTAGAACTGAAGTCGCGCCAACTGCTTAACTAAAAATACAGTCAAGAAAGTAGTTCTCAAGCCGAGAAACGGGATCGACCATAAGCACTACCGTGAAATTTCATACAATTTTCAAATTTCTTGTACTTGCTAACTTTGCGACCTCGGGCAGCTATGTTACCATGGAGAAACCACACAAGATTTGACTTTATAGGCTAGAACTGAAGTCGCGCCATCTGCTTAACTCAAAATAGAGTCAAGAAAGTAGCTCTCAAGCCGAGAAACGGGATCGACCATAAGCACTACCGTGAAATTTCATACAATTTTCAAATTTCTTGTACTTGCTAACTTTGCGACCTCGGGCAGCTATGTTACCATGGAGGAACCACACAAGATTTGACTTTATTGGCTAGAACTGAAGTCGCGCCAACTGCTTAACTCAAAATACAGTCAAGAAAGTAGTTCTCAAGCCGAGAAACGGGATCGACCATAAGCACTACCGTGAAATTTCATACACTTTTCAAATTTCTTGTACTTGCTAACTTTGCGACCTCGGGCAGCTATGTTACCATGGAGGAACCACACAAGATTTGACTTTATTGGCTAGAACTGAAGTCGCGCCAACTGCTTAACTCAAAATACAGTCAAGAAAGTAGTTCTCAAGCCGAGAAACGGGATCGACCATAAGCACTACCGTGAAATTTCATACAATTTTCAAATTTCTTGTACTTGCTAACTTTGCGACCTCGGGCAGCTATGTTACCATGGAGGAACCACACAAGATTTGACTTTATAGGCTAGAACTGAAGTCGCGCCAACTGCTTAACTCAAAATACAGTCAAGAAAGTAGTTCTCAAGCCGAGAAACGGGATCGACCATAAGCACTACCGTGAAATTTCATACAATTTTCAAATTTCTTGTACTTGCTAACTTTGCGACCTCGGGCAGCTATGTTACCATGGAGAAACCACACAAGATTTGACTTTATAGGCTAGAACTGAAGTCGCGCCAACTGCTTAACTCAAAATAGAGTCAAGAAAGTAGCTCTCAAGCCGAGAAACGGGATCGACCATAAGCACTACCGTGAAATTTCATACAATTTTCAAATTTCTTGTACTTGCTAACTTTGCGACTTCGGGCAGCTATGTTACCATGGAGGAACCACACAAGATTTGACTTTATTGGCTAGAACTGAAGTCGCGCCAACTGCTTAACTCAAAATACAGTCAAGAAAGTAGCTCTCAAGCCGAGAAACGGGATCGACCATAAGCACTACCGTGAAATTTCATACAATTTTCAAATTTCTTGTACTTGCTAACTTTGGGACCTCGGGCAGCTATGTTACCATGGAGGAACCATACAAGATTTGACTTTATAGGCTAGAACTGAAGTCGCGCCAACTGCTTAACTCAAAATACAGTCAAGAAAGTAGTTCTCAAGCCGAGAAACGGGATCGACCATAAGCACTACCGTGAAATTTCATACAATTTTCAAATTTCTTGTACTTGCTAACTTTGCGACCTCGGGCAGCTATGTTACCATGGAGAAACCACACAAGATTTGACTTTATAGGCTAGAACTGAAGTCGCGCCATCTGCTTAACTCAAAATAGAGTCAGGAAAGTAGCTCTCAAGCCGAGAAACGGGATCGACCATAAGCACTACCGTGAAATTTCATACAATTTTCAAATTTCTTGTACTTGCTAACTTTGCGACCTCGGGCAGCTATGTTACCATGGAGGAACCACACAAGATTTGACTTTATTGGCTAGAACTGAAGTCGCGCCAACTGCTTAACTCAAAATACAGTCAAGAAAGTAGTTCTCTAGCCGAGAAACGGGATCGACCATAAGCACTACCGTGAAATTTCATACACTTTTCAAATTTCTTGTACTTGCTAACTTTGCGACCTCGGGCAGCTATGTTACCATGGAGGAACCACACAAGATTTGACTTTATAGGCTAGAACTGAAGTCGCGCCAACTGCTTATCTCAAAATACAGTCAAGAAAGTAGTTCTCAAGCCGAGAAACGGGATCGACCATAAGCACTACCGTGAAATTTCATACAATTTTCAAATTTCTTGTACTTGCTAACTTTCAACCTCGGGCAGCTATGTTACCATGGAGGAACCACACAAGATTTGACTTTATTGGCTAGAACTGAAGTCGCGCCAACTGCTTAACTCAAAATACAGTCAAGAAAGTAGTTCTCAAGCCGAGAAACGGGATCGACCATAAGCACTACCGTGAAATTTCATACAATTTTCAAATTTCTTGTACTTGCTAACTTTGCGACCTCGGGCAGCTATGTTACCATGGAGAAACCACACAAGATTTGACTTTATAGGCTAGAACTGAAGTCGCGCCAACTGCTTAACTCAAAATAGAGTCAAGAAAGTAGCTCTCAAGCCGAGAAACGGGATCGACCATAAGCACTACCGTGAAATTTCATACAATTTTCAAATTTCTTGTACTTGCTAACTTTGGGACCTCGGGCAGCTATGTTACCATGGAGGAACCACACAAGATTTGACTTTATAGGCTAGAACTGAAGTCGCGCCAACTGCTTAACTCAAAATAGAGTCAAGAAAGTAGCTCTCAAGCCGAGAAACGGGATCGACCATAAGCACTACCGTGAAATTTCATACAATTTTCAAATTTCTTGTACTTGCTAACTTTGCGACCTCGGGCAGCTATGTTACCATGGAGGAACCACACAAGATTTGACTTTATAGGCTAGAACTGAAGTCGCGCCAACTGCTTAACTCAAAATACAGTCAAGAAAGTAGTTCTCAAGCCGAGAAACGGGATCGACCATAAGCACTACCGTGAAATTTCATACAATTTTCAAATTTCTTGTACTTGCTAACTTTGCGACCTCGGGCAGCTATGTTACCATGGAGGAACCACACAAGATTTGACTTTATAGGCTAGAACTGAAGTCGCGCCAACTGCTTAACTCAAAATAGGGTCAAGAAAGTAGCTCTCAAGCCGAGAAACGGGATCGACCATAAGCACTACCGTGAAATTTCATACAGTTTTCAAATTTCTTGTACTTGCTAACTTTGCGACCTCGGGCAGCTATGTTACCATGGAGGAACCACACAAGATTTGACTTTATAGGCTAGAAATGAAGTCGCGCCAACTGCTTAACTCAAAATAGAGTCAAGAAAGTAGCTCTCAAGCCGAGAAACGATATCGACCATAAGCACTACCGTGAAATTTCATACAATTTTCAAATTTCTTGTACTTGCTAACTTTGCGACCTCGGGCAGCTATGTTACCATGGAGAAACCACACAAGATTTGACTTTATAGGCTAGAGCTGAAGTCGCGCCAACTGCTTAACTCAAAATAGAGTCAAGAAAGTAGCTCTCAAGCCGAGAAACGGGATCGACCATAAGCACTACCGTGAAATTTCATACAATTTTCAAATTTCTTGTACTTGCTAACTTTGGGACCTCGGGCAGCTATGTTACCATGGAGGAACCATACAAGATTTGACTTTATAGGCTAGAACTGAAGTCGCGCCAACTGCTTAACTCAAAATACAGTCAAGAAAGTAGTTCTCAAGCCGAGAAACGGGATCGACCATAAGCACTACCGTGAAATTTCATACAATTTTCAAATTTCTTGTACTTGCTAACTTTGCGACCTCGGGCAGCTATGTTACCATGGAGAAACCACACAAGATTTGACTTTATAGGCTAGAACTGAAGTCGCGCCATCTGCTTAACTCAAAATAGAGTCAAGAAAGTAGCTCTCAAGCCGAGAAACGGGATCGACCATAAGCACTACCGTGAAATTTCATACAATTTTCAAATTTCTTGTACTTGCTAACTTTGGGACCTCGGGCAGCTATGTTACCATGGAGGAACCACACAAGATTTGACTTTATAGGCTAGAACTGAAGTCGCGCCAACTGCTTAACTCAAAGTACAGTCAAGAAAGTAGTTCTCAAGCCGAGAAACGGGATCGACCATAAGCACTACCGTGAAATTTCATACAATTTTCAAATTTCTTGTACTTGCTAACTTTGCGACCTCGGGCAGCTATGTTACCATGGAGAAACCACACAAGATTTGACTTTATAGGCTAGAACTGAAGTCGCGCCAACTGCTTAACTCAAAATAGAGTTAAGAAAGTAGCTCTCAAGCCGAGAAACGGGATCGACCATAAGCACTACCGTGAAATTTCATACAATTTTCAAATTTCTTGTACTTGCTAACTTTGCGACCTCGGGCAGCTATGTTACCATGGAGGAACCACACAAGATTTGACTTTATTGGCTAGAACTGAAGTCGCGCCAACTGCTTAACTCAAAATACAGTCAAGAAAGTAGTTCTTAAGCCGAGAAACGGGATCGACCATAAGCACTACCGTGAAATTTCATACACTTTTCAAATTTCTTGTACTTGCTAACTTTGCGACCTCGGGCAGCTATGTTACCATGGAGGAACCACACAAGATTTGACTTTATAGGCTAGAACTGAAGTCGCGCCAACTGCTTAACTCAAAATACAGTCAAGAAAGTAGTTCTCAAGCCGAGAAACGGGATCGACCATAAGCACTACCGTGAAATTTCATACAATTTTCAAATTTCTTGTACTTGCTAACTTTGGGACCTCGGGCAGCTATGTTACCATGGAGGAACCACACAAGATTTGACTTTATAGGCTAGAACTGAAGTCGCGCCAACTGCTTAACTCAAAATACAGTCAAGAAAGTAGTTCTCAAGCCGAGAAACGGGATCGACCATAAGCACTACCGTGAAATTTCATACAATTTTCAAATTTCTTGTACTTGCTAACTTTGCGACCTCGGGCAGCTATGTTACCATGGAGAAACCACACAAGATTTGACTTTATAGGCTAGAACTGAAGTCGCGCCAACTGCTTAACTCAAAATAGAGTCAAGAAAGTAGCTCTCAAGCCGAGAAACGGGATCGACCATAAGCACTACCGTGAAATTTCATACAATTTTCAAATTTCTTGTACTTGCTAACTTTGCGACCTCGGGCAGCTATGTTACCATGGAGGAACCACACAAGATTTGACTTTATAGGCTAGAACTGAAGTCGCGCCAACTGCTTAACTCAAAATAGAGTCAAGAAAGTAGCTCTCAAGCCGAGAAACGGGATCGACCATAAGCACTACCGTGAAATTTCATACAATTTTCAAATTTCTTGTACTTGCTAACTTTGCGACCTCGGGCAGCTATGTTACCATGGAGGAACCACACAAGATTTGACTTTATAGGCTAGAACTGAAGTCGCGCCAACTGCTTAACTCAAAATACAGTCAAGAAAGTAGTTCTCAAGCCGAGAAACGGGATCGACCATAAGCACTACCGTGAAATTTCATACAATTTTCAAATTTCTTGTACTTGCTAACTTTGCGACCTCGGGCAGCTATGTTACCATGGAGGAACCACACAAGATTTGACTTTATAGGGTAGAACTGAAGTCGCGCCAACTGCTTAACTCAAAATAGAGTCAAGAAAGTAGCTCTCAAGCCGAGAAACGGGATCGACCATAAGCACTACCGTGAAATTTCATACAATTTTCAAATTTCTTGTACTTGCTAACTTTGCGACTTCGGGCAGCTATGTTACCATGGAGAAACCACACAAGATTTGACTTTATAGGCTAGAACTGAAGTCGCGCCAACTGCTTAACTCAAAATAGAGTCAAGAAAGTAGCTCTCAAGCCGAGAAACGGGATCGACCATAAGCACTACCGTGAAATTTCATACAAATTTCAAATTTCTTGTACTTGCTAACTTTACGACCTCGGGCAGCTATGTTACCATGGAGGAAATACACAAGATTTGACTTTATAGGCTAGAACTGAAGTCGCGCCAACTGCTTAACTCAAAATACAGTCAAGAAAGTAGTTCTCAAGCCGAGAAACGGGATCGACCATAAGCACTACCGTGAAATTTCATACAATTTTCAAATTTCTTGTACTTGCTAACTTTGCGACCTCGGGCAGCTATGTTACCATGGAGGAACCACACAAGATTTGACTTTATAGGCTAGAACTGAGGTCGCGCCAACTGCTTAACTCAAAATAGAGTCAAGAAAGTAGCTCTCAAGCCGAGAAACGGGATCGACCATAAGCACTACCGTGAAATTTCATACAATTTTCAAATTTCTTGTACTTGCTAACTTTGCGACCTCGGGCAGCTATGTTACCATGGAGTAACCACACAAGATTTGACTTTATAGGCTAGAACTGAAGTCGCGCCAACTGCATAACTCAAAATACAGTCAAGAAAGTAGTTCTCAAGCCGAGAAACGGGATCGACCATAAGCACTACCGTGAAATTTCATACAATTTTCAAATTTCTTGTACTTGCTAACTTTGCGACCTCGGGCAGCTATGTTACCATGGAGGAACCACACAAGATTTGACTTTATAGGCTAGAACTGAAGTCGCGCCAACTGCTTAACTCAAAATAGAGTCAAGAAAGTAGCTCTCAAGCCGAGAAACGGGATCGACCATAAGCACTACCGTGAAATTTCATACAATTTTCAAATTTCTTGTACTTGCTAACTTTGCGACCTCGGGCAGCTATGTTACCATGGAGGAACCACACAAGATTTGACTTTATTGGCTAGAACTGAAGTCGCGCCAACTGCTTAACTCAAAATAGAGTCAAGAAAGTAGCTCTCAAGCCGAGAAACGGGATCGACCATAAGCACTACCGTGAAATTTCATACAATTTTCAAATTTCTTGTACTTGCTAACTTTGCGACCTCGGGCAGCTATGTTACCATGGAGGAACCACACAAGATTTGACTTTATAGGCTAGAACTGAAGTCGCGCCAACTGCTTAACTCAAAATACAGTCAAGAAAGTAGTTCTCAAGCCCAGAAACGGGATCGACCATAAGCACTACCGTGAAATTTCATACAATTTTCAAATTTATTGTACTTGCTAACTTTGTGACCTCGGGCAGCTATGTTACCATGGAGGAACCACACAAGATTTGACTTTATAGGCTAGAACTAAAGTCGCGCCAACTGCTTAACTCAAAATACAGTCAAGAAAGTAGTTCTCAAGCCGAGAAACGGGATCGACCATAAGCACTACCGTGAAATTTCATACAATTTTCAAATTTCTTGTACTTGCTAACTTTGGGACCTCAGGCAGCTATGTTACCATGGAGGAACCACACAAGATTTGACTTTATAGGCTAGAGCTGAAGTCTGCTTAACTCAAAATAGAGTCAAGAAAGTAGCTCTAAAGCCGAGAAACGGGATCGACCATAAGCACTACCGTGAAATTTCATACAATTTTCAAATTTCTTGTACTTGCTAACTTTAGGACCTCGGGCAGCTATGTTACCATGGAGGAACCACACAAGATTTGACTTTATAGGCTAGAACTGAAGTCGCGCCAACTGCTTAACTCAAAATAGAGTCAAGAAAGTAGCTCTCAAGCCGAGAAACGGGATCGACCATAAGCACTACCGTGAAATTTCATACAAATTTCAAATTTCTTGTACTTGCTAACTTTGCGACCTCGGGCAGCTATGTTACCATGGAGGAACCACACAAGATTTGACTTTATAGGCTAGAACTGAAGTCGCGCCAACTGCTTAACTCAAAATACAGTCAAGAAAGTAGTTCTCAAGCCGAGAAACGGGATCGACCATAAGCACTACCGTGAAATTTCATACAATTTTCAAATTTCTTGTACTTGCTAACTTTGTGACCTCGGGCAGCTATGTTACCGTGGAGGAACCACACAAGATTTGACTTTATTGGCTAGAACTGAAGTCGCGCCAACTGCTTAACTCAAAATACAGTCAAGAAAGTAGTTCTCAAGCCGAGAAACGGGATCGACCATAAGCACTACCGTGAAATTTCATACAATTTTCAAATTTCTTGTACTTGCTAATTTTGGGACCTCGGGCAGCTATGTTACCATGGAGGAACCACACAAGATTTGACTTTATAGGCTAGAACTGAAGTCGCGCCAACTGCTTAACTCAAAATACAGTCAAGAAAGTAGTTCTCAAGCCGAGAAACGGGATCGACCATAAGCACTACCGTGAAATTTCATACAATTTTCAAATTTCTTGTACTTGCTAACTTTGCGACCTCGGGCAGCTATGTTACCATGGAGGAACCACACAAGATTTGACTTTATAGGCTAGAACTGAAGTCGCGCCAACTGCTTAACTCAAAATAGAGTCAAGAAAGTAGCTCTCAAGCCGAGAAACGGGATCGACCATAAGCACTACCGTGAAATTTCATACAATTTTCAAATTTCTTGTACTTGCTAACTTTGCGACCTCGGGCAGCTATGTTACCATGGAGGAACCACACAAGATTTGACTTTATAGGCTAGAACTGAAGTCGCGCCAACCACTTAACTCAAAATACAGTCAAGAAAGTAGTTCTCAAGCCGAGAAACGGGATCGACCATAAGCACTACCGTGAAATTTCATACAATTTTCAATTTTCTTGTACTTGCTAATTTTGCGACCTCGGGCAGCTATGTTTCCATGGAGGAACCACACAAGATTTGACTTTATAGGCAGAACTGAAGTCGCGCCAACTGCTTAACTCAAAATAGAGTCAAGAAAGTAGCTCTCAAGCCGAGAAACGGGATCGACCATAAGCACTACCGTGAAATTTCATACAATTTTCAAATTTCTTGTACTTGCTAACTTTGCGACCTCGGGCAGCTATGTTACCATGGAGGAACCACACAAGATTTGACTTTATAGGCTAGAACTGAAGTCGCGCCAACTGCTTAACTCAAAATAGAGTCAAGAAAGTAGCTCTCAAGCCGAGAAACGGGATCGACCATAAGCACTACCGTGAAATTTCATACAATTTTCAAATTTCTTGTACTTGCTAACTTTGCGACCTCGGGCAGCTATGTTACCATGGAGGAACCACACAAGATTTGACTTTATAGGCTAGAACTGAAGTCGCGCCAACTGCTTAACTCAAAATACAGTCAAGAAAGTAGTTCTCAAGCCGAGAAACGGGATCGACCATAAGCACTACCGTGAAATTTCATACAATTTTCAAATTTCTTGTACTTGCTAACTTTGCGACCTCGGGCAGCTATGTTACCATGGAGGAACCACACAAGATTTGACTTTATAGGCTAGAACTGAAGTCGCGCCAACTGCTTAACTCAAAATACAGTCAAGAAAGTAGTTCTCAAGCCGAGAAACGGGATCGACCATAAGCACTACCGTGAAATTTCATACAATTTTCAAATTTCTTGTACTTGCTAAATTTGCGACCTCGGGCAGCTATGTTACCATGGAGAAACCACACAAGATTTGACTTTATAGGCTAGAACTGAAGTCGCGCCAACTGCTTAACTCAAAATACAGTCAAGAAAGTAGTTCTCAAGCCGAGAAACGGGATCGACCATAAGCACTACCGTGAAATTTCATACAATTTTCAAATTTCTTGTACTTGCTAACTTTGGGACCTCGGGCAGCTATGTTACCATGGAGGAACCACAGAAGATTTGACTTTATAGGGTAGAACTGAAGTCGCGCCAACTGCTTAACTCAAAATAGAGTCAAGAAAGTAGTTCTCAAGCCGAGAAACGGGATCGACCATAAGCACTACCGTGAAATTTCATACAATTTTCAAATTTCTTGTACTTGCTAACTTTGCGACCTCGGGCAGCTATGTTACCATGGAGGAACCACACAAGATTTGACTTTATAGGCTAGAACTGAAGTCGCGCCAACTGCTTAACTCAAAATACAGTCAAGAAAGTAGTTCTCAAGCCGAGAAACGGGATCGACCATAAGCACTACCGTGAAATTTCATACAATTTTGTAATTTCTTGTACTTGCTAACTTTGGGACCTCGGGCAGCTATGTTACCATGGAGGAACCACACAAGATTTGACTTTATAGGGTAGAACTGAAGTCGCGCCAACTACTTAACTCAAAATAGAGTCAAGAAAGTAGCTCTCAAGCCGAGAAACGGGATCGACCATGAGCACTACCGTGAAATTTCATACAATTTTCAAATTTCTTGTACTTGCTAACTTTGCGACCTCGGGCAGCTATGTTACCATGGAGGAACCACACAAGATTTGACTATATTGGCTAGAACTGAAGTCGCGCCAACTGCTTAACTCAAAATACAGTCAAGAAAGTAGTTCTCAAGCCGAGAAACGGGATCGACCATAAGCACTACCGTGAAATTTCATACAATTTTCAAATTTCTTGTACTTGCTAACTTTGCGACCTCGGGCAGCTATGTTACCATGGAGGAACCACACAAGATTTGACTTTATAGGCTAGAACTGAAGTCGCGCCAACTGCTTAACTCAAAATACAGTCAAGAAAGTAGTTCTCAAGCCGAGAAACGGGATCGACCATAAGCACTACCGTGAAATTTCATACAATTTTCAAATTTCTTGTACTTGCTAACTTTGCGACCTCGGGCAGCTATGTTACCATGGAGAAACCACACAAGATTTGACTTTATAGGCTAGAACTGAAGTCGCGCCAACTGCTTAACTCAAAATACAGTCAAGAAAGTAGTTCTCAAGCCGAGAAACGGGATCGACCATAAGCACTACCGTGAAATTTCATACAATTTTCAAATTTCTTGTACTTGCTAACTTTGGGACCTCGGGCAGCTATGTTACCATGGAGGAACCACAGAAGATTTGACTTTATAGGGTAGAACTGAAGTCGCGCCAACTGCTTAACTCAAAATAGAGTCAAGAAAGTAGCTCTCAAGCCGAGAAACGGGATCGACCATAAGCACTACCGTGAAATTTCATACAATTTTCAAATTTCTTGTACTTGCTAACTTTGCGACCTCGGGCAGCTATGTTACCATGGAGGAACCACACAAGATTTGACTTTATAGGCTAGAACTGAAGTCGCGCCAACTGCTTAACTCAAAATACAGTCAAGAAAGTAGTTCTCAAGCCGAGAAACGGGATCGACCATAAGCACTACCGTGAAATTTCATACAATTTTCAAATTTCTTGTACTTGCTAACTTTGCGACCTCGGGCAGCTATGTTACCATGGAGGAACCACACAAGATTTGACTTTATAGGCTAGAACTGAAGTCGCGCCAACTGCTTAACTCAAAATAGAGTCAAGAAAGTAGCTCTCAAGCCGAGAAACGGGATCGACCATAAGCACTACCGTGAAATTTCATACAATTTTCAAATTTCTTGTACTTGCTAACTTTGCGACCTCGGGCAGCTGTGTTACCATGGAGGAACCACACAAGATTTGACTTTATAGGCTAGAACTGAAGTCGCGCCAACTGCTTAACTCAAAATACAGTCAAGAAAGTAGTTCTCAAGCCGAGAAACGGGATCGACCATAAGCACTACCGTGAAATTTCATACAATTTTCAAATTTCTTGTACTTGCTAACTTTGCGACCTCGGGCAGCTATGTTACCATGGAGAAACCACACAAGATTTGACTTTTTAGGCTAGAACTGAAGTCGCGCCAACTGCTTAACTCAAAATACAGTCAAGAAAGTAGTTCTCAAGCCGAGAAACGGGATCGACCATAAGCACTACCGTGAAATTTCATACAATTTTCAAATTTCTTGTACTTGCTAACTTTGCGACCTCGGGTAGCTATGTTACCATGGAGAAACCACACAAGATTGGACTTTATAGGCTAGAACTGAAGTCGCGCCAACTGCTTAACTCAAAATACAGTCAAGAAAGTAGTTCTCAAGCCGAGAAACGGGATCGACCATAAGCACTACCGTGAAATTTCATACAATTTTCAAATTTCTTGTACTTGCTAACTTTGCGACCTCGGGCAGCTATGTTACCATGGAGGAACCACACAAGATTTGACTTTATAGGCTAGAACTGAAGTCGCGCCAACTGCTTAACTCAAAATACAGTCAAGAAAGTAGTTCTCAAGCCGAGAAACGGGATCGACCATAAGCACTACCGTGAAATTTCATACAATTTTCAAATTTCTTGTACTTGCTAACTTTGCGACCTCGGGCAGCTATGTTACCATGGAGAAACCACACAAGATTTGACTTTATAGGCTAGAACTGAAGTCGCGCCAACTGCTTAACTCAAAATACAGTCAAGAAAGTAGTTCTCAAGCCGAGAAACGGGATCGACCATAAGCACTACCGTGAAATTTCATACAATTTTCAAATTTCTTGTACTTGCTAACTTTGC
The DNA here is from genome assembly GCA_958301585.1 of Merodon equestris. Taxonomy (NCBI): domain Eukaryota; kingdom Metazoa; phylum Arthropoda; class Insecta; order Diptera; family Syrphidae; genus Merodon; species Merodon equestris. The sequence continues at coordinate 61,148,476 of OY284416.1, forward strand.
GACCTCGGGTAGCTATGTTACCATGGAGAAACCACACAAGATTTGACTTTATAGGCTAGAACTGAAGTCGCGCCAACTGCTTAACTCAAAATACAGTCAAGAAAGTAGTTCTCAAGCCGAGAAACGGGATCGACCATAAGCACTACCGTGAAATTTCATACAATTTTCAAATTTCTTGTACTTGCTAACTTTGCGACCTCGGGCAGCTATGTTACCATGGAGGAACCACACAAGATTTGACTTTATAGGCTAGAACTGAAGTCGCGCCAACTGCTTAACTCAAAATACAGTCAAGAAAGTAGTTCTCAAGCCGAGAAACGGGATCGACCATAAGCACTACCGTGAAATTTCATACAATTTTCAAATTTCTTGTACTTGCTAACTTTGGGACCTCGGGCAGCTATGTTACCATGGAGGAACCACACAAGATTTGACTTTATAGGCTAGAACTGAAGTCGCGCCAACTGCTTAACTCAAAATACAGTCAAGAAAGTAGTTCTCAAGCCGAGAAACGGGATCGACCATAAGCACTACCGTGAAATTTCATACAATTTTCAAATTTCTTGTACTTGCTAGCTTTGCGACCTCGGGCAGCTATGTTACCATGGAGAAACCACACAAGATTTGACTTTATAGGCTAGAACTGAAGTCGCGCCAACTGCTTAACTCAAAATAGAGTCAAGAAAGTAGCTCTCAAGCCGAGAAACGGGATCGACCATAAGCACTACCGTGAAATTTCATACAATTTTCAAATTTCTTGTACTTGCTAACTTTGGGACCTCGGGCAGCTATGTTACCATGGAGGAACCACACAAGATTTGACTTTATAGGCTAGAACTGAAGTCGCGCCAACTGCTTAACTCAAAATACAGTCAAGAAAGTAGTTCTCAAGCCGAGAAACGGGATCGACCATAAGCACTACCGTGAAATTTCATACAATTTTCAAATTTCTTGTACTTGCTAATTTTGCGACCTCGGGCAGCTATGTTACCATGGAGGAACCACACAAGATTTGACTTTATTGGCTAGAACTGAAGTCGCGCCAACTGCTTAACTCAAAATACAGTCAAGAAAGTAGTTCTCAAGCCGAGAAACGGGATCGACCATAAGCACTACCGTGAAATTTCATACAATTTTCAAATTTCTTGTACTTGCTAACTTTGCGACCTCGGGCAGCTATGTTACCATGGAGGAACCACACAAGATTTGACTTTATTGGCTAGAACTGAAGTCGCGCCAACTGCTTAACTCAAAATACAGTCAAGAAAGTAGTTCTCAAGCCGAGAAACGGGATCGACCATAAGCACTACCGTGAAATTTCATACAATTTTCAAATTTCTTGTACTTGCTAACTTTGCGACCTCGGGTAGCTATGTTACCATGGAGAAACCACACAAGATTTGACTTTATAGGCTAGAACTGAAGTCGCGCCAACTGCTTAACTCAAAATACAGTCAAGAAAGTAGTTCTCAAGCCGAGAAACGGGATCGACCATAAGCACTACCGTGAAATTTCATACAATTTTCAAATTTCTTGTACTTGCTAACTTTGCGACCTCGGGCAGCTATGTTACCATGGAGGAACCACACAAGATTTGACTTTATTGGCTAGAACTGAAGTCGCGCCAACTGCTTAACTCAAAATACAGTCAAGAAAGTAGTTCTCAAGCCGAGAAACGGATCGACCATAAGCACTACCGTGAAATTTCATACAATTTTCAAATTTCTTGTACTTGCTAACTTTGCGACCTCGGGCAGCTATGTTACCATGGCGGAACCACACAAGATTTGACTTTATAGGCTAGAACTGAAGTCGCGCCAACTGCTTAACTCAAAATACAGTCAAGAAAGTAGTTCTCAAGCCGAGAAACGGGATCGACCATAAGCACTACCGTGAAATTTCATACAATTTTCAAATTTCTTGTACTTGCTAACTTTGCGACCTCGGGCAGCTATGTTACCATGGAGAAACCACACAAGATTTGACTTTATAGGCTAGAACTGAAGTCGCGCCAACTGCTTAACTCAAAATACAGTCAAGAAAGTAGTTCTCAAGCCGAGAAACGGGATCGACCATAAGCACTACCGTGAAATTTCATACAATTTTCAAATTTCTTGTACTTGCTAACTTTGCGACCTCGGGCAGCTATGTTACCATGGAGAAACCACACAAGATTTGACTTTATAGGCTAGAACTGAAGTCGCGCCAACTGCTTAACTCAAAATAGAGTCAAGAAAGTAGCTCTCAAGCCGAGAAACGGATCGACCATAAGCACTACCGTGAAATTTCATACAATTTTCAAATTTCTTGTACTTGCTAACTTTGCGACCTCGGGCAGCTATGTTACCATGGAGGAACCACACAAGATTTGACTTTATAGGCTAGAACTGAAGTCGCGCCAACTGCTTAACTCAAAATACAGTCAAGAAAGTAGTTCTCAAGCCGAGAAACGGGATCGACCATAAGCACTACCGTGAAATTCATACAATTTTCAAATTTCTTGTACTTGCTAACTTTGCGACCTCGGGCAGCTATGTTACCATGGAGAAACCACACAAGATTTGACTTTATAGGCTAGAACTGAAGTCGCGCCAACTGCTTAACTCAAAATACATTCAAGAAAGTAGTTCTCAAGCCGAGAAACGGGATCGACCATAAGCACTACCGTGAAATTTCATACAATTTTCAAATTTCTTGTACTTGCTAACTTTGCGACCTCGGGCAGCTATGTTACCATGGAGAAACCACACAAGATTTGACTTTATAGGCTAGAACTGAAGTCGCGCCAACTGCTTAACTCAAAATAGAGTCAAGAAAGTAGCTCTCAAGCCGAGAAACGGGATCGACCATAAGCACTACCGTGAAATTTCATACAATTTTCAAATTTCTTGTACTTGCTAACTTTGCGACCTCGGGCAGCTATGTTACCATGGAGGAACCACACAAGATTTGACTTTATAGGCTAGAACTGAAGTCGCGCCAACTGCTTAACTCAAAATACAGTCAAGAAAGTAGTTCTCAAGCCGAGAAACGGGATCGACCATAAGCACTACCGTGAAATTTCATACAATTTTCAAATTTCTTGTACTTGCTAACTTTGCGACCTCGGGCAGCTATGTTACCATGGAGAAACCACACAAGATTTGACTTTATAGGCTAGAACTGAAGTCGCGCCAACTGCTTAACTCAAAATACAGTCAAGAAAGTAGTTCTCAAGCCGAGAAACGGGATCGACCATAAGCACTACCGTGAAATTTCATACAATTTTCAAATTTCTTGTACTTGCTAACTTTGCGACCTCGGGCAGCTATGTTACCATGGAGGAACCACACAAGATTTGACTTTATAGGCTAGAACTGAAGTCGCGCCAACTGCTTAACTCAAAATACAGTCAAGAAAGTAGTTCTCAAGCCGAGAAACGGGATCGACCATAAGCACTACCGTGAAATTTCATACAATTTTCAAATTTCTTGTACTTGCTAACTTTGCGACCTCGGGCAGCTATGTTACCATGGAGAAACCACACAAGATTTGACTTTATAGGCTAGAACTGAAGTCGCGCCAACTGCTTAACTCAAAATACATTCAAGAAAGTAGTTCTCAAGCCGAGAAACGGGATCGACCATAAGCACTACCGTGAAATTTCATACAATTTTCAAATTTCTTGTACTTGCTAACTTTGCGACCTCGGGCAGCTATGTTACCATGGAGAAACCACACAAGATTTGACTTTATAGGCTAGAACTGAAGTCGCGCCAACTGCTTAACTCAAAATAGAGTCAAGAAAGTAGCTCTCAAGCCGAGAAACGGGATCGACCATAAGCACTACCGTGAAATTTCATACAATTTTCAAATTTCTTGTACTTGCTAACTTTGCGACCTCGGGCAGCTATGTTACCATGGAGGAACCACACAAGATTTGACTTTATAGGCTAGAACTGAAGTCGCGCCAACTGCTTAACTCAAAATACAGTCAAGAAAGTAGTTCTCAAGCCGAGAAACGGGATCGACCATAAGCACTACCGTGAAATTTCATACAATTTTCAAATTTCTTGTACTTGCTAACTTTGCGACCTCGGGCAGCTATGTTACCATGGAGGAACCACACAAGATTTGACTTTATAGGCTAGAACTGAAGTCGCGCCAACTGCTTAACTCAAAATACAGTCAAGAAAGTAGTTCTCAAGCCGAGAAACGGGATCGACCATAAGCACTACCGTGAAATTTCATACAATTTTCAAATTTCTTGTACTTGCTAACTTTGGGACCTCGGGCAGCTATGTTACCATGGAGGAACCACACAAGATTTGACTTTATAGGCTAGAACTGAAGTCGCGCCAACTGCTTAACTCAAAATACAGTCAAGAAAGTAGTTCTCAAGCCGAGAAACGGGATCGACCATAAGCACTACCGTGAAATTTCATACAATTTTCAAATTTCTTGTACTTGCTAGCTTTGCGACCTCGGGCAGCTATGTTACCATGGAGAAACCACACAAGATTTGACTTTATAGGCTAGAACTGAAGTCGCGCCAACTGCTTAACTCAAAATAGAGTCAAGAAAGTAGCTCTCAAGCCGAGAAACGGGATCGACCATAAGCACTACCGTGAAATTTCATACAATTTTCAAATTTCTTGTACTTGCTAACTTTGGGACCTCGGGCAGCTATGTTACCATGGAGGAACCACACAAGATTTGACTTTATTGGCTAGAACTGAAGTCGCGCCAACTGCTTAACTCAAAATACAGTCAAGAAAGTAGTTCTCAAGCCGAGAAACGGGATCGACCATAAGCACTACCGTGAAATTTCATACAATTTTCAAATTTCTTGTACTTGCTAATTTTGCGACCTCGGGCAGCTATGTTACCATGGAGGAACCACACAAGATTTGACTTTATTGGCTAGAACTGAAGTCGCGCCAACTGCTTAACTCAAAATACAGTCAAGAAAGTAGGTCTCAAGCCGAGAAACGGGATCGACCATAAGCACTACCGTGAAATTTCATACAATTTTCAAATTTCTTGTACTTGCTAACTTTGCGACCTCGGGCAGCTATGATACCATGGAGGAACCACACAAGATTTGACTTTATTGGCTAGAACTGAAGTCGCGCCAACTGCTTAACTCAAAATACATTCAAGAAAGTAGTTCTCAAGCCGAGAAACGGGATCGACCATAAGCACTACCGTGAAATTTCATACAATTTTCAAATTTCTTGTACTTGCTAACTTTGCGACCTCGGGCAGCTATGTTACCATGGAGAAACCACACAAGATTTGACTTTATAGGCTAGAACTGAAGTCGCGCCAACTGCTTAACTCAAAATAGAGTCAAGAAAGTAGCTCTCAAGCCGAGAAACGGGATCGACCATAAGCACTACCGTGAAATTTCATACAATTTTCAAATATCTTGTACTTGCTAACTTTGGGACCTCGGGCAGCTATGTTACCATGGACGAACCACACAAGATTTGACTTTATAGGCTAGAACTGAAGTCGCGCCAACTGCTTAACTCAAAATACAGTCAAGAAAGTAGTTCTCAAGCCGAGAAACGGGATCGACCATAAGCACTACCGTGAAATTTCATACAATTTTCAAATTTCTTGTACTTGCTAACTTTGCGACCTCGGGCAGCTATGTTACCATGGAGAAACCACACAAGATTTGACTTTATAGTCTAGAACTGAAGTCGCGCCAACTGCTTAACTCAAAATACAGTCAAGAAAGTAGTTCTCAAGCCGAGAAACGGGATCGACCATAAGCACTACCGTGAAATTTCATACAATTTTCAAATTTCTTGTACTTGCTAACTTTGCGAAATCGGGCAGCTATGTTACCATGGAGGAACCACACAAGATTTGACTTTATTGGCTAGAACTGAAGTCGCGCCAACTGCTTAACTCAAAATAGAGTCAAGAAAGTAGCTCTCAAGCCGAGAAACGGGATCGACCATAAGCACTACCGTGAAATTTCATACAATTTTCAAATTTCTTGTACTTGCTAACTTTGCGACCTCGGGCAGCTATGTTACCATGGAGGAACCACACAAGATTTAACTTTATAGGCTAGAACTGAAGTCGCGCCAACTGCTTAACTCAAAATACAGTCAAGAAAGTAGTTCTCAAGCCGAGAAACGGGATCGACCATAAGCACTACCGTGAAATTTCATACAATTTTCAAATTTCTTGTACTTGCTAACTTTGCGACCTCGGGCAGCTATGTTACCATGGAGAAACCACACAAGATTTGACTTTATAGTCTAGAACTGAAGTCGCGCCAACTGCTTAACTCAAAATACAGTCAAGAAAGTAGTTCTCAAGCCGAGAAACGGGATCGACCATAAGCACTACCGTGAAATTTCATACAATTTTCAAATTTCTTGTACTTGCTAACTTTGCGAAATCGGGCAGCTATGTTACCATGGAGGAACCACACAAGATTTGACTTTATTGGCTAGAACTGAAGTCGCGCCAACTGCTTAACTCAAAATACAGTCAAGAAAGTAGTTCTCAAGCCGAGAAACGGGATCGACCATAAGCACTACCGTGAAATTTCATAGAATTTTCAAATTTCTTGTACTTGCTAACTTTGCGACCTCGGGCAGCTATGTTACCATGGAGGAACCACACAAGATTTGACTTTATAGGCTAGAACTGAAGTCGCGCCAACTGCTTAACTCAAAATACAGTCAAGAAAGTAGTTCTCAAGCCGAGAAACGGGATCGACCATAAGCACTACCGTGAAATTTCATACTATTTTCAAATTTCTTGTACTTGCTAACTTTGGGACCTCGGGCAGCTATGTTACCATGGAGGAACCACACAAGATTTGACTTTGTAGGGTAGAACTGAAGTCGCGCCTACTGCTTAACTCAAAATAGAGTCAAGAAAGTAGTTCTCAAGCCGAGAAACGGGATCGACCATAAGCACTACCGTGAAATTTCATACAATTTTCAAATTTCTTGTACTTGCTAAATTTGCGACCTCGGGCAGCTATGTTACCATGGAGGAACCACACAAGATTTGACTTTATTCGCTAGAACTGAAGTCGCGCCAACTGCTTAACTCAAAATACAGTCAAGAAAGTAGTTCTCAAGCCGAGAAACGGGATCGACCATAAGCACTACCGTGAAATTTCATACAATTTTCAAATTTCTTGTACTTGCTAACTTTGCGACCTCGGGCAGCTATGTTACCATGGAGGAACCACACAAGATTTGACTTTATAGGCTAGAACTGAAGTCGCGCCAAGTGCTTAACTCAAAATAGAGTCAAGAAAGTAGTTCTCAAGCCGAGAAACGGGATCGACCATAAGCACTACCGTGAAATTTCATACAATTTTCAAATTTCTTGTACTTGCTAACTTTGCGACCTCGGGCAGCTATGTTACCATGGAGGAACCACACAAGATTTGACTTTATAGGCTAGAACTGAAGTCGCGCCAACTGCTTAACTCAAAATAGAGTCAAGAAAGTAGCTCTCAAGCCGAGAAACGGGATAGACCATAAGCACTACCGTGAAATTTCATACAATTTTCAAATTTCTTGTACTTGCTAACTTTGCGACCTCGGGCAGCTATGTTACCATGGAGGAACCACACAAGATTTTACTTTATAGGCTAGAACTGAAGTCGCGCCAACTGCTTAACTCAAAATACAGTCAAGAAAGTAGTTCTCAAGCCGAGAAACGGGATCGACCATAAGCACTACCGTGAAATTTCATACAATTTTCAAATTTCTTGTACTTGCTAACTTTGCGACCTCGGGCAGCTATGTTACCATGGAGGAACAAGAAAGTAGTTCTCAAGCCGAGAAACGGGATCGACCATAAGCACTACCGTGAAATTTCATACAATTTTCAAATTTCTTGTACTTGCTAACTTTGCGAACTCGGGCAGCTATGTTACCATGGAGGAACCACACAAGATTTGACTTTATAGGCTAGAACTGAAGTCGCGCCAACTGCTTAACTCAAAATACAGTCAAGAAAGTAGTTCTCAAGCCGAGAAACGGGATCGACCATAAGCACTACCGTGAAATTTCATACAATTTTCAAATTTCTTGTACTTGCTAATTTTGCGACCTCGGGCAGCTATGTTACCATGGAGGAACCACACAAGATTTGACTTTATTTCCTAGAACTGAAGTCGCGCCAACTGCTTAACTCAAAATACAGTCAAGAAAGTAGTTCTCAAGCCGAGAAACGGGATCGACCATAAGCACTACCGTGAAATTTCATACAATTTTCAAATTTCTTGTACTTGCTAACTTTGCGACCTCGGGCAGCTATGTTACCATGGAGAAACCACACAAGATTTGACTTTATAGGCTAGAACTGAAGTCGCGCCAACTGCTTAACTCAAAATAGAGTCAAGAAAGTAGCTCTCAAGCCGAGAAACGGGATCGACCATAAGCACTACCGTGAAATTTCATACAATTTTCAAATTTCTTGTACTTGCTAACTTTGCGACCTCGGGCAGCTATGTTACCATGGAGGAACCACACAAGATTTGACTTTATTGGCTAGAACTGAAGTCGCGCCAACTGCTTAACTCAAAATACAGTCAAGAAAGTAGTTCTCAAGCCGAGAAACGGGATCGACCATAAGCACTACCGTGAAATTTCATACAATTTTCAAATTTCTTGTACTTGCTAAATTTGCGACCTCGGGCAGCTATGTTACCATGGAGGAACCACACAAGATTTGACTTTATTCGCTAGAACTGAAGTCGCGCCAACTGCTTAACTCAAAATACAGTCAAGAAAGTAGTTCTCAAGCCGAGAAACGGGATCGACCATAAGCACTACCGTGAAATTTCATACAATTTTCAAATTTCTTGTACTTGCTAACTTTGCGACCTCGGGCAGCTATGTTACCATGGAGGAACCACACAAGATTTGACTTTATAGGCTAGAACTGAAGTCGCGCTAACTGCTTAACTCAAAATAGAGTCAAGAAAGTAGTTCTCAAGCCGAGAAACGGGATCGACCATAAGCACTACCGTGAAATTTCATACAATTTTCAAATTTCTTGTACTTGCTAACTTTGCGACCTCGGGCAGCTATGTTACCATGGAGGAACCACACAAGATTTGACTTTATAGGCTAGAACTGAAGTCGCGCCAACTGCTTAACTCAAAATAGAGTCAAGAAAGTAGCTCTCAAGCCGAGAAACGGGATAGACCATAAGCACTACCGTGAAATTTCATACAATTTTCAAATTTCTTGTACTTGCTAACTTTGCGACCTCGGGCAGCTATGTTACCATGGAGGAACCACACAAGATTTTACTTTATAGGCTAGAACTGAAGTCGCGCCAACTGCTTAACTCAAAATACAGTCAAGAAAGTAGTTCTCAAGCCGAGAAACGGGATCGACCATAAGCACTACCGTGAAATTTCATACAATTTTCAAATTTCTTGTACTTGCTAACTTTGCGACCTCGGGCAGCTATGTTACCATGGAGGAACAAGAAAGTAGTTCTCAAGCCGAGAAACGGGATCGACCATAAGCACTACCGTGAAATTTCATACAATTTTCAAATTTCTTGTACTTGCTAACTTTGCGAACTCGGGCAGCTATGTTACCATGGAGGAACCACACAAGATTTGACTTTATAGGCTAGAACTGAAGTCGCGCCAACTGCTTAACTCAAAATACAGTCAAGAAAGTAGTTCTCAAGCCGAGAAACGGGATCGACCATAAGCACTACCGTGAAATTTCATACAATTTTCAAATTTCTTGTACTTGCTAATTTTGCGACCTCGGGCAGCTATGTTACCATGGAGGAACCACACAAGATTTGACTTTATTGGCTAGAACTGAAGTCGCGCCAACTGCTTAACTCAAAATACAGTCAAGAAAGTAGTTCTCAAGCCGAGAAACGGGATCGACCATAAGCACTACCGTGAAATTTCATACAATTTTCAAATTTCTTGTACTTGCTAACTTTGCGACCTCGGGCAGCTATGTTACCATGGAGAAACCACACAAGATTTGACTTTATAGGCTAGAACTGAAGTCGCGCCAACTGCTTAACTCAAAATAGAGTCAAGAAAGTAGCTCTCAAGCCGAGAAACGGGATCGACCATAAGCACTACCGTGAAATTTCATACAATTTTCAAATTTCTTGTACTTGCTAACTTTGCGACCTCGGGCAGCTATGTTACCATGGAGGAACCACACAAGATTTGACTTTATTGGCTAGAACTGAAGTCGCGCCAACTGCTTAACTCAAAATACAGTCAAGAAAGTAGTTCTCAAGCCGAGAAACGGGATCGACCATAAGCACTACCGTGAAATTTCATACAATTTTCAAATTTCTTGTACTTGCTAACTTTGCGACCTCGGGCAGCTATGTTACCATGGAGGAACCACACAAGATTTGACTTTATAGGCTAGAACTGAAGTCGCGCCAACTGCTTAACTCAAAATACAGTCAAGAAAGTAGTTCTCAAGCCGAGAAACGGGATCGACCATAAGCACTACCGTGAAATTTCATACAATTTTCAAATTTCTTGTACTTGCTAACTTTGCGACCTCGGGCAGCTATGTTACCATGGAGAAACCACACAAGATTTGACTTTATAGGCTAGAACTGAAGTCGCGCCAACTGCTTAACTCAAAATACAGTCAAGAAAGTAGTTCTCAAGCCGAGAAACGGGATCGACCATAAGCACTACCGTGAAATTTCATACAATTTTCAAATTTCTTGTACTTGCTAACTTTGCGACCTCGGGCAGCTATGTTACCATGGAGAAACCACACAAGATTTGACTTTATAGGCTAGAACTGAAGTCGCGCCAACTGCTTAACTCAAAATAGAGTCAAGAAAGTAGCTCTCAAGCCGAGAAACGGGATCGACCATAAGCACTACCGTGAAATTTCATACAATTTTCAAATTTCTTGTACTTGCTAACTTTGCGACCTCGGGCAGCTATGTTACCATGGAGGAACCACACAAGATTTGACTTTATAGGCTAGAACTGAAGTCGCGCCAACTGCTTAACTCAAAATACAGTCAAGAAAGTAGTTCTCAAGCCGAGAAACGGGATCGACCATAAGCACTACCGTGAAATTTCATACAATTTTCAAATTTCTTGTACTTGCTAACTTTGCGACCTCGGGCAGCTATGTTACCATGGAGGAACCACACAAGATTTGACTTTATAGGCTAGAACTGAAGTCGCGCCAACTGCTTAACTCAAAATACAGTCAAGAAAGTAGTTCTCAAGCCGAGAAACGGGATCGACCATAAGCACTACCGTGAAATTTCATACAATTTTCAAATTTCTTGTACTTGCTAACTTTGGGACCTCGGGCAGCTATGTTACCATGGAGGAACCACACAAGATTTGACTTTATAGGCTAGAACTGAAGTCGCGCCAACTGCTTAACTCAAAATACAGTCAAGAAAGTAGTTCTCAAGCCGAGAAACGGGATCGACCATAAGCACTACCGTGAAATTTCATACAATTTTCAAATTTCTTGTACTTGCTAGCTTTGCGACCTCGGGCAGCTATGTTACCATGGAGAAACCACACAAGATTTGACTTTATAGGCTAGAACTGAAGTCGCGCCAACTGCTTAACTCAAAATAGAGTCAAGAAAGTAGCTCTCAAGCCGAGAAACGGGATCGACCATAAGCACTACCGTGAAATTTCATACAATTTTCAAATTTCTTGTACTTGCTAACTTTGGGACCTCGGGCAGCTATGTTACCATGGAGGAACCACACAAGATTTGACTTTATAGGCTAGAACTGAAGTCGCGCCAACTGCTTAACTCAAAATACAGTCAAGAAAGTAGTTCTCAAGCCGAGAAACGGGATCGACCATAAGCACTACCGTGAAATTTCATACAATTTTCAAATTTCTTGTACTTGCTAATTTTGCGACCTCGGGCAGCTATGTTACCATGGAGGAACCACACAAGATTTGACTTTATTGGCTAGAACTGAAGTCGCGCCAACTGCTTAACTCAAAATACAGTCAAGAAAGTAGTTCTCAAGCCGAGAAACGGGATCGACCATAAGCACTACCGTGAAATTTCATACAATTTTCAAATTTCTTGTACTTGCTAACTTTGCGACCTCGGGCAGCTATGTTACCATGGAGAAACCACACAAGATTTGACTTTATAGGCTAGAACTGAAGTCGCGCCAACTGCTTAACTCAAAATAGAGTCAAGAAAGTAGCTCTCAAGCCGAGAAACGGGATCGACCATAAGCACTACCGTGAAATTTCATACAATTTTCAAATTTCTTGTACTTGCTAACTTTGGGACCTCGGGCAGCTATGTTACCATGGACGAACCACACAAGATTTGACTTTATAGGCTAGAACTGAAGTCGCGCCAACTGCTTAACTCAAAATACAGTCAAGAAAGTAGTTCTCAAGCCGAGAAACGGGATCGACCATAAGCACTACCGTGAAATTTCATACAATTTTCAAATTTCTTGTACTTGCTAACTTTGCGACCTCGGGCAGCTATGTTACCATGGAGGAACCACACAAGATTTGACTTTATAGGCTAGAACTGAAGTCGCGCCAACTGCTTAACTCAAAATAGAGTCAAGAAAGTAGCTCTCAAGCCGAGAAACGGGATCGACCATAAGCACTACCGTGAAATTTCATACAATTTTCAAATTTCTTGTACTTGCTAACTTTGCGACCTCGGGCAGCTATGTTACCATGGAGGAACCACACAAGATTTAACTTTATAGGCTAGAACTGAAGTCGCGCCAACTGCTTAACTCAAAATACAGTCAAGAAAGTAGTTCTCAAGCCGAGAAACGGGATCGACCATAAGCACTACCGTGAAATTTCATACAATTTTCAAATTTCTTGTACTTGCTAACTTTGCGACCTCGGGCAGCTATGTTACCATGGAGAAACCACACAAGATTTGACTTTATAGTCTAGAACTGAAGTCGCGCCAACTGCTTAACTCAAAATACAGTCAAGAAAGTAGTTCTCAAGCCGAGAAACGGGATCGACCATAAGCACTACCGTGAAATTTCATACAATTTTCAAATTTCTTGTACTTGCTAACTTTGCGAAATCGGGCAGCTATGTTACCATGGAGGAACCACACAAGATTTGACTTTATTGGCTAGAACTGAAGTCGCGCCAACTGCTTAACTCAAAATAGAGTCAAGAAAGTAGCTCTCAAGCCGAGAAACGGGATCGACCATAAGCACTACCGTGAAATTTCATACAATTTTCAAATTTCTTGTACTTGCTAACTTTGCGACCTCGGGCAGCTATGTTACCATGGAGGAACCACACAAGATTTAACTTTAAAGGCTAGAACTGAGGTCGCGCCAACTGCTTAACTCAAAATACAGTCAAGAAAGTAGTTCTCAAGCCGAGAAACGGGATCGACCATAAGCACTACCGTGAAATTTCATACAATTTTCAAATTTCTTGTACTTGCTAACTTTGGGACCTCGGGCAGCTATGTTACCATGGAGGAACCACACAAGATTTGACTTTGTAGGTTAGAACTGAAGTCGCGCCTACTGCTTAACTCAAAACAGAGTCAAGAAAGTAGTTCTCAAGCCGAGAAACGGGATCGACCATAAGCACTACCGTGAAATTTCATACAATTTTCAAATTTCTTGTACTTGCTAACTTTGCGACCTCGGGCAGCTATGTTACCATGGAGGAACCACACAAGATTTGACTTTATAGGCTAGAACTGAAGTCGCGCCAACTGCTTAACTCAAAATACAGTCAAGAAAGTAGTTCTCAAGCCGAGAAACGGGATCGACCATAAGCACTACCGTGAAATTTCATACTATTTTCAAATTTCTTGTACTTGCTAACTTTGCGACCTCGGGCAGCTATGTTACCATGGAGGAACCACACAAGATTTGACTTTGTAGGTTAGAACTGAAGTCGCGCCTACTGCTTAACTCAAAATAGAGTCAAGAAAGTAGTTCTCAAGCCGAGAAACGGGATCGACCATAAGCACTACCGTGAAATTTCATACAATTTTCAAATTTCTTGTACTTGCTAACTTTGCGACCTCGGGCAGCTATGTTACCATGGAGGAACCACACAAGATTTGACTTTATAGGCTAGAACTGAAGTCGCGCCAACTGCTTAACTCAAAATACAGTCAAGAAAGTAGTTCTCAAGCCGAGAAACGGGATCGACCATAAGCACTACCGTGAAATTTCATACTATTTTCAAATTTCTTGTACTTGCTAACTTTGGGACCTCGGGCAGCTATGTTACCATGGAGGAACCACACAAGATTTGACTTTATAGGCTAGAACTGAAGTCGCGCCAACTGCTTAACTCAAAATACAGTCAAGAAAGTAGTTCTCAAGCCGAGAAACGGGATCGACCATAAGCACTACCGTGAAATTTCATACTATTTTCAAATTTCTTGTACTTGCTAACTTTGGGACCTCGGGCAGCTATGTTACCATGGAGGAACCACACAAGATTTGACTTTGTAGGTTAGAACTGAAGTCGCGCCTACTGCTTAACTCAAAATAGAGTCAAGAAAGTAGTTCTCAAGCCGAGAAACGGGATCGACCATAAGCACTACCGTGAAATTTCATACAATTTTCAAATTTCTTGTACTTGCTAACTTTGCGACCTCGGGCAGCTATGTTACCATGGAGGAACCACACAAGATTTGACTTTATTCGCTAGAACTGAAGTCGCGCCAACTGCTTAACTCAAAATACAGTCAAGAAAGTAGTTCTCAAGCCGAGAAACGGGATCGACCATAAGCACTACCGTGAAATTTCATACAATTTTCAAATTTCTTGTACTTGCTAACTTTGCGACCTCGGGCAGCTATGTTACCATGGAGGAACCACACAAGATTTGACTTTATAGGCTAGAACTGAAGTCGCGCCAACTGCTTAACTCAAAATAGAGTCAAGAAAGTAGTTCTCAAGCCGAGAAACGGGATCGACCATAAGCACTACCGTGAAATTTCATACAATTTTCAAATTTCTTGTACTTGCTAACTTTGCGACCTCGGGCAGCTATGTTACCATGGAGGAACCACACAAGATTTGACTTTATAGGCTAGAACTGAAGTCGCGCCAACTGCTTAACTCAAAATAGAGTCAAGAAAGTAGCTCTCAAGCCGAGAAACGGGATAGACCATAAGCACTACCGTGAAATTTCATACAATTTTCAAATTTCTTGTACTTGCTAACTTTGCGACCTCGGGCAGCTATGTTACCATGGAGGAACCACACAAGATTTTACTTTATAGGCTAGAACTGAAGTCGCGCCAACTGCTTAACTCAAAATACAGTCAAGAAAGTAGTTCTCAAGCCGAGAAACGGGATCGACCATAAGCACTACCGTGAAATTTCATACAATTTTCAAATTTCTTGTACTTGCTAACTTTGCGACCTCGGGCAGCTATGTTACCATGGAGGAACAAGAAAGTAGTTTTCAAGCCGAGAAACGGGATCGACCATAAGCACTACCGTGAAATTTCATACAATTTTCAAATTTCTTGTACTTGCTAACTTTGCGAACTCGGGCAGCTATGTTACCATGGAGGAACCACACAAGATTTGACTTTATAGGCTAGAACTGAAGTCGCGCCAACTGCTTAACTCAAAATACAGTCAAGAAAGTAGTTCTCAAGCCGAGAAACGGGATCGACCATAAGCACTACCGTGAAATTTCATACAATTTTCAAATTTCTTGTACTTGCTAACTTTGCGACCTCGGGCAGCTATGTTACCATGGAGGAACCACACAAGATTTGACTTTATTGGCTAGAACTGAAGTCGCGCCAACTGCTTAACTCAAAATAGAGTCAAGAAAGTAGCTCTCAAGCCGAGAAACGGGATCGACCATAAGCACTACCGTGAAATTTCATACAATTTTCAAATTTCTTGTACTTGCTAACTTTGCGACCTCGGGCAGCTATGTTACCATGGAGAAACCACACAAGATTTGACTTTATAGGCTAGAACTGAAGTCGCGCCAACTGCTTAACTCAAAATAGAGTCAAGAAAGTAGCTCTCAAGCCGAGAAACGGGATCGACCATAAGCACTACCGTGAAATTTCATACAATTTTCAAATTTCTTGTACTTGCTAACTTTGCGACCTCGGGCAGCTATGTTACCATGGAGGAACCACACAAGATTTGACTTTATAGGCTAGAACTGAAGTCGCGCCAACTGCTTAACTCAAAATACAGTCAAGAAAGTAGTTCTCAAGCCGAGAAACGGGATCGACCATAAGCACTACCGTGAAATTTCATACAATTTTCAAATTTCTTGTACTTGCTAACTTTGGGACCTCGGGCAGCTATGTTACCATGGAGGAACCACACAAGATTTGACTTTATAGGGTAGAACTGAAGTCGCGCCAACTGCTTAACTCAAAATAGAGTCAAGAAAGTAGTTCTCAAGCCGAGAAACGGGATCGACCATAAGCACTACCGTGAAATTTCATACAATTTTCAAATTTCTTGTACTTGCTAACTTTGCGACCTCGGGCAGCTATGTTACCATGGAGGAACCACACAAGATTTGACTTTATTGGCTAGAACTGAAGTCGCGCCAACTGCTTAACTCAAAATACAGTCAAGAAAGTAGTTCTCAAGCCGAGAAACGGGATCGACCATAAGCACTACCGTGAAATTTCATACAATTTTCAAATTTCTTGTACTTGCTAACTTTGCGACCTCGGGCAGCTATGTTACCATGGAGGAACCACACAAGATTTGACTTTATTGGCTAGAACTGAAGTCGCGCCAACTGCTTAACTCAAAATAGAGTCAAGAAAGTAGCTCTCAAGCCGAGAAACGGGATCGACCATAAGCACTACCGTGAAATTTCATACAATTTTCAAATTTCTTGTACTTGCTAACTTTGCGACCTCGGGCAGCTATGTTACCATGGAGGAACCACACAAGATTTGACTTTATTGGCTAGAACTGAAGTCGCGCCAACTGCTTAACTCAAAATACAGTCAAGAAAGTAGTTCTCAAGCCGAGAAACGGGATCGACCATAAGCATTACCGTGAAATTTCATACAATTTTCAAATTTCTTGTACTTGCTAACTTTGGGACCTCGGGCAGCTATGTTACCATGGAGGAACCACACAAGATTTGACTTTATAGGGTAGAACTGAAGTCGCGCCAACTGCTTAACTCAAAATAGAGTCAAGAAAGTAGTTCTCAAGCCGAGAAACGGGATCGACCATAAGCACTACCGTGAAATTTCATACAATTTTCAAATTTCTTGTACTTGCTAACTTTGCGACCTCGGGCAGCTATGTTACCATGGAGGAACCACACAAGATTTGACTTTATTGGCTAGAACTGAAGTCGCGCCAACTGCTTAACTCAAAATACAGTCAAGAAAGTAGTTCTCAAGCCGAGAAACGGGATCGACCATAAGCACTACCGTGAAATTTCATACAATTTTCAAATTTCTTGTACTTGCTAACTTTGCGACCTCGGGCAGCTATGTTACCATGGAGGAACCACACAAGATTTGACTTTATAGGCTAGAACTGAAGTCGCGCCAACTGCTTAACTCAAAATACAGTCAAGAAAATAGTTCTCAAGCCGAGAAACGGGATCGACCATAAGCACTACCGTGAAATTTCATACAATTTTCAAATTTCTTGTACTTGCTAACTTTGCGAAATCGGGCAGCTATGTTACCATGGAGGAACCACACAAGATTTGACTTTATTGGCTAGAACTGAAGTCGCGCCAACTGCTTAACTCAAAATACAGTCAAGAAAGTAGTTCTCAAGCCGAGAAACGGGATCGACCATAAGCACTACCGTGAAATTTCATACAATTTTCAAATTTCTTGTACTTGCTAAATTTGCGACCTCGGGCAGCTATGTTACCATGGAGAAACCACACAAGATTTGACTTTATAGGGTAGAACTGAAGTCGCGCCAACTGCTTAACTCAAAATACAGTCAAGAAAGTAGTTCTCAAGCCGACAAACGGGATCCACCATAAGCACTACCGTGAAATTTCATACAATTTTCAAATTTCTTGTACTTGCTAACTTTGCGACCTCGGGAAGCTATGTTACCAGGGAGGAACCACACAAGATTTGACTTTATTGGCTAGAACTGAAGTCGCGCCAACTGCTTAACTCAAAATACAGTCAAGAAAGTAGTTCTCAAGCCGAGAAACGGGATCGACCATAAGCACTACCGTGAAATTTCATACAATTTTCAAATTTCTTGTACTTGCTAACTTTGCGACCTCGGGCAGCTATGTTACCATGGAGGAACCACACAAGATTTGACTTTATAGGCTAGAACTGAAGTCGCGCCAACTGCTTAACTCAAAATAGAGTCAAGAAAGTAGTTCTCAAGCCGAGAAACGGGATCGACCCTAAGCACTACCGTGAAATTTCATACAATTTTCAAATTTCTTGTACTTGCTAACTTTGCGACCTCGGGCAGCTATGTTACCATGGAGGAACCACACAAGATTTGACTTTATAGGCTAGAACTGAAGTCGCGCCAACTGCTTAACTCAAAATAGAGTCAAGAAAGTAGCTCTCAAGCCGAGAAACGGGATCGACCATAAGCACTACCGTGAAATTTCATACAATTTTCAAATTTCTTGTACTTGCTAACTTTGCGACCTCGGGCAGCTATGTTACCATGGAGGAACCACACAAGATTTAACTTTATAGGCTAGAACTGAAGTCGCGCCAACTGCTTAACTCAAAATACAGTCAAGAAAGTAGTTCTCAAGCCGAGAAACGGGATCGACCATAAGCACTACCGTGAAATTTCATACAATTTTCAAATTTCTTGTACTTGCTAACTTTGGGACCTCGGGCAGCTATGTTACCATGGAGGAACCACACAAGATTTGACTTTATAGGCTAGAACTGAAGTCGCGCCAACTGCTTAACTCAAAATACAGTCAAGAAAGTAGTTCTCAAGCCGAGAAACGGGATCGACCATAAGCACTACCGTGAAATTTCATAGAATTTTCAAATTTCTTGTACTTGCTAACTTTGCGACCTCGGGCAGCTATGTTACCATGGAGGAACCACACAAGATTTGACTTTATAGGCTAGAACTGAAGTCGCGCCAACTGCTTAACTCAAAATACAGTCAAGAAAGTAGTTCTCAAGCCGAGAAACGGGATCGACCATAAGCACTACCGTGAAATTTCATACTATTTTCAAATTTCTTGTACTTGCTAACTTTGGGACCTCGGGCAGCTATGTTACCATGGAGGAACCACACAAGATTTGACTTTGTAGGGTAGGACTGAAGTCGCGCCTACTGCTTAACTCAAAATAGAGTCAAGAAAGTAGTTCTCAAGCCGAGAAACGGGATCGACCATAAGCACTACCGTGAAATTTCATACAATTTTCAAATTTCTTGTACTTGCTAACTTTGCGACCTCGGGCAGCTATGTTACCATGGAGGAACCACACAAGATTTGACTTTATTCGCTAGAACTGAAGTCGCGCCAACTGCTTAACTCAAAATACAGTCAAGAAAGTAGTTCTCAAGCCGAGAAACGGGATCGACCATAAGCACTACCGTGAAATTTCATACAATTTTCAAATTTCTTGTACTTGCTAACCTTGCGACCTCGGGCAGCTATGTTACCATGGAGGAACCACACAAGATTTGACTTTATAGGCTAGAACTGAAGTCGCGCCAACTGCTTAACTCAAAATAGAGTCAAGAAAGTAGTTCTCAAGCCGAGAAACGGGATCGACCATAAGCACTACCGTGAAATTTCATACAATTTTCAAATTTCTTGTACTTGCTAACTTTGCGACCTCGGGCAGCTATGTTACCATGGAGGAACCACACAAGATTTGACTTTATAGGCTAGAACTGAAGTCGCGCCAACTGCTTAACTCAAAATAGAGTCAAAAAAGTAGCTCTCAAGCCGAGAAACGGGATCGACCATAAGCACTACCGTGAAATTTCATACAATTTTCAAATTTCTTGTACTTGCTAACTTTGCGACCTCGGGCAGCTATGTTACCATGGAGGAACCACACAAGATTTAACTTTATAGGCTAGAACTGAAGTCGCGCCAACTGCTTAACTCAAAATACAGTCAAGAAAGTAGTTCTCAAGCCGACAAACGGGATCCACCATAAGCACTACCGTGAAATTTCATACAATTTTCAAATTTCTTGTACTTGCTAACTTTGCGACCTCGGGCAGCTATGTTACCATGGAGGAACCACACAAGATTTGACTTTATTGGCTAGAACTGAAGTCGCGCCAACTGCTTAACTCAAAATACAGTCAAGAAAGTAGTTCTCAAGCCGAGAAACGGGATCGACCATAAGCACTACCGTGAAATTTCATACAATTTTCAAATTTCTTGTACTTGCTAACTTTGCGACCTCGGGCAGCTATGTTACCATGGAGGAACCACACAAGATTTGACTTTATAGGCTAGAACTGAAGTCGCGCCAACTGCTTAACTCAAAATAGAGTCAAGAAAGTAGTTCTCAAGCCGAGAAACGGGATCGACCCTAAGCACTACCGTGAAATTTCATACAATTTTCAAATTTCTTGTACTTGCTAACTTTGCGACCTCGGGCAGCTATGTTACCATGGAGGAACCACACAAGATTTGACTTTATAGGCTAGAACTGAAGTCGCGCCAACTGCTTAACTCAAAATAGAGTCAAGAAAGTAGCTCTCAAGCCGAGAAACGGGATCGACCATAAGCACTACCGTGAAATTTCATACAATTTTCAAATTTCTTGTACTTGCTAACTTTGCGACCTCGGGCAGCTATGTTACCATGGAGGAACCACACAAGATTTAACTTTATAGGCTAGAACTGAAGTCGCGCCAACTGCTTAACTCAAAATACAGTCAAGAAAGTAGTTCTCAAGCCGAGAAACGGGATCGACCATAAGCACTACCGTGAAATTTCATACAATTTTCAAATTTCTTGTACTTGCTAACTTTGCGACCTCGGGCAGCTATGTTACCATGGAGGAACCACACAAGATTTGACTTTATAGGCTAGAACTGAAGTCGCGCCAACTGCTTAACTCAAAATACAGTCAAGAAAGTAGTTCTCAAGCCGAGAAACGGGATCGACCATAAGCACTACCGTGAAATTTCATACAATTTTCAAATTTCTTGTACTTGCTAACTTTGCGAAATCGGGCAGCTATGTTACCATGGAGGAACCACACAAGATTTGACTTTATTGGCTAGAACTGAAGTCGCGCCAACTGCTTAACTCAAAATACAGTCAAGAAAGTAGTTCTCAAGCCGAGAAACGGGATCGACCATAAGCACTACCGTGAAATTTCATACAATTTTCAAATTTCTTGTACTTGCTAACTTTGCGACCTCGGGCAGCTATGTTACCATGGAGAAACCACACAAGATTTGACTTTATAGGGTAGAACTGAAGTCGCGCCAACTGCTTAACTCAAAATACAGTCAAGAAAGTAGTTCTCAAGCCGACAAACGGGATCCACCATAAGCACTACCGTGAAATTTCATACAATTTTCAAATTTCTTGTACTTGCTAACTTTGCGACCTCGGGCAGCTATGTTACCATGGAGGAACCACACAAGATTTGACTTTATAGGCTAGAACTGAAGTCGCGCCAACTGCTTAACTCAAAATAGAGTCAAGAAAGTAGCTCTCAAGCCGAGAAACGGGATCGACCATAAGCACTACCGTGAAATTTCATACAATTTTCAAATTTCTTGTACTTGCTAACTTTGCGACCTCGGGCAGCTATGTTACCATGGAGGAACCACACAAGATTTGACTTTATAGGCTAGAACTGAAGTCGCGCCAACTGCTTAACTCAAAATAGAGTCAAGAAAGTAGTTCTCAAGCCGAGAAACGGGATCGACCCTAAGCACTACCGTGAAATTTCATACAATTTTCAAATTTCTTGTACTTGCTAACTTTGCGACCTCGGGCAGCTATGTTACCATGGAGGAACCACACAAGATTTGACTTTATAGGCTAGAACTGAAGTCGCGCCAACTGCTTAACTCAAAATACAGTCAAGAAAGTAGTTCTCAAGCCGAGAAACGGGATCGACCATAAGCACTACCGTGAAATTTCATACAATTTTCAAATTTCTTGTACTTGCTAACTTTGCGACCTCGGGCAGCTATGTTACCATGGAGGAACCACACAAGATTTGACTTTATTCGCTAGAACTGAAGTCGCGCCAACTGCTTAACTCAAAATACAGTCAAGAAAGTAGTTCTCAAGCCGAGAAACGGGATCGACCATAAGCACTACCGTGAAATTTCATACAATTTTCAAATTTCTTGTACTTGCTAACTTTGCGACCTCGGGCAGCTATGTTATCATGGAGGAACCACACAAGATTTGACTTTATAGGCTAGAACTGAAGTCGCGCCAACTGCTTAACTCAAAATAGAGTCAAGAAAGTAGTTCTCAAGCCGAGAAACGGGATCGACCATAAGCACTACCGTGAAATTTCATACAATTTTCAAATTTCTTGTACTTGCTAACTTTGCGACCTCGGGCAGCTATGTTACCATGGAGGAACCACACAAGATTTGACTTTATAGGCTAGAACTGAAGTCGCGCCAACTGCTTAACTCAAAATAGAGTCAAGAAAGTAGCTCTCAAGCCGAGAAACGGGATCGACCATAAGCACTACCGTGAAATTTCATACAATTTTCAAATTTCTTGTACTTGCTAACTTTGCGACCTCGGGCAGCTATGTTACCATGGAGGAACCACACAAGATTTGACTTTATAGGCTAGAACTGAAGTCGCGCCAACTGCTTAACTCAAAATACAGTCAAGAAAGTAGTTCTCAAGCCGAGAAACGGGATCGACCATAAGCACTACCGTGAAATTTCATACAATTTTCAAATTTCTTGTACTTGCTAACTTTGCGAAATCGGGCAGCTATGTTACCATGGAGGAACCACACAAGATTTGACTTTATTGGCTAGAACTGAAGTCGCGCCAACTGCTTAACTCAAAATACAGTCAAGAAAGTAGTTCTCAAGCCGAGAAACGGGATCGACCATAAGCACTACCGTGAAATTTCATACAATTTTCAAATTTCTTGTACTTGCTAACTTTGCGACCTCGGGCAGCTATGTTACCATGGAGGAACCACACAAGATTTGACTTTATTGGCTAGAACTGAAGTCGCGCCAACTGCTTAACTCAAAATACAGTCAAGAAAGTAGTTCTCAAGCCGAGAAACGGGATCGACCATAAGCACTACCGTGAAATTTCATACTATTTTCAAATTTCTTGTACTTGCTAACTTTGGGACCTCGGGCAGCTATGTTACCATGGAGGAACCACACAAGATTTGACTTTGTAGGGTAGAACTGAAGTCGCGCCTACTGCTTAACTCAAAATAGAGTCAAGAAAGTAGTTCTCAAGCCGAGAAACGGGATCGACCATAAGCACTACCGTGAAATTTCATACAATTTTCAAATTTCTTGTACTTGCTAACTTTGCGACCTCGGGCAGCTATGTTACCATGGAGGAACCACACAAGATTTGACTTTATTCGCTAGAACTGAAGTCGCGCCAACTGCTTAACTCAAAATACAGTCAAGAAAGTAGTTTCAAGCCGAGAAACGGGATCGACCATAAGCACTACCGTGAAATTTCATACAATTTTCAAATTTCTTGTACTTGCTAACTTTGCGACCTCGGGCAGCTATGTTACCATGGAGGAACCACACAAGATTTGACTTTATAGGCTAGAACTGAAGTCGCGCCAACTGCTTAACTCAAAATAGAGTCAAGAAAGTAGTTCTCAAGCCGAGAAACGGGATCGACCATAAGCACTACCGTGAAATTTCATACAATTTTCAAATTTCTTGTACTTGCTAACTTTGCGACCTCGGGCAGCTATGTTACCATGGAGGAACCACACAAGATTTGACTTTATAGGCTAGAACTGAAGTCGCGCCAACTGCTTAACTCAAAATAGAGTCAAGAAAGTAGCTCTCAAGCCGAGAAACGGGATAGACCATAAGCACTACCGTGAAATTTCATACAATTTTCAAATTTCTTGTACTTGCTAACTTTGCGACCTCGGGCAGCTATGTTACCATGGAGGAACCACACAAGATTTTACTTTATAGGCTAGAACTGAAGTCGCGCCAACTGCTTAACTCAAAATACAGTCAAGAAAGTAGTTCTCAAGCCGAGAAACGGGATCGACCATAAGCACTACCGTGAAATTTCATACAATTTTCAAATTTCTTGTACTTGCTAACTTTGCGACCTCGGGCAGCTATGTTACCATGGAGGAACAAGAAAGTAGTTCTCAAGCCGAGAAACGGGATCGACCATAAGCACTACCGTGAAATTTCATACAATTTTCAAATTTCTTGTACTTGCTAACTTTGCGAACTCGGGCAGCTATGTTACCATGGAGGAACCACACAAGATTTGACTTTATAGGCTAGAACTGAAGTCGCGCCAACTGCTTAACTCAAAATACAGTCAAGAAAGTAGTTCTCAAGCCGAGAAACGGGATCGACCATAAGCACTACCGTGAAATTTCATACAATTTTCAAATTTCTTGTACTTGCTAACTTTGCGACCTCGGGCAGCTATGTTACCATGGAGGAACCACACAAGATTTGACTTTATTGGCTAGAACTGAAGTCGCGCCAACTGCTTAACTCAAAATACAGTCAAGAAAGTAGTTCTCAAGCCGAGAAACGGGATCGACCATAAGCACTACCGTGAAATTTCATACAATTTTCAAATTTCTTGTACTTGCTAACTTTGCGACCTCGGGCAGCTATGTTACCATGGAGAAACCACACAAGATTTGACTTTATAGGCTAGAACTGAAGTCGCGCCAACTGCTTAACTCAAAATAGAGTCAAGAAAGTAGCTCTCAAGCCGAGAAACGGGATCGACCATAAGCACTACCGTGAAATTTCATACAATTTTCAAATTTCTTGTACTTGCTAACTTTGCGACCTCGGGCAGCTATGTTACCATGGAGGAACCACACAAGATTTGACTTTATTGGCTAGAACTGAAGTCGCGCCAACTGCTTAACTCAAAATACAGTCAAGAAAGTAGTTCTCAAGCCGAGAAACGGGATCGACCATAAGCACTACCGTGAAATTTCATACAATTTTCAAATTTCTTGTACTTGCTAACTTTGCGACCTCGGGCAGCTATGTTACCATGGAGGAACCACACAAGATTTGACTTTATAGGCTAGAACTGAAGTCGCGCCAACTGCTTAACTCAAAATACAGTCAAGAAAGTAGTTCTCAAGCCGAGAAACGGGATCGACCATAAGCACTACCGTGAAATTTCATACAATTTTCAAATTTCTTGTACTTGCTAACTTTGCGACCTCGGGCAGCTATGTTACCATGGAGAAACCACACAAGATTTGACTTTATAGGCTAGAACTGAAGTCGCGCCAACTGCTTAACTCAAAATACAGTCAAGAAAGTAGTTCTCAAGCCGAGAAACGGGATCGACCATAAGCACTACCGTGAAATTTCATACAATTTTCAAATTTCTTGTACTTGCTAACTTTGCGACCTCGGGCAGCTATGTTACCATGGAGAAACCACACAAGATTTGACTTTATAGGCTAGAACTGAAGTCGCGCCAACTGCTTAACTCAAAATAGAGTCAAGAAAGTAGCTCTCAAGCCGAGAAACGGGATCGACCATAAGCACTACCGTGAAATTTCATACAATTTTCAAATTTCTTGTACTTGCTAACCTTGCGACCTCGGGCAGCTATGTTACCATGGAGGAACCACACAAGATTTGACTTTATAGGCTAGAACTGAAGTCGCACCAACTGCTTAACTCAAGATACAGTCAAGAAAGTAGTTCTCAAGCCGAGAAACGGGATCGACCATAAGCACTACCGTGAAATTTCATACAATTTTCAAATTTCTTGTACTTGCTAACTTTGCGACCTCGGGCAGCTATGTTACCATGGAGGAACCACACAAGATTTGACTTTATAGGCTAGAACTGAAGTCGCGCCAACTGCTTAACTCAAAATACAGTCAAGAAAGTAGTTCTCAAGCCGAGAAACGGGATCGACCATAAGCACTACCGTGAAATTTCATACAATTTTCAAATTTCTTGTACTTGCTAACTTTGGGACCTCGGGCAGCTATGTTACCATGGAGGAACCACACAAGATTTGACTTTATAGGCTAGAACTGAAGTCGCGCCAACTGCTTAACTCAAAATACAGTCAAGAAAGTAGTTCTCAAGCCGAGAAACGGGATCGACCATAAGCACTACCGTGAAATTTCATACAATTTTCAAATTTCTTGTACTTGCTAACTTTGCGACCTCGGGCAGCTATGTTACCATGGAGGAACAAGAAAGTAGTTCTCAAGCCGAGAAACGGGATCGACCATAAGCACTACCGTGAAATTTCATACAATTTTCAAATTTCTTGTACTTGCTAACTTTGCGAACTCGGGCAGCTATGTTACCATGGAGGAACCACACAAGATTTGACTTTATAGGCTAGAACTGAAGTCGCGCCAACTGCTTAACTCAAAATACAGTCAAGAAAGTAGTTCTCAAGCCGAGAAACGGGATCGACCATAAGCACTACCGTGAAATTTCATACAATTTTCAAATTTCTTGTACTTGCTAACTTTGCGACCTCGGGCAGCTATGTTACCATGGAGGAACCACACAAGATTTGACTTTATTGGCTAGAACTGAAGTCGCGCCAACTGCTTAACTCAAAATACAGTCAAGAAAGTAGTTCTCAAGCCGAGAAACGGGATCGACCATAAGCACTACCGTGAAATTTCATACAATTTTCAAATTTCTTGTACTTGCTAACTTTGCGACCTCGGGCAGCTATGTTACCATGGAGAAACCACACAAGATTTGACTTTATAGGCTAGAACTGAAGTCGCGCCAACTGCTTAACTCAAAATAGAGTCAAGAAAGTAGCTCTCAAGCCGAGAAACGGGATCGACCATAAGCACTACCGTGAAATTTCATACAATTTTCAAATTTCTTGTACTTGCTAACTTTGCGACCTCGGGCAGCTATGTTACCATGGAGGAACCACACAAGATTTGACTTTATTGGCTAGAACTGAAGTCGCGCCAACTGCTTAACTCAAAATACAGTCAAGAAAGTAGTTCTCAAGCCGAGAAACGGGATCGACCATAAGCACTACCGTGAAATTTCATACAATTTTCAAATTTCTTGTACTTGCTAACTTTGCGACCTCGGGCAGCTATGTTACCATGGAGGAACCACACAAGATTTGACTTTATAGGCTAGAACTGAAGTCGCGCCAACTGCTTAACTCAAAATACAGTCAAGAAAGTAGTTCTCAAGCCGAGAAACGGGATCGACCATAAGCACTACCGTGAAATTTCATACAATTTTCAAATTTCTTGTACTTGCTAACTTTGCGACCTCGGGCAGCTATGTTACCATGGAGAAACCACACAAGATTTGACTTTATAGGCTAGAACTGAAGTCGCGCCAACTGCTTAACTCAAAATACAGTCAAGAAAGTAGTTCTCAAGCCGAGAAACGGGATCGACCATAAGCACTACCGTGAAATTTCATACAATTTTCAAATTTCTTGTACTTGCTAACTTTGCGACCTCGGGCAGCTATGTTACCATGGAGAAACCACACAAGATTTGACTTTATAGGCTAGAACTGAAGTCGCGCCAACTGCTTAACTCAAAATAGAGTCAAGAAAGTAGCTCTCAAGCCGAGAAACGGGATCGACCATAAGCACTACCGTGAAATTTCATACAATTTTCAAATTTCTTGTACTTGCTAATCTTGCGACCTCGGGCAGCTATGTTACCATGGAGGAACCACACAAGATTTGACTTTATAGGCTAGAACTGAAGTCGCACCAACTGCTTAACTCAAGATACAGTCAAGAAAGTAGTTCTCAAGCCGAGAAACGGGATCGACCATAAGCACTACCGTGAAATTTCATACAATTTTCAAATTTCTTGTACTTGCTAACTTTGCGACCTCGGGCAGCTATGTTACCATGGAGGAACCACACAAGATTTGACTTTATAGGCTAGAACTGAAGTCGCGCCAACTGCTTAACTCAAAATACAGTCAAGAAAGTAGTTCTCAAGCCGAGAAACGGGATCGACCATAAGCACTACCGTGAAATTTCATACAATTTTCAAATTTCTTGTACTTGCTAACTTTGGGACCTCGGGCAGCTATGTTACCATGGAGGAACCACACAAGATTTGACTTTATAGGCTAGAACTGAAGTCGCGCCAACTGCTTAACTCAAAATACAGTCAAGAAAGTAGTTCTCAAGCCGAGAAACGGGATCGACCATAAGCACTACCGTGAAATTTCATACAATTTTCAAATTTCTTGTACTTGCTAGCTTTGCGACCTCGGGCAGCTATGTTACCATGGAGAAACCACACAAGATTTGACTTTATAGGCTAGAACTGAAGTCGCGCCAACTGCTTAACTCAAAATAGAGTCAAGAAAGTAGCTCTCAAGCCGAGAAACGGGATCGACCATAAGCACTACCGTGAAATTTCATACAATTTTCAAATTTCTTGTACTTGCTAACTTTGGGACCTCGGGCAGCTATGTTACCATGGAGGAACCACACAAGATTTGACTTTATTGGCTAGAACTGAAGTCGCGCCAACTGCTTAACTCAAAATACAGTCAAGAAAGTAGTTCTCAAGCCGAGAAACGGGATCGACCATAAGCACTACCGTAAAATTTCATACAATTTTCAAATTTCTTGTACTTGCTAACTTTGCGACCTCGGGCAGCTATGTTACCATGGAGGAACCACACAAGATTTGACTTTATTGGCTAGAACTGAAGTCGCGCCAACTGCTTAACTCAAAATACAGTCAAGAAAGTAGTTCTCAAGCCGAGAAACGGGATCGACCATAAGCACTACCGTGAAATTTCATACAATTTTCAAATTTCTTGTACTTGCTAACTTTGGGACCTCGGGCAGCTATGTTACCATGGACGAACCACACAAGATTTGACTTTATAGGCTAGAACTGAAGTCGCGCCAACTGCTTAACTCAAAATACAGTCAAGAAAGTAGTTCTCAAGCCGAGAAACGGGATCGACCATAAGCACTACCGTGAAATTTCATACAATTTTCAAATTTCTTGTACTTGCTAATTTTGCGACCTCGGGCAGCTATGTTACCATGGAGGAACCACACAAGATTTGACTTTATTGGCTAGAACTGAAGTCGCGCCAACTGCTTAACTCAAAATACAGTCAAGAAAGTAGTTCTCAAGCCGAGAAACGGGATCGACCATAAGCACTACCGTGAAATTTCATACAATTTTCAAATTTCTTGTACTTGCTAACTTTGGGACCTCGGGCAGCTATGTTACCATGGACGAACCACACAAGATTTGACTTTATAGGCTAGAACTGAAGTCGCGCCAACTGCTTAACTCAAAATACAGTCAAGAAAGTAGTTCTCAAGCCGAGAAACGGGATCGACCATAAGCACTACCGTGAAATTTCATACAATTTTCAAATTTCTTGTACTTGCTAACTTTGCGACCTCGGGCAGCTATGTTACCATGGAGGAACCACACAAGATTTGACTTTATAGGCTAGAACTGAAGTCGCGCCAACTGCTTAACTCAAAATACAGTCAAGAAAGTAGTTCTCAAGCCGAGAAACGGGATCGACCATAAGCACTACCGTGAAATTTCATACAATTTTCAAATTTCTTGTACTTGCTAACTTTGTGACCTCGGGCAGCTATGTTACCATGGAGGAACCACACAAGATTTGACTTTATAGGCTAGAACTGAAGTCGCGCCAACTGCTTAACTCAAAATACAGTCAAGAAAGTAGCTCTCAAGCCGAGAAACGAGATCGACCATAAGCACTACCGTGAAATTTCATACAATTTTCAAATTTCTTGTACTTGCTAACTTTGCGACCTCGGGCAGCTATGTTACCATGGAGAAACCACACAAGATTTGACTTTATAGGCTAGAACTGAAGTCGCGCCAACTGCTTAACTCAAAATAGAGTCAAGAAAGTAGCTCTCAAGCCGAGAAACGGGATCGACCATAAGCACTACCGTGAAATTTCATACAATTTTCAAATTTCTTGTACTTGCTAACTTTGCGACCTCGGGCAGCTATGTTACCATGGAGGAACCACACAAGATTTGACTTTATAGGCTAGAACTGAAGTCGCGCCAACTGCTTAACTCAAAATACAGTCAAGAAAGTAGTTCTCAAGCCGAGAAACGGGATCGACCATAAGCACTACCGTGAAATTTCATACAATTTTCAAATTTCTTGTACTTGCTAACTTTGGGACCTCGGGCAGCTATGTTACCATGGAGGAACCACACAAGATTTGACTTTATAGGGTAGAACTGAAGTCGCGCCAACTGCTTAACTCAAAATAGAGTCAAGAAAGTAGTTCTCAAGCCGAGAAACGGGATCGACCATAAGCACTACCGTGAAATTTCATACAATTTTCAAATTTCTTGTACTTGCTAACTTTGCGACCTCGGGCAGCTATGTTACCATGGAGGAACCACACAAGATTTGACTTTATTGGCTAGAACTGAAGTCGCGCCAACTGCTTAACTCAAAATACAGTCAAGAAAGTAGTTCTCAAGCCGAGAAACGGGATCGACCATAAGCACTACCGTGAAATTTCATACAATTTTCAAATTTCTTGTACTTGCTAACTTTGCGACCTCGGGCAGCTATGTTACCATGGAGAAACCACACAAGATTTGACTTTATAGGCTAGAACTGAAGTCGCGCCAACTGCTTAACTCAAAATACAGTCAAGAAAGTAGCTCTCAAGCCGAGAAACGGGATCGACCATAAGCACTACCGTGAAATTTCATACAATTTTCAAATTTCTTGTACTTGCTAACTTTGCGACCTCGGGCAGCTATGTTACCATGGAGGAACCACACAAGATTTGACTTTATAGGCTAGAACTGAAGTCGCGCCAACTGCTTAACTCAAAATACAGTCAAGAAAGTAGTTCTCAAGCCGAGAAACGGGATCGACCATAAGCATTACCGTGAAATTTCATACAATTTTCAAATTTCTTGTACTTGCTAACTTTGGGACCTCGGGCAGCTATGTTACCATGGAGGAACCACACAAGATTTGACTTTATAGGGTAGAACTGAAGTCGCGCCAACTGCTTAACTCAAAATAGAGTCAAGAAAGTAGTTCTCAAGCCGAGAAACGGGATCGACCATAAGCACTACCGTGAAATTTCATACAATTTTCAAATTTCTTGTACTTGCTAACTTTGCGACCTCGGGCAGCTATGTTACCATGGAGGAACCACACAAGATTTGACTTTATTGGCTAGAACTGAAGTCGCGCCAACTGCTTAACTCAAAATACAGTCAAGAAAGTAGTTCTCAAGCCGAGAAACGGGATCGACCATAAGCACTACCGTGAAATTTCATACAATTTTCAAATTTCTTGTACTTGCTAACTTTGCGACCTCGGGCAGCTATGTTACCATGGAGGAACCACACAAGATTTGACTTTATAGGCTAGAACTGAAGTCGCGCCAACTGCTTAACTCAAAATACAGTCAAGAAAGTAGTTCTCAAGCCGAGAAACGGGATCGACCATAAGCACTACCGTGAAATTTCATACAATTTTCAAATTTCTTGTACTTGCTAACTTTGCGAAATCGGGCAGCTATGTTACCATGGAGGAACCACACAAGATTTGACTTTATTGGCTAGAACTGAAGTCGCGCCAACTGCTCAACTCAAAATACAGTCAAGAAAGTAGTTCTCAAGCCGAGAAACGGGATCGACCATAAGCACTACCGTGAAATTTCATACAATTTTCAAATTTCTTGTACTTGCTAACTTTGCGACCTCGGGCAGCTATGTTACCATGGAGAAACCACACAAGATTTGACTTTATAGGGTAGAACTGAAGTCGCGCCAACTGCTTAACTCAAAATACAGTCAAGAAAGTAGTTCTCAAGCCGACAAACGGGATCCACCATAAGCACTACCGTGAAATTTCATAAAATTTTAAAATTTCTTGTACTTGCTAACTTTGCGACCTCGGGCAGCTATGTTACCATGGAGGAACCACACAAGATTTGACTTTATTGGCTAGAACTGAAGTCGCGCCAACTGCTTAACTCAAAATACAGTCAAGAAAGTAGTTCTCAAGCCGAGAAACGGGATCGACCATAAGCACTACCGTGAAATTTCATACAATTTTCAAATTTCTTGTACTTGCTAACTTTGCGACCTCGGGCAGCTATGTTACCATGGAGGAACCACACAAGATTTGACTTTATAGGCTAGAACTGAAGTCGCGCCAACTGCTTAACTCAAAATAGAGTCAAGAAAGTAGTTCTCAAGCCGAGAAACGGGATCGACCCTAAGCACTACCGTGAAATTTCATACATTTTTCAAATTTCTTGTACTTGCTAACTTTGCGACCTCGGGCAGCTATGTTACCATGGAGGAACCACACAAGATTTGACTTTATAGGCTAGAACTGAAGTCGCGCCAACTGCTTAACTCAAAATACAGTCAAGAAAGTAGTTCTCAAGCCGAGAAACGGGATCGACCATAAGCACTACCGTGAAATTTCATACAATTTTCAAATTTCTTGTACTTGCTAACTTTGCGACCTCGGGCAGCTATGTTACCATGGAGGAACCACACAAGATTTGACTTTATAGGCTAGAACTGAAGTCGCGCCAACTGCTTAACTCAAAATACAGTCAAGAAAGTAGTTCTCAAGCCGAGAAACGGGATCGACCATAAGCACTACCGTGAAATTTCATACAACTTTCAAATTTCTTGTACTTGCTAACTTTGCGACCTCGGGCAGCTATGTTACCATGGAGAAACCACACAAGATTTGACTTTATAGGCTAGAACTGAAGTCGCGCCAACTGCTTAACTCAAAATAGAGTCAAGAAAGTAGCTCTCAAGCCGAGAAACGGGATAGACCATAAGCACTACCGTGAAATTTCATACAATTTTCAAATTTCTTGTACTTGCTAACTTTGCGACCTCGGGCAGCTATGTTACCATGGAGGAACCACACAAGATTTGACTTTATAGGCTAGAACTGAAGTCGCGCCAACTGCTTAACTCAAAATACAGTCAAGAAAGTAGTTCTCAAGCCGAGAAACGGGATCGACCATAAGCACTACCGTGAAATTTCATACAATTTTCAAATTTCTTGTACTTGCTAACTTTGCGACCTCGGGCAGCTATGTTACCATGGAGGAACCACACAAGATTTGACTTTATAGGCTAGAACTGAAGTCGCGCCAACCGTTTAACTCAAAATAGAGTCAAGAAAGTAGCTCTCAACCCGAGAAACGGGATCGACCATAAGCACTACCGTGAAATTTCATACAATTTTCAAATTTCTTGTACTTGCTAACTTTGGGACCTCGGGCAGCTATGTTACCATGGAGGAACCACACAAGATTTGACTTGATAGGCTAGAACTGAAGTCGCGCCAACTGCTTAACTCAAAATACAGTCAAGAAAGTAGTTCTCAAGCCGAGAAACGGGATCGACCATAAGCACTACCGTGAAATTTCATACAATTTTCAAATTTCTTGTACTTGCTAACTTTGGGACCTCGGGCAGCTATGTTACCATGGAGGAACCACACAAGATTTGACTTTATAGGGTAGAACTGAAGTCGCGCCAACTGCTTAACTCAAAATAGAGTCAAGAAAGTAGTTCTCAAGCCGAGAAACGGGATCGACCATAAGCACTACCGTGAAATTTCATACAATTTTCAAATTTCTTGTACTTGCTAACTTTGCGACCTCGGGCAGCTATGTTACCATGGAGGAACCACACAAGATTTGACTTTATTGGCTAGAACTGAAGTCGCGCCAACTGCTTAACTCAAAATACAGTCAAGAAAGTAGTTCTCAAGCCGAGAAACGGGATCGACCATAAGCACTACCGTGAAATTTCATACAATTTTCAAATTTCTTGTACTTGCTAACTTTGCGACCTCGGGCAGCTATGTTACCATGGAGAAACCACACAAGATTTGACTTTATAGGCTAGAACTGAAGTCGCGCCAACTGCTTAACTCAAAATACAGTCAAGAAAGTAGCTCTCAAGCCGAGAAACGGGATCGACCATAAGCGCTACCGTGAAATTTCATACAATTTTCAAATTTCTTGTACTTGCTAACTTTGCGACCTCGGGCAGCTATGTTACCATAAAGGAACCACACAAGATTTGACTTTATTAGCTAGAACTGAAGTCGCGCCAACTGCTTAACTCAAAATACAGTCAAGAAAGTAGTTCTCAAGCCGAGAAACGGGATCGACCATAAGCACTACCGTGAAATTTCATACAATTTTCAAATTTCTTGTACTTGCTAACTTTGCGACCTCGGGCAGCTATGTTACCATGGAGGAACCACACAAGATTTGACTTTATAGGCTAGAACTGAAGTCGCGCCAACTGCTTAACTCAAAATACAGTCAAGAAAGTAGTTCTCAAGCCGAGAAACGGGATCGACCATAAGCACTACCGTGAAATTTCATACAATTTTCAAATTTCTTGTACTTGCTAACTTTGCGAAATCGGGCAGCTATGTTACCATGGAGGAACCACACAAGATTTGACTTTATTGGCTAGAACTGAAGTCGCGCCAACTGCTTAACTCAAAATACAGTCAAGAAAGTAGTTCTCAAGCCGAGAAACGGGATCGACCATAAGCAGTACCGTGAAATTTCATACAATTTTCAAATTTCTTGTACTTGCTAATTTTGCGACCTCGGGCAGCTATGTTACCATGGAGAAACCACACAAGATTTGACTTTATAGGCTAGAACTGAAGTCGCGCCAACTGCTTAACTCAAAATAGAGTCAAGAAAGTAGCTCTCGAGCCGAGAAACGGGATCGACCATAAGCACTACCGTGAAATTTCATACAATTTTCAAATTTCTTGTACTTGCTAACTTTGCGACCTCGGGCAGCTATGTTACCATGGAGGAACCACACAAGATTTGACTTTATAGGCTAGAACTGAAGTCGCGCCAACTGCTTAACTCAAAATACAGTCAAGAAAGTAGTTCTCAAGCCGAGAAACGGGATCGACCATAAGCACTACCGTGAAATTTCATACAATTTTCAAATTTCTTGTACTTGCTAACTTCGGGACCTCGGGCAGCTATGTTACCATGGAGGAACCACACAAGATTTGACTTTATTGGCTAGAACTGAAGTCGCGCCAACTGCTTAACTCAAAATACAGTCAAGAAAGTAGTTCTCAAGCCGAGAAACGGGATCGACCATAAGCACTACCGTGAAATTTCATACAATTTTCAAATTTCTTGTACTTGCTAACTTTGCGACCTCGGGCAGCTATGTTACCATGGAGGAACCACACAAGATTTGACTTTATTGGCTAGAACTGAAGTCGCGCCAACTGCTTAACTCAAAATACAGTCAAGAAAGTAGTTCTCAAGCCGAGAAACGGGATCGACCATAAGCACTATCGTGAAATTTCATACAATTTTCAAATTTCTTGTACTTGCTAACTTTGGGACCTCGGGCAGCTATGTTACCATGGAGGAACCACACAAGATTTGACTTTATAGGGTAGAACTGTAGTCGCGCCAACTGCTTAACTCAAAATAGAGTCAAGAAAGTAGTTCTCAAGCCGAGAAACGGGATCGACCATAAGCACTACCGTGAAATTTCATACAATTTTCAAATTTCTTGTACTTGCTAACTTTGCGACCTCGGGCAGCTATGTTACCATGGAGGAACCACACAAGATTTGACTTTATAGGCTAGAACTGAAGTCGCGCCAACTGCTTAACTCAAAATACAGTCAAGAAAGTAGCTCTCAAGCCGAGAAACGGGATCGACCATAAGCACTACCGTGAAATTTCATACAATTTTCAAATTTCTTGTACTTGCTAACTTTGCGACCTCGGGCAGCTATGTTACCATGGAGGAACCACACAAGATTTGACTTTATAGGCTAGAACTGAAGTCGCGCCAACTGCTTAACTCAAAATACAGTCAAGAAAGTAGTTCTCAAGCCGAGAAACGGGATCGACCATAAGCACTACCGTGAAATTTCATACAATTTTCAAATTTCTTGTACTTGCTAACTTTGCGACCTCGGGCAGCTATGTTACCATGGAGGAACCACACAAGATTTGACTTTATTGGCTAGAACTGAAGTCGGGCCAACTGCTTAACTCAAAATACAGTCAAGAAAGTAGTTCTCAAGCCGAGAAACGGGATCGACCATAAGCACTACCGTGAAATTTCATACAATTTTCAAATTTCTTGTACTTGATAACTTTGGGACCTCGGGCAGCTATGTTACCATGGAGGAACCACACAAGATTTGACTTTATTGGCTAGAACTGAAGTCGCGCCAACTGCTTAACTCAAAATAGAGTCAAGAAAGTAGTTCTCAAGCCGAGAAACGGGATCGACCATAAGCACTACCGTGAAATTTCATACAATTTTCAAATTTCTTGTACTTGCTAACTTTGCGACCTCGGGCAGCTATGTTACCATGGAGAAACCACACAAGATTTGACTTTATAGGCTAGAACTGAAGTCGCGCCAACTGCTTAACTCAAAATACAGCTAAGAAAGTAGTTCTCAAGCCGAGAAACGGGATCGACCATAAGCACTACCGTGAAATTTCATACAATTTTCAAATTTCTTGTACTTGCTAACTTTGCGACCTCGGGCAGCTATGTTACCATGGAGGAACCACACAAGATTTGACTTTATAGGCTAGAACTGAAGTCGCGCCAACTGCTTAACTCAAAATAGAGTCAAGAAAGTAGCTCCCAAGCCGAGAAACGGGATCGACCATAAGCACTACCGTGAAATTTCATACTATTTTCAAATTTCTTGTACTTGCTAACTTTGCGACCTCGGGCAGCTATGTTACCATGGAGGAACCACACAAGATTTGACTTTATAGGCTAGAACTGAAGTCGCGCCAACTGCTTAACTCAAAATACAGTCAAGAAAGTAGTTCTCAAGCCGAGAAACGGGATCGACCATAAGCACTACCGTGAAATTTCATACAATTTTCAAATTTCTTGTACTTGCTAACTTTGCGACCTCGGGCAGCTATGTTACCATGGAGGAACCACACAAGATTTGACTTTATAGGCTAGAACTGAAGTCGCGCCAACTGCTTAACTCAAAATACAGTCAAGAAAGTAGTTCTCAAGCCGAGAAACGGGATCGACCATAAGCACTACCGTGAAATTTCATACAACTTTCAAATTTCTTGTACTTGCTAACTTTGCGACCTCGGGCAGCTATGTTACCATGGAGAAACCACACAAGATTTGACTTTATAGGCTAGAACTGAAGTCGCGCCAACTGCTTAACTCAAAATACAGTCAAGAAAGTAGTTCTCAAGCCGAGAAACGGGATCGACCATAAGCACTACCGTGAAATTTCATACAATTTTCAAATTTCTTGTACTTGCTAACTTTGCGACCTCGGGCAGCTATGTTACCATGGAGGAACCACACAAGATTTGACTTTATAGGCTAGAACTGAAGTCGCGCCAACCGTTTAACTCAAAATAGAGTCAAGAAAGTAGCTCTCAACCCGAGAAACGGGATCGACCATAAGCACTACC
This sequence comes from Merodon equestris, assembly GCA_958301585.1. NCBI lineage: Eukaryota > Metazoa > Arthropoda > Insecta > Diptera > Syrphidae > Merodon > Merodon equestris. Next base: position 61,186,119 of record OY284416.1, read on the forward strand.
GTGAAATTTCATACAATTTTCAAATTTCTTGTACTTGCTAACTTTGGGACCTCGGGCAGCTATGTTACCATGGAGGAACCACACAAGATTTGACTTGATAGGCTAGAACTGAAGTCGCGCCAACTGCTTAACTCAAAATACAGTCAAGAAAGTAGTTCTCAAGCCGAGAAACGGGATCGACCATAAGCACTACCGTGAAATTTCATACAATTTTCAAATTTCTTGTACTTGCTAACTTTGGGACCTCGGGCAGCTATGTTACCATGGAGGAACCACACAAGATTTGACTTTATAGGGTAGAACTGAAGTCGCGCCAACTGCTTAACTCAAAATAGAGTCAAGAAAGTAGTTCTCAAGCCGAGAAACGGGATCGACCATAAGCACTACCGTGAAATTTCATACAATTTTCAAATTTCTTGTACTTGCTAACTTTGCGACCTCGGGCAGCTATGTTACCATGGAGGAACCACACAAGATTTGACTTTATTGGCTAGAACTGAAGTCGCGCCAACTGCTTAACTCAAAATACAGTCAAGAAAGTAGTTCTCAAGCCGAGAAACGGGATCGACCATAAGCACTACCGTGAAATTTCATACAATTTTCAAATTTCTTGTACTTGCTAACTTTGCGACCTCGGGCAGCTATGTTACCATGGAGAAACCACACAAGATTTGACTTTATAGGCTAGAACTGAAGTCGCGCCAACTGCTTAACTCAAAATACAGTCAAGAAAGTAGCTCTCAAGCCGAGAAACGGGATCGACCATAAGCACTACCGTGAAATTTCATACAATTTTCAAATTTCTTGTACTTGCTAACTTTGCGACCTCGGGCAGCTATGTTACCATGGAGGAACCACACAAGATTTGACTTTATAGGCTAGAACTGAAGTCGCGCCAACTGCTCAACTCAAAATACAGTCAAGAAAGTAGTTCTCAAGCCGAGAAACGGGATCGACCATAAGCACTACCGTGAAATTTCATACAATTTTCAAATTTCTTGTACTTGCTAACTTTGCGACCTCGGGCAGCTATGTTACCATGGAGGAACCACACAAGATTTAACTTTATAGGCTAGAACTGAAGTCGCGCCAACTGCTTAACTCAAAATACAGTCAAGAAAGTAGTTCTCAAGCCGAGAAACGGGATCGACCATAAGCACTACCGTGAAATTTCATACAATTTTCAAATTTCTTGTACTTGCTAACTTTGCGACCTCGGGCAGCTATGTTACCATGGAGAAACCACACAAGATTTGACTTTATAGTCTAGAACTGAAGTCGCGCCAACTGCTTAACTCAAAATACAGTCAAGAAAGTAGTTCTCAAGCCGAGAAACGGGATCGACCATAAGCACTACCGTGAAATTTCATACAATTTTCAAATTTCTTGTACTTGCTAACTTTGCGACCTCGGGCAGCTATGTTACCATGGAGGAACCACACAAGATTTGACTTTATAGGCTAGAACTGAAGTCGCGCCAACTGCTTAACTCAAAATACAGTCAAAAAAGTAGTTCTCAAGCCGAGAAACGGGATCGACCATAAGCACTACCGTGAAATTTCATACAATTTTCAAATTTCTTGTACTTGCTAATTTTGCGACCTCGGGCAGCTATGTTACCATGGAGGAACCACACAAGATTTGACTTTATAGGCTAGAACTGAAGTCGCGCCAACTGCTTAACTCAAAATACAGTCAAGAAAGTAGTTCTCAAGCCGAGAAACGGGATCGACCATAAGCACTACCGTGAAATTTCATACAATTTTCAAATTTCTTGTACTTGCTAACTTTGCGACCTCGGGCAGCTATGTTACCATGGAGAAACCACACAAGATTTGACTTTATAGGCTAGAACTGAAGTCGCGCCAACTGCTTAACTCAAAATACAGTCAAGAAAGTAGCTCTCAAGCCGAGAAACGGGATCGACCATAAGCACTACCGTGAAATTTCATACAATTTTCAAATTTCTTGTACTTGCTAACTTTGGGACCTCGGGCAGCTATGTTACCATGGAGGAATCACACAAGATTTGACTTTATAGGCTAGAACTGAAGTCGCGCCAACTGCTTAACTCAAAATACAGTCAAGAAAGTAGTTCTCAAGCCGAGAAACTTGATCGACCATAAGCACTACCGTGAAATTTCATACAATTTTCAAATTTCTTGTACTTGCTAACTTTGCGACCTCGGGCAGCTATGTTACCATGGAGGAACCACACAAGATTTGACTTTATAGGCTAGAACTGAAGTCGCGCCAACTGCTTAACTCAAAATACAGTCAAAAAAGTAGTTCTCAAGCCGAGAAACGGGATCGACCATAAGCACTACCGTGAAATTTCATACAATTTTCAAATTTCTTGTACTTGCTAATTTTGCGACCTCGGGCAGCTATGTTACCATTAAGGAACCACACAAGATTTGACTTTATAGGCTAGAACTGAAGTCGCGCCAACTGCTTAACTCAAAATAGAGTCAAGAAAGTAGCTCTCAAGCCGAGAAACGGGATCGACCATAAGCACTACCGTGAAATTTCATACAATTTTCAAATTTCTTGTACTTGCTAACTTTGGGACCTCGGGCAGCTATGTTAGCATGGAGGAACCACACAAGATTTGACTTTATAGGCTAGAACTGAAGTCGCGCCAACTGCTTAACTCAAAATACAGTCAAGAAAGTAGTTCTCAAGCCGAGAAACGGGATCTACCATAAGCACTACCGTGAAATTTCATACAATTTTCAAATTTCTTGTACTTGCTAACTTTGCGACCTCGGGCAGCTATGTTACCATGGAGAAACCACACAAGATTTGACTTTATAGGCTAGAACTGAAGTCGCGCCAATTGCTTAACTCAAAATAGAGTCAAGAAAGTAGCTCTCAAGCCGAGAAACGGGATCGACCATAAGCACTACCGTGAAATTTCATACAATTTTCAAATTTCTTGTACTTGCTAACTTTGCGACCTCGGGCAGCTATGTTACCATGGAGGAACCACACAAGATTTGACTTTATAGGCTAGAACTGAAGTCGCGCCAACTGCTTAACTCAAAATAGAGTCAAGAAAGTAGCTCTCAAGCCGAGAAACGGGATCGACCATAAGCACTACCGTGAAATTTCATACAATTTTCAAATTTCTTGTACTTGCTAACTTTGCGACCTCGGGCAGCTATGTTACCATGGAGGAACCACACAAGATTTGACTTTATAGGCTAGAACTGAAGTCGCGCCAACTGCTTAACTCAAAATAGAGTCAAGAAAGAAGCTCTCAAGCCGAGAAACGGGATCGACCATAAGCACTACCGTGAAATTTCATACAATTTTCAAATTTCTTGTACTTGCTAACTTTGCGACCTCGGGCAGCTATGTTACCATGGGGAAACCACACAAGATTTGACTTTATAGGCTAGAACTGAAGTCGCGCCAACTGCTTAACTCAAAATACAGTCAAGAAAGTAGCTCTCAAGCCGAGAAACGGGATCGACCATAAGCACTACCGTGAAATTTCATACAATTTTCAAATTTCTTGTACTTGCTAACTTTGGGACCTCGGGCAGCTATGTTACCATGGAGGAATCACACAAGATTTGACTTTATAGGCTAGAACTGAAGTCGCGCCAACTGCTTAACTCAAAATACAGTCAAGAAAGTAGTTCTCAAGCCGAGAAACTTGATCGACCATAAGCACTACCGTGAAATTTCATACAATTTTCAAATTTCTTGTACTTGCTAACTTTGCGACCTCGGGCAGCTATGTTACCATGGAGGAACCATACAAGATTTGACTTTATAGGCTAGAACTGAAGTCGCGCCAACTGCTTAACTCAAAATACAGTCAAAAAAGTAGTTCTCAAGCCGAGAAACGGGATCGACCATAAGCACTACCGTGAAATTTCATACAATTTTCAAATTTCTTGTACTTGCTAATTTTGCGACCTCGGGCAGCTATGTTACCATGGAGGAACCACACAAGATTTGACTTTATAGGCTAGAACTGAAGTCGCGCCAACTGCTTAACTCAAAATACAGTCAAGAAAGTAGTTCTCAAGCCGAGAAACGGGATCGACCATAAGCACTACCGTGAAATTTCATACAATTTTCAAATTTCTTGTACTTGCTAACTTTGCGACCTCGGGCAGCTATGTTACCATGGAGAAACCACACAAGATTTGACTTTATAGGCTAGAACTGAAGTCGCGCCAACTGCTTAACTCAAAATACAGTCAAGAAAGTAGCTCTCAAGCCGAGAAACGGGATCGACCATAAGCACTACCGTGAAATTTCATACAATTTTCAAATTTCTTGTACTTGCTAACTTTGGGACCTCGGGCAGCTATGTTACCATGGAGGAATCACACAAGATTTGACTTTATAGGCTAGAACTGAAGTCGCGCCAACTGCTTAACTCAAAATACAGTCAAGAAAGTAGTTCTCAAGCCGAGAAACTTGATCGACCATAAGCACTACCGTGAAATTTCATACAATTTTCAAATTTCTTGTACTTGCTAACTTTGCGACCTCGGGCAGCTATGTTACCATGGAGGAACCACACAAGATTTGACTTTATAGGCTAGAACTGAAGTCGCGCCAACTGCTTAACTCAAAATACAGTCAAAAAAGTAGTTCTCAAGCCGAGAAACGGGATCGACCATAAGCACTACCGTGAAATTTCATACAATTTTCAAATTTCTTGTACTTGCTAATTTTGCGACCTCGGGCAGCTATGTTACCATGGAGGAACCACACAAGATTTGACTTTATAGGCTAGAACTGAAGTCGCGCCAACTGCTTAACTCAAAATAGAGTCAAGAAAGTAGCTCTCAAGCCGAGAAACGGGATCGACCATAAGCACTACCGTGAAATTTCATACAATTTTCAAATTTCTTGTACTTGCTAACTTTGCGACCTCGGGCAGCTATGTTACCATGGAGGAACCACACAAGATTTGACTTTATAGGCTAGAACTGAAGTCGCGCCAACTGCTTAACTCAAAATAGAGTCAAGAAAGTAGCTCTCAAGCCGAGAAACGGGATCGACCATAAGCACTACCGTGAAATTTCATACAATTTTCAAATTTCTTGTACTTGCTAACTTTGCGACCTCGGGCAGCTATGTTACCATGGGGAAACCACACAAGATTTGACTTTATAGGCTAGAACTGAAGTCGCGCCAACTGCTTAACTCATAATACAGTCAAGAAAGTAGTTCTCAAGCCGAGAAACGGGATCGACCATAAGCACTACCGTGAAATTTCATACAATTTTCAAATTTCTTGTACTTGCTAACTTTGCGACCTCGGGCAGCTATGTTACCATGGAGGAACCACACAAGATTTGACTTTATAGGCTAGACCTGAAGTCGCGCCAATTGCTTAACTCAAAATAGAGTCAAGAAAGTAGCTCTCAAGCCGAGAAACGGGATCGACCATAAGCACTACCGTGAAATTTCATACAATTTTCAAATTTCTTGTACTTGCTAACTTTGGGACCTCGGGCAGCTATGTTACCATGGAGGAACCACACAAGATTTGACTTTATAGGCTAGAACTGAAGTCGCGCCAACTGCTTAACTCAAAATAGAGTCAAGAAAGTAGCTCTCAAGCCGAGAAACGGGATCGACCATAAGCACTACCGTGAAATTTCATACAATTTTCAAATTTCTTGTACTTGCTAATTTTGCGACCTCGGGCAGCTATGTTACCATGGAGGAACCACACAAGATTTGACTTTATTGGCTAGAACTGAAGTCGCGCCAACTGCTTAACTCAAAATACAGTCAAGAAAGTAGTTCTCAAGCCGAGAAACGGGATCGACCATAAGCACTACCGTGAAATTTCATACAATTTTCAAATTTCTTGTACTTGCTAACTTTGCGACCTCGGGCAGCTATGTTACCATGGAGAAACCACACAAGATTTGACTTTATAGGCTAGAACTGAAGTCGCGCCAACTGCTTAACTCAAAATACAGTCAAGAAAGTAGCTCTCAAGCCGAGAAACGGGATCGACCATAAGCACTACCGTGAAATTTCATACAATTTTCAAATTTCTTGTACTTGCTAACTTTGGGACCTCGGGCAGCTATGTTACCATGGAGGAATCACACAAGATTTGACTTTATAGGCTAGAACTGAAGTCGCGCCAACCGCTTAACTCAAAATACAGTCAAGAAAGTAGTTCTCAAGCCGAGAAACTTGATCGACCATAAGCACTACCGTGAAATTTCATACAATTTTCAAATTTCTTGTACTTGCTAACTTTGCGACCTCGGGCAGCTATGTTACCATGGAGGAACCACACAAGATTTGACTTTATAGGCTAGAACTGAAGTCGCGCCAACTGCTTAACTCAAAATACAGTCAAAAAAGTAGTTCTCAAGCCGAGAAACGGGATCGACCATAAGCACTACCGTGAAATTTCATACAATTTTCAAATTTCTTGTACTTGCTAATTTTGCGACCTCGGGCAGCTATGTTACCATGGAGGAACCACACAAGATTTGACTTTATAGGCTAGAACTGAAGTCGCGCCAACTGCTTAACTCAAAATAGAGTCAAGAAAGTAGCTCTCAAGCCGAGAAACGGGATCGACCATAAGCACTACCGTGAAATTTCATACAATTTTCAAATTTCTTGTACTTGCTAACTTTGGGACCTCGGGCAGCTATGTTACCATGGAGAAACCACACAAGATTTGACTTTATAGGCTAGAACTGAAGTCGCGCCAACTGCTTAACTCAAAATACAGTCAAGAAAGTAGCTCTCAAGCCGAGAAACGGGATCGACCATAAGCACTACCGTGAAATTTCATACAATTTTCAAATTTCTTGTACTTGCTAACTTTGGGACCTCGGGCAGCTATGTTACCATGGAGGAATCACACAAGATTTGACTTTATAGGCTAGAACTGAAGTCGCGCCAACTGCTTAACTCAAAATACAGTCAAGAAAGTAGTTCTCAAGCCGAGAAACTTGATCGACCATAAGCACTACCGTGAAATTTCATACAATTTTCAAATTTCTTGTACTTGCTAACTTTGCGACCTCGGGCAGCTATGTTACCATGGAGGAACCACACAAGATTTGACTTTATAGGCTAGAACTGAAGTCGCGCCAACTGCTTAACTCAAAATACAGTCAAAAAAGTAGTTCTCAAGCCGAGAAACGGGATCGACCATAAGCACTACCGTGAAATTTCATACAATTTTCAAATTTCTTGTACTTGCTAATTTTGCGACCTCGGGCAGCTATGTTACCATGGAGGAACCACACAAGATTTGACTTTATAGGCTAGAACTGAAGTCGCGCCAACTGCTTAACTCAAAATAGAGTCAAGAAAGTAGCTCTCAAGCCGAGAAACGGGATCGACCATAAGCACTACCGTGAAATTTCATACAATTTTCAAATTTCTTGTACTTGCTAACTTTGGGACCTCGGGCAGCTATGTTAGCATGGAGGAACCACACAAGATTTGACTTTATAGGCTAGAACTGAAGTCGCGCCAACTGCTTAACTCAAAATAGAGTCAAGAAAGTAGCTCTCAAGCCGAGAAACGGGATCGACCATAAGCACTACCGTGAAATTTCATACAATTTTCAAATTTCTTGTACTTGCTAACTTTGCGACCTCGGGCAGCTATGTTACCATGGAGGAACCACACAAGATTTGACTTTATAGGCTAGAACTGAAGTCGCGCCAACTGCTTAACTCAAAATACAGTCAAGAAAGTAGTTCTCAAGCCGAGAAACGGGATCGACCATAAGCACTACCGTGAAATTTCATACAATTTTCAAATTTCTTGTACTTGCTAACTTTGCGACCTCGGGCAGCTATGTTACCATGGAGGAACCACACAAGATTTGACTTTATAGGCTAGAACTGAAGTCGCGCCAACTGCTTAACTCAAAATACAGTCAAGAAAGTAGTTCTCAAGCCGAGAAACGGGATCGACCATAAGCACTACCGTGAAATTTCATACAATTTTCAAATTTCTTGTACTTGCTAACTTTGCGACCTCGGGCAGCTATGTTACCATGGAGGAACCACACAAGATTTGACTTTATAGGCTAGAACTGAAGTCGCGCCAATTGCTGAACTCAAAATAGAGTCAAGAAAGTAGCTCTCAAGCCGAGAAACGGGATCGACCATAAGCACTACCGTGAAATTTCATACAATTTTCAAATTTCTTGTACTTGCTAACTTTGGGACCTCGGGCAGCTATGTTACCATGGAGGAACCACACAAGATTTGACTCTATAGGCTAGAACTGAAGTCGCGCCAACTGCTTAACTCAAAATACAGTCAAGAAAGTAGTTCTCAAGCCGAGAAACGGGATCGACCATAAGCACTACCGTGAAATTTCATACAATTTTCAAATTTCTTGTACTTGCTAATTTTGCGACCTCGGGCAGCTATGTTACCATGGAGGAACCACACAAGATTTGACTTTATAGGCTAGAACTGAAGTCGCGCCAACTGCTTAACTCAAAATACAGTCAAGAAAGTAGTTCTCAAGCCGAGAAACGGGATCGACCATAAGCACTACCGTGAAATTTCATACAATTTTCAAATTTCTTGTACTTGCTAACTTTGCGACCTCGGGCAGCTATGTTACCATGGAGAAACCACACAAGATTTGACTTTATAGGCTAGAACTGAAGTCGCACCAACTGCTAAACTCAAAATACAGTCAAGAAAGTAGTTCTCAAGCCGAGAAACGGGATCGACCATAAGCACTACCGTGAAATTTCATACAATTTTCAAATTTCTTGTACTTGCTGACTTTGCGACCTCGGGCAGCTATGTTACCATGGAGGAACCACACAAGATTTGACTTTATAGGCTAGAACTAAAGTCGCGCCAACTGCTAAACTCAAAATACAGTCAAAAAAGTAGCTCTCAAGCCGAGAAACGGGATCGACCATAAGCACTACCGTGAAATTTCATACAATTTTCAAATTTCTTGTACTTGCTAACTTTGGGACCTCGGGCAGCTATGTTACCATGGAGGAACCACACAAGATTTGACTTTATAGGCTAGAACTGAAGTCGCGCCAACTGCTTAACTCAAAATACAGTCAAGAAAGTAGTTCTCAAGCCGAGAAACGGGATCGACCATAAGCACTACCGTGAAATTTCATACAATTTTCAAATTTCTTGTACTTGCTAACTTTGCGACCTCGGGCAGCTATGTTACCATGGAGAAACCACACAAGATTTGACTTTATAGGCTAGAACTGAAGTCGCGCCAACTGCTTAACTCAAAATACAGTCAAGAAAGTAGCTCTCAAGCCGAGAAACGGGATCGACCATAAGCACTACCGTGAAATTTCATACAATTTTCAAATTTCTTGTACTTGCTAACTTTGGGACCTCGGGCAGCTATGTTACCATGGAGGAATCACACAAGATTTGACTTTATAGGCTAGAACTGAAGTCGCGCCAACTGCTTAACTCAAAATACAGTCAAGAAAGTAGTTCTCAAGCCGAGAAACTTGATCGACCATAAGCACTACCGTGAAATTTCATACAATTTTCAAATTTCTTGTACTTGCTAACTTTGCGACCTCGGGCAGCTATGTTACCATGGAGGAACCACACAAGATTTGACTTTATAGGCTAGAACTGAAGTCGCGCCAACTGCTTAACTCAAAATACAGTCAAAAAAGTAGTTCTCAAGCCGAGAAACGGGATCGACCATAAGCACTACCGTGAAATTTCATACAATTTTCAAATTTCTTGTACTTGCTAATTTTGCGACCTCGGGCAGCTATGTTACCATGGAGGAACCACACAAGATTTGACTTTATAGGCTAGAACTGAAGTCGCGCCAACTGCTTAACTCAAAATAGAGTCAAGAAAGTAGCTCTCAAGCCGAGAAACGGGATCGACCATAAGCACTACCGTGAAATTTCATACAATTTTCAAATTTCTTGTACTTGCTAACTTTGCGACCTCGGGCAGCTATGTTACCATGGAGGAACCACACAAGATTTGACTTTATAGGCTAGAACTGAAGTCGCGCCAACTGCTTAACTCAAAATAGAGTCAAGAAAGTAGCTCTCAAGCCGAGAAACGGGATCGACCATAAGCACTACCGTGAAATTTCATACAATTTTCAAATTTCTTGTACTTGCTAACTTTGCGACCTCGGGCAGCTATGTTACCATGGGGAAACCACACAAGATTTGACTTTATAGGCTAGACCTGAAGTCGCGCCAATTGCTTAACTCAAAATAGAGTCAAGAAAGTAGCTCTCAAGCCGAGAAACGGGATCGACCATAAGCACTACCGTGAAATTTCATACAATTTTCAAATTTCTTGTACTTGCTAACTTTGGGACCTCGGGCAGCTATGTTACCATGGAGGAACCACACAAGATTTGACTTTATAGGCTAGAACTGAAGTCGCGCCAACTGCTTAACTCAAAATAGAGTCAAGAAAGTAGCTCTCAAGCCGAGAAACGGGATCGACCATAAGCACTACCGTGAAATTTCATACAATTTTCAAATTTCTTGTACTTGCTAATTTTGCGACCTCGGGCAGCTATGTTACCATGGAGGAACCACACAAGATTTGACTTTATTGGCTAGAACTGAAGTCGCGCCAACTGCTTAACTCAAAATACAGTCAAGAAAGTAGTTCTCAAGCCGAGAAACGGGATCGACCATAAGCACTACCGTGAAATTTCATACAATTTTCAAATTTCTTGTACTTGCTAACTTTGCGACCTCGGGCAGCTATGTTACCATGGAGAAACCACACAAGATTTGACTTTATAGGCTAGAACTGAAGTCGCGCCAACTGCTTAACTCAAAATACAGTCAAGAAAGTAGCTCTCAAGCCGAGAAACGGGATCGACCATAAGCACTACCGTGAAATTTCATACAATTTTCAAATTTCTTGTACTTGCTAACTTTGGGACCTCGGGCAGCTATGTTACCATGGAGGAATCACACAAGATTTGACTTTATAGGCTAGAACTGAAGTCGCGCCAACTGCTTAACTCAAAATACAGTCAAGAAAGTAGTTCTCAAGCCGAGAAACTTGATCGACCATAAGCACTACCGTGAAATTTCATACAATTTTCAAATTTCTTGTACTTGCTAACTTTGCGACCTCGGGCAGCTATGTTACCATGGAGGAACCACACAAGATTTGACTTTATAGGCTAGAACTGAAGTCGCGCCAACTGCTTAACTCAAAATACAGTCAAAAAAGTAGTTCTCAAGCCGAGAAACGGGATCGACCATAAGCACTACCGTGAAATTTCATACAATTTTCAAATTTCTTGTACTTGCTAATTTTGCGACCTCGGGCAGCTATGTTACCATGGAGGAACCACACAAGATTTGACTTTATAGGCTAGAACTGAAGTCGCGCCAACTGCTTAACTCAAAATAGAGTCAAGAAAGTAGCTCTCAAGCCGAGAAACGGGATCGACCATAAGCACTACCGTGAAATTTCATACAATTTTCAAATTTCTTGTACTTGCTAACTTTGGGACCTCGGGCAGCTATGTTAGCATGGAGGAACCACACAAGATTTGACTTTATAGGCTAGAACTGAAGTCGCGCCAACTGCTTAACTCAAAATACAGTCAAGAAAGTAGTTCTCAAGCCGAGAAACGGGATCGACCATAAGCACTACCGTGAAATTTCATACAATTTTCAAATTTCTTGTACTTGCTAATTTTGCGACCTCGGGCAGCTATGTTACCATGGAGGAACCACACAAGATTTGACTTTATTGGCTAGAACTGAAGTCGCGCCAACTGCTTAACTCAAAATACAGTCAAGAAAGTAGTTCTCAAGCCGAGAAACGGGATCGACCATAAGCACTACCGTGAAATTTCATACAATTTTCAAATTTCTTGTACTTGCTAACTTTGGGACCTCGGGCAGCTATGTTACCATGGAGGAACCACACAAGATTTGACTTTATAGGCTAGAACTGAAGTCGCGCCAACTGCTTAACTCAAAATAGAGTCAAGAAAGTAGCTCTCAAGCCGAGAAACGGGATCGACCATAAGCACTACCGTGAAATTTCATACAATTTTCAAATTTCTTGTACTTGCTAACTTTGCGACCTCGGGCAGCTATGTTACCATGGAGGAACCACACAAGATTTGACTTTATAGGCTAGAACTGAAGTCGCGCCAACTGCTTAACTCAAAATACAGTCAAGAAAGTAGTTCTCAAGCCGAGAAACGGGATCGACCATAAGCACTACCGTGAAATTTCATACAATTTTCAAATTTCTTGTACTTGCTAACTTTGCGACCTCGGGCAGCTATGTTACCATGGAGGAACCACACAAGATTTGACTTTATAGGCTAGAACTGAAGTCGCGCCAACTGCTTAACTCAAAATACAGTCAAGAAAGTAGTTCTCAAGCCGAGAAACGGGATCGACCATAAGCACTACCGTGAAATTTCATACAATTTTCAAATTTCTTGTACTTGCTAACTTTGCGACCTCGGGCAGCTATGTTACCATGGAGGAACCACACAAGATTTGACTTTATAGGCTAGAACTGAAGTCGCGCCAACTGCTGAACTCAAAATAGAGTCAAGAAAGTAGCTCTCAAGCCGAGAAACGGGATCGACCATAAGCACTACCGTGAAATTTCATACAATTTTCAAATTTCTTGTACTTGCTAACTTTGGGACCTCGGGCAGCTATGTTACCATGGAGGAACCACACAAGATTTGACTCTATAGGCTAGAACTGAAGTCGCGCCAACTGCTTAACTCAAAATACAGTCAAGAAAGTAGTTCTCAAGCCGAGAAACGGGATCGACCATAAGCACTACCGTGAAATTTCATACAATTTTCAAATTTCTTGTACTTGCTAATTTTGCGACCTCGGGCAGCTATGTTACCATGGAGGAACCACACAAGATTTGACTTTATAGGCTAGAACTGAAGTCGCGCCAACTGCTTAACTCAAAATACAGTCAAGAAAGTAGTTCTCAAGCCGAGAAACGGGATCGACCATAAGCACTACCGTGAAATTTCATACAATTTTCAAATTTCTTGTACTTGCTAACTTTGCGACCTCGGGCAGCTATGTTACCATGGAGAAACCACACAAGATTTGACTTTATAGGCTAGAACTGAAGTCGCACCAACTGCTAAACTCAAAATACAGTCAAGAAAGTAGTTCTCAAGCCGAGAAACGGGATCGACCATAAGCACTACCGTGAAATTTCATACAATTTTCAAATTTCTTGTACTTGCTGACTTTGCGACCTCGGGCAGCTATGTTACCATGGAGGAACCACACAAGATTTGACTTTATAGGCTAGAACTAAAGTCGCGCCAACTGCTAAACTCAAAATACAGTCAAAAAAGTAGCTCTCAAGCCGAGAAACGGGATCGACCATAAGCACTACCGTGAAATTTCATACAATTTTCAAATTTCTTGTACTTGCTAACTTTGGGACCTCGGGCAGCTATGTTACCATGGAGGAACCACACAAGATTTGACTTTATAGGCTAGAACTGAAGTCGCGCCAACTGCTTAACTCAAAATAGAGTCAAGAAAGTAGCTCTCAAGCCGAGAAACGGGATCGACCATAAGCACTACCGTGAAATTTCATACAATTTTCAAATTTCTTGTACTTGCTAATTTTGCGACATCGGGCAGCTATGTTACCATGGAGGAACCACACAAGATTTGACTTTATTGGCTAGAACTGAAGTCGCGCCAACTGCTTAACTCAAAATACAGTCAAGAAAGTAGTTCTCAAGCCGAGAAACGGGATCGACCATAAGCACTACCGTGAAATTTCATACAATTTTCAAATTTCTTGTACTTGCTAACTTTGCGACCTCGGGCAGCTATGTTACCATGGAGAAACCACACAAGATTTGACTTTATAGGCTAGAACTGAAGTCGCGCCAACTGCTTAACTCAAAATACAGTCAAGAAAGTAGCTCTCAAGCCGAGAAACGGGATCGACCATAAGCACTACCGTGAAATTTCATACAATTTTCAAATTTCTTGTACTTGCTAACTTTGGGACCTCGGGCAGCTATGTTACCATGGAGGAACGACACAAGATTTGACTTTATTGGCTAGAACTGCAGTCGCGCCAACAGCTTAGCTCAAAATACAGTCAAGAAAGTAGTTCTCAAGCCGAGAAACGGGATCGACCATAAGCACTACCGTGAAATTTCATACAATTTTCAAATTTCTTGTACTTGCTAACTTTGCGACCTCGGGCAGCTATGTTACCATGGAGGAACCACACAAGATTTGACTTTGTAGGCTAGAACTGAGTTCGCGCCAACTGCTTAACTCAAAATAGAGTCAAGAAAGTAGCTCTCAAGCCGAGAAACGGGATCGACCATAAGCACTACCGTGAAATTTCATACAATTTTCAAATTTCTTGTACTTGCTAACTTTGGGACCTCGGGCAGCTATGTTACCATGGAGGAACCACACAAGATTTGACTTTATAACCTAGAACTGAAGTCGCGCCAACTGCTTAACTCAAAATAGAGTCAAGAAAGTAGCTCTCAAGCCGAGAAACGGGATCGACCATAAGCACTACCGTGAAATTTCATACAATTTTAAAATTTCTTGTACTTGCTAACTTTGCGACCTCGGGCACCTATGTTACCATGGAGGAACCACACAAGATTTGACTTTATAGGCTAGAACTGAAGTCGCGCCAACTGCTTTACTCAAAATACAGTCAAGAAAGTAGCTCTCAAGCCGAGAAACGGGATCGACCATAAGCACTACCGTGAAATTTCATACAATTTTCAAATTTCTTGTACTTGCTAACTTTGCGACCTCGGGCAGCTATGTTACCATGGAGGAACCACACAAGATTTGACTTTATAGGCTAGAACTGAAGTCGCGCCAACTGCTTAACTCAAAATAGAGTCAAGAAAGTAGCTCTCAAGCCGAGAAACGGGATCGACCATAAGCACTACCGTGAAATTTCATACAATTTTCAAATTTCTTGTACTTGCTAACTTTGCGACCTCGGGCACCTATGTTACCATGGAGGAACCACACAAGATTTGACTTTATAGGCTAGAACTGAAGTCGCGCCAACTGCTTTACTCAAAATACAGTCAAGAAAGTAGCTCTCAAGCCGAGAAACGGGATCGACCATAAGCACTACCGTGAAATTTCATACAATTTTCAAATTTCTTGTACTTGCTAATTTTGGGACCTCGGGCAGCTATGTTACCATGGAGGAACCACACAAGATTTGACTTTATAGGCTAGAACTGAATTCGCGCCAACTGCTTAACTCAAAATACAGTCAAGAAAGTAGTTCTCAAGCCGAGAAACGGGATCGACCATAAGCACTACCGTGAAATTTCATACAATTTTCAAATTTCTTGTACTTGCTAACTTTGCGACCTCGGGCACCTATGTTACCATGGAGGAACCACACAAGATTTGACTTTATAGGCTAGAACTGAAGTCGCGCCAACTGCTTTACTCAAAATACAGTCAAGAAAGTAGCTCTCAAGCCGAGAAACGGGATCGACCATAAGCACTACCGTGAAATTTCATACAATTTTCAAATTTCTTGTACTTGCTAACTTTGCGACCTCGGGCAGCTATGTTACCATGGAGAAACCACACAAGATTTGACTTTATAGGCTAGAACTGAAGTCGCGCCAACTGCTTAACTCAAAATACAGTCAAGAAAGTAGCTCTCAAGCCGAGAAACGGGATCGACCATAAGCACTACCGTGAAATTTCATACAATTTTCAAATTTCTTGTACTTGCTAACTTTGGGACCTCGGGCAGCTATGTTACCATGGAGGAACGACACAAGATTTGACTTTATTGGCTAGAACTGAAGTCGCGCCAACAGCTTAACTCAAAATACAGTCAAGAAAGTAGTTCTCAAGCCGAGAAACGGGATCGACCATAAGCACTACCGTGAAATTTCATACAATTTTCAAATTTCTTGTACTTGCTAACTTTGCGACCTCGGGCAGCTATGTTACCATGGAGGAACCACACAAGATTTGACTTTGTAGGCTAGAACTGAGTTCGCGCCAACTGCTTAACTCAAAATAGAGTCAAGAAAGTAGCTCTCAAGCCGAGAAACGGGATCGACCATAAGCACTACCGTGAAATTTCATACAATTTTCAAATTTCTTGTACTTGCTAACTTTGGGACCTCGGGCAGCTATGTTACCATGGAGGAACCACACAAGATTTGACTTTATTGGCTAGAACTGAAGTCGCGCCAACTGCTTAACTCAAAATAGAGTCAAGAAAGTAGCTCTCAAGCCGAGAAACGGGATCGACCATAAGCACTACCGTGAAATTTCATACAATTTTCAAATTTCTTGTACTTGCTAACTTTGCGACCTCGGGCACCTATGTTACCATGGAGGAACCACACAAGATTTGACTTTATAGGCTAGAACTGAAGTCGCGCCAACTGCTTTACTCAAAATACAGTCAAGAAAGTAGCTCTCAAGCCGAGAAACGGGATCGACCATAAGCACTACCGTGAAATTTCATACAATTTTCAAATTTCTTGTACTTGCTAACTTTGCGACCTCGGGCAGCTATGTTACCATGGAGGAACCACACAAGATTTGACTTTATAGGCTAGAACTGAAGTCGCGCCAACTGCTTAACTCAAAATAGAGTCAAGAAAGTAGCTCTCAAGCCGAGAAACGGGATCGACCATAAGCACTACCGTGAAATTTCATACAATTTTCAAATTACTTGTACTTGCTAACTTTGGGACCTCGGGCAGCTATGTTACCATGGAGGAACCACACAAGATTTGACTTTATTGGCTAGAACTGAAGTCGCGCCAACTGCTTAACTCAAAATAGAGTCAAGAAAGTAGCTCTCAAGCCGAGAAACGGGATCGACCATAAGCACTACCGTGAAATTTCATACAATTTTCAAATTTCTTGTACTTGCTAACTTTGGGACCTCGGGCAGCTATGTTACCATGGAGGAACCACACAAGATTTGACTTTATAGGCTAGAACTGAAGTCGCGCCAACTGCTTAACTCAAAATAGAGTCAAGAAAGTAGCTCTCAAGCCGAGAAACGGGATCGAGCATAAGCACTACCGTGAAATTTCATACAATTTTCAAATTTCTTGTACTTGCTAACTTTGGGACCTCGGGCAGCTATGTTACCATGGAGGAACCACACAAGATTTGACTTTATAGGCTAGAACTGAATTCGCGCCAACTGCTTAACTCAAAATACAGTCAAGAAAGTAGTTCTCAAGCCGAGAAACGGGATCGACCATAAGCACTACCGTGAAATTTCATACAATTTTCAAATTTCTTGTACTTGCTAACTTTGCGACCTCGGGCACCTATGTTACCATGGAGGAACCACACAAGATTTGACTTTATAGGCTAGAACTGAAGTCGCGCCAACTGCTTAACTCAAAATACAGTCAAGAAAGTAGCTCTCAAGCCGAGAAACGGGATCGACCATAAGCACTACCGTGAAATTTCAAACAATTTTCAAATTTCTTGTACTTGCTAACTTTGGGACCTCGGGCAGCTATGTTACCATGGAGGAACGACACAAGATTTGACTTTATTGGCTAGAACTGAAGTCGCGCCAACAGCTTAACTCAAAATACAGTCAAGAAAGTAGTTCTCAAGCCGAGAAACGGGATCGACCATAAGCACTACCGTGAAATTTCATACAATTTTCAAATTTCTTGTACTTGCTAACTTTGCGACCTCGGGCAGCTATGTTACCATGGAGGAACCACACAAGATTTGACTTTGTAGGCTAGAACTGAGTTCGCGCCAACTGCTTAACTCAAAATAGAGTCAAGAAAGTAGCTCTCAAGCCGAGAAACGGGATCGACCATAAGCACTACCGTGAAATTTCATACAATTTTCAAATTTCTTGTACTTGCTAACTTTGGGACCTCGGGCAGCTATGTTACCATGGAGAAACCACACAAGATTTGACTTTATAGGCTAGAACTGAAGTCGCGCCAACTGCTTAACTCAAAATACAGTCAAGAAAGTAGCTCTCAAGCCGAGAAACGGGATCGACCATAAGCACTACCGTGAAATTTCAAACAATTTTCAAATTTCTTGTACTTGCTAACTTTGGGACCTCGGGCAGCTATGTTACCATGGAGGAACGACACAAGATTTGACTTTATTGGCTAGAACTGAAGTCGCGCCAACAGCTTAACTCAAAATACAGTCAAGAAAGTAGTTCTCAAGCCGAGAAACGGGATCGACCATAAGCACTACCGTGAAATTTCATACAATTTTCAAATTTCTTGTACTTGCTAACTTTGCGACCTCGGGCAGCTATGTTACCATGGAGGAACCACACAAGATTTGACTTTGTAGGCTAGAACTGAGTTCGCGCCAACTGCTTAACTCAAAATAGAGTCAAGAAAGTAGCTCTCAAGCCGAGAAACGGGATCGACCATAAGCACTACCGTGAAATTTCATACAATTTTCAAATTTCTTGTACTTGCTAACTTTGGGACCTCGGGCAGCTATGTTACCATGGAGGAACCACACAAGATTTGACTTTATTGGCTAGAACTGAAGTCGCGCCAACTGCTTAACTCAAAATAGAGTCAAGAAAGTAGCTCTCAAGCCGAGAAACGGGATCGACCATAAGCACTACCGTGAAATTTCATACAATTTTCAAATTTCTTGTACTTGCTAACTTTGGGACCTCGGGCAGCTATGTTACCATGGAGGAACCACACAAGATTTGACTTTATAACCTAGAACTGAAGTCGCGCCAACTGCTTAACTCAAAATAGAGTCAAGAAAGTAGCTCTCAAGCCGAGAAACGGGATCGACCATAAGCACTACCGTGAAATTTCATACAATTTTCAAATTTCTTGTACTTGCTAACTTTGCGACCTCGGGCACCTATGTTACCATGGAGGAACCACACAAGATTTGACTTTATAGGCTAGAACTGAAGTCGCGCCAACTGCTTTACTCAAAATACAGTCAAGAAAGTAGCTCTCAAGCCGAGAAACGGGATCGACCATAAGCACTACCGTGAAATTTCATACAATTTTCAAATTTCTTGTACTTGCTAACTTTGCGACCTCGGGCAGCTATGTTACCATGGAGGAACCACACAAGATTTGACTTTGTAGGCTAGAACTGAGTTCGCGCCAACTGCTTAACTCAAAATAGAGTCAAGAAAGTAGCTCTCAAGCCGAGAAACGGGATCGACCATAAGCACTACCGTGAAATTTCATACAATTTTCAAATTTCTTGTACTTGCTAACTTTGGGACCTCGGGCAGCTATGTTACCATGGAGGAACCACACAAGATTTGACTTTATTGGCTAGAACTGAAGTCGCGCCAACTGCTTAACTCAAAATAGAGTCAAGAAAGTAGCTCTCAAGCCGAGAAACGGGATCGACCATAAGCACTACCGTGAAATTTCATACAATTTTCAAATTTCTTGTACTTGCTAACTTTGCGACCTCGGGCAGCTATGTTACCATGGAGGAACCACACAAGATTTGACTTTATAGGCTAGAACTGAAGTCGCGCCAACTGCTTAACTCAAAATAGAGTCAAGAAAGTAGCTCTCAAGCCGAGAAACGGGATCGACCATAAGCACTACCGTGAAATTTCATACAATTTTCAAATTTCTTGTACTTGCTAACTTTGCGACCTCGGGCACCTATGTTACCATGGAGGAACCACACAAGATTTGACTTTATAGGCTAGAACTGAAGTCGCGCCAACTGCTTTACTCAAAATACAGTCAAGAAAGTAGCTCTCAAGCCGAGAAACGGGATCGACCATAAGCACTACCGTGAAATTTCATACAATTTACAAATTTCTTGTACTTGCTAACTTTGCGACCTCGGGCAGCTATGTTACCATGGAGGAACCACACAAGATTTGACTTTATAGGCTAGAACTGAAGTCGCGCCAACTGCTTAACTCAAAATAGAGTCAAGAAAGTAGCTCTCAAGCCGAGAAACGGGATCGACCATAAGCACTACCGTGAAATTTCATACAATTTTCAAATTTCTTGTACTTGCTAACTTTGGGACCTCGGGCAGCTATGTTACCATGGAGGAACCACACAAGATTTGACTTTATTGGCTAGAACTGAAGTCGCGCCAACTGCTTAACTCAAAATAGAGTCAAGAAAGTAGCTCTCAAGCCGAGAAACGGGATCGACCATAAGCACTACCGTGAAATTTCATACAATTTTCAAATTTCTTGTACTTGCTAACTTTGGGACCTCGGGCAGCTATGTTACCATGGAGGAACCACACAAGATTTGACTTTATAGGCTAGAACTGAAGTCGCGCCAACTGCTTAACTCAAAATAGAGTCAAGAAAGTAGCTCTCAAGCCGAGAAACGGGATCGACCATAAGCACTACCGTGAAATTTCATACAATTTTCAAATTTCTTGTACTTGCTAACTTTGGGACCTCGGGCAGCTATGTTACCATGGAGGAACCACACAAGATTTGACTTTATAGGCTAGAACTGAAGTCGTGCCAACTGCTTAACTCAAAATAGAGTCAAGAAAGTAGCTCTCAAGCCGAGAAACGGGATCGACCATAAGCACTACCGTGAAATTTCATACAATTTTCAAATTTCTTGTACTTGCTAACTTTGCGACCTCGGGCAGCTATGTTACCATGGAGGAACCACACAAGATTTGACTTTATAGGCTAGAACTGAAGTCGCGCCAACTGCTTAACTCAATAGAGTCAAGAAAGTAGCTCTCAAGCCGAGAAACGGGATCGACCATAAGCACTACCGTGAAATTTCATACAATTTTCAAATTTCTTGTACTTGCTAAATTTGCGACCTCGGGCAGCTATGTTACCATGGAGGAACCACACAAGATTTGACTTTATAGGCTAGAACTGAAGTCGCGCCAACTGCTTAACTCAAAATAGAGTCAAGAAAGTAGCTCTCAAGCCGAGAAACGGGATCGACCATAAGCACTACCGTGAAATTTCATACAATTTTCAAATTTCTTGTACTTGCTAACTTTGCGACCTCGGGCAGCTATGTTACCATGGAGGAACCACACAAGATTTGACTTTATAGGCTAGAACTGAAGTCGCGCCAACTGCTTAACTCAAAATACAGTCAAGAAAGTAGTTCTCAAGCCGAGAAACGGGATCGACCATAAGCACTACCGTGAAATTTCATACAATTTTCAAATTTCTTGTACCTGCTTACTTTGCGACCTCGGGCAGCTATGTTACCATGGAGAAACCACACAAGATTTGACTTTATAGGCTAGAACTGAAGTCGCGCCAACTGCTTAACTCAAAATACAGTCAAGAAAGTAGTTCTCAAGCCGAGAAACGGGATCGACCATAAGCACTACCGTGAAATTTCATACAATTTTCAAATTTCTTGTACTTGCTAACTTTGCGACCTCGGGCAGCTATGTTACCATGGAGAAACCACACAAGATTTGACTTTATAGGCTAGAACTGAAGTCGCGCCAACTGCTTAACTCAAAATACAGTCAAGAAAGTAGTTCTCAAGCCGAGAAACGGGATCGACCATAAGCACTACCGTGAAATTTCATACAATTTTCAAATTTCTTGTACTTGCTAACTTTGCGACCTCGGGCAGCTATGTTACCATGGAGGAACCACACAAGATTTGACTTTATAGGCTAGAACTGAAGTCGCGCCAACTGCTTAACTCAAAATAGAGTCAAGAAATTAGCTCTCAAGCCGAGAAACGGGATCGACCATAAGCACTACCGTGAAATTTCATACAATTTTCAAATTTCTTGTACTTGCTAACTTTGCGACCTCGGGCAGCTATGTTACCATGGAGGAACCACACAAGATTTGACTCTATAGGCTAGAACTGAAGTCGCGCCAACTGCTTAACTCAAAATACAGTCAAGAAAGTAGTTCTCAAGCCGAGAAACGGGATCGACCATAAGCACTACCGTGAAATTTCATACAATTTTCAAATTTCTTGTACTTGCTAATTTTGCGACCTCGGGCAGCTATGTTACCATGGAGGAACCACACAAGATTTGACTTTACTGGCTAGAACTGAAGTCGCGCCAACTGCTTAACTCAAAATACAGTCAAGAAAGTAGTTCTCAAGCCGAGAAACGGGATCGACCATAAGCACTACCGTGAAATTTCATACAATTTTCAAATTTCTTGTACTTGCTAACTTTGCGACCTCGGGCAGCTATGTTACCATGGAGAAACCACACAAGATTTGACTTTATAGGCTAGAACTGAAGTCGCGCCAACTGCTTAACTCAAAATACAGTCAAGAAAGTAGCTCTCAAGCCGAGAAACGGGATCGACCATAAGCACTACCGTGAAATTTCATACAATTTTCAAATTTCTTGTACTTGCTAACTTTGGGACCTCGGGCAGCTATGTTACCATGGAGGAATCACACAAGATTTGACTTTATAGGCTAGAACTGAAGTCGCGCCAACTGCTTAACTCAAAATACAGTCAAGAAAGTAGTTCTCAAGCCGAGAAACTTGATCGACCATAAGCACTACCGTGAAATTTCATACAATTTTCAAATTTCTTGTACTTGCTAACTTTGCGACCTCGGGCAGCTATGTTACCATGGAGGAACCACACAAGATTTGACTTTATAGGCTAGAACTGAAGTCGCGCCAACTGCTTAACTCAAAATACAGTCAAAAAAGTAGTTCTCAAGCCGAGAAACGGGATCGACCATAAGCACTACCGTGAAATTTCATACAATTTTCAAATTTCTTGTACTTGCTAATTTTGCGACCTCGGGCAGCTATGTTACCATGGAGGAACCACACAAGATTTGACTTTATAGGCTAGAACTGAAGTCGCGCCAACTGCTTAACTCAAAATACAGTCAAGAAAGTAGTTCTCAAGCCGAGAAACGGGATCGACCATAAGCACTACCGTGAAATTTCATACAATTTTCAAATTTCTTGTACTTGCTAACTTTGCGACCTCGGGCAGCTATGTTACCATGGAGAAACCACACAAGATTTGACTTTATAGGCTAGAACTGAAGTCGCGCCAACTGCTTAACTCAAAATACAGTCAAGAAAGTAGCTCTCAAGCCGAGAAACGGGATCGACCATAAGCACTACCGTGAAATTTCATACAATTTTCAAATTTCTTGTACTTGCTAACTTTGGGACCTCGGGCAGCTATGTTACCATGGAGGAATCACACAAGATTTGACTTTATAGGCTAGAACTGAAGTCGCGCCAACTGCTTAACTCAAAATACAGTCAAGAAAGTAGTTCTCAAGCCGAGAAACTTGATCGACCATAAGCACTACCGTGAAATTTCATACAATTTTCAAATTTCTTGTACTTGCTAACTTTGCGACCTCGGGCAGCTATGTTACCATGGAGGAACCACACAAGATTTGACTTTATAGGCTAGAACTGAAGTCGCGCCAACTGCTTAACTCAAAATACAGTCAAAAAAGTAGTTCTCAAGCCGAGAAACGGGATCGACCATAAGCACTACCGTGAAATTTCATACAATTTTCAAATTTCTTGTACTTGCTAATTTTGCGACC
Organism: Merodon equestris; assembly: GCA_958301585.1. Taxonomy (NCBI): domain Eukaryota; kingdom Metazoa; phylum Arthropoda; class Insecta; order Diptera; family Syrphidae; genus Merodon; species Merodon equestris. The sequence continues at coordinate 61,209,642 of OY284416.1, forward strand.
TCGGGCAGCTATGTTACCATGGAGGAACCACACAAGATTTGACTTTATAGGCTAGAACTGAAGTCGCGCCAACTGCTTAACTCAAAATAGAGTCAAGAAAGTAGCTCTCAAGCCGAGAAACGGGATCGACCATAAGCACTACCGTGAAATTTCATACAATTTTCAAATTTCTTGTACTTGCTAACTTTGGGACCTCGGGCAGCTATGTTAGCGTGGAGGAACCACACAAGATTTGACTTTATAGGCTAGAACTGAAGTCGCGCCAACTGCTTAACTCAAAATACAGTCAAGAAAGTAGTTCTCAAGCCGAGAAACGGGATCGACCATAAGCACTACCGTGAAATTTCATACAATTTTCAAATTTCTTGTACTTGCTAACTTTGCGACCTCGGGCAGCTATGTTACCATGGAGAAACCACACAAGATTTGACTTTATAGGCTAGAACTGAAGTCGCGCCAATTGCTTAACTCAAAATAGAGTCAAGAAAGTAGCTCTCAAGCCGAGAAACGGGATCGACCATAAGCACTACCGTGAAATTTCATACAATTTTCAAATTTCTTGTACTTGCTAACTTTGCGACCTCGGGCAGCTATGTTACCATGGAGGAACCACACAAGATTTGACTTTATAGGCTAGAACTGAAGTCGCGCCAACTGCTTAACTCAAAATAGAGTCAAGAAAGTAGCTCTCAAGCCGAGAAACGGGATCGACCATAAGCACTACCGTGAAATTTCATACAATTTTCAAATTTCTTGTACTTGCTAACTTTGCGACCTCGGGCAGCTATGTTACCATGGAGGAACCACACAAGATTTGACTTTATAGGCTAGAACTGAAGTCGCGCCAACTGCTTAACTCAAAATAGAGTCAAGAAAGTAGCTCTCAAGCCGAGAAACGGGATCGACCATAAGCACTACCGTGAAATTTCATACAATTTTCAAATTTCTTGTACTTGCTAACTTTGCGACCTCGGGCAGCTATGTTACCATGGGGAAACCACACAAGATTTGACTTTATAGGCTAGAACTGAAGTCGCGCCAACTGCTTAACTCAAAATACAGTCAAGAAAGTAGCTCTCAAGCCGAGAAACGGGATCGACCATAAGCACTACCGTGAAATTTCATACAATTTTCAAATTTCTTGTACTTGCTAACTTTGGGACCTCGGGCAGCTATGTTACCATGGAGGAATCACACAAGATTTGACTTTATAGGCTAGAACTGAAGTCGCGCCAACTGCTTAACTCAAAATACAGTCAAGAAAGTAGTTCTCAAGCCGAGAAACTTGATCGACCATAAGCACTACCGTGAAATTTCATACAATTTTCAAATTTCTTGTACTTGCTAACTTTGCGACCTCGGGCAGCTATGTTACCATGGAGGAACCACACAAGATTTGACTTTATAGGCTAGAACTGAAGTCGCGCCAACTGCTTAACTCAAAATACAGTCAAAAAAGTAGTTCTTAAGCCGAGAAACGGGATCGACCATAAGCACTACCGTGAAATTTCATACAATTTTCAAATTTCTTGTACTTGCTAATTTTGCGACCTCGGGCAGCTATGTTACCATGGAGGAACCACACAAGATTTGACTTTATAGGCTAGAACTGAAGTCGCGCCAACTGCTTAACTCAAAATACAGTCAAGAAAGTAGTTCTCAAGCCGAGAAACGGGATCGACCATAAGCACTACCGTGAAATTTCATACAATTTTCAAATTTCTTGTACTTGCTAACTTTGCGACCTCGGGCAGCTATGTTACCATGGAGAAACCACACAAGATTTGACTTTATAGGCTAGAACTGAAGTCGCGCCAACTGCTTAACTCAAAATACAGTCAAGAAAGTAGCTCTCAAGCCGAGAAACGGGATCGACCATAAGCACTACCGTGAAATTTCATACAATTTTCAAATTTCTTGTACTTGCTAACTTTGGGACCTCGGGCAGCTATGTTACCATGGAGGAATCACACAAGATTTGACTTTATAGGCTAGAACTGAAGTCGCGCCAACTGCTTAACTCAAAATACAGTCAAGAAAGTAGTTCTCAAGCCGAGCAACTTGATCGACCATAAGCACTACCGTGAAATTTCATACAATTTTCAAATTTCTTGTACTTGCTAACTTTGCGACCTCGGGCAGCTATGTTACCATGGAGGAACCACACAAGATTTGACTTTATAGGCTAGAACTGAAGTCGCGCCAACTGCTTAACTCAAAATACAGTCAAAAAAGTAGTTCTCAAGCCGAGAAACGGGATCGACCATAAGCACTACCGTGAAATTTCATACAATTTTCAAATTTCTTGTACTTGCTAATTTTGCGACCTCGGGCAGCTATGTTACCATGGAGGAACCACACAAGATTTGACTTTATAGGCTAGAACTGAAGTCGCGCCAACTGCTTAACTCAAAATAGAGTCAAGAAAGTAGCTCTCAAGCCGAGAAACGGGATCGACCATAAGCACTACCGTGAAATTTCATACAATTTTCAAATTTCTTGTACTTGCTAACTTTGGGACCTCGGGCAGCTATGTTACCATGGAGGAATCACACAAGATTTGACTTTATAGGCTAGAACTGAAGTCGCGCCAACTGCTTAACTCAAAATACAGTCAAGAAAGTAGTTCTCAAGCCGAGAAACTTGATCGACCATAAGCACTACCGTGAAATTTCATACAATTTTCAAATTTCTTGTACTTGCTAACTTTGCGACCTCGGGCAGCTATGTTACCATGGAGGAACCACACAAGATTTGACTTTATAGGCTAGAACTGAAGTCGCGCCAACTGCTTAACTCAAAATACAGTCAAAAAAGTAGTTCTCAAGCCGAGAAACGGGATCGACCATAAGCACTACCGTGAAATTTCATACAATTTTCAAATTTCTTGTACTTGCTAATTTTGCGACCTCGGGCAGCTATGTTACCATGGAGGAACCACACAAGATTTGACTTTATAGGCTAGAACTGAAGTCGCGCCAACTGCTTAACTCAAAATAGAGTCAAGAAAGTAGCTCTCAAGCCGAGAAACGGGATCGACCATAAGCACTACCGTGAAATTTCATACAATTTTCAAATTTCTTGTACTTGCTAACTTTGGGACCTCGGGCAGCTATGTTAGCATGGAGGAACCACACAAGATTTGACTTTATAGGCTAGAACTGAAGTCGCGCCAACTGCTTAACTCAAAATACAGTCAAGAAAGTAGTTCTCAAGCCGAGAAACGGGATCGACCATAAGCACTACCGTGAAATTTCATACAATTTTCAAATTTCTTGTACTTGCTAATTTTGCGACCTCGGGCAGCTATGTTACCATGGAGGAACCACACAAGATTTGACTTTATTGGCTAGAACTGAAGTCGCGCCAACTGCTTAACTCAAAATACAGTCAAGAAAGTAGTTCTCAAGCCGAGAAACGGGATCGACCATAAGCACTACCGTGAAATTTCATACAATTTTCAAATTTCTTGTACTTGCTAACTTTGGGACCTCGGGCAGCTATGTTACCATGGAGGAACCACACAAGATTTGACTTTATAGGCTAGAACTGAAGTCGCGCCAACTGCTTAACTCAAAATAGAGTCAAGAAAGTAGCTCTCAAGCCGAGAAACGGGATCGACCATAAGCACTACCGTGAAATTTCATACAATTTTCAAATTTCTTGTACTTGCTAACTTTGCGACCTCGGGCAGCTATGTTACCATGGAGGAACCACACAAGATTGTGACTTTATAGGCTAGAACTGAAGTCGCGCCAACTGCTTAACTCAAAATACAGTCAAGAAAGTAGTTCTCAAGCCGAGAAACGGGATCGACCATAAGCACTACCGTGAAATTTCATACAATTTTCAAATTTCTTGTACTTGCTAACTTTGCGACCTCGGGCAGCTATGTTACCATGGAGGAACCACACAAGATTTGACTTTATAGGCTAGAACTGAAGTCGCGCCAACTGCTTAACTCAAAATACAGTCAAGAAAGTAGTTCTCAAGCCGAGAAACGGGATCGACCATAAGCACTACCGTGAAATTTCATACAATTTTCAAATTTCTTGTACTTGCTAACTTTGCGACCTCGGGCAGCTATGTTACCATGGAGGAACCACACAAGATTTGACTTTATAGGCTAGAACTGAAGTCGCGCCAACTGCTGAACTCAAAATAGAGTCAAGAAAGTAGCTCTCAAGCCGAGAAACGGGATCGACCATAAGCACTACCGTGAAATTTCATACAATTTTCAAATTTCTTGTACTTGCTAACTTTGGGACCTCGGGCAGCTATGTTACCATGGAGGAACCACACAAGATTTGACTCTATAGGCTAGAACTGAAGTCGCGCCAACTGCTTAACTCAAAATACAGTCAAGAAAGTAGTTCTCAAGCCGAGAAACGGGATCGACCATAAGCACTACCGTGAAATTTCATACAATTTTCAAATTTCTTGTACTTGCTAATTTTGCGACCTCGGGCAGCTATGTTACCATGGAGGAACCACACAAGATTTGACTTTATAGGCTAGAACTGAAGTCGCGCCAACTGCTTAACTCAAAATACAGTCAAGAAAGTAGTTCTCAAGCCGAGAAACGGGATCGACCATAAGCACTACCGTGAAATTTCATACAATTTTCAAATTTCTTGTACTTGCTAACTTTGCGACCTCGGGCAGCTATGTTACCATGGAGAAACCACACAAGATTTGACTTTATAGGCTAGAACTGAAGTCGCACCAACTGCTAAACTCAAAATACAGTCAAGAAAGTAGTTCTCAAGCCGAGAAACGGGATCGACCATAAGCACTACCGTGAAATTTCATACAATTTTCAAATTTCTTGTACTTGCTGACTTTGCGACCTCGGGCAGCTATGTTACCATGGAGGAACCACACAAGATTTGACTTTATAGGCTAGAACTAAAGTCGCGCCAACTGCTAAACTCAAAATACAGTCAAAAAAGTAGCTCTCAAGCCGAGAAACGGGATCGACCATAAGCACTACCGTGAAATTTCATACAATTTTCAAATTTCTTGTACTTGCTAACTTTGGGACCTCGGGCAGCTATGTTACCATGGAGGAACCACACAAGATTTGACTTTATAGGCTAGAACTGAAGTCGCGCCAACTGCTTAACTCAAAATAGAGTCAAGAAAGTAGCTCTCAAGCCGAGAAACGGGATCGACCATAAGCACTACCGTGAAATTTCATACAATTTTCAAATTTCTTGTACTTGCTAATTTTGCGACATCGGGCAGCTATGTTACCATGGAGGAACCACACAAGATTTGACTTTATTGGCTAGAACTGAAGTCGCGCCAACTGCTTAACTCAAAATACAGTCAAGAAAGTAGTTCTCAAGCCGAGAAACGGGATCGACCATAAGCACTACCGTGAAATTTCATACAATTTTCAAATTTCTTGTACTTGCTAACTTTGCGACCTCGGGCAGCTATGTTACCATGGAGAAACCACACAAGATTTGACTTTATAGGCTAGAACTGAAGTCGCGCCAACTGCTTAACTCAAAATACAGTCAAGAAAGTAGCTCTCAAGCCGAGAAACGGGATCGACCATAAGCACTACCGTGAAATTTCATACAATTTTCAAATTTCTTGTACTTGCTAACTTTGGGACCTCGGGCAGCTATGTTACCATGGAGGAACGACACAAGATTTGACTTTATTGGCTAGAACTGAAGTCGCGCCAACTGCTTAACTCAAAATACAGTCAAGAAAGTAGTTCTCAAGCCGAGAAACGGGATCGACCATAAGCACTACCGTGAAATTTCATACAATTTTCAAATTTCTTGTACTTGCTAACTTTGCGACCTCGGGCAGCTATGTTACCATGGAGGAACCACACAAGATTTGACTTTGTAGGCTAGAACTGAGTTCGCGCCAACTGCTTAACTCAAAATAGAGTCAAGAAAGTAGCTCTCAAGCCGAGAAACGGGATCGACCATAAGCACTACCGTGAAATTTCATACAATTTTCAAATTTCTTGTACTTGCTAACTTTGGGACCTCGGGCAGCTATGTTACCATGGAGGAACCACACAAGATTTGACTTTATAACCTAGAACTGAAGTCGCGCCAACTGCTTAACTCAAAATAGAGTCAAGAAAGTAGCTCTCAAGCCGAGAAACGGGATCGACCATAAGCACTACCGTGAAATTTCATACAATTTTCAAATTTCTTGTACTTGCTAACTTTGCGACCTCGGGCACCTATGTTACCATGGAGGAACCACACAAGATTTGACTTTATAGGCTAGAACTGAAGTCGCGCCAACTGCTTTACTCAAAATACAGTCAAGAAAGTAGCTCTCAAGCCGAGAAACGGGATCGACCATAAGCACTACCGTGAAATTTCATACAATTTTCAAATTTCTTGTACTTGCTAACTTTGCGACCTCGGGCAGCTATGTTACCATGGAGGAACCACACAAGATTTGACTTTATAGGCTAGAACTGAAGTCGCGCCAACTGCTTAACTCAAAATAGAGTCAAGAAAGTAGCTCTCAAGCCGAGAAACGGGATCGACCATAAGCACTACCGTGAAATTTCATACAATTTTCAAATTTCTTGTACTTGCTAACTTTGCGACCTCGGGCACCTATGTTACCATGGAGGAACCACACAAGATTTGACTTTATAGGCTAGAACTGAAGTCGCGCCAACTGCTTTACTCAAAATACAGTCAAGAAAGTAGCTCTCAAGCCGAGAAACGGGATCGACCATAAGCACTACCGTGAAATTTCATACAATTTTCAAATTTCTTGTACTTGCTAACTTTGCGACCTCGGGCAGCTATGTTACCATGGAGGAACCACACAAGATTTGACTTTATAGGCTAGAACTGAAGTCGCGCCAACTGCTTAACTCAAAATAGAGTCAAGAAAGTAGCTCTCAAGCCGAGAAACGGGATCGACCATAAGCACTACCGTGAAATTTCATACAATTTTCAAATTTCTTGTACTTGCTAACTTTGGGACCTCGGGCAGCTATGTTACCATGGAGGAACCACACAAGATTTGACTTTATTGGCTAGAACTGAAGTCGCGCCAACTGCTTAACTCAAAATAGAGTCAAGAAAGTAGCTCTCAAGCCGAGAAACGGGATCGACCATAAGCACTACCGTGAAATTTCATACAATTTTCAAATTTCTTGTACTTGCTAACTTTGGGACCTCGGGCAGCTATGTTACCATGGAGGAACCACACAAGATTTGACTTTATAGGCTAGAACTGAAGTCGCGCCAACTGCTTAACTCAAAATAGAGTCAAGAAAGTAGCTCTCAAGCCGAGAAACGGGATCGACCATAAGCACTACCGTGAAATTTCATACAATTTTCAAATTTCTTGTACTTGCTAATTTTGGGACCTCGGGCAGCTATGTTACCATGGAGGAACCACACAAGATTTGACTTTATAGGCTAGAACTGAATTCGCGCCAACTGCTTAACTCAAAATACAGTCAAGAAAGTAGTTCTCAAGCCGAGAAACGGGATCGACCATAAGCACTACCGTGAAATTTCATACAATTTTCAAATTTCTTGTACTTGCTAACTTTGCGACCTCGGGCACCTATGTTACCATGGAGGAACCACACAAGATTTGACTTTATAGGCTAGAACTGAAGTCGCGCCAACTGCTTTACTCAAAATACAGTCAAGAAAGTAGCTCTCAAGCCGAGAAACGGGATCGACCATAAGCACTACCGTGAAATTTCATACAATTTTCAAATTTCTTGTACTTGCTAACTTTGCGACCTCGGGCAGCTATGTTACCATGGAGAAACCACACAAGATTTGACTTTATAGGCTAGAACTGAAGTCGCGCCAACTGCTTAACTCAAAATACAGTCAAGAAAGTAGCTCTCAAGCCGAGAAACGGGATCGACCATAAGCACTACCGTGAAATTTCATACAATTTTCAAATTTCTTGTACTTGCTAACTTTGGGACCTCGGGCAGCTATGTTACCATGGAGGAACGACACAAGATTTGACTTTATTGGCTAGAACTGAAGTCGCGCCAACAGCTTAACTCAAAATACAGTCAAGAAAGTAGTTCTCAAGCCGAGAAACGGGATCGACCATAAGCACTACCGTGAAATTTCATACAATTTTCAAATTTCTTGTACTTGCTAACTTTGCGACCTCGGGCAGCTATGTTACCATGGAGGAACCACACAAGATTTGACTTTGTAGGCTAGAACTGAGTTCGCGCCAACTGCTTAACTCAAAATAGAGTCAAGAAAGTAGCTCTCAAGCCGAGAAACGGGATCGACCATAAGCACTACCGTGAAATTTCATACAATTTTCAAATTTCTTGTACTTGCTAACTTTGGGACCTCGGGCAGCTATGTTACCATGGAGGAACCACACAAGATTTGACTTTATTGGCTAGAACTGAAGTCGCGCCAACTGCTTAACTCAAAATAGAGTCAAGAAAGTAGCTCTCAAGCCGAGAAACGGGATCGACCATAAGCACTACCGTGAAATTTCATACAATTTTCAAATTTCTTGTACTTGCTAACTTTGCGACCTCGGGCACCTATGTTACCATGGAGGAACCACACAAGATTTGACTTTATACATACCGAAAAAACCAATAGCAACCCTGTTCAGCTGTATTCGAAATTCGAACAGCCACTCATTTTACTTCAATTATGATCTTTTCTTTTTTCTTCCTTCTTCTTCTTTTTGGCCGTCAAAGCGTAAGCATCCTATGAAATAAAGCTAAATATTTATAACGATAGTTTCTTTCGTTTTCTTGTAATATTTGGACTGGGTTCTGCGAGATCTCCTTAAAAGGCTGGAGTTTTCAACATTTGGTGCCGAAACCCGGGAGAAAACGAGAAAAAACTACATATTTATCATGGAGTTGGCGTCACGTGCAGCATTTCGTGGTCAGGTTACCAAAATCATTGCTGCGGCCATCGAATATCTAAAAGACGACAAGTCAAAGTTGTCTGCAGCAAATTCAGACAATTTCGAAGAAATGGAGGAAGAGCTCATGTCTTTTATTCAAAGGCTGAAAACAGCTCACGACAATCTCAACCTGGTGAACGAGGACATCATTTCGAAGGGAATAGCCAAAGTCGATGACCCCCAGGATAAAGTAGCGGATTATCAAGATCAAGCCGTGGATGTACTTGCGCGTCTAAATACGAGATTAGGTAGGCTACAACAAAAACTAAATCCCGACCAAGTTCCAGATAAGGCAGGCAACATTGCGATTAGTGCACGACCATCTACCAGTGGATTTAATGGAGCGAAACTACAGAAACTACCCTTAAAAACCTTCGACGGAAATTTCTCCAACTGGCTTTCTTTCTGGGAGCAATTCAAAAGCGCAGTCCACGACAATTGTAACCTCAACGCATCCGAGAAATTTAATTACCTCGAGTCAACACTAAGAGGGGATGCCCGAAAAGCCATCGACGGATTTATCCCTACAGAAGAGTGTTATGAGTCAGCTATAGCTCTTCTACAGGAACAGTACGGCAACAATGAAAAACTGATTGATAAGCACATCCTAGAATTGGTAAATCTAAGGCCACTTCGAGACCGCTCTGACCTCCCTGGATTACGAAGTATTTATGGATCAGTTGTTGCTGGCACTCGTTCACTTACCGCTTTGAAGGTTCCGCCGGATCAGTACGCAGTAATGTTAAAATCAGTGCTTCTTCGTTGCTTACCAAAATCTTTACGCATCGACTACTATCGGCAAGCGGAGCGCGCTGAAGACACCGATATGACGTCGCACACACCGAAGGCGAGTGATTCAATCTCTTCTCGCTCCTCTGCACCTGTAAGTGATGACGTAAAGGGAATTCTTCGATTCCTAAAGAGGGAAATCGAATCTATGGATAGAAGCGATATCGGGAACATTGACTCTAAATGTAAGCCCAGTGCTCATTATCCGACCACAGCTTCGAGTCTCGTTGCTATGAGCGAAACACGTTCGTGTCTCTTCTGTCAATCACAACAACATACTGTGAATGAATGCGACAGCAAGATGCCAATAGACGAAAAGAGGCAAATTCTCAGAAAAGGGAGTAGATGTTTTCGTTGTGCTAAAATTGGCCATGTAGCAAAAGTCTGTAGAAGCAGCAAATCATTTGTGTGTACTAAATGCAGAAGGAGACATATGTCTTCGATGTGTAATCCATCTAGCTCACTCATCAAGACAGATGTCAAAACTGACAACCGCAGCAAAATCGTAAACAACTCTGTAAGCTTATGTGCTCACATTTCAAAGCAAAAAATATTTTTAAAAACGGCGCGGTGTTTATTGTACACACCAAAAGCAAAAACAGCCATACGACTTGTAATTGATGGAGGCAGCCAATTCAGCTACATACGGGAGAGTCTGGTGAAGAAGATGGGACTGAAAATAACAGGTACAATTGGTTTAACCATCATCCCTTTTGGATCAAAGCAAGTGAAGCCAGTGAATGAGTTTCAGAAGGTCAAATTGACTTTGCGCAGTCAGTTCAATAGAGATGCAATGACTACAGTAGAAGCAATCATCGTCCCGGAAATATGCGTGGATGTTTTGGCAGCCCCCAATAACAAATGTGCAATGTTCAATAGAATCAATTTAGCGGATGTTTGTCCTCCACACATCGAAGCAGAGAATGGACTGAGTGTCCTAATTGGAGCGGACTACTATTGGAGTGTTGTGACTGGCAAGCAGATAAACTTTACGAACAAGTTGCGAGGGGTGGAAACGGTATTCGGATGGACACTACAAGGCGTTCAAGATGCAGGTGAGGTAGTCGGCAATAATGTAGGTATCTCTTGCTTTTCCAGTGCACTTATGAGCCTAGCATCCCAAAGAGAAGATGACATGCTGGAATTCTGGTCATTGGAAACACTGGGAATTAAAAGTGAAGAAGCAAATAACACCGTTGCTACCCAAGATCTCATCACAAAGTGCATTTCAAAAGAAGGTGCGAGGTTTGTCGCAAAGCTGCCTTGGAAGATCGACGAATCGTACATGGATTCCAACCTGGAACTTGCCAAGCAACGTTTGAGTAGTCTTATCAGACGGTTGTCACGGAATGCAACTCAATTCCTGGAATATGATTCGGCAATAAGACAGTTGATTCGGGATGGTGTTGCAGAACCTGTGGATGAATCTAGTCCTGCTGGTGCGCGTGTTTTCTACCTGCCGCATAGGCCAGTGTATAAAACGGAGAGTCGGATTACGAAGGTTCGCATTGTGTTCGATGCATCGGCTCACGTTGAAGGAAAGAAGTCTCTCAACGATCAGCTCTGGACTGGAGCTAACTTGTTGCCAGACGTCCTGCAAATCCTGCTGAATTTTCGTTTTGGTCGTTTCGGAATAGTAGCCGATATTGAGAAGGCATTTTTGCAAATTGTTTTACACCCCGCGATAGCCATCGTTTCATGTGGTTTTCTTCTGCTCTTCGATCAGCCAACGATAAACCTCCCGTTGGATATTTTAGAATGACCAGAGTCACCTTTGGCGTGACTTGTAGTCCTTTCCTACTATGTGCAGTCATTCGCCGTGTGCTGGAGCACGAGAAGGATACATTTGTAAACAGTTGGGCAACTCTGCAAGAAGGGACGTACATGGACGATTTGGTGATCAGTGTTGATTCGGAAAGCGAAGGAATCGAGATATGCAAGGCCGCTATTTCCATTTTGTCGAAAGCATCGATGCGCCTCCATAAATGGAATTCCAACAGCATGCGTGTGCGTACGATGGTGAACTACGAAAGCGCTCCCCTTGTACAAAGCGTGTTAGGACTCTCCTGGTTTGTCCACAGTGACGAGTTGAGTGTGTCTCTTAGCTCAGTGGAGAGCTTATTAATATCATCAGGAGTCAAGTGGACCAAGCGAAATGTACTGCAAGTGATCGCTCGCATTTTCGATCCGTTGGGTATGTTAGGACCAACCACCGTCAAATTAAAGATCTTCTTTCAGAATTTATGGAGACAGAAACTAAATTGGGATGAAATCTTTACAAACGAGCAACAGACTCAGTGGAATGAATGCATAATGGCAGTTTTGCAACTCAAAGATGTCGCAATACCCAGATCTGTTTTACCGCATCCAAGTAATGAAGGGGACATCGAACTTCACATATTTGCCGATGCTAGCACCAAGGCCTTTGGAACTGTGGCATTTGCAAGATGTATTTTACCTACTGGAGACGCCAGCACTTCGTTTTTATGTGCAAAAAATCGGATAGCACCCCTTAAAATTGATGGTTCCAACGAATTAACGCTTCCCAAGTTGGAATTGACAGCCGCACTAATCGCAGCTCGACTCGGCGCGTACTTAAGTAAAAGATTGAAGGCGACTTCTGCTGTGTACTACTTTTGGACGGACTCTCAAATAACTTTGAACTGGATCTATGGCAAAAAACAGCGTTGGCAACCGTACGTCCAGAGCAGAGTGGACGAAATACGGAAGTTGACTGACATCTCCAAGTGGGCCCACTGTCGTAGTGAAGACAATCCTGCAGACTTACTAACTCGCGGTATTAGTGGAGAGCTCTTGAAAAAAAATTCACTGTGGGCACACGGTCCGCATTGGTTACAGGACAAGAAGTGCGATTGGAGGAACAATGGTAAACAAAAGAGCTCCACGATAACGCTTCTGTTAGCAGAGGATCAACGGACGAATCCGAGAGAAGAGAACCCATTAATGCCCTACAAGGATTTCAGCTCTTGGCATCGCTTGCTGAGGGTGACTGGCCTTGTCCTTCGGTTCATATTTCGCCTACGTAAGAAAGCTGTCTCTAAATATGAAATGACATCAAGTCCAGCTGCCGAGGAGATCCAAGCCGCCGAAAATCATTGGATCAGGTACGTTCAAAAAATTAATTTTACTCAAGAGATTACTATCTTGCAGAGCGGACGAAGTCTTGGAAAGTCAAGCATAGCTAAGCTGTCCCCGTTCTTGGACAGTGATGGTTTGCTCCGCCTTGGGGGACGCCTCCAAAAATTAGATGCCCCACTAAATATCAAGCATCCGATATTACTGCCCTCGAAATCTCACATCGTCAACCTAATTATAGAAGATTACCATCAACAGACGCTTCATGCGGGAGCTAGAACTCTGCTGACACAAATTCGTAAGCGCTTTTGGATACTTAGAGGTCATCAGGTGGTAAAGCGTCGAATAACATCATGTATTGTATGCAAGAAGCTTTGGGGTCCTCATGCAACAGAACCGTTTGCCCCTCTCCCTCCGGAACGGATAACTTTACTACGTCCGTTTGAAAACGTAGGGGTAGACTTTGCGGGTCCACTCTACTGCTACGATTCAAGAGATGAAGCGAAAAAGGTTTATGTTGCTCTCTTCACCTGTGCTGCAGTACGTGCCGTACACTTAGAATTGGTGAGGAGCATGACAACTGAAGATTTCCTCCAGGCACTCAGACGTTTCATCAGTCGTCGTGGTATTCCAGCAACGATATTATCCGATAATGCGAAGACGTTTCGAAGAGCCGCGTTGGAGTTAAAATCCTTTCCATTCGACCAAGAGACCATTCAGGGCTTTGTCTCTCGGCGCAAAATTAAATGGCGATTCATTGCTGAGCGTGCACCCTGGTGGGGTGGGTTTTGGGAACGAATGGTTCGCACAATGAAGAATGTCCTAAAGGTCACTATAGGAAAGGCGAAGCTGAATTTTGAGGAGCTAAGGACCATCGTGACGGAAGCGGAATTTGTTGTCAACAATCGCCCTTTGACCTACATAAGCGCCGATCCTCTAGACTTGACGCCGTTAACGCCTGCAGATTTCCTTGGCATTGAATCTTCATCTCCTTCATTGATAAAGGAAATTGACGCCAATTTAATGCGACAAGGATGGAAACAACGTTTCAAGTATTCAACCCAATTGAAGAGGAGATGGCAGAACGAATACTTGCACCTGCTGCGCTCCTTTCATTACAACGTTCTTCGATCCACACCGCAGTTATCTATTGGTGATGTGGTCTTACTATCTGATCCGGGGCGAGCAACAATTGGATGGAAGATGGCTATCATAGAAGAAACATTTACCGGTCGTGATCAACGTGTTCGATCGTGCTTACTAAGACTAGCCAATGGAACCAAGTTGAAGCGGCCAATTCAGCTTTTATATCCTTTGGAACTTCAATGTTCGCCGGGGGAGGATGTTGATTTAAATACTGAAACATAGACGGCATACCGAAAAAACCAATAGCAACCCTGTTCAGCTGTATTCGAAATTCGAACAGCCACTCATTTTACTTCAATTATGATCTTTTCTTTTTTCTTCCTTCTTCTTCTTTTTGGCCGTCAAAGCGTAAGCATCCTATGAAATAAAGCTAAATATTTATAACGATAGTTTCTTTCGTTTTCTTGTAATATTTGGACTGGGTTCTGCGAGATCTCCTTAAAAGGCTGGAGTTTTCAACAGTTACCATGGAGGAACCACACAAGATTTGACTTTATAGGCTAGAACTGAAGTCGCGCCAACTGCTTAACTCAAAATAGAGTCAAGAAAGTAGCTCTCAAGCCGAGAAACGGGATCGACCATAAGCACTACCGTGAAATTTCATACAATTTTCAAATTTCTTGTACTTGCTAACTTTGCGACCTCGGGCAGCTATGTTACCATGGAGGAACCACACAAGATTTGACTTTATAGGCTAGAACTGAAGTCGCGCCAACTGCTTAACTCAAAATACAGTCAAGAAAGTAGCTCTCAAGCCGAGAAACGGGATCGACCATAAGCACTACCGTGGAATTTCATACAATTTTCAATTTCTTGTACTTGCTAACTTTGCGACCTCGGGCAGCTATGTTACCATGGAGGAACCACACAAGATTTGACTTTATAGGCTAGAACTGAAGTCGCGCCAACTGCTTAACTCAAAATACAGTCAAGAAAGTAGTTCTCAAGCCGAGAAACGGGATCGACCATAAGCACTACCGTGAAATTTCATACAATTTTCAAATTTCTTGTACTTGCTAACTTTGCGACCTCGGGCAGCTATGTTACCATGGAGGAACCACACAAGATTTGACTTTATAGGCTAGAACTGAAGTCGCGCCAACTGCTTAACTCAAAATACAGTCAAGAAAGTAGTTCTCAAGCCGAGAAACGGGATCGACCATAAGCACTACCGTGAAATTTCATACAATTTTCAAATTTCTTGTACTTGCTAACTTTGCGACCTCGGGCAGCTATGTTACCATGGAGGAACCACACAAGATTTGACTTTATAGGCTAGAACTGAAGTCGCGCCAACTGCTTAACTCAAAATAGAGTCAAGAAAGTAGCTCTCAAGCCGAGAAACGGGATCGACCATAAGCACTACCGTGAAATTTCATACAATTTTCAAATTTCTTGTACTTGCTAACTTTGCGACCTCGGGCAGCTTTGTTACCATGGAGGAACCACACAAGATTTGACTTTATAGGCTAGAACTGAAGTCGCGCCAACTGCTTAACTCAAAATAGAGTCAAGAAAGTAGCTCTCAAGCCGAGAAACGGGATCGACCATAAGCACTACCGTGAAATTTCATACAATTTTCAAATTTCTTGTACTTGCTAAATTTGCGACCTCGGGCAGCTATGTTACCATGGAGGAACCACACAAGATTTGACTTTATAGGCTAGAACTGAAGTCGCGCCAACTGCTTAACTCAAAATAGAGTCAAGAAAATAGCTCTCAAGCCGAGAAACGGGATCGACCATAAGCACTACCGTGAAATTTCATACAATTTTCAAATTTCTTGTACTTGCTAGCTTTGCGACCTCGGGCGGCTATGTTACCATGGAGGAACCACACAAGATTTGACTTTATAGGCTAGAACTGAAGTCGCGCCAACTGCTTAACTCAAAATAGAGTCAAGAAAGTGGCTCTCAAGCCGAGAAACGGGATCGACCATAAGCACTACCGTGAAATTTCATACAATTTTCAAATTTCTTGTACTTGCTAACTTTGGGACCTCGGGCAGCTATGTTACCATGGAGGAACCACACAAGATTTGACTTTATTGGCTAGAACTGAAGTCGCGCCAACTGCTTAACTCAAAATACAGTCAAGAAAGTAGTTCTCAAGCCGAGAAACGGGATCGACCATAAGCACTACCGTGAAATTTCATACAATTTTCTAATTTCTTGTACTTGCTAACTTTGCGACCTCGGGCAGCTATGTTACCATGGAGGAACCACACAAGATTTGACTTTATAGGCTAGAACTGAAGTCGCGCCAACTGCTTAACTCAAAATACAGTCAAGAAAGTAGTTCTCAAGCCGAGAAACGGGATCGACCATAAGCACTACCGTGAAATTTCATACAATTTTCAAATTTCTTGTACTTGCTAACTTTGGGACCTCGGGCAGCTATGTTACCATGGAGGAATCACACAAGATTTGACTTTATAGGCTAGAACTGAAGTCGCGCCAACTGCTTAACTCAAAATAGAGTCAAGAAAGTAGCTCTCAAGCCGAGAAACGGGATCGACCATAAGCACTACCGTGAAATTTCATACAATTTTCAAATTTCTTGTACTTGCTAACTTTGCGACCTCGGGCAGCTATGTTACCATGGAGGAACCACACAAGATTTGACTTTATAGGCTAGAACTGAAGTCGCGCCAACTGCTTAACTCAAAATACAGTCAAGAAAGTAGTTCTCAAGCCGAGAAACGGGATCGACCATAAGCACTACCGTGAAATTTCATACAATTTTCAAATTTCTTGTACTTGCTAACTTTGCGACCTCGGGCAGCTATGTTACCATGGAGAAACCACACAAGATTTGACTTTATAGGCTAGAACTGAAGTCGCGCCAACTGCTTAACTCAAAATAGAGTCAAGAAAGTAGCTCTCAAGCCGAGAAACGGGATCGACCATAAGCACTACCGTGAAATTTCATACAATTTTCAAATTTCTTGTACTTGCTAACTTTGCGACCTCGGGCAGCTATGTTACCATGGAGGAACCACACAAGATTTGACTTTATAGGCTAGAACTGAAGTCGCGCCAATTGCTTAACTCAAAATACAGTCAAGAAAGTAGTTCTCAAGCCGAGAAACGGGATCGACCATAAGCACTACCGTGAAATTTCATACAATTTTCAAATTTCTTGTACTTGCTAACTTTGCGACCTCGGGCAGCTATGTTACCATGGAGGAACCACACAAGATTTGACTTTATAGGCTAGAACTGAAGTCGCGCCAACTGCTTAACTCAAAATACAGTCAAAAAAGTAGTTCTCAAGCCGAGAAACGGGATCGACCATAAGCACTACCGTGAAATTTCATACAATTTTCAAATTTCTTGTACTTGCTAATTTTGCGACCTCGGGCAGCTATGTTACCATGGAGGAACCACACAACATTTGACTTTATAGGCTAGAACTGAAGTCGCGCCAACTGCTTAACTCAAAATAGAGTCAAGAAAGTAGCTCTCAAGCCGAGAAACGGGATCGACCATAAGCACTACCGTGAAATTTCATACAATTTTCAAATTTCTTGTACTTGCTAATTTTGCGACCTCGGGCAGCTATGTTACCATGGAGGAACCACACAAGATTTGACTTTATTGGCTAGAACTGAAGTCGCGCCAACTGCTTAACTCAAAATACAGTCAAGAAAGTAGTTCTCAA
Organism: Merodon equestris; assembly: GCA_958301585.1. Lineage (NCBI taxonomy): Eukaryota > Metazoa > Arthropoda > Insecta > Diptera > Syrphidae > Merodon > Merodon equestris. Next base: position 61,227,258 of record OY284416.1, read on the forward strand.
GCCGAGAAACGGGATCGACCATAAGCACTACCGTGAAATTTCATACAATTTTCAAATTTCTTGTACTTGCTAACTTTGCGACCTCGGGCAGCTATGTTACCATGGAGAAACCACACAAGATTTGACTTTATAGGCTAGAACTGAAGTCGCGCCAACTGCTTAACTCAAAATAGAGTCAAGAAAGTAGCTCTCAAGCCGAGAAACGGGATCGACCATAAGCACTACCGTGAAATTTCATACAATTTTCAAATTTCTTGTACTTGCTAACTTTGCGACCTCGGGCAGCTATGTTACCATTTAGGAACCACACAAGATTTGACTTTATAGGCTAGAACTGAAGTCGCGCCAACTGCTTAACTCAAAATACAGTCAAGAAAGTAGTTCTCAAGCCGAGAAACGGGATCGACCATAAGCACTACCGTGAAATTTCATACAATTTTCAAATTTCTTGTACTTGCTAACTTTGCGACCTCGGGCAGCTATGTTACCATGGAGAAACCACACAAGATTTGACTTTATAGGCTAGAACTGAAGTCGCGCCAACTGCTTAACTCAAAATAGAGTCAAGAAAGTAGCTCTCAAGCCGAGAAACGGGATCGACCATAAGCACTACCGTGAAATTTCATACAATTTTCAAATTTCTTGTACTTGCTAACTTTGGGACCTCGGGCGGCTATGTTACCGTGGAGGAACCACACAAGATTTGACTTTATAGGCTAGAACTGAAGTCGCGCCAACTGCTTAACTCAAAATACAGTCAAGAAAGTAGTTCTCAAGCCGAGAAACGGGATCGACCATAAGCACTACCGTGAAATTTCATACAATTTTCAAATTTCTTGTACTTGCTAACTTTGCGACCTCGGGCAGCTATGTTACCATGGAGAAACCACACAAGATTTGACTTTATAGGCTAGAACTGAAGTCGCGCCAACTGCTTAACTCAAAATAGAGTCAAGAAAGTAGCTCTCAAGCCGAGAAACGGGATCGACCATAAGCACTACCGTGAAATTTCATACAATTTTCAAATTTCTTGTACTTGCTAACTTTGCGACCTCGGGCAGCTATGTTACCATGGAGGAACCACACAAGATTTGACCTTATAGGCTAGAACTGAAGTCGCGCCAACTGCTTAACTCAAAATACAGTCAAGAAAGTAGTTCTCAAGCCGAGAAACGGGATCGACCATAAGCACTACCGTGAAATTTCATACAATTTTCAAATTTCTTGTACTTGCTAACTTTGCGACCTCGGGCAGCTATGTTACCATGGAGAAACCACACAAGATTTGACTTTATAGGCTAGAACTGAAGTCGCGCCAACTGCTTAACTCAAAATAGAGTCAAGAAAGTAGCTCTCAAGCCGAGAAACGGGATCGACCATAAGCACTACCGTGAAATTTCATACGATTTTCAAATTTCTTGTACTTGCTAACTTTGGGACCTCGGGCAGCTATGTTACCATGGAGGAACCACACAAGATTTGACTTTATAGGCTAGAACTGAAGTCGCGCCAACTGCTTAACTCAAAATAGAGTCAAGAAAGTAGCTCTCAAGCCGAGAAACGGGATCGACCATAAGCACTACCGTGAAATTTCATACAATTTTCAAATTTCTTGTACTTGCTAACTTTGCGACCTCGGGCAGCTATGTTACCATGGAGGAACCACACAAGATTTGACTTTATAGGCTAGAACTGAAGTCGCGCCAACTGCTTAACTCAAAATAGAGTCAAGAAAGTAGCTCTCAAGCCGAGAAACGGGATCGACCATAAGCACTACCGTGAAATTTCATACAATTTTCAAATTTCTTGTACTTGCTAACTTTGCGACCTCGGGCAGCTATGTTACCATGGAGGAACCACACAAGATTTGACTTTATAGGCTAGAACTGAAGTCGCGCCAACTGCTTAACTCAAAATACAGTCAAGAAAGTAGTTCTCAAGCCGAGAAACGGGATCGACCATAAGCACTACCGTGAAATTTCATACAATTTTCAAATTTCTTGTACTTGCTAACTTTGCGACCTCGGGCAGCTATGTTACCATGGAGGAACCACACAAGATTTGACTTTATAGGCTAGAACTGAAGTCGCGCCAATTGCTAAGCTCAAAATAGAGTCAAGAAAGTAGCTCTCAAGCCGAGAAACGGGATCGACCATAAGCACTACCGTGAAATTTCATACAATTTTCAAATTTCTTGTACTTGCTAACTTTGCGACCTCGGGCAGCTATGTTACCATGGAGGAACCACACAAGATTTGACTTTATAGGCCAGAACTGAAGTCGCGCCAACTGCTTAACTCAAAATAGAGTCAAGAAAGTAGCTCTCAAGCCGAGAAACGGGATCGACCATAAGCACTACCGTGAAATTTCATACAATTTTCAAATTTCTTGTACTTGCTAACTTTGCGACCTCGGGCAGCTATGTTACCATGGAGGAACCACACAAGATTTGACTTTATAGGCTAGAACTGAAGTCGCGCCAACTGCTTAACTCAAAATACAGTCAAGAAAGTAGTTCTCAAGCCGAGAAACGGGATCGACCATAAGCACTACCGTGAAATTTCATACAATTTTCAAATTTCTTGTACTTGCTAACTTTGCGACCTCGGGCAGCTATGTTACCATGGAGAAACCACACAAGATTTGACTTTATAGGCTAGAACTGAAGTCGCGCCAACTGCTTAACTCAAAATAGAGTCAAGAAAGTAGCTCTCAAGCCGAGAAACGGGATCGACCATAAGCACTACCGTGAAATTTCATACAATTTTCAAATTTCTTGTACTTGCTAACTTTGCGACCTCGGGCAGCTATGTTACCATGGAGGAACCACACAAGATTTGACTTTATAGGCTAGAACTGAAGTCGGGCCAACTGCTTAACTCAAAATACAGTCAAGAAAGTAGTTCTCAAGCCGAGAAACGGGATCGACCATAAGCACTACCGTGAAATTTCATACAATTTTCAAATTTCTTGTACTTGCTAACTTTGCGACCTCGGGCAGCTATGTTACCATGGAGAAACCACACAAGATTTGACTTTATAGGCTAGAACTGAAGTCGCGCCAACTGCTTAACTCAAAATAGAGTCAAGAAAGTAGCTCCCAAGCCGAGAAACGGGATCGACCATAAGCACTACCGTGAAATTTCATACAATTTTCAAATTTCTTGTACTTGCTAACTTTGCGACCTCGGGCAGCTATGTTATCATGGAGGAACCACACAAGATTTGACTTTATAGGCTAGAACTGAAGTCGCGCCAACTGCTTAACTCAAAATACAGTCAAGAAAGTAGTTCTCAAGCCGAGAAACGGGATCGACCATAAGCACTACCGTGAAATTTCATACAATTTTCAAATTTCTTGTACTTGCTAACTTTGCGACCTCGGGCAGCTATGTTACCATGGAGAAACCACACAAGATTTGACTTTATAGGCTAGAACTGAAGTCGCGCCAACTGCTTAACTCAAAATAGAGTCAAGAAAGTAGCTCTCAAGCCGAGAAACGGGATCGACCATAAGCACTACCGTGAAATTTCATACGATTTTCAAATTTCTTGTACTTGCTAACTTTGGGACCTCGGGCAGCTATGTTACCATGGAGGAACCACACAAGATTTGACTTTATAGGCTAGAACTGAAGTCGCGCCAACTGCTTAACTCAAAATAGAGTCAAGAAAGTAGCTCTCAAGCCGAGAAACGGGATCGACCATAAGCACTACCGTGAAATTTCATACAATTTTCAAATTTCTTGTACTTGCTAACTTTGCGACCTCGGGCAGCTATGTTACCATGGAGGAACCACACAAGATTTGACTTTATAGGCTAGAACTGAAGTCGCGCCAACTGCTTAACTCAAAATAGAGTCAAGAAAGTAGCTCTCAAGCCGAGAAACGGGATCGACCATAAGCACTACCGTGAAATTTCATACAATTTTCAAATTTCTTGTACTTGCTAACTTTGCGACCTCGGGCAGCTATGTTACCATGGAGGAACCACACAAGATTTGACTTTATAGGCTAGAACTGAAGTCGCGCCAACTGCTTAACTCAAAATACAGTCAAGAAAGTAGTTCTCAAGCCGAGAAACGGGATCGACCATAAGCACTACCGTGAAATTTCATACAATTTTCAAATTTCTTGTACTTGCTAACTTTGCGAACTCGGGCAGCTATGTTACCATGGAGAAACCACACAAGATTTGACTTTATAGGCTAGAACTGAAGTCGCGCCAACTGCTTAACTCAAAATACAGTCAAGAAAGTAGTTCTCAAGCCGAGAAACGGGATCGACCATAAGCACTACCGTGAAATTTCATACAATTTTCAAATTTCTTGTACTTGCTAACTTTGCGACCTCGGGCAGCTATGTTACCATGGAGGAACCACACAAGATTTGACTTTATAGGCTAGAACTGAAGTCGCGCCAACTGCTTAACTCAAAATACAGTCAAGAAAGTAGCTCTCAAGCCGAGAAACGGGATCGACCATAAGCCCTACCGTGAAATTTCATACAATTTTCAAATTTCTTGTACTTGCTAACTTTGCGACCTCGGGCAGCTATGTTACCATGGAGGAACCACACAAGATTTGACTTTATAGGCTAGAACTGAAGTCGCGCCAACTGCTTAACTCAAAATAGAGTCAAGAAAGTAGCTCTCAAGCCGAGAAACGGGATCGACCATAAGCACTACCGTGAAATTTCATACAATTTTCAAATTTCTTGTACTTGCTAACTTTGCGACCTCGGGCAGCTATGTTACCATGGAGGAACCACACAAGATTTGACTTTATAGGCTAGAACTGAAGTCGCGCCAACTGCTTAACTCAAAATAGAGTCAAGAAAGTAGCTCTCAAGCCGAGAAACGGGATCGACCATAAGCACTACCGTGAAATTTCATACAATTTTCAAATTTCTTGTACATGCTAACTTTGCGACCTCGGGCAGCTATGTTACCATGGAGGAACCACACAAGATTTGACTTTATAGGCTAGAACTGAAGTCGCGCCAACTGCTTAACTCAAAATACAGTCAAGAAAGTAGTTCTCAAGCCGAGAAACGGGATCGACCATAAGCACTACCGTGAAATTTCATACAATTTTCAAATTTCTTGTACTTGCTAACTTTGCGACCTCGGGCAGCTATGTTACCATGGAGGAACCACACAAGATTTGACTTTATAGGCTAGAACTGAAGTCGCGCCAACTGCTTAACTCAAAATACAGTCAAGAAAGTAGTTCTCAAGCCGAGAAACGGGATCGACCATAAGCACTACCGTGAAATTTCATACAATTTTCAAATTTCTTGTACTTGCTAACTTTGCGACCTCGGGCAGCTATGTTACCATGGAGAAACCACACAAGATTTGACTTTATAGGCTAGAACTGAAGTCGCGCCAACTGCTTAACTCAAAATACAGTCAAGAAAGTAGTTCTCAAGCCGAGAAACGGGATCGACCATAAGCACTACCGTGAAATTTCATACAATTTTCAAATTTCTTGTACTTGCTAACTTTGCGACCTCGGGCAGCTATGTTACCATGGAGGAACCACACAAGATTTGACTTTATAGGCTAGAACTGAAGTCGCGCCAACTGCTTAACTCAAAATAGAGTCAAGAAAGTAGCTCTCAAGCCGAGAAACGGGATCGACCATAAGCACTACCGTGAAATTTCATACAATTTTCAAATTTCTTGTACTTGCTAACTTTGCGACCTCGGGCAGCTATGTTACCATGGAGGAACCACACAAGATTTGACTTTATAGGCTAGAACTGAAGTCGCGCCAACTGCTTAACTCAAAATAGAGTCAAGAAAGTAGCTCTCAAGCCGAGAAACGGGATCGACCATAAGCACTACCGTGAAATTTCATACAATTTTCAAATTTCTTGTACTTGCTAACTTTGCGACCTCGGGCAGCTATGTTACCATGGAGGAACCACACAAGATTTGACTTTATAGGCTAGAACTGAAGTCGCGCCAACTGCTTAACTCAAAATACAGTCAAGAAAGTAGTTCTCAAGCCGAGAAACGGGATCGACCATAAGCACTACCGTGAAATTTCATACAATTTTCAAATTTCTTGTACTTGCTAACTTTGCGACCTCGGGCAGCTATGTTACCATGGAGAAACCACACAAGATTTGACTTTATAGGCTAGAACTGAAGTCGCGCCAACTGCTTAACTCAAAATAGAGTCAAGAAAGTAGCTCTCAAGCCGAGAAACGGGATCGACCATAAGCACTACCGTGAAATTTCATACAATTTTCAAATTTCTTGTACTTGCTAACTTTGGGACCTCGGGCAGCTATGTTACCATGGAGGAACCACACAAGATTTGACTTTATAGGCTAGAACTGAAGTCGCGCCAACTGCTTAACTCAAAATACAGTCAAGAAAGTAGTTCTCAAGCCGAGAAACGGGATCGACCATAAGCACTACCGTGAAATTTCATACAATTTTCAAATTTCTTGTACTTGCTAACTTTGCGACCTCGGGCAGCTATGTTACCATGGAGAAACCACACAAGATTTGACTTTATAGGCTAGAACTGAAGTCGCGCCAACTGCTTAACTCAAAATAGAGTCAAGAAAGTAGCTCTCAAGCCGAGAAACGGGATCGACCATAAGCACTACCGTGAAATTTCATACAATTTTCAAATTTCTTGTACTTGCTAACTTTGCGACCTCGGGCAGCTATGTTACCATGGAGGAACCACACAAGATTTGACTTTATAGGCTAGAACTGAAGTCGCGCCAACTGCTTAACTCAAAATACAGTCAAGAAAGTAGTTCTCAAGCCGAGAAACGGGATCGACCATAAGCACTACCGTGAAATTTCATACAATTTTCAAATTTCTTGTACTTGCTAACTTTGCGACCTCGGGCAGCTATGTTACCATGGAGGAACCACACAAGATTTGACTTTATAGGCTAGAACTGAAGTCGCGCCAACTGCTTAACTCAAAATAGAGTCAAGAAAGTAGCTCTCAAGCCGAGAAACGGGATCGACCATAAGCACTACCGTGAAATTTCATACAATTTTCAAATTTCTTGTACTTGCTAACTTTGGGACCTCGGGCAGCTATGTTACCATGGAGGAACCACACAAGATTTGACTTTATAGGCTAGAACTGAAGTCGCGCCAACTGCTTAACTCAAAATACAGTCAAGAAAGTAGTTCTCAAGCCGAGAAACGGGATCGACCATAAGCACTACCGTGAAATTTCATACAATTTTCAAATTTCTTGTACTTGCTAACTTTGCGACCTCGGGCAGCTATGTTACCATGGAGGAACCACACAAGATTTGACTTTATAGGCTAGAACTGAAGTCGCGCCAACTGCTTAACTCAAAATACAGTCAAGAAAGTAGCTCTCAAGCCGAGAAACGGGATCGACCATAAGCACTACCGTGAAATTTCATACAATTTTCAAATTTCTTGTACTTGCTAACTTTGCGACCTCGGGCAGCTATGTTACCATGGAGGAACCACACAAGATTTGACTTTATAGGCTAGAACTGAAGTCGCGCCAACTGCTTAACTCAAAATACAGTCAAGAAAGTAGTTCTCAAGCCGAGAAACGGGATCGACCATAAGCACTACCGTGAAATTTCATACAATTTTCAAATTTCTTGTACTTGCTAACTTTGCGACCTCGGGCAGCTATGTTACCATGGAGGAACCACACAAGATTTGACTTTATAGGCTAGAACTGAAGTCGCGCCAACTGCTTAGCTCAAAATATAGTCAAGAAAGTAGCTCTCAAGCCGAGAAACGGGATCGACCATAAGCACTACCGTGAAATTTCATACAATTTTCAAATTTCTTGTACTTGCTAACTTTGCGACCTCGGGCAGCTATGTTACCATGGAGGAACCACACAAGATTTGACTTTATAGGCTAGAACTGAAGTCGCCCAACTGCTTAACTCAAAATAGAGTCAAGAAAGTAGCTCTCAAGCCGAGAAACGGGATCGACCATAAGCACTACCGTGAAATTTCATACAATTTTCAAATTTCTTGTACTTGCTAACTTTGCGACCTCGGGCAGCTATGTTACCATGGAGGAACCACACAAGATTTGACTTTATAGGCTAGAACTGAAGTCGCGCCAACTGCTTAACTCAAAATACAGTCAAGAAAGTAGTTCTCAAGCCGAGAAACGGGATCGACCATAAGCACTACCGTGAAATTTCATACAATTTTCAAATTTCTTGTACTTGCTAACTTTGCGACCTCGGGCAGCTATGTTACCATGGAGAAACCACACAAGATTTGACTTTATAGGCTAGAACTGAAGTCGCGCCAACTGCTTAACTCAAAATAGAGTCAAGAAAGTAGCTCTCAAGCCGAGAAACGGGATCGACCATAAGCACTACCGTGAAATTTCATACAATTTTCAAATTTCTTGTACTTGCTAACTTTGGGACCTCGGGCAGCTATGTTACCATGGAGGAACCACACAAGATTTGACTTTATAGGCTAGAACTGAAGTCGGGCCAACTGCTTAACTCAAAATACAGTCAAGAAAGTAGTTCTCAAGCCGAGAAACGGGATCGACCATAAGCACTACCGTGAAATTTCATACAATTTTCAAATTTCTTGTACTTGCTAACTTTGCGACCTCGGGCAGCTATGTTACCATGGAGAAACCACACAAGATTTGACTTTATAGGCTAGAACTGAAGTCGCGCCAACTGCTTAACTCAAAATAGAGTCAAGAAAGTAGCTCTCAAGCCGAGAAACGGGATCGACCATAAGCACTACCGTGAAATTTCATACAATTTTCAAATTTCTTGTACTTGCTAACTTTGCGACCTCGGGCAGCTATGTTACCATGGAGGAACCACACAAGATTTGACTTTATAGGCTAGAACTGAAGTCGCGCCAACTGCTTAGCTCAAAATACAGTCAAGAAAGTAGTTCTCAAGCCGAGAAACGGGATCGACCATAAGCACTACCGTGAAATTTCATACAATTTTCAAATTTCTTGTACTTGCTAACTTTGCGACCTCGGGCAGCTATGTTACCATGGAGAAACCACACAAGATTTGACTTTATAGGCTAGAACTGAAGTCGCGCCAACTGCTTAACTCAAAATAGAGTCAAGAAAGTAGCTCTCAAGCCGAGAAACGGGATCGACCATAAGCACTACCGTGAAATTTCATACGATTTTCAAATTTCTTGTACTTGCTAACTTTGGGACCTCGGGGAGCTATGTTACCATGGAGGAACCACACAAGATTTGACTTTATAGGCTAGAACTGAAGTCGCGCCAACTGCTTAACTCAAAATAGAGTCAAGAAAGTAGCTCTCAAGCCGAGAAACGGGATCGACCATAAGCACTACCGTGAAATTTCATACGATTTTCAAATTTCTTGTACTTGCTAACTTTGGGACCTCGGGCAGCTATGTTACCATGGAGGAACCACACAAGATTTGACTTTATAGGCTAGAACTGAAGTCGCGCCAACTGCTTAACTCAAAATACAGTCAAGAAAGTAGTTCTCAAGCCGAGAAACGGGATCGACCATAAGCACTACCGTGAAATTTCATACAATTTTCAAATTTCTTGTACTTGCTAACTTTGCGACCTCGGGCAGCTATGTTACCATGGAGAAACCACACAAGATTTGACTTTATAGGCTAGAACTGAAGTCGCGCCAACTGCTTAACTCAAAATAGAGTCAAGAAAGTAGCTCTCAAGCCGAGAAACGGGATCGACCATAAGCACTACCGTGAAATTTCATACAATTTTCAAATTTCTTGTACTTGCTAACTTTGCGACCTCGGGCAGCTATGTTACCATGGAGGAACCACACAAGATTTGACTTTATAGGCTAGAACTGAAGTCGCGCCAACTGCTTAACTCAAAATACAGTCAAGAAAGTAGTTCTCAAGCCGAGAAACGGGATCGACCATAAGCACTACCGTGAAATTTCATACAATTTTCAAATTTCTTGTACTTGCTAACTTTGCGACCTCGGGCAGCTATGTTACCATGGAGAAACCACACAAGATTTGACTTTATAGGCTAGAACTGAAGTCGCGCCAACTGCTTAACTCAAAATAGAGTCAAGAAAGTAGCTCTCAAGCCGAGAAACGGGATCGACCATAAGCACTACCGTGAAATTTCATACGATTTTCAAATTTCTTGTACTTGCTAACTTTGGGACCTCGGGCAGCTATGTTACCATGGAGGAACCACACAAGATTTGACTTTATAGGCTAGAACTGAAGTCGCGCCAACTGCTTAACTCAAAATAGAGTCAAGAAAGTAGCTCTCAAGCCGAGAAACGGGATCGACCATAAGCACTACCGTGAAATTTCATACAATTTTCAAATTTCTTGTACTTGCTAACTTTGGGACCTCGGGCAGCTATGTTACCATGGAGGAACCACACAAGATTTGACTTTATAGGCTAGAACTGAAGTCGCGCCAACTGCTTAACTCAAAATACAGTCAAGAAAGTAGTTCTCAAGCCGAGAAACGGGATCGACCATAAGCACTACCGTGAAATTTCATACAATTTTCAAATTTCTTGTACTTGCTAACTTTGCGACCTCGGGCAGCTATGTTACCATGGAGGAACCACACAAGATTTGACTTTATAGGCTAGAACTGAAGTCGCGCCAACTGCTTAACTCAAAATACAGTCAAGAAAGTAGCTCTCAAGCCGAGAAACGGGATCGACCATAAGCACTACCGTGAAATTTCATACAATTTTCAAATTTCTTGTACTTGCTAACTTTGCGACCTCGGGCAGCTATGTTACCATGGAGGAACCACACAAGATTTGACTTTATAGGCTAGAACTGAAGTCGCGCCAACTGCTTAACTCAAAATACAGTCAAGAAAGTAGTTCTCAAGCCGAGAAACGGGATCGACCATAAGCACTACCGTGAAATTTCATACAATTTTCAAATTTCTTGTACTTGCTAACTTTGGGACCTCGGGCAGCTATGTTACCATGGAGGAACCACACAAGATTTGACTTTATAGGCTAGAACTGAAGTCGCGCCAACTGCTTAGCTCAAAATATAGTCAAGAAAGTAGCTCTCAAGCCGAGAAACGGGATCGACCATAAGCACTACCGTGAAATTTCATACAATTTTCAAATTTCTTGTACTTGCTAACTTTGCGACCTCGGGCAGCTATGTTACCATGGAGGAACCACACAAGATTTGACTTTATAGGCTAGAACTGAAGTCGCCCAACTGCTTAACTCAAAATAGAGTCAAGAAAGTAGCTCTCAAGCCGAGAAACGGGATCGACCATAAGCACTACCGTGAAATTTCATACAATTTTCAAATTTCTTGTACTTGCTAACTTTGCGACCTCGGGCAGCTATGTTACCATGGAGGAACCACACAAGATTTGACTTTATAGGCTAGAACTGAAGTCGCGCCAACTGCTTAACTCAAAATACAGTCAAGAAAGTAGTTCTCAAGCCGAGAAACGGGATCGACCATAAGCACTACCGTGAAATTTCATACAATTTTCAAATTTCTTGTACTTGCTAACTTTGCGACCTCGGGCAGCTATGTTACCATGGAGAAACCACACAAGATTTGACTTTATAGGCTAGAACTGAAGTCGCGCCAACTGCTTAACTCAAAATAGAGTCAAGAAAGTAGCTCTCAAGCCGAGAAACGGGATCGACCATAAGCACTACCGTGAAATTTCATACAATTTTCAAATTTCTTGTACTTGCTAACTTTGGGACCTCGGGCAGCTATGTTACCATGGAGGAACCACACAAGATTTGACTTTATAGGCTAGAACTGAAGTCGGGCCAACTGCTTAACTCAAAATACAGTCAAGAAAGTAGTTCTCAAGCCGAGAAACGGGATCGACCATAAGCACTACCGTGAAATTTCATACAATTTTCAAATTTCTTGTACTTGCTAACTTTGCGACCTCGGGCAGCTATGTTACCATGGAGAAACCACACAAGATTTGACTTTATAGGCTAGAACTGAAGTCGCGCCAACTGCTTAACTCAAAATAGAGTCAAGAAAGTAGCTCTCAAGCCGAGAAACGGGATCGACCATAAGCACTACCGTGAAATTTCATACAATTTTCAAATTTCTTGTACTTGCTAACTTTGCGACCTCGGGCAGCTATGTTACCATGGAGGAACCACACAAGATTTGACTTTATAGGCTAGAACTGAAGTCGCGCCAACTGCTTAGCTCAAAATACAGTCAAGAAAGTAGTTCTCAAGCCGAGAAACGGGATCGACCATAAGCACTACCGTGAAATTTCATACAATTTTCAAATTTCTTGTACTTGCTAACTTTGCGACCTCGGGCAGCTATGTTACCATGGAGAAACCACACAAGATTTGACTTTATAGGCTAGAACTGAAGTCGCGCCAACTGCTTAACTCAAAATAGAGTCAAGAAAGTAGCTCTCAAGCCGAGAAACGGGATCGACCATAAGCACTACCGTGAAATTTCATACGATTTTCAAATTTCTTGTACTTGCTAACTTTGGGACCTCGGGGAGCTATGTTACCATGGAGGAACCACACAAGATTTGACTTTATAGGCTAGAACTGAAGTCGCGCCAACTGCTTAACTCAAAATAGAGTCAAGAAAGTAGCTCTCAAGCCGAGAAACGGGATCGACCATAAGCACTACCGTGAAATTTCATACAATTTTCAAATTTCTTGTACTTGCTAACTTTGCGACCTCGGGCAGCTATGTTACCATGGAGGAACCACACAAGATTTGACTTTATAGGCTAGAACTGAAGTCGCGCCAACTGCTTAACTCAAAATAGAGTCAAGAAAGTAGCTCTCAAGCCGAGAAACGGGATCGACCATAAGCACTACCGTGAAATTTCATACAATTTTCAAATTTCTTGTACTTGCTAACTTTGCGACCTCGGGCAGCTATGTTACCATGGAGGAACCACACAAGATTTGACTTTATAGGCTAGAACTGAAGTCGCGCCAACTGCTTAACTCAAAATACAGTCAAGAAAGTAGTTCTCAAGCCGAGAAACGGGATCGACCATAAGCACTACCGTGAAATTTCATACAATTTTCAAATTTCTTGTACTTGCTAACTTTGCGAACTCGGGCAGCTATGTTACCATGGAGGAACCACACAAGATTTGACTTTATAGGCTAGAACTGAAGTCGCGCCAACTGCTTAACTCAAAATACAGTCAAGAAAGTAGCTCTCAAGCCGAGAAACGGGATCGACCATAAGCCCTACCGTGAAATTTCATACAATTTTCAAATTTCTTGTACTTGCTAACTTTGCGACCTCGGGCAGCTATGTTACCATGGAGGAACCACACAAGATTTGACTTTATAGGCTAGAACTGAAGTCGCGCCAACTGCTTAACTCAAAATAGAGTCAAGAAAGTAGCTCTCAAGCCGAGAAACGGGATCGACCATAAGCACTACCGTGAAATTTCATACAATTTTCAAATTTCTTGTACTTGCTAACTTTGCGACCTCGGGCAGCTATGTTACCATGGAGGAACCACACAAGATTTGACTTTATAGGCTAGAACTGAAGTCGCGCCAACTGCTTAACTCAAAATAGAGTCAAGAAAGTAGCTCTCAAGCCGAGAAACGGGATCGACCATAAGCACTACCGTGAAATTTCATACAATTTTCAAATTTCTTGTACATGCTAACTTTGCGACCTCGGGCAGCTATGTTACCATGGAGGAACCACACAAGATTTGACTTTATAGGCTAGAACTGAAGTCGCGCCAACTGCTTAACTCAAAATAGAGTCAAGAAAGTAGCTCTCAAGCCGAGAAACGGGATCGACCATAAGCACTACCGTGAAATTTCATACAATTTTCAAATTTCTTGTACTTGCTAACTTTGGGACCTCGGGCAGCTATGTTACCATGGAGGAACCACACAAGATTTGACTTTATAGGCTAGAACTGAAGTCGCGCCAACTGCTTAACTCAAAATACAGTCAAGAAAGTAGTTCTCAAGCCGAGAAACGGGATCGACCATAAGCATTACCGTGAAATTTCATACAATTTTCAAATTTCTTGTACTTGCTAACTTTGCGACCTCGGGCAGCTATGTTACCATGGAGGAACCACACAAGATTTGACTTTATAGGCTAGAACTGAAGTCGCGCCAACTGCTTAACTCAAAATACAGTCAAGAAAGTAGTTCTCAAGCCGAGAAACGGGATCGACCATAAGCACTACCGTGAAATTTCATACAATTTTCAAATTTCTTGTACTTGCTAACTTTGCGACCTCGGGCAGCTATGTTACCATGGAGAAACCACACAAGATTTGACTTTATAGGCTAGAACTGAAGTCGCGCCAACTGCTTAACTCAAAATACAGTCAAGAAAGTAGTTCTCAAGCCGAGAAACGGGATCGACCATAAGCACTACCGTGAAATTTCATACAATTTTCAAATTTCTTGTACTTGCTAACTTTGCGACCTCGGGCAGCTATGTTACCATGGAGGAACCACACAAGATTTGACTTTATAGGCTAGAACTGAAGTCGCGCCAACTGCTTAACTCAAAATAGAGTCAAGAAAGTAGCTCTCAAGCCGAGAAACGGGATCGACCATAAGCACTACCGTGAAATTTCATACAATTTTCAAATTTCTTGTACTTGCTAACTTTGCGACCTCGGGCAGCTATGTTACCATGGAGGAACCACACAAGATTTGACTTTATAGGCTAGAACTGAAGTCGCGCCAACTGCTTAACTCAAAATAGAGTCAAGAAAGTAGCTCTCAAGATGAGAAACGGGATCGACCATAAGCACTACCGTGAAATTTCATACAATTTTCAAATTTCTTGTACTTGCTAACTTTGCGACCTCGGGCAGCTATGTTACCATGGAGGAACCACACAAGATTTGACTTTATAGGCTAGAACTGAAGTCGCGCCAACTGCTTAACTCAAAATACAGTCAAGAAAGTAGTTCTCAAGCCGAGAAACGGGATCGACCATAAGCACTACCGTGAAATTTCATACAATTTTCAAATTTCTTGTACTTGCTAACTTTGCGACCTCGGGCAGCTATGTTACCATGGAGAAACCACACAAGATTTGACTTTATAGGCTAGAACTGAAGTCGCGCCAACTGCTTAACTCAAAATAGAGTCAAGAAAGTAGCTCTCAAGCCGAGAAACGGGATCGACCATAAGCACTACCGTGAAATTTCATACAATTTTCAAATTTCTTGTACTTGCTAACTTTGGGACCTCGGGCAGCTATGTTACCATGGAGGAACCACACAAGATTTGACTATATAGGCTAGAACTGAAGTCGCGCCAACTGCTTAACTCAAAATAGAGTCAAGAAAGTAGCTCTCAAGCCGAGAAACGGGATCGACCATAAGCACTACCGTGAAATTTCATACAATTTTCAAATTTCTTGTACTTGCTAACTTTGCGACCTCGGGCAGCTATGTTACCATGGAGGAACCACACAAGATTTGACTTTATAGGCTAGAACTGAAGTCGCGCCAACTGCTTAACTCAAAATACAGTCAAGAAAGTAGTTCTCAAGCCGAGAAACGGGATCGACCATAAGCACTACCGTGAAATTTCATACAATTTTCAAATTTCTTGTACTTGCTAACTTTGCGACCTCGGGCAGCTATGTTACCATGGAGAAACCACACAAGATTTGACTTTATAGGCTAGAACTGAAGTCGCGCCAACTGCTTAACTCAAAATAGAGTCAAGAAAGTAGCTCTCAAGCCGAGAAACGGGATCGACCATAAGCACTACCGTGAAATTTCATACGATTTTCAAATTTCTTGTACTTGCTAACTTTGGGACCTCGGGCAGCTATGTTACCATGGAGGAACCACACAAGATTTGACTTTATAGGCTAGAACTGAAGTCGCGCCAACTGCTTAACTCAAAATAGAGTCAAGAAAGTAGCTCTCAAGCCGAGAAACGGGATCGACCATAAGCACTACCGTGAAATTTCATACAATTTTCAAATTTCTTGTACTTGCTAACTTTGCGACCTTGGGCAGCTATGTTACCATGGAGGAACCACACAAGATTTGACTTTATAGGCTAGAACTGAAGTCGCGCCAACTGCTTAACTCAAAATAGAGTCAAGAAAGTAGCTCTCAAGCCGAGAAACGGGATCGACCATAAGCACTACCGTGAAATTTCATACAATTTTCAAATTTCTTGTACTTGCTAACTTTGCGACCTCGGGCAGCTATGTTACCATGGAGGAACCACACAAGATTTGACTTTATAGGCTAGAACTGAAGTCGCGCCAACTGCTTAACTCAAAATACAGTCAAGAAAGTAGTTCTCAAGCCGAGAAACGGGATCGACCATAAGCACTACCGTGAAATTTCATACAATTTTCAAATTTCTTGTACTTGCTAACTTTGCGACCTCGGGCAGCTATGTTACCATGGAGGAACCACACAAGATTTGACTTTATAGGCTAGAACTGAAGTCGCGCCAACTGCTTAACTCAAAATAGAGTCAAAAAAGTAGTTCTCAAGCCGAGAAACGGGATCGACCATAAGCACTACCGTGAAATTTCATACAATTTTCAAATTTCTTGTACTTGCTAACTTTGCGACCTCGGGCAGCTATGTTACCATGGAGGAATCACACAAGATTTGACTTTATAGGCTAGAACTGAAGTCGCGCCAACTGCTTAACTCAAAATACAGTCAAGAAAGTAGTTCTCAAGCCGAGAAACGGGATCGACCCTAAGCACTACCGTGAATTTTCATACAATTTTCAAATTTCTTGTACTTGCTAACTTTGCGACCTCGGGCAGCTATGTTACCATGGAGGAACCACACAAGATTTGACTTTATAGCCTAGAACTGAAGTCGCGCCAACTGCTTAACTCAAAATACAGTCAAAAAAGTAGTTCTCAAGCCGAGAAACGGGATCGACCATAAGCACTACCGTGAAATTTCATACAATTTTCAAATTTCTTGTACTTGCTAACTTTGGGACCTCGGGCAGCTATGTTACCATGGAGGAACCACACAAGATTTGACTTTGTAGGCTAGAACTGAAGTCGCGCCAACTGCTTAACTCAAAATACAGTCAAGAAAGTAGTTCTCAAGCCGAGAAACGGGATCGACCATAAGCACTACCGTGAAATTTCATACAATTTTCAAATTTCTTGTACTTGCTAACTTTGTGACCTCGGGCAGCTATGTTACCATGGAGGAACCATACAAGATTTGACTTTATAGGCTAGAACTGAAGTCGCGCCAACTGCTTAGCTCAAAATACAGTCAAGAAAGTAGTTCTCAAGCCGAGAAACGGGATCGACCATAAGCACTACCGTGAAATTTCATACAATTTTCAAATTTCTTGTACTTGCTAACTTTGGGACCTCGGGCAGCTATGTTACCATGGGAGAACCACACAAGATTTGACTTTATAGGCTAGAACTGAAGTCGCGCCAACTGCTTAACTCAAAATAGAGTCAAGAAAGTAGTTCTCAAGCCGAGAAACGGGATCGACCATAAGCACTACCGTGAAATTTCATACAATTTTCAAATTTCTTGTACTTGCTAACTTTGCGACCTCGGGCAGCTATGTTACCATGGAGAAACCACACAAGATTTGACTTTATAGGCTAGAACTGAAGTCGCGCCAACTGCTTAACTCAAAATACAGTCAAGAAAGTAGTTCTCAAGCCGAGAAACGGGATCGACCATAAGCACTACCGTGAAATTTCATACAATTTTCAAATTTCTTGTACTTGCTAACTTTGGGACCTCGGGCAGCTATGTTACCATGGGAGAACCACACAAGATTTGACTTTATAGGCTAGAACTGAAGTCGCGCCAACTGCGTAACTCAAAATAGAGTCAAGAAAGTAGTTCTCAAGCCGAGAAACGGGATCGACCATAAGCACTACCGTGAAATTTCATACAATTTTCAAATTTCTTGTACTTGCTAACTTTGGGACCTCGGGCAGCTATGTTACCATGGAGGAACCACACAAGATTTGACTTTATAGGCTAGAACTGAAGTCGCGCCAACTGCTTAACTCAAAATAGTGTCAAGAAAGTAGCTCTCAAGCCGAGAAACGGGATCGACCATAAGCACTACCGTGAAATTTCATACAATTTTCAAATTTCTTGTACTTGCTAACTTTGCGACCTCGGGCAGCTATGTTACCATGGAGGAACCACACAAGATTTGACTTTATAGGCTAGAACTGAAGTCGCGCCAACTGCTTAACTCAAAATACTGTCAAGAAAGTAGTTCTCAAGCCGAGAAACGGGATCGACCATAAGCACTACCGTGAAATTTCATACAATTTTCAAATTTCTTGTACTTGCTAACTTTGCGACCTCGGGCAGCTATGTTACCATGGAGGAACCACACAAGATTTGACTTTATAGGCTAGAACTGAAGTCGCGCCAACTGCTTAACTCAAAATACTGTCAAGAAAGTAGTTCTCAAGCCGAGAAACGGGATCGACCATAAGCACTACCGTGAAATTTCATACAATTTTCAAATTTCTTGTACTTGCTAATTTTGGGACCTCGGGCAGCTATGCTACCATGGAGGAACCACACAAGATTTGACTTTATAGGCTAGAACTGAAGTCGCGCCAACTGCTTAACTCAAAATAGAGTCAAGAAAGTAGCTCTCAAGCCGAGAAACGGGATCGACCATAAGCACTACCGTGAAATTTCATACAATTTTCAAATTTCTTGTACTTGCTAACTTTGCGACCTCGGGCAGCTATGTTACCATGGAGAAACCACACAAGATTTGACTTTATAGGCTAGAACTGAAGCCGCGCCAACTGCTTAACGCAAAATAGAGTCAAGAAAGTAGCTCTCAAGCCGAGAAACGGGATCGACCACAAGCACTACCGTGAAATTTCATACAATTTTCAAATTTCTTGTACTTGCTAACTTTGCGACCTCGGGCACCTATGTTACCATGGAGGAACCACACAAGATTTGACTTTATAGGCTAAAACTGAAGTCGCGCCAACTGCTTAACTCAAAATAGAGTCAAGAAAGTAGCTCTCAAGCCGAGAAACGGGATCGACCATAAGCACTACCGTGAAATTTCATACAATTTTCAAATTTCTTGTACTTGCTAACTTTGGGACCTCGGGCAGCTATGTTACCATGGAGGAACCACACAAGATTTGACTTTATAGGCTAGAACTGAAGTCGCGCCAACTGCTTAACTCAAAATAGAGTCAAGAAAGTAGCTCTCAAGCCGAGAAACGGGATCGACCATAAGCACTACCGTGAAATTTCATACAATTTTCAAATTTCTTGTACTTGCTAACTTTGGGACCTCGGGCAGCTATGTTACCATGGAGGAACCACACAAGATTTGACTTTATAGGCTAGAACTGAAGTCGCGCCAACTGCTTAACTCAAAATAGAGTCAAGAAAGTAGTTCTCAAGCCGAGAAACGGGATCGACCATAAGCACTACCGTGAAATTTCATACAATTTTCAAATTTCTTGTACTTGCTAACTTTGGGACCTCGGGCAGCTATGTTACCATGGAGGAACCACACAAGATTTGACTTTATAGGCTAGAACTGAAGTCGCGCCAACTGCTTAACTCAAAATAGAGTTAAGAAAGTAGCTCTCAAGCCGAGAAACGGGATCGACCATAAGCACTACCGTGAAATTTCATACAATTTTCAAATTTCTTGTACTTGCTAACTTTGCGACCTCGGGCAGCTATGTTACCATGGAGGAACCACACAAGATTTGACTTTATAGGCTAGAACTGAAGTCGCGCCAACTGCTTAACTCAAAATAGAGTCAAGAAAGTAGCTCTCAAGCCGAGAAACGGGATCGACCATAAGCACTACCGTGAAATTTCATACAATTTTCAAATTTCTTGTACTTGCTAACTTTGCGACCTCGGGCAGCTATGTTACCATGGAGGAACCACACAAGATTTGACTTTATAGGCTAGAACTGAAGTCGCGCCAACTGCTTAACTCAAAATACTGTCAAGAAAGTAGTTCTCAAGCCGAGAAACGGGATCGACCATAAGCACTACCGTGAAATTTCATACAATTTTCAAATTTCTTGTACTTGCTAACTTTGGGACCTCGGGCAGCTATGCTACCATGGAGGAACCACACAAGATTTGACTTTATAGGCTAGAACTGAAGTCGCGCCAACTGCTTAACTCTTTCAGCCACGGTTTCATATAGATGTATACATTAATAAAACAATTGGATTTTTTAAATAATAAGGCTTTATTTATTTAAAAAAAAGTTTGACATTATTAAAAATGCATAAAAATTCAGAGATATACGGTGGTTAGTTTACTAACCACCATGGCGGTGGGCAACAAAAATTTACGAACACAAAGGTATCAATTTACAGACAAAATGTAATACATATAAATAACTCATTTCTTGTGAAAATCTAGGAAACATGTTTTGTCTTTACGAATACAGAGAGGGACTTTGCAGGTGCTGCATTGCCATATAGTACGTGCTGGACTTTTTTTAGTGCTGCATTTTGCGCATCTTCGTGAAGTTGATCGCTCTGGCTGATGCATATTACTTTGAAGGCGTAATTCTTTTGGAACAGACGGCTTGTGGTTTTTTATCTGAACATGCAATGGAGCAGATGACACAGAACTACCGAGAGAGCATGATTTGCGGGTCTTTGCCCGAGCTGGTGCTAAAATTCCTTGGTAAACACTTCTACGAAAGTCCTTTGTGTTTATTTTGTTCAATTCTGGATGGTGTTCTTCCCGGAGTTCTTTATATACTAAAAAAGAGTTTATGACAGAGGAATCCAAAAAGTGGAAGAGAATTCGATGCCACCATTTATGGGACTTTCTGTCGATGGCATATGTACTTTTCAACTGGTCGAATTTGTCAACATAGTTCATACAATTGTTGTACACCATAACAGTTTCAGGACAAGGAATTTCTTTTCTGGCTCCATTGCGTTCCCTGCGAGTAACAACACCTGTCTTAGTCGGGTCTAAATAGTTGCTAAGAATATGAACTGATCTTTTGTCTTTCCACTTTAGAATTGCGATGTTTGTGTCACTGACCCTGTAATCGTGCTCTCCTCGTTTTAGATTTTTGTCTTCTTTTAGTTTTGGTAGATATTTTCTATTTGAATTGACAGTTCCGCACGCCAATATGTTGTCTTTATAGAGATCTGCTTGTAAAGAATAGTTATTGAAATAACTGTCAAAGAAAACTTTATGATTTTTGTATTTTAAGTTTTCGCAGAATTTTCGAACAACCTTTCCGCCGAGATCAACTTGTACGTTGTCACCTACTTTTCCAGTATATATTTCAAAGTCTAAACAATATCCAGACTCAGCGCACTTCATCCAGACTTTGTATCCGCGTTTTATTGGTTTTTTTGGCATATACTGCTTCATAAAGCTTCGACCCTTAAATTTTATCATGCTTTCGTCTATAGCCACTTTTTCTGATGTATTATAGTTATTTTTATAATTCTTTTTTAGTATATTTAGAAGAGGTCTAATTTTGAACAGTTTGTCATAATTAGCGTCGGTTTTATTAGGCATAAGGATGTTGTCAGTCAAGTGCAAGTTATTGAGAAGCCAGCCAAAGCGGTTGAGTGACATAACTGATGAAATGTATGGGTCATACAAATCAGGAGCAGATGACCAGTAATCTTTATAACTAGGTAGCTTTTTTATACCCATCACCAGATTCAAGGCAAAAAATACTTGTATTTCTTCCGGAGTAGTAGGTATAAAATGTTTTCCTTTTTGAGTGGCGTATAAATTAGTTTGAAAGCAGATTACTTCAACTAAATCATCTGTCCAAAACATGCGGAATAGCTTTGTAGGCGTGATATTCTCTAGTTCTATTATATCATTTGGTATGCCTCCACCTCCTGTGTACTCACCCGTCTCTTCCATTTTGAAGTTTCTCTTCCATTTTGGTTCCACCACGGCAATATGAGTCGATGATGCTGGAACAGTCGTCGTAGGTACTTGAACTGAAGTACTGGCCACGTTGGATAAAGGTATATCATCTTCCGAGTCAAACTCTTCATCAGTTGGCGGCTGAAGCCCGGGGAGTGTGTCACCAAGCAACAGTAGTTCATCCCATTCTTCGTCTGATTCCATACTACAGGCGCTCTCACCATCTGAAGGTATGTCTTCCTGAAGAATGTCTTCTATATCACGTTCATCGAGTAAACGCGGCATTCTAAATTTGGTAAAATTGTATGTTACAATTACTTAGGAAAAATAAAAAAAACAACCTTGTATAGTCACAGTGTTTAGTAATCTAACCACCGTACTATTCACGCTATTCATTGCAAATTATGAAGGATGGTATTCGTTTTTTATTGTAAATCGGTCAAACAAATACTGAACAACAAATAACCGCTAAAATCTTAACATAATAAACAATCTCACCTTTTTTATTTAATTTAGAATGGCTCCTTTGAAAACTTTGCGTTGTACCACTTATGTACCACTATTTTTCTTGTGAAAAGTCACACATAAGCGCCAAAGTTTCACAACACAGTGTCAAGGAGAACTACAAAATGATAAAAAGATAAGCTACTTGTCAATAGATGACTCAAGGCATGTTTAAATGATCCGAGAATATGTGGTTAGTTAGCTAACCACCAAACCTGAAAGAATAGAGTCAAGAAAGTAGCTCTCAAGCCGAGAAACGGGATCGACCATAAGCACTACCGTGAAATTTCATACAATTTTCAAATTTCTTGTACTTGCTAACTTTGCGACCTCGGGCAGCTATGTTACCATGGAGGAACCACACAAGATTTGACTTTATAGGCTAGAACTGAAGTCGCGCCAACTGCTTAACTCAAAATAGAGTCAAGAAAGTAGCTCTCAAGCCGAGAAACGGGATCGACCATAAGCACTACCGTGAAATTTCATACAATTTTCAAATTTCTTGTACTTGCTAACTTTGCGACCTCGGGCAGCTATGTTACCATGGAGGAACCACACAAGATTTGACTTTATAGGCTAGAACTGAAGTCGCGCCAACTGCTTAACTCAAAATACTGTCAAGAAAGTAGTTCTCAAGCCGAGAAACGGGATCGACCATAAGCACTACCGTGAAATTTCATACAATTTTCAAATTTCTTGTACTTGCTAACTTTGGGACCTCGGGCAGCTATGTTACCATGGAGGAACCACACAAGATTTGACTTTATAGGCTAGAACTGAAGTCGCGCCAACTGCTTAACTCAAAATACAGTCAAGAAAGTAGTTCTCAAGCCGAGAAACGGGATCGACCATAAGCACTACCGTGAAATTTCATACAATTTTCAAATTTCTTGTACTTGCTAACTTTGCGACTTCGGGCAGCTATGTTACCATGGAGGAACCACACAAGATTTGACTTTATAGGCTAGAACTGAAGTCGCGCCAACTGCTTAACTCAAAATAGAGTCAAGAAAGCAGCTCTCAAGCCGAGAAACGGGATCGACCATAAGCACTACCGTGAAATTTCATACAATTTTCAAATTTCTTGTACTTGCTAACTTTGCGACCTCGGGCAGCTATGTTACCATGGAGGAACCACACAAGATTTGACTTTATAGGCTAGAACTGAAGTCGCGCCAACTGCTTAACTCAAAATACAGTCAAGAAAGTAGCTCTCAAGCCGAGAAACGGGATCGACCATAAGCACTACCGTGAAATTTCATACAATTTTCAAATTTCTTGTACTTGCTAACTTTGGGACCTCGGGCAGCTATGTTACCATGGAGGAACCACACAAGATTTGACTTTATTGGCTAGAACTGAAGTCGCGCCAACTGCTTAACTCAAAATACAGTCAAGAAAGTAGTTCTCAAGCCGAGAAACGGGATCGACCATAAGCACTACCGTGAAATTTCATACAATTTTCAAATTTCTTGTACTTGCTAACTTTGCGACCTCGGGCAGCTATGTTACCATGGAGAAACCACACAAGATTTGACTTTATAGGCTAGAACTGAAGTCGCGCCAACTGCTTAACTCAAAATACAGTCAAGAAAGTAGTTCTCAAGCCGAGAAACGGGATCGACCATAAGCACTACCGTGAAATTTCATACAATTTTCAAATTTCTTGTACTTGCTAACTTTGCGACCTCGGGCAGCTATGTTACCATGGAGGAACCACACAAGATTTGACTTTATAGGCTAGAACTGAAGTCGCGCCAACTGCTTAACTCAAAATAGAGTCAAGAAAGTAGCTCTCAAGCCGAGAAACGGGATCGACCATAAGCACTACCGTGAAATTTCATACAATTTTCAAATTTCTTGTACTTGCTAACTTTGCGACCTCGGGCAGCTATGTTACCATGGAGGAACCACACAAGATTTGACTTTATAGGCTAGAACTGAAGTCGCGCCAACTGCTTAACTCAAAATAGAGTCAAGAAAGCAGCTCTCAAGCCGAGAAACGGGATCGACCATAAGCACTACCGTGAAATTTCATACAATTTTCAAATTTCTTGTACTTGCTAACTTTGGGACCTCGGGCAGCTATGTTACCATGGAGGAACCACACAAGATTTGACTTTATAGGCTAGAACTGAAGTCGCGCCAACTGCTTAACTCAAAATAGAGTCAAGAAAGTAGCTCTCAAGCCGAGAAACGGGATCGACCATAAGCACTACCGTGAAATTTCATACAATTTTCAAATTTCTTGTACTTGCTAACTTTGGGACCTCGGGCAGCTATGTTACCATGGAGGAACCACACAAGATTTGATTTTATAGGCTAGAACTGAAGTCGCGCCAACTGCTTAACTCAAAATAGAGTCAAGAAAGTAACTCTCAAGCCGAGAAACGGGATCGACCATAAGCACTACCGTGAAATTTCATACAATTTTCAAATATCTTGTACTTGCTAACTTTGGGACCTCGGGCAGCTATGTTACCATGGAGGAACCACACAAGATTTGACTTTATAGGCTAGAACTGAAGTCGCGCCAACTGCTTAACTCAAAATAGAGTCAAGAAAGTAGCTCTCAAGCCGAGAAACGGGATCGACCATAAGCACTACCGTGAAATTTCATACAATTTTCAAATATCTTGTACTTCCTAACTTTGGGACCTCGGGCAGCTATGTTACCATGGAGGAACCACACAAGATTTGACTTTATAGGCTAGAACTGAAGTTGCGCCAACTGATTAACTCAAAATAGAGTCAAGAAAGTAGCTCTCAAGCCGAGAAACGGGATCGACCATAAGCACTACCGTGAAATTTCATACAATTTTCAAATTTCTTGTACTTGCTAACTTTGGGACCTCGGGCAGCTATGCTACCATGGAGGAACCACACAAGATTTAACTTTATAGGCTAGAACTGAAGTCGCGCCAACTGCTTAACTCAAAATAGAGTCAAGAAAGTAGCTCTCAAGCCGAGAAACGGGATCGACCATAAGCACTACCGTGAAATTTCATACAATTTTCAAATTTCTTGTACTTGCTAACTTTGCGACCTCGGGCAGCTATGTTACCATGGAGGAACCACACAAGATTTGACTTTATAGGCTAGAACTGAAGTCGCGCCAACTGCTTAACTCAAAATAGAGTCAAGAAAGTAGCTCTCAAGCCGAGAAACGGGATCGACCATAAGCACTACCGTGAAATTTCATACAATTTTCAAATTTCTTGTACTTGCTAACTTTGGGACCTCGGGCAGCTATGTTACCATAGAGGAACCACACAAGATTTGACTTTATAGGCTAGAACTGAAGTCGCGCCAACTGCTTAACTCAAAATAGAGTCAAGAAAGTAGCTCTCAAGCCGAGAAACGGGATCGACCATAAGCACTACCGTGAAATTTCATACAATTTTCAAATTTCTTGTACTTGCTAGCTTTGGGACCTCGGGCAGCTATGTTACCATGGAGGAACCACACAAGATTTGACTTTATAGGCTAGAACTGAAGTCGCGCCAACTGCTTAACTCAAAATAGAGTCAAGAAAGTAGCTCTCAAGCCGAGAAACGGGATCGACCATAAGCACTACCGTGAAATTTCATACAATTTTCAAATTTCTTGTACTTGCTAACTTTGCGACCTCGGGCAGCTATGTTACCATGGAGAAACCACACAAGATTTGACTCTATAGGCTAGAACTGAAGTCGCGCCAACTGCTTAACTCAAAATAGAGTCAAGAAAGTAGCTCTCAAGCCGAGAAACGGGATCGACCATAAGCACTACCGTGAAATTTCATACAATTTTCAAATTTCTTGTACTTGCTAACTTTGGGACCTCGGGCAGCTATGTTACCATGGAGGAACCACACAAGAATTGACTTTATTGGCTAGAACTTAAGTCGCGCCAACTGCTTAACTCAAAATACAGTCAAGAAAGTAGTTCTCAAGCCGAGAAACGGGATCGACCATAAGCACTACCGTGAAATTTCATACAATTTTCAAATTTCTTGTACTTGCTAACTTTGGGACCTCGGGCAGCTATGTTACCATGGAGGAACCACACAAGATTTGACTTTATAGGCTAGAACTGAAGTCGCGCCAACTGCTTAACTCAAAATAGAGTCAAGAAAGTAGTTCTCAAGCCGAGAAACGGGATCGACCATAAGCACTACCGTGAAATTTCATACAATTTTCAAATTTCTTGTACTTGCTAACTTTGGGACCTCGGGCAGCTATGTTACCATGGAGGAACCACACAAGATTTGATTTTATAGGCTAGAACTGAAGTCGCGCCAACTGCTTAACTCAAAATAGAGTCAAGAAAGTAACTCTCAAGCCGAGAAACGGGATCGACCATAAGCACTACCGTGAAATTTCATACAATTTTCAAATATCTTGTACTTGCTAACTTTGGGACCTCGGGCAGCTATGTTACCATGGAGGAACCACACAAGATTTGACTTTATAGGCTAGAACTGAAGTCGCGCCAACTGCTTAACTCAAAATAGAGTCAAGAAAGTAGCTCTCAAGCCGAGAAACGGGATCGACCATAAGCACTACCGTGAAATTTCATACAATTTTCAAATATCTTGTACTTCCTAACTTTGGGACCTCGGGCAGCTATGTTACCATGGAGGAACCACACAAGATTTGACTTTATAGGCTAGAACTGAAGTCGCGCCAACTGCTTAACTCAAAATAGAGTCAAGAAAGTAGCTCTCAAGCCGAGAAACGGGATCGACCATAAGCACTACCGTGAAATTTCATACAATTTTCAAATTTCTTGTACTTGCTAACTTTGCGACCTCGGGCAGCTATGTTACCATGGAGGAACCACACAAGATTTGACTTTATAGGCTAGAACTGAAGTCGCGCCAACTGCTTAACTCAAAATAGAGTCAAGAAAGTAGCTCTCAAGCCGAAAACGGGATCGACCATAAGCACTACCGTGAAATTTCATACAATTTTCAAATTTCTTGTACTTGCTAACTTTGGGACCTCGGGCAGCTATGTTACCATGGAGGAACCACACAAGATTTGACTTTATAGGCTAGAACTGAAGTCGCGCCAACTGCTTAACTCAAAATAGAGTCAAGAAAGTAGCTCTCAAGCCGAGAAACGGGATCGACCATAAGCACTACCGTGAAATTTCATACAATTTTCAAATTTCTTGTACTTGCTAACTTTGGGACCTCGGGCAGCTATGTTACCATGGAGGAACCACACAAGATTTGACTTTATAGGCTAGAACTGAAGTCGCGCCAACTGCTTAACTCAAAATAGAGTCAAGAAAGTAGCTCTCAAGCCGAGAAACGGGATCGACCATAAGCACTACCGTGAAATTTCATACAATTTTCAAATTTCTTGTACTTGCTAACTTTGGGACCTCGGGCAGCTATGTTACCATGGAGGAACCACACAAGATTTGACTTTATAGGCTAGAACTGAAGTCGCGCCAACTGCTTAACTCAAAATAGAGTCAAGAAAGTAGCTCTCAAGCCGAGAAACGGGATCGACCATAAGCACTACCGTGAAATTTCATACAATTTTCAAATTTCTTGTACTTGCTAACTTTGCGACCTCGGGCAGCTATGTTACCATGGAGGAACCACACAAGATTTGACTTTATGGGCTAGAACTGAAGTCGCGCCAACTGCTTAACTCAAAATACAGTCAAGAAAGTAGTTCTCAAGCCGAGAAACGGGATCGACCATAAGCACTACCGTGAAATTTCATACAATTTTCAAATTTCTTGTACTTGCTAACTTTGCGACCTCGGGCAGCTATGTTACCATGGAGGAACCACACAAGATTTGACTTTATAGGCTAGAACTGAAGTCGCGCCAACTGCTTAACTCAAAATACAGTCAAGAAAGTAGTTCTCAAGCCGAGAAACGGGATCGACCATAAGCACTACCGTGAAATTTCATACAATTTTCAAATTTCTTGTACTTGCTAACTTTGCGACCTCGGGCAGCTATGTTACCATGGAGAAACCACACAAGATTTGACTTTATAGGCTAGAACTGAAGTCGCGCCAACTGCTTAACTCAAAATACAGTCAAGAAAGTAGTTCTCAAGCCGAGAAACGGGATCGACCATAAGCACTACCGTGAAATTTCATACAATTTTCAAATTTCTTGTACTTGCTAACTTTGGGACCTCGGGCAGCTATGTTACCATGGAGGAACCACACAAGATTTGACTTTATAGGCTAGAACTGAAGTCGCGCCAACTGCTTAACTCAAAATAGAGTCAAGAAAGTAGCTCTCAAGCCGAGAAACGGGATCGACCATAAGCACTGCCGTGAAATTTCATACAATTTTCAAATTTCTTGTACTTGCTAACTTTGCGACCTCGGGCAGCTATGTTACCATGGAGAAACCACACAAGATTTGACTTTATAGGCTAGACTTGAGTCGCGCCAACTGCTTAACTCAAAATAGAGTCAAGAAAGTAGCTCTCAAGCCGAGAAACGGGATCGACCATAAGCACTACCGTGAAATTTCATACAATTTTCAAATTTCTTGTACTTGCTAACTTTGCGACCTCGGGCAGCTATGTTACCATGGAGGAACCACACAAGATTTGACTTTATAGGCTAGAGCTGAAGTCGCGCCAACTGCTTAACTCAAAATAGAGTCAAGAAAGTAGCTCTCAAGCCGAGAAACGGGATCGACCATAAGCACTACCGTGAAATTTCATACAATTTTCAAATTTCTTGTACTTGCTAACTTTGGGACCTCGGGCAGCTATGTTACCATGGAGGAACCACACAAGATTTGACTTTATAGGCTAGAACTGAAGTCGCGCCAACTGCTTAACTCAAAATAGAGTCAAGAAAGTAGCTCTCAAGCCGAGAAACGGGATCGACCATAAGCACTACCGTGAAATTTCATACAATTTTCAAATTTCTTGTACTTGCTAACTTTGCGACCTCGGGCAGCTATGTTACCATGGAGGAACCACACAAGATTTGACTTTATAGGCTAGAGCTGAAGTCGCGCCAACTGCTGAACTCAAAATACAGTCAAGAAAGTAGTTCTCAAGCCGAGAAACGGGATCGACCATAAGCACTACCGTGAAATTTCATACAATTTTCAAATTTCTTGTACTTGCTAACTTTGCGACCTCGGGCAGCTATGTTACCATGGAGGAACCACACAAGATTTGACTTTATAGGCTAGAACTGAAGTCGCGCCAACTGCTTAACTCAAAATAGAGTCAAGAAAGTAGCTCTCAAGCCGAGAAACGGGATCGACCATAAGCACTACCGTGAAATTTCATACAATTTTCAAATTTCTTGTACTTGCTAACTTTGCGACCTCGGGCAGCTATGTTACCATGGAGGAACCACACAAGATTTGACTTTATAGGCTAGAACTGAAGTCGCGCCAACTGCTTAACTCAAAATAGAGTCAAGAAAGTAGCTCTCAAACCGAGAAACGGGATCGACCATAAGCACTACCGTGAAATTTCATACAATTTTCAAATTTCTTGTACTTGCTAATTTTGCGACCTCGGGCAGCTATGTTACCATGGAGAAACCACACAAGATTTGACTTTATAGGCTAGAACTTAAGTCGCGCCAACTGCTTAACTCAAAATACAGTCAAGAAAGTAGTTCTCAAGCCGAGAAACGGGATCGACCATAAGCACTACCGTGAAATTTCATACAATTTTCAAATTTCTTGTACTTGCTAACTTTGGGACCTCGGGCAGCTATGTTACCATGGAGGAACCACACAAGATTTGACTTTATAGGCTAGAATTGAAGTCGCGCCAACTGCTTAACTCAAAATAGAGTCAAGAAAGTAGCTCTCAAGCCGAGAAACGGGATCGACCATAAGCACTACCGTGAAATTTCATACAATTTTCAAATTTCTTGTGCTTGCTAACTTTGCGACCTCGGGCAGCTATGTTACCATGGAGGAACCACACAAGATTTGACTTTATAGGCTAGAACTGAAGTCGCGCCAACTGCTTAACTCAAAATAGAGTCAAGAAAGTAGCTCTCAAGCCGAGAAACGGGATCGACCATAAGCACTACCGTGAAATTTCATACAATTTTCAAATTTCTTGTACTTGCTAACTTTGGGACCTCGGGCAGCTATGTTACCATGGAGGAACCACACAAGATTTGACTTTATTGGCTAGAACTGAAGTCGCGCCAACTGCTTAACTCAAAATACAGTCAAGAAAGTAGTTCTCAAGCCGAGAAACGGGATCGACCATAAGCACTACCGTGAAATTTCATACAATTTTCAAATTTCTTGTACTTGCTAACTTTGCAACCTCGGGCAGCTATGTTATCATGGAGGAACCACACAAGATTTGACTTTATTGGCTAGAACTGAAGTCACGCCAACTGCTTAACTCAAAATACAGTCAAGAAAGTAGTTCTCAAGCCGAGAAACGGGATCGACCATAAGCACTACCGTGAAATTTCATACAATTTTCAAATTTCTTGTACTTGCTAACTTTGCGACCTCGGGCAGCTATGTTACCATGGAGGAACCACACAAGATTTGACTTTATAGGCTAGAACTGAAGTCGCGCCAACTGCTTAACTCAAAATAGAGTCAAAAAAGTAGTTCTGAAGCCGAGAAACGGGATCGACCATAAGCACTACCGTGAAATTTTATACAATTTTCAAATTTCTTGTACTTGCTAACTTTGCGACCTCGGGCAGCTATGTTACCATGGAGAAACCACACAAGATTTGACATTATAGGCTAGAACTGAAGTCGCGCCAACTGCTTAACTCAAAATAGAGTCGAGAAAGTAGCTCTCAAGCCGAGAAACGGGATCGACCATAAGCACTGCCGTGAAATTTCATACAATTTTCAAATTTCTTGTACTTGCTAACTTTGCGACCTCGGGCAGCTATGTTACCATTTAGAAACCACACAAGATTTGACTTTATAGGCTAGAACTGAAGTCGCGCCAACTGCTTAACTCAAAATACAGTCAAGAAAGTAGTTCTCAAGCCGAGAAACGGGATCGACCATAAGCACTACCGTGAAATTTCATACAATTTTCAAATTTCTTGTACTTGCTAACTTTGCGACCTCGGGCAGCTATGTTACCATGGAGGAACCACACAAGATTTGACTTTATAGGCTAGAACTGAAGTCGCGCCAACTGCTTAACTCAAAATAGAGTCAAGAAAGTAGCTCTCAAGCCGAGAAACGGGATCGACCATAAGCACTACCGTGAAATTTCATACAATTTTCAAATTTCTTGTACTTGCTAACTTTGCGACCTCGGGCAGCTATGTTACCATGGAGGAACCACACAAGATTTGACTTTATAGGCTAGAACTGAAGTCGCGCCAACTGCTTAACTCAAAATACAGTCAAGAAAGTAGTTCTCAAGCCGAGAAACGGGATCGACCATAAGCACTACCGTGAAATTTCATACAATTTTCAAATTTCTTGTACTTGCTAACTTTGGGACCTCGGGCAGCTATGCTACCATGGAGGAACCACACAAGATTTGACTTTATAGGCTAGAACTGAAGTCGCGCCAACTGCTTAACTCAAAATAGAGTCAAGAAAGTAGCTCTCAAGCCGAGAAACGGGATCGACCATAAGCACTACCGTGAAATTTCATACAGTTTTCAAATTTCTTGTACTTGCTAACTTTGCGACCTCGGGCAGCTATGTTACCATGGAGGAACCACACAAGATTTGACTTTATAGGCTAGAACTGAAGTCGCGCCAACTGCTTAACTCAAAATAGAGTCAAGAAAGTAGCTCTCAAGCCGAGAAACGGGATCGACCATAAGCACTACCGTGAAATTTCATACAATTTTCAAATTTCTTGTACTTGCTAACTTTGCGACCTCGGGCAGCTATGTTACCATGGAGGAACCACACAAGATTTGACTTTATAGGCTAGAACTGAAGTCGCGCCAACTGCTTAACTCAAAATACAGTCAAGAAAGTAGTTCTCAAGCCGAGAAACGGGATCGACCATAAGCACTACCGTGAAATTTCATACAATTTTCAAATTTCTTGTACTTGCTAACTTTGCGACCTCGGGCAGCTATGTTACCATGGAGAAACCACACAAGATTTGACATTATAGGCTAGAACTGAAGTCGCGCCAACTGCTTAACTCAAAATAGAGTCAAGAAAGTAGCTCTCAAGCCGAGAAACGGGATCGACCATAAGCACTACCGTGAAATTTCATACAATTTTCAAATTTCTTGTACTTGCTAACTTTGCGACCTCGGGCAGCTATGTTACCATGGAGAAACCACACAAGATTTGACTTTATAGGCTAGAACTGAAGTCGCGCCAACTGCTTAACTCAAAATACAGTCAAGAAAGTAGTTCTCAAGCCGAGAAACGGGATCGACCATAAGCACTACCGTGAAATTTCATACAATTTTCAAATTTCTTGTACTTGCTAAATTTGCGACCTCGGGCAGCTATGTTACCATGGAGGAACCACACAAGATTTGACTTTATAGGCTAGAACTGAAGTCGCGCCAACTGCTTAACTCAAAATACAGTCAAGAAAGTAGTTCTCAAGCCGAGAAACGGGATCGACCATAAGCACTACCGTGAAATTTCATACAATTTTCAAATTTCTTGTACTTGCTAACTTTGGGACCTCGGGCAGCTATGCTACCATGGAGGAACCACACAAGATTTGACTTTATAGGCTAGAACTGAAGTCGCGCCAACTGCTTAACTCAAAATAGAGTCAAGAAAGTAGCTCTCAAGCCGAGAAACGGGATCGACCATAAGCACTACCGTGAAATTTCATACAGTTTTCAAATTTCTTGTACTTGCTAACTTTGCGACCTCGGGCAGCTATGTTACCATGGAGGAACCACACAAGATTTGACTTTATAGGCTAGAACTGAAGTCGCGCCAACTGCTTAACTCAAAATAGAGTCAAGAAAGTAGCTCTCAAGCCGAGAAACGGGATCGACCATAAGCACTACCGTGAAATTTCATACAATTTTCAAATTTCTTGTACTTGCTAACTTTGCGACCTCGGGCAGATATGTTACCATGGAGGAACCACACAAGATTTGACTTTATAGGCTAGAACTGAAGTCGCGCCAACTGCTTAACTCAAAATACAGTCAAGAAAGTAGTTCTCAAGCCGAGAAACGGGATCGACCATAAGCACTACCGTGAAATTTCATACAATTTTCAAATTTCTTGTACTTGCTAACTTTGGGACCTCGGGCAGCTATGTTACCATGGAGGAACCACACAAGATTTGACTTTATAGGCTAGAACTGAAGTCGCGCCAACTGCTTAACTCAAAATAGAGTCAAGAAAGTAGCTCTCAAGCCGAGAAACGGGATCGACCATAAGCACTACCCTGAAATTTCATACAATTTTCAAATTTCTTGTACTTGCTAACTTTGCGACCTCGGGCAGCTATGTTACCATGGAGAAACCACACAAGATTTGACATTATAGGCTAGAACTGAAGTTGCGCCAACTGCTTAACTCAAAATAGAGTCAAGAAAGTAGCTCTCAAGCCGAGAAACGGGATCGACCATAAGCACTACCGTGAAATTTCATACAATTTTCAAATTTCTTGTACTTGCTAACTTTGCGACTTCGGGCAGCTATGTTACCATGGAGGAACCACACAAGATTTGACTTTTTAGGCTAGAACTGAAGTCGCGTCAACTGCTTAACTCAAAATAGAGTCAAGAAAGCAGCTCTCAAGCCGAGAAACGGGATCGACCATAAGCACTACCGTGAAATTTCATACAATTTTCAAATTTCTTGTACTTGCTAACTTTGCGACCTCGGGCAGCTATGTTACCATGGAGGAACCACACAAGATTTGACTTTATAGGCTAGAACTGAAGTCGCGCCAACTGCTTAACTCAAAATACAGTCAAGAAAGTAGCTCTCAAGCCGAGAAACGGGATCGACCATAAGCACTACCGTGAAATTTCATACAATTTTCAAATTTCTTGTACTTGCTAACTTTGGGACCTCGGGCAGCTATGTTACCATGGAGGAACCACACAAGATTTGACTTTATAGGCTAGAACTGAAGTCGCGCCAACTGCTTAACTCAAAATACAGTCAAGAAAGTAGTTCTCAAGCCGAGAAACGGGATCGACCATAAGCACTACCGTGAAATTTCATACAATTTTCAAATTTCTTGTACTTGCTAACTTTGGGACCTCGGGCAGCTATGTTACCATGGAGAAACCACACAAGATTTGACTTTATAGGCTAGAACTGAAGTCGCGCCAACTGCTTAGCTCAAAATAGAGTCAAGAAAGTAGCTCTCAAGCCGAGAAACGGGATCGACCATAAGCACTACCGTGAAATTTCATACAATTTTCAAATTTCTTGTACTTGCTAACTTTGCGACCTCGGGCAGCTATGTTACCATGGAGGAACCACACAAGATTTGACTTTATAGGCTAGAACTGAAGTCGCGCCAACTGCTTAACTCAAAATAGAGTCAAGAAAGTAGCTCTCAAGCCGAGAAACGGGATCGACCATAAGCACTACCGTGAAATTTCTTGTACTTGCTAACTTTGGGACCTCGGGCAGCTATGTTACCATGGAGGAACCACACAAGATTTGACTTTATAGGCTAGAACTGAAGTCGCGCCAACTGCTTAACTCAAAATAGAGTCAAGAAAGTAGCTCTCAAGCCGAGAAACGGGATCGACCATAAGCACTACCGTGAAATTTCATACAATTTTCAAATTTCTTGTACTTGCTAACTTTGGGACCTCGGGCAGCTATGTTACCATGGAGGAACCACACACGATTTGACTTTATAGGCTAGAACTGAAGTCGCGCCAACTGCTTAACTCAAAATAGAGTCAAGAAAGTAGTTCTCAAGCCGAGAAACGGGATCGACCATAAGCACTACCGTGAAATTTCATACAATTTTCAAATTTCTTGTACTTGCTAACTTTGGGACCTCGGGCAGCTATGTTACCATGGAGGAACCACACAAGATTTGACTTTATAGGCTAGAACTGAAGTCGCGCCAACTGCTTAACTCAAAATAGAGTCAAGAAAGTAGCTCTCAAGCCGAGAAACGGGATCGACCATAAGCACTACCGTGAAATTTCATACAATTTTCAAGTTTCTTGTACTTGCTAACTTTGGGACCTCGGGCAGCTTTGTTACCATGGAGGAACCACACAAGATTTGACTTTATAGGCTAGAACTGAAGTCGCGCCAACTGCTTAACTCAAAATAGAGTCAAGAAATTAGCTCTCAAGCCGAGAAACGGGATCGACCATAAGCACTACCGTGAAATTTCATACAATTTTCAAATATCTTGTACTTGCTAACTTTGGGACCTCGGGCAGCTATGTTACCATGGAGGAACCACACAAGATTTGACTTTATAGGCTAGAACTGAAGTCGCGCCAACTGCTTAACTCAAAATAGAGTCAAGAAAGTAGCTCTCAAGCCGAGAAACGGGATCGACCATAAGCACTACCGTGAAATTTCATACAATTTTCAAATTTCTTGTACTTGCTAAATTTGGGACCTCGGGCAGCTATGTTACCATGGAGGAACCA
This sequence comes from Merodon equestris, assembly GCA_958301585.1. Taxonomy (NCBI): domain Eukaryota; kingdom Metazoa; phylum Arthropoda; class Insecta; order Diptera; family Syrphidae; genus Merodon; species Merodon equestris. The sequence continues at coordinate 61,263,178 of OY284416.1, forward strand.
CACAAGATTTAACTTTATAGGCTAGAACTGAAGTCGCGCCAACTGTTTAACTCAAAATAGAGTCAAGAAAGTAGCTCTCAAGCCGAGAAACGGGATCGACCATAAGCACTACCGTGAAATTTCATACAATTTTCAAATTTCTTGTACTTGCTAACTTTGCGACCTCGGGCAGCTATGTTACCATGGAGGAACCACACAAGATTTGACTTTATAGGCTAGAACTGAAGTCGCGCCAACTGCTTAACTCAAAATAGAGTCAAGAAAGTAGCTCTCAAGCCGAGAAACGGGATCGACCATAAGCACTACCGTGAAATTTCATACAATTTTCAAATATCTTGTACTTGCTAATTTTGGGACCTCGGGCAGCTATGTTACCATGGAGGAACCACACAAGATTTGACTTTATAGGCTAGAACTGAAGTCGCGCCAACTGCTTAACTCAAAATTGAGTCAAGAAAGTAGCTCTCAAGCCGAGAAACGGGATCGACCATAAGCACTACCGTGAAATTTCATACAATTTTCAAATTTCTTGTACTTGCTAACTTTGCGACCTCGGGCAGCTATGTTACCATGGAGGAACCACACAAGATTTGACTTTATAGGCTAGAACTGAAGTCGCGCCAACTGCTTAACTCAAAATAGAGTCAATAAAGTAGCTCTCAAGCCGAGAAACGGGATCGACCATAAGCACTACCGTGAAATTTCATACAATTTTCAAATTTCTTGTACTTGCTAACTTTGGGACCTCGGGCAGCTATGTTACCATGGAGGAACCACACAAGATTTGACTTTATAGGCTAGAACTGAAGTCGCGCCAACTGCTTAACTCAAAATACAGTCAAGAAAGTAGCTCTCAAGCCGAGAAACGGGATCGACCATAAACACTACCGTGAAATTTCATACAATTTTCAAATTTCTTGTACTTGCTAACTTTGCGACCTCGTGCAGCTATGTTACCATGGAGGAACCACACAAGATTTGACTTTATTGGCTAGAACTGAAGCCGCGCCAACTGCTTAACTCAAAATACAGTCAAGAAAGTAGTTCTCAAGCCGAGAAACGGGATCGACCATAAGCACTACCGTGAAATTTCATACAATTTTCAAATTTCTTGTACTTGCTAACTTTGCGACCTCGGGCAGCTATGTTACCATGGAGAAACCACACAAGATTTGACTTTATAGGCTAGAACTGAAGTCGCGCCAACTGCTTAACTCAAAATAGAGTCAAGAAAGTAGCTCTCAAGCCGAGAAACGGGATCGACCATAAGCACTACCGTGAAATTTCATACAATTTTCAAATTTCTTGTACTTGCTAACTTTGCGACCTCGGGCAGCTATGTTACCATGGAGGAACCACACAAGAATTGACTTTATTGGCTAGAACTGAAGTCGCGCCAACTGCTTAACTCAAAATACAGTCAAGAAAGTAGTTCTCAAGCCGAGAAACGGGATCGACCATAAGCACTACCGTGAAATTTCATACAATTTTCAAATTTCTTGTACTTGCTAACTTTGCGACCTCGAGCAGCTATGTTACCATGGAGAAACCACACAAGATTTGACTTTATAGGCTAGAACTGAAGTCGCGCCAACTGCTTAACTCAAAATACAGTCAAGAAAGTAGTTCTCAAGCCGAGAAACGGGATCGACCATAAGCACTACCGTGAAATTTCATACAATTTTCAAATTTCTTGTACTTGCTAACTTTGGGACCTCGGGCAGCTATATTACCATGGAGGAACCACACAAGATTTGACTTTATAGGCTAGAACTGAAGTCGCGCCAACTGCTTAACTCAAAATAGAGTCAAGAAAGTAGCTCTCAAGCCGAGAAACGGGATCGACCATAAGCACTACCGTGAAATTTCATACAATTTTCAAATTTCTTGTACTTGCTAACTTTGCGACCTCGGGCAGCTATGTTACCATGGAGAAACCACACAAGATTTGACTTTATAGGCTAGAACTGAAGTCGCGCCAACTGCTTAACTCAAAATAGAGTCAAGAAAGTAGCTCTCAAGCCGAGAAACGGGATCGACCATAAGCACTACCGTGAAATTTCATACAATTTTCAAATTTCTTGTACTTGCTAACTTTGCGACCTCGGGCAGCTATGTTACCATGGAGGAACCACACAAGATTTGACTTTATAGGCTAGAGCTGAAGTCGCGCCAACTGCTTAACTCAAAATAGAGTCAAGAAAGTAGCTCTCAAGCCGAGAAACGGGATCGACCATAAGCACTACCGTGAAATTTCATACAATTTTCAAATTTCTTGTACTTGCTAACTTTGGGACCTCGGGCAGCTATGTTACCATGGAGGAACCACACAAGATTTGACTTTATAGGCTAGAACTGAAGTCGCGCCAACTGCTTAACTCAAAATAGAGTCAAGAAAGTAGCTCTCAAGCCGAGAAACGGGATCGACCATAAGCACTACCGTGAAATTTCATACAATTTTCAAATTTCTTGTACTTGCTAACTTTGCGACCTCGGGCAGCTATGTTACCATGGAGGAACCACACAAGATTTGACTTTATAGGCTAGAACTGAAGTCGCGCCAACTGCTTAACTCAAAATAGAGTCAAGAAAGTAGTTCTCAAGCCGAGAAACGGGATCGGCCATAAGCACTACCGTGAAATTTCATACAATTTTCAAATTTCTTGTACTTGCTAACTTTGCGACCTCGGGCAGCTATGTTACCATGGAGGAACCACACAAAATTTGACTTTATAGGCTAGAACTGAAGTCGCGCCAACTGCTTAACTCAAAATACAGTCAAGAAAGTAGTTCTCAAGCCGAGAAACGGGATCGACCATAAGCACTACCGTGAAATTTCATACAATTTTCAAATTTCTTGTACTTGCTAACTTTGGGACCTCGGGCAGCTATGTTACCATGGAGGAACCACACAAGATTTGACTTTATTGGCTAGAACTGAAGTCGCGCCAACTGCTTAACTCAAAATACAGTCAAGAAAGTAGTTCTCAAGCCGAGAAACGGGATCGACCATAAGCGCTACCGTGAAATTTCATACAATTTTCAAATTTCTTGTACTTGCTAACTTTGCGACCTCGGGCAGCTATGTTACCATGGAGGAACCACACAAGATTTGACTTTATAGGCTAGAACTGAAGTCGCGCCAACTGCTTAACTCAAAATAGAGTCAAGAAAGTAGCTCTCAAGCCGAGAAACGGGATCGACCATAAGCACTACCGTGAAATTTCATACAATTTTCAAATTTCTTGTACTTGCTAACTTTGCGACCTCGGGCAGCTATGTTACCATGGAGGAACCACACAAGATTTGACTTTATAGGCTAGAACTGAAGTCGCGCCAACTGCTTAACTCAAAATAGAGTCAAGAAAGTAGTTCTCAAGCCGAGAAACGGGATCGACCATAAGCACTACCGTGAAATTTCATACAATTTTCAAATTTCTTGTACTTGCTAACTTTGGGACCTCGGGCAGCTATGTTACCATGGAGGAACCACACAAGATTTGACTTTATAGGCTAGAACTGAAGTCGCGCCAACTGCTTAACTCAAAATACAGTCAAGAAAGTAGCTCTCAAGCCGAGAAACGGGATCGACCATAAGCACTACCGTGAAATTTCATACAATTTTCAAATTTCTTGTACTTGCTAACTTTGCGACCTCGGGCAGCTATGTTACCATGGAGAAACCACACAAGATTTGACTTTATAGGCTAGAACTGAAGTCGCGCCAACTGCTTAACTCAAAATACAGTCAAGAAAGTAGTTCTCAAGCCGAGAAACGGGATCGACCATAAGCACTACCGTGAAATTTCATACAATTTCCAAATTTCTTGTACTTGCTAACTTTGTGACCTCGGGCAGCTATGTTACCATGGAGGAACCACACAAGATTTGACTTTATAGGCTAGAACTGAAGTCGCGCCAACTGCTTAACTCAAAATAGAGTCAAGAAAGTAGCTCTCAAGCCGAGAAACGGGATCGACCATAAGCACTACCGTGAAATTTCATACAATTTTCAAATTTCTTGTACTTGCTAACTTTGCGACCTCGGGCAGCTATGTTACCATGGAGAAACCACACAAGATTTGACTTTATAGGCTAGAACTGAAGTCGCGCCAACTGCTTAACTCAAAATACAGTCAAGAAAGTAGCTCTCAAGCCGAGAAACGGGATCGACCATAAGCACTACCGTGAAATTTCATACAATTTTCAAATTTCTTGTACTTGCTAACTTTGCGACCTCGGGCAGCTATGTTACCATGGAGGAACCACACAAGATTTGACTTTATAGGCTAGAACTGAAGTCGCGCCAACTGCTTAACTCAAAATAGAGTCAAGAAAGTAGCTCTCAAGCCGAGAAACGGGATCGACCATAAGCACTACCGTGAAATTTCATACAATTTTCAAATTTCTTGTACTTGCTAACTTTGCGACCTCGGGCAGCTATGTTACCATGGAGGAACCACACAAGATTTGACTTTATAGGCTAGAACTGAAGTCGCGCCAACTGCTTAACTCAAAATACAGTCAAGAAAGTAGCTCTCAAGCCGAGAAACGGGATCGACCATAAGCACTACCGTGAAATTTCATACAATTTTCAAATTTCTTGTACTTGCTAACTTTGGGACCTCGGGCAGCTATGTTACCATGGAGGAACCACACAAGATTTGACTTTATAGGCTAGAACTGAAGTCGCGCCAACTGCTTAACTCAAAATAGAGTCAAGAAAGTAGCTCTCAAGCCGAGAAACGGGATCGACCATAAGCACTACCGTGAAATTTCATACAATTTTCAAATTTCTTGTACTTGCTAACTTTGCGACCTCGGGCAGCTATGTTACCATGGAGGAACCACACAAGATTTGACTTTATAGGCTAGAACTGAAGTCGCGCCAACTGCTTAACTCAAAATACAGTCAAGAAAGTAGTTCTCAAGCCGAGAAACGGGATCGACCATAAGCACTACCGTGAAATTTCATACAATTTTCAAATTTCTTGTACTTGCTAACTTTGCGACCTCGGGCAGCTATGTTACCATGGAGAAACCACACAAGATTTGACTTTATAGGCTAGAAATGAAGTCGAGCCAACTGCTTAACTCAAAATACAGTCAAGAAAGTAGTTCTCAAGCCGAGAAACGGGATCGACCATAAGCACTACCGTGAAATTTCATACAATTTTCAAATTTCTTGTACTTGCTAACTTTGGGACCTCGGGCAGCTATGTTACCATGGAGGAACCACACAAGATTTGACTTTATAGGCTAGAACTGAAGTCGCGCCAACTGCTTAACTCAAAATAGAGTCAAGAAAGTAGCTCTCAAGCCGAGAAACGGGATCGACCATAAGCACTACCGTGAAATTTCATACAATTTTCAAATTTCTTGTACTTGCTAACTTTGGGACCTCGGGCAGCTATGTTACCATGGAGGAACCACACAAGATTTGACTTTATAGGCTAGAACTGAAGTCGCGCCAACTGCTTAACTCAAAATAGAGTCAAGAAAGTAGCTCTCAAGCCGAGAAACGGGATCGACCATAAGCACTACCGTGAAATTTCATACAATTTTCAAATTTCTTGTACTTGCTAACTTTGCGACCTCGGGCAGCTATGTTACCATGGAGAAACCACACAAGATTTGACTTTATAGGCTAGAACTGAAGTCGCGCCAACTGCTTAACTCAAAATAGAGTCAATAAAGTAGTTCTCAAGCCGAGAAACGGGATCGACCATAAGCACTACCGTGAAATTTCATACAATTTTCAAATTTCTTGTACTTGCTAACTTTGCGACCTCGGGCAACTATGTTACCATGGAGGAACCACACAAGATTTGACTTTATAGGCTAGAACTGAAGTCGCGCAAACCGCTTAACTCAAAATACAGTCAAGAAAGTAGTTCTCAAGCCGAGAAACGGGATCGACCATAAGCACTACCGTGAAATTTCATACAATTTTCAAATTTCTTGTACTTGCTAACTTTGGGACCTCGGGCAGCTATGTTACCATGGAGGAACCACACAAGATTTGACTTTATAGGCTAGAACTGAAGTCGCGCCAACTGCTTAACTCAAAATAGAGTCAAGAAAGTAGCTCTCAAGCCGAGAAACGGGATCGACCATAAGCACTACCGTGAAATTTCATACAATTTTCAAATTTCTTGTACTTGCTAACTTTGCGACCTCGGGCAGCTATGTTACCATGGAGGAACCACACAAGATTTGACTTTATTGGCTAGAACTGAAGTCGTGCCAACTGCTTAACTCAAAATACAGTCAAGAAAGTAGTTCTCAAGCCGAGAAACGGGATCGACCATAAGCACTACCGTGAAATTTCATACAATTTTCAAATTTCTTGTACTTGCTAACTTTGCGACCTCGGGCAGCTATGTTACCATGGAGGAACCACACAAGATTTGACTTCATAGGCTAGAACTGAAGTCGCGCCAACTGCTTAACTCAAAATACAGTCAAGAAAGTAGTTCTCAAGCCGAGAAACGGGATCGACCATAAGCACTACCGTGAAATTTCATACAATTTTCAAATTTCTTGTACTTGCTAACTTTGCGACCTCGGGCAGCTATGTTACCATGGAGGAACCACACAAGATTTGACTTTATAGGCTAGAACTGAAGTCGCGCCAACTGCTTAACTCAAAATACAGTCAAGAAAGTAGTTCTCAAGCCGAGAAACGGGATCGACCATAAGCACTACCGTGAAATTTCATACAATTTTCAAATTTCTTGTACTTGCTAACTTTGCGACCTCGGGCAGCTATGTTACCATGGAGGAACCACACAAGATTTGACTTTATAGGCTAGAACTGAAGTCGCGCCAACTGCTTAACTCAAAATACAGTCAAGAAAGTAGTTCTCAAGCCGAGAAACGGGATCGACCATAAGCACTACCGTGAAATTTCATACAATTTTCAAATTTCTTGTACTTGCTAACTTTGCGACCTCGGGCAGCTATGTTACCATGGAGGAACCACACAAGATTTGACTTTATAGGCTAGAACTGAAGTCGCGCCAACTGCTTAACTCAAAATAGAGTCAAGAAAGTAGTTCTCGAGCCGAGAAACGGGATCGACCATAAGCACTACCGTGAAATTTCATACAATTTTCAAATTTCTTGTACTTGCTAACTTTGCGACCTCGGGCAGCTATGTTACCATGGAGGAACCACACAAGATTTGACTTTATAGGGTAGAACTGAAGTCGCGCCAACTGCTTAACTCAAAATAGAGTCAAGAAAGTAGTTCTCAAGCCGAGAAACGGGATCGACCATAAGCACTACCGTGAAATTTCATACAATTTTCAAATTTCTAGTACTTGCTAACTTTGGGACCTCGGGCAGCTATGTTACCATGGAGGAACCACACAAGATTTGACTTTATAGGCTAGAACTGAAGTCGCGCCAACTGCTTAACTCAAAATAGAGTCAAGAAAGTAGTTCTCAAGCCGAGAAACGGGATCGACCATAAGCACTACCGTGAAATTTCATACAATTTTCAAATTTCTTGTACTTGCTAACTTTGCGATCTCGGGCAGCTATGTTACCATGGAGAAACCACACAAGATTTGAGTTTATAGGCTAGAACTGAAGTCGCGCCAACTGCTTAACTCAAAATACAGTCAAGAAAGTAGTTCTCAAGCCAAGAAACGGGATCGACCATAAGCACTACCGTGAAATGTCATACAATTTTCAAATTTCTTGTACTTGCTAACTTTGGGACCTCGGGCAGCTATGTTACCATATAGGAACCACACAAGATTTGACTTTATAGGCTAGAACTGAAGTCGCGCCAACTGCTTAACTCAAAATAGAGTCAAGAAAGTAGCTCTCAAGCCGAGAAACGGGATCGACCATAAGCACTACCGTGAAATTTCATACAATTTTCAAATTTCTTGTACTTGCTAACTTTGCGACCTCGGGCAGCTATGTTACCATGGAGGAACCACACAAGATTTGACTTTATAGGCTAGAACTGAAGTCGCGCCAACTGCTTAACTCAAAATACAGTCAAGAAAGTAGTTCTCAAGCCGAGAAACGGGATCGACCATAAGCACTACCGTGAAATTTCATACAATTTTCAAATTTCTTGTACTTGCTAACTTTGCGACCTCGGGCAGCTATGTTACCATGGAGGAACCACACAAGATTTGACTTTATAGGCTAGAACTGAAGTCGCGCCAACTGCGTAACTCAAAATACAGTCAAGAAAGTAGTTCTCAAGCCGAGAAACGGGATCGACCATAAGCACTACCGTGAAATTTCATACAATTTTCAAATTTCTTGTACTTGCTAACTTTGCGACCTCGGGCAGCTATGTTACCATGGAGGAACCACACAAGATTTGACTTTATAGGCTAGAACTGAAGTCGCGCCAACTGCTTAACTCAAAATAGAGTCAAGAAAGTAGTTCTCGAGCCGAGAAACGGGATCGACCATAAGCACTACCGTGAAATTTCATACAATTTTCAAATTTCTTGTACTTGCTAACTTTGCGACCTCGGGCAGCTATGTTACCATGGAGGAACCACACAAGATTTGACTTTATAGGCGTAGAACTGAAGTCGCGCCAACTGCTTAACTCAAAATAGAGTCAAGAAAGTAGTTCTCAAGCCGAGAAACGGGATCGACCATAAGCACTACCGTGAAATTTCATACAATTTTCAAATTTCTAGTACTTGCTAACTTTGGGACCTCGGGCAGCTATGTTACCATGGAGGAACCACACAAGATTTGACTTTATAGGCTAGAACTGAAGTCGCGCCAACTGCTTAACTCAAAATAGAGTCAAGAAAGTAGTTCTCAAGCCGAGAAACGGGATCGACCATAAGCACTACCGTGAAATTTCATACAATTTTCAAATTTCTTGTACTTGCTAACTTTGCGATCTCGGGCAGCTATGTTACCATGGAGAAACCACACAAGATTTGAGTTTATAGGCTAGAACTGAAGTCGCGCCAACTGCTTAACTCAAAATACAGTCAAGAAAGTAGTTCTCAAGCCGAGAAACGGGATCGACCATAAGCACTACCGTGAAATGTCATACAATTTTCAAATTTCTTGTACTTGCTAACTTTGGGACCTCGGGCAGCTATGTTACCATATAGGAACCACACAAGATTTGACTTTATAGGCTAGAACTGAAGTCGCGCCAACTGCTTAACTCAAAATAGAGTCAAGAAAGTAGCTCTCAAGCCGAGAAACGGGATCGACCATAAGCACTACCGTGAAATTTCATACAATTTTCAAATTTCTTGTACTTGCTAACTTTGCGACCTCGGGCAGCTATGTTACCATGGAGGAACCACACAAGATTTGACTTTATAGGCTAGAACTGAAGTCGCGCCAACTGCTTAACTCAAAATAGAGTCAAGAAAGTAGTTCTCAAGCCGAGAAACGGGATCGACCATAAGCACTACCGTGAAATTTCATACAATTTTCAAATTTCTTGTACTTGCTAACTTTGCGACCTCGGGCAGCTATGTTACCATGGAGGAACCACACAAGATTTGACTTTATTGGCTAGAACTGAAGTCGCGCCAACTGCTTAACTCAAAATACAGTCAAGAAAGTAGTTCTCAAGCCGAGAAACGGGATCGACCATAAGCACTACCGTGAAATTTCATACAATTTTCAAATTTCTTGTACTTGCTAACTTTGCGACCTCGGGCAGCTATGTTACCATGGAGGAACCACACAAGATTTGACTTTATAGGCTAGAACTGAAGTCGCGCCAACTGCTTAACTCAAAATAGAGTCAAGAAAGTAGTTCTCAAGCTGAGAAACGGGATCGACCATAAGCACTACCGTGAAATTTCATACAATTTTCAAATTTCTTGTACTTGCTAACTTTGCGAACTCGGGCAGCTATGTTACCATGGAGGAACCACACAAGATTTGACTTTATAGGCTAGAACTGAAGTCGCGCCAACTGCTTAACTCAAAATAGAGTCAAGAAAGTAGCTCTCAAGCCGAGAAACGGGATCGACCATAAGCACTACCGTGAAATTTCATACAATTTTCAAATTTCTTGTACTTGCTAACTTTGCGACCTCGGGCAGCTATGTTACCATGGAGGAACCACACAAGATTTGACTTTATAAGCTAGAACTGAAGTCGCGCCAACCGCTTAACTCAAAATACAGTCAAGAAAGTAGTTCTCAAGCCGAGAAACGGGATCGACCATAAGCACTACCGTGAAATTTCATACAATTTTCAAATTTCTTGTACTTGCTAACTTTGGGACCTCGGGCAGCTATGTTACCATATAGGAACCACACAAGATTTGACTTTATAGGCTAGAACTGAAGTCGCGCCAACTGCTTAACTCAAAATAGAGTCAAGAAAGTAGCTCTCAAGCCGAGAAACGGGATCGACCATAAGCACTACCGTGAAATTTCATACAATTTTCAAATTTCTTGTACTTGCTAACTTTGCGACCTCGGGCAGCTATGTTTACCATGGAGAAACCACACAAGATTTGACTTTATAGGCTAGAACTGAAGTCGCGCCAACTGCTTAACTCAAAATAGAGTCAATAAAGTAGTTCTCAAGCCGAGAAACGGGATCGACCATAAGCACTACCGTGAAATTTCATACAATTTTCAAATTTCTTGTACTTGCTAACTTTGCGACCTCGGGCAACTATGTTACCATGGAGGAACCACACAAGATTTGACTTTATAGGCTAGAACTGAAGTCGCGCAACCGCTTAACTCAAAATACAGTCAAGAAAGTAGTTCTCAAGCCGAGAAACGGGATCGACCATAAGCACTACCGTGAAATTTCATACAATTTTCAAATTTCTTGTACTTGCTAACTTTGGGACCTCGGGCAGCTATGTTACCATGGAGGAACCACACAAGATTTGACTTTATAGCCGCTAGAACTGAAGTCGCGCCAACTGCTTAACTCAAAATAGAGTCAAGAAAGTAGCTCTCAAGCCGAGAAACGGGATCGACCATAAGCACTACCGTGAAATTTCATACAATTTTCAAATTTCTTGTACTTGCTAACTTTGCGACCTCGGGCAGCTATGTTACCATGGAGGAACCACACAAGATTTGACTTTATTGGCTAGAACTGAAGTCGCGCCAACTGCTTAACTCAAAATACAGTGAAGAAAGTAGTTCTCAAGCCGAGAAACGGGATCGACCATAAGCACTACCGTGAAATTTCATACAATTTTCAAATTTCTTGTACTTGCTAACTTTGCGACCTCGGGCAGCTATGTTACCATGAGGAACCACACAAGATTTGACTTCATAGGCTAGAACTGAAGTCGCGCCAACTGCTTAACTCAAAATACAGTCAAGAAAGTAGTTCTCAAGCCGAGAAACGGGATCGACCATAAGCACTACCGTGAAATTTCATACAATTTTCAAATTTCTTGTACTTGCTAACTTTGCGACCTCGGGCAGCTATGTTACCATGGAGGAACCACACAAGATTTGACTTTATAGGCTAGAACTGAAGTCGCGCCAACTGCTTAACTCAAAATACAGTCAAGAAAGTAGTTCTCAAGCCGAGAAACGGGATCGACCATAAGCACTACCGTGAAATTTCATACAATTTTCAAATTTCTTGTACTTGCTAACTTTGCGACCTCGGGCAACTATGTTACCATGGAGGAACCACACAAGATTTGACTTTATAGGCTAGAACTGAAGTCGCGCCAACTGCTTAACTCAAAATACAGTCAAGAAAGTAGTTCTCAAGCCGAGAAACGGGATCGACCATAAGCACTACCGTGAAATTTCATACAATTTTCAAATTTCTTGTACTTGCTAACTTTGCGACCTCGGGCAGCTATGTTACCATGGAGAAACCACACAAGATTTGACTTTATAGGCTAGAACTGAAGTCGCGCCAACTGCTTAACTCAAAATACAGTCAAGAAAGTAGTTCTCAAGCCGAGAAACGGGATGGACCATAAGCACTACCGTGAAATTTCATACAATTTTCAAATTTCTTGTACTTGCTAACTTTGCGACCTCGGGCAGCTATGTTACCATGGAGGAACCACACAAGATTTGACTTTATAGGCTAGAACTGAAGTCGCGCCAACTGCTTAACTCAAAATAGAGTCAAGAAAGTAGCTCTCAAGCCGAGAAACGGGATCGACCATAATCACTACCGTGAAATTTCATATCGACCATAAGCACTACCGTGAAATTTCATACAATTTTCAAATTTCTTGTACTTGCTAACTTTGCGACCTCGGGCAGCTATGTTACCATGGAGGAACCACACAAGATTTGACTTTATAGGCTAGAACTGAAGTCGCGCCAACTGCTTAACTCAAAATAGAGTCAAGAAAGTAGCTCTCAAGCCGAGAAACGGGATCGACCCATAAGCACTACCGTGAAATTTCATACAATTTTCAAATTTCTTGTACTTGCTAACTTTGCGACCTCGGGCAGCTATGTTACCATGGAGGAACCACACAAGATTTGACTTTATAGGCTAGAACTGAAGTCGCGCCAACTGCTTAACTCAAAATAGAGTCAAGAAAGTAGCTCTCAAGCCGAGAAACGGGATCGACCATAAGCACTACCGTGAAATTTCATACAATTTTCAAATTTCTTGTACTTGCTAACTTTGCGACCTCGGGCAGCTATGTTACCATGGAGGAACCACACAAGATTTGACTTTATAGGCTAGAACTGAAGTCGCGCCAACTGCTTAACTCAAAATACAGTCAAGAAAGTAGTTCTCAAGCCGAGAAACGGGATCGACCATAAGCACTACCGTGAAATTTCATACAATTTTCAAATTTCTTGTACTTGCTAACTTTGCGACCTCGGGCAGCTATGTTACCATGGAGGAACCACACAAGATTTGACTTTATAGGCTAGAACTGAAGTCGCGCCAACTGCTTAACTCAAAATAGAGTCAAGAAAGTAGTTCTCAAGCCGAGAAACGGGATCGACCATAAGCACTACCGTGAAATTTCATACAATTTTCAAATTTCTTGTACTTGCTAACTTTGCGACTTCGGGCAGCTATGTTACCATGGAGGAACCACACAAGATTTGACTTTATAGGGTAGAACTGAAGTCGCGCCAACTGCTTAACTCAAAATAGAGTCAAGAAAGTAGCTCTCAAGCCGAGAAACGGGATCGACCATAAGCACTACCGTGAAATTTCATACAATTTTCAAATTTCTTGTACTTGCTAACTTTGCGACCTCGGGCAGCTATGTTACCATGGAGGAACCACACAAGATTTGACTTTATAGGCTAGAACTGAAGTCGCGCCAACTGCTTAACTCAAAATAGAGTCAAGAAAGTAGCTCTCAAGCCGAGAAACGGGATCGACCATAAGCACTACCGTGAAATTTCATACAATTTTCAAATTTCTTGTACTTGCTAACTTTGCGACCTCGGGCAGCTATGTTACCATGGAGGAACCACACAAGATTTGACTTTATAGGCTAGAACTGAAGTCGCGCCAACTGCTTAACTCAAAATAGAGTCAAGAAAGTAGCTCTCAAGCCGAGAAACGGGATCGACCATAAGCACTACCGTGAAATTTCATACAATTTTCAAATTTCTTGTACTTGCTAACTTTGCGACCTCGGGCAGCTATGTTACCATGGAGGAACCACACAAGATTTGACTTTATAGGCTAGAACTGAAGTCGCGCCAACTGCTTAACTCAAAATACAGTCAAGAAAGTAGTTCTCAAGCCGAGAAACGGGATCGACCATAAGCACTACCGTGAAATTTCATACAATTTTCAAATTTCTTGTACTTGCTAACTTTGCGACCTCGGGCAGCTATGTTACCATGGAGGAACCACACAAGATTTGACTTTATAGGCTAGAACTGAAGTCGCGCCATCTCCTTAACTCAAAATAGAGTCAAGAAAGTAGCTCTCAAGCCGAGAAACGGGATCTAACTTTGAATTTCATACAATTTTCAAATTTCTTGTACTTGCTAACTTTGGGACCTCGGGCAGCTATGTTACCATGGAGAAACCACACAAGATTTGACTTTATAGGCTAGAACTGAAGTCGCGCCAACTGCTTAACTCAAAATACAGTCAAGAAAGTAGTTCTCAAGCCGAGAAACGGGATCGACCATAAGCACTACCGTGAAATTTCATACAATTTTCAAATTTCTTGTACTTGCTAACTTTGGGACCTCGGGCAGCTATGTTACCATGGAGGAACCACACAAGATTTGACTTTATAGGCTAGAACTGAAGTCGCGCCAACTGCTTAACTCAAAATAGAGTCAAGAAAGTAGCTCTCAAGCCGAGAAACGGGATCGACCATAAGCACTACCGTGAAATTTCATACAATTTTCAAATTTCTTGTACTTGCTAACTTTGCGACCTCGGGCAGCTATGTTACCATGGAGGAACCACAAAAGATTTGACTTTATAGGCTAGAACTGAAGTCGCGCCAACTGCTTAACTCAAAATAGAGTCAAGAAAGTAGTTCTCAAGCCGAGAAACGGGA